>JAJQQW010000017.1:53914206-56314206 GCA_025583905.1 Ia io | reverse complement strand
TCTTCTGACACATGCAATCTTTATCAACATTACTTATGCTCCAGAAAGTCTGAAAATGGGAAAAAATATGAGAAAAAAATTAAGAAGTGCTATAATCTTTGAAAAATAATATCTGTATTGAAACCTAATCCAACATGACAACCCAAAGAAGTAGGTTATCTAACGCTTAGTTTAAGCAGTTCCTTAGGCAGGCAAATATAAGTTGTTTGAATTATTTTGTTCAGGAAAATATGCACCTTATCACTTTAAGAAGTAGAATCAATCATTTTGCTTATTCTTTCCCTGAACTGAAGTCATATGACCTGTGGATGAATAAATATTCATTTTCTTTTCTTTGTTAGAATTGGATCTCACAGAAAGTATAAAAGAGCCTAATTACAATATCTGGGAGAATGAAAAGTCTGCTATGGATAGCGTTGAACTCCCTTTACTTTGTAGAATTATCTTAGCAGCCACACCACACCCAATATTTTGTCCCCTTTCATTTAAATCAGTGATTTTCAACCTGACTATTTAGTCAGGGGCACTGACCTCTTTTCCCTGAGATTGTCAAATAAAAACATAACAGCCAACACAATAGCCATTCAGTGGAAATGAATCAAATATGTACCTATGTTTTTGTCCTATCGGCAAAAATATATTTTTTTGTTGTGCCGCAGAATTTTAGTGACCAGTTTATGTGTGCCATGAGATGAAAAAGATTGAAAATCACTGGTTTAAGTGAATAAAGCAAGACAAATGTAAACAGTCTTCATTGCAAACACAGGCCCAGCCAAGCTCTCCATTGCTCCATCTGTGCTCTTCACAGAGGTTCTTGCTATTTAGCGGTTGTCCTAGACTTTGGCTTTAAACACATAAAGCTTTCTATTGCAAAACTGACATGCTGGATAGCTTCACCGATTAATCATTCAAGCTTAGCTCAGCTCAGGAGCTCACGTCTTGAAACAGCTATAAACCGATAATTTTCTCTAAAAGGACAGTAATCCTCCTTAGGATAACATGATTATGAGCATGCTATTTTCAAAAGCCACTGTTGTTGTTGTTGTTTTAAGAGGGATTTTAAATCTGACATTGTTTAGATTCATTGACTACTAAATGAAAATAAGATTTTTCTTGATGCTTTAATACCATATGTCTCCTCATCCAATTTTTTGTGATTTATTTCAGCACCAAAAGTACATATTCCATTTCAAAAAAAAAAACAGAGAGAAAAGGATTTTTTTTATTCGGCCTTTTTTATGCCATTGAAAGTAATGACTAGAATCATGCCATTGCAATGTTCTTGTTTTGCAGTTCTATCCCCCCTTGACTTGCGTGCAAAAGATAGCAGCAGATGCTTGGAGTGTTTGGAGCACACCTGGTTTTTATGCAAAGAAAATGTGTAATTTGGACTATCAAGTGATTAATTAATGCAAATTAATTCAGGACACATTCTAAAATATTACCTGTGAAATTCCTTATTTTCTCTAGGAAATGCTGAAACAGGCATCTTTCAATCTCCTCCCTGCCACCCCCATCCTCTCCAGAAAACTCCCCTCAAAGACAAATCGCTTATGCAGAGTTTTCCTAGAGAAAAAACAAAAACAAAAACATTATATTTGCTATCTAAAGAATTCACCCACTTGTAAAATGCAGGCCTTGTGAAGTACTGTGACTTTAACTTTAGCTGACAAAGTGTTTTCAAGGAGAGGGCGAGTCCCTGGGATAGAACCCCAGGGATTTAAAGAAATGCCCAGAGTGTTTGTCCCATACTTGGAATTTCAACAAAAATCTCTTAAGATACAAGCAAAAGGATGTATCTTGTCATCTCCTTGGCTCTTCAGAATTCCAAAACTTAAACTAATGTCTGAGGTTAACCCCTGGCTCTCAGGGAATGGGTTGAGCCAGTGGTTTGACCCGTTATGCTGCTGAGCAATTCTGCTTTGCTTGTCTTCATACACATGTTCTGTCTTTCAGATAAACCACATTTATCTTTTTTTTTTTTTTTTTTATTTTATTTATTTTTCCAATTTTTTTTTTTTTATTAAGGTATTATATGTGTACATATCTTACCATTGCCCCCCCCACCCCACTCCCATATATGCCCTCGCCCCCCAGAGTTTTGCGTCCATTGGTTATGCTTATATGCATGCATACAAGTCCTTTGATTGATCTCTTATCTTCCCCACCTCTCCCTAACCTTCCTGCTGTAATTTGACAGGCTGTTTGATGCTTTACTGCCTCTGTATCTATCTTTTTGTTTTTCAGTTTATAATGTTCTTTATTATCCATAAATGAGTGAGATCATGTGGTATTTTTCTTTCATTGACTGGCTTATTTCACTTAACATAATGTTCTCCAATTCCATCCAGGTTGCTGCAAATGGTAAGAATTCCTTCTTTTTTATGGCAGCATAATATTCCATTGTGTAGATGTACCATAGTTTTCTGATCCAGTCATCTGCTGATGGGCACCTAGGCTGTTTCCAGATCTTAGCTATTGTAAATTGTGCTGCTATGAACATAGGGGTGCATATTTCCTTTCTTATTGGTGTTCCCAGTTTCTTAGGATATATTCCCAGGAGTGGGATTACTGGGTCAAATGGGAGTTCCATTTTCAGTTTTTTGAGGAAACTCCATACTGTTCTCCACAGTGGCTGCACCAGTCTGCATTCCCACCAGCAGTGCACGAGGGTTCCTTTTTCTCCGCATCCTCGCCAACACTTGTCGTTTGTTGATTTGTTGATGATAGCCATTCTGACAGGTGTGAGATGATAGCGCATTGTTGTTTTGATTTGCATCTCTCGGATAATTAGTGACCTTGAGCATGTTTTCATGTGTCTCTTGGCCTTCCTTCTGTCTTCTTTGGAAAAGATTCTATTTAGGTCCGTTGCCCATTTTTTTATTGGATCATTTATCTTCCTTTTATTAAGTTGTATAAGCTGCCTGTAGATGTTGGAGATTAAACCTTTATCAGTGATGCCATTTGCAAATATGTTCTCCCATGCAGTGGGCTTTCTTGTTGTTTTTTGTTGATAGTTTCTTTTGCTGTAAAAAAGCTTTTTATTTTGATGTAGTCCCATTTGTTTATTTTCTCTTTAGCTTCCATTGCCCTAGGGGCAGTATCGGTGAAGAAGTTCTTTTGACATATGTCTGAGATTTTGCTGCCTGTGGATTCCTCTAGTATTTTTATGGTTTCCCGTCTTATGTTTAAGTCCTGTATCCATTTTGAGTTTATTTTTTTGTGTATGGTGTAAGTTGGTGATCTAGCTTCATTTTTTTGCATGTGTCTGTCCAATTTTCCCAACACCATTTATTGAAGAGACTGTCTTTATTCCATTGTATGTTCATGCCTCCTTTGTCAAATATTAATTGAGCATAGTGGTTTGGATCAATATCTGGATTCTCTATTCTGTTCCATTGATCTATATGTCTGTTCTTGTGCCAGTACCAGGCTGTTTTGAGAATAGTGGCTTTGTAATACAGCTTGAAATCTGGTATTGAGATCCCTCCTACTTTATTCTTCTTTCTCAGGATTGCTGTGGCTATTCGGGGTCTTTTTTTATTCCAGATGAATTTTTGGAGAGTTCTTTCAAGGTCTGTGAAATATGCCGTTGGTATTTTAATGGGGAGTGCATTGAATCTATAGATTGCTTTGGGTAGTATGGACATTTTAATGATGTTGATTCTACCAATCCATGAACATGGTATGTTCTTCCATCTGTTTACATCTTCCTCTATCTCTTTTTTCAGTGTCCTGTAGTTTTCCGTGTATAGGTCTTTTACCTCCTTAGTTAAGTTTATTCCTAGGTATCTTAATTTTTTTGGTGCGATGGTAAATGGGATTGCCTTTTTAGTCTCTCTGTCTGTAAGTTCACTATTGGTGTATAGAAAGGCCATAGATTTCTTGGCGTTAATTTTGTATCCTGCTACATTGCCGAATTCATTTATTAAGTCTATTAGTTTTTTGACGGAGTCTTTCGGATTTTTTATGTACAATATCATGTCGTCTGCAAATAAAGACAGCTTTACTTGTTCTTTTCCAAATTTGGATGCCTTTTATTTCTTCTTCTTGTCTAATTGCATTAGCTAATACTTCCAGTACTATGTCAAACAGGAGTGGTGAGAGTGGGCATCCCTGTCTTGTTCCTGTTCTTAGGGGAAATGTTTTTAGCTTTTGTCCATTGAGTATGATGTTTGCTGTGGGTTTATCATATATAGCTTTTATTATGTTGAGGTATGAGCCTTCCATTCCCACCTTGTTGAGAGTTTTTATCAAGAAAGGGTGTTGGATTTTGTCAAATGCTTTTTCTGCATCAATTGATATGACTATGTGATTTTTTATCTCTCAATTTGTTTATGTGATGTATCACGTTTATTGATTTGCGGATATTGTACCATCCTTGCATTCCCGGGATAAATCCTACTTGGTCATGGTGTATGATCTTTCTGATGTACTGCTGGAGCCGATTTGCTAGAATTTTGTTGAGGATTTTGGCATCTATGTTCATGAGGGATATTGGTCTGTAATTCTCTTTCATTTGTGTTCTTTATCTGGTTTTGGTAGTAGGGTGATGCTGGCTTCATAGAAGGAGCTTGGAAGTGTTCCTTCCTCTTGAATTTTTTGGAATAGTCTGAGGAGGATAGGTTTTAGTTCTTCCTTGAATGTTTGGTAGAACTCTCCTGTGAAGCCGTCAGGCCCCGGGCTTTTGTTTGCTGGAAGCTTTTTGATGACTTCTTCAATTTCGTCCATAGTTATTGGCCTATTGAGCTGTTGAGATTCTTCTTGATTGATTTTTGGAAGGTTGTATTTTTCTAGGAATATGTCCATTTCCTCCAGGTTGTCCAGTTTGTTGGAATAGAGCTGTTCGTAGTATTTTGTAACAATCCTTTGTATCTCAGCGGGGTCTGTTGTTATTTCACCTCTTTCATTTCTGATTTTGTTTATTTGGGTCCTCTCTCTTTGCTTCTTGGTGAGCCTGGCTAGAGGTCCATCAATCTTGTTTATCTTTTCAAAGAACCAGCTCTTGGTTTTGTTGATCTTTTGTATTGTTTCTTTGGTCTCTATGTCGTTTATCTCCGCTCTGATCTTTGTTATTTCCTTCCTTCTGGTTACACTGGGCTTTTCTTGCTGCTCTTTTTCTAGCTCTTTGAGTTGTAGGGTTAGGTAATTTATTACCATTGTTTTTCTTGTTTTTTGCAATAGGCTTGTAGAGCTATGAACTTCCCTCTCAAGACTGCTTTCGCTGTGTCCCATAGATTTTGGATTGTTGTGTTTTCATTGTCATTTGTTGCCATGATGTTTTTTATTTCTTCTTTGATCTCTCTGGTGACCCAGTCCTTGTTTAATAGCATGCTGTTTAGTCTCCATGTGTTTGATTTCTTTGGATTGTATTTATTGTAGTTGATTTCCAGTTTTATGCCACTGTGATCTGAGAAGATGCTTGATATAATTTCTATCTTCTTGAATTTGAAGAGACTTTGCCTGTGACCCAGCATATGGTCTATCTTTGAAAATGACCCATGTGCACTTGAGAAGAATGTATATTCTGTGGCTTTGGGGTGAAATGTTCTGAAGATGTCAATTAATTCCATCTGGTCTAGTGAGTCATTTAGGATTGCTGTTTCTTTGCTGATTTTTTGTTTAGAGGATTTGTCCAATGGTGATAGTGGGGTATTAAAGTCTCCTACTATGATTGTATTGCTATTAATCTCTCCCTTGATATCCTCCAGGAGTTTTTTTTATGTATTTGGGTGCTCCTATATTGGGAGCGTATATGTTTACCAGAATTATTTCTTCTTGTTGGATTTCTCCCTTTAGTATTATGAAGTGGCCTTCCTTATCTCTTGTTATGGCATTTACTTTGAGGTCTAATTTGTCAGATATAAGTATTGCTACCCCAGCTTTTTTTTCATTTCCATTTGCCTGGAAGATATTTTTCCATCCCTTCACTTTCAATCTGTGTGAGTCTCTTGTTCTGAGGTGGGTCTCTTGTAGACAGCATATATATGGGTCATGCTTTTTTATCCATTCAGCCACTCGATGTCTTTTGATTGGAGCATTTAGTCCGTTTACATTTAAAGTTATTACTGAAAGGTATTTGTTTGTAGTCATATCTATTTTTGTGTCTCTATTCCTTCTTACCTGTTTATTTCTTCTTTTTACAGTATTCCCTTTAGCAATTCTTGCATTGCTGGTTTGGTGGTGATAAACTCCCTGAGTCTTTTTTTGTCTGCGAAGCTCCTGATTTCCCCTTCAATTTTGATTGATAGTCTTGCTGGATATAGTATTCTTGGATTCAGTCCTTTGCTTTGCAACACTTTGTATACCTCCTTCCATTCACTTCTAGCTTGTTGTGTTTCTGTTGAGTAATCATTTGACAATCTGATGGGTGTTCCTTTGTAGGTAACTCTCTGTCTCTCTCTTGCTGCCTTTAAGATTCTCTCTTTATCATTTATATTTGCCATTGAGATTATGACATGTCTTGGTGTGGGTCTTTTGGGGTTGATCCTGCTTGGGACTCTCTGTACTTGCGTAACTTTTATCTTTCCCATATCCGGGAAGTTTTCTGTCATTATTTCTTCAAATAGATTTTCTAATCCCTGCTGCTCTTCTTGTCCTTCTGGCAGCCCTATTATACGCATGTTACTTCGCTTCATGTTGTCCCGAAGCTCCCTTAGGCTTTCCTCCTGCTTTTTAATTTTTTTCTCCAATTGCTGTTCAGATTGAGCTTGTTTCTGTACCTGATCTTCTAACTCACTAATTCGGTCCTCTGCTTCTTGTAGTCTACTGTTGAAACTTTCCATGGTGTTTTTGATTGTAGCTATATCACTTTTCATTTCTTCCTGATTCTTGCATAAGTTGTTGATTTTCTCATCCATCCGATGTATAAATTCCACGACCATTGCTCTGAACTCCTTTTCGGTCATGTTGCAAGCTTCAGTTTCACTAATTTCCTTTCTTGGCGACTCCACATTTTCTTTCCTCTGTGAGTTATTTCGTTTCCCCATTCTGGCTATCACCAGAAAGCTCAATCTTCCGTTTGTGTGGACCTCGGCCGTGCGCTGTGGGGACTTCGCTCCACCCGAGTTTCACTGAAGTGCTCTGACACTAGGACGTGTGGCTGCCTTTGGTTGGTGGGAACCAGACTTGCCCAGGGTCAGTGTCCCCAGTGTTCCGTGTGGTCTCGTGTGCACACTTAGAATCAGGGGCCCTGTCAGCACCACACTGTTGGTATGTGCCGAAAATGAGATCCTTAGCATGTGCCAGGAGTCAGAGTTTCCCTGTATCTGCACCAAGAATCAAGTGTCAGAGTCTCTGTTGCCTTGTGCAGTTTCTCGTTGAGAATCAGGGTCCCTGTGTGTGCATGCACCAACAATTGGGGTCGTTGGCTCTTAGTGTGAATGCGCTGTGAGTCAGGGATCCCAGGCAGCTGTGTCTGGCGTGCCAAATTCCCTGAAGTGGAGCTGCGTCCTGTGTGTGCTCTCACTACTGAGCCAAACCGGCTAGGGCGCACACTCTCAAATCCCTGAAGGTGAGCTGCCTTTGTGCACTCTCCCAGAATCCCCGAAGAGGGGCGGAGTCCGTCCTGCGCGCCAAATTCCCCAAAGGGAAGCCCCTCTGTGCACGCTCTAAGATTCCCCGAAGGGGAGCTGTGATCCGCAAGCCAAATTCCCCCCAATTCCCCAGAGGGGAGCCCTCTGTGCGCACTGACAGATTTCCCCGAAGGTGAGCTGCTTCTGTCCTGCGTGCCAAATTCCCTAAGGCGGAGCGCGTCCCTGCGCAAAGCCCTGCAGCTTGGGCAAGGGGCGTGTCTATCAGTTACTCTGGCGCTATCCGCGGGGAGGGGGATAGGCTCTTTGACTCACGGGAATCTGCTGGGAAGTCTGGATTCTTGTTGTTTCTTCCACTGAAGCTGTGATAGCAGTTCTCTGTCCCCAGTGGCTGCAGGGTCCTGGTTTGTGTCAGAAGCCAGGATCCGAGTCTCAGGCAGCTCTGTTTCTCAAGATGGCGTGGTTTCCGCGTCCGCACCAGCCGCCGAGAAGTGTCCGCTTTGTGCGCGGGGCTCCGCCGTCTAGGACTGCCCGGTTAGACAGCCCCTTGGAAGCCCTGCAGAATCTATCTGACCCTAGCTCATACAGACACACACACCACACACGTCTACCCGTCTATGCTCTCCTCTATGGGTTCCTCACTCACACTCTCTCTCTCCCTACCTTCTTGCCGGTCGCCATCTTTCTCCCGGAAGTCTCAAAAAACCAACCACATTTATCTTAAACTAGGGGCCTGGTGCACGAAACTCGTGCACTGGGCGGGGGGGGGTGGTGTCTCCTCAGCCCAGCCTGTCCCCTCTCACATACTGGGAGCCCTCAGGGGATGTCTTACTGACGGCCACAGTCTGGCCTCCCTTTGTGGGAGACAACCGGGCTGATAGGGAAAGGCACCAGCCCCATCACCCTGCTGCTGGAGCCACTGCCAGTCACCACAGCCACCAAGGTGTTTTCATCAACACGACTCCAGTCCCTTCACCATGAAAAAATGACAACTTTCTTTAGGCATTTTCAAGATGTGTCTTTCATAGAATATGACATTTCTTTCTTTCTTTTCTTTTTATCCTCACCTGAGTATATGTTTCCATTGACTTTTAGAGAATGTGGAAGAGAAAGGGAAAGATAGCGAGAAACATCAAAGTGAGAGGAATACTTGGATTGGTTGCCTCCTGCATGAGCTCTGACCTGGGCCCCAGCCAGGGAGGAGCCTGCAACTTAGGTACATGCCCTTGATCAGAATCTAATCTGGACCCTGCAGTTGGCAAACCTAGGCATTATCCACTGAGCCAAACCGCCTAGGGCAGGTTATGACATTTCTTAGCCCTCCAGCAGCAGACCTTCGTTTTTTTCCCCAGGAGTGTAGTGGAAAAGCCCTAGATCACCTTTTTGGATTCTTATACCCAAGTTACTAAGAATATTACCAGTGGCATACAGGGAGCTTAGCCAATGAGCGGTCAGAAAAGGTGTTTCCTCTGTAGTTCACACCTATCTCCTCCAATATCCAGCTCCACCCCTGCCAAGGCCTAAAGCCTCCAGCCCTTGGCAGGGGACCCCAGCTGGCTCCTATCGCCCGGCTCCACCCCCAGCCAAGACCGAAAGCATCTGTTTGAGTTTCGGGCCCTGGGTAGAGACCCCCAGCTGGCTCAATTGCCTGGCTCCATCCACAGCCAAGGCCACAAGCCTCTGGCCAAGGCTCAGGCCCTGGGCAGGGACCCCCAGCTGGCTCCGATCACCCGCAGGGACCCCCAGCTGGCTCAATCGCCTGGCTCCACCCACAGCCAAGGACACAAGCCTCTGGCCGAGGCTCAGGTCCTGGGCAGGGACCCCCAGCTGGCTCAATCGTCTGGCTCCACCCACAGCCAAGGCCTCAAGCCTCTGGCCGAGGCTTGGGCTCTGGGCAGGGACCCCCAGCTGGCTCCGATCGCCTGCAGGGGACCCCAGCTGGCTCTGATCACCCGGCTCTGCCCCCAGACAAGGCTGCAAGCCTCTGTTTGAGGCTCGGCCCTGGGCAGGGTCCCCCAGCTGGCTCCCATCGCCTGCAGGGGACCCCAGCTGGCTCTGATCACCCGGCTCCGCCCCCAGACAAGGCTGCAAGCCTCTGTTTGAGGCTCGGCCCTGGGCAGGGTCCCCCAGCTGGCTCCGATCGCCCACAGGGGACCCCAGTTGGCTCCAATTGCCAGGCTCCGCCCCAGCGGCCAAGGCCGAAAGCCTCTGGCCAAGGCTCAGACCCTGGGCAGGGTCCCCCAGCTGGCTCCCATCGCCTGCAGGGGACCCCAGCTGGCTCCGATCACCTGCAGGGGACCCGAGCTGGCTCCTATTGCCTGGCTCTGATGCCCAGCTCTAATCACCCAGCTCCAACCATGGCCAAGGCCAGCAAGGGCAGGCGGAAAGCTTGGCTTCCTACATTGCAGGGGAAACTCAAGCCTCCCTCCTGCTATCCGTGGCTGCAGCCATCTTGGTTGGGTTTATTTGCATATTCACTCCTGATTGGCTGGTGGGCGTGGCTGGAGGGTGTAGCGGGGGTGCGGTCAATTTGCAAATTACTCTTTTATTATATAGGATGCTCCTCCACCCCAGGCTGCCCCCCCTCCTTCCTAGGAAGGCAGGGAAATAGTAAGGATGTTTTTCAAACTCTGTAAGAAGGAGAATGTGAACAAATAAGAGCTTATAATGGAAGAACTTAAGTGTATTTAAAATTTATAGAGAGGCATTGTGAGGATATCTTATCCCAACTCCTAGCAAAGTGATGTTAATTGCAGATGCTTAGTTATGCCAAAAATAACTTTTGGAATAATATACATACATATGTACATAGAATGTGTATATAAACATATACCAAATCCTGATTTTGGTAGGTCCATTACATAGTAATTTTCAGTGAATGTCTTTTATAACCACTGAGGCAACCAAATGTTCTTAATGCCTTTAGTGCTGATTCTCTATATATGTAATAAATCATTAGAAAATAATCTAAATTATAACCCACCCCAAAGCTAGTGATTTTTCCCTTTACACTTGAGACTATATCATTCCATCATCACAGGGTGCTATAATCACATAATCACAGGGTGCTATCTATTGATAGCACTCCAAGGAGTACTGTAGTATGTATAGTGTAGAGTATATACACTCTATTTATATCTATCATTTTAATTCTGGGGTTGACTTAGAATATCTGTTGTGTTGCGTAAGGAAAGGCACTTCAAAGTTGACATGTTTTCAAGTACAATAGTTTTGGCGGGCTCTTTACCCTGCTCGCTCTCCCATTAATACTGCAGTTACTACCAGTACCACCACTGAGTATACCTTATTCAAGTCTTTCCATTTTAAATGCATAGTCATTGCAGAAAAACAGTCTACCCTATTTTCATAGGAAGAGGTTTGACTTCCCATTAATACTGCAGTTACTACCAGTACCACCACTGAGTATACCTTATTCAAGTCTTTCCATTTTAAATGCCTAGTCATTGCAGAAAAACAGTCTACCCTATTTTCATAGGAAGAGGTTTGACTCTAAATATTCCACTCTGTTTCTCTCTGCACTCCGAAATCCAGTTTCTGCTCAGGCTTTAGCCGATGAGTGGCAATTCCAGTCTGAGAAAAGATGGGCCTCTGTCCATGCAGTAGGCTGACGATGGCACCTTCAAGTTCAAGTCAGTCCTCATCAGTGGAGACAATGGGGTTGCTGATTTCTACTGTTAGGTTACCCTCTTAGCTCAGCACACTTTCAAAAGCTATTTCATTTTTCCTTAAACATCCACACTAATATTGGATATTAAAAAGGTAGTACTCCACTCAGTAGCGTGGCTCAATGGTTGAGTGTAGACCTATGAACCAGGAGGTCACGGTTTGATACCTGATCTGGGCACATGCCCAGGTTGTGGGCTCGATTCCCCATGTAGGGCATGCAGGAGGCAGCTGATTAATGATTCTTTCTCATCGTTGATTTTTGTATTTCTTTCTTCCACTCCCTTCCTCTCTGAAATCAATTAAAAACATTTTTTAAAAAAGGTAGTATGCCAATACTAAGGCTTTGGCCTCACCCTTTGAAAAGCTCAGGCAGTCAGGTATTTGAGTAAATAAGCATCCTGTCCAGTAGCTACATCAACAAAACCCAATCCAAATGGTAATGTTTCTTTCCTGGGATCTCTAAAATAATAGTTTGGTATCGATTAAATCTTTTATGACTCCTAATCTTTCTCTGATATAACCTGAAATAATTAATCAAGTTAGTACAATTATAAAGTAAATAAAATATTCAAAAATGTTAATATTTCTGAGCATTTGCTAATATATCATCTTTGAGAATAGTGTTGTTGTTTTTTTATCACATTTTAGGTTTCAGAGCTATTATTTATCTTCTCATAATTTTTGTCTTTAAGTTTAAACAACTTATTTCCATTTGTTATTCCAGTTCAGGGGAAACATCATTGGTGATAACTGAACACTTCAAACTTCTAAGACCTTCTTGTTGTTTTTATTAAATGAAGTCGAATAGTTTGAATGTTAGCAAATGGATTTGTACATTGCCTTCATCTTTGTTATTGTCCCCTTTTCTCTAAGACTGTTAATTATATATAAATATACAAAAATATGCAGAGAAACAAATCATACTTATCTATACAACAAGCAGAATTTGCGAATTGTAATATTTTCTGGTATTTGCATCAGATTACTTTTAAGAATTTTTCTAAGGAGTGAAATATGAAGTCTACTATCTCCACCATATTCAATTAATCACTTTTATTGGAGGCAACTATTATCCAGGAAACACACGTATATATCTCGAAGTATAAAAGTATATAAAAATACTTTGATAACATGTCTCAAAATACTACAGGTTATTGCTTTATGAGTTTCTAATAAGTACATAAATTAGTCATATTGTTTATATTGTTATTTGCTTTGTTCCCTTAATATAATTTCAAAATTTAGATGATATATGTAGACCTAATTTATTAATTTTAAAAGCTATGTTATAATTCATTGTATATTATCATATGTGCAGAGACAGCACTCATGACCCCAGAGACTCAGTTGCCTAACAAACAGATAAAAAGGAGAGGATTAAACCAACACCAGTCCTCAGGGGACCAAGTGTCCTCAGCATTTCCAAGGGCAGGTTTCTTTTTATTTTAGAAACATCTTTTAAAGATGAATTCTTGCATAGTTATGCAACCTGAGAATCTCTTTTATATTTATCTAGTCTGTTAAATTTGTTGTAATTATTATGACTTTTTTCTAACATGTTAGTGTTTTCCAATTAACATTTTTTCTTACATTATTTTTTCATTTCAATTTTTCTTGAATTGAAAAAGTTGTATTTTGTTTTTGTATTGGGTTGGTTGTAATTCTGTTTTATTAGGATTATGTTATAAAATATTACTTATATTCTCTAAAGCGTTCTTTCTTCATTATACATATTTTTATCTCTTTCATCATAGCAGATACTCATTTAAGCATTGCCAAATGCTTTTTTGCATCTGGTGAGATTATCATACAGATTTTATTTGATAGTTTTTTAATGTGGTAAATTATATTGCTTGATTTTCAAATGTTCAACCATGCTTTGTGGAAAAACTCCCCTATCTTCTTATAATATACTTTTAACATATTTTTAATTTAATTTGCAAATATTTACTTAAGAGTTTTGTGTACATTTCTATGGGATATTGTGGTCTGTGGGTTTCTTTTATTGTAAAGAGTTTCTGTTTTTGGTATCAAGGTAATGCTGGCATCATAAAATGAGTTGAGAAATTTTTCCTCCCCTTTTATTCTCTGATAGGGTTTGTGCAAATTCAACATTATTTTTATTATTCGTCAAACTTGCTGATGGAAGCCATCTAAGTTTGGAGTTTGCTTTATGGGAGAATTTAACTATGAATATAATTTTTAGATACATATGATGTGACAGATATTATAAATTTCTTCATGATTAAGCTTCAGTATACCATGTTTTAAAAGAATATGGCAAATGACCAATCATAAATCAATTCCCATCATAGTTTTCAATAGCTACAGGATGAATTCTAAATTTCAGGGTTACCCTATTCTATATTCCCCAAAGAGAATCCAACTTCACTCTTTTTTTGCTACATATAATTTTTATGTGCCTATCATATAGCATGTATTATACTTAATTTTTATGGTCTATTTAAATGTTCATTCTCTTAACCAGTCTGATAGCTCTTTGATGAAGGATTGGCCTTGATCATTTTTGTGTTCTTACTGCCTCAATATTTCCTGGATGAGTGCATGCATTCATTAAAGGATTAATGACATAAAAAAAAAAGAATGTGCCATTTCATCTCATTGTAAAAACAATTGTCATAAAAAGTTTCATAATGCCCTGGCCAATTTGCTCAGTGGATAGAGCATCGGCCCTCCTACTGAGGCGTCCTGTGTTTGATTCCTGTCAAGAGCACATGTCTCAGTTATAGGTTCAATCCTGGCCTTGGTGGGAAGGCATTCAATTGATGTGCCTCTCTCACATTGATGTCTCTCTCTCTCTCCCTCTCTCCCTCCCCCCCACCATTCCACTCTCTCTAAAAATCAATGGAAAATATGCTCTACTGAGGATTTAAAAAAATAAAAGTCTCATAATGTTTTCTTATTATTCTTTTTATCTCTATTGGTTCATTAATGGTACTCTTCCTAAAAACAATTATTTAGGTATTCTCTTTATTATTCTGGTCATTATTAGCATGTTCAATTGTTCAGATCCATTTTTTAGAAAATCTGCTTTAGGTTTCACTTATTTTCACGATTACGTTTCTGTTTTCCATTTCATTGATTACTCCTTTTTTCTTTATTTTCTCTATACTGCTTAGTTTGAGTTTAATTTGCTTTTTACCTCTAGTTTCTCTGAAAATTTTTTATCAAAGTATAATTGGCATACAATATATTAGTTTCAAATGTACAACATAGTGATTCGATGTTTCTATACCTTATAATTTAATCACCATGGTAAGTATAGTAACCATCTGTCACCGTGCAGTTATTACAATATTATTGACTATATTTCCTTGGCTCTACATTCCTGTGGCTTATTTATTTTATAACTGGAAGTTTGTACTTCTTATTCCGCTTTACCTTTTCACCCATACCCTAACCCTCTTCCTTTTGGTGATGATCACTATTTTTATTTTGTTTTTCAATATATTTTTATTGATTTTACAGAGGAAGGGAGAGGGAGAGATAGAAACATCAATGATGAGAATCATTGATCAGCTGCCTTCTGCACGCCCCCTACTGGGGATTGAGCCTGCAACCTGGCCCTGTGCCCTTGATCAGAATCGAACCGAGGACCCTTCAGTCCGCAGCTCTATCCACTGAGCCAAACCAGCTAGGGTGGAAATGATCACTTTGTTTTCTGTATCTGAGTCTGCTTTTGTTTTGCTTTGTTTGTTTGATTTGTGGGTGTGTGTTTTTAAGATTCCACATATACATGAAATCATATGGTATTTGTCCTTCCAAATAGATTCTTCTACCTGCAAGTAAGGGTTAACCTTTTGCACTCGGATGTCGAGTGTGACTCGACACAGTTAGCATTAGAATACAGGAATCGAGAAAAAAGCAAGCGAGTGCAAAGGGTTAAATGTGTCACTTGTGACACATTTGGCTTTAGGTAACAGAATATCCAAGTACAGTGGCTTATACAAATAGGGACTACTTTTTCTCTTTCCTTCCCTTCCTCAAAGAGAGAAGTCTATAGTTTTAGAACTCCTGGCAGTAGTCCTTCTTTGACTGCTGTCTTAGTTAGTTTGGGCTGCTGTGCCCAAGTACCTTAGGCTGAGTGGCTTTTAAAAAGTAGACATTTGTCACAGTTCTGGCAGTTGGAAGTCTGAGAGCAGGGTGCCAGTGTGGTAGGCTTCTGGGGAGGGCCAGCGCTCTGGCTGTAGGTGGCTGTCTCTTGTTCAGATTCTCACAGGGCAGAGGGCATAGAGAGCTCTCTGGGCTTCTTAATGTAAGAGCACTATTCTCATTCAAGAAGGCCCCGCCCTCATGACTTATTCACCTTTACCCCCACCTTCTAATACCATCACATTGGTGATTAGGATTTTAACACATGAATCTTCGGGGGGAAGGGGATGGGGAGGGCGGGGAGGACATTAACATTCAGTTCAGAGCCACCACTCCCTTCTAGCTGTCACTACATGTGACAATTTTCCTCCTGAACCTCTCTGAAGTCTTTGTATTTCTTTTCATTCATAGTCATTGTCATTACCTTAGTTCAGGCCAGTCATTTCTCACCTGGTTGTCTCAAGGGCCTCATAATTGACTTCCTGCCACTAGGGTGAGAGTAATCCTTTAAAAATATGATGTGATCAATCCCCACACCCCCACCAAAGTCATTATTATCTCCTTATTGCATTCAATATGAGTTTTAAACTCATATGTCACTTCCAAGATGAACTCACATATGAACTTCAAAGATAGTTGACAAAGTCCTTCATGGTCTATTGACTACTTCACCTCTCTTTCTTTTAATCCTTTCCATCATCTCTGGTGTCTAGCTCAGTGGTCCCAAAACCATGTCCTAAAGAATGTTAGGCTTCTACAAAACACTTTCAGAGACTACTGAGTGTGTGTGTGTGTGTGTGTGTGTGTGTGTGTGTGTGTGTGTGTGTGTGTGTGTGTGTGTGTGTGTGTGTGTGTTGTGAGTTTGTATTTAAGGGTGCAGGAGTGTTTAAGCAAAATCTCACTCACTTCAGGACTGTTTCACAGCCTGAGGTCCAATCAGAACAGCTACATATGTGGGCTCAGAGGAGAAGAGAGTACTTACTGGGTTTCCATAAGAGCATGCCTTTAAAAAAAGAGTGCCGCAGCTTAAAAACTAACCAAATAAAACCAAGTAAAATAATAACTACCTTAAAGACCACACTGTGCCATAGTGATCCATTCACAGTGTCCTGGACACATCCTGCATTTTATTTCTGCAGGTCTTTACTTTCTGATAGTCTCATTCTGGAAGATTCCTATACTTTACTCTTTCATCACTTAGTCACCTTGGTAATCCTCACTGATAATTTAGCTGTCTGAACAGAAGCCATATTTTCGGGAAGACTTGATTGAGTTTCCAAAATTTCATGAACTGTCTTTGGGTTTTTTGTTATTTTTTTAAAAAAGCACTCCTCATGGTGGATTATAAGTGTCTATCTGTCTGTGTCCCTCACTGGATGGTAAGCCTCACACAGCTAGGCGCCATACTGGTTTTATTGTAGCATCCAAAGATCCTATAGGGAGCCCCCGCCGTCTTTTATCTTAAGAGAAATAAACTCCAGATATAAAAGGTCTATTAGGTAAAGTGAGTCTCCGAAACATGGAGGAGATTCTTTTTATCCATCAACTTTCCCTGAAATCCAAGTTCAAATTTGACAGTGCTTTGAAGAAATGAGCAAAAACTCTATTTGTTACTAAAACAACCCTCATCTTTTGTGTTATTTGTTTGTGTTTTTTATTTTTTTATGATTCACTGCCCACTCCTATAGATTTTTCTCTAATTCTACCTTTGAATCTTTAGAATTGCTGGATCCTACTTGTAAGTGGTTCTTGCGGAAGAAAATCTTTGATGATTAAATTATGGCATTCATCTGTTTGATGGAAAATACCTCAAAGCCCTATATATAAAGAATGCTTATTTGTTTACTTTACTCATATCTCTGGCAAAAATACACTTTTGAATGTGTTTTAAAAAGTATCATAGCTTCACCTTCATTTGGGAACCTATTTAAATATTTTTCTTACAGATTAATCACAAGTATGTAAGCAAGGCCAATAAGCAGAGTAGGATATTGTGATTTTAGTGAGGACAGAGTAGAGCTGAACTGGGATCACTGCAGGAGGGTTGTTGTTTTTTAATAGAACTCCATTTACATTGAGACACGAAATTATAAGCAATTAAAATGCATGTGCACTTGAATTGAAATAAACATGTATAAGGTAGACAAATTAAAGGAGTTCCAAGTGGCCTTTTACATATTCTTGGAAAGAAAAGAAAGGGGAAAAAAAAAGGTAGAATCACTATAGAAAGCTCTATTTAGTGAAAATGATTTTGAATTCTTTTTAGGTAAATAGACCATTTACATTTCTAGGTATCTTATTATAATAACCCAATTCATTAAAATAATACAGTAGCATTTTAAAAATATAGCATTAATCAGAGGTCCTGGTATATATATTTTTAAAATATATTTTTATTGATTTCAGAGAGGAAGGGAGAGGGGGAGAGAGATAGAAACATCAACAATGAGAGAGAACCATTGATTGGCCGCCTCCTGCACAGCCCCTACTGGGGACTGAGCCTGCAACCCGGGCATGTGCCCTGACGGGGAATCAAACCCGAACTCCTGGTTCATAGGTCGATGCTCAACCATTGAGCCATGCCTTCCAGGCCTGGTATATTTTTTTCATGTCTTATATTAGGACTTTACAATTTGCAGAGCCTGATAAATCAAAATGCAACAATCACCAGGCATAACCTCACTGATCTTCCAGGTTCACCCTTAGAGATATGTGACCTTGAACAGTTTGTATTACCTCTCTGATCCCTGTTTCTCTTCACTGACAAATGGAGCTGGGAAAGCTCTACCTCAGATGTTCCTATGGGTTTTGAAAGCAGTCATGTATGCAGTCTACCAAACAAAGAGCCTGACATACTACCTATGCTCAATGGATATTGACATTTCTCAAGTCGATGTAGCAGTTCAAGGTAGTGAATTCCCTGGGGGTGGTTTCCACGTTGGGACAGTTTGAGTTGTGGCTGTGATGGAGCAGTCTCGGGTGAGTGGGAAGAGAAGCAAGAACTACACAAATGGTTATTTGTATACATAGGATATGCACATTGCATAACTTGGAGAGTGACTGAGCACTGCAAATGAGCAAGAGTAGCCATAAATAGAGATTTCTAGTTGACAGGCTGCTGATAAAACAGCTTTTATCTAATATGAGAAGCAAGTTAAGCAAACATATTATTGAAGCTATAGTGTGAAAAAAATGTGAAGCGTATGCTAGTGAAAGAGGAGTGATATAAGTTTGCTTTCCATAGCCTTAATGGATCTACATTTAAGTATATACATATATGGTGTGTACACTGTTAACCCTTGAACAACATGGAGGTTAGGGGTGCTGACCCTCCATGCAGTTGAAAATCTGTATATTTTTAAAAATTTATTTTTATTGAATTTATTGGGATGACATCCTATCTAATAAAGATGGAATATGCAAATTGACTGTAACTCCACAACAAAGATGGTGGTGCCCACAGCCAATAAGGGGGGGAATATGCAAATTGATGTGACAAGGCAAGAGGCAGAAGGCGGCTCTGGCTGGAGTGAAGGCGGAAAGGTGGCTCTGGCCGGAGCAAAGGCTATGCCGGCAGCCAGGGGAAGGAAGGCCTATTCTTACATGAATCTTCATGCATCGGGCCTCTAGTTGGTTAATAAAACTGTATAGGTTTCAAGTGTACAATTCTGTTATACATCAACTGCATATGGCATTGTGGTGCCCAACACCCAAAGTTAAATCTCCTTCCATCACCGTACACTCAACCCCTTCTACCCTTCACTGCTCCCTATCCCCCATTCACTCTGGTAACCACATACGGTTGTCTGTGTCTGAGGTTTTTTTTATTTTTTTTATTTTTTTATTGTTTTTTGTTTTTTTTCCTGTTTGTTCATTTTTTGCTTTAAGTTTTATATCCCACATATGAATGAAATAAACTCACATGTATATTGGCAAATAATTTTTGATAAATGGACCAAAAACATATAATGGAGAAAAGAAAGCCTGTTCAGTAAATGGTGCTGGGAAAATTGGAAAGCCACATGCAAAAGAATGAAACTACTTTGTTATTTGTCCCTGTATACGAAAATTAACTCAAAATGGATCAAAGATCTAAATATAAAAACTGAAACAATGAATTGTCTAGAAGAAAGCATAGTTACTAAACTTATGGATCTTGGTCTTAGAGAGGATTTTTTGAATTTGACCCCAAAGGCAAGGGGAGTATAAACAAAAATAAATGGAAGCTACTATATCAAACTAAAAAAGCTTCTGCATAGCAAAACAAAAAGGCAACCAACCAAATGGGAGAAGATATTTGTAAAAAAAAACTGCTTCAACAAATATATAAAGAACTCATGTAACCAAACAATAACAAAAACAATGAATATAACTTTGACCCCCCCAAAAAAATACCCTTAATGACTAATAACTTACTATTGACTGGAAGCCTTACTAATAACAAACAATTAACACATATTTTGTATATGTATTATACCCTATTCTTACAGTAAAGTAAGCTAGAGAAAAGAAAGTGTTAAGAAAATCAGAAGGAAGAGAAAATACTTTTTCACTACTGTACGTATTTTTTAAAAAATCTGCATAGAAGTAGACACACACAGTTCAAACCAGTGTTGTTCAAGAATCAACTGAATATGTATGTATGTACATATATATTTTATGTACACATATGCATAAACACATATATATATCAGCATAGAACAAGGCCCATAGTGGAGAGTTAAATGAAACTGATTAAATAATTATGTAGTATAACAAAAGAGTGGGACTTCTCAAATGATTTTCCCACAGAAAACTGTAGGAAATAGTTATGGGAAACATCTAGGGACTAAGACTTGAAAATTTAAGCATGCACATTCTCTCTCTTTCTCTCCCCAAAAAATGTTTAAAACAAACTAATACTAGGTAGACAAATAGTCATGAGATAAATGCTTGGATGCCATATTATCATTTTTTATTTCTCTGTCCTATGATATAGCTATTTATACCCTCCTTTTTAAAATTTCTTATCTTTGAAGTTCATTAGTAAATTTATGATAATAAAAGTCATCTTAGAATGTTTTAGGACTTTATGACATAACTGGAGTAGGCCTTCTTTCCCCGGCTGCCTGCACCGGCTTCCCTCTGGCACCCGGACGCAGGCTTCCTTTGCAGCCCCGGCTACTTCTGGAAGGTCGTCTGGAAGGACGTCATGTCTAATTAGCATATTATGCTTTTCTTATTATAGATATTATAGATATGTGGTTTAAGGTACTTTATGTATAACACCCAAATATATAGGTAAAGTATTTTGCATGCACACACATATTTATATATACATTATTTAATACAATTATGGGATCACTATTTGCAAATATATAAAATACCCAGTGCATTTTATAGCATAAGAAACATTTAGTGTGTAAGTACCGTCATTATTTTCATAATAATAATTATTATTACACGATGTAATTCATGTAAAGGTGCCTGTCATAGTACCCAGGTGTTATATTAAAACCTTCTGCCCACTTTGGTTGTCACTTTCCTTCTTCATATGCCCTTTTTAAAATGTATGACATTGTTCTTTGACTTCCTGTCACCTAACTTTGGCCTTTTCATTGCTTATTAGCAATCACGTCAGAAGGTGAGATGCCACAGAGATCAGGCATTCCGAGTCAGCCAGCGTTGATAATTATTAACAGCTTTGAAAAGTATTTAGTGAGAAAGGGTATCCACTCTAATTTTAAAAATTAGGTTAGGACTAGAAAAAGTGGCTAGTTTGTTTTCTTCATGAAAACTCCTTTTCACAGAAGGTAAAATTGAGAATTGGCTTACAATATTTGCAATCTTTTTTTTTTTTTGTCTAGCATAATCATGATACCAAATCCTAAGTTTTAGCAAGATGGTAGGAAGTTACTTTTTAACATTGCATTCTTCCTTATTTCAAATGTAAATGCAAGTTGAGCATTTCAGTCTCAAATAAAAGAAACCGGCTTAAGGCAAGACTGACCTTAAATGTGTGTGGCAATTAAACCACATGCACTGGAAGAAAACTCTACAGGTTAATTATATGTTTTTAGTTTGCATTTGTGGAGAAGAGCAAACAGTAAGATAGCTTTTTTTAGGAAGAAGCAATTACAGTTTGCTTTGCTTTGCTCATTCAGTCTCTGAAGGGAGTAAAGGAATTAGGTTTTCTCCTGCCTTATAACTTTTAGATGGTGGAGCGCCTGCCAGTCCGTCTTTATTCTGCTGCATTAAGTCTCCCAAATACTCCCTCACCCCTGATGATATTAACCATTAAGAACCTTTGAGTCCTTTAACATCATTCTCAGCATCCACCAAGCTACTGGGAAGCCCCTAAATACTGTTTGTAGTCTCTCTTATAGGAGCCATCAAGGACAGAAGAATGATGAATATTATAATTCAGGTGGCACAGAAGTGACATCCACAGACCTAATGACTTACATGATACTAACACACCTTAATTTCATTACTTGGACAAGGGATATTGATTTTCAACCGAGTAGCAAAACTGTCGTGATATATTTTCTGCTAAGGTCCAGGACGGGTGGGGATCCCTGATTGCTGTGTTTCATCATTTTGAAGCTATGAAAGTAAAGTGAAACTAGGACCAAGAGAAATGCTGAGTATATAAATGCTTGGACAGGTAGGAGAGTCAGGGGATCCTCATCCCCACCAGCTGGCATTGAGACTATAGAGGACAATTCTGCCTTCTGGCTTTGCCTCAAGTTACTGGATTTGAACTAGGTTAAAGGGTCACAGTACAAGTAAAATAAATAAAATCCCTGAGTTTTGTGAACATATTCACTTTTTCTCTAAGTGCAAGAAGCTGTTATAATGTGCTTACCACAATATATGAAGCAGATTCCTTTACTGCATTTCTATCCTCTGGACAGTGGTAAATTTTTTTTATGGCCTCTAAGAAAATCCTCTTTGTGATAGGAAATTCAGAAAAATACCAAAATTCAGAAATGAAGTTAAAATTATATGTAACTCACCGGCCAGAGATAGCCTAACTAAAATTTAGCTTGTGTAGTCATATTCTTCTCTTCTTATATATTTTGGGATTATATTTTTATAATGAGTGTTTGTAAAAGTTTATAAAATTATTCAGATATATATCTGCATTCCTCTATAGTATTTTTAAAGAGCTATACATTTTTTAATATAGGTGCGTATTTATATTTACTTAATCTTTACTTGTGCATATATATTTACTTCTCACTTGGGGCAGTTACAAACAATGCTTTGAGTAATTTCCAGATACACAAATAATTAGAGATACATTTTGTTGCATTATTACATAAATCTCCAAGTATAAAATGCTTTGGGGCATCAAAAGTGGAATGAATCAATGACAGGGATATGGATGGTTTAAAGACTTCAAATCCATATTTCCAAATTCCCATCTAGAAAATTTGTGCAGTCATCTCTCTTACCTATTTCTGTGAGTGTCCACATTAGCATATTAAAAGTGCACTGCAGAAAAATCAGTGAATAAAAAAACAAAACAAAACACCAAATATAAGACCAGAATTGATGTTTTTAAAGTGAAAAACATCTTCTACATTTTGAGAATATAAACTTCAAGCTTGAAATTGAAGAAAGGGTAAAATTATTATTTATATGTGTTTTTCCCCTAAAGGAAAATAATATTGAGGAAAACAGAGCTATTTCTCTGATTGGGGACAGCCCCAAACTCTTGAGAAGACAAACCAATCAGCCTCATTCTCCCTTTCTATGAGAAAAGCATTTCATCCTCATTTTATGAGAATATATAAAAAGGGTTCAAGCACAGTACATATGTGTCTGCAAATCACAGTGAGAGCCCAGCAAAGCCTTGAGGGGTATTGTACTAAAGACGGAGATTTTTAATGAGCTGAGAAAATGAAAAGAGCACATAATTTCATCAAAGGTTTGTGGTTTTTTTTCCTACAAGTTCTATTTATAAATGGGAATGGTGTAAGAAAAATTACTTCACACTCAGTTTCTAATCACATGCTTTTTATGTGCAAGCTTTTATAGGTGACAAGCAAGACCATATATAAACTTTAGAGTCCAATATCATGACTATCTGAATTGTCCTTAAATATACCTCCATTACATTTTCATATAGGAGCAGCTTATCATTTGGAAGGGACAGAAATGTTGATTTTGCTAATAGTTTTGATGTATAGATATGCCAGTCATTACAAATGTTTTCCTTTAGGTGGCAAGTCATAATGGGCTTTGACAATCTGTGTATGCAAATTCAATTCAATGAGCGGTTCTTTATTGAGTGTGTCTAAGTTGATAACACAACTGTGTTGATAGTTAAACTGTGGCATAGGGGCCACGTGGTAGGATAGAATTTTATGTAGCATAACAAAGAGAAAGGACTATAAGAATGATGATTACCGTTGACAATATGGCACTGTTTTACAATGGTCACTTACTGGAAGGACAAAATGTGTTCAAATTGATAACATCATTTCAGTATTCCACTTAGAGCCCCATTAGGTGCTACTGATTGAGATGTGTCTTCATGTGCTCATTTACAAAGGATGACGGCTGCATCATCAGCAGAATCAGTGCAGATGGCAATCCAGTCCTCTTCACAGAAACATTAACTTGTCTATGTTAGAGTCCTCTTGTATGTCCTCTACTCTGCAATGCTTTTCCAGTGTTTATCAAAATGTGTTGGCCAGGCCAGTGTAGCTCAGCGGTTGAATGTTGACCTATGAACCAAGAGACCACGGTTCAATTCCCGGTCAGGGCACGTGCCAGGGTTGCAGGCTGGATCCTCGGTGGGGGCGTGCAGGAGGCAGCCAATCAACGATTCTTTCTCCCTCTCCCTTCCTCTCTGAAATCAATAAAAATGTATTTTAAAAAATAAAGAAATGTGTTGAACACAGCTTTGATGAAGGTTTTTAAAATATATACACCTATTAAATAACATTTAAATGTCTTATATGCTAGACATGTTGCTTGGTGCTACACAGGCATTATCTCTGTATTTTTTAAATAATATATTTTTACATCAATTAAATTTTCATATAGGAGCAGTGAAGAAACGGAGGAGCAGATAGGCCGGATAACGCAAACCAAGAAAGCAGTGTGTTCGGGATTCCTTCTCAACCTGACTTGAGCCAACCCTTGTAGATACACAGTTTTGTTCATCAAAAACATTTTCTTTTTCATTGCTCTGTCAAAAACACACACACACACACACAAACAAAATTCTAGATTGAATCTTTTGGGCAAAATTTGTATAATTATAAAAATCTACGATAGCATATTGAGCTCTGATTCTAGCCTTGCCTTTATTTTATTTTCCTATCTTGATTTCCCTTTGCCACATTTTTTCAAATTTTAAAAATTACCTGCTTATTTTGAATTCTATAAATGTTTTTTGAGTAGTCATTAATTTTGGGAATAAGTTAGCATAAATAAAGACATTTAGAAAAATATTATGTATATTTCTCACAGCAGCATTACTGCCTTAGTAAGTGGGTATTTTAAAGCTGTGAACCCCGAAAGACAAGAAGTGATTTGATCAAAATCACACAACTTTTAGTTGTAATATCAGGTTCTGATTCCTAAACCCATGCCCTTTCACTCAACATTTATTCCACAGATACTTATTGATAAAAATTTTTATTTTTTTCACTATTCCATGCTGCTCTGTATTAACTAGAGCAAGTAGGTAATGTTGGTGCCACTCAGGTCTTTGTACTGAATGTGCATTAATGAGAGCAAAGCAGACAGTTTGATGCCAGCCTCTCATGTTAGCTGTGGGGGTAGTGACGGGATTCTCTGTCATGGCACACTTCACAGCCCGTGTGCACAACACTGAACTCAAGGCAGCACTGGTGAAAATCACTTTGACCCAATGCAGTACAGAGATTTACTGTCCATTGTGGCTATTGAGGACTTGAAACATGGCTAGTCCTAATTGAAATGTGCTGTATTTGTAAATTACATACTAGATTTTGAGGACATAATAAGAAAAAAGAATTTAAATATATCATAATTTCATATTGATTAAAAGTTGAAATGATAGTATTTTGGTTGGATTATGTATTATTAAATTAATTTAATTATAAATGAAAACAATTAAAATTAAATTCACCTGTTTATTTTTACCGTTTTAAGTGTCTGTACTAGAATTTTTAAGACCATGTATGCGCCTCATATATTGAGCAGCACTGACCTAGTGCATGAAATAACTTGTTTTACTTTTCACTTTATATTTTTCTCTTGTATTTGATTATTAAACAAAAGAGATCATAGAATATAGTAACTACAGTCTGAAAATTCAACCATTTTACAGTATCAATGAGCAGTTCTTTATTGAGTGTGTCTAAGTTGATAACACAACTGTGTTGATAGTTTAAACTGTGGCTAGGGGCCCATGTTGTAGGATAGAATTTTATGTAGCATAACAAAGAGAAAGAATCTCTTAGGATTACATTTTGTTTTATTATTTAGTTGAAGCTTTTCATATAGCTTGGATATAAATATATTAATAGTAAAAAGTAGCAAATATTTCTACTATTCATAACACAATTCTTCACTCTTTGATACCCTACATCTTTTATCATCAAAGCTGAACTCTTCCTTTAAGATTTATCACAAAGACCTGGCTGGTGTGGTTGAACCAGGAGGTCATGGTTCAATTCCAGGTCAGGGTACATGCCCAGGTTTCTGTCTCGATCCCCAGTGTGGGGCATGCAGGAGGTAGCCGATCATTGATTCTCTCTTATCATTGATGTTTCTATTTATCTCTCCCTCTTCCTTCCTCTCTGAAATTAATAAAACATATATTTAAAAAAAATTATCACAAAGAAGCCTTTCAACACTCCTAGGGTGGGACACAGTTTCATTCTACTGTGCTTCTGGAGAATCATTTTGTATGTAATTGTTATGTATATTATCACAATAGTTGCATATCTATTAGGAGCCATATGTCCAAATGTATATAAATATTTTTATATATAATATCACCTTGCTTAGACCCCCTATTGCCTCACAGAATTAAAGAGTGATATAAGTTGGGCTATGTAAACCTAAGAAGACTTGTAAGATTCATGGTTCTTAATATTCTGTAGCTTCATTGTTTTTCTCCAGATCTGTTATTCTATACATTTATGCCTTTTTTAAAAAACAAAAAGTATTTGTTTAAGCAAACATAAATGGATGCTCTATTATTAATGTGAATCCAATGAGCTAGAAGTTTACTTTTCCTCTACACAATGGAGAGAATTTACATATTGGAGACTTCCCTGCCCAAAGCCTATGCAGTTATCATGCCTCATGAATCTTTGTGTTTTCAGCACAAATATGAAGTATTAAGTAAAGATTTTTTTAGTGCTTGCTATGAACTTTTTAATTTCAGTTTCTTAGTATACTGTCAGGGTTTAATCATAGTTTAGTAGTAGAAAATATAGTACTTCCCACATTATAAACATTAACTCCTCTATGCAAAAAATTACATCAGATATTTACTTATATATCAGATGGTGTTTTGGATAACTTCTAAAGTAAAACTGTAGGAAAATGAGAGAGTTGATATGCTAAATAAGTGTTTTCATTAAAATGAGTAGAAAACACATCAAAATATAAGAAACATGGTGCATTCTCATAAAACAATATCCAGGACACTGTGGACTCATTAAGCATGAAAATGATTTATGCATAATTCTTTACTTCCTTTAATTCACTACATTTCTAAATAAAATCTTGTATATTTTTGAGACATGAAAATTTCACTTGTCTTCCCACATGTTTTGTGTTAATTATATCATTAAAAAAAAACAATTTAAAGAGAGTCTGTGACTTTTTCTAATTAAAGTAAAAAAGATTCATAATGTAGATATTTATAATTGCAATGGGATTTAGATATCATCTAATGTATCTCATCTAACACCTTTTCATTTATCGGTAATAACTTTATCATAATATAATGAATACTATATTACCAATTCATTTTGTTTATTTTAGGTGGCATTTAGATATTTGTTTTATTTTAACTATGGAAAAATTTTGAACATAAAGTAAAGCAAGTAAATATATTGTTGTCACACTCAATAATTAAAATTAATGGATCGTTTTATATCACTGTTTTCATATATATTGGACAGTTACTTGTCTTAATCTATCATTCAAGACTCATTATTTTTTCCCCACTGACTAATTTAAAAAATCAATATCTCTTTTTTCTGCTTCTCAGCCAAGACCCTAGTCTGTTCCAATATTGTCAGATTGAACCATCAATCCCTGGCTTAAATATTCCATCCTCCAAATCGTCTTAAATATAAAAGGCCCTTTCTGATTTGTCCCTGCTTTCCTCTCTTGTTTCAACTCTTGCCACTCGAACACACATCTTAGAGATCAGTTGTCTTGACTAAACTTTGTTTTCACCAGCTGTGCCAGCTCTCCCACTGCTGGAACTTCCGCAGGGGCTATTTTCTGTCTGCATTGTTTTTATTTCCATTCTCTTCACCTGAATAATTCCTACTTGAGCTTCAATTTTTTTCTTAGACATTTCATTCTGAGGGCTGTTTCCACACCCCAGGCTACATTAGCTGTCTCCTTTGTTCTTTTGCAAGACTGCTATCTAAAAATTTATCCAAGTTCTCATTACTGTGCATTGTAATTTAATGTTAGCTTGCATTCATCCCCATTAGACTGACATCAGGGACCCTTTAGCTGTTTACCTTCTATTCATCTATGTTAATATTAGCAGCCAACACCACACACCAACATTCTGAAGTATGTATTATGTATAGGCTTGTTTGTGTTTATCGCTTGAGCATTATAAACTTCTTAAAGAACTTCTCTGATATCTGTTTGTCCTGTCCTTTTGGTGGTACATAGCTCAGTGGGAACAGATGAGCTGGACCAATAGTGCTGGCCAGGTTTTAAAACTCAGTGTTGAGTAATGGAATGAGCAGAGAGAAATCGCTTCTAATCACAGCTCTGTCAGTTACTAACTGCTTCAACATGCAGATCTCATTTAAAGTCTGAGTCTTAGTTTCTTCATCCATCAAGAGGCATAATGTCCTTTCCTTCATAGAGCTATTGTCAATTTGACTGAGTTAATGTTTATAAAACTGAATGCTACATAGGTCACATTTATCTAATTTGGATAATGTGAGCAAATTGTGGGATATAGATACATTAATATTCTCACTTCACCCATAAAATTTAAAGTGCTGCAAATCTTTCTTATGGTAATATAATTTTAACTGGTAAATAGAAATATCTATTGTTCTTTGTTAGTGTCCCATACACCTTATTATTGGTTATGCACAATAATACTATTTCTTAAATATATATGTATTTCAATTACTCTTATAAATTAAAACCTTATTTTAATTTCTTCCAGGTGTCCATAATTAATGAGATATTCTTAGGGCTGACAAAAGCATCTAAAATCAGTAACTTTGGAATTAACATAAATTTAATCAGAAATTAAAGAAAAAAATAGTAAGACAATGCCAAGCTGCCACAAAGTCAAAATATTAATTTAGGGGATAGTATTCCTCAGTGTTAGAGGTGATGCTACAATTTTTTTTTAAAAAAGGCATAAGAAATGCACCCTTAAATTTTCAAAAATTTGTTTATAACAAGAGGAAGTTATGGAGACATTTGAAAAAAAAGGGATATGACTGCTAAATTGATGCTGCCCTAATATGCCTCTAAGCCATCTTGTTTTTTGCCTTTCAAACATAATTCTTGATGTTTGAAAAAAATGAAAAGGAATCATTTGCATAACAGATTAAGTAGTAAATACATGTTTAAAAGCAAAAAACAAAAACCAAAAAAAAACAAAAAAAACACACACCTTTCGTTTTGAAAATTGATGTGCTCCAAGAAGATATTTCCCATACTTTTATATTTATTGCTATGAAAGAATTAGTCTTGAATTAAGTGAGTTTTTATTTTATGCAAGCAACATAACTTTTTCATTCCTGAGCAGTTCCTAGAAGGCAGTAGACATTTACTGCAATATTTCTAACATAATTATTCTTAGATTCCAGGGGAAAATATGGTATTGAATTACTGATCTTGCTTTGTCAACAGTTAAGTTCCCTATGAGAAACTTTATTACTGCATAGCTTATTACGAAGAGTGTCATTTCTCTGGAACCTCTTTGGATGCTGGCATTATATTGAAGTCCCCTTCTGCTCCTAACTCTCCAAGCCAGGCTTAGCCCTGTGGTCAGAGCAGGTTGCCTGGTGCTAAAACATTCCATTCCCAACAGTCAGTTCCTTCCTCTGCCACATCTATTAGTTCTCTTGTTGGACCCAAGGAAGACCTGTGTGGTCAACTCCCCTAGAGTCCCTTGGCTCAGTTCTTTTCTGGAAGTGATAATTGCTTGGGTCTGCAAGTGGAAAGCACATAAAACTTCACACCTTTGCTTGAAAATTAGGTGCCAACGCATAGTTGTAATCTTGTGAAATAGTTTTGAAGCAATAGTCTCAGTTATCTGCTATCAGATATTAAAAGATATGCCATTCCAATTACCCTATTTTTAGTTATTTAAATAGTTTTGTCTTTTAATAACTAAAGAGACAGATCCTATTCAAATTTCTTATTCTATATGACGAGATGTATAACTTACATTTTCATGTTCTTTATGGCTATGTTCTGTACTGCATGTTACTTAGTGATCTGTATGAAAAGAGCATAGCTAAAATCTTACTGAATGCGTTATTCAAAGAGAGAAACACTCATTCTTTAGGATTCATTAATACAACTAAACCACAGAGAGCATGCCTGAAAATTGCTTGATGTCATGGGGCTGACAGTTTTTGAGTAGCAAGCATTCTCATTTGTGAAATACTGTGTTGGTCTTTGAAACTGTCAAAAACCTCTAGCTAAGAGTATACCAGAATATAAGGGAACAGTGTGTGTTATTACATTTAATGTATAAATGTAGTAAAAATTAGTTACAGAACGAGATGGAGTGTGGTGTATTTTTCAAGTTCTATTAATAGATATATGTGCATACGTTTCCAAGACAGTCAAATACCACTACTTAGACTTCTTTTAAAAAAATATATATATTGCTGAATTTATTTTAGCACATTATCATCATGAGCCTCAAAGTTTCTGCCTTCAAAATATGCTACCCATCTGCTTCTATGTTTCTAAAGGGGAATTGCTTCTGAAAGTATAGATATAATTTTCCTATCTCTGGGAAGGTTTGCTTAAGTATATTAGAGTAGAAAACTGCAACAATTCTATGCATTCTTGAGTTAAAACAAATTTTGCCTGGAACATTTGAACGTATGAATAATGGCAAAGTAACCACTTCAACCACCCTCACTTCCCTAGGTTTATTGAGTTCTAAACTAAATGGTAGATAATCACATCTGGGTATTGCACCTGAAGTGAATTCCATCTCAAGACTTACTGTTTGAGGATACCATAACCTCATTGCACAGCGATGAGTCCCCAACAGGGAGTTCTTTTGACTGCTGGTCTGCAATTATTTTTATTTCTGACACCAGATGGCGCTCATATATTTTTAATCAGCTTTCATCTTTCTTGTTTTAAATTTTACCCTCGTCTCTCCTTTCCAGGGAGATTTTGCTGAAAAGATTAAAGCCCATATATGTTTTCTCTCATGTAAGATTTAATTGAAGGTTTTCATGTACTTATTAAAACTCACAGCACCTTTTTTTTTCTTGGTTTCATGGGGCAGTATTGTTTAATAACTTTGGATATCGGCAGGAATGACAGATCAGAGTATCTGCATCAGTGACCTGAATGAACTGCCCATACAGTCACTGTCTAATCATGTAGAAACACAATTCATTTAGAAACTGCTGTAATCTACAGCAATTTTAGCCTGGATTCCATTCTTCTGTCTTGTTAGTATAAAAAGAAGTACACTGTTAGCTAGGAATTACATTATGTCCATCTTTCATAAGAGAGCCCTGTCTTTTTGCCAATGAGTTTTATGTTGAAGCCCCATGGGTGTCTGCAATTATCCCTCTTACAAATACTCTCCTGTTCTGCCTCATTCTCACATTTTCAGATCAGTGTCGCTTTATTCTGCTTAAATCATCAAGCAGATAATAGCATGAAATTAGGCTCTTTATTATAGGAACAGAAGCCATTGCTGCTTTTTCTTTTTTCTCCCCATTTCATACTCCATCTTAAAATTGATTAGAATTATTCTTTAGTTGGGGGACAGGTGGCCTGCAATAAATAATATTTTTCAATATGCTGTGGCTATATATATATATAAATTTCAGAGAGGAAGGAAGAGGGGGAGAGAGAAATATCAATGATGAGAGAGAATCATTGATTGGCTGCCACCTGTATGCCCCCTACTGGGGATTGAGCCCGAAACCTGGGCATGTGCCCTTGACTTGGAATCGAACCCAGGACCCTTCAGTCCACAGGCTGACACTCTATCCACTGAGCCAAACCAACTAGGGCTATTTTTATATTTTTAAAAATATTTTTAATTGATTTCAGAGGGGAAGAGAGAGAGATAAAAACATCAGTGATGAGAGAGACACATCAACTGGTTGCCTCCTGTATGCACCAATATAGGTGTCCTTAACTGGAATTGAACCTGGGACCCTTTAGTCCATAGGCCAATGCTCTATCCACTGAGCAAAACTGCTAGGGCTTGTGGCTTTATTTTAATACTAGAGGCCTGGTGCACAAATTCGTGCACAGGTGGGGTCCCTCTGGGATCAGGCTGAAACCCACAGTCCAACACTGCCTGCAGCTCCTACCTGCCACTCCGCTCATCCCAGCCCCACTGTGCCTGCCGCAGGCGCGTGCCCAATCAGCCCTGATTGGGAGAGGCTCGAGCTGCCGCAGCAGCGCTCACCACCCATGAGCCCTGCCTCTGACACCCTCCTAAGGGTAGTGGCCTGTGGGATCAGGCTCAGACTGGCTCTCTGACATCCCCCGAGGGGTCCTGAATTGTGAGAGGGTGCAGGCCAGGCTGAGGGACCCCACTGGTGCATGATTGGTCTGGGGAGAAACCACGGGAGGGCTTGAGGGCGTTTCTGGCCCATCTTGCTCAGTCCCGATTGGCCAGACCCCAGCAGCAAGCTAACCTACCAGTCAGAGCATCTTCCCCCTGGTGGTCAGTGCACATCATAGCAAGCAGTTGGGCAGCCTTAGAATATCATTAGCATATTACACTTTGATTGGTTGTTTGGTTGTTCTGCTGTTTGGTCTATTTGCATATTATCCTTTTATTATATAGGACTAGAGGCCTGGTGGGATCCGTCAGCCTGGGCTGTGACCTTTTGCAATCTGGAACCCCTCCCCTTGGGGGATGTTGGACTGCTGGTTTTGGGGATCGGGCTGAAACCGGAAATCCGACATTGCCTGAGGCATGTAGTAGTGCATGAAGAGGCAGGAGGCTGGGGAGAAGCCCAAGCTTGGGCCAGGCACTGTGTCGCTCCCACTCAACCCGGCCCCACTGTGCCTGCCACCGCCACCGGTAGCACTGCAGTGGAGCTGGGAGAGGCTCGTGCCATCACAGCTGTATTTGCCAGCCATGAGCCTGGCATCTTGTGCCCATTGGTCAGCTGAGCGGCATTCCCACTGTGGGAGTGCACTGACCACCAGGGGGCAACTCCTGCATTGAGCGTCTGCCCCCTGGTGGTTAGTGTGTGTCATAGCAACCGGTCAACTAGTTGTTCTGTCGCTCCGTCGTTCAGTCTCTTAGGCTTTTATATATAAACTAGAGGCCCAGTGCACGAAATTCATGCACAGAGTGGGATTGTCCCTCAGCCCAGCCTGTACCCTCTCCAATCTGGGACCCCTCGAGGGATGTCCGACTGCCCGTTTAGGCCCGATCCCACTCGGACATCCCTCTCACAATCCAGGACTACTGACTCCCAACTGCTTGCCTGCCTGCCTTCCTGATTGCCCCTAACCACTTCTGCCTGCCAGCCTGATCACCCCCTAAACACTCTGCTGCCAGCCTGTTTGCCCCCAACTTCCCTCCTCTGCCGGCCTGGTCACCCCTAACTGCCCTCTCCTGCAGGGTTGATCACCTCCAACTGACCTCCCTTGTAGGCCTGGTCCTTCTCAACTGCCCTCCCTTGCAGGCCGGGTGCCTCCCAACTGCCCTCCCTTGCAGGCCGGGTGCCTCCCAACTGCCCTCTACTGCTGGCCATCTTGTGGTGGCCATCTTGTGTCCACATGGGGGCAGGATCTTTGACCACATGGGGGCAGCTATATTGTGTGTTGCAGTGATGATCAATCTGCATATTAATCTTTTATTAGATAGGATAGAGGCCTGGTGCATGGGTGGGGGCCAGCTGGTTTGCCCTGAAGGGTGTCCCTGATCAGGGTGGGGTTCCCTTGGGGCATGGGGCGGCCTGAGCGAGGGGCCTGTGGTGGTTTGCAGACCAGCCACGCCCCCTGGCAACCCAAGTGGAGGCCCTGGTATCTGGAATTTATTTTCCTTTTACAATTGAAACTTTGTAGCCTGGAGCGGAGCCAAGCCTAGGGCTCCCTCCGAGGCTGGCAGTCATTTCTGTTGGGGTTATAATTGAAACTTTGTAGCCTTAAGCAGGTGAGCCCGGCCAGGGTGTGGGGAAAGCTTTGCTTCCCCTGTTGCCAGGGACAACACTGGCCTGCTCTCTCAAGCTCCATTCTGCTGCCATTTGTTTGAATTTGTTTACCTTCTATAATTGAAACTTTGTAGCTTGAGTGGAGGTTTAGGCCTGGCAAGGGCAGACGGAAAGCTTGGCTTCCTCTGTTACCTAGGAAACCTTGCTCTCTGTGGCTGTAGCCATCTTGGTTTGGGTTAATTTGCATACTCGCTCTGATTGGGTGGTGGGCGTGGCTTGTGGGTGTGTCGGAGGTATGGTCAATTTGCATATTTGTCTATTATTAGGTAGGGAAAGAGGCCCGGTGCATGAAAATTAATGCACTGGAGGGGGTCCCTCAGCCCGGCCTGCCCCCTCTCACATTCCTGGAGCCCTCAGGGACAGGAGGCAACCCTGCGATTAGGGGAAGGCAACACCCTATCACACCTCTGCTGCTGCCATTGCCGGCAGCGCAAGCCTCAGCCAGCCCTGGTTACCTGAGCCTCGGGCATCCCTGGGCGGCTGGGGGGCTGAGGGGACTGGGCACCTCCATCTTGTAGCTGTGGGTGCCTCCATCTTTGAGGGAGTTGCAGTCAATTAGCATATTCCCTCTTTATTGGCTGTGGGCACCACTACCTTGGAGGGTGGGGCAGTCAATTAGCATATTCCCTCCTTATTGGCTGTGGGCGCCACCATCTGTGAGGGCAGGGCAGTCAATTAGCATATTCCCTCCTTATTGGCTGTGGGCGCCGCCATCTTTGTGACAACATGAGGTCAATTAGCATATTCCCTCTTTATTAGATAGGATATACATACATACATATATATATAACATTTGCATGGGGGTCTTAAGGCCTTATAGCAGTCTTTGCTTTTTGGGGAATTGCAGTTTATTAACCATCTCTGAGACCTCACTGAGTTTAAACAGGAGTTCCCCAATGTGCCCCTGTCATGTGTATTGTAGAAAACTGACAACATTTAAAACAGAAGAAAACTTTTGCTTACTTTCTGCAGTTTTTATTCTTTATCTCTGCCTTTTAGTGGAAAGTGATGGGCGAAATGCAGGAATTATTAAATAAATTTACAGAAAACAGGCAATAATCACATCCTTTACAATCAGGTTGAATATGAGAGTGGAGAGTGAGCTATAATTAAAAAAAAACAAACCCACAAAACCCTACTGCATTTCCCCTTGCTAAAATGCAAATTGCTCCTCTCACTATAATGAGCATCTTATCTAGCTCAAGATATTTCATTTAGAAGCTCTCATTTTTTTTCCCTGTTAATAGTTGAGAGGGTTATTGACCAAAATGCATTGATTGAGTTTATATTAATAGTAGCACATAGAATGAGGTAATGGACTTATTAGCACCCTATGCTCTTGCAGAATTTTGATCCTATCTTTCTTTTCCAGAAGGGTCTGGTCTTCATTACCTTTTGGTAGTATTCCCATATAGGCCACCAAAAAGTATTTTTGGAACAGAGTTTCTCTCTTGGCTGCTCTTTCCTGATGCATAAAATGTTTCACCAGACTCAAGATTTAAAAAAACCTTTTTAAAGTTTGTTGGAAATTTAGCAAGACTAGGGAAACATATCAGAGAAAGCACTGAACCATTCTTTTCAACTGTCATCACATGAGGTCTTCACATTAGTCAACCTGCCACTCACTAGAGTAAAATCATATAGTATTTTTCTTTCTTTGACTGACTTACTTCACTCTAAGTCCATCATGCTATTTCAAATGGTAAGATTTCATTTTTTAGGGTCAAGTAATATTCCAGTGTACAATGTACCACTGCTTTTTATCCACTTGTATATATGGGCACTTGGGTTGCTTCCACAGCTTAGCTGTTTTAAATAATGCTGCAATGAATTTGGGGGTGCATATAGTCTTTCAAATTAGTGTTTTTATTTCTTCGGATATATGCCCAGAAGTGGTATCACTGGGTCATAAATCAGTTCCATTTTTTATTTTTTTGAGGAACCTCCATACTGTTTTTCAAAAAGGTTTTTTGAGTTATAAGGGGGTCATACAAGATTACCCAGCCCAGACTTTGCCAATAAATAAACTGTAATAGTGTCTGATAAAGGACTTTTTGCAAATTAATGGCAGAACCAGCATTCAAGAGAGGCCAGGTGTTATGTGGAACTCCATTATTGTACTATATTATCAAAGTTAAGTTCTCAAAAACAAATGGTACATTCTATGTACATTGAATCCAGTCAGATATTGTATCTGGTTAATCACCAATAATCCATTGGTGACTATTGCACTGCTTTTGTGTAGACTGGGAATAAATACCTTATTTTGCCCACTATTGCTACTCTTTAACAGTAAATAAGTTTGTAGTAATTGTAAAATATATCTTAGAACATAGGCTGTCTTATAAGTGAATTTTTTAATAGAAACAGATGTATTGGTGTTGAACAAGATTATACTAGCTGACAAAGTAAGTTTTAATCTCTCTAAAACTCTCTGTAAGAATATGGTTTTGTAGTTGAAGATCTCTTCCGGTGCTGATAACCTGTTTTTTCCAGTATGATGTCACTCAATAGCTCTAGTATTTTGATACAAGCATAGCTTAATCTTTGCATTTTAGTTTCTTCATCTATTAAGTGGAGACGATAATACTCACTGTGAGTAGATGATTATTGTTTGCATTCCCAGTCTCCTTTTACCAGTTCGATGCTGTCATATCTCTTTTGAGAGCCTGTCTTCTGTTCTTGGATAAAGTGGGCTCTATTTTCAGTTGTGTGGCTAGATCAGACTACTTCTAACCAATCAGTCCAGCTAGTGATAGAAGGGTTCTTGATTGTATCTGAGCCAATGAGACATAAGGAGAGAGTGTCTACTTCATCTGGACATTTCTTTCCTTTTTTTATTGTTTAAAGTATTACAAATAGTAGTACATATATCTCCTTTTTCCCCCCAATTGATCTTCCTCCAGCCTCCCCTACCTCCGGCAAATGCCCTCACCCCTCTCCCAGTATCTTGCACCCATTGGTTATGCTTATATGCATGCATACAAGTCCTTCAGTTGATCTCTTTCCCCACCTCCCCAACACTCCCCTGCTTTCCTGCTGTAAATTGACAGTCTGTTCGGTGCTTTACTGCCTCTGTATCTATCTTTTTGTTCATCAGTTTATAATATTTTTTATTATCCATAATGAGTGAGATCATGTGGTATTTTTCTTTCAGTGCCTGGCTTATTTCACTTTGCATAATGCTCTCCAGGTCTATCCATGCTGCTGCAAATGGTAAGAATTCCTTCTTTTTTATAGCAGCGTAGTATTCCATTGTGTAAATGTACCATAGTTTTCTAATCCACTCATCTGCTGATGGGCATTTAGGCTGTTTGCAAATCTTAGCTATTGTAAATTGTGCTGCTATGAACATAGGGGTGCATATATCTTTTTGATTGGTGTTTCTGTTGGGATATATTCCTAGAAGTTGTATTACTGGGTCAAATGGGAGTTCCATTTTTAATTTTTTGAAGAAACTCCATACTGTTTTCCACAGTGGCTGCACCAGTCTGCATTCCCACCAGCAGTGAAGGAGGGTTCCTTTTTCTCCACATCCTCTCCAGCACTTGTCATTTGTTGATTTGTTGATGATAGCCATTCTGACAGGTGTGAGGTGTTACCTCATTGTTGTTTTGATTTGCATCTCTCAGATGATTAGTGGCTTTGAGCATGTTTTCATATGTCTCTTGGCCTTCTCTATGTCCTTTTTTGAAAAGTGTCTATTTAGGTCCTTTGCCCATTTTTTGATTGGGTTGTTTATCTTCCTTTTGTTAAGTTGTATGAGTTCTCTGTAAATGTTGGAGATTAAACCCTTATCGTTGACATCATTGGCAAATATGTTCTCCCATGCAATGGGCTTTCTTGTTGTTTTGCTGATGGTTTCTTTGGCTGTGCAGAAGCTTTTTATTTTGATGTAGTCCCATTTGTTTATTTTCTCTTTAGTTTCCATTGCCCTAGGAGCTGTATCGTTAAATACATTGCTATGACAAATTCTGCTATTTTGCTGCCTATGGCTTCTTCTAAGATTTTTATGGTTTCCCATCTTATGTTTAAGTCCTTTATCCATTTTGAGTTTATTTTTGTGTATGGTGTAAGTTGGTGGTCTAGTTTCATTTCTTTTTGCAAGTATCTGTCCAGTTTTACCAACACCATTTATTAAAGAAACTGTCTTGAGTCCATTGTATGGTCTTGCCTCCTTTGTCAAATATTTATTGAGCATAATGGCTTGTGTCGATTTCTGGGTTCTCTGTTCTGTTCCACTGGTCTATATGTTTGTTCTTGTGCCATTACCAGGCTGTTTTGAGAACAATGGCTTTATAGTATAGCTTGATATCTGGTATTGTGATCCCTCCAACATTGTTCTTCTTTCTCAAGATTGCTGCAGCTATTCAGGGTCTTTTTTTTATTCCAGATGAATTTGTGGAGAATTTGTTCTAGATCTTTGAAGTATGCCATTGGTATTTTCATGGGAATTGCATTAAATTTACAGATTACTTTGGGTAGTAGGACATTTTAATGATGTTGATTCTACCAATCCATGAACAGGTATATTCTTCCATTTGTTCATGTCTTCCTATATTCCTTTTTTCAGCGTTCTGAAATTTTCTGAGTATAGGTCCTTTATCTCCTTGGTGAAGTTTATTCCTAGGTATCTTAATTTTTTTTTTTGCAATGGTAAATGGGATTGCTTTTTAAATTTCTCTTTCTGTGAGTTCATTATTGGTATATAGAAAAGCCATAGACTTCTGGGTGTTAATTTTGTATCCTGCTACATTGCTGAATTCATTTATTAAGTCTAGTAGTTTTTTGATAGAGTCTTAGGGGTTTTCTATGTACAATATCATGTCATCTGCGAATAATAACAGTTTTACTTCTTCTTTTCCAATTTGGATGCCTTTTATTTCTTCTTCTTGTATGATTTCAATGGCTAGTACTTCTAGTACTATGTTGAACAGGAGTAGTGAGAGTGGGCATTCCTGTCTTGTTTCTGTTCTTAGTGGAAATGGTTTTCTTTTTTGCCCATTGAGTATGATGTTGGCTGTGGGTTTGTCATATATGGCTTTTATTTATTTTTTTATGTTTATTGATTTTAATTTAATAAAGCTTTATTGTTCAGATTATTACAATTGTTTTTCCTTCCCCCTCCCCATAGCTCCCCTCCACCCGGTTCCCACCCCACCCTCTGCCCTTACCTCCCACTCACTGTCCTTATCCATAGGTGTACGATTTTTGTTCAGTCTCTTCCTGTATCCCCCACACCCCTTTCTCCCTGAGAATTATCCATCCACTCCCATTCTATGCCCCTGATTCTATTATATTCACCAGTTTATCCTGTTCCTTAGATTTTTAATTCACTTGATTTTTAGATTCACTTGTTGATAGATATGTATTTGTTGTTCATAATTTTTAACTTTACTTTTTTCTTCTTCTTCCTCTTCTTAAAGAATACCTTTCAGCATTTCATATAATACTGGTTTGGTGGTGATGAACTCCTTTAGCTTTTTCTTATCTGTGAAGCTCTTTATCTGACCTTCAATTCTGAATGATAACTTTGCTGGGTAGAGTAATCTTGGTTGTAGGTTCTTGCTATTCATCACTTTGAATATTTCTTGCCACTCCTGTCTGGCTTGCATAGTTTCTGTTGAGAAATCAGCTGACAATCGTATGGGTGCTCCCTTGTAGGTAACTAACTGTTTTTCTCTTGCTGCTTTTAATATTTTCTCTTTGTCTTTTGCCCTTGGCATTTTAATTATGATGTGTCTTGGTGTGGTACTCTTTGGATTCCTTTTGTTTGGGGTTCTCTGCACTTCCTGGACTTGTAAGTCTATTTCTTTCACCAGGTGGGGGAAGTTTTCTGTCATTATTTCTTCAAATAGGTTTTCAGTATCTTGCTCTCTCTCTTCTTCTGGCACCCCCATAATTCTGATGTTGGTACGCTTGAAGTTGTCCCAGAGGCTTCTTACACTATCTTCAACTTTTTGGATTCTTTTATCTTTTTGCTTTCCCAGTTGAGTGTTTTTTGCTTCTTTGTATTTCAAATCTTTGACTTGATTCTTGCGTTCCTCTAGTGTGCTGTTGGGTCTCTGTATAATATTTTTTATTTCAGTCAGTGTATGTTTAATTTCTAGTTGGTCCTTTTTTGTATCCTCAAGGGTCTCGTTAAATTTATCAGCCTTTTCTAGGAAATTCTTGAAAAACCTTATAACCTTGGTTTTGAATTCTATATCCAGTCGTTTGTTTTCCTCCATTTCTTTCGTTTGTGATCTGTTTCTTTGTCTACGCATTTTTGCTGCTTCCCTGAGTTGGTAGGGTAGCCTTGTGTGCTACGTGTCTTATATGGCCCAATGGGTTGGTCTCCCAGTTACCTGAGGTGGACACTCTTGGTGCACCCCTTTGTGGACTGTGCGTACAGCCTTGTTGTAGTTAAGTCTTGATTGTTGTTGGTATCACTGGGAGGAATTGAGTTCCAAGCCAATTGGCTATGAGGACCTGCTGTGCTGGAGACACGCTTATGGGGCAGGACTTGTTCAGTTTTGGTGCTCACTGAGTCTGTCTCTTGAATGTGTCACTTATGGATGTGAGTAGTTGAAATCTGGTGTTGTCTCACACTGACCACTAGATTCACTAGCTTCCGGATCTCCAATGGGGTGCAGGCTAGCTACTGTCTGAGGCCACCCAGTAGGAGCTACAGTGAGAACTACAGTTTTCTCCTCTTTGCTTGGGGCTTGGAGGTTTTGGAGCTGTCTGTCCAGAGCTGCAGTTTGTTAAGTTAAGCTGCGATAGGGAAGGCCATTTATATGCAAAAGCTGCTGCTTGGAGCTTGGGTGGGTTTGTAGATTGTGCGGGGCGGGGTCTCAAGGAGTCACTAGGCTAGGGCGTGGCCAACAGTGATGGCTGCCAGTCAGCCGTCTCTGCATTTCTGCATTTCCAAGTCCCTGCGTCCCGCGCCCCAGCGCAGTAAACATTGATTGCTGCGCACCTCTGCAAGAAAGTCACCCTTTCTTTCCAACCTGATGGCAGATAGTCCAGCTTCTCCCCATAGGAGTTTGGGTCTCCAGCGTCTCCCCAGAAACTGGAGTTCAGAGTAATCGGGAGCTTGTCTCCCTTCGGGTTGAAAAAAGCAGCGCGCCCAGTCTCCCATCACCAGCCCAATTTGCGCGCCTCCGTACCTCAGCTTTTCAGCGCTTGTGCACGTCTCAATGCTCTTTTCTCTTTCCTTCTAGTTGTAGAACTTCCAGTCAGTCAGCTTTCCCGTGGTTCTGGGTGATAGACGTTTTGTCTTTTAGTTGTAGTTTTAAAGTTGTTGTGTGAGGCAGCAGTTTAGGTGTTTACCTATGCTGCCATCTTGGTTTCTCTCCATATATGGCTTTTATTATGTTGAGGTATGATCTTTCAATTCCCACCTTGCTGAGGGTTTTTATTAAGAAAGGGTGTTAGATTTGTCAAATGCTTTTTTTTGCATCAATGGATATGATTATATGGTTTTTATCTCTCAGTTTGTTTATATGGTATATCACATTTATTGATTTGTAGATATTGTACCACCTTGTAGCCCCAGAGTAAATCCCACTTGTCCATGGTGTATGATCTTTCTAATGTAGTTCTGGATTCGATTTGCTAGAATTTTGTTGAGGATTTTGTCGTTTATGTTCATGAGGGATATTGGCATGTAATTCTCTTTCTTTGTGTTGTCTTTATCTGGTTTTGGGATTAAGGTGATGGTGGCTTTGTAGAAAGAGCTTGGAAGTGCTCCTTCCTCTTGAATTTTTTGGAATAGTCTGAGGAAGATAGGTTTTATTTCTTCTTTGAATGTTTTATAAAATTCTCCTGTGAAGCCATCTGGTCCAGGGCTTTTGTTTATTTGAAGTTTATTTATTTATTTATTTATTTATTTAATATATTTTATTGATTTTTTACAGAGAGGAAGAGAGAGGGATAGAGAGTTAGAAACATCGATGAGAGAGAAACATCGATCAGCTGCCTCTTGCACACCCCCTACTAGGATGTGCCCGCAACCAAGGTACATGCCCTTGACCGGAATCGAACCTGGGACCCTTGAGTCCGCAGGCCGAGGCTCTATCCACTGAGCCAAACCGGTTTTGGCAATTTGAAGTTTTTTTAAATTTTTATTACTGCTTCAATTTCCTCCATAGTTATAAGAATATTCAGAATTTTTATTCCTCCTGGTTGAGTTTTTTGAGTTTTGGAAGGTCGTATTTTTTTTAGGAATATGTCCATTTCTTCTAGGTTGACCAGTTTGTTGGAGTAGAGTTGCTCATAGTATTTTTTTTACGATTCTTCATACTTCTGTGGGGTATGTTTTTATTTTACCTCTTTTGTTTCTGATTTTGTATATTTGGGTCCTCTCTCTTTGCTTCTTGGTGAGCCTGGCTAGAGGTTCATCAATCTTGTTCATCCTTTCAAAGAACCAGCTCTTAGTTTCATTGATCTTTTGTGTTGTCTTTTTTGGTCTCTATGTCATTTATTTCTGCTCTGATCTTTATTATTTCCTTCCTTCTGCTCACTGTGGGCTTTTCTTATTGCTTTCTTTCTAATTGTTCAAGTTGCAGAAGACATTTATTTTTTTCCATAGAAGTTGTAAAAAAAGATGTTCACCAATTCTCCAGATGGTGAAGAGGAGTCACTTAGACATATAAGGCTGCAGTGATGCTTGTTAAACTGCATAGAACCAGTATATGAATGAAAACAACACATGAAAAAGTATCAAAGTGAGAGAACAGAAATTATACTTGGAATCCTGATGATTGTGAGTCTCCAGCTAAGAACTGAAGTCACATGTACTTCTGAACTTGTTTATGTACACCAAAGACATATAACATTTAAGTTATTGTTGCTAATAATCAAAGTGCCTAAACTGATAGAGTTATTTTGAAGATTTAAGATAAATCCATCAGGCCTAATATGGGAGAATCTTAATGTTGTAGAATCCCTCTGTAATTTCAATGTCAAAGGCAAGAAATACTGAGCTAGAGGATATATTTCCACTAGTGTATTAAGTGTTTATGTAATATGGTTTCAGGAGCACATACTTTAAACAGTTTATTTGAGCCCACATAAAATGAGCTGGGAGGTTTGACCTCATTTTGCCATTACGTTAGAGATCATAGTCTAGGAAATATGTTGAATGATATATTAAAAAAGAAAGAAACAAGTTTGTGTAACTGAGAAGTGAGGAATGGAAGTAATAGTTTTTGCTTTATACATTTAAATATCAGGATCGATTTTAACAAATAGAATAAATGGGGGAAATGGCCCTGTTATTAATTAAAAATAATAGCAGCTAGTATTGAATTTTCTAACACTTTCTTATCAAAATAATATTTAGTTTACTTTTTAACACACACAAAAAGTGTTACCAGCATTCTCAGGTTATCACCTGAATTGAAAATCAAAAATTTAACTCACATGCTACCTGCTTATCACTCAGGTGTCTATCAGTCAATGTCCAACTTTGTTTTTTATATAATTTACATAAAGCAGGTGTAAATGTAAAGTAATGGCTTCTTTATTAAAATGAATTTCTAAAGCTTTACATTTAAAAGTCTCTATGCATTATGTTTGCATGATTTCATGACATTCAAATAATTAATTGGTTTAATTAAGTCAGTGAGAAAGGATTGACAAGCTATTTGCTCTTCAACAGTTGGTCCAAATAAATGGTTGATGAAAGTAAAGAGTAATAGTTGTTGAAAAAATTATAATTTTTCATGTTTTGTATAGAAAAGGTCTCTGAATTTTCATTATTTTTTTAGCTAGTAGAGTCAGAAGTTCCATTTGCCCTATTGGATGTCTTTATATATCAATTATAGATCTGTCTCACCACCATAAATGAATATTGTTTTGTCTATTGTGTAGAAAGATAGTTTTCAAAAATGAAATCATCTGATACAAGCACTAGGATTAATAAGTTCAGGAATGCCTTGGTAAGTCCTGTAATTTGTTGGGCTGACCTATGATTGATCTGTTTTAGAGCATAGAGTTCCCATAAAGGAACCTACAATTGTACGTATAAAACTATTCCAATTCTTGGGAGTTTTCTGATTGTAAAGCTAGGCACTAAAAATAGTAGAGTTGGAATTTTATCCTTATAGAGCTCATGTTTTAATCTACCATTTTTTTCCTTTGCCTTGATAAGTATATTAAAAGCAGTATTAACCTTTAGCATAACTGTTAAGGGTTTAATTATGTCTCCCTAAAATCTATATATTGAAATCCTAACCACTTGTACCTCAGAATGTGACCTTACTTGAAAATAGGGTCATCTCAGATGTAATTTGTTCCGATAGGAGTAGGTTGGGCTTCTAATCCAATATGATATTTGAGCAGAGACAGACACACATGGAAAGATGTTGAAACACATCTACAGGATAAAACCATCGATAAGCGAAGGAGAATCCCTCACAGAATCAAATCAGCAAACACCTTGATTTTTGAGCATCTAGCCTTCAGAATTGTGAGATAATGAAGTTCTGTTGTTGAAGATGCCCAAGTTGGGGTACTTATTAATGGCAGCATTGGCAAACTCATACAGCCACTAAAAAGGAAGCTTCTCCCCCCCCCCGCCACCCTCCCCCCCGCAAGAAGGGAGTCAATCAGAAACTGTCTCCTTACCCTGGAAGAACACAGACATTAGGATGATGGTTTCCCTCTTGTACTGCCCAGGAAAGGAATCAAAGGGAAATTGTGCAGATAATGAAGTTTCTTTCAAAAGTATTTGTTTCTTCAATTCCCAATGCTATACATCGAGGGGTTCTTTTTCAGTATATAGATAATGAGTTAATACTTACAAAATGCTTTGAGCTCTTTAGAGGAGCACGGACAGCTGAATATAAGTATAGAGCCTATCACAATTAATGATTCTGATTAGAATAGTTAATATGATTCTAGGTGATTCAGATTGCTCTACTATAGGAATTAAGTGTCATTCCCCCCCCCCACTCCAATTTTCTCTCTCTCTTTTTTTGAACACCACTGTACAAGAAAGCTGAAATGCCTTTTTACAACTATATTTACTGTGAAGGAACCAATTAACAATATATAGCCGAGACTGGGAAGCAAAGTTAGAGAATGACTGTGCAGTCCAGCGAGATAGGGAGGAGCAGGCACAGGGTGATTTGAGGTGTCACTTTGTGGATGCCTGGACCAGAAAACGAGCAGAGGCCTGGGGGTGAGGCTCTCTGGTGAGGTTAAGACTTTCTGACCTGGTAAGAGCAGACAGATGAGTGTCATGGGGACTCATTGCCCTGTTCAACGGACAGAGCTGGAGAATTGCTTCGGGGCCTGCTTCTAGGGGTTGGCAGCTAGTGATTATTCAGACCTTACATTTTTACACATTGTGGTTTTTTTTTCCTATTATAGTGAAATATGAAGGCAGCACAAATAAGTTTCTAAAATGTAGAATGTATCCTCCAAGTGGGCAGGTGGCAAAGGTTAAAACTGGTGATCTTCAGAGTATTCCTATTTTGAGGTTTCCATGACCTTGGCTCACTTTTGTTTTAACAGTTTCTAGAACTTGCCTCAGATACTGAGCTTTTTCTCTGACACATGCCCCCATCTTCTGTGAGTGACCATTTGAGCAATAGCTTTATTTCTCCCTGGACTAAGACTATAACTTTTATACCAAACACACGGTTTTATGAACCTCTGCAGAATGCTCATGGTGAAAAATAATATTATCCTGATTCATAGACAAGGTCACTGAGACCCAGAAAAATACAGTTATTTGGCAGTGATGACATTTGGACCAGTTTCTGAACTTTCTGTTAGACACTGCTCAGCCCTCAATTGTCAGTAATGGCTGGCAAAATTGGGGAAGTGGTTGACATAGTTTGTCTTCCAAAAACACCATTTTCTTCCATCTTGAATTTCTGCTCCATTTTCCTTCTTGAGAGTATCATCTTGTTCTCTGTTGGTGACATGCCCGTCACTCCTAAGCTTTTGCTTAAATTTGGTGACTTGCAGGCTAGGATTTACTGAAGATGACATACTACCCGGAGACACTACATTGGAAAATACAACTTGATACTGATAGTATTAAAGACCTACCACTATTGGAATGGCAGGTGATGGGACTGCTACTCTGTAGTACACACTGCTCAAAAATCCCTCCGACAGGCTTTCAACATTACTTGCTTAAAAAGTCATCCTCAAACATTATTTACACCAGATGCCCATTCCATGTTTCAGGGTTCATTTATTTCCCGTCAAGGTCCTGAACTTGGCTTGACAAACCTGTCTAGCTTGGGGATTTGGCTATCCTTTGAGCTTTGTTATTTCTGTGATTAAATTGTGGGCTTCATCCTCAGTTTTCTTTGCCCTCTAGCTGCAGGAAAAATGATTTATATGCTGCCAAGCAGGCTCATATTTAGCTTTTAATTGATAATCATTTGCAGCTCTATATTGTTTCTTTCCAAAGCATTAGTTGTCTCCAGCAATTTTTCATTTTTATTATCTTCATTTGTTCAAACGACTGATTTATAGATGTCTAATATATTTCCTTCTACAAATATACTTTCAGGTTCACCAGCAGCAAGTTTTTAGCCATCTTGTACCTGCAGCTAACTTTCCCTACAGGCTCTGATAGAGTACAGCTAGCCAGCTGTCCTGTGGCTCCTTCCTAAGATCCCCATCTCCAGTAGTAACACATGTATAATCCCCTCCCCTTGAGTTGGAATAATCTTACCAATTGCTTCTAACAAGCAGTTTATGGAAAGATGATGGGATGTCATTTCCACGATTCAGTTCCAGAAGACTTCTGTCTTGCTGGCATTCCCTCCTGACATTTTTCTTGTTTGCTCTGATGCCAGCTGCATTTCATAGGTTTTCTATGAAGGGGCACCCATGGCAGAGAAATGAGGAACAATCCCAGCCAACAATGTCTGCAGAACTGAGACCTTCGTCCAAAAGGCCATGAGGAATTAAATCCTGCCAGTGACCAATAGGAGTGAGCTAGGCAGCAAATCCATTCCCATTGAGCCTTTGATAATGGCAGCCTTGTAACAGACTCAGAGGCTGAGGTCCTACACAAGTCGTGCTCAAATTCTTGACCCACAGAAACAGATAGTAAAAGTCACTAAGTTTTAAGGCAATTTGTTGCACAACAATGTATAACTAATATATCAGCCCTGTGATGAGTGATTGTTGTGGCCAGCCTATCACATGCCCCCAATGGTCCCTGACTCCTATGATTTACACCCTGATGAAGTCTTCTCTTATACCAGGATTGCTCTCTGAGACCCATGGTGTATGGCAGAAATTTTGAGAGTGTCGTTTCTGAGATTAGGTTCTTAAGAATGTGGCTTTGTCTTGTGCTAGCATTCTCTCTCTCTCTCTCTCTCTCTCTCTCTCTCTCTCTCTCTCTCTCTCTCTATCTCTCTCATCATTTGTTTTGGTGGGAAGCCAGGTGCCATTTCATGGGCCAGCTCTATGGAGATGCCCCATTTAAGTGAGAAACTGAGTTTTCCACCCAATAGCCAATGAGGAATTCAAGCCTGCTGACAACCACATGAGAAAGCTTGGAAGAAGACCTTCAGCCTCAGTGGAGCCTTGAAATGAATGGAGTTCTTCCATCTGACAACTTGACTGCAATCTCATTAGAGACCCTGTCCCGCATAGCTGAGATGCTTCTGTATTCCTAATGTTCAGAATTCACGTCTGATATTGAATGTTTGTTGTTATAGACTTCCAAGTTGTGGAGTAATTTGTCATGCAGCAATTGATAACTAATACAGTGATCCATCACCATAATGCAATTGTAATGTCTACTTGTCTGGGCTACTCCTAAACTGGCCTTTTTATGAAGATTAGAATGCAGGAAGTTTATTGGATAATGCTATCAAGATATCTACTTGTGCAGAGGAAAAAAAAAAAAAAAAAAGAAACAATTGAACAAAGGAAATTTTGTCCGTGGTTCAGTCTTAAGAAAGCATCAGATGAATCAGTAGGGCACTCTGAAACTGGAGTTACCAGCAATTTGAACAGAGGACCAAGCCTATGTGCACCTGCATCCAGGAGTCAGGCTACATGGGGAAGGTTTATGAACCTTGGGTAAGAGAGCAGTCTTCAGCCCAGCAGATTCCCAGAGAAGACTGATGCTAACATCTATCAACTACCAAACTTCCTGAGAGGCAGCATAGAAATTCACAGGCATAATGGGTCTCCTCAAATGTGAATACCATAATAGTCACATAAAACGAAACTTAAATAATAGGATTCAGTGCAACTTTTTTGAACTAGAAGATTTGAAGCTACATTTTTGCAGGCAAAAAATAGGAAAATTGACCCAGGATATTATAAATTAAGACGGGCTAGTAAATGAAAAACACAATGAGACCTTTCTTAAACATCTCTGTGTAAATAAATTTGAAAATTTTATTTAAAAGTTTAGTTACTTAGGAATATATAATTGGAAAAAAACACTGACTAGATGACATAGAACACCCAAATTGAACAACATCAAAGAAAGAAAAGTTTCAGAAGAATTCCTGTTCTTCAACCAAGGCAAAATATATGAAGAGTGTCAGGGAAATTTTACCAACGTTTAAGGTACAGATAATTCTAATGATTTTAAAACTTTCCCAAAGTATCAAACATGAAGGAAAATTCCTAATTCTCTTTCTTACATGAGTATAAAATCAAAACGAAACATGTTTGCAAAAAAGTTAAAACTATAGCCCTAACCGGTTTGGCTCAGTGGATAGAGCGTCGGCCTGCGGACTCAAGAGTCCCAGGTTCGATTCCGGTCAAGGGCATGTACTGGGGTTGTGGGCATATATATACCCAGTAGGGAGTGTGTAGGAGGCAGCTGATCGATGTTTCTCTCATCGATGTTTCTAACTATCCCTCTCCCTTCCTCTCTGTAAAAAAATCAATAAAATATATTTTTTTAAAAATGTTAAAACTATAGTTTACTTGTGAATCTTAAAACAAAATATTAAATAAAATATTATTAGCCTCCCAAAGCAGATAAGAGTAATATAGTTTTAAACAAGTGGGTATTATTTCAGAAATGCAAGGATAATACAAAATTTGGAAATGTCTTTATATAGTTCATATTAATATATTTGAGGAGAAAAATCATGTTTAACTATCAAATAAAATGTCTTAAATCAATCATGTTGCCAACATGGTAGACAAGATGCTCTGCTTTTAAAATTTGAGTACAAATACACTTTTGATTTAATTAAATCAAAAATTAAACTAATATTTATTAGTAATTTCTATCTATTTTGTACTATTGTAGACAATTTTTTAAATATATGGTACTTAACATTTACAAAAATGCTAATCTTTACTTTTTCTACATCTTCAACAGTGAAATACATTATTTATATTCTTATAAGTGGTATCCCAAAAATTAATAGGAAAAATGCCAAAGTCACATAAAATTTGGAGCCATATTTCTTCATAAGGATTATGACCCATGTATTTATAGGAAAATACTGCAATTTGAAAACTGCTGTTAAAGTTAACTGATCATTCTTGTTTATAGTCAATATTGAGGTGCATTTTTATTCCTAGAGTGCTTGAACCAGTGTGGCATTGGTGTGAGATGTGAAGGAATGCTCAGGGGATATGTTTTTTTTTAAACCAGCTCCTCCGACACAGTCCCATTTTGAAATCTGCTCTGTCAGCCAGATACCCATACACAGAATTACAACTTGGAAAGTGTTACAGTATTGCAGAACTGTTAAAAGAGCCCCCTAAAGGTGTCTCACCTGCTGTACTAGCACCTCAAATAGCACAGACTCTAGCATTTCTTTTCCCAATACATAATCTTTTCTCCATTTACATTTCACCCAATGATACATACGGATAAGCTTATTTCCTTTCAGAAATACACAGTAATAGCAAAGATTGAAGACAAAAATATGTCACTTCTCAAAGCTATAGACAATAATATAACCTAGTATATTTTATTCATTAGTATCCATTTAGTTTGGATGTGTGAATATAGATGGAGATGACATTTTATTTTTATAATACTTATCACTTTCAAGATAAGTTGATGAAATTTTGATCAATTTAACTTGAATTATTTACAATGTAGAGTAAAAATGTTAAACATATTTTGCCCTCCTTTATTGAAAAGGCGTCACAACGATGTAGTATCCAAAGGAACAACCTTCTAAAATCTTGATTGCTTACAGCTTACCATTCCACTGGAGTTTTATTAGTAAAATTAAATGGAAATAAACCATAGAAATAAACCATATTAATAAAATTAAATGGAAATAAACCAATGGAAATAAACCATGTATAGGCTTTTTTGGTATGTGTTTAATAGCTAAAAGTCAAAAATTATAATCATTACTTTGTCTGCTAAAAATAATGGATTCTAGTTCAATTTGTGTCCTTTTCCCTCAAACTTTTTTTTTTTACTGTACCTTTTAGTCTTTCCCTATGAACATCCATTTCTTAAATTCTTCTTTCACATTTGTGGGCAATACACACACCTACACATACATAAAATAGAAGGTAAGTTTTCTGAGGACCAGAAAGGTCTTGATCTGCTTTGCTTATTGCTCCATCACTGGCGCCTAGAATAGAGCATGACATTTACTACTACTAAATACATACTTGCTGGATGAATGAACAAAAAACACATTATTGCAAAGAAATATCAAATTGTCTTGAAATTTTTGTTTGAAGTATTCTTTCTGAAATTAGGAAAATTTAATTGATTATTTAATGACATATGCTTAGTTGATACTTAACAAAATAATAGTTTGATACATTCTGACAATACATCAAGCTATAATCCTCTGCTGGAAAAGGATAGTATGTTAAAGGAGATTTCGTCAGTAATCAAACACTTTCTAACAAAGAAAAGCCCAGGACCAGATGGCTTCACAGTGAATTCTACCAAACTTTTAAAGAAGAATTAATATCAATCCTTTCTAAACTTTCAAAAAGTAGAAAAGGGAACAATTACCAATACTTTCAATGAGGCCAGCATCACACTGATATCAAAGCCAGGTGAGGACACCACAATAGAACTATGAGCAAACACACCTAAAGAACATAGATGCAAAATCTTCAACAAAATATTAGCAGACCAAGTTTAACAGCTCATTAAACGGGTATGATCAAGTGGGATTTATTCCTGGGATGCAAGGATGTCTTAACATATGCACATCAAATAATGTTACACCACATTAACAGAATAAAGGATCAAAGCCACATTATCATCTCAATAGGTACAGAAAGAGAATTTGACAAAATTTGACACCCTTTTTGATAAAAATTCTCAACAAATTAGGTATAGAAGGAACTTGCCTCAACACAATAAACGTCATATATGTAAAGCTCACAGCCAGTATACTCAATGGTGAAAAGTAAAAGCTTTTTCCTCTTAAGATCTGAAACAAGGCAAGAATGAATAAATGATTTTAGCAAGGTTGCAGTGTTGCCGGAGAAATTAGTAGGCCAGATTTCCCTATTGCTTGTGGGAGTGGGGTTCTTGGGAATAAGCATTTTCAGAAGCCCCCACGGGAGACTGAGATGTGGTAGAAGATTTTATTTATGTGGAGTTAGATTTTTCAGGTTGCAAAGTTCCATGCCCCATCATCCAGTCTTGGAAAAGGGACAGCTGTGGATTCAGCAAAGCCCGAAGTAGGGCCAGTGTCCAACAGTGACCTTTTCATGGTAGAACTGGGTCTGGCAGAGCATCAGGCTAGTTCAAGTTCATTGTGTGGAGTCCACATGGCCTTGGGCCACCTGGGCGAATGCAGGGGACTGTGCTCCCTGCAACAGGAGGCCCTAGAGAGCTAGAGGACCAAGAGCCCAGAGAGCAAACTCCCTTTGTCTAGGAGTTTAAATATTCAGGTTTTCATGCCCTTGCAGTGGTATGCCTATGCTGGCCACTGACACCCTCCCCAGTGTGAATGACAGAGAAGCACCTTCCCATGTCATTCAGACCGTACAGAGCATGTGTCCGACGGTTTTTGTCCAGTCCCTTCCTCCAGTGATCAGCAGTGAACAGACTTGGAGAATGTTACCTGCAGCTTTCTGTAAAAATTGTATGCCTACATTATCAAGTCTTCCCTTCATCCTTTCCTGTTAAGTAATAACCAGTTTACTGTAATGTTATCAGCAGGATACAAAGTCCATGTATAATAATCAGTTGATTTCTATGCTCCAACAATTTACTTTAAAAAAGTAAACAATTTCATTTATAATAGCATCAAAATAATAAACTATTTAGGACTGAGCACAACCAATACTTGTATGCTGAAAGGTGTAACACACTGATGAAAGGAGACACAAATATATGGAAAAAACATACTGTGTTCATGGGCTAGAAGAATTAATGTTGTTATATGTCCATACTACCCAAAGTAATCTACAGATTAAATGAAAAGCCTATAAAAAAAAAATCCCAGTGGCATTTTTTTTTCACAGAAATAGAAAAAACAGTTGTAAAATTTATGTGAAAACATAAAAGATCCCAAAGAAAGAAATTTTAAGCAAGAAGAGCAAAACTGGAGGCATTGCACTTCCTTAATATATAGTACAAAGCTACAGTAATCAAAACAGCATGGTATTGACATAAAAATAGACAAATAGACCAATGGAACAGAATAGAGAACCCAGAAATTAACACATGCAAATATGATAATTTATGGCAAAACAGCTAAGAATACACATGGGAACATTTCCTATAATTGATTTTGGGAACACTGGATATTCACATGCAAAAGAATGAAATTGGACCCTTACCTCTAACCACACACAAAAAAATCAAGTCAAAATACATTAAAGACTTAACATAAGACCTGAAATCATAAAAATATGGAAGAAAAAACTTGTTGACATTATTCTTGGCAACGATTTTTTTTTGGATATGACACCAAAAGTACAAGCTGCAGAAGTAAACAAGTGATAGTACCTCATGGCTAAAAACCTTCTGCCTATCAAAGGAAAAAATTAACAAAAGAAAAGATAACCTGCAGAATGGAGAACATATTTGCAAACCACATATCTGACAAAGAAATGGTATCTAAAATATATAAGGAACTCATACAAGTGAATATTTTTAAAAGACCTGATTAAAAAATGGGCAAAGGACTGAATATACTTTCTCAATGAATAGAGATACAAATATCCAACAGATGCATTAAAAAAAGAAACAAAAAAAACACAAACCTCTCAACATCACTAATCATCAAGGAAAGTCAAATCAAAACCACAATGAACTATCAACTCACACTGTTAGAAGGGCTTTTATTAAAAAAAATTCTCATAAAGAGGGTGTTGGGAACCCTTGTACACAATTGGTGGAATGTAAATTGGTTCAAGCACTGTGGGAAACAGTATGGAGATTCCTCAAAAAATGAAAGAAAGAACCATATGATCTAGCAATGCCACTTTTAGGTACATATGTAAAGGAATTTAAATCAATATCTTGAATAGATATCTATATTCTCATATTCATTATAGCATTGTTCATAATAGCCAAGACATGGAAGTGATCTGAAAATATGATAATGGATGAATGGAAAATGTGGTATAAACACACAATGGAATGTTATTTAGCCTTAAAAGAAATTCTGTTATTTGATACAGTATGAATGAACCTGGAAGATATGTTAAGTGTAATAAGCCAGGCATAGACAAGTATGACATGGTACCACTTATAGGAGCAATCTAAAATGCTAAAACTCATAGAAACAGGGTAGTTGCCAGGGCTGGAGGGAGAGAAAAATAGGAAGGCATTAGTCAAAAGATGCAAAGTTTTGGTTATACAAGATAAATAGTCTCTAGAGATCTAGTGTTCAGTAGAGTGCCTATAGTTAGCAATACTCTATTGCATACTAAAATATTTGCTATAAGGATAGATCTTATATTAAGGGTTTTTGTCATAAACTAGAGGCCTGATGCACGAAATTCTGCAAGGGGCTCGGCCCTCGCAGCCCCGGCTGCCTTGGCCCTCGCAGCCCTGGCTTCATCCGGAAGGTCGTCCGGATGGTCATTCTGATGTTTGGTCTAACTAGCATATTATCTCTTCTATATCTATAATAATAAAAGCGTAATATGCTAATTAGACCGGACATCCTTCCGGATGAAGCCGCAGTGGGCTGGGGCTGAGGCAGAGATGGCCACCGCAGCAGCGGCAGCTGAGCCCCTTGCACATATTTCATGCATCGGGCCTCTAGTCCTATCTAATAATAGCGTAACATGTAAATTACCATCACTCCGCTATGCCCACGATTGGGCGGCAGGAGACTGGGGGGCGGGACTTGGGGTGGCCTATCCGGCCATTGAGAGGCAGGGATCTGCTGCCACTGAGGGGGGCTACCCTGCTGTTGAGAGGCGCAGGGGGCGGGGCTCCCGCCCCCTGTGCCTCTCAACGGCCAGATCCGCGGCCACTGAGGGGGCCTGCTGGGGACACCCAGCTGCGCCTCTCAACGGCAGGGTAGCCAGGTGTCCGCGGCAGCCCCCCTCAGCACCTCTCAACAGCAGGGTAGCCCCCCTCAGCGGCCGCGGACCATCAAAAGTGGGGGAGCTGGGTGCCTGTTTGCTCCGGCACCATGCCTTTCAGAAGCCTCCGCTGAGCCGGAGGCTTCTGAAAGGCCTGGTGCACCAGCGGACAGGCACACAGCTCCACCGCGAAAAGCGAAAGCGTGTAGGGGACCCTACACATGCATGATTCAATCATGCACTGGGCCTCTAGTAGGATAATAAAATGGTAGGAGGAAACTTTTGGAGGTAATGGATAGGTTTATAACATAAATTGTGGTCATCATTTCATAGATATATATCTTTAAACTCATTGAGAAAACTCCATGCTTGAGATAGCATATCATTATATTCACAGATGCTCAATTTTTCATTCCTTTTCTTCACACCCAGATATAATAATTTTATTTCATGATAAGTATATAATCCCAAATATTTTCTGATAATGATCTCCTAAGAAAAGGAGACTAACTCCTTCAATTCTCAAAGATGTTCTTTAAAAATACATCCACCCTAAGAAAGTTCCTACACTTAGCATTGATGCCAATACAGAAAACACACACATACAATAGAATTCATGTAGCTAAGGATGTATTTCATTTAATAAATAAAACATTTTTTATCAGCCACTAAAAAGGAGAGAACCAATGTCTCCTATATTTATTAGGTAAAACGTTTCTATATGATTAAAACAGCACTCATGCTATTTTGATTATATGGTCTTGTGAGAATTTATCCAAAGAAACCTGAAATATTAATTTGAAAGAATATATGCATCTCTATGTTCATTGCAACACTATTTAGAAGCAGGCCAAGTGCCCATCAGTACATGAGTGGATAAAAATGCTTTGGTACACTTACATCATGGAATACTAGTTGGCCATAAAAAAGAAGGAACTCTTACCCTTTGTGACAGCATGGATGGACCTGGAGAGCATTATGCTAACTGAAGTAAGCCAGTCAGAGAAAGACAAGTTCCACATGATTTCACTCATATGAGGAATTAATGAACAAAATGAATTAACAAGCAAAATAGAGACAGCAGGCTGACAACTGTCAGGTGGGGTGGGGGACAATTCTGGAGGGACTGAGCAACAAAAGAAAAAAAAAACACTCATGGACACAGACAACATTGTGGTGATTGGGGGTGTGGAAGAGAGTATGGGGTAGGGGATGGCGATGGATGGAGACTTGACTTAGGGTGGTGAGCACACAATATAGTGTACAGATTATGTGTTGTAGAATTATACCCCTGAAACTTGTATAATTTTGTTAACCTGTGTCACTCCAATAAATAAAAAGGAAAAAAAAATCCCAGCACTCATTGTTTTACATTATATTTCTATAACATCTGCAAAATCTGGGACAGAAAGGGAATAGTGATTCCTATATTGGAGAAAATATACAGGGAAAAGTCAAGGATGAGGCCTAAGAAGGAAAAGTGGTGTATGTTTGTTTGTTTACTTATTTCAGAAATACAACATAGAGTTCCCACTGAGCTTTTGAAGTAGTTTGGAGCATTAAAGGGAACTGCAGTCATTCACGCGGCCCCCTTTGGAGACGTCTTTTCTCCATGTGACTGCACAATAAATGAAGGTGCATATTCTGGGCATCTGTGGCCAGCTTGATTTTTTTTTTTTTTTTCCTTTTTGCTCACCTGAGAGGTTTCTAGGCAGCATTAGCTATTGTGGATACAAATGGAATTCTTTACTTCTGTAACAGAGAGAGATTTTCTCTGTGACTCTGACCTCTCAGGTCTTTCATTTATCGTTCCGAGCCACAGCCATAGGTTTGGCCCTAAGGAGGACTCCCTTTCCTGGCATGAGTAACTATGGGATGGATGACAGTGTTGCTTTTTATGCCAACAGGCCACGATCTTCTCTGTACATTTTTGGTGCATTTTCCTTTTTAGAGTGCAGCTCTGAAGACTCTTGGAGATTCTGGCAAGCTTTTCGTCACCTGCATCAACCAATAAGCAATGGAAATAAGGCATGCATCTAAAGGTAAATTTCCTTGTATTTTATTGCCAAATACATAAAGGGGATTTTCTTGATGGGGTGAAAACACCCGTGGTTACTGTGTATTTTAGTATGAGGTTTCTTGTTCTCCTGATATGCGGTTCTTCCACTGGTAGGAGGACAACCGCAGAATCTAGAATACTCACTCTGTGTCATTTGTTTTGCTTATATGCCTCGTTGGAATGTCATTTTCACCATTCACTATCCCTGGACAAGCCACAGAAACCGAGAGCTTCAGATGTTCATTCAGTACAGGGTGATAATAGTGTTTGTTTCATATGAAAACAAGATGATGATCAGATGATACTTTTATGTCAAAAGTTATAATGAGCTGTAACACTTAATGCAACTTTTTATTAACCCTATCAGATGTGCTCAAACTTTCAATTTTCTCTAATGAGGAGAGTTCCTCTAGATAAGACTCAATTAAGTTTGATTAGCAACAGTTGGGTTTTAGGCTGAAATTTGTTCTTCCTTTTCTTTAAAAATTGGAGAAGCCTCTACTTTCAACTTATTCCATTTTTTAAGAGGTTGATACGATTTACACATAAATATATTCACTAAAATTTTAATGACGCTTTCAAAATCAGCTACTATAATAACTGCAGAAGTATGCATGGATTATGCCAGCTCTACTCAGTCTTGTGTATTACTTCCACACTGTTACAAAATATATTGCATAGAAGGGTAGGGCAAGCTCACAGCAGGTAAAATATGGTAGCTGAAGTCAAGCATAGCTAAGTTGCTGCTAAGGACACATGTGATGTGCAGAATTCATGGATCCATTGTGATCAGCTGCGATGGGGAAGACCAGCTTCCCAGTGTGCGTTATTTCTGTGGGTTTTATATCGATGATACAGGCTTCTTGGATCCTTAGAAGCATCTTTGGGTTTGACCACTTTTCCACTCATCGACCTCAGCTCGCTTCACAAGATTTGCCCAGGAGAGGAAAGTGCTTACCGACTGGTCTCACTTGCGAGAGTCCTTAGGGTCGCAGGTCTGGACCGAGAGCTTCCCTCAGTTTGGCTCCAGGCAGAATTCACTTTTCCTCAACACAGCCACTGCCTTATCCCTACCCCCACTTCTTTGGGATTGCCATTTTCCATTAGCATAATTTCCTAGTGACTTATCCATGTTGTTGCACGTTTCAATAGTTTATTCCTTTTTATTGTTGATTAGCAGTATTCTACGGTATGGATATGTTACAAGCTGTTTAACCATGTGCTTGTTGAAGGACATCTAAGCTGTTTCCAGTTTTTGCATTCACTGGAAGTCTCTTCCCCTGCTTTTCAAGGCTTCAATTTTTGAACCATGGTTAGCCATTAGGATATTTTATCCTTCTGCTCTGTGAAGCTTTTCCTGAGGGCTCCAGGCAGAATTCATTTCTTCTTCTTTATGCTCCATTATTTCTGGCACCCACTTCTATACAGAACTTTTATGAGTTCATCTGAGCCAGACTGGCCCCGTTTATGTGTTTGTGGGGAAAGATCTCAAATGCGCCTCCTACTTTTTTGTTTTTAATGATAACTAAACCTGGGGATAAATGCCACAGTGGATAAGACAAAAATAAATAAATTCCCTGAAGTCTCAAGAGATTAGAATCATCATTAATCCAAATTCCTATACTTACTGGCAGAGGGGAAGTGAGACAACAAGAATAAAAATGATGACATCCATGACTGTAAAAACAAAATGACATTATCATATAGTCATTGAAAGACTTACCTGAGAAGACAGACATGTTACTTTCAAAACTTGGTAAAAGTCCTTTTCACTTTCTTCACCATATGCAAGCAGTCATTACTTCTCCTTCACAACATTTGACCCTTATAATTATCCAGTCACTTATAATTAATTGAAGCAATTTGTCCTTTGGCTTCTTCACCAAAGGTCAAACTTCGTGAGAATATGAGCTGTATTTGCTTACACACGGTCCCATCTCTTTGCCACAGTGTGAAATACAGAGTTGGAGGATATCCAGTAAATATTTGCTGACTAAATCTCTGACTGATTGGGTTGTTTGGGAGATCAAAAGACATATGTATAGGGAAGTCCTTTGTAAACTATAAATTAACATAACTAGAAAACTTTATTTGCATTGTATATGTAAATGGGGGACCAAAGAAGAAATTAATGCTAATGCCTTAAGAAAACATTATGAGGAAAAATATATGCAAAACCCTAGTTTAAACATGAGTATATTATGATTTCAAGTTTAATAGCACCTTTTTCTTCAAGAGAACAAATTCAAAGTGAATATTGCTAAGGGACATTATTTTAATTATCCACATGCTTTGCCTCATCACTAGATAAATTTTATTTGGCTGCTTTTTTTTTTTTTTTTTTTTTTTTTTTAACTTAGTCATGGCACACTTAGCTAAAGAAGCAAAACATTTACTGCATACCTGCGGACATCCAGATTACTTTGAATGGATGGCTCCTTTTGAAATGGGAAATAAAGAATCATGAAGCAAAATCAGAAAATATATAATTTAGGGCAAACTTAGAATTAGCTTTTCTTTCTGATTCAGATACCTGTCTACACATACCTCATGTGTGTACTTATCAGAGAAGTAAAACAAGTTGATTCTCTCAAAGTATGTTGTATGCCTATAATATTGGTCCAGAAGTATTAAGTGTATATATAGGTTTTTCCATGGTGAAAAGTTTTTACTTGGCTAAATATCATAGGTTGCTTATTTTATTAAAAGTGTAATCAAAACACCTGGAGACATATTAAGAGGGGAAGATTTTGAAATCTATTTTTTGTTTTATCTCAACTTTAAAAAGTATTAAAATATGTTTATACTGAGAATATTTTTTGCAGTATTTCTCCTTTTTCCTCAGACCAAATCAGGAGATATTTAAACATCAGATAGAATAGAGTCTCACCCTTATATTGAAAACTCTGTAAAATCTTATTTATCTGAGTTGCCAACCACACCAGCTTTGATATTTGCCCTCCAGAGCAAGGAGACCTGCTTCAGAGTCTGTTTCTAGGCTTCAGTTTCCTGGTGTTCATTGTTGCCAGTGAGTGGTATCCAAAGCCAGCTGGCAGAACAAGCCCCAGAATATGGCCCTTATCCTCAAAGGATAATAGAAAAGGGAGAAGAATGTTTGGGCTGCACAAGACAGCTGGTTATGTAAAAGGAAACCATACTCTGATTTGGAAGATTAATGTGGGATGAAAAAAAAGAACATCATCTTGTAGTGTATATTAGGGAGATGATATACAGTGAAAAGCAAGAGAATTATATATATTGTATCATTTAACCTGGATTCCTAGGATGCAAACTTTTCAAGGCTTTTGGAGGAGAGAAAAATATTTCAGAATATTTGATTAAAAACTATAAGAAAGTAAAAAAAAAAAAAGAACATCATCTTCTCATCCAGTTGCCAAGGGCAACCACCATTTTTTTTCTATACTGAGCTTTTATTTACAGAGTTATTTTATGAAGAAATAACACACATTAACTAATTAGTTCTCCTAATTTTCATGCATGTACAGGATGGGTGAATTACAAAAACATAATTTGGGGAAGAAAACAAGACCAAAAAAAAAAAATCAAAGATTAAATCAATGTTTTTAAAATTCAAATAGAGAAAAATAAATAAATCTAATACTTAGCAATGCATATCTAAGTCATAAAACTGTGAGGAAAGCAAACAGTTACTAAAGAAACCATGATGGGTTTTACCAGTTGAGAGGGAGGAACTGGATCAGAAAGAAACACAAATGGGCTTCAAGGATGCTGTCAGTCTTTGATTTATTGCCCTGCCTGTCGGTTACATGGACATTTGTTACATAATCACTAATTGAAATACACATTTATGCTTTATGCATTTTTCTATGTTTGTGACTTTATATTAGGAAGTTTAATAATCAATTATTATATCAATTTAGAATTGTCCCTTACTGATTTTAAAAATTCAGTTTTAAAATTAAAAGTCAGTAAATAAAAACCCATTTAACCTGGATAACTAGCCACATACAGACATCTCTATGGCTTCACTTATTATAGAGCTATTAGAGGCCCGATGCACGAAATTCATTCAAGGGGCTCGGCCCTCACAGCCGCTGCAACTGCCTCTGCCTTAGCCTTCCCAGCCCCGGCTTCATCTGGAAAGTCATCGGGAAGGACGTCCAGAAGGTCATTTGGCTGTCTGGTCTAATTAGCATATTACACTTTTATTATTATAGATAAGGTTTGGGGGCCAGAAGAGGAGAATACTCAGCCAGATGCTTAACCCTTTGCACTCGCTTGCTTTTTTCTCGATTCCTTTATTCTAATGCTAACTGTGTTGAGTCACACTTGACATCTGAGTGCAAAAGGTAAGGGTAGATGACTCCTCTGTTTTTGAGTGTCTATTTTGAAGCCATTATCTAATTTTTTAAAATTGTTTTTTGGATATGTTTTTCCAGTTTTATTGTGATGTAGTTGACATATAACATTGTATACATTTATGGTGTACAACCTAATGGTTGGGTTTATGTAAACCCATTGATTTAGTTGGTTACTAAGAAGCCGGCTAGGTAAGACTTGAACCTTTGTGGCAGTGGTTGAATTTAGACTTTTACAGGTAAGCATAGTGTACTGAAGAATAATAGTGACAGAGAAAAAGAGGGAGAGAAGAGAGAGGAGATAGGTTCTTTCTAAAATCAGTTTATCTTCACACTTTGAGCCTTGTGACCTGAGAATCAATCTGCCAACTTACATTTAGAATTACAGTATTGACATTTCAGGGGCTGTGCTTCATTCAACTATTGACCAAGTCTAACATGCATGCTATATATAAATAGGTTATGTATCATTTTTATTTATAGGAAACCTACTGGAAAAGGAAAAACAGGCAATCTTGCTGTTAGTAAAGCCTGTGAGTGGCTTAAACTTAATTGATTTCCAATGTGGGGGATCCTGATTTGTATAATTTAGAGCTGTAACTATTCATGGTTTGCAGTTACTAATTCATGTGTAAAAGTTTTATAAGAGGATAAACAGTGCTTCATCTGTACGTTCCTAAAGCATAACTGGTATTAACCCATGGACATTCAGAGCAAGTGAGCCAAAACTAGCAGGTGATTTTTTTTCCCCAAGGGCAAACTAGGGATTGTCACCACCCAGGAATATTACTAAACAAAATTTCAAATGAATCCAACTTAACAATTCACATCTTGAAAATTCCCTTCTGCTCCACCATTATATACATCCATTAAATATCCCAATTTCTTTGATATATTTAGTTACTCTTTGTTTCCTTCAGATAATATTCCTAATAATTTGTGTCAACACTCCCATTTCTCATACTTTACCTAATTTTCTTGCTATTAGACCTATCATTTGCCCTGTACTTGTTCCATTTAATCTCACTTTTTGTCACACTTATCTCTGAAAAATTCAGGTATGAGAAAAGAATCACAAAATGTGTTCCACAGAACATTAATATTCTTTGATATATTAATAGATATTCTCCAAAATGAAAAATGTGTTCAAAATAAAATTAGTCAGAAGCTTTTTATTTTGATGTAGTCCTATTTGTTTATTATCTCCTTAGTCTCCATTGCCCTAGGAGCTGTGTCAGTAAAGATTTTGCTACGACATATGTCTGCCTTTTTGCTGCCTCTGGAGTCTTGTAGGATTTTTATGGTTTCTCATCTTACATTTAAGTCCTTTAGCTATTTTGAGTTTGTTTTTGTGTATGGTATAAGTTGGTGATCTAGTTTAATTTTTTTGCATGTATCTGACCAAATTTCCCAGCACCATTTTTTGAAGAGACTATCTTGACTACATTGTATGCTCTTGCCTCCTTTGTCAAATATTAATTGAGCAAAATGGCTTGGGTTGATTTCTGGGTTCTCTGTTCTGTTCCATTGGTCTATATGTCTGTTCTTATGCAAGCACCAGGCAGTTTTGAGAACCATGGCTTGGTAATATAGCTTTATATCTGAATAAAAAGCTTCTGCACAGCAAAGTAAACCATCAACAAAAGAACAAGAAAGCTCACTGCATGGGAGAACATATTTGCCAAAGATATTTCAGATAAGGGTTTAATCTCCAACATTTACAGAGAACTCATACAACTTAACAAAAGGAAGGTAAACGATCCAATAAAAAAAATGGGCAAACGATCTAAATTGATACTTTTCAAAAGAGGACATACAGAAGGCCGAGAGAAATATGAAAACATAAAAGTCACTAATCATCTGAGAGATGCAAATCAAAACAACAATGAGGTACCACCTCACACCTGTCAGAATGGCTATCAACAAATTAACAAAGGACAAGTGCTGGCCAGGATGTGGAGAAAAAGGAACCCTCCTGCACTGCTGGTGGAAATGCAGACTGGTGCAGCCACTGTGGAGAACAGTATGGAGTTTCCTCTAAAAGTTAAAAATGGAACTGCCATTTGACCCAGTAATCCCACACCTAGGACTATAGCCCAAGAAACAAGAAACACCAATCATAAATGATGTATATACCCCTATGTTCATAGCAGCACAATTTACAATAGCTAAGATTTGGAAACAGCCTAAGTGCCCATCAGCAGATGAGTGGATTAAAAAACTATGGTACATCTACACAATGGAATACTGCTACGCTGCTATGGAAAAGAAGGAACTTCACCATTTGCAACAGCATGGATGGAACTGGAGAGCATTATACTAAGCAAAATAAGCCAGTCAGAGTAAGATAAATATCACATGATCTCACTCATATGTGGGATATAATGATCAACATAATTTGATGAACAAGATTAGATCCAGAGACAAATGGCAGGGGAGGGGGTGGTTAGAGAGCAACCAAAGGACTTGTATGCATGCTTATTAGCATCACCAATGGACACAGACACTGGGTCATGGGGACTTGCCTGGGGTGGGAATAGCTGGGGAGGGGGGGTCAATTGGGAAAAAAGGAGACATATATAAAACTTTATACAATAAAAAAATTTATAAAAATAAATAAAAATTAAAAAATAAAATAAAATTAGTCTTATTCATAGTGATCCCACCTAATAATAGACAAATATGCAAATTGACCATACCTCTGACACGCCCACAAGCCACGCCCATCATCCAATCAGAGCGAGCATGCAAATTAACCCAAACCAAGATGGCTACAGCCACAGAGAGCAAGATTTCCTAGGTAACAGAGGAAGCCAAGCTTTCTGCCTGCCCTTGCCAGGCTTAAGCCTCCACTCAAGCTACAAAGTTTCAATTATAGAAGGTAAACAAATTCAAACAAATGGCGGCAGAACGGAGCTTGAGAGAGCAGGCCAGGGTTGCCGCCGGCAACAGGGGAAGCAAAGCTTTCCCCACACCCTGGCCGGGCCCACCCGCTTAAGACTACAAAGTTTCAATTATAACCCCAACAGAAATGGCTGCCGGCCTCGGAGGGAACCCCAGGCTTGGCTCCGCTCCAGGCTACAAAGTTTCAATTGTAGAAGGAAAATAACTTCCAGATACCAGGGTCTCCACTTGGGTTGCCAGGGGGCGTGGCTGGTCTGCAAACCACCACAGGCCCCTCGCTCAGGCCGCCCCACGCCCCAAGGGAACCCCACCCTGATCCGGGACACCCTTCAGGGCAAACCAGCTGGCCCCCACCCCTGTACCAGGCCTCTATCCTATCTAATAAAAGATTAATATGCAGATTGATCATCACTGCAACACACAATATAGCTGCCCCCATGTGGTCAAAGATCCTGCCCCCATGTGGACACAAGATGGCCACCACAAGATGGCCAGCAGTAGAGGGCAGTTGGGAGGCACCCGGCCTGCAAGGGAGGGCAGTTGAGAAGGACCAGGCCTGCAAGGGAGGGCAGTTGAGAGGGACCAGGCTTGCAAGGGAGGGCATTTGGAGGTGATCAACCCTGCAGGAGAGGGCAGTTAGGGGTGACCAGGCTGGCAGAGGAGGGAAGTTGGGGGCAAACAGGCTGGCAGCAGAGTGGTTAGGGGGTGATCAGGCTGGCAGGCAGAAGCGGTTAGGGGCAATCAGGAAGGCAGGCAGGCAAGCAGTTGGGAGCCAGCAGTCCTGGATTGTGAAAGGGATGTCTGACTCCCCATTTAGGCCTGATCCTAAATGGGGAGTCGGACATCCCTTGAGGGGTCCCATATTGGAGAGGGTACAGGCTGAGCTGAGGGACAACCCCCCTCTGTGCACGAATTTCGTGCACCGGTCCTCTAGTTAAAATATAAATAGGTAAATATTTTCCAAAAGCACCTATTGAAATCACTCAGGCCTCCATAGTTGGGAGGACTACAGCTTGAAAGATATTGGAAAATTTTGACTTATCCTCCCTCTGATCATGATGTGTATGTTGTCCTATTTCTGGCCTTTGAGTTTATGATGTTGGGTGTGACCTGTTCTTGTTGCAACCATGGCTGGTTTTTGAGTGCTGGCCACTTGGTTTACACTGGGCTGTGGTATGGTTCAGTGAGCTAGCAGGTCATCTGCTCTTCTGTCTTTGTGTGATCTGTGCCGGATAGATGACTGAACATGCAACAGAGCCCAGGTTTCCTTTACAGAGTCCATCTATTCACTGACTTTTGTATCCAATTTTAGTATCGACATTATACACACACACTTGCAAATATAATGAAATCCAAATAACATTCTGGCCATATCTTTTTGACTCTATTCTTTTAAATTTTCCAAAAGTGCTTTGAAAGAGTTACTGAATTTATGTGTTCATTTTGGCTTTTTCAACTTTTTTTTTTTCATTTAAAAGTTCAATGTTCTAAGTAATTGGGTTTTCATACTAGTAAGTATATAAATTTTGCCTCACAAACTATATCCACGACAGGCTTTCTGACAAGGTTATAAGAAATTTTCTTTAGATACAACATAAAAGTATTAAAAAGCCAAGATTTAGTCCCCTAGAAGGGCCCCATGGAAAGGAAGGACAATGGATAATGCATAAAACATTAACAATTCCTATCTCTTTAACATTTACAGATGAAAAAGACAAGAAAGCTCTCATGTTGCCACCAGGATTTGAAAACATCCAGCTGACCACGGCTGGGCACATTACATATGCCTCTGATTTTCTAAATTGAAACTGAGCAAGTCAGTTACTTCCAAGTGTTGATTGCTGTCAGTGTGAGTGAGGCTCAGGAGCAGTTGGTGGCCATTGCTCCTCGCTTTGTAGAAAAAATGAGGTTTACAGTGAAATAATATGCCATCTAGAGAAGGTTCAAACCTGCAGAGAATTTTTATGGAAGTTCATTTGAGTCAAACAGTTTATGCCTGAAGGCAAAATCTCACCAGACTGAGATAAATGCTTCTTAGAATGGTCATCTGCAGCTGCTTTTATGCGTTTTGAATTAAGGAGGGAACATGAAGATTACATGCAGATGGGAGAAAGCAAGGCAGGGACTGGATTATGAGACAGTAGTAGTTAACAGTTTTATGTGCTCTCGTGAGGGTGGTCATGCTTAGAAGTGGGTATGTCAGAAAGAGGCATTTAAAAAGGCGTGTTAACATAAATGCACAGAAACAATGGACAGGGCTTGCTTAGGACGAAAATAAACCTTTTACTAAAGAAGCTATATGGTTGTGGCATGACTACTCATTTAGGAATCTATGATCAGATCATCCTGTGAGGTTACTTTCCATAGGATCCCCTTTTCGTCCATGAGGCAAAGAGTAGACAGATGTGTAGAGGGTCCTGACAGCACTGAAAATGCTTGTTTCATGTGTTTCTGAAGTTGAGCTGCGTGTTTACACTTTGCCTGTTAATCTTCCTCATATTATAAGAGCCGGCAAATTTCTCCTTTTCCATGAGATGGGATTCTGTCCCTGGTGGCAACATTTCTTGATTTAGTTTATATGACTGGTCTGGAAAGTTAAAGGGTTTTGTAACCCTTCTCTCCATTGTTCAAATCAAGAATCTATATTCTCTTTACTGAAAATAGAAAATATATTTCTGACTTTTTTTTTTAACCTAGATGACTTAGTGGTTAGTTCAGCCCTACCTCAGAATTATTCAAAGATGCATTTCCTCATTTTCTGGCAGTTTTTATCTATTGATGCTACTCTTCACAGAGCAGTTTAGACATCCAGTTTTCAACTGAAACACTATATGATGCTGCTATTTCAATAAGAAGCACTTATCACAAGATAAGAAATGACTTTTTCCCCAAGTGAAGACCTTTGAATTGAGAGCTAGATCACTTGGGAAGCTGTTTTCACTCTGCTGGCCTAAGAAATGTTCAAACCCATAGAGAATTTTTATAAAGGTTTTATTTGAGCCAAAGCTGATGACATAGACCAGGGAGAAAGATCTCACATGCTCCAGAGAATGATAGTTTGCGGTTTCTTTTATGCATTTGAGATTGAGGAGGAAATTTTATATGAAGGACGATTACATGAAGGTGGGAGAAAGCAAGATAGGGGATGGATACAGGACAGTTAAGAATATGTGCTCTCTTGAGGGTGGTCACACTTTAGAAGGAGGGGTCTGCAAGGGGACATTTCAAAGACCTGTTAACTAGATGCACAGTAACTGGACAGGGCTTGCTTAGGGCAAAGATAACAAACTTTTTACTAAAAACATTATATGCCTGGGGCATGACTACCCCATGACCTCCCTGCCCATTTAGGAATTTATGATCAGACCACCCTTTGAGGGTACTTTTCATAGAATCCCCTACAACTCCATAATGATTCATCCAAACTGTCACATTTAGAGCTGGAAGTGGAAGCTGTTCACAGTGCAAGAGGAAGGCAATACAAAGGAAGTGGAATTTATCTTTTTTTATCATAAGCCTATCTCACAGTGTTTATCTAGGAACTAGTAGCCCTGCACACAAATTCCTGTGCCAGTAGCTCTCTGCTGCCCTCCAGTAGCTCTCTGCCTGCTGCCCTTCCCTCCTGTAGCTCCCCCCCCTCCGCCTCCCCTCATAGCTTGCTGCCCTGCCCCCTCCTGTAGCTCTCTGCCTGCCCGCTTGTAGCCAGTAGCTCACTGCCGCCCTCCTGTAGCTCTCCGCCCGCTGCCCTGCCCTCCTGTAGCTCCCCCCGCTTCCCCCCCCCCCCCCCGCTCCCCTCATAGATTGCTGCCCTACCCCCTCCTGTAGCTCTCTGCTGCCCACTTGTAGCTCACTGCCCCACCCTCCTGCTGATACGTGATCCAGTCGTTACGTGGTCAGTCATTACACTTCATGGTGTAATGACCATTTGCATATTACATCTTTATTACATAGTATAGGTATGACCATTTCCCCCCGACCCCGAATCATGACACTAATTTTCAAAAGCTTTTAAGCCCTGATGGGGTGATTCAATTGGTTGGAGCTTCATCCCATACATGGAAAGGTTGCAGGTTTGATTCCCAGTCCTGGTACATACCTAGCTTGTGGGTTTGATCACTGGTTGGGGTACGTACAGTACAGGAGGCAACAGGGGGCAACCGATTGATGTTTCTGTCTCACATTGATGTCTCTCTAAAACAACAACAAGAAAACCCACCCTCAGATGAAGATTAGATAGATAGATAGATAGATAGATAGATAGATAGATAGATAAAAATAAAATAAAAATATTTTAAGATTCTGTCATTCAAATTGGTTTGTCCTATTTCAAATTATCCCAAGAATTCAAAGTACCCTTTTGGAAAAGGTTACTTGGCTGTGGTAGAGGTCCTTCTAGAAGATGATTATGTTGTTGGAGGACTGAGCATCTGCTTTCTAAATCTGAGTCTTTCAGAGAGTGTGTCTGTTTTCTCTGCCCAAGAAAGCTTTGACTTCTTCCCCTCTGTCTCTCTTAATGGGTAAATACATAACTTCTGTTAGATCTTGAAAACTCAGCTCAGGTCAGGAATTACATCTGTTTGGACCACTTAGGAAGCTTCCTTTGCCCTTGCATTCTAAGTTAGATGCCTGTACTGCCCCTGATTCAGTACAGACCTCCATCTTGGCACTTCTGTCTTTCATCTCCATTTCTCTAGTTAACTAGCACATTGTTAGCTTCCATAAACATTTGCTGGATCAACTAAATAAGATGAGAATCCATAGCACAGAACCTTCTCTTCAAACTCTTGTGTTCATGCTCAGTAGAAATCTCCTTCCTTCCTGGATATGTCTAACATTCCTATACATGTCTATGAGCCCTGGCTGGGTGGCTCAGTTGGTTGGAGTATCGTCCTGTACATCAAAAGGTTTGGGTTTGATCCTCGGTGTGTGTTGCCGGGGGCATACAGGAGGCAGCCAATTGATGTTTCTCTCTCTCTTCAAAATCAATAAAAAAATAACCTCATGGGAGGTTATTCAGCAGTTGTGAAATAGTATATATCAAATTTATGTACCTATCTTAAAATCTGAAAAATAAAAAATTATGTTGCTGAATTGCCTCTTGCATTATATAATCTCTTGTGCAAAATGAAAATATTTTTTTCTTCGCTATGAAAATGTAACTCATATTTATGTTTTAAAAATAACACCATTAAGCCATAACCACAGTTACCATTTTGTCTTTATTCTTTTAGTTACTGTCTTTTGGTGTGTGTGTGTGTGTGTTAGATATATACCTATATAATGATTTAATGATATATGAAATATATGTTGTTTAGACTGCATGTTTTGTTAGGGGAAATGCATTTGTGACTTCTTATATGTCATCCTCTTTTGGGCCTGCATGCAATTAGATATGGCTGCCCACAGGATGGCATCGTAGTTCTCTTTACAAATCCAAAGGTTAGTGCTTTTCTCTGACATTTATGTGCTAGCCTCTTAAAGTAGAAAGTTTCAGATCTGAAGATTTGAGTATCCATAACATCTTTATTATGGTTGGTCCTCATATCTCCATTTTGATGTTAATTCTCTGTGTAGTTACATGGGTGAATAATCAGCTCAGCAGTGCTAAGAGGAAATACAAAACTTGGCTTGGGCAGGCTTGAATAAATGTGGGATATTAATGCACATGGTAAGTAAGGAGAGGGAAATATAGTTTTCTGATGGCAAGGGTAGCAGTAGCTATCTCGATGATTGGATGTTTAACAGATCATATAAATTCAGCTACAGATAGTTGCCAGGAGCAGTTGCATAATTCACATGAAGCAAGTTCGCATCAAAGTAAGTCAATAGCATTCATTGCTTATATCAAGCTATACTTATTCTCGAAGAGGCAATATCTAGTTTCTTCAAAATAGTAGCCTCCCTTAAGTACGAGGAATATGTTTCAAGACTCCCAGGGAATACCTGAAACCACAGAGAGTACTGAATCCTATATTATTTTTTCCTATGCATACATATCTTTCTCCTTAATCAGCTTCAATTCTGTAGGATATGTGGCAGCAGCTTCTTCATCATCAGATGTGGCTTCTTCAGCAATTTTTGTATTTTTCAGCCCAAATGCATTCCTGAATCTGTATAACCATCTCTTAACTTGCTCTAAATGGTTTGGAATTACGCATTTCAGGGGATCCCTCGCTGAAGTCCTTATGTAGACTCAATGTTTTCTGGTGTAGCACATTGCCATCAGTCAGAACATGTTTCCTGTTCATGTCTTTCACAAATTTAATGCCTTTCCCATCTTCACTAAGCCCTCATCACACACTTTGGCTGTAACTTTTGCAGCTTGAGGGTGTGATAGCAACACTAGCATGAATTTATTTTTCCTTCTTTACATTTTCATGGATAGAAGATTTGTTCTTACTATAGATCTTAGCAACCTCAGCTTATGTTTCTTTTTTTTAAAAAAATATTTATTTATTTACTAAAAGAAAACACTTTAGAACATGTCCTTGGCATATGCAAATTGCCAGCATTACTACTCTTGCACTTTGGGATCATTATTAAGTAAAATAAGAGTTGCACATGCTGCAATATTGTGACAGTTTGTCTGATAACTGAAAAGGCTGCTAAGTGACTAGTGGGCAGCGAGTATATACATCGTAGAGGCCTGGACAAAGGGATGTCATCTCCTGGGCAGGATGGATCAAGACGACTAGAAATTTTACCACGCTACTCAGAATAGCACCCAATTAAAATCTTATTAATTATTTATTTCTAAAATTTTTAGTTTAATGTTTTCAAACCACAGCTGACCGCGGGTAAGTGAAATTGCAGAAAGCAAAACCACAATAAGAGGGGACAACTGTATTCAAGGGCTGTACAAACATTGGTATGAATGGACTCCGGTTTTCTCAAAGCAATTAAAGCAAACTTCAAACCAATTCCCAAGATGTAGTCCAGATGTCAAAAATGGGGGCAAAGAGATATTTTCCAAATTTCAGGTGGGAACAAATTTATCTAAATGTCTGGTTGAAGGCCTTTTGTAGCTATACCTACAGCAGGTCAGATCCCTGACCGGGCATCCAGGTAGCTGCTTTTATTTCTCAGAAAAGCTATGTGATACTGAATGAAGACCCAAGTGGGGATTCTGTGAGAGTAGGTCTCTCATTGTGGATACTTTGCTAACTGCATATGTGATTTGAACCAAGCATTTACACTAATCTCTTAGTTCTTTTTCATTTTATTTTTAAGCTTAATAGGTAGAAACATGTTGTCTCTAAGACATTTTAACTTCTCATGCTTATGAGTATATTCCTATTTTTACTTATACTTTCAAAACTCAGTATTTTAATTAAGAGCACATTCTTGATTATGAGTCTACATGTAAGTCACTATTTTTCTTTTTTCTTTTTCTTTTATTGTCTAAAGTTTTACATATGTCTCCTTTTTCCCCAGTTGACCCCCACCCCCCAGCAATTCCCACCCCGGGTAAGACCCCACTGCCCCAGTGTCTGTGTCCATTTTAGTTCTTCTTTCTCAGGTTGCTGTGGCTATTTCGGGTCTTTTTATTCCAAATGAATTTTTGGAGAGTTTGTTATAGATCTTTGAAATATGCCATTGGTATTTTAATGGGATTGTATTGAATCTGTAGATTGCTTTGGGTAGTGTGGACATTTTAATGATGTTGATTCTACCAATCCATGAACATGGTATGTTCTTCCATTTGTTTATGTCTTCCTCTATCTCTTTTTTTCAATGTCCTGAAGTTTTCTGAGTACAGGTCTTTTAAGTTTGCAGATTACATGATACTATACGTAGAAAACACCAAAGACTCCATAAAAAAACTACTAGACCTAATAAATAAATTTGGCAATGTAGCAGGATACAAAATTAACACCCAGAAATCTATGGCCTTTTTATACACCAATAATGAACTCACAGAAAGAGAAACGAAAAAAAAAACAACAATCCCATTTACCATTGCACCAAAAAAATTAAGATACTTAGGAATAAACTTAACTAAGGACATAAAAGTCACTATTTTAGAACTTCGAATGATCTTTTCCCATATGTTTGTAATAATATGTTTAGAGGTTACTTATCCAAGTTAAACAATAATCGCTAATCAATTTCATAATGAGCAGAACTGTAATTTAGGAGGTACTATAAGAACTATTTAGTATTATCTACAGAGTGGGGGCAAAAGTAGGTTCACAGTTGTGAGCACTGAAAACAGTTTATTCTTGTATTATTTCTTGTTAATCGTTGTATTATTTTTCATACCAATATCTATACACCTACTTTTTCCCCATTCTGTATTTGCACTTCTATGGAGACATAAAGAATAAAAGCAAGGGTTCAATAGTAACACTGAAAAGAGCCTCTGACAAAGAGGATTTCGCAAAGGATAAATTCTGGAGAAGAGCTTCAGCTCTGAAAGGTAGACATGAGATGAGGTTTGGAGAAATGCCACTGATAAAGGCTCTAGAGCATAAGCAACATTTTCTGAGCAGGAACAGCTCTTGAATTCTGGAGTTTTTTTCAAGAAAAAAAAGGAGGAATTAGCTGATTTGTGCAAATTAGATGTAACCATTTTATACATAATTGAATTTCTAAACAACATTGCATAAAAGTACTATACCACATATCATAATCATAAAATACCCCATAGGTCATTCATATAAACCTGCTAAACCAAATATAATTCAATTCTATTCAAACTGTATTGCACATATGCTAAGTGTAGAATATTTTGCAAGATGTGGAATGCAAAGATGATTTAGACCATCTATTTTTTAAGAAACTCATTTAAAAACACATAAAGATATATAGTACATTGGTAATTTAAATGATTGCAATGGATATTTTTTAGTGTAGATGAGAAATAATTTATCTGAGACACTGGAGAATTACAGAATCTCATTTTTAAGAAAGAATCAAACGGTGGGAAGAGGAAAGTTTAGGAAGAGGCGAGATACACAAAAGCAGAGATCTGGTGGGGCATCCAGTTTATAGGAAACTATAAGTTTCAAAGAGGGTAAGGAAAGGAACTGGAAAGGTGGTTGTGATGAAGTGTTTTGTATGTTAAGATGCATAGCCTCTTGTGGTTAATGGGGAATCATTGGAGGACATTAAACATAAAGTTACATTACTGAAATTCTCTTTAACAAAGATCTACCTGAAGCAGGGTGGCTTGGGAAAAAGGAAAGAGTCAGTATGCTCTGGTAATTATCTAGGAAAAAGTTTGTGAGTGCTTGGACTAAAACACTTGTAATGTTTGTAAAAGAAAGAGGGGATTCCAGATGTATTTAGTTACAGGGTTTAGTGACATGAATTCAAGAACTCTTATTTTTGAAAAAGTATACTTTTTCTGTATGCGGTTTACATACAAATTTGGGTGAATTCTGACTTATGTGGGGTTCAAGTTTGAATGGACTCAGCAGCTAAACCAACAAACAAGCCACGCAGAGGATACTCTTGAACTCAAAGACACCGATGACTAATTGCAGCTTTCCCAGGTTCTTCCTAGAGGCCTGCCTAAAGTAATAATATCAGTTCATGGATTTCAAATTTTCAACAATCTCAAATGGCTTTAAAAAATCAATATTTAGAAGACGCCAGCACCTCATGCTTGATGACTTTTGCATGAGTGACTGGAAGGAGAGAACAAATTGGTACTTAATGTTACAACTATTTAGCATATAAAGAAATTTCTACTGAGTGAGAGTTAAACACTTCTGTATTGGATTTCAGAGTCATCAAGCTTTTGGCAGACCTAACTTACCTACTATGTGGAGAAAAATACAATGCCACGTAGGACATATTTTAGTAAGTTTAGACAGAGGCATTTCTCCAATATTAGTCTCAGAAAAAGATAAACACAAAGCTTCTTTGTTCAATTTCTCTATAATCTCACAGGCTCCACATTGGAGCACAGCTAGTAATAGGATGGTTGTTGTATATAGATGGTCCCCTACTTATGATGGTCCAACTTAGGACTTTTTGACTTCTCAGTGATGCCAAACTGATACCCATTCTGTAGAAAGTGAACTTCAAATTTTGATATTTTCCAGGGTCACCAATATGCGATATGTATTCTGTCATGATGCTGGGCAGAGGTAGTGAGCTGTGGCTCCCAATCAGACACATGATCACGAGGGTAAACAATGGATACTCTAGAGTGTACTGCAGTGATTTTCAACCTTTTCATCTCATGGTACACACAAACTAATTACTAAAATTCTGCAGCACACAAATATATTTATAGCCCATCTGACCAAAAAAGGTATAATTTTGATTAATTTACAGAAAAATGATAGTAGTAATTACCTACCCTTTTTGCCCCAAAGTGATTTTTTTAAAAAATCAGGTGCAACCTTTTTATGCAACGTGACCACTGAGATGCAACTCTATTATATGACCTATATATTTATGATTCAAGACAGGGCATTCACACTGGATGGCTATTGTGTTGACTATTGTCATTTTTAAATTTGACAATCTAAGTGAAAAGAGGTTAGTGACCCTGACTACGTAGTCAGGCATTGCATGTTTTAAAAATTTCTTTCAGCCGTAGTTGGTATCGCTCAGTAGTTAGAGCATTGGCCTGAGCACCAAAAAGTCAAGGGTTTGATTCCCGGTCAAGGGCATGTGCCTGGGTTGCAGGTTCTATTCTGGCCCTAGTCAGTATGCCTGTGGGAGGCAAACAATTGATGTGTCTCTTTTATGTAGATGTTTCTTTCTCTCTTTCTCTTTCACTCTCCCTCCTCCCCACCCCGCCTCCCTCCCTTCTACTCTCTCTAAAAATCAATGGAAAAAATATCCTTGGGTGAGGATTAACAAAAAATAAATACAAAATTCTTCCAGCACACATGGGACATTAATTCATGAATTCGGGGTTACATTGTGTCATGGCATACCAGTAGAAAATCACTGATATACTGTGTTGCCAATGTTTTTTTTTCTTTTGGTGTTGTTTGTTTTTAATATTTTATTTAAGCACATTTTAGGTAGGCTAGTCTAGGCTAGCCTATGATGTTTGGTAGGTTAGGTGTATTGAATGCATTTTAGACATGATATGTTAAATTTATGATGGTTTTATTAGGATGTAACCCTATCTCAAATCAAGTAGCATCTGTATTAAATTTCCATGTCTCCTATAAGATATTTTGTGGCAGCATTGCAGAACATCCATGTGCCTCATATCACACAAAACTGAATTGCAATATTAAAAGTGCACATAAATTATCAGAAGTAATTGTATAATGAGAAGAGATAGGAAAATATCACAGGGAAGAATTCAAGTCACATCAGTGGTAGGTGATGATAACACAGAATTTCAATTACTCTTATACTCATGGAAATAAGAATTGATAAGTGGCTTAGGAAGGCCAAATACTATAGAGATAATACAGGGCTATTTCTCTACCTAGTCTAATAGAAAATCAACAAGATCAGTTCTGCTAGCAGAGTCAGAGCAAACATGTTAACAATAGAGTAGTAAGTTTGTGTAAAGATAAATTCAGATATGAAATTATCTTAATTACAAAAGGAAACAGAACCATCTGACATGCATTTATGTGGAATAGCTTGGAAAATGATCCCACTGAAAAAAACCAGGTCTTACAGTTATTCTCCATGGGTCATCTAAAATTTGAACAGCAATGAAATAAGATGATAATAATACAGTGTGATAATTTTAATTAAATCCAAATGTCAAAAATGACGACTGCAAGTCTTTTTATCAGTAAGCTTAAGAACAGTATTAAGAACATGAAGTACACTTTTTTATTATTATTATTTGTAAAAGTGGGACCAGGAAGGTGAAAAAGATGAATTATTTTAATTTGAAAAGGAATAAGTATCACAACCTGATTCTAGTACTTTTATATTGGACTTTTTCTAAACAAATGGCACAATAGCACAATATACTTTATTTTCTTATTAAAGTAGAAAAGAACATTGACTTTCAAATTCTTCATACTGGAGAGCTTTTTGAAAATGTGTTTGTATTACACATTTTAGATGGAATGCATAACCATTTTGTAGTCCTTATTTCACAGACAGTTACTCCAAACACCTTTTTTCCCCCCATAACAACTGATATCTACTGTGGAAGACTCAAGATTAACTACTTCCCCTGCCTGCAAAGAAACAAAAATAGTATAAACGTGATCTATAAAGTAGAAAAAGTGTCCACAGAAATAGAAATCCAGTTATATTAACGTGTAGAGAGAAGGGATGGGCATGCATCTAGAAGTAGGGGATAGTTTCAGGGGTACATGTTGATGGAACAGTGGAGGATGGGGAAAACTGTGATAGATTAAATTGAGGTTTAGGGAAGATTTTATTGGAAGAAACTGAAGGCCTGGGGAGGGTGAGGTGGAGGGGTTCCATGGGGTAAAAAAAAGGGTACATCTGTAATACTTTGAACAAGAAGGGTAAAGTTTTTAACAAGACAAAAAGGATTATTTATTAGTAGAAGCATGTTTAAGAAATTAAGTTTGAATTAAGGAGAGTTGAAAAGGTTGTGTGTACCAGTTAAGAATTTAGCAAAGTTAGATTTTATTTATGACAGGGAAATCAAATAAATGAAAGTGAAAATGATTATTGAATAGGTATAAGGTGTTTTATGTTTTTATTATATCATCCTTACAACACCTGTAAAATGGGGTTATTAAAAACAAGGCTCATGTTAGTTGCCCAATATAGTATATTTTACAAGGAGCAGAATTGGGATAGGAACTGCTCATGACTAACTTCGAATGGAAAGCACTCTCCCTTGTATTATACCCTAACATTTTTAACTTCCTCTGAGAGGTGGAGCTAAACTATTTTAGAGCGGTAGAAATAGGATATCATTCTGTGTGCAGTTTTCAAAGTGACCTTACAAAAGCAGCCAATAGCCACTTGGATTCTTCTGTCCTGATTTTTAAAATAATCATATCTCTTTATACTCACATCATATATTCAGCTAAAAAGGTTGAAATGAAATCTTGATACAATGGATAGTATTAAATCCCAGACAAAAATAAATTGCCTACCTTTCTTTACATCACAAACAAGTATATTTGGTAATGAAAATTTGGGTACTGTAAGGCATACGGTATTTGTCCACAAAACATGACATTTTCATAGAACACAAAAAGCACACATTTCTTCCAACTGGAGGCAATGAATGTTAGCAATAGAGAAGTAGAGTGCTGAATAGATAAAGAGGGAGTTTGAATAGCTAATCAAACTCAAGATGCTCTATTGATTATTGGTCTAAAAGCATAGACATCCTGACTTGGTCCTCTCAGATAGTCATGTATGATGGGCATGCCATGTGCCCAATTTTATGTAAGATGGGATATGTTAAAACATAAATAACATGTTGAATATTAAATATGTTAAATGTCTTTTCCTGGAGATAACATTTTAATTTACTTTGAATTCTTCTGCCTAGCTCAAAAGAAATATTGTACGTATTTGAAAGAAATTATGTACAATAAAAATCACAATTATCAACACACAGACATGCGTTCTGTAAACCACAAATTATTTTTTCTTCATGTTATGATATAGCAAACTTCCAGTTTTTCAATTTAATTAGGCTCTATTCTAGTTCAGTCTCATCCAGTTTTCCAGTATGGCATGCCTGTTATTTTTCATAATCTCTGGAAATCTTAATCACATATAAGATTAAAAATGCTATTTTTATTCATAACACTTCTTTATAAAGCCATGTGGTAAAGAAATGTGAATATTTTAAATAAAGAATTCAACAATTCACAACTTCACTTGAAAAATCCTATATACTTTACATCATTATCTCATTAAAGATTAACCAAAAACTGTTGCAGTGAGTCATGGTAGGATTTCTTGATATTCAAAAAGGCTGCTACTCTGCTCCTTATAGTTTCCCTGAAACCCCATTTCTGATGTCTAGGTAACTTTCCACAGCATATGGTAACACTTTAGAAAGGCTAAAATATTTCATGTACATCTTGGTAGGACATGTGCACCTAACCATCAGTGAAAATAAACACCAGGAGATGTTAAATATATATGGCTGTTAACTTAAATATATTGAGTGATTTCTTCCTTTAGTCAACAGCATTGTTCAGGATGATTTGTGTTTATTAAATTAAAACATCCTTCAAAATGTTGAAGTCAGATGAATGTCATAACTAAGGCAGTGGAAGGACAGCTCAGAGAAGAGATTGGATACCACCCAAAATCATAGGGCGAGGCAAGTAAGTAGAGGTTCCAATAGCAAGGGCCAGGGGCACATTCAGAGGTCCACATGAGAGGAGCAGACGTTCAGAGCAGTTGGCAGAGTGATAGGAATGGAAATACAAATAGGAAGTGTAGGGTAAACGTTTGAATTCATTTCGATGCGTGATTCAGATACTGGTAAAGCAGGACAGATAGAGGACAGCATTCAAGCTGATATTGCTAATTTATTAATTTCTCATGTTATAGTCTGAAAGTATACCCTCAAAGTAAAATATGGGTTTAACCTAGAGTAGATTGCTAAATGTGCCTGGTTCTGAAGGTTAGAGAAATGCAGGTATTAAAAATAATCACATAATTTACTCAAGCAGCCCTATTCCTGGAGCCTCCCCAACAGAGAAATATCCTCCTTCTCAACTGTATTAGCAGTGTGATGGCTCAGTGTTTATAGAATACTTTTATCATAGAACTAGGGGCCCAGTGCATGAATTCATGCACCTTGAAAGGAACTGTGGGCCGTAAGACTGTGGTGGGCACAGGGGCGGGTATTGGCCCATCCTCCGCGCCCCTGCCCAGCCTCTCCCACTGGGGACCCTGGTCCCCTGTCTGCCAGCAGCTTGCTCCTGCTGCCACTCCCACAGGCTGAGGGCGCCAGCCCCGCTCCCACCCACTGATGGTGTGGAGTGATTGGGGCCGGCACCAGCAATGGGTGTGAGTGGGGCTGGCACCATCAGCGAGTGCAAGCAGTGGCTGCTGCCCCGATCGCCCCTCAGGAGCAGGGGAAGGTGGAGAAGCCGTGAGGGGTGATCATGGCTGGCGCCAGGTGCCGGCAGCGGGTGCGAGTGGGGCTGGTGCCAGCAGCAGGTGCAAGCACCCAGCAGGACAGCATTGTGTGGGAGCAAAGAATTTTCAGTAACCACCAGACGCTCACCCTGATGACAGCAACCGATGCCCCACCTTGGTCTGGCACCCCACTCACCTGCTCTACCATCCCGCTGTGGTCGATGCCCACCATGTTTCGCACTCTGCCGCCTGCTGCCGACACCTGCCATGTTCCGCGCATGCCCCTGGTGGTCAGCACACATCATAGCGACCGGTTGTTTGGTTGTCCCATCGTTTGGTCTGTTTGCATATTAGTTTTATATATATAGATAAGGTGGTTGAAAAAGTCCGTGGAAAATATGTGTATAAAACCAGACTTGTTTCATAATGCCAAAAATAGTACTTTAATGAAACAGTCATCAGTATATGCACATTTATTCATTGTTCATTGAGTGTCTCCCAGACACTCTTTTCTGCTCTGGAGCTACTTCAGTGAACAAAGCAAATTAAGTCTGTCTTTTTCTCTCATGGAATCTATGTTTCAGTAAGGGTAAGGCAATCATAAAAATTATAGCTACATAAGTAAATAAATACAGGCATGGGGAAAAGTAGGTTTACAGTAGTTTATATGGAAAAAGACATGCAGGTTATCATTATTACCAGCCATCATTACCTAAAAGGTAAATCATAACTAAGGATACAAACTAGTAACAATAACAATAGCAATAACAAGACAAATAATATAAATAATTAATACAATAATTAATAAATAGTAATACAAGAATAAAATCTGTTTTGTACTGTAAACCTACTTTTTCACACTCCTGTACATAGTTATCTAACACGTGCTATGAAGAAAAATCAAGCAGACTCAGGGGCAGTAGTGAAGGGAGTGGTGTTGGTGGAGTGTTTGTGCTATTTCATAGTAGTTGGCATAGGATGGTCAGGGCATGCATTTCAGAAAAGACCATATTTGAGCTGAGATGTGGATTAAGAGAAGGAGCAGGACATTTATATGTATGGGGAAGTAGGAATAGTAAAACACAAGTCCCTGGGCTGAGAATGTTTGCCAGTATTTGAAGAAATACCAGGGTCTGTCCGACTGAATCAGTGTGGGAGCTGGTGAGTGATATGACACGAAGTCACACAGTTTGTGTGCTCTGATCATGTAGAACCTTGTAAACCAGGCGTCCTCAAACTACCGCCCGCAGGCCACATGCGGGTGTTTTTGCCGTTTTGTTTTTTTACTTCAAAATAAGATATGTGCAGTGTGCATAGGAATTTGTTCATAGTTTTTTTTAAACTATAGTCCAGCCCTCCAATGGTCTGAGGGACAGTGAACTGGCCCCCTGTTTAAAAAGTTTGAGGACCCCTGTTGTAAACTATGGAGAAAACTGAATTATATTTTGTGTGTAGTGGGAGACGATTTAAATTATAGGCAAAGTACTGACATGACTTAACTTAGATTTTATTTGGATCGTTTTAGATGATAGATGGAAATAAACCATAGGAGAGTAAGTGGGAAGCAAGAAGATCAGCTCAGAAGCTATCAAGGTGCTGAATAAATGCCTGTTGTTATTCAAGCACCAGGAAATTCCTCCAATTAGCTTTGGCATCAGGAAAAAGAATAATTATATTAACTAGCCTATTATGTTCCCTGATGATGTCATACTAATCATATTTAAAGACATGAGTGATTCAAATCTATACAGCACCACTAAGAGTTGCGGACACTTCAGGCTCCATTTTACACCTGAGAAATGGAGTCTGAGAGAAGTTCTTAAAACTCATGATTAAATTAGAATTGCTGCAGAAAGAGATGGCGGTTAAAACATGCATTCACTCTGGAGTCATGCAGTCAAGTCCAAGGCTCCTGTCTAATATGTAGCAGCAGGTTTGAGACACATTCAGTTTCTATTCTTCATTTTCCTTTACAGTTTGCTATAAAGTTTACTTCAGTAAAACATTTTCTCCAGTGGGTGTTATTCAGGTGAAACAAGGTGATTTGTATGAAATGTTCATCACCATGCCTGGATTATAGTAAGTGCTCAGTCAAATTTAACTATTGTACTTCGAAAGTCATCTTCAACGTAACATTCAAAGTTTTCAATAGTCAATTGGTTCAAGCTGCACCATCAAATCATATGTCTGACTCATAAACATACATAACTCATTAGAGTCAGCCCTTGTCTGGGCCTACTAGAAACATCTTCCTCTTTAAGTGGGCTATATTTTGTCTTCTGGCCCCCTAAGTTCCTCTTTATATACGTACTGGCATCATCTGATTTTTTTTTTTTGCACTAGAAAATTTCTCCAGTCTGGATTCCAGAAGCCTCTACTTCTTTTTTTTTTTTTTTTTAATATATTTTTATTGATTTCAGGGTGAAAGGGAGAGGGAGACAGAGATAGAAACATCAATGATGAGAGCGAATAATTGATTGGCTACCTCCTCCACGCACCCCATTGAGGATCAAGCCCGCAACCCAGGCATGTGTCCTGACTGAGAATCAAACCATGACCTTCTGGTTCAGAGGATGAAGCTCAACCACTGAGCCACACTAGTGGGCCAAAGGCTCTACTTTCCAAAGTAAGGACTCCTTAGGACATAGGACATTAACATAAGAAATCATGTTTTACAATCTCCCCGGGAAGATCAAAACTATTGCTATCATCAAGTAAATTTTAAAATGTGTTCTTACATCCAGAGCACCATTCTATAAGCAGGGTACCCACAAAAAAAGCAGTATATATGTAGGGCTTATATATTCTCTTATACAGTATTTGGACTTAGCAATTCATGTACTATAATCCAATTAGAAAGTAAAATGGGCTTAATTACTTAGCTCAGATCAAAGAATATAAGGCAGCAAAGAATTTAATTAAAATTAATAATATAATTGGTTGCATTATTCAATGCCTAATCTAGGGCATTTCATTTTAATTTAAAGTTAGCTCTCACATTCACAACGTGGTCCCATCCTTGTCACTGATTGTTATGAAATCTGATAACCCCGCAGCAAATCCTTCCTGTGTTGTTGTTGCCCAATTCTAAGTAATAGATTTAACTGTTCAATAAAGAGAGGTCGGAGAGTTCACTCTGCTACATGTTTATATTGAATTTCTTTAGCCTGTCTCTTATTTCAGCCTGATTAATATGCTTCAGATGTTACTGAGTAGTGCAAATGATCTATGAAATGCACACAGCCATGGGCCATATTTATATTGAGTGAGAGCAGTGCCTGAGTAAATCAAGAACTCTCATAGATGCCCTTAAACCTCACTTAAAATATGTTTACAAAGTAGTATTTATTTTAATGTTTGGACTAAATTGATCCCCCAGTACAGTCCAAGGAATACATTGAAATCATTTTGTTGGGAACATGTGAAGAAAAAAAATCTAGTTAATTTATGAATGTAAAGTTTCCACTGTTAACTTTCATGTGTGTCTGTGTGTGTGTGATGTGCACATGTGCACAACATAGGTATTACACATTCAGACAAAAACAGAACAAGCTTTTCCTTAGTTGGTGAGGGAGCCTGAGTCAGTCTTTTAGCTCCCAGGCAGAAATGACATATTTCCATCAACTGTTAGATTTGCCTAAACATCTTTCCTAAAAATAAATCAAAACATTGTACCATTAAACATATATATTGATTTTTCGCTTCATCATTATTTAAAAACATTTTTTTCATGGTGTTTTGATGCCTAACCACCAGCAACTGGATCTGCAGTCAAAATAAAAAAGAACTCAATCTATATATATAACAGGCTAAGTGTCCATGTGACTGGTAGCTATGATGCGCACTGACCACCAGGGGGAGGACGCTCAATGCAGGAGCTGTCATGAAGTGCACTGACCATTTAAAAATAAATGGCACCACGGACCTGGTGGAGACAAACCAACACTTGGCTACCCCAATGGGACACAGGCCCTGCCACTACCCCAGAGCCACACCCCACCTAATTGCAGCCAACACTGCTTAGACCCCATGGCACAAAATGAGGCCCACAGCCCAGCCCAGCCTGGAAACATCTGCTGTGGGTACCAGGTAATGACGTCACGTAGCAACACCCGGCTTTCTTTCCCTAGTGACTAGCCTCCTTGGAGTTTCTTCAGCCCAGGAACACGACTTGCTTTATAGCCAGGTGCAAACATTTCACAGTTTAACCAAATGCCTGTGATGCATTTTCCTGTGCCTCATCTCATTTGATCCTCACATAAGTCCTGGAGTAGGTAGATAGGAGACACGGTAGAATCCTATTTTCTTTTCATTAGCTGGAAAATGGAGATTTAGAAAGTTTAGAAACTTGACCCGACTGAAAAGAAGTAAGAAATGGTGGACCTTGAAAATGACTTCAGGTTTTCTCACTACACAGAATATAGTCAAACACTGCTGCAATTAAATATTTTACCCTTTGTTCTCCCTGCATGATCTACAATAATAACCTGCTTCATGTTGATATTTACTGCTGTGTTGCTAACAATTACCTAAAAGAGAAGTTGGGGTGCTTTACTGGGCTGGAAAAAGTTTAGCTAAATCAGAAAGCAGGTCTAATTAAACAAGTTTATTCTATATCCTATATAATAAAAGCCTAATATGCAAATTGACCAAACAGCGGAATGACTGGTCAACGGGGGGCGGTGCCGGCGAGTGGGCAGCGCCAGACCAATCAAGGCGGGTGCCAGCAGGCAGAGGGAGGGGATGGTGATTGGGGGGCAGTGGCAACTGATGGTAGCAGAGGGGTGATCAGGTGACAGGGCCGGCCGCTCACCGGCCAGCGCTGTCCCCCGTTCGGCCCGTGAGTCGCCTCCCACAGAGGGAGGCCACCGGTGGCAGCAGCAGGGCAATGGGGGAGTGGAGCTGGCTACTCACTGGCCGGCGCCAGCCCCTGATTAGCCCTCTGGTCGCCTCCCACAGAGGGAGGCCACTGGCGGTGGTGTTGGGGTGATGGGAGGGCAGGGCTCGCCGCTTGCCGGTTGACACCATCCCCAATCAGCCTGTGGGTCGCCTTCAGCTGAGGGACATCCCCCAAGGCCACCTGGTCTGCTAGAGGGTGCAGATCGGGCTGAGGGACCCCCCACAAGTGTATGAATTTTCATGCACCAGGCCTCTAGTATATATATAAATAGCTCAGTTGACTCGAGCATGCATGATACTTATAAAGCTCTCGCTGGCGCCAATCACATAAGTGTGTTTCGATCTGTCATGGTTGATCATGAATTTGGTTGACACTTCTATTATAGAGAAAGGGCGAATAGCGATATTAAAATATTTTTTCTAATTAATTTCCTTTCCTTTCAATGTGCTCAAATCTGTGCACCGGGACACTAGTAGTGTTATAAAGGCCCTTAGAATGGCAGTAGCGTCTTTGGGAGAATAATCATAATTAGTTGTAGTTATCCAGGTGAGAACAACATGATGACTGACAAACAACAGACAAAGCCAAAATGGATGACTTAGATGAGGATCAAACTGGAAAGAAGCTTAAAAAGAAAAAATGGGTTTAGGGACAGTTTGCAAGTATGAGGAGCTGGGGAATCTTCTTCAACATGGAATATATGCAGGGGCCTTTTTTTGCAATTATGTTCTCATGTGCTTCCCTTCATGCATCTTAACCTTTTGCACTGGGATGTCGAGTGTGACTCGACACGGTTAGCAATAGAATAAAGGAATCAAGAAAAAAGCAAATGAGTGCAAAGGGTTAAAGCCATGAATATTAAACTTGAGCCTCTCAGTGTATAGAAGCCACCTCTGGAGGTCAAATCTCCAACTCATACCAGAAATTAGAAAAAATAAATTGTAGAACTATTATTTGGTGAATTATTTTGCATAAAAATATTTTCTGTAAGAGTCTGATTAAGCTCCATTAATAAACCTAAACTGGCTTGATCTGATTAGCTAATACCTCAGTGATTGAAATGTGTGATTACACACAGCAGGGTCATTCTGTTACAGAGAAAATTCATGTAGTCAATATTTCTCTTGTTGCGGTGCTTAAACTGAAGCACTCCCTGGTTGTTCTACCTGGCTTATACAACTCCCTGAGAATACACATAATCAAACACTCCCACTCCGGTTGGGATAGAGTGTTGAGCCACAATATTTTCTTGCCTTTGGAATGTTTCTCTTGATGCTAAAGCAGTTGGTTTCTGTAAGTGTTACCTTGGTGACTCTGTATCAATACAGCAGGAGACAATTTCAGTACATGTTGAATTAGGCATTTTGTTGCCTACTGCATATTAAATCAGACACACTAATTTTCTTTTATTTGAGCTATGGATAAACATTATTTTTCTTAATTTATCTTTATCATTGAAAGTATTACAGATGTCTCCCCTTATTTCCCCCATTGACTCCCTCCACCTGTTCCCACCCCTCCCCAGGCTTTCCTGGCACTATTGTTTGTCTATGGCTATGTATGCATATGTGCATGTAAGTTCATTTTTATTTTTAAATATATTTTATTGATTTTTTACAGAGAGGAAGGGAGAGGGATAGAGAGCTAGAAACATCAATGAGAGAGAAACACCGATCAGCTGCCTTCTGCACACCCCCTATTGGGGATGTGCCCATAACCAAGGTACATGCCCTTGACAGAAATTGAATTTGGGACCCTTCATTTCGCAGGCCGACACTTTATCCACTGACCCAAACCAGTTAGGGCTGCATGTAAGTTCTTTAGTTAATCTCTTCCCCTACACTTTCTCTCTGAAATACGTCAGTCTGTTACATTCTTCAATGTTTCTGGATCTATTTTGTTCACCAGCTTATTTTGTTTATTAGATTCCACATATAAGTGAGATCATGTGATATTTGTCTTTCTCTGGCTGGCTTATTTCATTAATAGCCTCTCCAGGTCTCTCCATGCTGTCTCAAAGGGTAAGAGGATTTTAATTGTAACAGTCCATCAATTTTGAGATGGAGAGAGAGACATAATTGAGCATATTGGATGGATCAAATAGGATGGTCTGATAAATTCCTCATACACCAAAATAGGGGGGAAAATAAAGTACAAAACTGATGACAACTAAGAAAATTAAGGACAAGTCTGTACTTCTATGGAATTAAATGTTGTTGGGAAAAGTCAAATACCAACTGAGGAAAATGTCATTATTGTCCTGACACATCTACCAGAGATGAATTAGTCTGCTGTGTAGAGAACACAACATGCAAATGTCTTATTGGGGAGGTGAACATTTATTATGTTATTTTTAGAGGACATGTTTTTTTTATTTCGGAAAAAAAAAGCATTTGTTTGCATGTAGTTGATTATGAAGAATCGAGAAAAATAACTGGAAAATCTTAAGGCACAAAATATATAGTCTTATCTTTCTGATTGGATTGTCATGACTGAATGTCAAGATTAAGCAGATAATGTAACCTTGAGCTTTCTGCGTATACCTCAACTCAGTCTCTGAGTAATCTTTGATAATTGGATAATTGGAAACATTCACTTTACCAAAGAATTGTCCCTCCTTCCTACCAGGGCAGGTGTTTCATATTACTCTTTCTTTCAAAATAGTTATCTCCATTTGTGAGTATTCATTTATTTTCTGTTATTATTTGGTTAATGTTATCAGTCAGCAAGGTCTGTGAGACAAGAAATACATCTGTTTTTGCTCATCCCAAGAGCCTAGCAAAATGCATGGATCTTATTGCACTCTCTTTAAGTGGTTTTTGAATGTGTTTGTAAAAGGTTTATTTTTTTAAACCATTCATGTAAAAAGAAAGAAATGTGTAGTATTTTGAGAAAAATATAGGTTCAAGGAAATCGATTTCACAAATGACAAAACCACTTTAAACCGTCAATGAGAAAGAATTAACTTGGTCACATTGCTTTTGTTAGTATAGACTAACCTTTGTAACAAATAGACCCCACATGTATATTGATGCAAACAAAACAGAAGCATATTTCCTGCTCAGTTACAATAAAAGGCCATTTCAGGCAGGCAGGGAGGGGCTTTGCTCCAGGTATTATTCTGCAGCTCATGCCTGTGATCTCTGTACTGTCTTGCACACATGATTTTCGTGGTCACTCTGTTGATAATTCCATATGATTCAACCAGAAAAATGAAAGAGAATGGGGATTGCATGGTTTGAGGTTTTCCTAGATGGGGTTTAAAAATGATACCCATCATTTCAGCAAGCTAGAATCCTGCTCAATGACCTTAACTGATCACAAGAGCATGGCTGTGGGCCCGTGGTATGCTCAGGCAGAGGGGAAAACCAGTCTGGGAAAAGAGCCAGTAAGTAACCTTTGCTACGACAAGGTCATGGGATGTCATGGCTTAGAAAGTCTAACAGAATACCTTTCAAGAAAAGTAGAAAAGTTTGCTAATGCATAATTACTAAAGCAAATTTTATTGATTTGTGTTATAAGTTGTTTGACAAAGTGAAAACAGAAATATCTAAAGCTGAAAATTTGTACTGGAATGTAGGAAAAAATTCTCTAGGTGATTATTGTTGCCCTATTCAAGGAAGAAATCCTCTCTGGCATATTATCCAAGCAAAGGCTAGAATATCTTCTCTGAAAGCTTCCCATAATTGCTTGCCTGATTATTCAGAAGTTCCATGTGCATTATGATTTAATGATGTGGCTTCTAAGGCAGCTATAGGGAAGGAAAAATCTAAAATTATTAGACTCCCCAGACCATAAGTATAGACCTGCCTTTTGAGCAGGGCATTTCCCCAACTTGAAAAAGATTTTTAAAACTCTGAATAAAAAAGGAAAAATATCACTCATTCCTTTTTTTTTTCTTTACCTCAAATGTTCTTTCATAGAATTGCTTTAAACATTAAAGTACATAAAATGTGCTATTAAATTTTAGTACTTTATATATGACTATTTTAATAAGAAATTGTGTTTTAAAATATTGACAAAAGGGTTGTAAACTATGTCTCCAGTTCCTTCTTCCCTTTCTGTTCAGGGACCAATTATTTCTAAAATGTGGGCTGAGCACTTGCTGTAACACTGCTCAGTTAAACTTGGTTCATGGAGACTATCATTCAGGGTCCTATGAAAAACCGGTTGTCAGATACAAGAAAAAAAAATAAAATAAGGAGGATTTAATGATACTACTATCAATTTATAAAAGTGTATGTAGGACTAAGGAAGCCAAGAAGGAACTAGCAAAGGCCAGAAAGGAGAGGAGACAGCGTGGTTTTCATGACCTATTCATAGCTGTTTTGTAAAAAAGGAACTTCCCCACTAGAGGAATCTGCCTCGGTCTACCTTATGCCTTACAGGATTGGGGCACAAATATTCACCCTCTCTCTAGTCTTCCACACTGGTGTCCTACCAGACAGCCAGGTAACTAATGATGAAATCCACAGAATTTAGCATCATGGGGCAAGACACAAGGTGGAGAATATACCTAATAGGACAAACAGAGAATACTCAGAACAGATGCAAGGACATTTGTGAGAGAGATAATCATAGTGTATATAATATAGCAAGCACAAGCATATTCATGAAATTCTATACTTTGTTCATTATAAAGAGTATGAATATTGGTTTTCTTCAAACATACATTTGAAAATTTGAAAGAGAAAGGATTAAATCTGCCTAAGATTTCCTTATCAGAAATAGATGAGAGCCCTAACCAGTTTGGCTCAGTGGATAGAGCGTCGGCCTGCGGACTGAAGGGTTCCAGGTTTGATTCCAGTCAAGGGCATGTACCTTGGTTGCGGGCACATCCCCAGTAGGGGGTGTGCAGGAGGCAGCTGATCGATGTTTCTGTCTCATCGATGTTTCTGACTCTCTCTCCCTCTTCCTTCCTCTCTATAAAAAAATCAATAAAATATATTAAAAAAAAAAAAGAAAAAAAAGAAATAGATGACAGTTTTTGAAGTGTGCTTTTTTGAGCCCTTGCATGATCATGATAAAATAGAGCACCAAGACTGACAAGCCAAGAACCCTGATGAAACATGAGTCTGTCTTTACTCCGTGTTCACTGAGAGAAAGAGGGGAGGAGTCAGAATAGCGACCTAGAAGAGGTAATGGTGTCCAAGTTTGGCAGAGAGTATTGGCAGAATAATGGTCAAGGTACCCAGACTAATGATCAGAGTCCAGAATTTCTAACCCCACAGCATTGTCACTTGAGGCTTAATTGGCATCAATCTGACTGGGAATGGCTATAACTCAGGATTATATACACCACAGGTCCAGAGGGAAAAACTGGTGTTGGATTAAGCAGAGAAAATGAGAGGAGATCTTGGCAAGGCAGGCAGAGCTCAGAGGAAACCAGCAATAGGCAGGGATGAAAGAAGACTACAAAAGTGTTGATCAACCATCAGAGAGGCCCATTACAGTAGCTTTATTATTATCATACAGATGGTAGATGGATGAATAGAAATTCAATTCCAGGTCTTTTTGTCTCAAGTAAAAAGTCTTTCTGTTGTAACATATGGCCCACAGCAAAGAAGAAATAAAGATATCATCAATTAAAATGAACTCTTCTTTAACAAGTCTGGAAGTTTTACCTAGCAATAACATCTTTGTATTTCAATCAAAGCCATTCTACAGTTGTGATGTACAGCTGTAGAGCTAACAACACAGGTGCAGTAGATCACAGCATATCTGGCCAAAAAAATGAAGCACTTTGGTGAAAGACTAAGATATCTATCTCAGATTAAATTTGTGAACTAGATATTTTTATATTTTAAAGTAAAATTTTATAAATTCTAGAAAATTGTTTTCTTACCACACCTGCAGGTATTTTTTTTCTACTAAGTTACAGTTAAAATGAGTTTGCTGGATGATAGCTGAACATATTGGGATAATCATTTCACAATATATATAAATCACACCATCTTGCTGTATAACTTAAAATTACATAGTGATGTATGTCAATTATTTTTCAATAAAACTAGGAACAAACAACATTGACATACAAACAAACTCTAACTTATCTAATTTAATACGCTGGTATTGCTATTCCTTTCCATGAAGTAAAGTCTTCTACTTGAGGGCAAAATACAAGAATTTACTGAGCCTACCCCTCAAGATATTTTTTATATCATCAGGGAGTTTTATAGTATCCATTAATTTATACTATTATAGTAGGATAAGAAAGGATTTAAATTTCAAAACAAAAGATGTTGGTTAAAATCTCACCTCTCCTATATAGATATATGATGTTGTAAAACTTGCAGTTTATTTGAGCTCATTTCCCCTACTGAAAAATTGGGATACTGTTATCTATTTTTTTTTTTTTGAGCAAAGATTTTTCTTTTTTACTTTATTGATTAAGGTATTACATATGTGTCCTTATCCCCCCATTGCCCTCCACATCCCCACTCATGCCCTTACCCCCCTAGTGTCTGTGTCCATTGGTTATGGCTTATATGCATGCCTACAAGTCGTTTGGTTGATTTCTCCCCCTTCCCCCACCATCCCCTGCCTTTCCTCTGAGGTTTGATGGTCTGATAGATGCTTCTCTGTCTCTGGATCTGTTTTTGTTCATCAATTTATGTTGTTCATTATATTCCACAAATGAGTGAGATCATGTGATATTTATCTTTCTCTGACTGACTTATTTCGCTTAGCATAATGCTCTCCAGTTCCATCCATGCTGTTGCAAATGGTAGGAGTTCCTTCCTTTTTACAGCAACATAGTATTCCATTGTGTAGATGTACCACAGTTTTTTAATCCACTCATCTGCTGATGGGCACTTAGGCTGTTTCCAAATCTTAGCTATGGTAAATTGTGCCACTATGAACATAGGGGTGCATATATCCTTTCTGATGGCTGTTTCTAGTTTCTTGGGATATATTCCTAGAAGTGGGATCACTGGGTCAAATGGGAGTTCCATTTTTAGTTTTTTGAGGAAACTCCATACTGTTCTCTGCAGTGGCTGCACCAGTCTGCATTCCCACCAGCAGTGCACGAGGGTTCCTTTTTCTCAGCATCCTCGCCAACACTTGTCCTTTGTTGATATGTTGATGATCGCCATTCTGACAGGTGTGAGATGGTATCTCATTGTCATTTTGATTTGCATCTCTCAGATGATTAGTGACTTTGAGCATGTTTTCATATGTCTTTCGGCCTTCTGTATGTCCCCTTTTGAAAAGTGTCTATTTAGGTCCTTTGCCCATTTTTTGATGGGTTGTTTATCTTCATTTTGTTAAGTTTTATGAGTTCTCTGTAGATGTTGGAGATTAAACCCTTATTGGTGATAACATTGGCAAATATGTTCTCCCATGCAGTGGACTTTCTTGTTGTTTTGTTGATTGTTTCTTTTGCAGTGCAGAAGCTTTTTATTTTGATGTAGTCCCATTTGCTTGTTTTCTCTTTAGTTTCCATTTCCTTAGGAGCTGTATTGGTGAAGATACTGCTTCAGCAAATGTCTGTGATTTTGCTCCCTGTGGATTCCTCTAAGATTTTTATGGTTTCCCATCATACATTTAAGTCCTTTATCCATTTTGAGTTTATTTTTGTGTATGGTGTAAGTTGGTGATGTAGTTTAATTTTTTTGCATGTATCTGTCCAATTTTCCCAATATCATTTATTGAAGAGGCTGTCTTGAGTCCATTGTATGGTCTTGCCTCCTTTGTCAAATATTAATTGAGCATAGTGGTTTGGGTCAATTTCTGGGTTTTCTATCCTATTCCATTGGTTTATATGTCTGTTCTTGTGCCAGTACAGTTTTGAGAACAGTGGCTTTATAATATAGTTAACCATTTCACCTAAGAATAGGAACAAGACAGGGGTGCCCACTTTCACCACTCCTGTTCAACATAGTACTGGAAGTGCTAGCCATAGCTATTAGACAAGAAAAATAAATGGTATCCAAACTGGAAAAGAAGTAAAACTGTCATTATTTACAGATGACATGATATTGTACATAGAAAACCCTAAAGACTCCATCAAAAAATTGTTAGACTAAATAAATGAATTCAGCAATGTAGCAGGATGACAAAATTAATGCCCAGAAATCTATGGCATTTTTCTATACCAATAGTGAGCTTACAAAAAGACAGATTTAAAAAAAATCCCATTTACAATTGCACCAAAAAAATTAAGATACCTAGGAATAAACTTAACTAAGGAGGTAAAAGACCTGTACTTCGAAAACCACAGGACACTGAAAAAAATAGATAGAGGAAGACATAAACAGATGGAAGTACATACCGTGTTCATGGATTGGTAGAATCAACATCATTAAAATGTCCATACTACCCAAATCAATCTACAGATTCAATGCACTCCCCATTAAAATACCAATGGCATATTTCACAGACCTAGAACAAACTCTCCGAAAATTCATCTGGAATAAAAAAAGACCCCGAATAGCTGCAGCAATCCTGAGAAAGAAGAACAAAGTAGGAGGTGTCTCAATACTATTATCTATGTCACTTGGTTGTCTCCTACCCCATAAATCCCATGGAAGTACTTTGAGACATGTGGGATTTATAGAAAGGTAAAATTTGTTTCTAGATATGTTATTTGCCAACCATGTTTTAAAGAACATGATGATATTCAGGCCCTTTTTTAAAATGCTATATATCCCAGGATTTTAGCTATTATGGTGTTACTGGGAAAGTTGGATGCTTTGATCAACTTTATGTATTTTATCTAAACAAAGACTTTGTCCCATGCATGTCTGAAGACTCCAGTAGTCTCTTTCCTTTACTGACATATGAGGTAATTTGGTTTGGTTGATCACAGAAGATGTGGCAAAGCATGATGGATCTCGGGACGATGCTCCCATATTCCTGTTGATCACTACCACAGGGATTACACATCTGCAGAGATTTTGATCCTATCTCTCTCCAGATTTTATTACAGTAAGCATGTTTTCTGTAGTCTCTAGTTCACTGACCACTCCTATTTTCTCTCATTTATGAATATAAAAAAATAGTACAGAAAAAATATAAAACCTGGATATTCATAATGCATCTAATATCCAGTAATTTCTACATTGTGTTGCTACTTATGAGTTGATGCTTATTCTCCCAATAGTGATGGCCAAAGTCTCAGAGCCTCTAGCAGTTTTCTCCCTCTGCTATGGCCATGCCTGTCACTTTGCTATTGAAGCATGGGATGTAGTCAAGCCTGTTGATTAAGTCAACATAATAGTGTGTCTATTCCAAGTGATTCTAGCTTTAGCAAATAAGGAAAAAATGCCTCTTTTCTTGTCTTAAGTTATAACTTTCAGTTTATTTATTATATCATTGCTGTAACATTTTCCATTCTTCCTACAAATGTATTTTGTGTTAAAAATCATGGGGGTGGGGAGGACTGGATGAAAGAAGGTGAAGAGATTAGCCCAAGAATATATATGCATAGCCCATGGACACAGACAACAGTGTGGTGATGGCCAGAGGGAAGGGGGTTGGTGGATGGCTGGAGGTGAACAAAGGGGAATAAAATAGAGACATCTGTAACAGTATGAACAATAAAAATAAAGTTCAAAAAATATGGAACTCATAGTGTAAGCACGTGACTTATTGCTTTTTTGTTATTGCTAACATATTTTTCTTGTGATGGGCATTCCAATGTTTTGTTTTGCCTTTTTCTTAAGAACCAACCTGCTCCTTATCAAAATGCTAAATTGTCAATGGACATTTTCTTCTATATTTTTATATCAATGGAATTTATTTTCTTACTAAATTGATCACCATTTCAGTTATTTTTAGACAAATTAAGTGCTTCATAATTATAGAATCTGTATTTAATCATTTGGGAAAAGCTCCATCAGTCCCTTATCCCAATTGTTTGCTTGCTTGTTTGTTTGTTTGTTTATGTATGTATGCATGTATGTAGCCCATGAAAAATTGTAGCCAAAGGAAATTGACTTATTCTGATCAGACAGTAAGTGAAAATAAGTTCCGGAACTAACATTGTGGTTTCCAGCTCATCCCAGTGTCGTGTTCCAATTCCTCACCCTAATTCTGAGCTATTTTGACACTTTGTGAACATATCATGGTAGACGATGGTGATAAAATCACTGTTTATATGCAGTAACAGAGCCCCACAACATCAGTAGATTCCCTTGGGTTGGGACTGTTTGTGGAATTGAGATGTGTGGACTTTAGGGCCAGACTGCAGAAATTCAAATCCCAATTTGCCTTCAGTTGCTATAAGATTTGAGTAAGTTGCTCTTCAACATTTGTGTGATTTAGTTTCCTAAAATTTAAAATGGAATAACTATAGAACTGATTCAAGAGATTTTTTGTCAAGATTAAGTTAGTTAATGCAAGTGCCTGGCAAATGCTAATAGGAAGCCATCTATTAAAATGGCAAATAAGAAATTGCTGTTGTTATTAACAACTGCTTTCACATATACAGCTGCAAAATTTAAGCGTCCATCAAACGTTCTGGATAGAAAATAAGTTTTGTTTTCAAAACTTGCCATGAGACAAAAATTTTAATTGTGTGATATAATTCTGAAGGAGAAATGATCTTAGCAGCATTGTATATTTATTAGCTGACAATTTATTGAGTTGATATTTAAACACAATACACCATCTTCTACTGATCATCGTTATTATTTTTCCCTTTTATTGCTCTTGTCTGAAACCTGCAGATAAAAGTATGCTTGGTTCTGTTTAGTAAATTTAATTGAAATGAGGTTGGACTGTCAGAAATAAGGAAAATTAGGAAACAGAACTTTAGCTTCTTCAGGTTAAAAACCATGAGAAATCACATGAAATTACACCTTTTGAAATGGCCAACAGGCAATCTTGTCTTAAAAAATACAAGAAATGCATTTCCAAAGAGAGAGTTCATTTGTTTTTACTGCTGGAATGTTGAGTTTATGATCAAATGGAGTCACTCAGCAAAAATAAACAGCAGCATAATGATGACAAACAACACTGCTTATGTACGTGTGCCCTGCTACAGCCCAAGGCCCTTCACATAGTATCTCTCCACTCATGGAAAGACAGAAGTCAATTTGGACTAAAATATCAAATTTTGCATGTAAAAATCATCGACATAAAGAGATTATTAAATTATTTTAGGCTACATTTCAAATCAATGTCAAAACTCAAACAAACTTCTGGCCTTCTGAGTCTCAGTTTTCTTTAATACCTCAAACACTAGGAAAACCCTTTCCCTTTCTGGCTGTTTCTGAAGTTCAGCATTGTGAAGGGGAGATTAGAAGACAACGGGCAACATAGTGATGTCATGTTTTATCACATCTCCATCCACTCATCCACTCCCCTTTATTTTTATTTTTTAAGTATATTTTTATTATTTCAGAGAGAAAGGGGGAGGGAGAGAGAGAGAAACATCAATGAGAATCGTTTGATCAGCTGCCTCCTGCACAACACTTACTGGGGATCGAGCCTGCAACCCAGTATGTGCCCTAACCAGGAATTAAACTGTGACCTCCTTGTTCATAGATCAGTGCTCATCCGGTGAGCCACACTGGCTGGGCCATCCTCTCCCATTTAAAAACAACCCAAGGTAAGGTTAAGGTATTGTCAATTTCCCCAAAATGGCTTACAGCAAATGATTCATTTGCCTGAATAGTTTCATGAAGTATGTTCATTTTATTTTTAAATCCTTGTAGCCTATCAAAGAATAGGAATTTCGTTCATAAAATGACCAGAGATCAATAACGTTAAAAAGAACTTACCCAACTCTGGTTTTATAGATGAGGATGAGCTAGAGGATATTACTTGCCCAGGGTCACACCATGGGCATTTTTTTCCCAGAGCACTTCATTCATACAGAGCATTATGGCTGTGCTTTTCTCTGCTTATTGAGGTGGGTGGGGGATGAGTGTGCTCCTCTATACAGCTAACATTCTCCATCATTCCTTTTTTTTTCTCATCCTTTCACCAGTTCTCAGTCTTTATGTTCACTCAAGCAGTAACCTAGATTTAGAGTCACCAAAGAGCCCAGCCTGCATGGCTCAGTGCTTGAGCATCAACCTATGTCAGTCTTTATGTTCACTCAAGCAGCAACCTAGATTTGGAGTCACCAAAGAGCCCAGCCTGCATGGCTCAGTGCTTGAGCATCAACTTATGAACCAGGAGGTCATGGTTCAATTCCTGATCAGGACACATGCCCAGGTTGCTGGCTTGATCCTCAGTGTGGGGCGTGCAAGAGGCAACTAATCAATGATTCTGTCTCATCATTGATATTTCTCTTTCTCCCTCTCCTTTCCTCTCTGAAATCAATAAAAAAATATTAAAAAAAAAGAAAGTCACCAAATAATTTGAAATTCCTCAAAACTACTTTTTGATCACCTCTGTCCCGGGATCCTATCTGATCCTCTCCCTGTGAGCAAATAATTACTTACCTTGTTGGTTTTAAAATGTTTTGTGTTAATGCAATATATATAGTGTTGCTAATCCTTCTTCAAATATAAAATATTCCCAACTTTTGACGTCTTCACTGCCGAAAGCTGTCAAGCTGAACGTAAACAGTATCTTACCCCTTAATCACATTAAACCATGAAGTGTCTTGGAAATTGAAATAGCAAGGGTATAATTATGGCCATGAAAATGTTACCTATGAACCAAGAGAGAAATTAAAGCAGGAAAAGTAAATCTAATGTACTAACTTTTGCATAATTTCCATTTTCTTTTATTACCGTAAAATTATAGTGCACTTACCTTGTAATTATATTCAAAAGGCTGCCAGGCACCCTGTGGTACTCAGATGGATTACACTGTCCTCTTAAAACAGAAGGTTTTTTTTTAATGTTGTTTCTATTGTATTATGAGTATTGATATCTCTTTGGCTTTGCTGCTTTCTGTTGAGTAGATGATGCCCAAGAAGCCACAGCATTGCAGATGTGAAGTACTTGACCTAATCTTTTGATACAGAACTTCTTCCTCATCTCTCTATCCTTGGTAAACTGGAAGAATTCTTTCCAGTTAGTACAGTTAGTATCAGAAGAGTCAATTCTCTATTTTAATGCAGAGTACAAATTGCATTGCCTGTATCATCCCATGAGTTCTTTAACAATCATTTCCAAGTTTTCAGAGGTAAGCTTGAATTTACTCAGCTTCCCCCTTGATATTCAATGAGGCATCTCCTGTGTCTATTAGCAAACGTATTGACGTTATTAAGGATGAGTTTTCTGCTTTGTGTCATTGTGCTTATTATTCAGTTATGGTCATTTTCTGCCTCTGGGTTGGATTTCTACACTGTGTAGCTTATTGCCGATGCATATATGTCTTAGGAAAGTTATCTTACTCTCTATCACCTCCAGCCAACAAGTAAAACCTTCAATGTAGTCCTTCTACTCTGGTTTCAAACTCTAGAATGAACCCCATAGATGGGTCTCACACTAGTAGCTTTTCACTTGAGATAAACCTCAGGGTATACAGATTTGATTCAGACTTCATAAATAATAATAAAATTATAATAATTTTCTATTTTTCCATTGAAAGTTGTAATACATATAGAATACTTATAGTGCTTTCCACTGGAGTTGATATAAAAAATATTGGTTAAGCCCTAACCGGTTTGGCTCAGTGGATAGAGCGTTGGCCTGTGGATTGAAGGGTCCTGGGTTCGATTCTGGTCAGGGGCATGTGTCTTGGTTGCGGGCACATCCCCAGTGGGGGGTGTGCAGGAGGCAGCTGATCGATGTTTCTCTCTCATCGATGTTTCTTATCCTTCTTCCTTCCTCTCTGTAAAAAATCAATAAAATATATTTAAAAAAAATATTGGGTAAGTGTAGCTTGTTCATAAATCTTCCAAAATCTATACTTCTAAGTTACCAGTATCCCCTTCATTATTTCCAATTTTCGCCAGTCTCACATATTTCTTTTTTAAAACCAATAATAATAGAAAAATTTACGTCCCATAGCCTATAAACTCAATTACATATATTTTTTTTAAGTTAACGTTCCACAAGGGACTTAATTAAATATCAGGATACATCAAAGTAATAGCCTAAAAATAGGTTACAATTAATATTGGATTGTTTATTCTCACAATGTTACTCTAAACAATTGTGGAGAGTGTAGTAGTTAAATAATAATTTGGTTGATGTCACTTGAAAGGCACAAGTAGATGTCCCTTAGTCTCTGCCTCATATAGTTGTTTTTCACTTTTGAGATATTCTAAACTCTCATAGAAATAACACATTTTTTGCCTGTCAAATATGTTACTCCTTAGATAATAGACAATTTCTTTATGTAAGAAATAAACATTAGTTTTTCTTTGTTTTTTCTTTGCAAAAGAGAGGTCATGTGTCTTGGACCTGGCCCTCTGAGTAGCCCAGACTTAGCAGCTTTGTACTCCATAGGAGTATGCCCTGGGGCAAGGATTTGAGGAAAAGTAGTTGCTTGAGAGGTAATCCAAAATAGTACTGATATGGGAAGAGGGAAGTGATCAGGAAAAGAAAAGGAATCAGTTAAGGATGTGCTCATGAGTAGATTACTCCTTGGGGGAACTGGAGCTTAATCCCATTGGGAATTTGTGAGTGATGGTATAGAACACACCTCAAAATTGAGGGCTGCTCTAGGGAACATTAACTCCCCCACACTTCCATCTTGTCCTTGCTCCAGCTGCCACAGAAAGCCCAGAGGCATAGAGATTATAGGTGTTTGGGATAAGAATCCACTGATGTGTGGGAACTCTGAGTGCCAAGGGGACATCAAGAGCATTTACTACATTGCTCAATTGGAGGAAGACATGCCTAGGCTAGCAGTGACTCTATGGGATTCTGTGAGTAGTGAATCTACCTGAGGTTAAAGCCAGTGCAGACAAAAGCAGAACCAGAGAAAAGCAGAAAAGATGTAGATGTTGGGGAGCACATGAGACTTGGTTGGAAAGTTTGTAAGGAGGTCATTCCAAGAAAAGGGAAGTGTGCTGAAGGTGGCCTGCCCTGTTTATTGGAATTCTGACTTAGGGGAGTGCCGAAGGCAGCACCCCTAATTATTCCTTGACCTTTCCGAACAAGCCTGTGCACGAGCAGACCCCCAGGTGTTTACTGGAATCCTTAAGCTTAATCTTTGGGTGTTCTTGGTTAAAGGACACTACAGACACATGTGCCCTCCAAAGATTACTTATCCTATTGATTGTATCTAAAAGATAAACTTTACCTCAAACTGCTGCTACAATAAAAGTCTGACTAGGCAGGTGATCAAAGTTGTCTGGTTCCTTTAGCCAGGCAGTCCCTTAGCCCTCTCTTTCACAGCAAACATTGTGTCAGAGTAATCATTCATCCATCACTCAAGGTCTGCTGGTCAGCCTGGGCATGAAGAGAGAAACTCAAGTTGAATATTATTTGGGTCCATAGATCCAGCTGCACCTAAAGGGCATTCTCCAGACATCCTAGTTACATGAGCCATTCTATTCTTTATTTTTTCTTACCTCCTCAGTGTAAGTTTCTATAACTCACAACCAAAAGAGTCTTGATTTATATACCTACTCAGGACTTTTAGGCTCAGGGCCTCCTAAAACCTTAATTGTATGTTCGTAGAACCAGACATTGCAGGAAGAACCTTCCTGCCTCTTTATTTTTATTTTATGATATGAATCTTATTTCTAGTTTTGATTTCTATGAATGTGGTCAACATTTACCCCTTTATTTGCTGCTTTGGTGAGTGAGAGTTTGAGGGATACTATCCCTGGCCATCTGAGTCAGGAAGAAAGTTTAAGAAAATTACTGCAAACTTCTTGCAAGACACCTTCACAATTAAATAAGTCTGCTTCATCTGGGTCTTTAGTAGTCCAATTCACTGTTCTGAGGTACTGATCACTTGGGAGTGACATGATATATGAAGCTTTCACTGTAGGTTTTCATAGCCCATTTTAAAACTTAACTTCTAGTAAAATATATATTTTTCCTTTTTATTAAATGTATTGGGCTGACACTAGTTAACCAAATTATACAGGTTTCAGGTGCACAATTCCACAAAACACATCATCTGTACACTGTATTGTGTGTTCACTACCATTTATCCCCCCTATACTCTCTTCTACTTCCCCCCATTTCACCTACCACCCAGACTATTCAGGTCTCCTAGATAAAAAATTACTAAGATACCCAATGACCAAACTGCTATTACTTCCTAATGCCTCCCAATCCAAAATTGATGCCCACTTCCCTAACCTTGCCTAAAATCACCCAGAACAGGCACAAATACTATAACATACTTCCTCAAACTCCTTCACACTGACCCATGGTTCCTCTGGTATATGCTCTTATTTACTGCAGAAAACTGAATAAACTTAATTCTGTGTAACTACAGATGTTTCTAGTAGTCTCTGGCTGGATCATTTCAACAATGGAAATACAGTGGTGGGCAACAGTAGGTTTACTAGTACAGTTCTGAGTATGTGAAACAGTTTATTTATTCTTGTATTATTATTTATTAATTATTGTATTATTTACCATACAAATCTACTTTTACCCACTCCTGTGTGGCAAAAATGGACCTTCTAAAATGTCTATGTAAAGTATGACTTAGAGGAGAGACTGAAGTTATATTTGATTTAACCAAATCAAATCAAGGTTATGATTTATTCCAAGTTGCTTATTGAATATGAAGTTGGGTTGGTAGGAGGTGTTGATCTGAATTTTCTATGCAAGCAAGAGAAATCAGAAGTGTATAAATCCTCAGAGTTTTTCCAAATTAACACCAATAACAGTGTTAATTTTGCTGTAGTGGATATATTTTCTCAGTTTTGTTATAAATTTGGACATTTATATTATCTACTTATTTTAAATCAAGGAGAAAACATGAAATCAGTAGAGTCACAGGAATAATAAAGGCCACAGAGGATTGATTGATCTTTGTTACTTCCCCCTTCCCTGAATGCCACACCCTATTATTTTGGTTTTGTTTTCATAATTTCAATCAACTCAAGCCAGCAAATGCTTAGCAAGTGACTACTACATGTCAGCCACTACCCTAGGGGCAGAAGGGTATTGCATGATGAAAATACCTCTTTATGGTTTCAGAGAATTCACAGGTTAATGGGAGATAAGAGAGGAACTAAAATAAATGTGGATAATTTTGCACGTATATTCAGTGAAATTTTAAACTCTGAGGTAGCCTGGTTTTTACAGAGCATACAAGCATTGGTACGTGGTAAAATAATTATATAATTGTAGCTTTCATATCTTCCTCTTAAATGTCATTTTCGAGAAATGAATAACACAATTACACATAATGAAAGGAGGTAATTATGAAATGTTGTCAGGTGTTTTATATTTTACATGGCAAGATCCTAGGTTGTTTCTAAAGAGAATAAAAGAGAAAAATCAGTGTTTTGACCATTTTTTCAGGAGTGTAATTACACAAGATTGTAGGGTATTTTACTCTAAGATTCACCTAAAGACACTGTTTGCAAAACTCTCTTTGAATGTTTTTCCTTTCCTAAAAACATGCCTCAAAAAAGAATTGTATTTTTAGTCTCTGTAGAGGAAAATAAAAAAATCTATTAGCCTTCTCAACATAGAAGTTTGTATACTAGGAAACTTTGAATTCTAAGTCCTCCACAACAATCCCCTGTTGGCTTTTAGGTAATGCTAACTCCCCGGGGGTGTGACTTGTCTCAGTCATTCATGGGAAGCAGCAGCACACAATTGAATATGGAGAATTGTTAAATGGGTCATTCTCATATATCAATGTAAAATGAGTAAACAAAATATACAGTAAGTGTATATTGTTCATGCGGTAGAAATACTATACTTTAACTTCTCCTTTTGGCAGGTCCTTTAGAAAATGAACATTTATAGTTCCAAGCTATTACATGTAAGATTTTCTTTTAATCACCTTTTAATAGAATTGGCATTATTATCTAATACAACCAGGCATAAATACTTAGAGATATTTATCAGATGTTTAATAGGAGACCTGGACCATTACAAACATAATCCTCACAAAAAGTGTAATTTTCATTTTCTTCCCAAATGACAGTACAGTTATTAGACTCCATCTCTAAAATGCCTACAAGCAAATTTAATTAGTCAGTTAAATGAAATGTCAGAAATGTAAGAAACATTTTTGTAGTAAATTATAGCCCTAGGTACTTCTTAATTTGCTTTGTGTAACTTCAACTGGAAAGTATGTTTTTTATATTCTGTTTGTTCAGCATGGATGAAGGTCACTTCACATTTACTTTCATCTTCAAATTGCCTGGCCATTTCACAGCTGTTTGAATTTTAATAAGAGGGAAGGGGTTTGGAGGATTCAGAGAGAGGAAAGAAGAGAAAATAATAAAAACATTTGGCATTTATGGAGGTTTATAATAATTCTTCTCTTGGAAACTTTGGAACAAGGCTGATGTTTTTGTTTCAAGTCATAAGTTATGGAAATTAATTCTACAGACAAAATTAATGAGTGTAAAATTATGGTAATTATAGTCATGGTAACCAGATATCTTTATGCATGAAGAGCCAGGTCCTGTATTGTGGGTCAGAATGGTATCACAAAATCATAGCCCTCGATTAAATAAACCTTTTTATGTAGTATATTTAAGTGTTGTGCTAAAATTATTTCAGAATGCCTCTCTCTTAGAGAATGATATTCTCCCTTCCCCCCAAAAGCTAGAAATAAAATAACTAAAAAGCTAGAAGGAGTCCAGTTGACAATCACAGGCGCAATTATAAAGACCTATTTATCTACATGGCTTTTCATCATTAAAAAAAAAAAAATTATACAGCCAGCAACCTGAAACTCTTCCATCATTTCCTTTGAAGTTTTATTTTAAGATAACATAGAATTCACTTGAATATTTTTCAATTAGGTACTTTGCTTTGATATCAAATCTCTTTGTGCCTTTTGTCATACCTATTTAAGTGAAATCCCTAATTAAAGAATTTGAGGAAACAATATATGTATGAAAGTATAGAGGTGAAAATCAATTATTCCCAAAGAGAAAATAATAGTTGATATGGAAGCAAGCACATAAATATCTGAGTTTTAATAGTTATAGCATGTGTTTTTAGGCAGCAGATATATAACAAACAAGACATTAGAGTAAAAGTAAAATATAATTAATGGTCACCTTTTTTTTACCTTTTTTATTTAAAATATTCAACTTCTGGAAATATATCCAAAGAAACCCAAAATACTAATTTGAAAGAATATATACACCCTTGAGTTCAGTGCAGCATTATTTACAATAGCCAACCTATGGAATCAGCACATTTCCTTGGCTTCCTTGAATGCAACACCCTAAAATCAAGATTCATCATGGGACCAGGTTTGAGGCACCATTTCCATAACATACTAGTAAAGCTTTGAAGGGAATATTTGTGCTAAAATAAGCTACTTTAGGAGCCCACTGGTAGCCGTGGAAATAACCTACCAGGTCTACATAGTGGTTTACCCACCAGTTTGGTATGATTGATAGCAAGAATTTTTGTCCACTAGATTATGTTACATTGTACAAGCAAAAATAGCAATGTTTTTCTTTGTATAGCCATCATGTTTGAAAGAAAATAAACTCTGATCCAACATACGATGGGATGAAGAATGCTGAAAATGGGAATGCAGATTGATCATTCATTTGTAAATCTATGTAGGACCAATATGAGGTCGGTGCTGAGAGGCAGTATTATAAAGATGGGTTAGCACCTTGGTTCTTCTTTGTGGAGACACCTGTTGCCTCGGTGACCCAAGGTATTGGCAAGTAACACAGACCTTGCCAAATCATGTAGGTTTTTCACTGTCTGCAGTGATACATTCAGAAATGGGCATGGAGGGAGTGAAATTTAATTCTAGGAATTTTGTTGGAACTACCGGGAAATAAAGAGTAAGGGTGAGGACAAAGCAGAATAAGAGTTGCCAGAGGCCACCACGGAGAGATGGAGACTAAGAATAAAGGAAAGGAATGGCAGTGAGTCTTATACCTAACACTTGTTCCGTAGTTCCTCAAACCAGTATTACTCTGCACCTTTCACAAGCAAATTTTTTTTTAATTTTAATTTTATTAGATTTAAAATTGATTTGAGAGATAGACATTGATAGGCTGCCTCCAGTATTCACCCTGACCTTGAATCAAACCTGCACCCCGGGTATGTGCCCTGACCAGGAATCAAACCTGCGACCCTTTGGTACGAGGGGACAATGTTCCAACTGAGCCACACTGGTCAGGATGCTTTTTTTCTTTTCTTTTCTTAAATGAGTATTGGTTGCATTTCTGTCCCCTGAATCCAAAACATCTTGATTTTTAAAGTTTAAAACTAGACATGACTTTACAGGTAATCTAAACTTCCTTCTTCTTTTTTTTTCTATTGAACACCCACTGGAATATAAGATAAATATATATAAACCCATTATGGTCTTGGAAGTCTTGGTCAAAGCAAAACAAATATGTGCAGATTTCTTTGAAGTTTTATGGTTTACTTGAATATAGTATATACATTTTGCATTTCCCTCAATAATATGGCTACTGGGTATATTTATTTCTTTGATAGTTAATATGAATAATTTTATAGGGGCTTAATAATCAAGTAGAAATAGGATTATATTGAAAGAAGAGGTTAAAATGTGCCATTTTTCCCCATTAATTTAATTATTATCTGGAAAATATATGGTTTTGAATGTATTTTAAAAAAAATAAATTTTGCTTAATTAATTTGGGACACTACTCTTATTTTTCCCCACCCATTTTACAGGCATTAGTCCATTTGGCATATAATATTTAATTAATGTGTGGGTCTTTAAGGGTCAATATTTCGGTATTTTCAATAATGTCATGGAACCTTATCAGAGGCACATCTTCAGTCAAGACAGTGTTAGTAACCTTTCTTCATGTACTTTTTGCTGTGTAGATGGTGGTTCAAGTGAGCTACTAGGAAGACAATATAATCTTTTTGGCTTACAAAATCTTTATGATAATTTTTGGTTGTTCTTTTTTTCTCTCTGTCTTGTCAGTAAATATTGTTTGATTCCCATATGTGATAAAACCATGCATTTAATAAGATCTCATTATTTTTATAGATTAATAATCTCAATTTTAAATAAACTAGAAACTCAAAGTTTTGTTACTTCTGAAATTATGAAGAGGTTGCTAGCAGTCATAATAATATTTCATGTTATTAATCATTATTAAGACTGATCCTTAAGGAATATACGTTGTGATTATTCCGCAGTTGGGAATAAGTTCTATCTCACCCCAAAATCAACAGCTATGTGTACTCTGATAGAAATTTAAAAGTCAACAAGAATGCATAACTCTTGGACGTAGACAATAGTGTAGTGAAGGCCTGGAAGGGGCGGGTTCGGTGTGGATGGGGTCAAAGGGAAAAACAACTCCGCATACAAACAAAAGGGACATCTGTAATAATTTCAACAATAAAGATTAAAAAAATAAAAGTCAACATGTAATGATTTAAATGATAGTAATCCATCTTATAGGCCAGAAAACCAGGAGTTGGACCAGAGACCAATGGAACAGTATTAGCACATATAAATGAAATATGCGTCAATCAAAAGAGTTGAATGAAAATCAAGAAAATGAGAACCAGAGAGGCTAACAGTGTTAATGGCCATCCATAGTATATATAAAATATGTAGCAAGAAGGCTACATCTATAAACTTCAGATATTACTACTCCTTTAACAATGACATCCTAATTGTAAAAGGTGGTTTTAGGCACTTATCAATAACATTTGAATATTATGAACTCAATATCAAGAACAACCCAATTATGACTGAATACACACACACACACACACACACACACACACACACACACACACACACACACATTAGGTATCTTAGTCCTGTTGCTAGTAAATATGTATTTATCTATGCTACTATTCTTATTCTGATTCTCATCAAATCATCTAACTGTGTAGTTGGCTTCCTTGTCAGTGTGTATGCAGGAAGAGTATTATTGGTTCTGTACATACAAACATTCTGATTCACATGGTAGTTCTGTTGCCCACATATATCTATGCATTTTCATACTGCTTTTAGTTATCAGTGTTGGAAGCATCTTAGTTGATCCTCAAAGGAATAATTGGTATTGTGTTTACCCAGTCAACTTTGTGAGTATGAAAAGATGAGGCTAGTATTTGGGCTACATTTAATTTATCAAAGTAAATCCTCTTTGAAAGTCTTAGAAAAGTCTTCTACTGGTGGTCCCCCAGCCTTGCTTTTTGCTGCCGATCAAATACCTGTATAAATAATGAAACACACATACACACACACCACTGTGCTCAAGAGTGTCAGATAATTTGTTGTTATTGGGCCAAAAATTGGTTTAATACATACATTTATGATGCGTACAAGAACAGTACCCGCTTAGATGTACAACTTAAAAATTATTTGTAGTGGTCATGTGAATTTCTCATCCCACCCTTCTTGCTGTGCTATGAGTTCTTAAAATTAAGGAACTTACACTGACCTGTTGTATGCTTGCAGCAATTAGCAGAGTGCTTGCCTATAGTATTACTTAATATATACATTGTAAATTTATTACAGCAAATCAGAAGTGAAAAGCACTGAGTAGGGTAATTTGAGCAGAAAACCTAACTTCAAAGGTGAATAATTCTTTTTCAAACTTTGATCCACACTAAAGAACATCTAAAATGAATGGCCCTGTTTTAACTTGCTCGTATCCCTTTTAAAATACAAGGTAGATTTGTTTCAGTGAAGATTATTCTTTATTTCTTTCATGTTATGACTCCAACACTTTCTTTTTTCCACATCTGTACTCCTGTCTTCTCTTCCAATGACTTCAAACTGGTAGTAATAGAGGAAGTTTCTAATTAATTCCCTTTAGATTCAGCAACAAACCAGACAACTTCTATTTATATTAAAAGGTAGACATTTGTTTTGTGTTTTTCAGTTCTTATACTTAAGGTTACATTTGCTTACATATAACAGAAGAATGCCCTTTGAAAATTGTTTTTGGGGTATTGGTGAAATAGAGATCACAGCCAGTGGTATCTTTTGTGCTTCTTAATGAATTATTATTCAAGGTTTCTTTTCTTTGGAAATTTCTATGAAAGGTCTTAGTCTTCTTAATAACCGTGTCTTACAAAGTTTGCTTTATGCATTTTGATAATAAGCTGAGCCTCTAAAAATACATTAGCAATTTTAAAAATTTACCTGGTTTGAAAAGAAAGCTTGGATTGTGATATCTTAATGAGGGCAGTTAGTAATGTTTTGCTTTTACCAAAGGCTGTGTTCAAACTCCTTCCGATGTCATTTTTTCAGGTTTTGCAGATGAAACAAAATAATGCATTATTTCTATGCTGTCGTTTCACAAAAGCAACTTTCACTGCATCATTCTAAGGAAGTGTCCAACCCTATTTGGGGCCTAACGCCTGCTTTGGATACCAGGGATAGCTCATCAAGCTAGTCACAGCTCATTCACACAAGCACTGCCATGATTTGTAGTTACTTTTTAAATTTTTTTGGTCTGGTGTAATATCACTTCCTTTCTTGTAAGACATATCTTGACAAGAAAAGTTTTAATTTAATTTTTATCTATTTAAAATTCATTTTAATTTAAATTTTCTGAATTAATGCCTAATTTGCATTATATTTGCATTATACTTTCATGCATTTGAAAGTGCTTCTATAAGAGTATTATGGCAGGAGTTAGATATAAGTCATGCTACTTGGGAGAGAAAGGAATTTGAAGCTTTAAAATATTAAAATTAGATATAAAGTCAGTCACCCAGAAGAAGGGGGGAGTCTAATATGAAGCATAGGAATCCCTGGCCTTGGCTTCAGCTCAGCCTATCTTGACATCACAGTCTTCCTAGTGAACAACAAAGTAATTAAAATTGTAAAAGTTGGATGGATACCAGAGTTATATTTCTAAATGATCAGTTTACTCCACAAAACATAGCACATCAACATGATGGCAGAGAGCAGGAAAACAAATGAGGTAAGCTCCGTAACTGTATCAGCTTCTTAACGCTAGAGTCTTTCAGGACCTCTGAACAGGGGAGCCCAAAAATGTACCTCAAAGAACGAAGAAACAGATCCAAGACTGGGGCTACAGTGGTAGTTGGAATTTGAGGAGGAGCATAGCAGTAAGAAGAGAGCTGTGAAGAGAAGGGTCTCCAGAGATCTGCATAGCAATAACCTTAAATTCTTGGTTGAATACCAAGCTGAACACAAAACAACAACAACAAAAACTCTACAAAGTCAGGCAAGGAACATCAACTAGGAAAGAATAATTACCAAGAATTTGTACGTTGGAAAAGTACAAAAGATCATACAGGAATAAGAGGTTTGAGTTTTGACATTCCAGAGGAAAAACACTTTACTGACTTCCCGGATGAACTCAGAAAAAGGTGATACCATAGAAAGATGACTAATTTAGCTCTGGAGTAAAGCCTCTGATAAACCTTTGCAAAGCTTAAAAACAAGCATCAAAAGACCAAGCTTAACTGCAAGTTAGTTAACTGTTGCAGGAAAAAGTATCTATTAAAAAATCAGAAAAAATCAGACACTTCAGAACTTAATATCCATAATGACAATAATATCATAACAAATGACTATATATGTGAAGTCAGCATACATCACCTATAAATAGGAACAAAATTAGTCAATAGAAACAGACTGAGAAATGACAAAGACAGTGGAATCAGCAGAAAATAAGTTGAAAAGCTATTAGAATGAAATACATTTTTTTAAAAACTATGAACATACATAAACAATTATAAAATTAATATCAGTAGGGATATGAAAACTATGTAAAAGAACCAAGTACAAATAGTAATAAAGTCAATATCAGAAATAAAAAAGTCATTGACTAGCTTAACAATAAATTAAACATTGTAGAAGATCATTTAGCTCAATGACAGGCTAATAGAAACTAAAGTGAATCAGAGAAAATATAAATAAAAAATAAAATGAAAGCTGCTCAGTGACCTGAGGCATGAACAATCTAACATAATTGCTGTTGGAAGTGCAGAAGAGAGTTGGGGAAATGTTTGAAAAGCAATGGTGACAAATATTTGATTTCCTGAAAAATATATCCACCTGTCAAAGGAGTTTACTGAAACTAACCAAGTAGGACACACACACACATACACACACAGAAAACATACCAAGGCAGATCATAATCAATAATTGAAAAGTAATGATAATGAGAAAATTTGAAAAGTAGCCAAAAAGGGGGAAAATTATATATTACACGTAGGGAACAACAGTAAGACATTCTGGTCACTTCTTACCAGGAACAATGCAAAACAGGAGACAAAGAAATGAATCAAATTGCTGGGGGGGAATCAATCAGAATTCTATATCCAGCAAAAATTTCTTAAAAAATGAAGACATACTAAAGACTTTTTCAGTCAAACAAAGCTGAAATAATTTATTGCCAGCAAATCCAGACTATAAAAAATGTTAAAAGCAGTCCTTCAAACTGAAGACATGATAACAATCTGAGATCAACACAAAGAAACAAAAACACGAGAAATGGTGAATAAATGTGCGTATAGGTTTTTTTTTTGTTTGTTTCTTAAAAAGAATTGATTGATAATGCAAGATATATGAAATTTATAATGTATAAATACATAACAATAGCACAAAGAATGGCAAAGGGGAAGAATTGTATTTCTGTAAGGCAATTATATGTGACATATAAAGGTATTTGTAGTATGATAGTGATAAGGTACAGATACATATTGAAAACTCTAGAGCAAGCACTTGAAAACTAAATAAAATAAGCAGATATATATAATGAAGAAATAGTGTAAACTAAATAACTCTGAAATTTAAAGCCAAAAATTATCAGAATGCAGCAAGAGCAAGACCCAATAATATATTATTTATAATAGAAAAACTGATTATAAGGACACTTTAAAAGTAAAAGAATGGAAATATAGGGTGACTCCCATCACTTAAATGCTATCAAGAATAAATCTGTGTTCAAATAAAATTGGTTTTATTGACTTACTGAAACAAATGAGACAGTGCACCATGAAGAATCTTGGGGTACCTCGGTAAGAGGGTGTTTAGATGGGATTTATTATAGAATTTGTGCTTATGTAGGATGAACTTGGAGAGGCTCCAAAAAAGTGGGATTTTATTTGGATTGAATGACAGTAGTAAACTGGAGTAATGTTTTGACTCATTAGAAAGTGAAGAGAATAGAGAGAGGCCGTAGCTTTAATTGGCAAGGAATCAATGTTCACTCTCATTACCCAGGAGAGGGAGTGTTGGTCATTTTTCAGGTTTGTCAGTGACCTTGTTTTTTGTCTGTGCTCAGACACTGTTAATGAGAGTACATTTTTCTCCTGCTTCATCACGGTCCAACGTGCCTTTGCAGGTGGTCTGTGAAATGTTTAATGACTGGGAGGAGAACACCACAGCCGATTTGTGAGGCTAGGGCAGTTCTTAGCAATACTATGGCAGACCTCTTAGTGCCTAGCTAGTTCTTGATGGCTAGAAGTTTATGAGCTCCGTGTACAAGCAGGTGGGGACAAACCACTGGTGGCCAAAGTCCTGCCCGGTTTGATTCTATGTGGGAAGAAGGTATCAATTGGGGGAGTATCTGAGGATCTGAAAACAAATGAACCTCAAATTAGACTGTAGGTATTTCCTGGAGAGAAGGTTTTGCCAATGTGAGACAGTAGCTGAAATTTGGAGGGGTTTTGCCCTGTACAATATTGGGTGGCTGCGAGGGGCCCTGTGTTAGGAGGGTTGAGTAAGTTAAAGTAGGGCACTTCCTAGGAAGTCTTGAAGTGGATCTCTCAGGGCTTCCTTCTAGGAAGGGACCCACAGTAAAGATATGTAATTCTGGGATTAGAATCAAAATTGAGCAAAGTAGGGACAAATGAGAAAAGGAAAGAGAAATTGAACAAAAGTTGGGGAAGGGAACTGGATTGTGCTCCATCCCTCTCAAAGTCCATATGTTGAGTTGAAGACCTAATTTTTGATATCTCACAATGTGACTATCTAGTATAGAGCCTTTGAAGAGGTAATTAAAGTAAAATGGAGTTGTATGGGTGGGCCTTAACACAATCTGACTTTTGGCCTTATAAGAAAGGCTATTAGAACACAGACAGTAGAAGTCTAAGGGATGACCATGTGCGTTCACAGTGAGAGAGGTCTTGGAAGAAACCAAACCTCTGGAAACATTGACCTTATACTTCTAGCCTCTAGAACTGTGAAAAAATAAATTTTGTATTATTTAAGCCATCCAGTCTGTGGTATGCCGTTATGACAGCCCCAGCAAACTTATAAAGGAAAAGAACAAGCAAAGTTCAGAAAGCAAGCCTCTAGATTGTTTAAACCTATACATAAGTTACAGAAGAGACTGCTCAGACATGTTAAACAGCCTTTCTTTCTGAAACAGAATTGCAGAAGCTCAGAATACTAAATTCACATAAATATCGGTAATAGAATGTATCAAGATTAAGTCCTATACAGTATTATATAAGAAAAAAAATACGTTGCAGAATAACCTTTTTACTGACAAGAAAAGCAGGCCAGAAAATGCCTGGCTGAGCACAATTAAATTACAAAGAACACAAGAGTAAATAAGGATAACATATGATATCTCAAGGTAGTTAGAAGATTAAAAATGAGAGGAAAATATTAATTTAAAAATTCATACTTAAAAATTTGAGAAGAAATAATAATTATTAAATTTAAGCAAAGAAGAGTGAACGTACAAATTATAGCATTCCTTGAAGGAGAATCAAATAAGGAAACAAAAAACAAAAAGCTGTATTTTTAAATCTGCAGTTCAAGAAAGATTTCCTGAAAACACTTCTCTCTCTCTCTCTCTCTCTCTCTCTCTCTCTCTCTCTCTCTCTCTCTCTTTGGCACTAAAATGCAAATGAATCAGGGCAGCAAGAGAAAGTGTGTAAGCAAGCAGTAAGAAACATCCAGGGGCAAGCTTCCCAAGTCCTATTCCCACACACACAAATCTTGTCTCTAGATTGAACCATTAAGAGCTGTTTGATAAACCTTAGCTTCAGAAGAAGTCAAGGCAGAAGGTCTCAGGGGTGGTTTTTGTACCTCTCAGGTTATTTTGCTCAAGTTTCCCATCTAACCAGTTATGTCGTTTTTTAAAAAATCTTTATTGTTTAAGGCAGTGGTCTGCAAACTCATTAGGCAACAGAGCCAAATATCAACAATACAATGATTGAAATTTCTTTTGAGAGCCAAATTTTTTAAACTTAAACTTCTTCTAACGCCACTTCTTCAAAATAGACTTGCCCAGGCCATGGTATTTTGTGGAAGAGCCACACGCAAGGGGCCAAAGAGCCACATGTGGCTTGCGAGCCGTAGTTTGCCGACCACGGGTTTAAGGTATTATATGTGTCTCCTTTTTCCCCCATTGACCTTTCCCCAGCTGTTCCCACCCCCCAGCATATGCCCACACCACCCCCCGCCCCTACTGTCTGTGTCCATGGGTTATGCTTATATGCATGAATACAAGTCCTTTGGTTGATCTCTTACCCTCCCCGCACTCCCCCTGCCTTCCCTCTGAGGTTGAATGGTCTGTTATATGCTTCTTTGTCTCTGGATCTATTTTTGTTCATCAGTTTATGTTGTTCATTATATTCTACAAATGAGTGAGATCATGTGATATTTATCTTTCTCCAAATGGCTTCTTTTGCTTAGCATAATACTCTCCAGGTCCATCCATGCTGTTGCAAATGGTAAGAGTTCCTTCTTTTTCAATCTATCAGTAAACAAATGGATATTCTACCAACAGCCAATGATAATTGAAATTTTAAAAATAGAAACCTTCAAGATATATTTGAATGATTTCAAACATATTTTAGTATCCTATCTAATAATAGAGTAACATGTAAATTACCATCACTCCTCTATGCCCACGATTGGGCGGCGGGAGGCTGGGGGGCGGGACTCGGGGTGGCCTATCCGGCCATTGAGAGGCACAGATCCGCTGCCACTGAGGGGGGCTACCCTGCTGTTGAGAGGCGCAGGGGGTGGGACTCCCGCCCCCTGTGCCTCTCAACGGCCAGATCCGCAGCCGCTGAGGGGGCCTGCCGAGGACACCCAGCTGCGCCTCTCAACGGCAGGGTAGCCAGGTGTCTGCGGCAGCCCCCCTCAGTGGTCACGGACCATCAAAAGTGGGGGAGCTGGGTGCCTGTCTGCTCTGGCACCAGGCCTTTCAGAAGCCTCCGCCAAGAGGCCTGGTGCACCAGCGGACAGGCACCCAGCTCCACTGCGAAAAGCGAAAGCGTGTAGGGGACCTACAAGTGCATGATTCAGTCATGTACTGGGCCTCTAGTAAGTAAATCAAATATATTAAGAAAGAAATCAGAGCAGTTTTTGTCTCTATGAGTACAGGTCATAAAGAGCATCAGGGATTTTTCTTGAAAATTTTCTATATCTTGACTTGGGTGAGAGTTACCTGAGTCTTAGCATTTGATGAAAATCATCAAACTCTACAATTAAGATCTGTACATTTTGCTGTATGTAATATCTCAATCAAAAGAGGCAAAAATAATTTGAACAGAGATGATAAAGCAATGATTTACTTAAAGCTTTTAACAAGAATGAACCTATCTTTGCACTTAATTGTGTTGTTTCAAATATCAAATCAGTGAGAATAAAAACAATGACTAAAAATTATAAGACTTCCTCCAGCTAGATGAACTGCTCAGAGACAGAATTCTAAGACACCCCTCAAAATTCTTGTCTCCTGTTGCCTTCTCCCTGTATAATTCCCTCCCCTTGAGTGTGGGTGGGATTGTAAACATGTTTACATTAGAAGATAAAACTGAAGGAATTTTGCAAATGTAAGGAAGGTCCCTATCATTTGCATTTAAATTAATCAAAAGGGGGAGATTATTTTCCTGTACCAGATCTTTCTAAAAGAGGGTCCATATTTTCCCTGAAGTTAGAAATACAAAGAAACAAAGATTTTCTGTTGTTTTTCAAGAAGAAAGTTGTCATGAGTCTATAGTAAGGTGACCAGATTTTAACATTGGTAAAGCGGTACACCATTGACCCGGGTGGGGGTGGGGGTTTTTTTTTTTTTTTTTTAATATATTTTATTGATTTTTTACAGAGAGGAAGAGAGAGGGATAGAGAGTTAGAAACATCGATGAGAGAGAAACATCGATCAGCTGCCTCTTGCACACCCCCTACTAGGGATGTGCCCGCAACCAAGGTACATGCCCTTGACCAGAATCGAACCTGGGACCCTTGAGTCGCAGGCCGATGCTCTATCCACTGAGCCAAACCGGTTTCGGCCTGGGGGAGGGGGTTCTTGATGAAAAATTTGGTCTATATTGTAATTGCTTTTGGTTTTTTTAATAAAAGGAAATTCACTTCTTAGATCATCGTTGAATTTGCATCCTCTTTTCTTACTCATTATGTTAAAAATCTAAAAAAATAATTTAAAATTATATTATAAATTATTATATACATATTGCTTAAAAACACAGTAAGTAGGTACATAATTACATGAACATATTTTATTGTTAGTTTATAAATTAAATTAATTTGATTGTTATAAAGTAACTATATTTTAAAAATTATTTTAATCCTATATTTCTTTCTAAATAATAACAATACTAACTTGTATTATTTTTTCTCTAAATTTGCCGTAACGTAAGTCATGTCACTTTCAAGGCCGGCGCTAGACTTTTTGCCGCCACTATAAAATATAAATAATACGAGTAGTGTCTGCTAAATTGAAGAAAATTTATGTATTTATGAAATAAATAAAAAAATTACTTACCTAAATTATCTGAATAGCTGATTTGTAATGACATCACTTGTTTAACTAGCTTACTAGCACGCAGTACGATGTGTATCATCTGAGAGACAGTTACAAAATGTTTTCGTCGTTGCCAATCCCAAAAAATGCCATTGTTCATTAAGTCCAAACAATGGTGGTCGAATTCTAACAACTGATCAACAATGCGAACTTTGATAAGCAGTTCTCGATAATCAGTTCTCAACAATTATTTGTTATTATTAAAGTTTAACATTATAAAATTAACAAAAATAATATAAAACTCATATCCTGGCTAAATAGCCACATGGCCGCTGAAAACCGTATATTCCCTTCCCGTTCTCCCGCCATTCCCTAGCTTGTCGTGCATTCTTTCCAAAAATTGGGACTTTTTTAAAACGCCGCGGGACGCGGGACAAATTGTTAAAAATTGGGACTGTCCCGACAAAAGCGGGATGTCTGGTCACCTTAGTCTATAGCCAATATGAAGCAACCTGCCAAGAACCTGAAGGAGCCTGGATTCAGATCTTGTCTAGTGAGGCCTCCAGATTACTTTGCAAACTGGTCAGCACACTTTGGTTTTATCCTGTAGGACCCTGAACAGAGAACCCAGCTAAGCCATGCTCGGATCTTTGAGCTATAAAAACAGTAAGATGATAAGTCAGTGTTGTGGCCTGCAATTCAGACTGTGGTAATCTCTTATATAGCAATGGAAAACAAATACAACAAGTGACCTCTCACAACCTAAATTATTTGTATTGTGTAGAGAAACAGCCTCAGCTAAATTCAAAATTCATTTAGAAACTTTTAAGATAATTTATACAGGAACTAGAGGCCCGGTGCATGAAATTCATGCACAGGGGGTCCCTCAGCCCAACCTGTACCCTCTCCAATCCGAGAGCCCTCAGGGCATGTCCTGCTGATGGCTTAGGCCCGCTCCCTGTGGTTCTCTGCTCTCTGCGGGGCTTGCCTGCTCCACACCATAGCGATGGGCAAGCAAGCTGTGCTGGGTACTGCCTGCAGCTGCGTTTGTCTGCTCCTGGGTCGCCGCGGCAACAGCCAAGCAGGCCCTGCTGGGTGCTGCCTGCAGGCCCACTTGCCTGTTGTGGGTCACCGGCAGCTACCACCAAACAGGCCCTGCTGTCTGCTGTCAAGCTGCACCACTGGACCCACCCCCAGGCCCACCCTGAGGTTGCCTGTCCAGCCCTGGCTCCCCAGCCCTGCAGCAGCTGCGGCCGCTGAGGTCTGGCCCTGCCTCCCTCTTTGGCCCTTGAAGCAGCCTCGGCAGCTACTGACCAGGCCCTCCCCAGTGCAGGTGCACGGAGGTGGGTCCAGGCACTGCCGCCCCAGACCCGCAAATGCTGATGGGGGCAGGTCCGGGCGCCACCGCCGCCTCTGCTGCCTCCCCTGCCCCCGCCCCCAGAGAGACCCCGCCCCTGCCGCCCCCGGAGAGACCCCGCCGCTGCTCCCTCCTCTGGGGCAGCAGCGGCAGTGGCGGTGGGGGCAGGTTCTTTCCGGGGGCTACCACGGTGGCAGCGGCAGCAGCGGCGGCGGGGGCAGGGTCTCTCCGGGGGCGGCCGCGGCAGGGCGGCGGGGGCGGGGTCTCTCCGGGGGCAGCGGTGGCAGTGGCGGCAGGGGCGGGGTCTCTCTGGGGGCGGCGGCAGCGGTGGCAGTGGCGGCGGGGGCAGGGTCTCTCCGGGGGCGGCGGTGGCGGCGCCCGGACCCACCCCCATCCGCCTCCACCACTCGGACCCATGAACGCTGAGGGGTCTCCCCCTCAGCGGCGACGGATCTGGCCATTGAGAGGCCACCCCGAGTCCTGCCCCCCAGCCTCCCGCTGCCCAATCGTGGGCGTAGCGGAGTGATGTTTATTTGCATAGTACTCTATTATTAGATAGGATAATTATTAGTTTGTATTGGTGTTTTATTTATTTTAACTCTGTAGGTTACATAATTTTGTTAATATTTAATCTGATGTAATAAAGCAGTAATGGTTTGGGGAAATGAGAGTAAAATATTCCTTAACAGACAACTCTATAGAGAGAGATGTGCTTTTTGGTTTACTATTATCCAAATGACAGCATTGTCATGTGATGAGAATTACCCCAGAGTATAGACACAGATTTCCTAAAATCTTCCCAAAGCTTTATGGAATGTTATTTAGATACTATCAAAATTCTACACATGATTTTCACATCTCGATTGATGCATATGTAACAAGGTTTATAATTGATGATACAAACAGTTCAAAAAGAGTCCCTGTGTGTTACAATGCCTTCATATTATTTGAAACATTTTTTGAATCCTTGATAATGTTTCATTATAAGTTTTGATTTAATTATTATGTATTTTAAGTGTGTGATTTTATGCATTACTGGTATACATTTCCAGTCATTAGTAATGTAATATCCACAATGCTGACACAGGTATCAGCCATAGCTTGTAACTTTTTCCTTCTATGCTAAATAGTTGTTAATATACTGACAGTTACTATTTTTATTTTTATTCTGTCACATGTATCTAGCTAGTAGATCTTGTAAATTAAGGGAGGTCATTTTATTAATGGAAAAGAATCCAGACTAACCTAAACCATTCCATGAGATTACAGAGGAAATTTTAGGGTGATGAAAGTCCCACACCATTTCCTTAACACAATTGCCTAATTTATTGGTTGGCCTCCTGTATTCATTTATGCCAGAAGTGTATTGATCTAATCTTCGATTCTCTCTCAGAGGCTCCTTGAACTCATTTTTGAATCTGTCAAGCCCTCATCAGTCTGTATAATTGGTCCCTGTGTGCTTGGTGGTGGGTAAATCCCCTATAGGATGGCCCAGGTAATTTTTACCCTTCAGGGATCTGTAGTCATGTAAGACTTTCTTACATTTTGTCATTTTCATGCTGCATAAAAATAACATTTTTTTCAGTTCAATTTTGGGGAAACCACACTCACTTTATATTGAAGCAAATTAAAATATTCACCTGTATTAGTGGTGTAATTAACACTTTACAGAGAAAGTGAGAGATTGAGAGAGAATATATATGCTGCTAATATTTGAAATATGTAATGAAAACCCAGTAATAAACAAAATATCTCTTAGAAGTTTATATAGAATATAACAGATGAGTTAGGTAGTTCACTATTTATATGTGATGGTTAATCCATATGATTACAGAATAGTCATGTGGTTAATATTTATTGGACAAGCTCTACTGGAATCTGACTGCAAATAACAAATATTTGGGACAGATTAAATTCCCTCACAGGAATATCTGAAGTCACAGACCAGGTCATCTCTTTACACACATGGCAAATAAACCTAATTGTCAGAATGAAGACTACATTTTCTCTTTTGAGATTCAACTACTCACTTTATTCACAAAAATACCTATTTCACAAATAACATTTGTTGGCTAATAAATAATCAATGCCCAGTAAAGAAGGGTTTTGTTCTTGATGCTGCTGCTACTGTTATTGAATCTTACTAAAGTTCTCTTTGCCCCTGAACTCCAGAGACAAGAATCCTGTAATAAGGTGCAATAAATTTGAACATAAATGCTCAGAACCCTTGGGAAAGAAAAAAATTGTCAATACATTACTAGTTTAAAGATCAACCTGTTCTGAGGAAGCAGCCTTCTTGGGAAAATGACACCTTGGCTTCCATATACCTCACCTTGTGGCAGCAGGAAAAAAAAAAAAAATCAGTCATTTTATTTAAAGGGTTCACACTAAAAACTCTCATCCTTTGCACTAAATTCTATCTTAATGCATAAACTTAATGGACACAGAATAAGCCCCTATGTGCTCAGAATATTTCAAACCTAATTTCCTAAGAAGATTAAAACATTTTATATATATATATATAAATATATATATATATATATATATATATATATGTATATATATATATATATATATATATATATATACATATGCATAAATATAAAGTATTTTCTAGAACATGGTATTTGACACGTTTTTATCTAGAATACTAGAGGCCCAGTGCAGGAATTCATGCACTGGTGGGGTCTGGCTGGCCTGCCCTGATCTGGGCCGATTTGGGCTGGGCTGGCAGTGGGAGGGTGACATGGGAGGTTGGTAGGCCCACCCTGTCCCCTGGTCGAACTCTGGTCAAGGAGACAATTTGCATATTACTCTTCTATTATATAGTATCATAATTATAGATAAGATGCATAAGCATCACTAAAACAGTAGTATACAGGCAAAGACCCAATGACCCAGTGGATGGAGTTGAAATTATTACTGGATCACATTAAGTTTTCCTCCTACATGCCTGCAGCTGACCCTGTGCATGTCCTATGATACACAGGTACCATTCAGACTTTGTACATTATGACTTTGTACATTCAGACAGGTACATCATGATTTTGTTCTCTTTATTATCTGCACTGATTCCTTATTAATATATTTAAAGACATTCTTAATTTTCATCCTCTTGATTGAGTCCAGCTAGATGAGCACTTAGTGAACTGAATTAAGAAACAGTTTATTTATACAAACCTAAAAATTTCCACTTTGCTCAGAAATGATCCATCTGGGCTGATTGAAACTGGAGACTTATGTTTAGAAACTTTCTGCAAATTTTACTGTCATAATTCTTTAATACAAAGCTCAAGAAGCTTATTTAGACTTTTTGCTGTCTTGAGCACTCTCAATTAGAGACCTTAAGGGACTAACTAGTTTTTTTGTTTTGTTTTTAAAATCTTTATTATTGAAAGTATTATATCTTTTCTCTCATTGAACTCTTCACCTCTTCTAGCCCCGCCCCCCCCCCACACACACACCCACCCACTCCTCCCCACCCCACTCCTCTTTCCACAGGTCTTCACAACCCTATTATCTGTGTGTATGGGTTATGCATATATGCATACAAGTTCTTTGGTTGATCTCTTCCTACCCCACCTACCCTCCCATCTTCATCTTCCCTCTGAGATTCCACAGTGTGTTCTAGGTTTAATCTTGGTTGCAATAGTGCTGATCTATGTGAGGTGGGGAGGGTGTGTGTGTGAAGCATTGTGGTTTGGTTCTGCTTGATGGTGGTGTGGAAGTGAGCAGACTATAAAACATTCAGTTCTGTTTTTTGCTTTCTTTTCTTATATACCAAAAAGGGGAAAAAATGCTGTTGTATTTTTCTTACCTGTTGTCCTTCTGAAATAACATCCTATCTAATAAAAGAGTAATATGAAAATTGACCATACCTCCACTACACCCACAAGCCATGCCCACCAGCCAACCAGGAGCGAGTATGCAAATTAACCCAACCAAGATGGCTGCGGCCACAGAGAGAGCAGGAGACTTGGGTTTCCCTGGCAATGGAGGAAGCCAAGCTTTCCGCCTGCCCTGGTGGGCCCAGTCCTCCACTCAAGGCTACAAAGTTTCAATTATAGAAGATAAATAAGTCCCAACAAAAATGGCAGCAGTCACTGAGCTGGAGAGAGCAGGAGGTTTGAGTTGCTCCCAGTGATGGAGGAAGCAAAGCTTTCCAGTGGGCCCAAGCCTTCATTCAAGGTTACAAAGTTTCAATTATAGAAGATAAATAAATCCCAGATACCAGGGCCTCTGCTTTGGTTGCCGGGGGGCATGGCAGGCCTGCAAACCACCACAGGCCCCTTGCCCAGGCTGCCCCACACCTCAAGGGAACCCCCACCCTGATCCGAGACACCCTTCAGGGCAAACCAGCCAGCCCCCACCCGTGCACCAGGCCTCTATCCTATCTAATCAAAGAATAATATGCAAATTGACCATCATTCCAACACACAAGATGGCTGCCGCCATGTGGTCAAAGATGACTGACCCCATGTGGACATAAGATGGCCACCACAAGATGGCCAGCAGGGGAGGGCAGTTTGGAGGGACCAGGTTTGCAAAGGAGGGCAGTTGTGGGTAACCAGGCCAGCAGAGGAGGGAAGTTGGGGGTGACTGGGCCTGCAGGGAAGGGCAGTTGGGGGGGACCCAGGCCTGCAGGGGAGGGCCATTGGGGGTGACCATGCCTGCAGGGGAGGGCAGTTAGGGAAAATCAAGCTGGCAGGGGAGTGGTTAGGGGATGATCAGGCTGGCAGGCAGAAGCGGTTAGGGGCAATCGGGAAGGCAGGCAGGCAAGCAGTTGGGAGCCAGCAGTCCCTGGATTGTGAGAGGGATGTCCGACTGCCCGTTTAGGCCCGAACCTACCTGGATTGGGCCTAAACGGGCAGTCGGACATCCCTTGAGGGGTCCCAGGTTGGAGAGAGTGCAGGCTGGGCTGAGGGACACACCCCCATGCACGAATTTCGTGCACCGGGCCTCTAGTTGTATTATAATTCAATCTTTCTATTTTAGCTTTAGATAGCTGCTAAAAAATGATTGTTCGTGGACAGGGACAACAGGGTGGTGAATGCAAGGTGGGGGGAGAGAGATGGGTGGGCATGGAAGAGGGTATGGGGGATGAATGGTGATGGAAAAAATAAAATAAATAATTGTTGTAGATCACGTAATAATATCTTAATGTTGATGACTGCAGTATCTATTTCTATTACCTAAAATATATAATTAGTCAATAACTTATTAAGCTTTTCATATATTTTATAAAATATAATGGTCACTGTTATAGACTATAGACAAATGAAAATTCATTCATTGGAACAGCTTGTCTCAGATGGTCTTAGGTAGGATATAACCTAAGATATTTTTATACTGTATTTTAAAAAATATTTTTAATTGATTTCAGAGAGTAAGGGAGAGGGAGAGAAAAATAGAAACATCAATGATGACAGAGAATCATTGATTGGCTGCTTCCTGCCGCCCCCTCAGTGGGGATTGAGCCTGTAAGTTGGGCATGTGCCATTGGTTCATAGGTTAATGCTCAACCACTGAGCCATGCCAGTCTGGCTATACTGTAATTTTAAAATATTTCTTATTGATTTTTAGAGAACAAGAAAGGAAGAGGGAGGAGAGGAAGAAACATCCATGTGAGAGAGATGCATCAATCAGCTGCCTCCTGCAGCCACCATACCAGAGATCTAGCACGTAATCGGGGAATCTCTGACCTAAATTGAACAGGCAATCCCCAGGTGTACTGGACGACCCCCAACAAAACTGAGTCACATCAGCCAGGGCTAGCTTAAGATTTAGAGTGAGCCAATCTTGGATTGAGTATATTTTCCTACAAACATTAATTAAATAACTTTGGGCAAATTATTTTATTCTGTGATCCACAGGGTTTCATCTGAAAAATTAAGATAATAATGACATCACATTAATCCTTACAATAGAATGTTTAAAATATAGCAGGTAAATGGAAGCTATTACTTGGAATTTGGATCTGCAAATGCATTGCCTTTTCCCCCTTTTAATATTAATTTGCATTAGTTTTACATATACAACATAATTATTCAATATTTATATACATTGTGAAATGATCGTAATAAGTTTAGTTAATATCCATCATTATGCATAGTTACAAATTTTTTTAAAAAAATTTCTTGTGATGAGAACTTTTAAAATGTACTACTCTCTTAGCAACTTTCAAATATGCAATACAGTATTTTAACTATCATCACTATGCTGTACATTACCTCCCCATGGTGTAACATGTTTAATGTGCTGCCTGCCACTTAGTCAACATGTAATAAATGGTAACTGGTGTTGTAACTGTTAGAGTAATTATATATGTTATTTGAATATAAATTTTAAAGGTAGATTCTACTATGGTTTATTCACCTCCAGATGTTTAAACGTATTTTATTTTCCTTTGGAACATTAACTAAAAGGACACTGCTGTGTATCTCTGAAACATTTATTTCTAACTACTTTTCCTCAGGTCAAAGTGACATTTATTTGATGTATTCAGAGCATCTGTGAATATATGTGAGGCTGCAACTGCCTTTACATTTTCCTTCCGTTTATTTCTCTTTGGGAGGAGATAAATTGATTATGTTGCCTTGAACAAATTGGACCAGGGACACCTTCATTTGGTTCAGAGATTACATTATATTTTGGAATTGGAGAGGACCCAGAGGTTTTCCTGCTTGTTATTTTTGGCATTCATTATGTTATGCTCATCAGATCTCTCTGAGCAAATGCGCACATTGATTAAAACAACAAAATGATTAAAGCAATACATCAAGTGACAATCTCCAAACAACTTGAAAACCCCAAAGAACGTTTTTCCTCAAGCTAGACAAGTACTCACGTTTAGTATTCATTTTATAGTGTTGGCAAGAGTAGGAAACAGTTTCAAATGGCCAAGGTACAATGATGTATTTGAGAAACAGTTAGCTAATTTTTCTCCTTTTCCTTAAGGGTGATATTCACATAAATTGGGTGCAAGTCCCCACCACAATTGCTAAAATTTTTATTACTTGAATTATTCCATAATCATCAATGGTCATGATTGCACTGTGTAGCTTAAGGACCATTGGGGTAAGAAAAAAACAAACAAAAAAATAGCATATTTAATAGTTATAACAATATATGTAAATTTTATGCAGTATCATTATTATAGTTAGATGAATAAAAAGTCTATAATATAAAAATGTAGACTTTTATACTGATAGTATTATTCCACAATGTATATTCTAAAAAATGCATAATATCCTAGGAAAAAAGGAAAAGAAAGTGTTAAGTTACTGATAGATATCAATAGTAATCCAATTGAGATGAAGTTAAGTGGATGAGAGAAGCTCAGTTTTGGACACAGAATGAAAGGTGGATTTCGATGAGAAACATCATTTTTATAATCATTAGTTTGATTTTTAGTGATTTTATAATCATTTAAAGGAAAAATATCTTTGAAAGAAACAACATCTGGTAGTTTTGTATCAAATTGCTTTGAGTATAATATTTAAAGAGTTCTTGAACCCTTATATGATGTGAATGAATAAGCAGAAGCTGACATGTGAGGCCAGATGGGAAAGGCAGGACTAAGAAGGAAATTGGTATTGGTTATGCTGCAGCCAGGGATAAAAAAGAAAGTTTTTAATGATGGGGAAGAATTTCAGTAACACCTCTGCACATGTGTTAAAAATGAAATGATGCTTTTTAACCCTTTGCACTCGCTTGCTTTTTCTTGATTCCTTTATTCTAATGCTAACCGTGTCGAGTCACACTTGACATCCGAGTGCAAAAGGTTAAAATTTTAGCACACACTGCCTGAGCAGACAAAAAAGGATAAAGAGGTATCAAAGAGTCTTTCAAAAGAGGCTAAATATAATATTATTTTTTTCTAACATTTTTTATTTTTAATTTTTTCTTTATTGATTAAGGTATTACATATGTGTCCTTATACCCCCATTGCCTGCCCACCCCCCCGCCCGCCACACACACACATACTCATGCCCTCACACTCATGCCCTCACCCCTGTGTCCATTGGTTAGGCTTATACTCATGCATACAAGTCCTTTGGTTGATCTTAATTTTGACATAGACTGAAGGCATGAATAATCATTGTAAGGATCACTTAGCTTTCTTTTATGACAATTGCCTCCTGTCTATGGGTTCTTTCCATTCTGCCTGCAATATACTCCCCAGAGCATTTTGTCTGGCTAGTTGCATCTTGTCTATCACAAAGTCTGGTTTTATTTTTAGAGTTCATCTTACTATTAATCTTTTTAAAATACATTTTTATTGATTTAGAGAGAATAAGGGAGAAGGAGAGAGATAGAAACATCAATGAGAGAGAAACATCTATTGGCTGTCTCCTGCATGTCCCCTACTGGGGATGGAGCCTGCAGCATGGGCATATTTCCTGACCTGGAATTGAATCATAAACTCCCGATTTATGGTCAACATTCAACCACTGAGCCACACTGGCTGGGCTAATCTTTTCTTTTTTACATATGTGTTTATTTTTTATCTCCCTTCCCTTGAAGGGTCTGAGCAGATCACTCTCTCAGCAGTGCCTAGAAGAGTATTGAATAAAAAGGAAGTGGTTAATACACTTTCTTATTAATGATTTGTTTGTGAGGAGTAAATTGTATCAATGGAAATACCTGGTCCTCTTGGGGGCAGTGTTGATTAGAAAGCTGATAGAACAAGTTGTTTACATAAATAGGTGATATAATTTGTCTTAATATCTAGAAAAAACAAGTCTGTTTTATGCTAACTGCCCTCAATTCATAATAAAAAAAAAAAACAGCCAACATTATGTACTTTTATGTGTTTGTGGCTTGCTTTATCATGTTCCTTGGCTCAGGTATGTCCTTCAACCTTCTTTATACTACCAAATACTCTTTCTCCGCTATGTATCAACTCAAAAGGTAACTGTTGGTGGGACTGTAAACTGGTACAGTCACTATGAAAAAAAGTATGGAGGTTCCTCAAAAAATTAAGAATAGAGTTACTAAATGACCAACAACCCTTCTTCTGGGCATTTACTCCAAAATTTTGAAAACATTTATTCACAAAGATATACACAACCCTGTGTTCACTGCAGCATTATTCGTGGTGTCTAAGACATAGAAACAACTAAAGTGTCCTTTGGTAGATGATTGGATAAAGATGTACATATATACAGTGGAATGCTACTCATCTGTAAGAAAACATGGGTGGATCTTGAAAATATCATGCTAAGGGAAATAAGTCAGATAAAGCTAAGAAACATACGATTTCACTCATATGTGGGATATAAAACTGAAACTCATAGACATAGACAACAGTATGGAAGTCACCATAGTGAAAGGGTACAAGGGAGTGGTGAAGGGTAAAGGGAGCCAAATATATGATGACAGAAGATGATTTGACTTTGGGTGGTGGGCATACAATACAATATACATGTATCATAGAAATGTACTGTTGAAAACTATATAATCTTATGAATCAGTGCCACCCCAATTCATTTAATTTACAAAAAGATAACTGCACAATAAAGTCTTCTACATCACTTCCATCAGAATTAATAGTATGTTTCTAGTCACCTCTCTGTAATATGATAATCTGCTTGTGTTATAATTAACATGGCCTTTTATTCTGCAATATACATTAGCTGTTTACATGGATAACGTCCTCATTACATAGCAAGCTATCAGGGGAATAAGTAGCATTATTTATCTTTAAATTATTGACTGTCCCTAGAGAGTACCCAACACCTGCTATGTTCTGAATTAATAAAATTAAAGATATTAAACTAAGCTTAAGAGTTATTTTCAAAGTTCTGTGAAAAATAACTAGAAAATGAAGTTCATGCAAGTGTTTATAGTATCTTTTGACTAATGAATAAGGAGCTAGTATGGTATAATTTATATTTCTAATATGTGTTGTTTCGGTCTACATTTTTAGGTACAGTGGCGGTAGGGGTAGAGTAGAAGCCTATCTATTGTGAGAAGGGGAATTCAAGGAGCTCTTTCATACAGTATAAATGGAATAAAATTGGTAAAACAGAATTGAGGGCAATTTGACAATATCAAAGTTTTGAAAAGTAGGCATGCTCTTTGAGTAAGCAGCCCTTTTCTAGAGATTTATTCTAGGGAGATAAATGGAATAGTAAAAAAAAATTAACTATAAAAAATTTGCCATTCAATTGTCTATAAAATGAAAAAAATTGGCAAACCAAATTTCTTAAAATAAGGGTTTGGTTGTGAAGATTTGGTTGTATAACAGCATGGGCCATGAAGCCAGACTGCCTAACTAAAATCTGGCTTGATCACCTACTAACTCTGTGAACTTGGGTAAGTCACTTAACCTTTCTGTGCCTGTTTTCTTGGTAAAATATGCATAAGAATAGTGTACATTTTGTAGGGCTGCTGTGAGAACTAAATGCACTAATATTGATACAATGGTTACAATAATGCCTGTTTTGTAGTATAAGCTAAAGCCATGGTCGGCAAACTGCGGCTCGTGAGCCACATGCGGCTCTTTGGCCCCTTGAGTGTGGCTCTTCCACAAAATATCACGGCCTGGGCAAGTCTATTTTGAAGAAGTGGCGTTAGAAGAAGTTTAAGTTTAAAAAATTTGGCTCTCAAAAGAAATTTCAATCGTTATACTGTTGATATTTGGCTCTGTTGACTAATGAGTTTGCCGACCACTGAGCTAAAACATTAAACTATGCTAAATATTTGATACATCCCTAGAAGTAAATTTTGTGGAAATGTTAATAGTGGCTACCACTAAATTGTGGATCTGTAGATGATTTTAGGTTTCTACTTTCTGTTTATTCATCTGTTCTAAATTCTCCTTTAAATTTAGGTATTACTTTTGCACTCAACAGAACAAAGCTTATTTTTAATAAGCATCTTAATGTCAGCTTCTCAAACACTGAGTGCCAATGTTTAGGAAGCAAGAAATAATTCTACACATGAATATTTATAGTGAGAAGATTGTTTTTAGTCAACCTTCTTGTAAACTACAGCAACTTTTTAACATGACTGCAAAGTAACTATCCTTTACAGAGGTTATTAAGTCTTGGCATCCTGTAGATAATCTTTCAATTTGCTTGACCTTGCTGAGAATAGGTAGCTGAGTACACGGACCATCATGGTGTTAATTCATCACTGGAAATATGAAAGATTCCCTCCTATTCTTCACACATTATTTTCAGTGTGTTTTGACAGAGGGAATGATTATTTTGCTTGGGTTAGACAGCAAGGCACAATAACACTCAGGAGGGTGGCTATATTTTTTGACATCTGTACAATTTGGAGGGGATACTACCTCCTTTTCATTATTTATTTTTTCCAGTATGTCTGGGGGGAAATATGACCATTGGAACATTGCGCAGGTGCATCGTCCTCAGTCTGAGCCTCTTAGGTAAACATTGTTGTATCCCGAGGTACTATAATTTCTGAGAGAGCTTTCACCTTCCTATCTCTGCAACTTCATGGGCAACAGCCAGTGTTTAATGAAAATATTTTTCAAGTAGCTTCTACCTGCTTTTCAGACTCTCATTTGATTTCTCCACTGCATACTTTCCCCTTCTGCTTCTTTCCCTTACGTATATTAAGACATTTCAGAAATGATAGCTTCGGGGAATAAATTGTAGTTGGCATTGCCAAAGCAAATATTGCACAAGCCAAAGTGAAACAGAGAAAGAAAACTTTATTCAAGGCTATTGGAAAAGGAGAGAGGGGCCAGGGCTAGGTCTCTACTCAGTTCTACTGAAACAAATGTGTGAAGCTTTTAAAACAATGGGATCAAAGAGACATCAAGGGCTGTCTGTGTTTGCTAATTAGCTTTACAGAAGGAAAAGGACACTTTCTCACATGTGCTTGAGAGGAGGTAGTTTTACTACGTGGAACAAGGCACCCTTCCACAGAGATTGGGGGATAGGTGCCTGATCTCCCTTAATGATCATATTTCAAATAAATGACTCCCAGGTCCTTGAGAAAGACAGCCCTGAGTTGTAAACCTGGAAATAGGATTTTTAAAGATTTACATGTCAAAGGGGCAGAGAAATAATTTATAATTATAAGTTTTCCTAAAGTAAATGTTCTAAAAAGGGGAGGGCTTGGGGCTAGATTCAGGAAGAAACCTGTATAAAATGTAGTTTAACTGAGGAGAATGTGGAAGCTGCCTTGATCAGTATTTGATAATATTCAATATAGTATTGTGTTCTTTCTACCTCATATGAAGGAGAGCAAATGAATCCTAAATTTTATTTATTGTTTATATTAATTTTTGCATAAAATACCTTGCTAATGTCTCATTTCACATGTCCTGATATATCTATTATCTTCAGCCTTAATTTACAGTGAAGCATCCTTAAAAGCACAAAAGGGAAATTTCCACAACTCATACTCATCACAGAGCTGGCAATTAAGTTCAAGTGTCATGAACCCATATGTGGTCACTGCTTATTAATCCCTGAAGTAGTTTTCAATGACAAGGCAGTAGGCTAACACTTGGCATTATAGTAGTGAACAAAACCAGTGCCAAGCATGGTGCCCAGAACCTGAAGACCCTAAACAAACCTCTACAACAGGAGGGACAAACAACCCCTTTACAAAACTCTAAGTTATTTTGCCACATACTTGTGGCAATGGGAGTCAAATAGCTTTGTAACTTATAAAAAATGTTATAAAGTATAAGGCTTATTGGTAGAGTTATTGTCCTATTGCTTAATTCATTTATTGTCGTGAACAAAGCTTAGACAGTTGATTTTATATTTTTCTTAGATTTCCTATAGAAATCAATCTAAGAAATGAACCAAATATCACAGATGAATTTTTATTTTTACAACTTTGGGAGACCCTTGACATTCTTAATTTTATTGCTATTTTTTACAAAGAGTAATCATGCCTGATTAAAATAATTTTATTACCCACAATTTTGCAAACACAACTCTGTACTGCTTGAAGGGAATAAATCTGCTCTTATTTTGTCTGATTACTTACTGCCTTGAACAGTGCTGAAAAGAGTATCTGTTACTCTGGTAGGTTAGGTTCCACTAGTGTGCTCTTGGGAAGGCAAACAAAGGGAAGTGGAGTGGGCAGAGTAAGAATGTGGGCTGAGATGCAGGAGCTAGGAAGCTGGACTGGTACCTCAATGTTGCCCTGAGTTGTGTTGAGGGGAATGGGTGTTCATACATTTGAGTAGATCAGTCATTGGATGCAAGATTTCCTCGTGGCACGAGAGTATGCCACGGGGCTAGACAGCTTCTGGAGTCACAGGCCCTTGTTGAAGAGGGAGACAGCTGAAAGCTGTCAGTTGGAAATAGTTTGCAGAAACGTATTTCAGTCATGAACAGGAATTGGGATGATGTATCACGGAAGCCAGTACAGTTAAATTTCTTAGATATATAGATACTGCTATACATGTGAAAAAAATCTACAGAAATATGAAAAATATGTTGTTTCAACTCTTGAAGTCATGTGGAACTTTAGAATTCATTACATATTTTTTTAAGTAGTACATATGATTTTATAGTCATGTGATTTTGTATGAATATTAATATAGATATAGTGAACTAATATTCATCTTAATTGTGATAGTTTACTAATTAATGAATGTGTATAGGAAATATCCATTTTAGGAACATTGGGCAAACAAAGTATTATTAAAATACTACATTTTCTTGAAAAATCTAAGAACGGGTGCTTTACCTTTAAGGAACTTTCTACTTTTTAAGAGAACATTACTTTGGTTTAATAGGACATGACAATATTATGGGACTAAATTGTGTGCCCCTCAAAGCCATACGTAGAAGCCCTAAATCCAAGTGTAAGTGTGTTTATAGTAATTACCTCTAAGGAGGTAATTAATGTTAAATGAAGTCATAATGGTAGGGTCCTAAACCAGAAGGATGGTATCCTTATAAGAAGAAGAGATATAGAGTACATGTGCAGAGAAGAGGCCTTGTGAGGACACAGAAGGTGGCCATCTGCCAGCCAGAGAGCGGCCTCAGGATAAATCAACCCTGCTAGCAACTTGATCTTGGATTTCAAGCCTCTAGAACTGTAAGAAAAAAAAAATTCTGTTGTTTAAACGACCCAGTTTATAGTATTTTGTTACAGCAGTCCAAGTAGAATAATACAATATGTCATGTTATGTTGATAGCATAATACTACTTGTCTGGTAATATCACTAGAATTTTAAGAAACACGGCTTCAGAGATAAGCCTCTATCTAAGATAAATATGGAACATGTAAGTGCACACACACAGGTTGTCCTAAAAATTTATACATACACTTTGAACAATTATAAAGGCAGTGTTTATTATAATACATTTCATTTTCAAAACGGAGTTATCAGCTGTTATATACATTTTTTGGGGACACCCTGTATAGCATTTATAGAGTTTTATAGTTTACTTTATCTGTGCTCTTGGATTTATGTATGTACAAGGTTAAAGCAACCCAGAAGACATAAATTATCAGCTATTTGTAGAACCTTTTTTTTTATTTTCTAAAAAGCCCAAATATTTTCTTGCCTTAGCTTTTCACTTAAAAAGCAGAAATAAAGAAGTTGTGTTAAAGCTTATCATCTCTGTCTATCTAGATATTTCCTTTGGCAAGTAATCATAAATTGTGAGGGGATATAATCAACATGGGAAGAACATAAGATTGAAATCATAATGCCTAGGATTAAATCTGGACTGTGCCATGGTACTCTTGAGCTAGTTACTAAGATTAGAAAACTACAGTTTCTTTTATGAAAACTCCAAGGTCCTAGTAGGCTTTATGTTAACTTCAGTGAGTTAATAAGGCTAACCACGTTAGTAAATAAGATTTACTGTGTTGTTTAAATGAACAAGATACTCTGGAAACCCCTTAACATATGTGTCTTCATTTGATTATTATAATTCTATTTCATAATTTATCTTATTTTATAAATGGAAAAAAACCTGAGGCTTAGAGAGTTTAAGTAACCTTATCAATATTATATGGCAAATAGTTGGTGGAGCTTGCCTTCATTTCTATGCAATTTATTTTCATAGCCTATGTTGGTAACCGTTCTCTTATGCTGTGTGACCTGACAATAATAGTGATAGTAAAATAACAATAACACATTTTACTGTTATTATGGTAATTATTTAAAAATATTAATGTTAGTCCTGGCTGGTGTGGCTCAGTTGGTTGGGCGTCATCCCATGCACAGAAAGACTGTTGGTTCGATTCCATCAGGGCACATGCCTGGGTTGCTCCAGGAGGAGGCAGCCGACTGATGTTTTACTTTCACATTGATGTTTCTCTCTCTCTTCCTCTCCCTTCCTCTCTCTCTCTCAAAGTCAATTTAAAAAAAGTCTTTACAATAATATTCATTGTAAGTTATCTAAATAAAGCAAGAGTGGTTTATTTAGAGAAGTGAGACTAATCTGGCTTAGCCACAGAAGATATTCTAGAAGTATGAGAACTCCAGGTACAAGCACAGCTCCTGGAACATGAGTCATAGGTATCTGAGAAAATGTCAAAAGTCCACCGAGGTCTTTTTCAGTCTATTGCAGAAAAAAGATCAGACTAAGGTGTGTAGAAGCAGAGGTTAAGAGTAATAAGTTTCTCTGGCCCTAAAGAGGTGACAAAGTTGTCTGACAATAGTGTTGGTCTTACAGACCGACATCGTAGTTTGTATAGAGCAAGAGCATCCTTAGAAAGCACAACCCATCTTAAGCCCGAGATATATATATAAACTAAACATAATGAAGTAAAGATTTTCAGTGTAAAATTCAAAGATATTGCTTTGGGGTTCATGTGGTAATTTATTTCAGGAGGTGAGCGAGAAACACATTGCCAAACTCACTCAAAAAGCAAAGCTGGAAAAATAGAGCTTCTTTAGAACTGGAAAAACACAGAAGCTCCAGTTGGTTTTCTGACTCTTCTCAAGAGTTTAGCTATATTGTAATCAATACCATAAGACAATTCAGAGCTTGCTGAAGAGGACTGATTAAACTGTGCATGTTTTTTAATGATAGGATAGCACAATATGGTGACATTAAACTTGTAAAGATATTTTAAAGGTAAAGAATAAAAGTTTAATCTCATGTAGGAAATTAAAACACAACTATGAATGTTGTTACTAAATGGCACCCAGGTTTTTCAATTAGGAATCTAGGGTAGTTATTGACCTGCAGTTATTTTTGGCTCAGTGGACACAATATTCTACACTCATAAAATGTGTTTAATCCGAGGAGCCTCAAGTTCTTTGCACTGAGAAATTCAACGGTGCAACCTATCAAACAATATGCAGAGCTACATTACTTATTTGTCCTCACTACAAAAGCGCTGAAAGATCAAGGGGCTTGTCAAAGGTCACTTGGAGGTCTTTGTTTTAATTCAGATGAAAAGAACTGCCACTTCACAGGAAAGTCACGAGTAGGCACCTGGGGGTTGTGATCAAATACCAGACAATTATTTAAGGGCACATTATGAAACGATCTAAATGGAAATCTAAGTTAGGTAGACTTTAATAGTTAATGAGAGACCTTTGAAAATGTATTAGCAGTGAGAGTGACCTGTTTAAAATGGAGCTTTAGGAAGAGTAGACTAGCAGAAATGCAGTTAGGACCAGGAGCCTAGGGAGACCGATGAAGAGAAGTGTACTATTCCCCATGAGAGTTATGGAATCTGGAGTAGGATCATGGGAATGGGATAAAAGTAATATATTGCTAAATACATGAACATGTAAATAATTTTATATGTACTTAATGTACTATTTATATGCTGCATAGATTTTGATTAAAATGTATATTCATCAAAACTTGTGAATCCATAGCACCCAGGCATCGTGGTTGCTGTAGCGAGCTGCTGGTTAATCATCACAGGCCGGTGAGACACTTGTTACGGAAATTCAGTGGAGCAGTGGAAGAGAGCCTTTGTTTTGCTGGGATTGCTGTGAGGATAAAGTGTCACGTGTGGAGCTGTGGCTGGACAATGTGCCACTGACCATGGAATACCCCACTTCAAGGAGCCAACATGAAAAGTAAAGAGGAAGGTTCCTGTTACTCCATCAGCCCTGTGGGTAGCCATGTGTTCCTGAAGCTGCGTAATCCAGACGTTTAGGTTATGTAAGCACATACATGCCACTGTTTAGTCAAACTGTTACTGAACTCAAGGGGTTTGGCACTTGTGTTCTATTCAAGAATGAGATGTTGTCTGTAGGTAGTTTTATCTGCTTGCTGCAAGTAAAGGAGATGGGGATTCACATCCAAAGCTCTGTTTCCTCAGAGGGAGGCTTCGCCATTGCTTTATATACACTATTTGGTTAATAACATGTTGGTTTCTTGTTTGCAGTTGGCTAAGTTTCCCATCAAGCTCATCAGGTTATTGGTGGGTCTGCAAAATACTGTGCGACATTTTAACAATTGGCAAGAATAGCATTTAGTAAGAACTGCCCAGACCTGGATACTCTTGTCCTATCCTATCTAATAAAGAGAGAATATGCTAATTGACCCTCACACCATTGCAAAGATAGCGGTGCTCACGGCCAATAAGGAGGGAATATGCTAGTTGACTGCACAGCCCTCAAAGATGGCGGCACCCACAGCCAATAAGGAGGGAATATGCTAATTGACTGTCCCTCCCTCAAAGATGGCAGCACCCACAGCCACAAGATGGCGGCGCCCAATCCCCTCAGCCCCACTGGGGTAGCCTTGCTGTGCGCCTGCCTCCGGAGTCCCCCAGTCCCCTCAGCCCCCCAGCTGCCCAGGGCCGGTCCGAGGCGCAGGCAAGCCTTGGATGGCGGCTACCCAGCCGCCCAGGGCCACCCGGGGCTCAGGTAACCAGGGCCGGCCGAGACTTGCGTTGCCAGCAGTGGCAGCAGCAGAGGTTTGATGGGGGCGTCACCTTCCCCTGATCGCTGGGTCACCTCCCGCCGCTCCCAGACTGTGAGAGGGGGAAGGCCAGGCTGAGGGACTCCCCCTCCAGTGCATGAATTTTCATGCACCAGGCCTCTAGTCTAATATAAGCATATTTATTGGAGTTTTCAGTCACCGACAAGTGAAAAGAAATCATTTTTAAGGAAGTCATAAAATCCAAAGGAATAGGATATTGAGAAAGAGGTGGTGGGGTTTTAATCAGCAATTTTATATGCTACAGAGGAAAATATGCCATTGGTATTTGTTATTATGTTGGTGTCATAAATACCAAATTGACAAACTTATTAATTTGATACTTGTGATTTTTTTTTTTCTTTTCATTTTTTATTAAGGTATTATATGTGTACATATCTTACCATTACCCCCACCCCACCCCACTCCCATACATGCCCTCATCCCCCAGTGTTTTGTGTCCATTGGTTATGCTTATATGCATGCACTTGTGATGTTTTATAGTACAGATTCAGTAGAATAGCAGTGTTCACAATAAAATCTTAAGCCGGGCAGGGGAAGGTTCCACAGGCTATATTTTGAAATCATTTGCTCTGGCCCTGTCAACGCATTAGGGGTGAGTTACTTAAATGTTTGACCAATTTTTAAGTTGATAATTTTGTATGGCCCACAAATGATATTATAACTATTCAAATGGCCCTTGGCAGAAAAAAAAATCCCTATTCCTGGGGTAAGGGATTAACAAAAAATAAAAACTCATAGACACAGACAACAGTATAGTGATTACCAGAGGGAAGGGGGTGGGAGGAGGTAGAAGAAGGCATAGCGGGGGAGGTAAATGGTGATGGAATGAAACCTGACTTGGGGTGGTGAACACATAATATAATATACAGATGATGTATTATAGAGTTTTACACCTAAGACCTATGTAATGGTATTAACCAATGTCACCCCAATAAATTAAATTAAAAAAAAAGAGTCTATGTAAGAGTCTATAAAGTAGATGAGAAAAAGTTGCACATGCAGGCAATTTTTTTTAATTTTTTAAATTTTTTTAGGTATCAAGTGAGGACTGGGAGGAGAAACAGCAGCCAGAGAACGAGTGTGGTTGAGAGGCTTACTTAGGGAGGAGGGCGCTGGAATGTTGGGAGGGAGAGGCCTTGTTGAAGTTGGAGGCAAAGTAGAGAAAGGCTAACAACCCTCAGCCCAACCACTGGTAGTTAGATCAGTAGTGTATGTAAAACAAGGAAGGTATAAAGGCATCTATCATAAGGGCATTTATTACAGAATTATTTATAATAGAAGTCTCCCAAAGAAGCTAGTGGTAATGTAAATAATTATAACAAAATAAATTTAAAATATTTAATAATATATAAATATATTAAAATATATTTATAATAATAATAATAATTTATAATAATAATATATTATATATTATTAATATATAAAATATTAATAATAAAAGATTAAGTGGAAAGATGTGATGCGTAACACTCTATGAAATATATAAGAATATATTTTCTATAACTATATTATCTGTACGAAAGTAATTTTTAAAAGCAAAAGGATATATGAGAGGCAAAAAAAAAGGGAAATGAGATAAAATGTATTAAAAATGTCACATTCCAGAGAGAAAATTTGGGAATATTAAATAAGATGTCAAGTTATCCACCTGTCATTGATCAAACCTATATAGTGGTTAACAGGAGCCAGACACTATTCTACCAGTTATATAAATATTAATTATTTTAATCCTCATATCAACTCAAGTGAACAACATTATTATCAACTTAAAGATGAGGAAATTGATTCAACAGAAAGGAGAATTAACATAATTAACATAGCTCAGCTAATAATTGAAAGAACTGAATTCTAACCAGTCTGGCTTCAGAGTCTGAATTTAAACTACTGGTGTCTTGCAAGGTTGCTTTTTTTGTTTCATTGCTTTTTGTTTTGTTTTTTGAATAGTGGCAGCTATCAATATAAAAATATATATTGCTCTTACAATACTGATTCCTCAAATGCTTTTATAGGAAAAAAATCCCATGGATTTCTCTAATTTATTATCCTTTTTCATATAAAAGCCATCTTTCTCTCACCTAGACTCTTGATTATTAAATTAAAAAGACTGAGTAAAACAACAGATTAAATCTGGATCATATAAAATATAATTTCATGTGATGCACTATCAACATGATAGAATAGATGCCATGATGTGATGGAAATTACCTGGAGTAGTAGACGTGTTTCTGGATATTATTCTTAATCTACCACTGGTGATCTAAGGGATATTAGTAGATGAATGTCTCAATGTCTCTAGACCTCTAAAATAAGGGGATAGATATATCGGTTTATGTTTTTTTTTATCAGATTTGGAAAAATGTTGGCCATTACTTTTTCAATTTTTTTCTGACCCTCTTCACCATTTCCCAGCTTCCATTCACAATCCAATTATACTTATATGAGACTACTTGATGTTCTCCCACAGTACTCTGATGCTGTTAATTTTTTCCATTTATGTTTACTTTTGGGTATTTTCTATTGCTATTTCTAATATTCACCAAGCTCTGAAATTATAATTTCCAGCTCTAAAAATTCAGTTTGTTGTGTGTGTGTGTGTGTGTGTGTGTGTGTGTTTGTTGTTGTTATATTCTATGCCTGTCCCTAATTAATATATTCAGCCTTTCTTCTAGCAAACATTTGGAATACATTTTGAATTCAGGTGTAATAATTGTTTTAATGTACTTTTCTGCTAATTATAGAACTCGGGTCAGTTCTAGGTCAGTTTTGTTTGTTGATTTTTCTCTTTAGTATGGGTTGTATTTTCCTGCCTTTTTTTTCCCCCTTGGATGCCTGATAAATTTGATTGAATGCCTGACATTGTGATTTGTGTGGAAAATATTTCTGTATTCTTATAATTGCTTTGATCTTTCTTCTGGGTTGTAATCATGTTACTTGGAAATAGTTTCATTCTTTCTGGTCTTCTTTATAATCTTTGATAGATGGTAGTAGAATACCATTTAATCTAATTCTGATTTACCTATTTTGTTGAATAACCAAAAGTCTAGTTGTTTAATCCAGAAATTTTAGAATTTTTTCCTGAGTTTATTGCTCATTTATTTTTTATTTTAATTACAGTTGATATTCAATATTATTTTGTATTAGTTTCAGGTGGTTGGAAAATCATATACTTTACAAAGTGTTCTTCTTGCTATTTCTGCTACCACCTGACACCATACATAGTTATTACAATACAATTGACTATATTCCCTATGCTGTATGTTACATCCCCATGACTATTTTATAACTACCAATTTTACTTCTTTATCTCTTCACCTTTACACCCGATCCCCCAGTCTTCCTCCCTTCTGGCAACCATCAATATGGTCTTTTTCATTTATATTGTTCTTTAGATTGATTACACATATATGTGAAATTATATGGTATTTGTCTTTATCTGACTGACATATTTCACTTAACATGGTAATATTTTTTTCGTATGGAATTTATGCACCCCTTTGCTCATTGCAGCATCATTTACAATAGCCAATATATGGTTGCAACCCAAGTGCCCATCAATAGTGGAGTGAATGAAAAGGCAGTGGTATATCTATTGCGCATTTAAATGGCCATTTTCACACATTCCTTTTGAGTTGAGAAAATTTAAAATTTGAGAAAATTTAAAATTTTCTTCAGGCAGCTACTTGTATACTTTTCCCTTATTTTTCTATCATGCAGATAACATCAAAGTTGCTGAAATCATAATTAAATCAAAGTTCTGATTTATAAACTTATAAAACAATATGATTATAAAGTTATTGATTTGAGAAACAAATGTAATCCTGTTGCAGTAGTACACTCATCACATATTTTTTCAGTAGCACATATCTAGCTTTCCACATCAAAACATTGAATTCATTTTGATTTTCTCACAGAATTGTTTTTCTTTCCATTGTGTTCACAGTGACAGATTTTGTTGTTGTTTCAAAATATATGTATATAAAATCATATTTTGACTAAAATTCTAGCTTTACTTTAAATTAAAGTAAACTTTTAAAATAGCAACTTGACACATGAAATTTTGTCAGGCTTTCTGGAATTGAGTTTAGAGTTAACTTTGATGTCTTGCCCTGTACTTTTCTTTCTTTACATTTTCTAGGGAGTGTCTGTATTTTGTCTTGTTATATACCCTATTTTCATGTACACTTGTCAGATGATTTTTCTGAACACATATCAATCAAAAGGCATCACAAAGTGAAATAAAGCATTTTCTTAAAAACAAAAAAGTAATTGCAAATTTCACAACATTAAAAAATAACCTAATAAAATTTTATATTGTTTAAATATGTCCTTTACTCCATTGCCTATTACATTTATTTTTCATTTAAATGGGAAAACAGCACATTTTTACAAATAGCATCCTATGTTTATAGGAAAAGAAAACATAAAGAACTGTGCACTTTTTAAAAACTCCTCCTCCTAATTCAAGTAATTTAGTAGCATGAGTCCCAGAAGTGCTTTAAGCAAATGTTGAATTTTGTTCAGAAATTGAAACACATAATGAATGAACATTTTATGTCTAAAGGGAAGAAGGACACTCTAAGCAACTTCTGACAGAAGAAATTTAAACAACAAATGTACATGTTTATGGTGCTAAATAGTGCATTGAGAGTTCATTACAAACTGTTAAGTTCAGAGTTTCTCCTCTGAGACTGGGAGAAGGAATCAAATGCGTACTTTATCGCTGTTCATGAAACAAAGCTATGCGAATTTTTCTTAATCTACTTTCCTCTATCATAGCCTTAAATTTGAAAAAAATAGCAATTTTCACCTGTTCAGCTATAAAAAACAAACAAACATAAGATAACTAATTTCACACATGGTGTTTTTAAAATAACCCACGCGGAGGGTTGTGGGGGCCCTGTCTAGAGTATGCAGTATGTTCGAGGACAAGGCTAATTTGCCAGAGGCAGGTGCAAAAGCAAGGACACAGCTATCTTATTATATTCCACTGCGTAAGTGTGCCCCTCTGTAACCCAAAGGCTGATGTCACTATTTGGGCAAGAAGCCTTTTTGTCTAAGTTGGTATAAAGTATGCTCCTGACCAGCCAGTATGCGGCTGCTTTGTAGGAAAATGTATTGTTAACCAGCAGGTCGCTGGCTCCTATACTGGCTCCTTTGTTGGAGGCTGCTTTATAGGATAGATTTAATGCTAACCAGCTAGTGTGTGGCTGCCTGCTTTATGGGGTGCTTTGAAGAACTGTTTTGTCTGATGGCTCCTTCATAGCAATGGCTACTTGAGCTACAATGAAGACTCTCTTACCCATGACTTCTCATATCTTCTTATAGTCTAATACCTGGTGTCCATGAAGGTCCAGTTCCTGGCAGAGAAGGACCTGTGCACCCAACAAGGGTAGAAAACAATATGATTATAAAACAATATGATTATAAAGTTATTGATTTGAGAAACAAATGTAATCCTGTTGCAATAGTACACTCATCACATAATTTTTCAGTAGCACATATCTAGCTTACCTGAGCTACAATATTTTCAGGATAAAACAAAGCAAAATAAAATATCAGTGTAAAGATTCTGGATCATAACCGCACTCCTGTGCCTGGCATTTCTTAACAGGAAATACAACTTGCTGTGCAGAGAGCAGTAGAAAACACTTAGAGAGAACAACCAGAATGGCAAAAAAATTAAAAAAAATAAAAATCTAAAAACCATCATTTGGAAAAATGGATTAATGCAGTGCTTGTGAAATTCTGCTAACACATATGTATTTATCCATATTAAAGAGAAAACATATTCTCAAAGACCCCAGGGATTAAACTTTGGTTTCTATTTTGTTACTTAAATGAAACATAAAACTATGGCTTATCATTTTTATATAACTGAGTCTGCAAATTTGGAAGAAAAATAATACACATTGTCCTGAAACAACTTTTTCCCTCAAGTAATTATTTCTGAGAAATAGCTAATAATTTAATCTAGCCAATTCAAGAATAACATGTTCAAATTAATTATTAACTAAAAACAAAACCTGAATTTATCTCTCACTTGTTCCCCTATGTTCCAAAAGAGAGATTTTATATCAGAATTCTCATACCTATTAGTGGATAGGATCTTTCTCCAAATATTACCAGTTAAATAATTTCTGCCTTATTGTATGTTATTCCAAAATACTAAGGACCATCACTGTGGGAAGGTAGAGGGAGGGTTTGGGCTGGGAAGAGGCATGTTAAAAATGTTAGCAACATTTCTTTGTTGTAGGGATAGTATTTACCCTACTATATAAAAACTTCAGAAAATCTGCTATCTGCCTGTCTATCTATCTATATGTCTGTCCATCTACCTACCTACCTATTTGCCTATCTACGTAGTTACCTATTTATTATCATCTGTCTGTGTGGCAATCTATGCTTGCTTTGTGTAAGTGGTATTTGAGAGAAAGCCAATGTTTGAAAATTGTGTTTAATACTTTAAATTACACTCACGGATTCTCTAAATTTTATAGGCCTATCTAAGCTCTTTATTTTTATCCATTAATTCTTCTGGCGTTCATTATTTTATTTCAATAATGCTTGTTAATAAATGGTCATATTACTATTATTTATTATTACCAATAATAAATTATTATATAGTATATGCTTTACTAGAGTATTCCATTTTATTTTATATTCATATTTTAACCATATTAACGCCTAGTTAGATTTAACTCAGATGTTTAACTAAAACATTGCCAACCATAAGCTCATTAAGTTGAGTCCTGTGTCTCATTGGTGTCCATTGTGGTTTTTATGAACACTTCCTTTGTTTCTGGCACCATAAGATGCTCTGGCTCATGCTATCTAATAAAAGAGTAATATGCGAATTGACTATCACTCCAACACACAAGATGGCTGCCCCCATGTGGTCAAAGATGGCTGCCCCCATTTGGACACAAGATGGCTGCCACAAGATGGCCAGCTGGGGAGGGCAGTTGGGAGGGACCAAGCCTGCAAGGGAGGGCAGTTAGGGGTGACCAGGCGGGCAGAGGAGGGAAGTTGGGGGCAACCGGGCCTGCAGGGGAGGGCAGTTAGGGGCAATCAGGCTGGCAGGGAGCAGTTAGGCATCAATCAGGCTGGCAGGGGAGTGGTTAGTGGGTGATCAGGCTGGCAGGCAGAAGTGGTTAGGGGCAATCAGGAAGGCAGGCAGGTGAGCAGTTGGGAGCCAGCAGTCCTGGATTGTGAGAGGGATGTCTGACTGCCTGGTAGGATTGGGCCCAAACGGGCAACTGGACATCGCTTGAGGAGTCCCAGATTGGAGAGGGTGCAGGCTGGGCTGAGGGACACACACCCCCCCTGCATGAATTTTGTGCACTGGGCCCCTAGTCTCATATATTTACTGCCCCAGTCCTAGAGTCAGTCATTTCTGCAAGAAGCCTTGGTTCTTTTCATTGAAGAATAATATTAAAAATCATAATGTGGGCATTTGGGTGCTCTGTATTACTGGGGTGTTGTTGCTTCTTGGCACTCAGTTGCTAGGACAAGGAAATATATGTATACTAACCCATGCATGTACACATCCTATATAATAAAAATGTAATACGCAAATTGAATGGCAGAACTACCGGTCACTATGACGTGCACTGACCACCAGGGGGCAGATGCTCAACACAGGAGCTGCCCCCAGCCTGCAGGCCCCAGGCCAGCCAAGTCAGGTGCCAGCGCCCCCTCACAGCCCCATCACCCTGCTGGTCACCCCGTAGAGAGGGAGATGACCAGTGGTGGCGGCCGCGGCGGTGGCATGGTAAGAGAGCGGGCAGTGCCAGGCCAACCAAGGCGGGTGCCAGTGGGGGTCCCCTGATCCCCCTGATGGTCACCCCACAGATCGGCCCTGATCACAGGGCCAGGCCTAGGTACCCTACCCTTGCATGATTTTGTGCATTGGGCCTCTAGTATCTGCATAATCATTTATATATGTATCCATCTATTTGTATGTTAAGTTAATTGTGAGTTCTTACTGATGTTTCTGATTATAATCCATTATCACATGGATAATTCTGTCCTCCTCTTGCTATAAGCTCCCACTCCAACAGTGAGGAACCTGGCTCCAACCATCTGCCATCCATTTATTTAATTGTTCAGTTCTGCTGTACATGTATAGTAATTTCATAATTTTTAACTCTTACCTCTGTGGGAAGTAACTGTGATCAACTCAACAAGAGTACTGTGATTACATAGTGTTCTAATTGCATGTAATCTTATAAACTCCACTGACTTCCAAAATTACTTAGGCCAGCTTCTTTCCCCCTACCTCCTTCAGTGAGATTGTTTCAGACATTTGTAATACAGTTAAATTTTTTGCCATATTCTACCTTCCATCCTGTAATCCACTGACCTCCAAAATAACTTTTTAATTTGCATACATTAAGGGTCAATCTTTGTGCTACAGAGTTCTATACCGTTCACAAATTCTTGTTGTTCGTATACTACAATTACAGTATTATACACAATAGTTTCATTGCCACACAATTACAATATGCTTTACCTATTTAACACCTTCCATTCCAAATCTGGGCAACCACTGATATGTTCATCATCTCTATAGTTTTGACTTTTCCAGAGTGACATATAGATGGACTTATACAGTAAGTACCTTTTTCTGATTGGTTTCTTCCAATGAGCAATGTACATTTAATATTCATAATTTTTCATGGCTTATTCAGTTGTTCCTTTTTTATTGCTGAATAATATTCTATTTATGCATACTTGTTTATCCAGTGCCTTATTGAAGGAAATATTGATTGATTCAACATCTTGGCAAAGTTGAATAAAACTGCTGTAAATATTTCTGTGCATGTTTTGTCATTATTTAATATTCAACTGCTTTGGAAAATTTCTAGGAGTATTTCTGCCAGATTGTATGATGGGATTACGTTTAGCTTTGCAAGAAATTTCTGTCTTTCAATGTAGCTGTATTTTTTTTTTAAATTTTTTTTTTACAATTCCAGCATTATATATGAGAGTTCCTGTTGCACAGTATCCTTAAAAACAAATAGTATTGTCTTGTTTTTTAACCATCCAGCAAGTGTGCAGTGGTAGCTCATTATTGTAATAATTTGCATTACAATAATGACAAATGATAGTTAGCATCTGTTCTTATGTTTATTTGAGATTTGCATGTCTTCTTTGATGAAATGTTTATTCAGATCTTTTCCCCATTTTTTAATTGAGTTGTTTTCTTATTGAGTTTTAAGAATTATTTGTACATTTTAAGTATGTCTTTTATGAAATATGTGTTTTGCAAATATTTCCTCCCAGTCTTGGCTCATCTTCCATTTTGTTAACAGTGATTTTTAAAAAAATATATATTTTTTTCTTGATTTCAGAGAGGATGGGAGAGGGAGAGACAGATAGAAACATCAATGATGAGAGAAAATTGTTGTTCGGTTGCCTCCTGCATACCTCCTACTGGAGATCGAGCTTGCAACCCTTGGAATGTGCCATGACTGGGAGTTGAACTGTGACTTCCTGGTTCATAGGTCGATGCTCAACCACTGAGCAACACTGGCTGGGAAATAGTGTGTTTCACAGAGCAAAGTTTTTAATTTCACGAAAAGTCCATCTTACCAATTTTGTTTTCCTAGATCGTGCTTTTGATGTTATATCCAAAAAGTCATCACCAAACTTAGGGTTACATAGAAATTCTCTTATATTTTATTTTAGAAATCATGTAGTTTTGATTTTATATTTAGTCTGTGATGCATTTTTATTCTACTTTATTGGGAATTTGAGGTCTGTGTCTGGGCTCATGTTTTTACATGCAGATGTCCAGTTGTTCTACTACCATTAGTTGAAAAACTCTCTTGAATGGCCTCTTTGCCATTGTCAAAGACCAGTTGGCCTATTTGAGTGGGATTATTTCAAAACTCCCTATATTCTTTCATTTATGTATATATCTTTTTTTGTTTGTTTTTTTTTACCTATACCACATAGTCTTTGTTACTATAGCTTTTACTGTATTATATCTGAAAATTGGCTAGTATAAATTCTTCATATATTTTTTTCTAGGTCTTTCACCTTTCCATATAAACTTTAGAACCAATATTTTAATATGTACAAAAAATGTACTGGAATTTTGTTGTTTTCAACCACAAATGAGTCCATTGGAATGCTCAGATAATTTTATTCTGCAGCCTGCTGATGTGTTTTACAGTGAATGATTTTAAGATGCAAAACTTGCCTTTCAAACTGGGAATAAATCAGCTTGATTGGGATGGCAATGAATCTATAGATAAAATTAGGAAGAATTATTAACAAAAGTGAGTCTTCCAACCCATGAACACTGATTATCTTTCCATTTATCACTTAGATGTTATTTGATTTCTTTCAGCAGTGTTTCAGTTTTCTGTATGCATATTCTGTACATATTTAGTTAGATTTATACCTATTTCATTATTTTGGCTCTAAGTGGTATTTTATTATTTCAAATCTCAATGTTTCCTTGCTGATTGTTATGGAGAGAATGTTTGTATCCTCAAAATTCGTATTTTGAAGTCCCCAGCACCTTTATTTGGAGATAGGGCCTTAGTGGAGATTATTAAGGCTATATGAGGTCATAAGGATGGAATCTTGATTTAATAAGATTAATGTCCTTATAAGAAGAGACACCTAAGAACTCACACTCACTTGCATGCTCTCTCTCTCTCCCTCTTCCTCTCCCTCTCTCCCTTTCTCCTCTCTCTCTCTCCCTCTCCTCTCTTTCCCTTTTCTTCTCTCTCTCTCTCTCTCTCTCTCTCTCTCTCTCTCTCTCTCTCTCTCTCTCTCTCTCTCTCTCTCTCCCCCTCTGCCTCCCTCTCCCACTCTCTGTCCCCTCCCTACATCTCTGCTATATGAATACCCAACATGAAGGTGGACTTTAGCAAGTCAGAAAGAGAGCTCTCACTAGGACCTGACCATCCTGAATCTCAGACTTCCTATCTCCATTCAGAAAAAAAATTCTCTTCTCTAAGCCACCCTAGTCTATTGTATTTTGTTAAGGCATCCTGAGCTGACTACTGGTGTATAGGAAAACAAATGACTTTTGTATATTGGCCTTGTATGCTGAGAACTTGGAACCTTGTTAGACTCAGTAGATCCAGGATTATTTTTTTTTTTTGTAGATTCTTTGGGATTTTCCACATATACAAGCATGTAATTTGCACATAAATAGATTTATTTATCCACTTACAACTTGGATATTTTGTTTCTTTTTTTTTTTACTGCACTTGCTAGAATTATAGTACATTGTTGAAATAAAAGTGGTGAGAGCATACCATTTTTATTTTTTGATCCTAATCTCATAAGGGGAAAACATTAACTTTCTCATCATTAAGTATGATGTTAACTGTAGATTTTTTTTTTTTTTTTTTTTTTTTTTGGTAAATGTTTTCTTTAAGTTGAGAAAATCCTCTCACATTCCTGGTTTGCTGAAGGTTATATCACAGAAGGGTATTGGGTTTTGTCAAATAATTGCTGGATCGATTATATAATCATCTGATTTTTTTTTTTCTTTAGCTTGATGATGTGGTGATTTAATGTGAGTGATTTTCAAGTGTGAAATGGGTCTATAGTAAAACATACTTGCTTGTGGCATGTGATCCTTCCCATACCACATTAAATATCTTTTAGTGGTCCCATACATTGCTGGGTTAAATTTGCTAATTTTTTTAATGTTTTTTGCAGCTATAATTCACTAGAGCTATTCGTCTATAGGTTTTTTTTTTCCTTGTAGATACTTAACTCACTTTAATTTTAAAGTAATATTACCCTAGAATATCTTCTTGGAGAATTGATGCATTTATCATTAAGCAATGCCCTTTTATTCTTGGTAATTTTATTTGTACTGAAATCAGCTTTCTGTGATCTATTAGAGCTATTTTGAATGAGTTAGCAAGTGTTCCTCTGTTTCTAACTTCTGAAAGAAACGAGAAAATTGCTACCATTTCTTTCTTAAATATTTGGTGGAATTAATCAGAACCACCTGGGTTGTTTGTTGTTTTGCTTTTAATTTGGAAAGTTATTAATTTTTAATTCAGTTTGTTTAATAAGTATAGGTATGATATGATTATCTATTGCTTTTAGTTTGAGTTTTTTTTTTCCAATTTTTTTATTTAGGTATTATATGTGTACATATCTTACCATTGCCCCCCCACCCCACTCCCATATATGCCCTCACCCCCCAGAGTTTTGCGTCCATTGGTTATGCTTATATGCATGCATACAAGTCCTTTGATTGATCACTTATCTTCCCCACTTCTCCCTAACCTTCCTGCTGTAATTTGACAGACTGTTTGATGCTTTACTGCCTCTGTATCTATCTTTTTCTTCAAGTTTTTAATGTTCTTTATTATCCATAAATGAGTGAGATCATGTGGTATTTTTCTTTCATTGACTGGCTTATTTCACTTAACATAATGTTCTCCAATTCCATCCAGGTTGCTGCAAATGGTAAGAATTCCTTCTTTTTTATGGCAGCATAATATTCCATTGTGTAGATGTACCATAGTTTTCTGATCCAGTCATCTGCTGATGGGCACCTAGGCTGTTTCCAGATCTTAGCTATTGTAAATTGTGCTGCTATGAACATAGGGGTGCATATTTCCTTTCTTATTGGTGTTCCCAGTTTCTTAGGATATATTCCTAGGAGTGGGATTACTGGGTCAAATGGGAGTTCCATTTTCAGTTTTTTGAGGAAACTCCATACTGTTCTCCACAGTGGCTGCACCAGTCTGCATTCCCACCAGCAGTGCACGAGGGTTCCTTTTTCTCCGAATCCTCGCCAACACTTGTCGTTTGTTGATTTGTTGATGATAGCCATTCTGACAGGTGTGAGATGATAGCGCATTGTTGTTTTGATTTGCATCTCTCAGATAATTAGTGACGTTGAGCATGTTTTCATGTGTCTCTTGGCCTTCCTTCTGTCTTCTTTGGAAAAGATTCTATTTAGGTCCGTTGCCCATTTTTTTTATTGGATCATTTATCTTCCTTTTATTAAGTTGTATAAGCTGCCTGTAGATGTTGGAGATTAAACCTTTATCAGTGATGCCATTTGCAAATATGTTCTCCCATGCAGTGGGCTTTCTTGTTGTTTTGTTGATAGTTTCTTTTGCTGTAAAAAAGCTTTTTATTTTGATGTAGTCCCATTTGTTTATTTTCTCTTTAGCTTCCATTGCCCTAGGGGCAGTATCGGTGAAGAAGTTCTTTTGACATATGTCTGAGATTTTGCTGCCTGTGGATTCCTCTAGTATTTTTATGGTTTCCTGTCTTATGTTTAAGTCCTGTATCCATTTTGAGTTTTTTTTTGTGTATGGCGTAAGTTGGTGATCTAGCTTCATTTTTTTGCGTGTGTCTGTCCAATTTTCCCAACACCATTTATTGAAGAGACTGTCTTTATTCCATTGTATGTTCATGCCTCCTTTGTCAAATATTAATTGTGCATAGTGGTTTGGATCAATATCTGGATTCTCTATTCTGTTCCATTGATCTATATGTCTGTTCTTGTGCCAGTACCAGGCTGTTTTGAGAATAGTGGCTTTGTAATACAGCTTGAAATCTGGTATTGAGATCCCTCCTACTTTATTCTTCTTTCTCAGGATTGCTGTGGCTATTCGGGGTCTTTTTTTATTCCAGATGAATTTTTGCAGAGTTCTTTCAAGGTCTGTGAAATATGCTGTTGGTATTTTAATGGGGAGTGCATTGAATCTGTAGATTGCTTTGGGTAGCATGGACATTTTAATGATGTTGATTCTACCAATCCATGAACATGGTATGTTCTTCCATCTGTTTACGTCTTCCTCTATCTCTTTTTTCAGTGTCCTGTAGTTTTCCATGTATAGGTCTTTTACCTCCTTAGTTAAGTTTATTCCTAGGTATCTTAATTTTTTTGGTGCGATGGTAAATGGGATTGCCTTTTTAGTCTCTCTGTCTATAAGTTCCCTATTGGTGTATAGAAAGGCCATAGATTTCTTGGCATAAATTTTGTATCCTGCTACATTGCCGAATTCATTTATTAAGTCTATTAGTTTTTTGATGGAGTATTTCGGATTTTTTATGTACAATATCATGTCGTCTGCAAATAAAGACAGCTTTACTTGTTCTTTTCCAATTTGGATGCCTTTTATTTCTTCTTCTTGTCTAATTGCAATAGCTAATACTTCCAGTACTATGTCAAACAGGAGTGGTGAGAGTGGACATCCCTGTCTTGTTCCTGTTCTTAGGGGAAATGTTTTTAGTTTTTGTCCATTGAGTATGATGTTTGCTGAGGGTTTATCATATATAACTTTTATTATGTTGAGGTATGAGCCTTCTATTCCCACCTTGTTGAGAGTTTTTATCAAGAAAGGGTGTTGGATTTTGTCAAATGCTTTTTCTGCATCAATTGATATGACTATGTGATTTTTATCTCTCAATTTGTTTATGTGATGTATCACGTTTATTGATTTGCGGATATTGTACCATCCTTGCATTCCTGGGATAAATCCTACTTGGTCATGGTGTATGATCTTTCTGATGTACTGCTGGAGCCGATTTGCTAGAATTTTGTTGAGGATTTTGGCATCCATGTTCATGAGGGATATTGGTCTGTAATTCTTTTTCATTGTGTTGTCTTTATCTGGTTTTGGTATTAGGGTGATGCTGGCTTCATAGAAGGAGCTTGGAAGTGTTCCTTCCTCTTGAATTTTTTGGAATAGTCTGAGGAGGATAGGTTTTAGTTCTTCCTTGAATGTTTGGTAAAACTCTCCTGTGAAGCCGTCAGGCCCCGGGCTTTTGTTTGCCGGAAGCTTTTTGATGACTGCTTCAATTTCGTCCATAGTTATTGGCCTATTGAGCTGTTGAGATTCTTCTTGATTGATTTTTTGAAGGTTGTATTTTTCTAGGAATATGTCCATTTCCTCCAGGTTGTCCAGTTTGTTGGAATAGAGCTGTTCGTAGTATTTTGTAACAATCCTTTGTATCTCAGCGGGGTCTGTTGTTATTTCACCTCTTTCATTTCTGATTTTGTTTATTTGGGTCCTCTCTCTTTGCTTCTTGGTGAGCCTGGCTAGAGGTCCATCAATCTTGTTTATCTTTTCAAAGAACCAGCTCTTGGTTTTGTTGATCTTTTGTATTGTTTCTTTGGTCTCTATGTCATTTATCTCCGCTCTGATCTTTGTTATTTCCTTCCTTCTGGTTACACTGGGCTTTTCTTGCTGCTCTTTTTCTAGCTCTTTGAGTTGTAGGATTAGGTAATTTATTACCATTGTTTCTTGTTTTTTTTGCAATAGGCTTGTAGAGCTATGAAATTCCCTCTCAAGACTGCTTTCGATGTGTCCCATAGATTTTGGATTGTTGTGTTTTCATTGTCATTTGTTGCCATGATGCTTTTTATTTCTTCTTTGATCTCTCTGGTGACCCAGTCCTTGTTTAATAGCATGCTGTTTAGTCTCCATGTGTTTGATTTCTTTGGATTGTATTTATTGTAGTTGATTTCCAGTTTTATTCCACTGTGATCTAAGAAGATGCTTGATATAATTTCTATCTTCTTGAATTTGAAGAGACTTTGCCTGTGACCCAGCATATGGTCTATCTTTGAAAATGACCCATGTGCACTTGAGAAGAATGTATATTCTGTGGTTCTGGGGTGAAATGTTCTGAAGATGTCAATTAATTCCATGTGGTCTAGTGAGTCATTTAGGATTGCTGTTTCTTTGCTGATTTTTTGTTTAGAGGATTTGTCCAATGGTGATAGTGGGGTATTAAAGTCTCCTACTATGATTGTATTGCTATTAATCTCTCCCTTGATATCCTCCAGGAGTTTTTTTATGTATTTGGGTGCTCCTATATTGGGAGCGTATATGTTTACCAGAATGATTTCTTCTTGTTGGATTTCTCCCTTTAGTATTATGAAGTGGCCTTCCTTATCTCTTGTTATGGCATTTACTTTGAGGTCTAATTTGTCAGATATAAGTATTCCTACCCCAGCTTTTTTTTCATTTCCATTTGCCTGAAAGATATTTTTCCATCCCTTCACTTTCAATCTGTGTGAGTCTCTTGTTCTGAGGTGGGTCTCTTGTAGACAGCATATATATGGGTCATGTTTTTTTATCCATTCAGCCACTCGATGTCTTTTGATTGGAGCATTTAGTCCGTTTACATTTAAAGTTATTACTGAAAGGTATTTGTTTGTAGTCATATCTATTTTTGTGTCTGTATTCCTTCTTACCTGTTTATTTCTTCTTTTTACAGTATTCCCTTTAGCAATTCTTGCATTGCTGGTTTGGTGGTGATAAACTCCCTGAGTCTTTTTTTGTCTGCAAAGCTTCTGATTTCCCCTTCAATTTTGATTGATAGTCTTGCTGGATATAGTATTCTTGGATTCAGTCCTTTGCTTTGCAACACTTTGTATACCTCCTTCCATTCACTTCTAGCTTGTTGTGTTTCTGTTGAGTAATCATTTGACAATCTGATGGGTGTTCCTTTATAGGTAACTCTCTGTCTCTCTCTTGCAGCCTTTAAGATTCTCTCTTTATCATTTATATTTGCCATTGAAATTATGACATGTCTTGGTGTGGGTCTTTGGGGTTGATCCTGCTTGGGACTCTCTGTACTTGCATAACTTTTATCTTTCCCATATCCGGGAAGTTTTCTGTTATTATTTCTTCAAATAGATTTTCTAATCCCTGCTGCTCTTCTTGTCCTTCTGGAAGCCCTATTATACGCATGTTACTTCGTTTCATGTTGTCCCGAAGCTCCCTTAGGCTTTCCTCCTGGTTTTTAATTTTTTTCTCTAATTGCTGTTCAGATTGAGCTTGTTTCTATACCTGATCTTCTAACTCACTAATTCGGTCCTCTGCTTCTTGTAGTCTACTGTTGAAACTTTCCATGGTGTTTTTGATTGTAGCTATATCACTTTTCATTTCTTCCTGATTCTTGCATAAGTTATTGATTTTCTCATCCATCCGATGTATAAATTCCATGACCATTACTCTGAACTCCTTTTCAGTCATGTTGCAAGCTTCAGTTTCACTAATTTCCTTTTTTGGCAACTCCACATTTTCTTTCCTCTGTGTGTTATTTCGTTTCCCCATTCTGGCTATCACCAGAAAGCTCAAGCTTCTGTTTGCGTGGACCTGGGCCGTGTGCTGTGGGGACTTCGCTCCACCCGAGTTTCACTGAAGTGCTCTGACACTAGGACGTGTGGCTGCCTTTGGTTGGTGGGAACCAGACGTGCCCAGGGTCAGTGTCCCCAGTGTTCCATGTGGTCTCGTGTGCACACTTAGAATCAGGGGCCCTGTCTGCACCACACTGTTGGTATGTGCCGAAAATGAGATCCTTAGCATGTGCCAGGAGTCGGAGTTTCCCTGTGTCTGCACCAAGAATCGAGTGTCAGAGTCTCTGTTGCCTTGTGCGGTTTCTCGTTGAGAATCAGGGTCCCTGTGTGTGCACACACCAACAATTGGGGTCGTTGGCTCTTAGTGTGAATGCGCTGTGAGTCAGTGATCCCAGGCAGCTGTGTCCGGCGTGCCAAATTCCCTGAAGTGGAGCTGCATCCTGTGTGTGCTCTCTCTACTGAGCCAAACCGGCTAGGGCGCACACTCTCAAATCCCTGAAGGTGAGCTGCCTCTGTGCACTCTCCCAGAATCCCCGAAGAGGGGCGGAGTCCGTCCTGCGCGCCAAATTCCCCAAAGGGAAGCCCCTCTGTGCACGCTCTAAGGTTCCCCGAAGGGGAGCTGTGACCCGCAAGCCAAATTCCCCCCAATTCCCCAAGGGGGAGCCCTCTGTGTGCACTGACAGATTTCCCCGAAGGTGAGCTGCTTCTGTCCTGTGTGCCAAATTCCCTAAGGTGCATCCCTGCGCAAAGCTCTGCAGCTTGGGCGAGGGGCGTGTCTATCAGTTACTATGACGCTAACCACGCGTGCCTGTGGGGAGGGGGATAGGCTCTTTGACTCACGGGAATCTGCAGGGAAGTCTGGATTCTTGTTTCTTCGTCTGAAGCTGTGATAGCAGTTCTCTGTCCCCAGTGGCTGCAGGGTCCTGGTTTGTGTCAGAAGCCAGGATCCGAGTCTCAGGCCGCTCTGTTTCTCAAGATGGTGTGGTCTCCTGCATCCGCACCAGCCGCCGAGATGTGTCTGCTTTGTGTGCGGGGCTCCGCCGTGTAGGACTGCCCGGTTAGGCAGCCCCTTGGAAGACCTGCAGAATCTAACTGACCCTAGCTCATACACACACACACACCACACACGTCTACACGTCTACACTCTCTCTATGGGTTCCTCACTCACACTCTCTCTCTCCCTACCTTCTTGCCGGTTGCCATCTTTTTTCCCCAGATGTCTAGTTTGAGTTTTTGGTAGTTTCTATCTTTCCAGCAATTGGTTCATCTTATGTGTTATTAAATTTATGGATACTGTATTTAGTTTTGATACTCTTTAATTAGCTACATACTCATTTAAAATTATGTCTTCTTAGAGAAATGGTACATTTTTATAATTTAATGCTTCTTTTAGACCTGATAATCTTTTCCTGTTTTGAAGTCACCTTTGTGAACTTAATATAGCCACTTCAACTTTCTTTTGATTAGTGTTAGCATGGTATTTCTTTTTAGAACTTTTAATCTATTTGAATATTTATATTTAAAATTGATTTATTTTGGTTAACATATGTTTGATTTTTTTAAGTCTGTTCTTATACTCTCTGACTTTAATTGGTGTATGTGAAATATTCACATTTAAAGTGAGTACTTGTATAGTTAAAATAATATTCATAATGTCTGTATTATACAGTTATTTTAAATCCCCTTTCTGATAACCCAAGGTCTATGGCATATGTGAATATGGTTCTGATAAATGCTTTGTTCTTTAGATGTTTTTGCTCATTTGGCATGCATTGTAATTTTTTTCTTTTGAAACAAAAAATAGACTTGTTTTATCAGATACTGATAAAAATAAGCTTTACATGAAATAGGCTTCTAGAGTTTGAGCTCATTTTAATGTTTAATGCCATCAGACATTACAGAGTCTCAAATTCTTCTGGTGTTTTTTTTTTTTTTTTTTTTTCCTTATCTATTGACCCTGATTACTCTAAGAGCTTCTTTTCGGATAAATTATTTGTCTTGGAGCTCATTCCACTGTAATCTACTGTTATTACCTGGTAGCCTATTTCTCTTTTATTTTTAATTTTTAAAAATTTATTTTTAGAGAAAGAGGAAGGGAGATAGAGAGAGACAGGATTATCAATATGAGAGTGAAACATCAGTCAGATGCCTCCTGCAGGCCCCCTACTGGAGATCAAGCCCACAACCTGCACATGTGCCCAGACCAGGAATCTAAACAGCAACCTTTGGCGCACAGGATGGTGCCCAAGCAACTGACACTGGCCAGGGCTCAGAGCCTATTTCTCTTATAGTAAAATAAACGGAGTGTTCTGTAATCTTCAGATTAAATCCTAGTGTTTTAATAAGCCTGTGTCTTGGGCCTGTAATCTTCACAAATATTTCCAGGCTGGGATAGGAGAAATGCCCTGCCCCCAGATTAAATTAGGCTCCAATAAAGTGTTTTTTTTCTGTTTTCTGTTTTTTTTTTACTGAAGAGTAGGCCTCTGTTATAGAGAAGGCTCTTAGGGTATTTCACAATGATTACTCTTCCCTTCCCCTGCCAGAGGTATGAGGGGACGTTTTCAAATCTTCATAGAACCCGCTGGGCTTCCTGAGGACAAAACCTATTAGAGCCGAAACCGGTTTGGCTCAGTGGATAGAGCGTCGGCCTGTGGACTGAAAGGTCCCAGGTTCGATTCCGGTCAAGGGCATGTACCTTGGTTGTGGGCACATCCCCAGTAGGGGGTGTGCAAGAGGCAGCTGGTCGATGTTTCTCTCTCATCGATGTTTCTAACTCTCTATCCCTCTCTCTTCCTCACTGTAATAAATCAATAAAATATATTGGAAAAAAAAAAAAAACCTAGAAAAACCTATTAGAAAGCATGGTGGCCTTCCTAAGATTGTGGTTTCCAAGGGTTTCTCACTCTCATACTAGTCTACACTGAGCCTCGATGATTTATAAAATTTAATATTTAAATGTTCCTGTCCTTTTCTCCTCCAGGAGTTTCTGCTCCAGGCTAGCATATTTGGCTGTAATTCTCTGGATCTACCTGTATCTTCAGATTTGGGGATGGCAGTTTGGCCTATAACCTTAGTTCTTCGATGGGTTTCAAAACATTGTTGAATTTCAGTTTTCCCAGCATTTTCTTATTGTAAGGGTATGAATGAGAGCTTCCGGCGTGTTTAGATGTTGGAACTAGCACTAGAAATCCTTTGCTTAAAATTTTTCATTTTTACTTTGTGAAAAGATATTGGTAGACCATATTAGCAATTTTTACCTAATGGGATTTACAACCCAACAGACTGTTAAAAAATAAATAATATATAATGTGTGTTTTTTTTTTAAAAAAAACACAAAACATTTGCAGTTGCACAACTATGTATTTAGTATCCACTGATTCAAAAAATCAACATTGAAGTAGGATTTCCTATTTATCTTTTATTTAGTCTGTAATGATTCTTATATGTAAATATTTTGAAGTTACTAGTATTTTTATCTGACTTGAGTATATTAATATAAGATTTTTGAAGCTACAGAAGCAATCATACATAGGTTAGGACCATATTAAGAAAACTTATAATTTCTAGTTCTCATATATTTTTATGGAAACTCTATTTCTTCTCTTGTCACACTAATTTTTCATAGCTCACAATGCCCTGGGAATCAATAAATTTTTTATTAAGGAAATTAGAAATAGTAGCCAAACATGTAATTTAGCACCCTCCCATCCCCCATTAGAGCAAAATCATCTTGAAATGATAGAATCTTTCATGTTTTAAAGAATATCAAGAAAATATTAGAGGAGCAAGCATGAAAGAACTGTTTGGATTATCTTCCTGTGTTTTTTGAATAATTTCTTAGTTAAAGATCTCCATTTTTACTTAGATTTGAAAGAAAAAAGTAGTTCAAGTGTATTACAGCCCAGGGGAATACGGCTATGAAATAATTTAAAGAGTAAACCTATCTCTTTCTCAGCTCCTAAGGAAATGTTTAATGGATTTTCAGTGGAAGTTTCATAACATTGCACAGTAGGGAATCAGTTTTCATCTGAATGCAAAGAAAGAAAATGACTCTGATCCCAAAGAGGTTAAAATGCCTTTCCCTTTACTACCACAGAGAGAAAAAAATATATTGTTAATGAGTGAAAAGGGATTGTGGGAGAGGAAATAAAGCTGTAAAACCACATAGAAATGTAAGACATAGCCTGCAGTTGAGAGAACTATGAAATAGAGAAAGAGAGAAAGGGAGAGAATTGAAATATGAAAAAGTGAATATAAATCCTGCTATCATTCCACTAACAAGCAATGTGGGGAACCAAATGAACATTTTACATAACAATTTGCAAGGAAAAAAGTCTTTCTCATATTTCATTATGTAACAATATAATCCAAAAAACTACTTTAAGCAAGATATTTTTATGTAAAAATTAACTTTTTTTTTTTTGTTAATTCTTACCAGAGGATATTTTTTTCCCATTAGTTTTTAGAGGGAGTAGAGATAGGAAGGAGGGTAGAGAGAGAGAGACAGAGAGAGAGAGAGATGTTAGAGAGATACATCGATTGGTTGCCTTCTGCACATCCCCCCACCGAGGTTCAGAGATAGAACCTGCAACCCAGGTACATGCCCTTGACCAGGAATTGAAGCTGAGACCCTTCAGTGTAGAAGCCGATGCTCTAACCACTTATCGATACTGGACAGGGCAAAATTAACTTTTTATTATTATTATTATCAAATATATGTATACAGCACAAAGAGTCACAGGAAAAAAGAAGTATGGATTATCCTGCTAGATTCTGGGGAAAAAAATTAGGCCAAAGCAAAAATATACTCTTGACTACACTCTTTATGTTTCATTTTTCTATACACAGGAGCAAGAAATAATTATGGTATCAGAATTCATGTATAGTAAGAAGCTAGGAAAATTCCTATGCAAGTGAAATGGGAAAACTGAGACATGAAAATTAAGGCCAAACTGTTTGAGCATCTGGCCGCCAGCTTGTGAATTGCTAAACCTTACCTTCTCCAACCAAGGACACTTGAGAGCAAATGGTTTATACCTTTCCTCCTTGATGCATAGCTAAAATCACCCTGGCCTGGGAAAATAGAGAACGAAGACCCAATTAATGCCATTTGTGCCAAGGACAGATGAAGTCTGGGGGACAAATAACAAAAAACCAAAAGCATTTGTGTAGTATTACTAGACATGATGGATAGTTATTAGGACAGGAGGAGAATAAGGAAAAAAAGGGGGCGTTTACCTCATCCACTGGATAAAGAAGTCAGCAATCTTGGAACTTGCCAAGGTAAGATTGCCAGATGTTCTAATAAATTCTGGGAAAAGCTGCAACAATGTAAAAGAGAGACCTTGAAATCTAGTCTATCTGGCAGAGGAATCTTGAAACCTATAGGAGGAAAAAGTATAAAATCCTTGAACCCCCACTAGGCAGGGCACTCAGACTAGCTAAGTTGCTCCCTTGTGCTTTATGCCTAGTGTATTCTTAAAAAAATTCACTTGCTTTGCTTCCTTATTAAATTTGCTTGCTTTGCTTCAACACTGCTTTCTGTCACTTGTCTGAATTCTTTCTTGCAAGTGTGATGAGAGCCAAAGAAGGGTTAGCCCCCTTCCATTCAGGCATCTTCACTACATAAGCATTGAAGTTTACGGTCTCTAAGTATGTTTAGTAAAAGCACGTGGCTGTAAATTAACAGGAAAGTTTCAACCATTTTCAAAAAAATCATTTTATTTTACAATTTATCAAAAAAAGTGTGTGTTTTTTTATACAGATAATTTAGCTATGTGAAACTCCCATGATATTTGAGTCACAATTTTGGCATTTGGAAGTAACCAGGACGTGTACATTATGAATTTCACTATGAATACGAAGATAATGGAAATATAAAGAAGCACAAATCATCACCAAATTTTAAATAACATTGCATCAGATTTACTGGGAAGCAGACATAATATAAACCTGTAGAGTTCAAGACTAGATAAGCCTTAACATTTAACCCACATAATACTTTTTATTGTATTTCTTTAACCTGTTCTATGTATGGCCTTGGAGTAAAAAAAAAAAAAAACCAGAATCTATGGGTGACTTTAGGAATATTTCTAAAAAAGGAATATTTTAAAAACAGTGCTATTTAAGTCTGGTTGGTTTGGCTCAGTTGGTTGAGCATTTTCCCATGCACCAAATGGTCACTGGCTTGATTCCAGGTTAGTGCACATATCTCCACTTATTTGTATTCCTAATGGTACATTTCAAGAAAGAATACTAAGTTGACAGGGACTGAACCAGACAGGGAATATCCAAGTTATGGTGGAAATAGTTGATTGGTGATATATGTTTTGGTACATTTTTTAAAATGTATTTTTATTGATTTAAGAGAGGAAGGGAAAGGGAGAGGGAGCTAGAAACATCAATGATGAGAGAGAATCATTGATTGGCTGCCTTCTGCATGTCCCCTTCTGAGGATTGAGCCCACAACCTGAACATGTGCCCTTGACTAGAATCAAACCTGGGACCCTTTAATCCGCAGGCCAACGCTCTATCCACTGAGCCAAACCAGCCAGGGCTGTTTTGGTACATTCTGAAGAATTATAGGGTAAGCCTATTTTATAATATTGAAATAATTAAAGCAATCTATACTACTATGATAATTGAATTGACATATGTCAAGCTTCTCTAAGTATTAACCATTTAGTAAACTATCCTTTGGAGAGATCATGAAGAAAACAGTTATTCAGCCATATCCTATTAATCCATATACGTTACACATTTTTGGAGAAGAGGAGCACTGCCCTTCTTTACTCTGCATTAGTTCTTATGGCTGGACTAATAATAACACAAAACTAGATGAACTAGATAAAAAACCAAACAATTTAATACATGCACATGGAAGAATAAAAAAATGATGCACATATCTACACTAATAAAAGAGAAATATGCAAATTGACCGTCACTTCGGGCCTCTGGGCAGCATACATGCAGGTGTGGAGTGGCCAGGCAGGGCGGGATGCCTGCTATGAGGGGGAAGGTGAGGGGCAGAGGCAGCTACAGGAGTGGCACTCTGGCCGGATTGAAGACAGAAGGCGGCGGCCAGAGCGAAGGCCTGGGTCCCGAGTGCCAGAGGAAAACCGGTGCCAGCAGCCAGGGGAAGGAAGGCCTATTGCACGAATCTTTGTGCAATGGGCCTTTAGTTGTAAAATAAGACTCAAAATGTGATTGAATTAGGCACCTTTTTTACACTTTTTAGACAAAAACAATTTATGAGAGTTTGACAAGACACCAAAAATTAGTCCTCCTTAGAAAGGAATCTATGCAAGGTTTCGTCTTAGGTGGTAAATTAGTAAAGGCATTACGAGGTTTGTTGAGGTTTGTTGACACAGGCTCTTTTGACTCTGGATTTGTTAAACTCTTACGATAATGTTGTCTCTCAGTTTTGAGGGGCAGGGACCACACCTATCACATGGAGATTTCCTACATGCATTTAGAGAGACAGAGGAGAGTCAGCGAGAGCTCCTCCCACTCCTGCTGCTTGCTTCTTACTTGTTTTTAGTTCTAAATCATCAGTAGGCCTTTATGGGATATTTTTGGGACAGCGTGCCTGGCCCTGACAACCAGTAAGCAGCCACATTAAGTGATTGACCTGGAAACAAAAGTAAAACATGACTAAGGACGACAAAGGTAGAAAATTAGTGGTGGTTATTGCTCTCCAGTCAGGCATGTCCCATTCCACCTTAGAAAGGACAAGAGCAAAGTAATGGCAGCCATTAGAGCATCTGCTTCGTCGGAGGTGTGCAGTTTTCCCAGAGCGCTACGTGTAAGCTCAGTTCCATTCTCTACCACCCAGAACCTTGCTGCTCTATCCCCTGCCCATTCTCAGAGAACAACCTAGAATGTAAGATCCTGTCCCTTTATTTCTCAAAGCTTGCACCTTTCTCCTTCCCCTCTCACTAAGTCCACTTAATTACTCCAAGGGCCTAAGTTTTGGGAAATAAAGCCTTGTTAACTCTCTTCTAGGAGTGAACAAAGCCTCTAACTTCAGAAAAATGATCCTGTCTCCCCTTTGCAGGGGGCATATGACTTTCTTTCATGAGTAGACAATAGCTGAGAAAACAGTTAGTTTGCAAACAGACAATTCTGTTGCATTTTAAAATATATATTGCTTTTCTTTACACGCTTATTTCTGTAACAAATGATATATTTACTATTATGCATGTAAAATTTTAAATGACAACACAGTATTACACAACTCTATTGCACTGGCCAGGTAGCTCAGTTGGTTAGAGTGTCATTGCGATATGCCAAGATTGTGGGTTTGATCCCTAGTTAGAGCACATATAAGAATCAAACAGTGAACACATAAAAAAGTAGAACAACAAATTGATCTTTCTCTCTCTATTTATCCTTCCTGTTTCTTTCCTCTCTCTCTCTGAAATCAATTTATTTGTAATTAAAACAATGTTACATAACTATAGACATCATAAAAACTATTAGTCAAAGCCATAGTTCTACTCCAGGTTGCGAATCTCCAACTTCAAGACAGTAAAGTATTAAACCTCGTGCTCTTCAAAATTCACAAAAAAAGTGTTAAAAATGAAATAGTCATATGGTTAATTTTTGTGGGAAATGTATAAATACACATGCCTATCCTAATGCCTGTCAATCAGTGTGATTCAGCCCTTTAACCTACCAGGAGATAAAATGAAGGGTACCACAGAATGAAGCAGAGATGAATTCAAATAAATGTTTCATCTTTTTAAATCAGACAGGTTCTGATATTTGATGATTAACTTATAAACATTTGCCAAATACATTAAGCAATTACCTAGCAATCTTAACGTATCATCAGCAATTAAAAGTAGGTTGGGGACTGGGTCACCAGAGAGATCAAGGAAGAAATAAAAAACATCATGGCAACAAATGACAATGAAAACACAACAATCCAAAATCTATGGGACACAGCGAAAGCAGTCTTGAGAGGGAAGTTCATAGCTCTACAAGCCTATTGCAAAAAACAAGAAACAATGGTAATAAATTACCTAACCCTACAACTCAAAGAGCTAGAAAAAGAGCAGCAAGAAAAGCCCAGTGTAACCAGAAGGAAGGAAATAACAAAGATCAGAGCGGAGATAAATGACATAGAGACCAAAGAAACAATACAAAAGATCAACAAAACCAAGAGCTGGTTCTTTGAAAAGATAAACAAGATTGATGGACCTCTAGCCAGGCTCACCAAGAAGCAAAGAGAGAGGACCCAAATAAACAAAATCAGAAATGAAAGAGGTGAAATAACAACAGACCCCGCTGAGATACAAAGGATTGTTACAAAATACTACGAACAGCTCTATTCCAACAAACTGGACAACCTGGAGGAAATGGACATATTCCTAGAAAAATACAACCTTCCAAAAATCAATCAAGAAGAATCTCAACAGCTCAATAGGCCAATAACTATGGACGAAATTGAAGAAGTCATCAAAAAGCTTCCGGCAAACAAAAGCCCGGGGCCTGACGGCTTCACAGGAGAGTTCTACCAAACATTCAAGGAAGAACTAAAACCTATCCTCCTCAGACTATTCCAAAAAATTCAAGAGGAAGGAACACTTCCAAGCTCCTTCTATGAAGCCAGCATCACCCTAATACCAAAACCAGATAAAGACAACACAATGAAAGAGAATTACAGACCAATATCCCTCATGAACATAGATGCCAAAATCCTCAACAAAATTCTAGCAAATCGGCTCCAGCAGTACATCAGAAAGATCATACACCATGACCAAGTAGGATTTATCCCAGGAATGCAAGGATGGTACAATATCCGCAAATCAATAAACGTGATACATCACATAAACAAATTGAGAGATAAAAATCACATAGTCATATCAATTGATGCAGAAAAAGCATTTGACAAAATCCAACACCCTTTCTTGATAAAAACTCTCAACAAGGTGGGAATAGAAGGCTCATACCTCAACATAATAAAAGCTATATATGATAAACCCACAGCAAACATCATACTCAATGGACAAAAGCTAAAAACATTTCCCCTAAGAACAGGAACAAGACAGGGATGCCCACTCTCACCACTCCTGTTTGACATAGTACTGGAAGTATTAGCTAATGCAATTAGACAACAAGAAGAAGAAATAAAAGGCATCCAAATTGGAAAAGAACAAGTAAAGCTGTCTTTATTTGCAGACGACATGATATTGTACATAAAAAATCCGAAAGACTCCGTCAAAAAACTAATAGACTTAATAAATGAATTCGGCAATGTAGCAGGATACAAAATTAACGCCAAGAAATCTATGGCCTTTCTATACACCAATAGTGAACTTACAGACAGAGAGACTAAAAAGGCAATCCCATTTACCATCGCACCAAAAAAATTAAGATACCTAGGAATAAACTTAACTAAGGAGGTAAAAGACCTATACACGGAAAACTACAGGACACTGAAAAAAGAGATAGAGGAAGACGTAAACAGATGGAAGAACATACCATGTTCATGGATTGGTAGAATCAACATCATTAAAATGTCCATACTACCCAAAGCAATCTATAGATTCAATGCACTCCCCATTAAAATACCAACGGCATATTTCACAGACCTTGAAAGAACTCTCCAAAAATTCATCTGGAATAAAAAAAGACCCCGAATAGCCACAGCAATCCTGAGAAAGAAGAATAAAGTAGGAGGGATCTCAATACCAGATTTCAAGCTGTATTACAAAGCCACTATTCTCAAAACAGCCTGGTACTGGTACAAGAACAGACATATAGATCAATGGAACAGAATAGAGAATCCAGATATTGATCCAAACCACTATGCTCAATTAATATTTGACAAAGGAGGCATGAACATACAATGGAATAAAGACAGTCTCTTCAATAAATGGTGTTGGGAAAATTGGACAGACACATGCAAAAAAATGAAGCTAGATCACCAACTTACACCATACACAAAAATAAACTCAAAATGGATACAGGACTTAAACATAAGACGGGAAACCATAAAAATACTAGAGGAATCCACAGGCAGCAAAATCTCAGACATATGTCAAAAGAACTTCTTCACCGATACTGCCCCTAGGGCAATGGAAGCTAAAGAGAAAATAAACAAATGGGACTACGTCAAAATAAAAAGCTTTTTTACAGCAAAAGAAACTATCAACAAAACAACAAGAAAGCCCACTGCATGGGAGAACATATTTGCAAATGGCATCACTGATAAAGGTTTAATCTCCAACATCTACAGGCAGCTTATACAACTTAATAAAAGGAAGATAAATGATCCAATAAAAAAATGGGCAACGGACCTAAATAGAATCTTTTCCAAAGAAGACAGAAGGAAGGCCAAGAGACACATGAAAACATGCTCAAGGTCACTAATTATCCGAGAGATGCAAATCAAAACAACAATGCGCTATCATCTCACTCCTGTCAGAATGGCTATCATCAACAAATCAACAAACGACAAGTGTTGGCGAGGATGCGGAGAAAAAGGAACCCTCGTGCACTGCTGGTGGGAATGCAGACTGGTGCAGCCACTGTGGAGAACAGTATGGAGTTTCCTCAAAAAACTGAAAATGGAACTCCCATTTGACCCAGTAATCCCACTCCTAGGAATATATCCTAAGAAACTGGGAACACCAATAAGAAAGGAAATATGCACCCCTATGTTCATAGCAGCAGCACAATTTACAATAGCTAAGATCTGGAAACAGCCTAGGTGCCCATCAGCAGATGACTGGATCAGAAAACTATGGTACATCTACACAATGGAATATTATGCTGCCATAAAAAAGAAGGAATTCTTACCATTTGCAGCAACCTGGATGGAATTGGAGAACATTATGTTAAGTGAAATAAGCAAGTCAATGAAAGAAAAATACCACATGATCTCACTCATTTATGGATAATAAAGAACATTAAAAACTTGAACAAAAAGATAGATACAGAGGCAGTAAAGCATCAAACAGTCTGTCAAATTACAGCAGGAAGGTTAGGGAGAAGTGGGGAAGATAAGAGATCAATCAAAGGACTTGTATGCATGCATATAAGCATAACCAATGGACGCAAAACTCTGGGGGGTGAGGGCATATATGGGAGTGGGGTGGGGGGGGGGCAATGGTAAGATATGTACACATATAATACCTTAATAAAAAAATTGGAAAAAAAAAAAATAAAGGGGGAAAAGGTAGTTTAGTTTCCATGTTACCAAAAATAACTTTGAATTTCAGGCAAGATGAACAACTATGGAGCTGATTACAAAAATATAGAAAATAAATAAGGTTGTCTTGGAGTTCTGGATGGAACTGTACATGAAGCTGAGAGATTGGAGGAAACATAATGAATTGAATAAAACTCAGTCATGGACTGGTTTTAGGAAGGTGTTGGTGAAGGTTAAGAAGGCACCTGAGCTGATGGCCATGTTATCTCAGATAGTTATTTAATCTTTTCAAGATATCTGGGATTTCATACCATTGCTAAAATTCAGGTGAGGAACTTAAAGCCCACACAAATAATATGGCAAGGCCAATATATCACCTCAATTATAGTTCCAAAGTATATTTTCCTAAAAATGTGGCATATGTTGGCTGCATGTTTTGGGAGAGACAGGGTAAAAGAGGTTGGAGGGCGGGGGAGGGACTATTTTGCACTTTTGATCTAAGAAAAGAGATGTGGGCTATATTGTTAAATGAATATTTTTTAATTATTCCAATATTATGGATTCATCTACATTAACTATCATTAATTGTAAACCTAATAATTTTATTCTGAAGAAATAAAATGTGAGATAAAACTAGGTTTAATGTCAAATAGTAATGAACTGTTATATAAGAGTGGAGGATTCTGAAGTAGCAATATCATGAGGGTGAACCTACTCATAGCTAATTAAGCTGAGTTATGAATACTGGCCTTCAATTGAGTCTTGTGGTCTGCTGTTACTAAAACAGTACACTCATTTGAAAACAAACTGGTTATCATCTTTAGAAAATGATTTAGTTGCTGTTTTCATAGATTTATGTAAACCATGTGTGTTTAATTAGTAAGGTCAGAAAGTTCAAGAAAACCTAAGTAATCTGTTATGAAAATTTATAATTTAAACTGAAGAAAAAATACATTGCTTTTTAATTCTATTTCATGTAAGTTCTAAGAATTTTGAAAATTTTTAAAAGTTGAGGAGAGAAACCTTTTAGAAATCCATGTCTCTTGTGTACCCATATGTGCATACTAACTATATTATGTATATATGTATGCTTTCATGAGTATTTGAATGGATGTGTGTATATATTGAATATATATGTGTATGTACTATACCTGTATATATTTAATAAAATACTCATGAGTATACATATATACATACACATAAATACATTCACAAACATGTATTAAATAATTATGTGATTTGTTCTAGGCATTATTTGAATAAACTTAATTTTAGAATAATTTTAGATTTGCAAGAACATTACAAAGATAGTTCAGAGAGTTTCCATAAATCCTATACCCACTTTCTCCTATTTTTAACATTTTAAATTATATGGTGCATTAGCCAAAATTTCTGAACCAATATTACTACATCATTATTAACTAAAATCCATCATCTATTAAGATTTCCTTAACTTTCTATGTAATGTCCTTTTTTTCTGTTTCGAGATTCCATGCAGTATACTACATTACATTTTGTTGTCATGTCTCCATAAGTTCCTCTTGGCTGGGGCACTATGTAGGCACTCCACCATGGCTTAACCTACACAACAACCCTACAGGTTTTAGGCTCATTTTGCAGATGAGAAAATCATGGCTTTCAGGCATATTAAATAAGAAGCTATGGGAATTTAACTTTGTTCGATCTGATTTTTTAAAATATTTTCATTGTTTTCAGAGAGAGGAAGGGAGAAGGAAAGAAGGATAGAAACATCAATGCTGAGAGAGTGTGAGAATCATTTATCGGCTGCCTCCTGCAAGCCCCCTACTGGAGATGAAGCCTGCAACCTGGGCATGTGCCCTCACTGGGAATAGAACCCTGATCTGTTTCATAGGGAGATGCACAACCACTGAGCAATACCAGCTGGGCTCGGTCTATCTGATTTTGGTATCAATTCTTTTTATACCTCAGTCACATTTATTTATATATTTTTACAATTACTAAGAGCTAGTACAATGAAGGAATATTGGACTACATCTAATCTTTTAAGAAGGCACAATGTAAAGATACATGCAAAAATAGAGTAGTGGGTTACGATTTTTGTAATTAAAAAAATTTGATTGTATATTTAACATAATATACACATTAGTGTTAGCGTCAAAGATTGTGGGTGGTCAGTGATGATGATTCCACAAAGTCCTGAAATCTTTTAGCCTCTCTTGTCAGGGGAACCAGACACGCAGAGCTATGGCCATGAGTGCTGAATCTGAAGACCCCATCTCTTCTTGGCTTTGAGTTAATGGGGCAGCCTATCTCAAGAGGACCCACAGGGTCTTTGGCAATGAGCACTTCAATGGTGATCCTGAGACTGGTGACTTGGGTTCCTTCCTTTCCTTTTCCTGAATTTCTGGATGCTACGGTCTGAATGCCTGTGTGTCCCCACAATACATATCTTGAAATAGTATCCTTCAAATATGATGGTCTTGGGAGGTGGGCCTTTAGAAGATGGTAAAGCCATGAGGGATAAGCCCTAAGGATTCATACTTTATAAAAAAGAACCCACAGTGATCCCTTGCTCCTCCCACCCTGAGTGCACAAGGAGAAGGTTCTGGCTGTCAAACAGAAGAGTGTTCTCACTGGAGTGCAACCAGGCTGGTGCCTTGATCTTAGGCTTCCCAGCCTCTGGAACACTGTATAATAAACTTCTGTTGCCTATAAGATACCTAATCTGTGCTAGTTTGTAATAGTGTCCTGAACAGACTTAAGACACAAGCCCTCCAAAGATTCTGACATATTCTAGAAAGGATTAAGACTCCCACCATATGACTGAGAAAGAATATCTTATCAGCTCCGTGAATCCGTTATAAATCAGATTTAGTGTATTAAAGTAATACAGATATGAAGGTTATTTCCCCTGTATCATATTATGATGCAGACATATTTTATTTTGATAAAATCATAATTTTGACAGATATTGAAGAAGATATTTATTTCAGTATCTTTCCAAGAGTGTGTTATAAAACATAACTAACATGCAAAAATCAATTTTAAGGGTCCTTGCACTAGTTTTTTATATGTTTAGTATGGAAAAATATCAGAATATATCATAGGTATTAATGATAAATATTGTTGTATTGGTATGAAGCCTACATGTGTTTATTAAGGACAGTGTTTAAGGTATTTCATAACAGGAGGCATAAATAAAAGAAGATGAAAAAAAATCACTGCTTTAATTCCATTTCTTTGCTTTAATACCTCTAGAGATGTAAAATTCACTACCTATCAAACAACTCAATGTTTTAAATAAACATAAGAGCATTGTCCTTTCTATGAGCTGAAATGTACTTTCCTATTATTTATATCTTTTCTTATACTGCCCCTTTAAGCATTACACAATATGCATAATCTTTCTACTTTATCTTAGTTTATTAATTTACTTGAAAAGTTATTTTCAACATTGTCTTACCTTGGCTATGTGTTTGTATTTCATTTGACCATTTATAAAAACAAAGTATTTCTGTCTTTCATAATCCTAACTGGTCTTGCTTTTCTATATTCAATCCTATATAATAAAAGCCTAATATGCTAAGCGTCTGACCATTCAACCAGTTGCTATGATGTTCACCACCAGGGAGCAGACGCTCCGACTGGTAGGGTAGCTTGCTGCTGGGGTTCAGCCAATTAGGACTGGGTGAGATGTGCCGGACACGCCCTGGAGCCCTCCCGCGGTCCCTCCACAGCCAGCCAATCTCCCGCGGTCCCTCCCAGGTCGGCGGCTACAATCGTGCATTGGTGGGGTCCCTTGGCTTGGCCTGCAGGGATTGGGCTGAAACTAGCTCTCTGACATCCTCTGAGGGGTACTGGATTATGAGAGAGCACAGGCCAGGCTGAGGTGCCTCACCGGTGCACAAATCTGTGCATTGGGCCTCTAGTAAATATATAATTGTAGAAAAAGTTACCATGTTTACCCAGCCAGAATGACTCAGTGGTTGAGTGTTGACCTATGAACCAGGAGGTCAAGTTTCAATTCTTGGTCAGGGTATATCCCTGGGTTGTGGGCTAGATCCCCAATGTGGAACATACAGGAGACAGCTGATTAATGATTCTCTCTCATCATTGATGTTCTATCTCTCTCTCCCTTTCCCTTCCTTTCTGAAAACAAACAAACAAACAAACAAACAAAAAAACAAAACACATATATAAAAAAAGTCACCATGACTTACAAACTAAAGGCTTTGTGATATCTATCAGAATTGTCTATCATTGCAGACACTTGCACACAGTATTAACCATTTGCACTCGCTTGCTTTTTTCTCGATTCCTTTATTCTACTCAGGATTTAATTTTTTAAATACCCCACATTTTACAAAGCGTGGCAGTAGAATAGAAAACTGGAGTTTTTTTTCATACAAACTTATTTATTTGGATTTTTTTATATTTCAAATTATTGATACATTCAAAGAGTAATTTTAATCTCGACATCCGAGTGCAAAAGGTTAAAATGTGAGCTATTAATCAGTACAGACAATTGAAGGGGAAATACATATTCTCTGGAAAGTAGTGTGAATGCAACATCTTGTGGAAATCACAATTGTCAAAATTATCATTTGTTGTCTGGGTCAGGCATTTGATCCTACAGAATTTGCAGCTTAGAATGTATTTAATGAAGACTCTGTATATACCTGAAAGTTGAGTAAAAAGAGAAGCTGGAGCAAATAGAGAATTACCATACAAAACCTGACTGTCAGTTCCAATTTACATCCCTCTACTCCTGTTACTCAGGGTTAAGCAGGGACACCTCAGAGCTGCTGCTACAGGCAGGCAAATCCAGAAATGATAAGTAGCTGGGTCACTTGACTTCCCAAATATCTTTATTTTGTAGCTGATGGACCATGGCCCACTTTCCACAGCCAAGCTTATCTTTGTGGCGAGACATCAATACAATTTAGTGCCACGGCAATTTGTATTGGATCAGTTACATGCAGGCTTAATAGAGCAGAAGTTTTGACATTATAATGACACATTTACATCATAAAAGTTACAAAAAATTCTGTCTATTGGCCTAAAATAATTTGACATTTCACTCTGCTTGCTAGAATAGGCCAGATTACCGATTTTCTTTTTAATGTTGAAGGGCTGATTCCCTTCTCATTAATTAAATCCCCAAAGTCTTTGGAATGAGGTTGTCAGGTTTTATAAACAAAGCAAAAGGCATTCTAATTCCTCAGGGTGAGTATCCCAAAATTTAAATTATACCTCTAGGGGGAGAAGTGAGCACTGTGGTTGTGCCTTGACTCTGGACATGACTGCAGAAAGGAGAGAACAATATTTCTATTGCTTTTGAGAGAAAAGATAATGGAGGGTCAATTGGCAGCAAAGCGTCTTTCAGCGAAAGCAGGGCAGTGAACCTGTAGGCATCAAAGGACTCTGCAGGGAAATCAGGGCATGTCCATTAGAAGGTTTCATGTTGTAAATTTATGAAGTCACCAGAACACAGTACATTTTCATGAATTACTCCAATCTGAGATGTCTTTGGTTCTAAAACTTCATGGTAAATCATTGCATATGATTAGAATATCATCCTGAAATTGAATCAAACTAGCAAGCATTTAGCAAGTGTGTTATATACAGCGTGTTCCTAAAAAAATGTATACACAAACTTTGAATCATTATAAAGGCAGTGTTTATTAAAATAAATTTCATTTTCAAAATTGAGCTATTGGCTGTTTAAACAGGTATACATTTTTGGGGGACACCCTGTATATGTAATATACTGAGCACAAAGTAGGAGGCAGAAGAAATAGAAATTTACAGTTTACTAGGAGTCCTGGGATGTGACACATGCCATGGCCAATTAAAGGCACCATAAAAACAAAAGTGTTAGAGGGTATGAAAGAATCTGTATTGTGGAAAATAGAAAACTTTAATGGGCCTTGAGGAAAATGTAGAATTCAAATTGAGAGAAAGAAGAGAGGAGGCCTTTGGAATGAGATTATTAAGTATTAGTGGCATTTCCAAAATTCCTTGATCCTAAAAATCGTTTGGGTAGTATCTTAGTCTATTGGGGAGTATCTTAGGCTGCAATGACAGAATACCACCAGTAGGTAGCATATAAGACAGAAATTTATTTCTCACAGTTCTGCAGGGTGGGAAGTTTAAGATCCAGGTGCCAGCAGATTCAGTGTCTGGTGAGAACCTGATTTCTTGTTCATGGAGGACCCCTTTATCACTGTATTCTCACAAGAAGGAAAGGAGTCTCCTGACATAGAGAAACTGTTGAAATCAGAAGAGCCAAAAATCTTGGGGTTTAATTACCAATTGCTTCTCATAAATGGTGGAAGGCCACAGCAAAGAAAAGGAGAGTCCTTTGTTCTTATAGGTAATATTTATATTTTTGTTTACTCTGTGGAGTGGTGCTCCAGTAAATACTGATTACAAGTTCTGATGTCAGATAATCATATAATGTTATGGATTTTAGAGAGGTGCAATATTGTGATTTATAAGAAATACGAGAGGCCCGGTGCATGAAATTCGTGCACGGGGGTGGTGTGTCCCTCAGCCCACCCTGCACCCTCTCCAATCTGGGACCCCTCGAGGGATGTCCGACTGCCCGTTTAGGCCAAATCCTACAGGATTTGGCCTAAACGGGCAGTCGGAAATCCCTCTCACAATCCAGGACTGCTGGCTCCCAACTGCTCGCCTGCCTGCCTTCCTGATTGTCCCTCACCACTTCTGCCTGCCAGCCTGATCATCCCCTAACCACTCCCCTGCCAGCCTGATTGATGTCTAATTGCTCCCCTGCCAGCCTGATTGCCACTAACTGCCCTCCCCTGCAGGCCTGGTCACCCCTAACTACCCTCCCCTGCAGGCCTGGTCACCCCCAACTTCCCTCCTCTGCCATCCTGGTCACCCCTAACTGCCCTCCCTTGCAGGCCTGGTTCCTCCCAACTGCCCTCCCCTGCTGGCCTGATCTCCCACAACTGCCCTCCCTTGCAGGCCTGGTCCCTCCCAATTGCCCTCCCCTGCTGGCCATCTTGTGGTGGCCATCTTGTGTCCACATGGGGGCAGCCATCTTTGACCACATGGGGGCAGCCATCTTGTGTGTTGGAGTGATGGTCAATTTGCACATTATTCTTTTATTAGATAGGATAGAGGCCTGGTGCATGGGTGGGGGCCAGCTGGTTTGCCCTGAAGAGTGTCCTGGATCAGGGTGGGGGTTCCCTTGGGGCGTGGGGCAGCCTGGGCTAGGGGCCTGTGGTGGTTTGCAGGCCAGCCATGCCCCCGGGTGACCCAAGCGGAGGCCCTGGTATCTGGGATTTATTTATCTTCTATAATTGAAACTTTGTAGCCTTGAGCAGAGCCAAACCTCCTGCGTGCTCCGTGGCCACAGCCATTTTTGTTGGATTTATTTATCTTCTATAATTGAAACTTTGTAGCCTTAAGTGGAGGCCAAGGCAGGCCAGGGCTTCAGAACCTTGGATTCCTCCATAGCCAGGGGCAACTCAAACCTCCTGCTCTCTCTAGCTCCGTGGCTACCGCCATTTTTGTTGGGATTTATTTATCTTCTATAATTGAAACTTTGTAGTCTTGAGCAGAGGCCTGGACCCACCAGGGTGTGCAGAAAGCTTGGCTTCCTCCATCGCTGGGGGCAACTCAAGCCTCCTGCTCTCTCCATGGCCAAAGCCATTTTGGTTGGGTCAGTTTGCATATTCGCTCCTGATTGGCTGGTGGGTGTGGCTTGTGGGTGTAGTGGAGGTATGGTCAATTTGCATATTACTCTTTTATTAGATAGGATATATTCGCTCAATCATATAACCAAAATGCGTGTCTCAGATGTATTTGGTCTTCTTTCACAGTTCTGGGCCTAGAGCTCCCAAAACCCTAGGTGTTGACAATGATTAAAGTGTCTTTTGTTATGTTAATGAGGTGACTTTTAGACTCCACCTAAGGATGGGAGCTAGTTTCCAATGGAACCATGCAATTAGAGGGTTGGAACTTTGTAGTTCTACTTCTTGACCTCTGGGGAAGGGAGAGAGGCTGGAGATGATTTAATCAACCATGCCTATGTATAAGGACTCCTTTGACCATCCATCTTAAAGGACAGGATTTGGATAGCTTCTGGGTTGGTGAATACATGGGGATTTTGGAGAGTAGCATTCTTGGAGAGGCATGGAAGTGCTGTGCCCTTTCCCGTACCTCCCCTATGCATTTCTTCCATCTGGCTGTTTCAGAGTTATATCCTTTTACAATAAACCAGTAATCCATGTTTAAAAGGTTTCTCTGAGCTCTGTGAGCCATTTTAACAAATTAATTGGATGTAAGGAAAAGAACATGGGAACCTCTAATTTATAGACAATTGGTCAGAAATGCAGGTAACAACCTGGTCTTTGGGTTGTCCTCCTGAGTCGGAGGGGGTTGTTGGAACCTACAAATTGTAGCTGGTTAGTCAGAAGCACAGGTAGCCTGGACTTGTCACTGATGTCTGAAGTGGGCATGTTGGGGCAGTCTGGTAGGACTGAGCCCCCAACATGTAGATTCTGATGTTACCTTTGGGTAGATAATGTCAGGATTGAGTTGAATTCTCAGACACCCTGATGGTGTCCTAATTGGTGTTGTGTGGGGAGCTCCCCCCACACCCCCTCCCACACAGACATTAGAATTGAGTCTAGGGAACCACCACAGAGAAGAGGATATGCAAGTATTTTACTTTTTAAGCATTGTGTTTATTTTAGGTATTTGCTAGATTTCTTTCATTTGGTTTGGGGATTTTTTTCTGTATCCCTGCATTGTGAAGAGTTTATTTTTGCATTATGATTTTATGTTTAATTATGTTAAATGTATAATTTTGAATCTAAAATTTTACATGAAGTAGTCTGTTTAATGTTAAGGTGGTAAATTGAGAACAATAACAACCATTGTTGCATTCCTCGAGTAACCCCATAATGGATTAGAACAGGCGTCCTCAAACTACGGCCCGCGGGCCATATGCGGGTGTTTTTGCTGTTTTGTTTTTTACTTCAAAATAAGATATGTGCAGTGTGCATATGAATTTGTTCATAGTTTTTTTTAAACTATAGTCCAGCCCTCCAACTGTCTGAGGGACAGTGAACTGGCCCCCTGTTTAAAAAGTTTGAGGACCCCTGGATTAGAAAGTATTTTTAACATATTGCTCGATGATGTCTCCTGTGTTTTATTTACATTTTTTTTTACATTTCTATTTGAGCATAACCATGAATGTAGCTTCCTTCTCTTGTATTATGAAATGTCATCAACTTTATGAACCATAACAGGACCCCTTTTTGTAAATAAAGAGAAATTTTTACTAATTTGTCACTGTAAAAAGAGTGAGGGAGAAATATATCTGTGTAGAAAGAAACAGTAGTTTTTTTTTTTTAAACTACAGGCCTATGGCATATAAAATATAATATTTGCAGCTGTTTTTAGATTGTATAGGCTCAGTTATTCTCTAATATTTGCAGCTGTTTTTAGATTGTATAGGCTCAGTTATTCTCAATAAATCTATGTTATCTTTACAAAGTTGTGACTTAAAAAAATAATTCATGTGCTGTAACTAAATGGGCACCATATGTCTGTTACAATTGAGATTGTATTTCTCAGAATAGGCAAACCTGAGTATTTGATGATATGATGATGGACTTACAGTAACATTTTAAAATATATATCTGTGTGTCAGGCAGCATGCTAAAGAGAGGAGGAAATAGCCGAAGCCGGTTTGGCTCAGTGGATAGAGCGTCGGCCTGTGGACTGAAGGGTCCCGGGTTTGATTCCAGTCAGGGGCATGTGCCTTGGTTGCGGGCGCATCCCCAGTGGGGGGTGTGCAGGAGGCAGCTGATCAATGTTTCTGGCTCTCTGTCCCTCTCCCTTCCTCTCTGTAAAAAATCAATAAAATACATTTTCAAAAAAAAAAAAATAAGAGGAGGAAATATATACCATGTGATTTGACTAATAACTGATAATCCAATCAGAACTGGTATATTTTTCGGCTTATTTCTAAACACAATATTATGCTTCATCAGCACCCCCCTTCTTTTCATATTCCTCCTTATCCAAGGTTTATGATTTTTAGTGAGCATTTCAAGCTACACATTTAGCTTAACACCCACACTTAGATTATAGATGATGAAAAGGAAAGTATTTCAGGAACCAGTAGAAAAATAATCATGATATGTGTCCAGATACTTCATTTCATACACAGTTGCCTTTCAACATTGTAAAATTCCTTCTGTGTCAGAAGGTTTGAAAGACTAGAAATTACTTTCCCAAGCTTATCTGCCAGCAGGGTTTCTGTTAGAGTTAGCTGATGAGAAGAACTTGCATGAGATGAAAGTAGAATAAAATAAATAAGCCATTATTCTACGTGAAAGCTTACAGAAGGCATGTGGCATATGTCTATGATGGATGTGAGGTTTTGCCGGGACTGTTCAAGCATCTCCCCAAAAGTTATGCCCTCTGTTGCTTCAGAAGCTGCCAACACCTGTGATGCCTCCTTTAAGATTTTTGCACTTTCTAATTTTCTTAAAACCAGGTTCATCTTTCCTAACTTTTGTTCTCTCAGTTTTTCTCATTATAGTTTAGGTTTCAAATTCTTACTTGAAATAGATAGAGGGGCTCATGCATAAATGAATAGTGAGACAGAGGAAGATCAAAGTAATATGATATAAAAAATCCAGTATTGAATTAAAAGTAACCTGGCCCGTAAGGAAACATTGATGCAAACAATAAGCAAGGAAAAAAATAGATGCTAGAGAGTGATTTGAGGGAGTGTTGGGTAATGAAATTCCCTACTAAACATTTTTAAGCAACGCTTAATAATATATACGAGAGATAAAAGACAAGATGGAGAATGCTGATCTGAGATTTTGTATTTCTAGCAAGTTCCTGGATGTTGCTGACCTATCGGCTATCACATTTGAGAGATGCTACTTTAGTGGTTGCTGTCAGCATGTGGATTTTTGTAGATGATGCAGTCAGCACTTAGATATAAGTTTAATTTAGTTCTCTGTGTCCATCCCCCAGATTCTCTGTACTGCAATCCTAATAATTCATATTGCAACTTCTTCAGATAACTTGATTTTGCTCAGACATGGAGACAGCCAGAAGTACTTGGTAGTGTTTGTCCCTCCAGCCCCGCCTGTATCCAGTGACTTATCAGAAATTGAATATGAAAGCACAGCTCTTTCTTTGAAGTAGGACAAACTCTTTGAAATTTGCATGCTAGAGCTTCCTGTGACATCAGACTGAGATAGGACGTCCACTTAAAATTATATCCCTTGCTCAACTCCTGTCCTTTCCGATCCTGCTTCCATACTCTCTCCTGGTTCTCTTTGGCTAACCCCCTTTCAAGTGGACATATACCCGAAAACTCCAGAACTTGTAGCATCTGATAGACTCTAGTATCTGTTTTTGCACCTCTTAGTTATCATCATTTATTCCTGTCATTATATCTGATAACTTTTGATTGAATGCTGGACATTGTTTGACCAAACACACACACACACACACACACAAACAAACAAACAAAAAAACCACAACAACGACTCTCCAGTAAAGTATGGCTATTTAAATTTAAAATAATAAAAATAAAACAAAATTAAAAATTAAGTTACAGGAGTCACCTTTCAAGTGTTCAATAATCACTTGTGGATGTGGCTAGTGGCTACACTTTTGGACTGTGCAGCTTCCACAATAAAAGCAAGTTTTATTGGAAAGGGTTATTCTTTGGTGGATATTATCTTTCTACAATGAGGGTTTATATATAGTTTAATTTTCTTAAGACATATCATTTTTTGCTTTTCCCATACTCCTAGGATGTGTCCTATATGAGGTCTCAAATAATAACTTATGGTCTCTTAGCTCTAATCTTTGCATTCCCAGTACAACAGAATTGTTGAAGGCTCTTAGTTTCATTGCATATTAGCTGATACATTTTGCTTACATCCTAAAAGCTTCATGTACAGTCTAAGAAAACAGAAAGATCCTTTTTGGAAGAAAAATAAAACTAATACAGATTTATCTTCACTTCTCTACAGTTCTTTTTCCTATGTATCTTGTCCTTTCAAATTTCCTACCTTAGTGGCCCTGAACTTCAACTTTCTCTGCCTTTCCTCATGACTCTAAAAAGACATGAAGCTTATGAATTCCGTTTGGTTGCTCAGTCCACTCTTAGGAATTGATGCATATGCTTTATAGAAGGTTGAGCATATTTCAGATATTTTTAAAAATTTTCTCTGATATCTTGGCCTTTCAATTCCTGACTGCCCTGTATGCTCTTTGCCTTTATTTAATAGCTTATCTATGCTAATCTTCCTTGGTTTTCCTCCACTCATTCTTACTTAAATTCTTAAATTTGTAGCTAAATATCTTTCATCAATTTTGAAAAACTCTCAAGCATTTTTTTCTTGAAATATTGGTTCAAGCTTATTGCATCTCTCCTATCTTCCTTCATCTCCAGTTATCCAGATTGGGCTACCTTACTAACAATCTATTATTCTCTCTTTAGTGTTTATTACCTATTTTTATGTCCTGCCTTCATTCTGAATATTTTCTTTAAATATTCTTTCAGCACATTATAGTCAAGCACCCCATAATTATATTTCAGTCAATGATGGACCACATATGTAACTGTTGTCCCGTAAGGTTAAATTGGAGCTGAAAAAGTCCTGCCTCCTAGTGATATCATAGCCATGGCAATGTGGGATGTGCATTACTCACAATGCATTATGTTCAATGCATCACATGTGTGTTTACAGTGATGCTGGTGTAAACAAATTTACTGTCCTGCACTGCCAGTCATATAAAAGCATAGCACATACATTTATGTACAGTATGTGATATTTGATAATTCTAATAAGTGACAATATTACTGCTTTATGTATTTACTATGCTATACTTTGTGTCATTATTTTAGAGTGAACCATTTCTACTTATAAAAAATTTTTGCTCTGAAACAGTACATCATGCTACACTAGCAACAGCCTTGTATATCGCATGTTTGCCACATCTCATGATTGCATCATTTTCTCTTGTGCTTGTTTCAATCTTGTCTGATTTTGTGCATGCTATACAGACTTGTAGCCTAGGGTCAATAGGCCATAACAGATAGCCCAGGTGTGTGGTAAGCTATATCATCTAGATTTGTATAGGTACACTCTGTGATTTTGGCACAACCACCAAATCACCTAACGATGCATGTGTAAGAACATATCCCTGTCATTAAGTGGTGCATGACTATATTCTTTCCTCAGCTCAGTCTATTCTCTTGTTAAACTCATTTATTTTTATTGATTTTCATGCATTCCAGTTCTCAGCCAATTTTTTTCTACTTTTATCTTCTTGTGTGTTAAGTATTATCTGGATAATTACATGAGAGAAATCTTTGTCTTGGGATTTTAACCTTCCAAGAATTCACATGCTTGCAGTGGCTCCACCTCCTGGCCAGTTTTCTTTTTCTCAGGTTAGACCAGTGGTCGGCAAACTGTGGCTCGCGAGCCACGTGCGGCTCGCGAGCCGCAGTTTGCCGCTCTGTTGACTAATGAGTTTGCCAACCACTGGGATAGGGACTTAATCACAAGAAACAACAACAGCTTGTAATTATTGGAATCGAGAGTCTAGGTCAGTGGTTGGCAAACTCATTAGTCAACAGAGCGGCAAACCACGGCTCGCGAGCCGCAGTTTGCCGACCACTGGACAAGCGAGTGCCTTCCCTGTGTCACCCCAACTTCACTGCACATGCACCCATCTTCCCCTTGGCTTGATCCCTTTCTCATGTGAGTTGCAGGGATGGACTGGCTATTCTTCCTGGTGAAGCTACCCAGATGACCATGCTTAATGCCTGGTCTCCCCTCTGCTCTCTTCCTGTTTCAACATTACCTAGCTAATTCTGACAACAACAAAAACAGTATGATATTTCATTTTAGGGAAAGTATAAAGGGATTAATAAAAACAAACAAGAAATAGCTAGTAGCCTTTCTTCAGTTGCGTCTTCCATTCTCTCACAGAACTACCATTGCTAGAGGGATATTTTAAAAGCTGAATTCTTAGCCCTTTGTAATAACATAAGCATAACATCAGCATAATTTTTTTGAAGACTGGCTTGACTTCCTATAACAGTGTTGTTGTTTTTGTTTGTTTGTTTTCCCCCCCCTCCAGTGGAGATGTGAAGTCAATGGCAGCTTCATAGCTTTGTATTGGATGTCTTCTGAGCATGGACTACATCACTTTCCTATGGAGCTTGACAAAGGAGAAATTTTGGCAATGAGAAGAGCCTCTGGCATCTTAGAAACAGAAAGCTACATATATGCCTCAGAAATAGCAAAAGTCTCGCCTGCCAAACCAGCCCTGTGGTGCGCATACTTTTGTATTGCAGGCCTGCCTTTCTCAAACTCAATGCAGAGAGGCAACCAATGGAGTACTTTCTGGCTTAGAGCTATTTCCCCTGAACCGGATTAAAAGAAAAATGCATGACCTTCATCTCTCAGGGAAAACCTGACGCCTCACTGATTCTCATTTAAATGCAGATTTCCATGTCCTTGTATATAAAAGCAATACTTTGCAAGTTTTAAGAAACAAAGTGTTACAGTGAAATGTAAGTATGAATGCTTATTATCTGGGATCCTAAATACGAATAGTGTACAGGGACACAATTGTTTTTTAAAATAATAACTAGTGCTATGTGCCGTGTACTGTGCTAAGCATTTTACTTGTTGTTGTTAACCTTAAGGATAATAGGATATATTATCTCCATTTTACAAATGAGAAAACCACAAGTTACGTAATAGTCTCCAAGGAATATAGCCAGTAAGTGGTCGATATGGGCTGCTAATTCCAAGTCTGTCTACTTCCTAAATCTATGTTATCTCCATTATATTTTGTTGTCTAGACCTTAATTACTACACAAAACAATACAAATCAATTGGCATCTGCGACTTATAAGAAATATATATATTTAATTCTTGTTCACAATTCCTAGCTCACAGCTCCCAAAACCCTTGGAATTTCCTAAGTGAGGGAGTGCTAAAGGTGTCTTTTCTTATGTTAATAAGATGGTTTTTGGACACCACCCAAGACAGGAAAACCATCCAAGTTATGAAAGAAGAGGAAAACTTGGTTTTGTCCCAATGACTTCTGGGAAAGAGAAGGGTACTGGAGGTTGAATCAGTCCCCAAGGTCTAATCATATGCAATATAATGAAAACTCCGTAAAAACTGCAAAGAATGGGTTTCAGAGAGCTTCTGGGTTGGTGAAAACTTGGAGATTTGGAGAGAGTGTTACCCCTAGAGAGGGCCTGGAAGCTCCCTGCCCTATCGCCATACCTCACCCTTTCATCTCATCTATCTGGCTATTCCTGAGTTACACATAAGGTTAGGAAACCTGCGGGAACCACAAAGCTTCCACATGCCATTGCGCTGGGTCCCAAATTCCATGAGAACAGAACCTCTTTTGTTCAGGGCCTTATCCTATGTATCTTTCCATGTGGCTGTTTACTTGTATTCTTTAGTCTCCTTTGCACTAACCCAGTAATCCAGTGAGTGTGTAACGAAGTTAATGCTTGGTCTCTCTGACTCCACTTTATTCAAGCCTGCTTTGTTCCCATAACCTTCAGGCTAACAGCTTATGCTTAGTCTTACATATAGACATGCTAATCATTGGAAGAATTCTGCTTGCAGCTTCAGTTTTACAGAAACAGCCCTTTACTTATCAAAGATTTGCAGAACCTCCTGACTGGACTCATATCAAGTAAAGTCAGCAATCTTCCTGGGACCCCTGCTGGTACCCGATGTCTGCAGTGATCAATCATCTTTTGCCCCTCCCATATTCCCTTCCCTGACATAACAGAAGCCTGAACTCTGTACGTTCTAAAGATGGGTTTCAAGGTTAGGTCTCCCATTTTCTCAGTGGGTACCTTCATGATCAATAAACCTTTCTGTACTGCAAACTGAAGTTTTGAGTTATGGCCATTGGGCCCACAGACTTTGGAGTGGTAAAAAGTAAATGCGTTTCTTGAATTCTGTGAGCCACTCTAGCAAATTAATGGAACCCAAAATAGAGGTCATGGGAATCTCTGATTTATAACCAGTCAATGAAAAGTGCAGGTAACCAACTGGGCTTATGGTTAGCATCTGAAATAGAGGGTGGTCTTGTGAGACTGGGCCCTTTATCTGTGGAATTTGATTGTAGTCAGGTAAAAGATTGAACTGCTAGCTACACAACAGCCAATAAGTTGAGTAACAAGGAGTTGGGGCAAGGAAAGTTACTTTATTCAGAAAACCAGCAAGCTGAGAAGATGGCAGACCAGTGGCCTAAAGAGCTGCTTTGGGAAAGTAGAGAATTCAGGTGTCTTTTATGCCACAGGAATGGGGGTAAATGGGAGGAATTTGAATACAGATATTTTTATAAGAGGTTGATTTATATTCCTTTGAATATATACCCAGACCTGGGATTGCAGGATCAATATGATAATTCTTTTTAACTTTTTAAGGAAATTCCATACTGTTTTTAGGGCGTGTACTGATTTACATTCCCACCAACAGTACCTAAGGATTCCCTTTACTTTTTATCTTTTTGATGATAAGCATTCTAGCAGGTGTGAGGTGATATCTCATTTCAGCCTTCTATTGTATTTCTCGCTGAATACAGTTGTGAGAAACTTTTCATGTACCTGTTGACCATTTATATGTCTTGAGAAAATTAGCTATTCAGTTCCTCTGTCCATTTTTTAAAAAATTGATTTTTGTTATTATTATTATTGTTGTTGCTCTTATATGTTATATGTTGTTCTTGTTCATGTATGAGTTCTTTACATGTTTTGGATATTAACTATTTAACATATATGTGATTTGGAAATATTTTCTCCTATTCCATAGGGAGCTTTCTCATTGTGTTGATTTTTTCCTTTTGCTTTGTGGTAGTTTTTAGTTTGATATGGTCATGTTATTGTTTTTGTTTTGTTGCTGTGCTTTCAATGTAATATCTAGGAAACTGCTGACAAGACCAATGTGAAGGTGCTTATTTCCTTTTGAAGGTTTAAGGTTTTATATCTTCTGTTTAAATTATAATCAATTTTTTACTTTATATTTGTGAGTGGTATAAGATAGGGGTCCAATTTCATTTTTCTGCATGTAGTTATCCAGTTTCCAGCAGCATTTTTTGAAGAGACTATCTTTTCCTCATTGATTGTCAAATATTAGTTAATTATGTGGGGGTTTACTTCTGGGCTATCAATTATGTTCTTTTAGTCTACATGTCTATTTTTATGCTAGACCATACTGTTTTGATTACTATAACTTTGTAATACAGTTTGAAATCAGAGAGTGTGATACCTTTGGTTTTGTTTTTTTTCTTTCTCAGGATGCTTTGACTATTTGAGGTCTTTTGTGGCTCCATACAATTTTTAGGATTGTTCCTTTTATTTTTGTGAAAGGTGGTGTTAGAATTTTGAAAGGGATGGTATTCAGTTGAGAGAGAGAGAGAGAGAGAGAGAGAGAGAGGAGAGAGAGAGAGAGAGAGAGAGAGAGAGGTTGATGTGAAAAACATCGATTGGTTGGCTCTCATATGTGCCCTGACCAGAAATAGAACTCTTAACCTTTTGGTGTCAGGGATGATGTTCCAACCAACTGATCTACCCATTCAGGCCTTCAAGCTATTTTATTAAATTTTTCTTTTGAGTTATTTGACCCAGTAGTTGTTTAGGAGCATGCTGTTTAGTCACTACTTTTAAAAATATTTTCCAGCTTCCCTCCTGTTATTGACATCTGGTTTCATTCCATTATGATCAGAAAAGATACTAGATATGCTTTCAATCTTTTTACATTTTCTGAGGCTTGTTTTGTGACTTATTATGTGATCTTTCTTGCAGAATGTTCCATGTGCACTTGAGCAAAATATGTATTCTGATACTGTTGGGTAGAATGTTCTGTATACATGTTTGTTCCCTTTGGTTTAAAGTATGGTTCAAGTCCAAAGTTTCCTTATTGATTTTCTGTCTGTATGATCTATCCATTGCTGAAATTGGGGTATTTAATTCTCTGCCATTATTTCTATAAATATTCTCTCTACCCCTTTTCCTCTTTCTTTTCCTTCTGGGATACCAATTATACATTTTTTTGTGTGTGTGAGGTAACATAATTTCTGTAAGCTTTCTTTATTCCTCTCCTTTTTTTCACTTCTCTGATTAGACAGTTTCATTTTACCTGTCTTCTAGTTCACTGACTCTCTCTTCTGCAGTTGAAACCCTCCATTGAATTCTTTAGTTCACTCATTGTATTTTTCCGCTCCAAATTTTGTTTTTATGTTTTCTATTTCTTTGTTGAACTTCTCAATTGGTTCTTATCTTGTTTTCCTGACATTATTAAATTGTTTATTTGTGTTCTCTTGTAGCTCTCAGAGCATCTGTAGAACAGTTAGTTTGACTTCTTTTTCTGGCAATTCCTGAATCTCTATTTTTTGTGTGTGTGTTGGGGGGGAGGGGTGTTTCCTAAAGGCTTACTCTGTTCCTTTGGTGGACACATGTTTTCTGGATTCTTTGTGACCCCTGTAGCCTTTCATGGGTGTCTTTATATTTGAAGGGAGAAATAGTCATGTCTTCCAACTTTTATGGACTTTGATAAGGGGAGCCTTTCATCTGTGAGTGCTGATTTATGCTGTGACTGTGGATCTAGTGGTTCAGGGTACCATGTGTAGATGCGGGTTTCAGCACTGAATCCAACGGGGCATTATATCTCTTCAGTTTAGGCCACTGTGGTCCACAATATGGTCTTAGGTCAACACTGGGGGGGAGATACACAGTGGCTTTAAGAGTTGTTGGAGCCTAAGTGTTGCCTTCAGGTCTGGTTAAAAGAAACCAGAGTAGGCAGTGCTGGTGGTGGAGCTTGTGGTACATACACATTCAGCTGTGGGGACCAGCTGCAGGTGCCTATGTAAAGGCAAGGGCTAGTTTAAGACACACTTACAATGATGGGACCAGATCAGGTAGGAAGGACCAGGGCCAACTATGGGCTCAGTGGCATGTGTGGAGACCCTGGCTATCAGTGTGTTTTCCTATGGTTGCACACTGTTGCACTGGGCATGCACACTGCAGTGAGAGTTGGGGTTAGGATGGGCATGTGTAGGTACACAGCTTTTGGGACTAGATACAGGTGGGAAAAGTGGTGGGAAAAGTTAGTGACAAAAGGCAAAGCCTGAACTAGACATACAAGCATCTGTGGGAGTCCGGGCTGTCCATGTGCTCTCTTGCGGCTGCACACTCCTTCCCACCGTCACCTCATGTGTGCACACTGCAGAGGAGGCCAGATAGGCACCTCTGGCAGGTGTTCAGCTGATGGGACTAGCCGCAATCAGAGCACGGTGGTGGGGTGAGCCAGGGGGAGTGCCTAGGCTGGTATTTTGTACTGCTGAAGCTGCAGAAGCCTGATATGGCTATAAGGGTGGTTCCTGGGTTTTGGGGGGCAGGGAGGGACTCAAGTGGCTGGGTTCTCACTCTTGTGCAGCTGCCGAGACCTCGGATGGCTGCCAACATGGGTCCTGGGCTCTGGTGCGGGTGGTGGAAGAAGGGAGTGTGAAGGGTATCCTGTGGCTGGTGTCAGCAAAGGCATTTATCTATGAGGCAAAAGGTGGAGAGCTCTGTAGAGGATCCGTGGAGGTTATGCTGGTCATTGGCTTCCTTAGTTAGACATTTGCCGTATTTGTCTGCAGAGCAGGTTTCTGTGAACCGCAATAGCTCCCGCTGCATGTCTGCTAATAATAGCCTCTGCTTTGCTTTCTTGTTTCTAGCCAGTTCAATACAGCTCAGCTTTGCTGGTCTGGGTGGCATGAAACAGAAAGGGGACCTTCGCACTCTGCCCGGAGAAGCTGGAGAAGTTGATTGTTCACCCCGCTCTTCATTTTCTGGTGAGAGGAACTCTTTGGGGCTGGTAAGTTTCTTCTTTCAACTGAACAATGCTGGCTTGTTTGATGGGATGATGCAGACAGAATGAAGTTGTCTTCCTTTTCTTCTTATGCAATTATTGGTGTGTGTGTGTGTGTGTGTGTGTGTTGTATTCCACAGTGTTGCTAAACTTCACCAGGAGATGCTAGAGGTCTCTCAGAGTTGTTTCATTGTCTGCAGATAACTGTTCAGTTGTTGACCTTTGTTGGGGACAGGGAAGCTGGCTTCTCCTATGTCACTATTTTTGTGGGGGGATGTAATCTTGCTTGAAGTTTCTTATCTGAATACACATAGATGTCTGGTAGACAGACCTTCAGTCATTTGAAGATTCCACGGGGCTCTATGTAGGTGTTTCTCGGTTGGATTGATGTTGGCTATTGGTTGGATGCTTATCTGGGACTTTCAAACAGAAAGCCTGTGGGTGGCTTCTCTATGTCTTAAGCTTATTCTAGAGTGGGCTATGGGTTTTAAGAGGGAGTGTCCCAGGAATAAGATTTTTCAGAATTGTGCATTTCAAGAAGCAGGAGGGAGAATCTGCCACGTTAGGTGAGGGCTGTTTCTACAACTGGCACATCATTATCTCTGCCATATTGTATTGGTTTAAAGCTGTCAGTAGCCACCCGCAGTCAAGGGAGTGGAGAGATGGACTCATGAACTCAACCTCTTAGTGGGGAAGTGGCAAGATCGCATTGCTGAGGCGTATATGAAATGGTAGATGTTGTGGAAGCCACATGTGGAAAATATAATGTGCAGCAACCGAGATACTGGATTATTCAAATATATTTCAGAGGTGCTGGGGAGTTTTGAGAAGAGAAAAGATATCAGATGACTTAGAGTTATTTTGTTGAGATACACTTTAGTGATGTAGTATAGAGAAATTGAGATCAATTAAGAAGCTATCAAAATGATCTACATGAGAGATATTAGTGGCTTGATTAGGGAAGACTCCTCTGCCTTTTGGTCATTCTTCTTCTGCATGAGTTGGAAGCATTTTCCCAATGTGTCTAGCAAGTGAAGACTTCTTCCTGAGCCATTTCCACACGTGGCAATATTTTCTCCGAGGGCGGTTAAGCCTTTTATCTTTGCAGTCTGAGGCAGAGGTAATTTACAGCCCAGAGTCTCTGGGTATTGAAAGCATGATGGATGTCTTGTTTGTCTTGATTGTACCTGGCCTCTGTTTCAGGCATGCACCACATAGCCTGCCTTATTGATGACTGTGACTCGAGTCGCTAACACTCAGCTGCAATAGCTCAGCTGCAAACTGGTCACCAGCTTTCACTCCTCTGCCATTCTCCCTCTACTTAACTAATAAATGTATTTTTTTCTTTGTATTGAGTTTATCTCTCTTAATTCTTATATATGTCCTTAAGATCCTTCATATCAATTTAAATCAGAATATGTTCTCTCCCTTATACTGATGCTGTGTTTGTTTTCTCATCCTTATTCATGTATTTTGATTTAAAACACTTAATGAAATATAATTATTTAGTTCATCGTGGTCATGATTTTTCTAGCTGATGTCATGTGATATAAGAATTGCTATTCTCATTTCACCTTTTAATAAACTACATTTTCAAGCAAACATTATATCCTCTTTTACATATATCAGAAAGATTCTCAAGATTAAAATTTGTAAATAAATAGGTATAAAAAGATACATCTAGTTTGATAAATATATATAACACTTAGTTACGCAACTCTTAGTTTATTAAATCTAAATCAAAACAGGAATATTTTAAAATTATTTTTAAAAATTGATTTTAGAGAGAGGCAGGGGGAGAGAGAGAAAACTAGAGTAAGAGAGAAGGGGAGGAGAGGGAAAGAGAGGGACATTGATGTGAGAGAGAATCATTGGTCTGTTGTCTTCTGTATGTGCCTGATCAAACCCAAAACCTGGGAATGTGCCCTGACAAGAAATTGAACACACCACCTTTTGGTGTGCAGGATGGCACTCCAACCAAAGTCACAGAACAGGAATTTTAGAAATATATTTTGGTTTCTAAAATTCATAGCAAATATATGAGTTTATAATGTATTTAAAAGGGGTACAAACTACTGCATTTCTAATATATTTGAGGAATCAGATTTTATGAATATTAGTTATAATACCACAGTTTCTCACAAGTAAACATCATTATAAATTTTAGAAATAACTGGTGACTTGAAACCCAGTCTTTTAATTTAACCACCTAACAATGGAGTAAGGCGGGGAGAAAGGGTAACTCTAAAGCCAGAATTTGTGATCATGTATAGTCTGAAAACCCAGCGATCCTGAATTACTTGTTAAGTGGTGTCAGTATTCTACTTTGGAAAGTTGCTTTCTAATATGACAAGAGTCGAGGTCTGTTAAGGTTTTCTAGAGTTTCTGGGTAGGCATCTTTAAGTAGCTATCTCATAATGGTGAATGCTGATGGTAGAGCAGTAGGAGATTTTATTTAGAATAGAAAGCAGTGGCTTGAAAGAGGAGATAATTCTGTCATAATAATTTGTGGCCATGGGATTCTGATGAGGACAAAGCTAGTTTTGTAATAGCAAGTGCCATATTTTTTTTTTATGGGCATAAACTTCCATGCACAAAAGTACTGACATAGGATATTTTATTTCTTTCAATTTAGTTTTTCTGCTTTTTTTTTTAATATACACAATGCAATTAGCAAGTGAGAATCTGCCCACATTACACCAGCAGAGAACAGAATAACAGAGCTTTAAATGCATTTCAACACCTGACTTTTTAGTTAATAAAGCTACACAAATGTTAAAATTATACACTCCATGTTTCAGCCAATTAATTTCTGTGAGTTAAATTAACATTTTTAAAGAAACATCTCTACCCCAACACACACTGTGCTAGTGGGTGCCAATCTCACAGGTGAGAAGAGCAACAGTTTTGGGTCACGAATTTTAAATGTGATGATTTATTTCAAGAAATTATGTTTTGCCCTAGCCAGTTTGGCTCCATGGATAGAGCATCAGCCTGTGGAATGAAGGGTCCCGGCTTTGAGTTTGGTCAAGGGTATGTACCTTGGTTGCAGGCCTTGGTTGGGGGCATGCATGTTTTTCTCACATTGGTGTTTCTCTCTGTCTCGCCCTCTCCCTTCCACTCTCTCTAAAAAGCAATGGAAAAAATATCCTGGAGTGAGGATTGAAAAAAAAGAAAAAAAGAAACCATGTCTATTATTGCCAGCTCTTAGTGATTTAAAAAAAATAGTTTGCTTGTTTGTTTTTAAAATTGGTAATTTCCCCCCAAGGCAGTAATTCTTGAAAATTATGGGTGTTGATATATCATTCAGGATCCAAGAAAATATATGGCACAGCTACACTGACATATTTATCCCTATTACACATCAAGATTTAAAGTTGTCTTTTTTCAGAACTCTGAAGCACTAACAAATTAAATAATTGGATGGAGACTTATATTAGATTCCTTTTATTTTGTAAACTACCTGTGTAGGCAAGTGACTCTCAAGTGACCACTTTGCATTGTAATTAGTCAATTTTTATTTGTGGTATAGTCCAGTGATAGGAATTTTTCCTACTGCCATGCAGAAATTATTAGTTAGATACCTTCAAATTCAGAGAAGAGTTCACTATATGATTGGATGTAGTCATTAGGTGGGAACCTTTCTGTTAAGCAGCTCTTCTTTTTGTTCCCATTGGCTTGCTCAAAGTCATGCTAGTTTGGGCCTCAGACACAAATAAAGCCCCTTGTATGATGGCTCCTTCCCTTCCTCCCTCCCTCCCTTCCTCCCTTCCTTTCTTACCCTCCCTCCCTCTGGTCTCTTCTGAGATATCTACCTACATCAAGCACTCATCCTTTCCCATGTTCACCTCCACTTCTCCAAGCAAATGAAAGCAATATTTCATTTCTGTTCCCAGCCTGCCTCCTCTAAAAGGCCTAACCTTCCCTTTACAGACTAGGTGGGCTCTCCGTGGCTCTCACAACACTCGTTGCTCTCCATGCCCCCAACTTATCCTACTTCAACACCCAGAGCATATAGTCCTTAACGTTGCTGTTTGTAATCTAGGCTTCTATGACAATTCCAATTTCTGGTTAGTATAACTCATTCAAGAATTGTTTGGTTAATTAAAAGCTTGAATAACAACCATTCTAGAAAGCATCATATATTATTTGCTGCATCCAGTTGCTCATGAAATACAATTTCTTTTTAACTTCTTATAATCCAGTTTTCATCCCTACTTCTGTGAGTTTAATCTCTTAAGTGAGTCTTTCTAATTATCAATTCACTTTTCTCCTACTTTCTTGGGCCTCATTGTAGAGGGCAACACAATTAGTCATTTCTTTCTTGTTAAAAATATTGCTTCCCCTAAATTATATAAATCTCTTTGATGCTTTTTCTTGGAACTCTCATGGATAATGTATAGACACTTCCCAAGTTCCTCTGGGGGAACATTCTCTTTGTCAGTTTTCCATCAGAGATCTCACTCAGGTCCACAATCTCAACTCTCACTTCTGTGCCCTGGACTCTTAAATTATTCTTTACAGTCTGACTTTTTTTTTTTTTTTTTTTTTTTTTGAGCTTTACTCTGTATTTCTTGATTTGTAGTGATTCCTCAGAAACTTCCACTTAAATGTGCTTCTTCCTCCAATTCAACAGGCTTTTAAAATAACTCCCTTCACACACTCAGACAAGTTCATCTTCCTAATATCTCAATTCTTAGAGCTGCCTACACCTGAAAGCTTTTCTTTCCTTGTGGTTAGTTGTGTCTTCTCTTTTTTTAATATTTATTTATTTTTATTGATTAAGGTATTACATATGTGCCCATATTCCCCCATTGTTCCCCACCCCACTCCCGTACATGTCCTCACCCCCCTGCTGTCTCTGTAGTTCCTAAGTCCTAATGACTCCATTTCCTCCAGATTTCTCACACAAATATTCTCTTTCCTTTCTACTAATACTACTATAGTTACAACAGTAGGTATCATTAAAAATAAAAGAAAGAAAGAAAAATTAACTGATATTTCACTTCTATTTTCTTCATTATGCCTCTGACAAAACTGTCATCCTTCTCAGAAATTTTAAGTGACTTTCTATTTTGAGAACAGCATCAAGTTAAAACACCTAAACCTAGCATTCCAAAATCTAAAGAATCTTATCCCCAACAACCTTCTCGAAGTCATTAAACCAGCCTGTCATTCTCAGTAAATCCTGTATTTTTCTGCCTTTGAGATGTTTATACCATTCACTCAAACTGTGTGTGCAGCATGATCTCTGCTCAACTGTTCTCTAAGTCCTGAGTTTAGTAATTTTCCTTCATGAAACTTTCTTAGCTTATTTTCAGCTTGCAGCCCACACTCATGTATTACCCTTTGAAAGAAGAATTCATAATTTATTCTTTTTATTTACCCCCCTGGAAACCTGGTCCACCTTATAAATATTAATTGAATCATTTTGCTACTAATAAAAGATAGTATCTAATTTGATTAACATTTTAATTGGAAAAGTATGTCTGGTTGAGAATTTGGAATCATTAAGTGAGTTAAGATAAGAAACTAAATCTTAATCATTATCACATAGGATTTAAGAGAAAAAATGCAAGCTAAGTGCTTTTTGTGAATAATATCAGGTGTGTCCAAATTAGCTAACTATTTCTAAAATGTTTTTCTCATTGCAATTTGTTGATTTGGCATTTAATGAAATGTATCTCCCTAGATCACAATTTTAATGAATACTTTTAAAATGGTCTCAGTGGTTAAGGTCAATTTTTGAAAGGGTACGTGATTTTACCATTTTGTCTTTGGGATGTGCTAATTTGTTAGAAAATCCCAAAGACTCAAGTGAAGTTCTATAGTGTTAATTAAGTCCTAAATTGTTACCAAATTAAAACCTTTTGCTTACTATAGATTATGGGCACTAATATATAATTAAATACTGAAAATTTCTTATTTTCTATTATTGTGTTCTTTTGTATTCACTGTTATCTATCCTACATAATAAAAGGGTAATATGCAAATTAACCATCACTCCACTACGTCCACGATTGGGCCAGCAGGAGGCGCGGGGTTGGGACTCGGGGTAGCCAATCGCATTGGCAGGAGGAGCTGGGAGCGGGGACTCATGAGTGATCCCTGGCAAGCTGCGCCGGCTTGGGCTGGGGTGTCTCAAGCCACGAGGCCTCTCCCCCAAGCTGCGCGCCAGCTTGGGCTGGGGGTCTCAGGCTGCCAGGCCTCACCCCCAAGCCGCGGATGGCTCGCAAGCCGCGCCGGTTTGGGCTGGGGTCTCAGGCCGCCAGGGCCACATCCCCAATCCACGCGAGTGATCCCTGGCAAGCCGCACAGGCTTGGGCTGGGGGGCCTTAGGCTTCCAGGGCCACACCCCCAAGCCGTGAGATGGCTTGCCAGCCGTGCCGGCTTGGGCTGGGAGATCTCAGGACGCCAGGCCTCGCCCCCAAGCGGCACGATAGCTCGCAAGCCTTGCCGGTTTGGGATGGGGTTCTCAGGCCGCCAGGCCTTGCCCCCAAGCCGCGCGATGGCTCGCAAGCCACGCTGGTTTGGGCTGGGGGTCTCAGGCCACCAGGACCTCGCCCCCAAGCCGAGCTGCTTGGGCTGGGGTCTCAGACCTGCAGGGCCTGGCACCCAACTGCATGATCACCCAGCCAGCAGCAGCAGCCTGACGCGGCAGGGCGGTGCACCCCCACCAAGCTATCTTCAGGCCAGTGAAGGCAGCCTGGGCTGGAGCCGCACACCCCCACCGGGCTATCCACAGCCAGGCTGAGATGGCAGCCTGGGCAGGGGTCACAGCTTGGCTGGGCTGAGCCGGCAGCCTGGGCTAGGGTCTCAGCCTGGCCAGGGCCCCATCCCCTGCCAGCAGTGGCAGCCTGGGGTCTCAACCATTGAGTCACACCAGCCAGGCAGATATGGAGGAATCTTAAATGTTTCTTTTTTTTATAATATATATTTTATTGATTTTTTTACAGAGAGGAAGGGAAAGGGATAGAGAGCTAGAAACATCTATGAGAGAGAAACATTGATCAGCTGCCTCCTGCACACTCCCCACTAGTTATGTGTCCCCAACCAAGGTACATGCCCTTGACCAGAATTGAACCTGGGACCCTTGATTCTGCAGGCCAATGCTCCATCCGTCCGCTGAGCCAAAACAGTTAGGACTGTCCAATATGCTAAAGAAAAAACCCTATCTAATAAAGAGGGAATATGCAAGGGAGGGCATTTGGGGGTGACTGGGGTATCAGGGGCTGTCAGGGAAGTGGTTAGGGGGTGATCAGGCTGGCAGGCAGAGCGGTTAGGGGCAATCAGGAAGGCAGGCAGGCGAGTAGTTGGGAGCCAGCAGTCCTAGACTGTGAAAGGGATGTCTGACTGCCTGATCCATAGGATCAGGCCTAAACAGGTAGTCGGACATCCCCCAAGGGGTCCCAGATTGGAGAGGGTGCAGACTGGGCTCTCACACACACACACACACACACACACACACAAACCCGTGCACGAATTTCGTGCACCAGGCCTCTAGTATATATATAAAAGGCTAAGTGACCAGCTGACCGGCCAGTAGGTATGATACACACTGACTACCAGGGGGCAGATGCTTACCGCAGGAGCTGCCTGGTGACAGCAACTTTGCAGAGTGCCCTCTCATATTCCAGGACCCCTCGGGGCTGTTGGTCTGCTGGTTTCGGCCCGATCCCCACAGGCCATGCTGAGGGACCCCACCTGCCAGAGAGACCCTGCTCACTAGACAGACACCCTTTGAGCTCAGCGCTGTCCCAGGTGCGGCTGGCTAGGGAGGTACCACGGGAGGTTGGCTTAAGGGCATGTCTGGCTGGTCTCACCCAGTCCCACCATGCCAGCCACCTTCTAATTAATTTCCTTTCAATGTGCACAAATCTGTGCACTGGGCCTCTAGTTAAATTATAATCAAAATTCCTATTAAATGTATTTGTGTCTCTTTAAACAATAGGATTATCTTTTAAAAGGCAAATAATATACATATATTTTATTTGTAATTGACAATGTTTTTCCATTAATTATAACTGATCCTCTCAATAACATCATGAGGTAAGGATTACTACTATTCCGCTACTAGAGGCCCAGTGCACAGATTCATCCTCCTGTGGGATCCGTCAGCCTGGCCTCTACCCTCTCGCAATCCAGGACCCCTTGGGGGATGTCAGAGGCCCAGTGTACGGATTCTGCCTGGTCCCCACAGGCCAAGCTGAGGGACCCCACTGGTGCACAGATTCCTGCACCAGGCCTCTAGTATTCATATAAGATCTTTGGTTAATCTCTTCCCACCCTCTCCTCTCCCCTCCCCCTTTCCCTCTGAGATTCATCAGTCTGTTCCATGTTTCCATGCCTGTGCATTGAGCACCTGTCCCCTAGTGGTCAGTGCATGTCACAGCTATCGGTTGAGCAGTCGAACACTTAGCATATTAGCCATATATATATACATACATATACATATACATATACATTTACATATATATATACACACACATATATATATATATATATATATATATAGAGAGAGAGAGAGAGAGAGAGAGAGAGAGAGAGAGAGAGAGAGAGATGTTAAGGGAAGAAATAAATGACATTTAGAGAGATTCTGTGATTTGTCTAAGATGAGAAAGTCACTAAATGTCATAAATAACCATAAATCCTGCATTAAATTCTCCTTGACTCTGTCACTTGGATCACTTGGATGCCCCTATCCCACCATCTCTCACTAAGTTTTCAAACTCTGGAATCGCTACTTAATAGGCAGACAGCACTTAGGATAACTGACGCTATCTGTGTCCTGGTCCAGATGAGCACACTGAGCTACAGAATCCTTGTCACTCTTCTACTGCAACCTCCCTCGTTACTTGATGTTCCTGCTCTGATGCAAATTCAATTGTGGATTTACTGTAGTAATAGTCAAAGGCTAGTCCTACATCCTTGTCATTTGCTTTCTCATCCTACAATGTTCTGTTCATTTGAATAAAAATAGAATGTACTGGGAAAGTCGGTAGACTCAGAAACATTTTTTTCCTAAACATTTTAGTCAATTCTAACAGCCAACTTTAATTCTGTATTAACTGCAGGAAACCTAATAATCTGGTTTCTTAAGTATTTTTATCTAATTTCTCTTAAATAGGTATTTTCCTTAATGTTACACATAGATAAAATTCTTAGCCACACTTAAATTCACATTAATGTAGAACAAAATAATAGAACCTTGGGAAATTTATTTGGCAGTCTCTAGACTGCTTCTTTAGAAATCATTATGTTTTAGATTTAGAAATGGTTGGATAATTTTTCAGGATTTGTTTACTTACATCCTCAGGGGTAGAGAGAAAACAGAAATTAAACAACAACAACAACAACCAAATATCTCTATGACATACATTTGAAATACTAATTTTAACTGTAATTCTTCTGACCCATTCTTCTTTTTTCTTTGATTTCTATACTATATAATTTTTTTTTCCTCAGATAAAACAGTTTATAATTCATATAATTTTCATCGCAGTGGCTGATATACTCTGTGTATTCTCTTTATCTTGTCTAGCTTCTCTGGAGAAGGGAGCTAATGAAAAAATAATAGAATTCTTTATTTATTGTCCTAGACTTTCATTTTATTTTGCTTATTTATATGTCTCTGTATTCTTTTCACTTTAGCTTACAAATTTCATATCGCTGTGTATCAACCCAATATATTACATTCTCCTTGGGATATTCTTCTTCTTTTTTTATAGGTCCATCATATATATATATATATATACCATGAATTACATGCAGGAAGGATTTATTCACAAATATTTCACACATCAAGTTTGTGCTATACACAGAATCAGAGAACAATATTTAATCTTGTGCTCACAATTTACTAGCATTATAATCTTTGTGTAACTGTCTCTCTCTCTCTCTCTCTATATATATATACATGTATTAACATGTGTATATAATATAATACGTGCATATACATTTGATTTTTAAAAAAAATATTTTTATTGATTTCAGAGAGAGGAAGGGAAAGGGATAGAGAGATAAAAACATCCGTGATGAGAAAGAATTACTGATTGGCTGCCTTCTGCACACCCCACACTGGGGATCAAGCCCACAACCTGGGCATGTGCCTTGACTGGGAATCAAACCATGACCGCATGGTTCATAAACCAATGCTCAACCACTGAGCCACGCCAGCTGGGCTGTATTTGATTTTTTACATTTTCACATAGTAACATTGGCTAGTTTTTCTTTAGATTATAGTACTTTTAGTTTTAACACTATTTAGATTTATGTAACTATCACAATATACAGGTCAGCATACAGAACAGTGCCATCACTCCAAACATCCCCGTTGTTATCTTTGATAGTCACCCACTCCTCCAGCGCCTAACCCCTTGCTGTCACTGATCTGTGCTCCACAATTATAGTCACTCCCTTGGAAAATGGCATATACTGGAACCATGCAATGGGTAAGTCTTTGAGACTGGCTTCCTTCATTCAGCATAATGCCTTGAGTTTCATTCAAGCTGTATGCACTTATAGTTTGTTCCTTTTTATTGCTAAGTAAGGTGATGTACAACAGTTAAAAATCTATTTACTCAGTTACAGACATTTGGGTTATTTCACGAATGAATAAAATTAAAATTTCCCAAGTGACTAAAGATGCTGTAAATATTGATATACAGGTATTTGTGTAAACATGGCCTCTTATTTCTCTGGGGTGAAAACATAGCAGTGGGGTTTCTGGGTCGTGTTGTTAAGTGTTAGTTTAACTTTCTAGGGACTGCCAAACTAATTTACAGAGTGATGTACAATTTTGTATTCTCCCAGCAGCAACGTACAGAAGTTCCAGTTTCTCTATAACTTTGCCAGCACTTTTTATTGTTAATGTGCTTGTGTGAGCATATGCATTTTGCATATATACATGTGAATAATGTATTTATTTAATATTTACATATGTAATATTTATTTCAGACTTTTTAGTATGTCTATAGTGGTATTAAAAAAGATGAGGGACATCTTTGTTTAGACAATAATGTAACAATTTAATTTGTTTCCTGTTCTATAAAATGTAAGTTACTAGAACATTTGTGCATAAAAGATTACATGAAAATTAGATTGCTTTATAAATAAATTATAAAAAGTAGGAAAAATTTTAGCTGTTCTTAATAATAGGTTTACATATAGAATTGATCATTTGAGTTATTTTGCTGACAAAAGCCTGAGAAAGCAATGGATTTGGAACCAAATGATTAAACATAAAATTTGTAATGTTTGCTTTTTAGAAACAGTATTCAGTATAATACTAGCTCCTTTAATCTAAAAAGCAATTCTTATGGGCCAAAAGTATATCCATCAACTTCTCTAAGGGAGAGTAAAGGTGTAGTAGAAGTAGAGAAGACAGTGTATGTCTTAAATCTCTAGAATCTAATTGGAGAATTAAGTATACGGTGTATATGCAAAATATTAGAGATTGGTTTAAGTACTTATGGAAAATAGTAGGCTGTTTTTATTATGTGCATAGTTTCAAAGATGGATTACTTTTCTTTGGCTCTTTTAAGAAAATTATGCAAAGTATTTCCTTTTAACTTTTAATATGATACAAATAATTTCAAAGCATTCATTTTACAGCATTCTACTTTTTCTTTGAAACACCTAAAATGCATTTGCCTACCTAAAGACCAAAAATATGATTTCATAAACTTGAAGCTGTAGGAAACATATCAGTCAATATCAGTAGTTCCTATCACCACAAAGTTGAAATTCCAGATTCCTGAGAATGTACTATTTATTTCACATTGTTAAGAGGAATTCTTTTTACTTTGATAAAAATGTCATTTAATTTCTTAAAATTGTTAAACTTTCTACTTAAAGTAAAGAACTTGTTGGTTGTTGGTTTGGTAACTAATAAGTTTAAAATATACTCTAAATGTTATAAAATATTATTTTTAATTTGCTTTTGAAATGTTGTGGATTAGGATACATCTTGGAATACTATAAAAAAACATTACAATTGATAAATATAAGTGTAATTAACCACAACTAATTAGTATAGTCTTTTAAGAGCAAACTATTTCTATTGGTGGTTTAAATTTTTCTTATTATTTTACAGACAGGAAAATTTTCAGTGTGTCCTCAAATGCAGATAATATGAGAACCTGTAATCACTGTTATTTGAAGGTTTTTCACTTGGCAAGCAATTAGAGTTGGTATAGAATTATACTTCTGTATTCAACATTTATTGATAAAGGTTTAGAACGGAATATTCATGAATTTCTGATCCACAACAAGAGATAAAACTTGATTTGATGAAATTTTGAATTAAACTATCTGATATCACAGATTTTATTTATGGAAAAAAATTTCACTCCATTTTAGCTGACAGAAGAACATATATTTTAAAATAAAATCCAACATATTAACAGAATTAAGTCTTCAAAATGACACATAATGTATAAAATAAGTCAAAAACTGCGGAACTGGTGACTATTGGAGTTAAATTACATCACTTGGCTGTTCATAAATATAATAATCCAGTATATATCCAAATATTCTTAGCCTATAAAATTTTGAACATGCTATTATTTCATTTTGTAGACCTGCCTATGCATGCATTCACTCTCCAGCTACAAAATGGCAGCTGGTTTATCTTACCCTTATGATCCTTCAATGAGGAAAGCCATTTCTAGATTATTAGTTTGAGTCTTCTCTTTCTAACCTGTCATGTGTACCAGTGTATGTTTTTTATGCTTTTGTTCATTTCCACATTAAAATATGGCATATATCTGTATCTTACTGCAGAATTCTGCAGTTCTCACTTTTAATAGTTAATGTGCTACACTAAAAATAGACTCCTGTTTATTGAAATACTAGAGGCCCGGTGCACAAAATTCATGCAGGATGGTGGTGTGGGGGGAGGAGGATGTGTCCCTCAGCCCAGCCTGCACCCTCTCCAATCTGGGATCTCTCTCACAATCCAGGACTGCTGGCTCCCAACCACTCACCTGCCTGCCTGCCTAATTGCCCCTAACTGCTTCTGCCTGCCAGCCTGATCACCTGCTATCCACTCCCTGCCAGCCTGATTGATGCCTAACTGCTCCCCTGCTCACCCCATTGTCCCTAATGGCCCTCCATTGCTGGCCTGGTCACCCTAACTGCCCTCCCCTGCCGGGCTGGTTGCCCCCAACTGCCCTCCCCTGCAGGCCTGGTCCCTCCCAATTGCCCTCCACTGCAGGCCTGGTTGCTCCCAACTGTCCTCCCCTGCAGGCCTTATACCCCTCCCCTCCCATTGCCCTCCCCTACAGGCCTAGGTCCCCCCCAACTGCCCTCCCTTGCAGGCCTGGACCCTCTCCACTGCCTTCCTCTGCTGGCCATCTTGTGGCGACCACCTCGTGTCCACATGGGGGCGGCCATCTTTGACCACATGGGGGCGGCCATCTTGTGTATTGGAGTGACGGTCAATTTGCATATTACATCTTTATTATATAGGATGTGTCCCAGCCTTTTGATTCAGAAGATTGATGAGTCTCCCTAGATCATATCAGAAAAATAACACACCCATTCTTTCTATTAGGTCTCTTTCTCTACCCATTGGAGCTATTCATATACCATTGACTACTTTCTACCAACTTGAACAATCAACCTCTTTTCTATAGTTTCAGTAGAAACACTGAAGTCATTAGATAAAAAGAGGATATCTGCCATGCAGTAAGTCAGTTGAGCCAAATCTGGTTCTTTTTTTTTAAATTTAAGAATAGTTGGTAGATAATTTTATATTAGTTTCAGGTATAAAATATAGTGACTCAACATTTATATACTTTACAATATGATCACCTTCCTATGTCTAGTAATTATCTGTCATCATGCAAAATTATCACAATATTATTGACTATATTTCTCTTCACCTATTTCATCCTTGACTCCACTCTTCTCTCTGCAAACCATCAGTTTGATTTCTGTTACTATGAGCCAGTTTGATTCTTAATGAGAATGACAATGGTTGAAGCCCACTTCTTTTCATATCTGTAGCTGGAAGAGATTTTGGTGTAGAGTAAGAACAAGGATTTTAGGGTTCTGAGGAACTAGATTCAGACCCCATCTGTGCCACATGTTAGCTGTGTAAGTACTAACTTGGTAAGGCATCAAAAAAAAAAAAAAAGCAATAAGAGGATATATTTAAAGTACTCCATGAATTAAATTACCAGATTAAAAGTTGTATCTTAACTCTAATTGAAAAATTAAAAAATGATTTAAAAAGTATTCCTGCTTTCTAAACTTTGACAACTGAAGCTCTCCATAAGTGTTTCCATATATAGTACCTATTTGTCTAAAAAAACAGCAGTCAGTTAGATTGAAAGTTCTTTTGGGCCATGAATCTTGACATGTTTATTTTTGTATCAATAATGAGCTGCGCTCATGTGAGAATAAACAACACATACATTTTCTTGAAAAAAAAATCCCTTCATTTTTTTCATTCATTCTATAATGGAATATCAACTCATAAATATAAAAATAAAATGCCAGTGGATTTGATAATTTTCTTTAGCCCCCTACCTCCCAGGCAATTCATGGACCTTGGAGTCAAAGCTAAGGAATCCTTCTTTATACTTTTTTTAATTCTCATCTTAAATTTCCAGGGAGAAAGTACTATGTTCCAACAGGTCCTCATTTGCTTTCCCCAAGTAATAATCTGCAGCAAATAATGACCATGAGCCATTCTCAAGTGACTTTTATGATTCAAACAAACATGACACATGGACAAGCGACTTAGCTGTCTGTGTTGTTGTGTGTGACATTTCAGGACTCTTGGCATCCATTGAAGTAGAAGTTGTCTTCTTATTTTCAACCAACAAATATGAGGCTCCGTGGGGTCTGGTCCACTGTTACCTCTACGCTCCCGTCTTCTTTCATCCTCCTGTGCTCTAGTCATCCTGGTCTCCTTAAAGCTCCTGTGCCACAAGCCTGGAAAGTAATTCCCTGGATCAGGGACTTGGCATTTGCTCTTTTCCCTCCTTTCTTTCCGATTTGTACTCAAATGTAACATTCTCAGGGAAGACTTCCCTGACTAGTTATTTAAAATCATTTCCCCTCAAAAAATAAAATCATTTCCCTTATTACTTTCCTGTTTCCTTTCCCTGTATTGATTGCTTTTCTCCTTAGCACCTGTCATTATTGACTATATCATGTGTTTTTTCTTATTGATTCTGTGTTTTGTTTGTATGCCCTACAAGAATGTAAGCCTCAGGAGAACAGGGAGTAGCTCCTGCTTTGTTTGCTGCTGTAACTCCAGGGTTTTGGATCAGTTGCATGCAAGTATTCAGAACGCAATTATATAGATTGAATGAGTGAAGGGACAGCTTATAACTCCTGACATTTATTTCCCCCAGTGAAGAACATATTTTCTTTTGTTGGCAGTTGTTTTCACTTTTCTTCTTCATTCCTCAAAAATTCATTGAGCCAGAGTGCTGCTTAAAGGCTTTTCAGAAAATGAATGAAGTGCAAAAAGAATTCTACCAAATTTAAAGAAAAGTCCTTAATTAAATCAGATGTTTCTCTTAGTGAACATGATATGGTTTTTTTATCTAGTATCAGCTTATTTTCTAGAGGTGAACTATTTCAAGGGTTAAAACTTGGCTTATTATACAGCTTTTCATAGCATATATCTATTTCATTAATAATGATAATGCATAATGACTACTATATGCAAAATACTTTAAATATACTATCTTATTTAATTTTCATAATAAATCAGTGAAATAGAGATTATTTTACCAGTATTAGAAATAGAGCTTAAAGAGATTAAATGATTTTCCTACAGTTGCATAGTTAATAGTGCTAAAACTTAACTTCATTGTAAATAGAGCATATTCTTTTAAGCATAGTACTTTTTCTTCTTAAAGTTAAAGAATTATATAATGTTAGAGCTGGAAATGACAATTGATGTTGTCCATAGTCTTCATTATTTAGATAAAGAAATGAGAACTTGAATGATTTGTCCAGGGAATTGATACTATTTAGTGAAAGAGAAAGAGCAGGGAATGCTTCTAAATACTTATTCTGAAGCACATTCTGGTACCTTTCTTCTATGCACAGAATGGATAATGTGTATAATTATCTCTTCATATATAGATACAATAAGAAAATTGCGAATTGTTTTCCACAGAGCTACTTTTATGCAGAGTTACATTTCCTCTTTTTAGTTGGTTGGACAGATATGGGACACACACACACACACACACACACACACACACACACACACACACACTATGGCCTTATGTATGGTCTTCCAAGTCTTGAAATAATATTAGAGTCTATCCTATATAATAAAAGCCTAATATGCTAAGTGTCTGGTGGTCCGGTTGGCTGTTCAACCAATCAAAGCATAATATGCTAATGATAGGCTAAGGCCCCTCAACTGCTCGCTATGATGTGCATTGACCACCAGGGGCCAGACAGTCGATTGATCAACCAGTCGCTATGAAATGCACTGAACACCAGGGGAAGATGCTCTGACCAATAGTTAGCTTGCTGCTGGGACCTGGCCGATGGAGACTGAGCAAGCGGGGCAGGACATGCCGTGGAGCCCTTCCGCAGTCCCTCCTTGGTTGGCCAACCTCCCGCGTCCCTCCCCGGCCCCGATCATGCACCCGGGGTCCCTCAGCCTGGCTTGTGCCCTCTTGCAATCCGGGACCCCTTAGGGGATGTCGGAGAGCTGGTTTCATCCCAATCCCGCAGGCCAGGCCAAAGGACCCCACTAATGCATGAATTCGTGCACCAGGCCTCTAGTTTTAAATAAAAATCAACTATCAGATGCAAAATTTGAGATAGAGCATGATGCTCTCCAGGTATTATCCACAAATTCCTTCTTTACAAACCCAGGAACTATTTCATTATATGAACCACTTGGTATATATCATCCATTATACATTATTTAGGATCTTTCATCTTTCTTTTGCCACCTTTCTATGGAAAACAGGAAAACAAACAAACCACCACACACAATGTTCATATGCTTATAATTTGGTTTTATTGCCATAAAGTATAAATAGTGTTAATAACCAACTAACATTAAAATTTAATTTGAGCCAGAAACCAACATTGGAAAAAATTATTCTAAAATAAAATTATTTTTGGTACATATATTCTAAATGTTTATCCTTTCTTCTTATTGTGAAATAGTTCTTCTCACAAGAGGTTAAAAACCTATACAGCCCTGGCCATTGTGGCTCAGTTGGTTGGGTGTCCTCTCATACACTGAAAGGTTGCTGGTTCACATGCCCAGGTTGCGGTCTTGATCCCTGGTGGGGGTGTGCAGGAGACAGATGATCAATGTTGTGCTCTCACATCGATGTTTCTTTCTCTCCTTCTCCCCTCGTCTCTCTCTAAAAGTCAATAAAAATTCTTAAAAAATACAACAGATACACAAAAAAACTATACAGAGTTCATTTGTATCATTTTTCAGCTATCCCCAATGATAACACCTTACATTACCATAGTATATTATCAAAATCAGGAAATTCATATCAGTACATTGCCATTAGCTGCAAACCTTATTGAAATTTCACCAATTTTTACATGTACTGTGTTTTGTTTTATTTTGGAGTAGAGGTATATAGTCATATGAAATGTTATCACATGCATTTGTTCATATAACCATCACCACAGTCACTATATGGATGTTGTCACAAGGTAACTCCATGTTACTGTTCTTTAGTCAAAACTTCCCTCCAGCCTTAATCCCTGGCAGCCACTGATTTGTGCTTCATCACTATTAATTCTCCAGGACATGAAAGTCAATACTGTACCAACACTGTTTAGGTTTCATTTTTTAAAAAAATACATGATTTTATTGATTTCAGAGAGGAAGGGAGAGAGAAATAGAAACATCCGTGATGAGAGAAAATAATTGATCTGCCTCCTGCACTGGCCCCTCCCTCCCTCCCTGATCCCCCCCCCCCCCCCCCACACACACACACACAGGGAATCTATCCTGCAACCCGGCATGTCCCTGACTGGGAATTGAACCAAACTCTTGGTTCCTGGGTTGATGCTCAACCACTGACCCACACCAGCTGGACTCGGTCTCATTTTTTTTAGGAGTATCAGTATGTAACGATAGTCTTCGAGTTAGGAGATAGTGATGTTTGTTTTCTTAGAGATGAGGTGTCAGAAATTTTAATGTTTGGATGCCCAAAGCAAAATCAGTGGTGTGGTTATTATTATCAACTCAACTCCCCTCCCCTTTTCAAATTAGTTAGGGAACAGACAGAACTTAAGCTAAATCTTTAAAAAACATGTGTGTTTTTTTTTAGAAAAACCTAATTTTAGATATGTATCACCTGTCTTCTGCGTGTATTAGCTGAGTCATTTGGGCTCAATCACAAAATTATCAGCAGAAAACCAAGCAACCAATGTGAAATTGGTGGGCCATGCTTCTATAACACATAAGCAGAATTCAATAGAAGAGCAACACTTGGAAATTTCTATATTGCAGAATTTTACATTTTCTCATCTTCCTATTGAAATATTCTTGAATGTACAGAAAAAATATCAAACTTATGAATCATCTATATCTTCATACAGACAGCTCAAATTAACACATGGCAAATTAGTATTTCACGCCTAGAGTACATGGCTCTCCTCATTCTTGTTATGTAACTGTTGTAGTCATGGCATTTTGGAGTACAAGGATCATGGACGACACAAACTAGCTCGAGAAAAGTTCAGTGTAGAGATACAAGGTAAGTGTTTGAATCTAAGGACAAGAGCTACTGAACAAGGCTTCAAAAGTAGTCAGAGGCTGAACAGCCTCTCTTCCTAGACCTATGCCAAGGGGACGATTAGAGGGCAGTCTGCTTACCCCAAACCTTGTACAAAGTACCAACCCCATCAGCCACCCAAGTGAGTGTGCTTGCTCTGCAAGCTCCACACAAGGCGAATGTATGGAATCAAAAGCAGAATGCCTGTCTCCTAAATGTTTACAGGCACCGGTCTAAGTTTATAAAATGCATTCGGTCAATTAGTCCTCACAACAACTCTCTGGAGTAGGTCCTAGCATTTTACAGATGACGAAATTGAGCAGAGAGGATAAGCAGTTCTACCAGGGTCAGAGAGTTAGGGAGCAGAGCTGGGATTTGAAACCAGGTGATCATAATTACCATAACCTACTGAATTTTACTATTGCGTATCCCCGGGTTTAGAAATTCTTTTGGATATTTCTACCACAAGGTTCAAGCTTCCTCAAATATTTCTCAACCTTCCAAAGTTCCTTCTCTGATTTTTTCTCTTGTCCCTGATTTCTAACTCTTTCCTTGTAGGAATAAAAGCAAAAACATCCCTTTACAAAGCTCTTCCAAAGTCTTATGTAGAGAAACTGCGCTTTCTCCAGTTTCTACTGTCAAAGTTAGTTTAAAAGTTTATTTGGCTATTCAGTGACGAGGTCGAAGGTTAAAAATTAATCCTCATAAGACTACTACCCACCTGTTTAAGTTTTTAGCAAGACTTTCAAAGGGTTTATATATAAACATACCCTTTTTTAGAATCCGTTTGCTCATAGACTGATTCTGCCCTTGCCCTTCCCATATTTTAGGTTATGAGGTTCGTAATCATATTGTGTTTGACTCTCACTGCCAATTAATGAATCCTAGCACACTGAGATTTGGAAAGGGCACAGGCTTTCTTATCTCCTTGTGAAAAATACCTCACAAGATAAAAATGAGCAATTTTTCCTTCTCTTCATGTGCTGTGGAAGGGTATACGCCATTTAACATTATAAAGCTATTCTTGCCCAGCCTAAGTAACTCAGTGGTTGAGAGTCAACCCATGATGCAGGAGGTCAAGGTTCCATTCCCGGTCAGGGCACGTGCCCAGGTTTTGGGCTCAGTCCCCAGCAGGGGTAATGCAGGAGGCAGCCAATCAATGATTCTTTCTCATCATTGATGTTTCTCTCTCCGTCTCCCTTCTTCTCTCTGAAATCAATTAAAAAATATATATATTTTTAAAAATAAAGCTATCCTTGCAGAAATTATTTCTAATAACAGTCTAATGACACTCTATCTTTGTTTTATGAGTAATTTTTAAGGTTTACAAAAGTTTATAATTTATATTGGTTTTCTTAAAATGGAGCCATATTAAAAATTAAATTAAAAACCTCTATTTTCTGAAAAGAGAAAATATGAGAAATGTAATATAAATTTAAAAGAATATAAGTATAAATATAGAAGAAAAATTTTAAGCAGTAATAGGTTTATTTTGAAAATCAGAAGTAGATAATTGACATACTTTTTTCTTCATCATGGAAAAGGGCAAAAACAATAAGATAAATGAATTTTGTGTATTTAAACAGATGATAGTCTAATCTCATTTAAATGGATGATGTATAAAACATATATTTTCATTTTATATATATATATATATATTTCCCAGCTACATTGGCTATTCATGCTTTTAAATAACCACCTATTTGATTATTATTGATAATTTAATTTTTAGATCCACAGATAATAATCTCTATTCCCTGAGGGAAAATACAGATTTCTATGAGAAATTGCTTGTCTCCATTGCTGTACTAGTATGTGTGGCTATGCAGGTTTTCTGTTAGTGAGATGATATTCTGGTGTAGAAAGTTCCTTTGCTTTGACAGTGGTTTAGGTTACCCGAGGCATTGCCCTTCTCCCATTTCAAAACTGACCCTTTGGGAAGCAGCCTGTAGCTTTGGCCCCTTAGAAAATATTGGGTATTGGGTGTTCTTAGAGGAGGAACTGAGTCAGTTACTCCACAGCCAGAGATTCACACAACTACTCCAGTGCCCATTGCTCAGACCCCAAATCACTCTGGCCACTGCTCAGGCTAATTCTCTCTGCAGTCTTTTCTTTGGCTAACAAAGAGCTGTTAGTCAGTTTTACTGAGTTTTACATTTATTCTTATTTCATCAGTCTTATCTATGGAGAAATTTTCAGGCATATGGCTTGCTCATGATAAGCTTCATGATTTTTTTAAATTATACAGTGAATATTTAAATGTATTCTATAATTTTAATTTGAGGTAGAAGAAAGCTTTCTACTTAGTCATCATAAATTGGAAATGTTTATAAAGCTAGAGCAAGTTGTAATAATTGTCTTTGTGAAAGGAAAGGGATATCACTATATAATATTCTTAAGGAAAATCCCTAATATAAAAAAAATTAAAATATTATCAATTTAATCTCAATTATATGATAGGAATTGCAAATATAGATAGACAGTAGCTGCGAAAAGTAATGTAAAATAGATGCTTAAAAAAGGTAATATTAATGGTGGCTGATTTTCTCCTAAGTTGTTTTTATAAGATTTCATTTTAAGATGACATATTTATGGTTTCTGCACTTTGCAAACTCAATAAACATCTCTCCAGATTATGATTTGATGTAAAAATTTACTGAATAAAGGTATTACATATCCTGTATTCTGAGTGCTTTCTCCCTAAGGAATCTAAATCGTATTTACAGAAATAAGTTAGCTAATTTTCAAAGTGCTCCTCTGTGGAAGAAAAATAGGTAGAAAAAATGCTAAGAGAAGCAAAACATATAGCAATGGACTAAAAGAAAATAACATTTAAAGTCATGGTCCTACATTCTACATTTATGCAACATAGAATAAGGTATTTCATCACATTTGTATCTAAATATATATAACACTTATTAGTAATTACTGGTATCCCTGTCATTTAGTCATAATATAGGCATACGAGGGAAAATGTGTAAACTTCTTGAGGGATCACTAGGCTTTGATTTACCAAAATACTGTTTACAGTAACTCATGCCCTAAGTGAAATATAAAAACTGGGGAATAAATTTAAGTGTCTTAGGTATAAGTAATAAAGTTGCAATCACTTCTACAGTTTAAAACCTAAACAGTGGACTTATATTTTCTGCTCAGTCTTGTGCTGCCCCACAGGTATGGGATTCAGAATCTTTGAAACTCTGTAAAGGGAGAAAGTCTTAGATAAAGAACAACCACAATAGAACTGCTAAAACCAGCATATTCTTGTACTCCTCTTGTGCATGCTGCGTCTACAAATAATGAAGCTTCTGCAAGGGTCACCAGGGTAGACTAGAGCAGGGACTGTGTTGTTTCTATAAAAGAAAGGCTTTGATTTGGGGTTATAAAAGTCATTCCTTGAATACGTGCCTGAATTCAGTTTGATAAGGGTTGAAGTAAAATGTAATTGCCTAAATGGGTTTTTTTTTTACATGTGAAAAACCCACACAGAAATCTTCCTTGTTAAAGTGACATTCTAAAAAGCATGTTTATTATTTAACAATATACATAAGAAACTGCAGTGTAGGTACTGCTCCCCTGTACAAATATTTTTCAATAAAAATAGAACTTTATAAAGACAAGAATGTAAGATATGTCAATAGCAACAACAAAAATGCTCTGACAGATACTGAGTGTCAAACATATTTGAGAAAATTATTGTTTGGGATTCCAAGGAACTTAGTCTACTGATAGAAAAAAATCTAAACCAAATAAATCTAAACTTGTTAATCTAACATATATTTTAAATGCTTTGTTGGAGATACAGAGTTACAAATGCTTCAAAAAGGAAAACCCACTGAATCTTGATTCAAGGAGTGGTTTAAAGATGAAGTGAAATATACACTGAGTTTTGAATACTACATAGGAATTTTGATAGGTAAAAAGAAGTCAGGTTGGACATAATATATCTATATATATAAAAGCCAAAGTCTCTGGTCCACCGAATGACTGGACAACCGGCTGGTCGCTGTGATGTGCACTGATCACCAGGGGGCAGATGCTCAACACAGGAGCCACCGCCTTGTGGTCAGTGTGCTCCCACAGCAGGAGTGCTGCTCACCTGCCGGATGGGCACTCATGGCTGGTGGTGCAGCTGCGGTGGCGGCTCAAGCCTCTCCAGTGCTAGTGCTACTGAGCGGCAGGCATAGCGGGGCCAGGATGAACAGGAGAGGCGCAGCACCAGGCCAGGGCTCGGGCTGCTCCCCGGCTGCCTATCACTTTGCACACTACTACATCCCTCAGAGGGATGCTGGACTGCTCGGTTTCAGCCCGATCCCTGCAGGCCCAGAAGTGAAATTGCTGGATCATATTGTAGTTCTATGAAGGTAGGAGCACTCTCTTTTCTATACTGTTGTATAAGTGATAATCATAGAGAAAATAAGTGGCCAACATAGATTTATTAAAGAATAAATATCCATAAGTTACATTATTTTCACTCTATGCCTGGCTCAGTTAGTGCATTGGTTGTCAAGATACATAACAAAAGAGCCCAAAACATGGCTATAAACAACAAAGACTTACCTTTTTTTTTTTTTAAATTGTGTGTATTGATTGAATGGCTTCTTCTCTCATTTCTCCTGGCTTCATTTATATGGGTGCACTAAGCTGGAGGGTTTGTTGATTCGTAGAGTCTAATATGGCCTTGTTTGCATGTCTAGGAGTAGTATACCTGCTGTTACCTAGCACATTTTTATATTCTCAGCAAGATTATGGTGGCTTACTTTAAATAGTACTCCAGGTATGGTTTCTCTTTTGCTCTCTGCTCAATTATATATCTTTTTTTTAAAATACATGCACATTGAATTCCAAAGGTCAAATTTATTCTTCTTATTCTGCATATTATCTGAATGACCTTGTTTTACATAGGAGATATTTTCCTCCACTTTGTTAAGATGGGCAGTATCATTAGCAGATTCTTACCTGAAAATAAATTGCTCAGCAAGTCTGGGCATAGACAATTTAATTTATTTACATTATAGTTTAACCATATTCTCCTTTTTGTCATCATAAAGCCCATAATCTTATATCATAATTCTTCTATCAGCCCAGTTCTCTCTTTCTCTCCTCTCTTATTTTATCTCTTATCTCTTCTCACACATCTCACTTTCTTTCTCTTTCATTTCCCTCTCTTTTGCCCATAGAATATGAGGCAGAAACCTTTAGTGAGCTATATTGCTATGCAAACAAAACTTTTTCTAAGAAGCTCTGTCCTGTCTAGTGATTAACCACATGTAATTCAAGATTCTTCATTCCATCATTTTAAATAATAAGACTCATATATCTATATACCAATTTTTCTGATTTTCAATTAGTTTCAAGCTCAAAGTGTGTGTGTGTGTGTGTGTGTGTATACGGTGCAGAGAGTAGGATCCTTGAGAAGCCTAAAACTAAAATTTTATACCATTTCATCTGTTAATCAATTTTAAAAACCTAACCATAAGTAGACACAAAAGCTCTCCCCTTACTAATAATCTTACCAGTTTAGAAACTTCATGTGTTGTAAGGCCTTCAAGGGTTTTCTGGAGAAAAGTTGGTCTGATTTTTCCCTTCATTTTTATTACTGTTTGTATAAAGCACTATTACATCAGGTTTTCTTTACATGCCCTAATTTTCTATCACTTTACGTGGATGACTCACATTCTGCTTTTTTTTGGTGATTATCACTTCATTAGTGTTGTTTATTTTATCACATCAGGTGACATCTATCTACTTCACAGAATATTTTGTTCTTTACACCGAGTTTATTTGGAGAAAAAGATATTAGGAAGTGAGAAACCTCAATTTAGAATTCATAGAACAGCTCCTTTAAATTTTATTTTTTAAAACATCACTTAAATTAATGCTTTTTCATACTAAAGAGTAATAATATTCACCCAACCTCATCTAGCACTCACAGTGTACCAACAAAAGCCCCACAGATGCTCACTCATTTAAACCTAAGAACACTTAGACATGTAACAGAGTGAATTCAGGCCAATGGCCACCAGCAGTGGTAATGATTGATAAATGAAAAAGAGAAAGGAGACACAAAGGAAAATAAACAGATACCTGTGGTAGGAGAACTTTTTTACTTCCTCAAAATATAACATTAAGAAAGACAGGCCAGTGGTCAACAGCAGTGATGAGATTAACTAGGCAAAGAGGGAAGATGGGAACGAAATGAGGGCTACAAGGAAGTCCTCAGGCACTCTACCATTTAGAATTTAGGCTGACCAGAAGGGGTCTGCAAAGGGATTCTTGGTTTCCTGAAGAAATATAGTGCAACTTATTTTCAATTTCAATTTCCCACTAAGAATCTATATATTTTCCCAAAATATATTACACAGTTGTTATGGGTTGAATTGCACTCCTCCCCACCAAATCTTAGGTTGAAATCCTAACCCCTAATACCTTAGAATGTTACCTCATTTGGAAATAAGATTGTTGCAGATGAAATTAATTAAGATGAGGCCATACTGGAGTAGAGTGGGCCCTAATTCAATATGACTGGTGTTCTTATAAGATGGCCATATGATGAAAGAGATGAAAGGAAATGCCAAGATAAGGCAGAGATAGGCCTTATGCTACCACAAGCCTAGGAGAACCAAGGGTTTGATGACCACCACCAGAAGTCAGGAAGAGGTAAGGAAAGTTCCTGCTTCCTCTATAGGTTTCAGAAGGAGCATGGCCTTGCCTCTACCTTGATTTTGGAATGCTAGTCTCAGAACTACACATCTAAATGCCTAATTACTTGGAATATATCATGAGTAAATTTAATTTTATTATGCTTTCTTATCCACAAAAAATTATTTAAAAAAATGAGATACGGATGAGAAAGGTGAAGGGATTAATTGAAACACACACACACACACACACACACACACACACACACACACGCACACACACGCACGCACACACACACACAACACATAAAAATTTGACTAAGACACAGTCAACAGTATGATGATTACCAGAGGGAAAGGGAGTGGGGGCGGAGAGAGGAGGGTAAAGTGGGGATACATGGGGATGGTAGGAGACTAGAATCGGGTGGTGATCACACAATACAATATACAGATGATGTGTTCTAGAACTGTACTCCTGAAACCTATATAATTTTATTAACCAATGTTATCTCAATATATTAAATAAAATTAAATAAACAAATTCTCCAAAGAAAAGTTTAAAACAATAAATATAATACAATAAAATGATACAGAATAATAGTAGTATTTCAAAAAGAATAAAAAATAAAAATATGAGATACAGCAAAACATTTTTCCCTTTTGTAATTTGTTTGATTTCTGGATTGTTTTATAATTATGGCTTTTGTTTTATCTCTCTATATATCCACTCTAAAGCGAGAAATATTTGTGAATAGAATCAAAAGCCTTTATATCTGCAGCATTCATACATAGAATTATCAAGCTGAGGTGTCTTCTCTCTAGGAAATGTACATCAAGAAAGAAAATTTAAATAACCATAAATATACATTAATGGGAGCTTTGCTTTGAGAACATAGCATGGATTTTCATAACCCTCTTGTGTAAATAAAGCCTTTCTATTCGAGTTATTTGATTTCTTTTTTCATATTCTTTAAGTCATATAAACAAGAACTTCCTGTCAAATAATGTAATTTCTGTCAGTTTGCACTAGTCAAATAAATAACTGATCCTATGTTAAAAATCAGGGAGTTTTCTCAGTTTGTGCCTTATTTATTTATTTATTTATTTATTTATTTTTTTTTACAATTGAACTGAGGATTTTGTGAGGATTTTTGAATCACTTATTTGCTGTCTTGTCTCTCATATTAGCTAGTTTGCATAAATTGTGTTTACTGGGGAGTTATCAATTGCACCCTCTACCTTTATGGAAAAAAAACCCACAACATTTTAAAACTTTTTCTATATTCCCAATAGAAAGTGTTATCGGTGAAAGTAGAGTAACCACAGGTAGAAGTGGGGATCCCCTTCCCCACTAGGGGCTTGTGGTTGAATCCTTATGATACCCTGAGAAAAAGAATTTTATGAGGCTCGCATGGGAGGATGAGTGATTTTTATTTGCATGGAATTATATCCCTGGGTTTATAAAGTCCCATTTCCCTTAGTCCCAGTCCTGAAAGAGGATCCAAATGGGGATTCATCAGGGCTAGAAGCAAAGCCAGCATTCAGAGTTTCCATTCCATGATGGAACTGGGTTTGGTTTAGCATCAGGCCGGTTGCAGTCCATTAGTTCATTGTGTGTGGGGTCCGCACAGTTATGTGCCATGTGTGTGAATGCTAGTCAGGGGTGTGAACTAAGAAGCAAGAAAGCAAGAGAGAGAACTCCTTTGTTCCATTCTAGAGTTTTATTAATTCACTAGAGGCCCGGTGCATAAATTCGTGCATCAGTGGGGTCTCTCAGCCTGACCTGTGGGGATTGGGCTGAAACCAGCTCTCCGACATTCCCCAAGGGGTCCCGGATTGTAAGAAGGTGGTTCTCGGGTGACACACCCCGGAATCGGGCTCCCTCCTCTCTGGTTCCGGGTATGTCACCCGAGAACCATAGATACCAAGTCACCACAGCTCGGCAGCTCTGGCATTGAGCGTCTTTCCCCTGGTGGTCATTGCACATCATAGCTACCAATTGGATAGTTGGATGGTCACTTAGGCTTTTATATATATAGATACATGAAGTTTCAAGTTTTTCATTTGGAGGTTCAATTTTTTTCTGTATCTTGTTGAAAAGGATATTCTCCATTAAACCAGGCAAACTTTGCACCTTCATTAAAAATCAGGTGACTATGTTGTAAGGGCATGTTTCTGGCCTCTCTATTCTGATCCATTTATCTAAATTTCAGTTCTTTCACCAAGGGGTGGATTGTTTCTCCTTTTGGTAAACTGGTGATAAGTTACACCATATAGGTTAAAACTGAGACATATTAAAATTTTTAAGAGTTTATTTGAGCAGCAATCAGCTAGAATCAGGCAGCACCAAACCAGAAGTCATTAGGATTGATCCACCACACAAGGGTTCCGGTAAAGACTTTTGTAGAGAAGAGGCAGGAGCAAAGCAGGAATATTATTTGATTGGCTCTGCCTACAGCCTAGTTGTCTGTTTGTGATTGGTTTCATTAGGTTTCAGTTTAGTAACCCAGAAGCATTTACAGGCTTAGATTTTGGTTTGCTTCTGTAGGCCACCATGGGGATTAGAGCCACCTTAATGTAATGGCCTCCTGGTTTAATTTATTTAACGCTCACCTCGGAAGTTGTGAGAGAAAGGAATTAATACATGCAAAGAACTTCTGATCATGTAGTAAATGCACATTATAAACATTAAAAACAAATTATTAGAAGAAATGTGTTACTAACATTTCTAAAAAACTGGCAGTTTGTGGCTAGAGGCTCCTTATAATATTTTTCAGAAAATAAGAGTTTTCAGAGTGCTGGTTGGGAAATGCTACTCGAGCAGTTATGGATGATAAAAATGATTGGCTTCCAAAAGTTTTGCCGTGTAGCATAAAAAGTGAAATAAAGAAATAGGCCTTCTTCCTCTTATCTGTCTATAGAAGATGTTTCTTTCGGGACACACAGGGCTTGTCTTTCAGTTGTATTTGGAGAGGACCCAGTTCTAAACATAACTTGAATTTTCCTTTACATATAAAAGAGCCATTTAATTTATATTTTGTCTCATGTCTGTGTTTCTCAACACTTCCGGTTTCCATTCACCAAATAGGATAATTTTTCATATTGACCATAGAAGAAATAAGGGGTGGAAATTCTGTAGTTTCTATTTCCTTTCTCTAATCTCTGTTCAGCACAAGCCTCAAGCATTATCAGCCTTAGAGGAGAGTTAATTGAAAAATCAAAGAATGATTTTTAAATCTGTGCACAGCTGCACTGTAAAACAAATTCTAAAATGGGTCTTCCTGTATTTTCTTCTCTCTGTCACAAGGTTTGGCTATAAAAGAATGCTTCGAAGGGACAAAGAGAGTAGAGCTCTCTATTCAGAACAAACACAGACCTCTCCGTGATTGACAGGGATTTCACCTCTTCTTTGTTGCTCAGCATCCGGCATATCCAGATGCAAGGCTCTCTGTCCCTTGTAGACTGTCTGGGCAGCAGTCTTTCAGCAAGGACTTTTAGGACACATCATTGGGTCCACAACTTGGTCTTTAAGGTTAAAGGTCTTGTTTTAAAAAATGGTGTTGCTAATAACTATTTTCCTTCATTCTAGAATATCGTTGTATGAAAAGTTAACCAGAAATAGGCATTGTCTCATAGAGTGTTTTCCTATTATTCTGATTAGGCTTCACTTTCGCTGCTTCTTAGTAAGAATTTCCACACATTTGTATCTGAGAAAACATTTAAAAATAACATATCTGTGAACAACTTATTTTAATATTCATAGCCCTGTTCTGGAAAATGTCAGTGAGAGAAATTTCTAGAATATGAGATCAGTAACTCAGGTAATGTTTGAAAAGGTTATGTGTTTACAAATGTTTTACAATGTATACTGACATTTATTTATTATAATATCACAGAAAACACCTTAAATTGCACCCAGAATAAATCGACACCATTTCATGTAGAGATTGAGGATGCATGGAAATAGGTGTGCTACATGAGATGGGGACATTGTTGCATCAATGAACAAGACTAAACAATATCATACTTTTTAAGGAACTTTCGATTATTTTTGAAAGAAAAAATACCACATGCAAGAATGAGTAATCCAAAGCAATTTTTAAAAACCACTGTTTTGAGGTTAATTAACACACAAGAAGCTACCTATTTAAAATGCACTCTTTGATGAGTTTGGAGATGAGTACATATCTGTGAAACCATCACCACCATCTATGCCCTAAACAAATCTGTCATCTCTAGAAGTTTCCTCCCACTCTCCAAGCACTTCTTCTTTTTTTTTTTTTTTAAATATGTTTTATTGATTTATTATAGTGAGGAAGAGAGAGGGATAGAGAGCTAGAAACATCGATGAGAGAGAAACATCTATCAGCTGCCTCCTGCACACCCCCCACTGGGGATGTGCCCACAACCAAGATACATGCCCCTGACCAGAATCGAACCCGGGACCTTTCAGTCCGCAGGCCGACGCTCTATCCACTGAGCCAAACCGGTTTCGGCTCCAAGCACTTCTTAAACACATGACAGGTATTGTATATGTACTCCTTTCTTGCATGTGAACATGTATACGTACAATATACAGTCATTGCCTAGACTATGAGATAATTTACCTTCCTAATGTACCCAATATATTGACAACTGCAAGTAACAATAAATCAAGAGACTAAAGTAAAGGTGAATGATTTCAGAAGGTGCTTTAATGGGTTAATGTACCATTATTTATCCTTATTAATTAAACATGGGAAATGTTCTATGAGCTCTGAGTGTGATGCTGGCACAAAACAGAAGGCTAACATTGCCTTTTGGGGAAAATACTTTTTAAAGTGTAAATTGTATATATTTATATTATGTTGTTTGTTGAATTGTGTCCCTTAAAATGATATGTTAAAATCTCAACACCTGATACCATGGATATGATTTTACTTGGAAATAGGACATTTGCATGTGTAACCAAGTTGTTATAGTAGATTAGGGTTGGACTTAAATCCAAAAACTGGTGTCCTTATATGCCACACCCAGGCTTCATGTGAAGACATGTGGAGATTGGAGTGAGGTGTCTTTAAATCGAGGAATACCAAATATTACTGGAAGTGGGGAGAAGGGCATGGCACAGATTCTCCCATAGAGCCCACATCTTGGTTTCAAACTTCTAGCCTCCAGAACTGTCAGAGTATTAAACCACCCAATTTGTAGAACAGTGTTATAGAAACCTTTGGAAAGGAATATACTGCCTTGGAAACTAATTAATATAGAAACATGAACTATAAAGCATCATTAAGAAGAAAATTATAATTACCTGAAATAACAAAATCCAGAGTGAACTATAATATTTATATGTTCAAATTGTCTTTTGCTAAAAATGTTTTATCTTTATTTTTTGGCTCTTTATATGTTTTATACTTTTACCACTTTTGTGGTAGTCAAGTTTATTAATAGTTTCCTGCCAGTCTTAACAGCCAGGATTGTCTTTCTCAAGTACCTGGGCCCCATCTCTTTTAAGTATAGTTATTAAGGAAGACAGTGCCCCTGGATCAGGGTTTCTGTGGGAGGGGAGGATCCTAACTTGGGTGAGTGCCTTTCTTCAAGTTGTAAGAAATCTCCTAACGTGAAGATATGAGAAAGTTCACTTCTTGTGTGGATGAGGCCAATGGCAAACACAAGTGGCCTCTGACCCTCCCACTCTAAGCTATTGAAAACCCTCTTTTGTTTCAATGGAGTTGAACCCAATCTAAGTTCTAGTCTCTTTGCCCTATTACAAAAGTTTTGAATAAAGTCATCCTTTCTTCCTTTTGACTTCAACAGAGGAAATTTATGGTAGCAGATGTTAAAGCTAATTACATAGTTACATATCTTCCATTCCTAACCACTGTAAAATGAGTAAAAAAAAAAAATTTAACTGTTTTTCTGAGTTTTATTTATTCTTGGAAAAATATTGAAAGATTTTTGTTTCTTTGTTTGCTGGCTTGCCAAATACTTACTTTGCTTTTTTCCCTAGTGCATTGAAGGAGATGGTCTCAATAGGATACACACTAAAGCAAATTTATTTAGTTCCATAGTTGATTGTTTTAAATTGCTGCTTTGCCTTTTTTTTTTAAACACCTGGATGAAATCCTGAGCTTTTGCAGTAAGTCTCAGGAAGACAGAAATCCAGTTTATTCTCAATACTTGTAACTCTCATCTTTCACCCAGGGGGATGCTACTTTAGGCTGGAAGCTGGTGGTGAGCGAAGAATGACTGGTCTTTCTTGTGCTCTGTTTCCTTCATTCCCTTTTCTCAAGCTGCTGCCTGTGGTCCATTTGTGGTCAGGCCTAATGGGAAAGGACTTACACAATTTGGAGAGATGGAATCTGGCAGATCATAGGCACCAAAGATGATGCTTTCACTTAGAGGGGATATTTTTGGATTTCTTGTAAGTCCCTTTTCTGGATATTTTGGACAAAGTTCCCTGCCATGGGCAATGCCTTCTTTTTCATTTCAGCTTATTATGACCTCCTCCTACAGGCCCTGTCTTCCAGTGGTCTACTCTTCTCAATGCAGTTGTTTTGAGGGTTTTACTTTGTGAAATGACTCCCATCCATATTCCTTCTTCAGTGTCTAAATCATGTTCACAGATAGCATGCAAGCGATATAGCTTGCTCATACTTGAAATGTGCAGGCAGTTCTCAAAGTAGTTCCCTTCTTGCCAGCCAGCATCTTGTTTTTAGATTTTTACTTATCAATTAAATAGCAATCACTGTAATGTCTACATTCCAAAAGATTAATGCCAAGCTCTTTATGTGCTCCCTTGGTGTCAACGTTAGAAGTAAAGTAGGAAGAAGAAGCCTAAGTTCTCTTCAAGGATCCATCTACCTATGTACCTGATAATTCTCTATAAATTCATTCTTATTCTGCAGCCTTTGTAGTTTCTTTACTTTCCCTTGATCAGATCTCTTGACTCTCCTAATTAAAATTGTCTAGGTGAATAATGACTGAGGAGTCTCAAAACCTATTTTATAATACCATAGCATAGTTTAACTGTAAATTCCCCATGTATATTTTAGGTCAGTTATATAATTTTCAGATTAAACAGTACAAGAATGCAACCATTTCTCAATCTTAGGCTTTCCACTGATATTCCAATCTGCAAGGAAAGTAATAATATCTTCTTACAAATTTTTGCCAATGAAAATATGGATTTTGGTGAGTAAGTAGATAAGTGGATGCTATTCTTCTATATCTTTAATGTTTTAAAAATAAACTTTACCTTTTAGAGGAGTTTTATATTTACAGAAAAATTGAATGGAAGGTAAAACATTTCCTGTACAGCCTCTACCCTCATATATGCACAGCCTCCCCACTATCAACATCTCCCACCAAAGTGGTACATTTATTACAGTCAATGAGTCTACATTGATACCTCATTATCACCCAAAGTTCATGGTTTACATTAGGGTTCATTTTCAGTACTGTTTATTCAATGGGTCTTAACAGATATATAATGACATGCACTATTGTAGTATCATACAGAGTAGTTTCAGGATTTTATTTATTTTTTTATTATTATTTTTTTTAAAATCTTTATTGTTGAAAGTATTACATATGCCCCCATTACCCCCATTGAACGCTTTTAGCCTATCCCTGCCCTCCACCTGAAGCATTCACCATCCTATTGTCTGCGTCCATGGCTATGCATATATTCATACAAATTCTCTTTGGTTGATCTCTTCTCACCCACCCACCCTCCCACACATTTCCTTTTAGATTCAAAAATCTGTCCCAAGCTTCTATGACTCTGGATCTGTTTTGTTCAACAATTTCTTTTGTTCATTAGAGTCCACATATGAGTGAGATCATGTGATAGTTTTCTTTCTCTGACTGGCTTATATCACTTAGCAAAATACTCTCCAGGTCCCTCCATGCTGTCTCAAAGGGTAAGAAATCTTTCTTTTTTACTGCTGCATAGTATTCCATGGTGTAAATGTACCAATGCTTTTTTATCCACTCATCTACTGATAGGCACTTGGGCTGTTTCCAGATCTTAGCTATTGTGAATTGTGCGGCTATGAACATAGGTGTGCATACATTCTTTCTGATTGGTGTTTCAGGTTTCTTAGGATATATACTTAGAAGTGGGATCCCCAGGCCAAATGGAAGTTCCATATTTAATTTTTTGAGGAAATGCCATACTGTTTTCCATAATGGCTGCACCAGTCTGTATTCTCACCAGCGATGTACTAGAGTTCCCTTTTCTCCACATCTTCATTTGTTGTTTATTGATTTGTTGATGGTAACCATTCCGGCAGGTATACCACATTGGCATTTTAATTTGCATATTTCTGATGATTCGTGACTGGGCATATTTTCATATGACTCTTGGCCTTCTGTATGTCTACTTTGGAGAACTGTCTATTTAGGTCCTTTGCCTATTTTTTAATTGGATTGTTTGTCTTCCTTTTGTGAAGTTGTTTTGAGTTCCTTATATATTTTTGAAATTAACCCTTTATCAGACGTATCATTGCCAAATATGTTCTCCCTTAACAGTGGGTTCCCTTTTCATTTCGTTGATGATTTCTTTTGCTGTGCAGAAGCTTTTTATTTTGAAGTAGTTTCATGTGTTTATTTTCTCCTTAGTTTTCTTTGTCCTAGGAGATGTATCTGTAAACATATTGCTATGAGAGTTGTCTGAGATTTTGCTGCCTATGGTTTATTGTTAGATTATTATAGTTTCATATTTTGCATGTATCTGTTCAATTTTCCCAGCACCATTTATTGAAGAGACTGTCTTGACTCCATTGTATGCTCTTGCCTCCTTTGTCAAATATATATCTTTAATTTTAAAATAAGTTTTATTAACTTAGCACCAAAATGCTAACCTTTTCATTTACTATTTTATATCTACAAATTTGTATTGGTGTTTTCACTATTTTATGTATTATTTGTGTGGGTTTTTTTTATAAGAAAAATATGCAGTTATTATGCATTTTTCTTCCATTATTAAGTGTCAACTAGTAATAAATGTACCTATTCTCTGTCTTTTGCATATTTTCCTGTTTTACTTTAACCCATCATTTCACTTTCCAACATTATATTTTGCTGTTTCATTGTGATCCTTTAGCCTCTGTCTCTCTCTGTCTCTCTCTTTCACTCCCTCTCCCTCCCTTTTGCTTTTTTTCCAGGATGTCAATCTAGTTTAAAAAACAAGGTAGAGCACTTTAGAAACTCTTTTTACATTAGACATAAAGCATCACTCATAATAGAGAATATCTTGCAAAACTCTAACTCTAAGTTCCTAATGACAAAAAGAAATCTAAAGTACATTTTAAATATTAAGCCTTGACCCCAACATGCATTTGCTCTCTCTATAAAATTAATCCAATAAAATATATTTTTGCCATATCAGATTTTTTATGTTCACTATATAAAATTGAAGTATATGAAAGCAAGAAATTAATAAGATATATTATAGTAGCTATCTTACTATTAGGATAACTATTTATAGGGATTAGTTCATGGAAAATATTTTATTACATTTAAGTTAGATTCATCTCTCAGAAATCATTAAGAGTTTTATTAAGTAAAAACTCAAGGACAATACAAATATTGAGACCATGCAGAAATCAATGAGAGTGGTCACAAAACTGCAAAACAAAAATTCCATACTTAAAATTATAAACATATTGTAACTTCCCAATGGCATGCCATTTAAATGAATCTTAAGTTATACTTAGGTAACAGGCTTAAATATTGTTACATGGAGAATCAGATGAAGTTTGCTATTTCATGATTGCCATCATATTCATAGTTTGTTAAAGTTTTGTTTTAATTTCAATACTGTTGCAGTCTTCTACAGTTTAATGTGAAAATAATATAACTGCCCTAAAATACTTGTGAATTTGTAGTGTTTTTGTGATGAGACATTTTCTCCAAACATCATCTTAATGACAGGGACACGACATTGTCCACAGTGAGCAATGCATGTTGGCAGTAGGCAGTGAGTAGAAGGGTGCAAGAGGATGCATAAAGAAATAAGGAAGAAGAAAATGTGTAAATATTATTCAGCTTTTATCAGTCTTATATACATCAACTTAACACTAAACCCCCACTTTGGCCTACAGAAAGAGGTTGAAAGACCTGAAAATGTCAATTTGTTAGGAACTAAAGCAAGAAAGCATTAACTCCAATAACTAGAAAATGTATAATAATGCAGTTTCACATTATTGTCTTAATATTCATCCATTTATTAGAACCTCACTCTTCAGAGAGAAGAAGTTCCTTATAATGTGCTTTTCACACCTAAGTGAAGTAAAAGCAAGAAGCTAAATAGATTGGCCAAAATTACTAAATAAATATATACTGTGGCTCCAATTGGAAATTAGTGGGAGTTTTTAGGCTCAAAATGTGATAGATAGCCCTTCCACTAAGTTATATGCTTTAATAATAGATTTCAGATGTAATAGTTTTTAATCACTTATTTTATTTATGCTATCATAAATAATACCTATTTCTAAAAGACGTATAAGTACAGACATGTATGATAATTTATTCCACAAGCAATTTCTGTACCTAGACAATATGTGTTTAAGGTCAGATAATATAACTTGTAATTATACAAAATTTAACCAAGAATAACTTTAAAATAACTCATTAAGAGAAGATCGATATTTTAAAACCATGGGGAAAGAAATCATAACTGAGACTATATGTTTTAAAGCCAAAAGCAATAAAGTCAAATTCTAATTTAAAACTTTCATAGAACTTGAAAAAAAAATTAAGGTTATGGAAAGATGAGCTCTGATAGAGGATTTTTAAGTTTGGTTTGAGAAATAGTCAAAAAGTAGACCTAAATTCCATATAATTCTATTCTGATTTTTATTTTATGGACATAAGTGATTAAGGAAATATTTAGTCTTATGGAATGCAGTTTCAGGGCAAATAAACCATTTTGAGAACCCCAAAGAAGGAAGAAGAGTGCATCAAGATGTGCCTTAGATCTCCACTAGGTCTTTGCTTTTTAGTACATAGCTATGTATTTATTTATTTATTTATTTATTTATTTATTTAGGTTAATAATTTTCCACTGATTTTTAGGGAGAGTGAAATAGAGAGGGAAAGACAGAGAGAAGCATTGACATGAGAGAAACCTATCCATTGGTTGCCTCCTGCATACACCCCGACCAGGGCCCAGGTCGGGGAGGAGCCTGCAACCAAGGCTCATGCCCTTGACTGGAATCAAACCTCGGATCCTTTGGTCCTCAGGCCAATGCTCTATTCACTGAGCCAAACCAGCTAGGGCAGTACTTCCCTATTTCATTTAAACTTCCTTCTCTCTCTCTCTCTCTCTCTCTTTCTCTCCTACTTTTAGAGCCAGAAAAGAGTGTTAAAATATTGTGCATTTTATACTTGTTATCCATCAGTATTTTCCATAAAAACTTGTGCAGTTTGCAAATTTATATACTTGCTGTTTAGTGTGACAAACTCAATCCAGAATGCGTGACTCACACTATGTTCTTTTCATTCCTTACACCTCATCACTAATAAAGTATAGCTAAATGTTTTGCTGCTGACACATGAGATCAGGCTGTTCCCTAGTCAGTGTCTTCATGCTGAGAAATGCTGGTTGAGGTTAAAAAATAATGTATCAAAGTAAGCAAATTTAAGTGAAGAATATGGCCTTCTGTATAGCAACTATATTGTTTTTCAAAAAGTGGCATATTTGCAGGATTATTTTCTAACAGATTTCAGACGCTTTTGCTTAGAGCAGTGGAAATAAGAGAGGGTAAAGTTCTTTCCAGTTAAACCGATTTCGTCAGTTCTCATTCCTCAAAATAGTCTACCATTAAACTTGTGACAGAAATACTTGTGAGACATCATGTTACACATGATGGGGAATGTCTGGCTCATGGGTCATACAAGGCCCAAGAAGTCACTTGGTCTGGTTCTGCCAAGGCATTAGGGGTGAGTTCAATAAATGTTTGACCAAATATAGCAGGCTAATTTTAAGTTGATAATTTTGTATGTTCTGCAAATGATGTTATAAATATCCAAATGGCCCTTGACAGAAAAAATGTTCCCCTGCCCTTTAAGGGATTATGTTTCCTATTTCTGTCCTATCTTTTATATGCCTTAACATGGCTTTGGGAACATACATTAACCCTAGATAGGTGCAAATACCATTAAAAAGTGAACATCTATTAACCACTTGCAAAGCTTATACTTAGAATTACGCATAATAACTCCGTGAAGAGACAAAATACTTTAAAAGATGGAGTAGATTTGGATGTTGGAGTAGAGAGTTGAGTACTCAACTCTATTTTTTTGCATAGAGCAGGGTTTAGGAGTAGAGACACTGAGTCAGAAATGAATATGTGTGTAGTTTATAATAGCTTCATAGTAAAGATAGACAAAGATACAAGGAATAGATTGTAGAATGTGAAGAAAAGAGGGGAAACTAAACCAAGGAAAGACCTACGTAAGGAGAAAAATCAAGGAAGAAATTATGCAATGGGTTTTAGATGAATGTGCTAAACACATAGGAGTTAGAGAATGCTGAGACAGATGCTAAAAAATAGAAATCATTTCCTTAAAAATTGGGTGAGAAACAGTGTTAAATATTTCCAAATAATTAAATAAGAAAAGATATCTGTGATTTTATTTCCCTTCCAGATTTGTGTGGGGCTAGTTATTTTTATAACAAAGCTTAAGAAATGCTACATTAGTAGAAATGGAATAGGTGTCTCATGACGTGGGGCCAGGTATATGTATGTCAGGCCAGATGTTTTCAGTTTTCTTAGTTAACTCTGAAATTTAGAAATAAATATTAAAATGGAAATAAGCTTTGAAGGAACTGCTTTGCAAAGTCCATTGAGGAATTAACATGAACTGATACCAGAAAGGTGTCTTGTCAAGGTCAAAAAGATATGGTGACTTTAGATAGTATATACTTATCTCAGAGCTCTGTATCAACTGATATTGTATACAGACTGTGACCAGAAATAAAGAAAGGGGAGAAAGATAAATATCACATGATCTTACTCATTTGTGGAATATAATGAACATAAACTGATGAACAAAAATAGAACCAAAGTCATAGAAGCATCGAACAGATTGCCCAACCTATGAGGGGAGGTGGGGGGTAAGAGATCAACAAAGGACTTGTATGCATACATATTAGCATAACCAATGGACACATATGGGGGTGTGGGGGCATGTGCTGGGGGATGGGGGTGTCCGGGAAGAGGGGTCAATGGGGGACAAAGGAAACTTATGTAATACTTTAAACAATAAAGAATTTAAATTTAAAAAAGAAAGAAAGGGGATAGTATGAAAACCTGAGTTAAGAGTTAGCCTAATATCAGGGAGGGAGAAGGTATAGTAGAGATAGCTAACTACAACAAAATTTCATACTCTTGCATAGAGTTGAGCTGATTATGAGTAGTGTCTGTTTATCTAAGGACTACTTGTCATAGCCACTTGCTTCTAGGCTGAGCTATGTGAGTAGCTCTTCCTAGTGAAAGGTAAATGGAAGTGATCTGAGCTTCTTCTTGGCTGAGGTGAAAAACAAAGTGGCAGGCCTTCTTCATTTTTTCTCTCTTATGCCTTTTGGTCATTGACATACAAGGTGATAATAATCCACCAGCCTGAGCCCCTGAATGACTTTGAATAGACAACTACACTCCATCTCTTCTAATTCCTGCCTCTGATGAATATATATAATTTAATCCTCATCTGAGAATGTTTATTGATTTTGGAGAAAGGAAGGAAGAGAGAGTGAGAGAGAGTGAGAGAAAGATCAATGTGAAAGAGAAATATTGACCAGCTGCCTTCCCCAACAGGAGATCAAGCCCACAACCTGGGCATGTGCCCTGACCGAGAATCGAACCAGTGACCCCTCAGTGTACAGGAGGATGCTCAACCAACTGGGTCATACTGGTCAGGGCTGTTTTGACTTTTCTCCCTAGATAAATTTACATCCCACATAATCTTAGAGCCATTGGCATGAATTATTTATTTTGATAATTAGAATTGCCTTCATATCCCAAAATGGTCTACAAAAGAATTTTTATATGTGAACTAGAGGCCCAGTGCATGAATTCGTGCACCTTCAAAGGAACTGTGGGCCGTGAAGCTGTGGTGGGCACAGGGGCGGGTCTCAGCCCATCCTCCATGCCTCCGCCTGGCCCCTCCCACCATGGCCTGGTCCCCTGTCTGCCTGCAGCCCCGCTCCCACCACCGTCATTCCCATGTGCTGACAGCGCTGGCCCCGCTCGCACTCGCTGACGTTGCAGAGCAATTCGGGCTGGCGCCATCAGTGTGAGCGAGCGAGAATGATGCCATCAGCAATTGCGAGTGGCAGCTGCTGCCCTGATCACCCCTCAGGAGCAGGGGGAGGTGGAGAAGCCCTTGGGGACGATTGGGGCTGGCACCGCCACTCGCACCCGCTGATGGCGCCAAGCGATTGGGACTGGCACCGGGCGCTGGCAGTGGGTGCGAACAGCGACTCTGGCTCCGGCTGTGGGTGCGAGTGGAGCTGACGCTGGCAGTGGGTTTGAGCAGCAGCTCTGGGCTGGCAGCAAGTGCAAGCAGGGCCATTACCGGCAGTGGGTGGGGCTGGCAGCTGCTGCTTCCACCCACTGATGGCGCCGAGAGATCAGGGTTGGTGCCGGGCGCCAGCAGTAGGCGCTAGCGCCCAGCAGGACTGCAGCATGTGGGAGCAAAGAATTGTCAGTAACCACCAGAGGCTTGCCCCAGTGACAGCGGCTGGTGCCACACCTTGGTCTGGAGCCCCTGCTCACCTGCTCCACCCCAGCTGATGCCTGCCATGTTCTGCGCTCTGCCGCCTGCTGCCAACGCCCACCTTGTTCCACACGCACCCTCTTGTGGTCAGTGCAGGTCATAGCGACCAGTTGTTCGGTTGTTCCACCATTCAGTCTATTTGCATATTAGGGTTTTATATATATAGATAATGTAGGAAAAGAAATAATGCGATGGCATGCCTGCTACAAAATTAAGGGTCTTTGTTTCTATTTTGGTTTCTCTACATATTATTATTTATTTTCTTCAGAACTAGAAACACAAAAGGGGCTCCCATACTCTGGGAGTGTTGCTAGGAGCCTCTCACTTTACAGTTAGCTAAGGGTTTAAGGACTGCTGTTGGCAGAATACTAGTAAGAAAATCCTCTGAGAAAATTACTGTTAAGAGATGCTGTTTCTCCTCTACTTTGATGTGCATCCTTCTTTGCCAGATGGTAGTAGTCCCAGTAGGAAAGTACTTCAAGTGATAGGCTTCTGCTTACAAAATTTTTATCTTAGAAACAAATGGATCTTTTCTGGTTGAGTAATTTCATTTAGAAGAAAATGATAGAGACACTCTTGAATTTAAGTGTACTTAAACTTTCAATATGTGTTTGTGCTTTTTTTGTGTGTGTGTACAATGTGCTCAAATATATAGGCACCCTTACTTTCTGGAAATGTATTTTTTTCCCTAAGATGAATTTTGAATTTAATGTTATGAATTGTCTTTTATTTGCTGTTTATCAAATTTACTGAATTTAAAATTATTTCAAAATGCATATATGATTATTTGCTGAATATCAAATTTACTGAATTTAAAATTATTTCAAAATGCATATATGATTAAAATATATGTGACAGGTAAAAATTAAAGAGTGGATAATGGATCACTGGAGGACAATGATGTATGTATGGGTTCTGGAATATAGGAACTAAGGATGTATGATTTGGGGATCAAGTAGTAAGAATGATTGCAAAAATTGATTAACTTGGTGCTGTGCCTCGGATCATGACTTGGGTTGTCTTAAGTGGCGTAGTGCAGCAGGATTCCAGAAAATCCTACACGGACCACCTTGCAGAACCGGACCAGTGAGAGGTATCAGCAGGGCCCATTGTATTCCACTGCCTCCTTGCTTTACATAGGGTGAATGTGGGTGAGTTTTCTTTGGAATTCTGGAACTTCCTGCTTTACAATAAGAGACCGACTTCAACCTATGCTTTTTTCCTTAAAAAAAAATTCTGGAGGTGGAGAAAAAGGTTAAGGATGCAGAGAACCTAGGTTAAAGATAAGAGTCAAGATAACTCAGACGGGTGAAAAAAAAATGGGTGGCTATTTCTTAACTTTGGCTTTTCAATTGGATATATTTTTGAGAGTCTGAACAGAACTTTTGCTGGATAAATGAGAGCTTGAACTCATTTTGGCTCTGAAGATAAGGGGCAGTTCCTCCCTTCACCTAAAATATCCTGTATTCGTAGATGAGTAAGACTGCTTATGGAGGTGTCAGAGGGCATCCCTCACTTTGTGCAGGAACCCCATAGTGAGTTTTACCTTAACCGTATAGTGAAATAACTGACTCACCACTCTGAGTCCCCATGGCTGTATTAGACAGCCAGGGAGAGAAACTGAGGCACGTAAAAGGGTTGAGATGACTCAGAGGGTGGCAGCCCCTGGGAGCTCAGCTCATAACTAGCACACTTCAACCCACTGCATGATATTCCTAGAAATTTGTCCAGACTCTGCAGATTTGAATTAAAACTAAAATTAACATTAAAACCATGTCTCTAAGGCCAGAAACTCCCAGATTCCAGACTCCTATTCTGTTAATACTCCTGCAGATATACATATAATAAAGAGGAAGCATTTACTTGCGAGTACTTAAAGACATATGGAGCTTATTTTGATTGGAAATTAGAAGCTTCTGGGGAGAGCACTGATAAATTCTCTTTTCTTTTAGAGCAGTAGTTCTCAACCATCAGAAAACACAGATATTTACATTACAATTCATAACAGTAGCAAAATTATAGTTATGAAGTAGCAACGAAAATAATTTTATGGTTGGGGGTCACCACAACATGAGGAACTGTATTAAAGGGTCGTGGCATTAGAAAGGTTGAGAACCACTGTTTTAGAGCCTGTCTCTGTACTAAGGACAGCTTCTGAAGCCGCTCAATAACTACACCCCACTTTTCTCTTTATTCTAACTGCCCAGGGGCATCCTTTATTTGTTGTTCATACTCACTCTTCTTTCCTCCTCCCTCTTCTCTTTCTCGTCTCATGTCCTCCACCGCAGCTCCTTACTGACCTAGGGGGACACTCAGAATGGAAACCCCGAAACAGCTGTCTCAGGGAGAGGGGAACCAGTAATTGTATATGTTCCTTGGACTAGAGTAGAATTAAGGAATCTACCTAAAGATTTCCCCGACTTTCTCCAGAACCCTGAGAGGTTCAAAAAGGAATTTAGTTAAACTTTTAGAACACGTCATCTTAGCTATTCTGACCTATTCCAATTAATGTACATACTGGTTTCTGGGAGCAAAATGACAGAATTACTAAATAGGGTCTGTTGGGAAACTTTTACAGAGGAGTCTGTTTTATTGCAGAAAGCTAGGACACCTTAAAAAAGATTATATAAACCTAAAATGGGATTTTATAAGTCCTTGCCTTTTTAATTGATATGTTTTAAGAAATTTAGTCATCCTCTCTTAATATAAAGAGGAACACACCCTTACAAATGGCGATTTCCCTCATATGTATAAATTTCTCCTATAAAAGAGTAACTTTTACTTTGTTTTCAGAGCTCTACCTGTATCTGAAGTTTCCTAAAAATAACCAGCTCAAGGTAATCTTTATGCCAAAGAGGCATATTTTGGGTCAGCAAATTCTGCCCCCCTTAATTAGCAAAGCTGGAAGCAGGATGTTTCTATTGTAAGGCCTCTGCAGAAGTCTGTACCATGTGCTTCAGTAGGAGGGGCTAAAGTTCCTCTTAGAATGTCCATCAAATCTGGTTCACTTTCTTTGTCATGGGTGCGAAAGAAGGTACATTTTATAGTTCCTTTTATAATTAATTTTAGACCATGTGGCTGGGTTAGGACAAATATGATAGGGACAGAATTGATGCATGCCACAAACCAGGCTGGCTAAAACCACTTTCTATGATTTTTTTCCCATCTTCTCTTCCCCAACTGCAAAAATAATGACAGAGTGGTGCCTCAATATGAGGAGAACTTGAGTGTTCCAGTCACACAATACAGAGATGTCTCTGAGAACAGTCTGACACATATTGGACTAAAACATGAGCATGATGTAAATTTAAATAATGTCAAATCATTGAGACCTTGGAATATTTCTAATACTGATTGGTGTTGGTTACCCAATCTGCTCCCATCATATCCTTATTTTGTCCATTTATCACTTTCTAAACATTTACCCTACTTTATTTTTCCACCTTAGTGACTATCCTCTGACATGACATTCCTCTGCTGTTTGTACCTCCCTAGAAGCAGGTGCATGAGGGCCTTAAGTTGCCTTGCATTCTGCTGCAGCTCAGGAGCACACAGAACAATGCTTGTCTCTCGCAAGAGCTCAGTCAAGGATTTGTTAAGTAAAGAAATGTTTTTATCTCTTACAAAGTAAAGTATCTATTGCAATTGATACAGAGTGTGGTAAGAGTAGATTTACACTGGCCTGTATGGAAAATAATAGAATAATCTCTCTATATAAAAGCCTAATATGCTAATTGTCCCTTCGACCCTTCGACTGTTCGACTAGTTGCTATGACATGCACTGACCACCTGGGGGCAGACGCTCTGACCAGTAGGTTAGCTTGCTGCTGGGGTCTGGCCATTTCCAATCGGTAATGGACGAGACAGGCTGGACACGCCCTGAAGCCATCCTGCGGTCCCTCTCCGGCCCTGATCGTGCACCATTGGGGTCCCTCAGCCTGCTCTGTGCCCTCTCACAATCCAGGACCCCTCAGGGGATGTCAGAGAGCCGGTTTCAGCCCGATCTCCGCAGGCCAGGCTGAGGGATCCCACCGGTGCACAAATATGTGCACCAGGCATCTAGTTACTAAATAATAATATAAGAATAAACTCTGTGTTTTGAATACTCACAACTGTTAACCTACTTTTGCTTCACCCTGTATATCTTTTATACTAATAAGAAACCAAGACTTAAGAGATTCAAGTACAATACCAACAGTTAAGTGAATAATATGTTAAAAAAGCTATGGCCAGTGTTTCTCAGTGGTTAGAGCATTGGCCTGTGCACCAAAGGGTCACAGGTTCAATTCCTGGTCAAGGTCATTTACCTGGGTTGCAGGTTCAATCCCTGATTCAGTCAGGGTATGTGGGGGAGGCAACTGGTTAATGTGTCTCTCTCACATCAATATTTCTCTCTTTGCGTTTCTTCCTCTCTCTCTCCTGCTCCTTCCCTCTCTTCCACTATCTCTAAAAATAAATAAATAAATAAAAGTCAATGGAAAAAATATCCTTGGGTGAGGATTAACAAAATAATAATAATAAATTAAAAAATTGTACTGGCACTCTTATTCTTAAGCACTGAACTGCATTTTAGTTTGATAAAAGTAAATGTAATCTTGATGAGGTAGGGAAAAGCAGTAGAATAAATTTGTATCATTAAGAAAGAGAAAAAAATTTTACTCCATAGAATCAGAGACAATCAAGGACTGGGGCTTTTTATTGTGAGGGAAGTAGCACTACTATTGTGAACAGTCCCTGAGAGAATTAATGCATTGGAGTAGTGCTAATAAATTATATTCATAATGATTATACTAAGTCAGAGGATTATAGAAAAGACTTAGATGATATATAATTCTAAAATTCTATTCTACAGATATATAAATTGAGATTCAGTGTAAATAAGTAACTTACCAGAGGGACATAGTAAGTTGATACATTAGAAATAAAATCAGGTCCAATATTTAATACAGTGCTATTTGAACTACATCATTTTGCATGGCCAACATACTATATATGTTTTTTTTCTAAAGGTTTCTTTAAAAATTAATTGAACACTTTAAAATTATATAAATAACTTGTAGTCAATGCCATATTCACCAATATTGTACAAACTGTGTATTCAAATTCTCTCACAGCAAGGATCTTCAAATTAGAAAAAATGCACAATATGCTGTGTGTTGTATTGTTTATTTTATGTAATATATATTAACACTAGTAGCCCGTTTGCACGAAGATTCGTGCAATAGACCTTCATTCACCTGGCTGCCTGCACCAGTTTTCTGCTGGCACTGGGGACCCAGGCCTTGGCTGTGGCCACCGCCTTCTGCCTTCTTTCAGGGTCGGGGCTTGGCCCCAGGCGGTGGCCTTGGGCTCGGCCGCACCCAACATCCCTGCTAAGGATCGCAGGAGCCGACCCCCAGTGGTTTCCTGCAATCCGTGCAGGCTCCCCGCTGGTGCCCAAGGCCGCACCCAGCGTCCCTGCTACCGATTGCAGGAGCCGACCCCCAGTGGTTTCCTGCTACCAATGGGTGCAGGCTCCCCGCTGGTGCCCGAGGCTTTCCCGGCCTTGGGCTCCGCGGCACCCAGCGTCCCTGCTAGAGATTGCAGGAGCCGACCCCCAGTGGTTTCCTGCGATCCGTGCAGGCTCCCCGCTGGTGCCCAAGGCCGGGAAAACCTCGGGTGGCTTTCCCAGCCTTGGGCTCGGCCGCACCCAATGTCCCTGCAATGGTTTCCTGGTGGGCGTGGTTGGTGGGCGTGGCGTGGTTGGTGGGCGTGGCTTGGGTGTAGCAAAGGTGTGGTCAATTTGCATATTTATCTATTATAAGGTAAGATATGTTGTATAGTATTATGCATTCTCTTGTGTTGGTAAGATGATCTTTTTAATCTACTTCAAATATATAAGAAATAAAAGATACAATATAATATACTTAACTAGAGGCCCAATGCACAAAATTTGTGCAAGAGTAGTCCTTCCTTCCTCTGGCGCCCGGGATTCGGGCTTCCCTCCAGCCACTTGTAGGTATCTGTGACCCGGGCTCCCCTCTGGCTGCCAGCAGACACCTGAGACCCAGCTTCCCTTGCAGCCCTGGCTTCATCCGGAAGGTCATCTGGAAGGACATCCTATCTAATTAGCATATTACCCTTTTATTATTATAGATAAGCATTTATATTAGCTTAACCTGGTCCTGTGTAAAGGTCTGCAGATTTTAATAATTATGAGGAAAGTACCAGGAAATGGAGATTTTGAGTAAAAAAAGAGAAAGTTAAAAAGAACAGTAGCTACCTTTTATTGGTTGCTTATAATATGACAGGCATTGTCTAAGCACTTATTTAAGTTACACAATTCTCAAGACAATCTTAAGTGGTAGATACGTTTATTGTCTCCATTTAAGAAGAACAGAGGAATTAAGACTGAAAATGTGCACAAGATCCCAAAGCTAAGTCATCATAAAGCAAGTGTGTAAATCCAGGTGTTCTGTCCCCGGGCCTATCCTATACATCATTATTCCTCCACTTAATGGTCAATGATATTCAAGTTGGCTTTGTTTGGTATAGAGAATGCATTATCCCACTATTCTTAAATCCCCCCTTCTCTCAGAAGAGAATATTTCATACATTTTAAAGGTAATCTTTGCCTGTGATCTGAGGACATTCCTTTCTATTTGCCAGGTCTGAAATCTTTTACTTGCTGTTTATGAAGGAAATATTTGTACAAATATATATGTATGTATATATTTTTCTATTAAACAGTGAGCAAGAAATCCATAACTTTGAAAAAACTTCATTTATATTCTACAAAAGATGAATTAAGTAAAAATGAGCTCTCTCATACTATGCTCTCAGCCCTAAGCTGTTTTATTTTGTGTCAAAATGCTGAAGAATGATGACTCCTTCGATCTTAGAAGGCACAGATATGTTATAGTCCATATAGAGTTTTAACTTCTGTAGACACAACCTTGTAAATGCTTTCAAAGGAAGAAAGATCCCTATTTTATAACAGAAAATTTCAAGCTTTTTAAAATATACCTCATTCTAAGAACTACATTTTACATAGTGACAAATTCATAAACATATGTGTTTTTAATAAATCAAGATTCAGGAAAAAGATCCTTTGTATATGCAGCTCATTGTGATCATTTATATTCTATTTTAAGTAAATTCCTGACAACTAATCTATTGCTGGTCTTGACTGATTACTTTGGTTTAATGACAAACTAAGGATTACAACCTACAAGTTGAAAATCATGCATCTTGAAGGTTGACCGTGATGATATGTGATTACATTTTTATTTTATTTTTTACTTAGGTAATTGAAAGGTGAATTCCTCTATTTTCTAATGGAAACACTACAAAATAGTCAACAGATATTATTTCTTTGAACAGAGGAACCAGAAATGCAGAGGTGGTTTGTTTTGTTTGTCTGTTCATTTGCTTAGAATCATTCATATTTCTTCCTTTGTTGTAACTTGAATATATTTTCTTCTGGGGTGAAACCTTCAGAGCCTTATAATAACAACATTGTTTTAGTACAGTTCCCACAAGAATCAGTCAGGAGATTGAGTTGTATTTTAAAGAGCTTTCTGTAATTAAGGTACTGTTGATAGATGTTTGAGCTAGGTTATAAGAATCAGCTAAGGATATTAGTGATAGCATATCAGGGCCTGATATTCAGTGCTTGTAAGAGTGATATTGAAGCATGAGGCAAGTGGAGTTCCCACTCAGAATCAGTTCTTAAAGAGGACACAACCTCTGTCAGAACCACTTCAGAAAAAGACAGACAAGAAAACATATTTTTCTTGGCTTGTTCTCTTCCCACTTTGATCTCCTGCCACATCTCCAATTGGCCAAATCCAAGAGGAAGTCAGATGACAATGGAGCCTGAGTGATGTGGCCCATAAACGGTATTGCAGGATCAAGCAAGATGGAACGTGAATCTAAGGGACAAATGGAGAATAAATTACTATAATCCAATTTCTAAGAGGTGAAATAAAGATTATTATCATTTGAAATAACAAAGTCTTCCTAATGGTCTCTTGGAATTTCCACTTGTGGTGTATTTGTAATGATTACATTAGGTTAAAAAAAAAACAACAATTTCAAACAAATCTTGGCTAATTGTGCACACACACTAATGTTCTACCCATCTCCCTCATTTTACTGCCTTTCAGAAAATATAGTGACTTAAGATTCTTCATGTTTTCTAAACTCATGTGGATCCAAGCCGTCAAAAGTAATCAAGCTGAAGGTGAAGTGCAAACTCCCTAGTCTACGGACTCAGGGCTCATCTTTGATAGGAAGCATTACATTTGTTCTATTACTAGAGACTCTAGGGAGAGAGAATAAAGGTTAACATGTTGGCAGACTTGTCAGGTGGCTTCTGGAACCAAGAAAGGGGGCAGGAGAAGATAACCAATCCAAGGATCTGTATTTTTTCCAAGGTTAACTATTTCATATTACATCATATAATACTATAACTTCATGGATATATTGAAAAAATGTGTAACATTTTATTATTTTCTTATTTACATAAAACTATATGTTAAGATTTTTAATATTAGAAATTGCAATACATTTGTAGAGTGAAATAAAGTTGCATAATTCTTATTGTGAATCTATAGTATCATTCTGAATTTGATAATGATGAAATTAGTTTTTATCAGACATTGAAGCCCAGATGTTCTCGGTGAATAGTAATGTTCCCTATGATTTCAATTGTTTGACCATGAATCTCTTCAGTCTATTAACTATTTGCGTGATGCTCTCATTCTTCTTTCATATGTGACAACCCTCTAATGAAAATGACTGAATAAAAGCAAAAAAGTTAAATCTTGTATTCACTTCAGTTGGGAATTAGGTTTAATATCACATGCAAAGATGGATAAAAACCAAGGATCTGCTCAAGAGTAGCAGAGTTGTTTTCTCTCTTAGGAGAGAAATTACCCAATCCTAATTGCTGGGTAATCATTACTTTTTCTCCTTAGTGTTTAAGCAATGTTACCTTGAATAACTTTTCCCAATTTTTATAGATGCCACAGATTAAATTCTACATTAGGGTTATGTATAAGAATGATAATTTGAGATTTATTTTTTTCTGCTGTTGGTATTTTTTTATTTCCTTTTTAATGGAGTGGCTAAGGTCATTCCTATTTTTTTTTTTAATAATAATACTTTCCCTAACAGGTGTGAGGTGATATCTCATTGTGTTTTGAATTTGCATTTCCTGTTGATGTTAAGCATCTTTTCATATACTCTTTGGTCATTAGTACGTCTTCTTTGGAGAAATACATATTCAGTTTCTATGTTCACTTTTAATGATTTTTTTGCTCTCAAATTGCAAAAAATAAATAATTATTATCCCTTTATCAGATATATGATTTGCAAATATTTTCTCCCATTCCATAGGTTGCCATTTTACTCTGTTGATTGTTTGATTGTTTTCTTTGCTATGTGAAGCTTTTTAGTTTGAGTTAGTCCAACATCTATTTTTATTGACTGTGCTTTTGTGTTCCAAAAAATTATTGGCAAGGCCAATGTCTAGAATATTTCTCTTTATGTATTCTTCTAGAAGCTTTATAGGTTCCGGCCCTATGCTTGCTTGAGTTGATTTTTATGTACACTATGAAATAAGGGTCCAGTTTTATTCTTTTGCATCTGTATGTCCAGTTATCCCAACAATATTTATTGAAGAAACATTTATATATTGGAGAAACTTTTCCTTGTTTATTTTTGGCACCTTGTCAAAGATCAGTTGACTGTATATGTGTGGGTTCATTTCTGGGTTCTCTATACTATTGAATTATCTAGATGTTTCTTTTACACCAATTTTCTAATTTCTAATATATTAAAAATGAGGAAGTGTGATACCTTAAGTTTTGGTTTCTTGCTCAAAATTGCTTTGGCTTTTCAGAATCATTTGTGTTTCCATATAAATTTTAGAATTGTTTTTTTTTTTCTATTTCTATAAAAGTAGCATTAGGGATTTTATAAGAATTTCATTGTATTTATAAGTCACTTTGGCTAATAAGGATATTTTAACAATGTTAATTACTCCAACCTGTGAACACAGGGTTTATTTTAATTTATTTTTGTATACATTTCTAACATCAGTGTTTTATATTTTTCATTGCATAAGTTTTTATCTCCTTTATGCTTAAGTATTTTATTTTATTTGCTATAATTGTAAGTGTGATTGTTTCCATAATGCCCTGTTTAGATCATTTCCTTTCAATCCTTCTTAAATTCTTTCAAAAAAAATAGAAGAAAGGAAACACTTCTAAAGTTTTACTGCTAGACCAGTGTCACCCTGATTCAAGAGAAAGATAAAACATCACAAGAAAGAAAGCTATAGGAGGTATCTCTGATGGATATGGATTAAAAAATCCTTACAAAATATTGGCAAACTGTATTAACCAGCAAATTAAAAGGACCATATACCATGACCAAATGTAATTTGTTCCTGGATTTCAAGAATGGTTCAACATACACAAATTAATCAATGTGGTATACTGTATCAACATCAAGAATTTGGGATAAAAATTATATTATCATCTCAATAGATGAAGAAAAGTCTTTGACAAAATTCATCACTTTTTCATGGTAAAAATTCTATAAGTTAACTTTAGAAAGAACTTATCTTGGTACTAAGTAGATCATATATTCAAAGCCCATAGCTAGCATCATAATGATTCCTGAGAAAGTGAAAATTTTTCCTCTAATATATAAAACAAGGCAAAAAACATGTACTCTTCCATTTATATTAACATAGTATTGGAAATCATAGTCAAAACGCTTAGGCAAGAAAAATAAATTGAAAAGGAAGAAGTAAAATGATCTCTGCTTACAGAGGATATGATCTTATATGTAGAAAACCTAAGACTATACACACACATACAGAAACTGTTAGAACTAATACATGAATTCAGCACAGTTGTATGGTATAAAATTAATGTTCCAAAATTAGTTGTGTTTCTATACACTAACATCACAAAATTTTCTAAGATGGTTACCTATTTAGTGAAAACACTTGTCTATCATAAAAAATGACATAACCTTCACTCTTTTTCTCCCTGAAAGTTAAAGTCAGTAGCCATCTCAGATGGTAAAGAAAATTTAAATTATTTAAGGAAAAGGGAATGGGGGATGGGGATATCCAAAGGGAAGGGCTACACAGCAATGAGCCCAAGGGTATTGGGGTCATTATGGCAGCAAAAATGTCCTTAGGGCTGTGAAACAAGGAAGGGCATAGAAGAAGCAACAGGAGAGCCTAGGCCAGACTGCTTTGGCTCACTGAGAAGTCAGAGAAACGGGGGCCTTGGAGACAAGTTCAGAGGGTTAACCTGGAATGAGCTGCTGCTGCCCACTGCTCCACTGGGTGCAAGTCTCATGTGGTCCCTTAGAGGTTAGGGGATAAGTGCCTGTGGGGGAATGGCAAGGACAGGGTCCTTGGAGGAAGAGCATACTGGGTCCTTTGTCTCTTTCTTGCAGGTGGAAATCTTAGGGGAGGCTTCAAGGGAAGTTCTTAATAGAATATTCATCAGCTTTCCAGGTGTGCTCTTTCAGGATAGTGATCTCCATTGATTGGTCAGTGCCAGGGCAGGGGGTTCATTAATCAGTGTAGCAGATCTTGAGGCAGCCATGGTGTCACTTGTCTGGTTTTGCTGCTTTTCTGGGCCTGGAGCTGAAATACAACTGATGATAAATCGGCTGCCTCCTGCATGCTTTCTACTGGGGATCAAGCCAGAAACCTGGGCATGTGCCCTAACTGGGAATCAAACCAGCAACCTTTAGGTGCATGGGATGACACTCAGCCAACTGAAGCCACACCAGCAAGGGCAAATATACATTTTTTAAATACAAAGTATTCTCTCTCCTACAATAAGAAAACTTTTCAAAGAAAAATTGCATTTTATATTTATTGAATATAATTCTATTTAAAAGAAAGAATTCTATTTAAAAGAATTCCTGTTTTTGTATAGTGGCATATAGAACACCCAATGTATGTTGTCATTTGTATTTCAATCCTTAAAGACAAATATATAAACATTTTAAGGTTTATTATACTTATTCAACTTAGGCAACATAGTACAGTTATTTAATTAAGGTAAAACATTGATGATCTGATTACCAGATTAATGTGATTACTTTATATTGAAGAATATCAGAATGCCTAGAGAGGAGCACAGTGCTGAGAATCTTCAAAAACTCAGCTTGATGGAGGATAAGGAAGGAAATTCAGGACTATATAGAGCTGAGGCCAAGAAAAAGCCCCATTGTATGGCTGACCCCAAGATAATTAGTCATTAGACCAAGAGCTGGGACAATTTTTGGCATTTTAATGTCAAGTAAGAAGAAGGTAATATTTTTTGCTGATTATGGACAGTATTGTCTTTCATATAAATACTTGTTCCAAGATGTAGTCTAGACTCCAGATGATGACACTCTTGGAGGAGGTGATTGGCATAGCCAAATCATTCTTGTCAGGCACCTGATTGAGAGGACATCAATAAGGACTTATTGTGGCATGAGTTCTAACATGTGGACATAAGACTAACTTCTGAATCACCCAACTGGAAGGACCAAGGACCTAGAATAAGCTGTCTGTGTTGATCAGGATTGGTGCACGATATTTAGTGAGATAAGCCTATAGGTTAAAGGCACCAGGAAACAGAGCTTGGAATGCAAAGAGCCTACATAAATATTTGCCAAATCCTTTTCCTCATGTGGTAGTGTAGTATCATTGACTACATACAGAATTTGGAGCCAGTCAATCTAGGTTTGAATACAAATTATTCTGCTCATCTGTTAACTGCAAAGCTATACAATCTGATGGATGCATAATCACACATGAAATAATATTTTATTTTCATGTTTTATTTTCACTATACCATCTTTAGGGAAAGGTCTGTAGTATGTATTTTTTTTCTTCTACCCTTTAGCACTCAACATAATTCTTAGCACTAGTGGCATTTAGTGAATGTTCGATGAAAGTTTTGTGGCACGCACTATCAATTTTATTATAGGCGGAGAACTACTTAGGGTATAAGGCAATATATTCATTATAAGTCAGTTAGAAAGTCTTTCCCCCAAATCTATCACCATAGAGTATAATGAAGGGAGGTGATCTGAAAATGAATGTAGCTCAGTGTCTTCCCACATGATGGAAAAGAATCATGTCTTGTTTGTGCTAGCCTCAAGCTCATTCATTTCACAGATGAAAAACAGTGGGATCAGAGATGTGACATAACCTGGTTTAAGTCACACCTGGTCCTTGTGACTGTTAGGACTATGTAACAAGTCTCTTAAAAGCCACACCTATTTGCACTAGAAAACAAATACATGTGATTTTTGTCAGAAGTCAAAACTGTTGTTCAGTCACAAGTGGTGGAGTTTCCCCTGAGACCTGTTGCTAGGAACAGTGAAGCATCTCAGTGGAACATAGTACTATTGTGGTTAAATCTGTGGAATTACTTTTTTAAAAATTTTTAGATGCAGGAATTCCTCTTTATAAACCACCAATTGACCTCTCAATCATACGTAAACAACTCACTATTGCATGATCTCAGAAAAGGCCATGTGATCCCCACCTAGAACACAATATGAGTGATATATTTCCAAAACTAAAAATATCTTTTATTGATTTTTAGAGAGGACAGGAAAGGGAGAGGGAGAGAGAGAGAGAAAGAAACATGGATGTGTGTGTGTGGAACATTGATCCGCTGCCTCCTGCACACCCCCTAGCAGGGATTGAGCCCGCAACCCGGGCATGTGCCCTGACCAGACGATGCTCCACTAACTGAACCACACCAGGCAGGGCTTCTATAACTTTTTGAAGAAAAGACTACCACCAGTGAAACACCCATACCTGTAAGCTAAAATATAGCATTTTCCTTTCACAGTATTCAAAAAAGAAAAAAAAAAAATCTCCAAATGGAAATGTTGAAAGGAATGCACTTAGGACATAATTACCAAGATTAGGCAAACTACTTCTTTGGTAGTTTCTATATGTCTCTAGACTGTGCTTATTGTAATTTCACTCACTATTTTGTCAGAAGGAAGAAGCATGTTGTGATGGCACTGGTAATTGGCAGTACCATTTATGTGTCTTTAGTGCTTACAAATTTGCCCCTTTGGTTCTCATTATAGATGAAATGAATTATCTGGAAACAACTCTATGGGGCACTATTCCCTCCAAGTAATGTTTAGTGAAAATCGTGTTTTGGCTCTTGATGTACTTATTTACATTTCTCTGTATTTGGAGTAAGCGACCTGTGGCTGTTGAAAATATTTCCTTCTATATTTAATTCTCTTATTTTAGAAATATTTGAAACATGGTAATTGGTCAAGTTTTTCAAATGCTGCATAAAATCATACTAATTTAACCAAATTGTTTTAAATACAATTATTTTAAAATGTATTTAAAATATATTTTAAATATTTCTAAATTAAAAGATTCCTTACAATGAAGGGATACTCCATTTTAAGAGATGGATGAGACAGGACTTTTTCAGTAATTCTTTTGAAAGTATTAATAGAATAACATTGATAAAAAGCATTTAAGTCAATATATCTGAATTTCATCTCTGGTTCTCTCCTTACACTTTTTGTATAACCCTTAGCATGTGTCCTCTTAATAAAAATGGGGAAATAATCCACACTCCGCATAAAGATTAAATGCACACTAAAAATTCCACAGATGATGAAAAATGGTACCTCTTACTATTGATGCAAAAATGTATTATTATAAATGCCATGCATGTGTTCTTCTAATAGTATGTGCAGATAAACATACAGAATATTAAAAACTCTTTTAACTTACATGTGGTCATATTTAACTATTTATTTTTTAAGGATTTTGGAAACATTTGAAAATTCCTTTAGGTTTTCCATTCCCTTGAAACTAAAACTTAACTAAATTATCTCAGAAATTAATATTTATTATTTATTTTTTAGTGATGTTCTGAGTTAGGTCTATTTTACCCCCTTTTCACTATGAGATGACTTTTAAAGTGAGTCACATAATACCATTATTATGAAAAAAAAAATGAGCACATCAATGATTGGAGGGGAAGTTTTGGAGAAAGTAGAGGGAAGGAGACAGATGGAGAAAGTAAACTGAAAAGAGGAATAGGAGTCAGATTTTACAGAACCTTGTAGACCAGGCTAGTGTTTGTGCCTTATCTTACTTAGTCCCTGAAAATTGTAAGATATAGTTCTAAGATGTCCTCATAACTGTGCTTTAGAAGGATGACTCTGATAACACACGCAGAATGAATAGAAGTAAGAGAGGAGAGAGCGAGAACAGTTAGACTGAGGTAATTAAGGTGAGAGGTAATAAGACCAGGAGTAGAACTGTGACAGTAGGATGGAAAGGAGTCTATACAGGTGAGACATGAGAGTTAAGAAGAAAATTGGCAGCACTTATTAACCAGTGGTAGATAAAGAGTAGGAGATGTAAGTAAGTGATGGATGACTCAGGTACACAATCGAGGAAATAATTAGAAGGAAAAGAAAAGGAGGAGTAACTCAAGAACAGAAGGAGGAGTGTAGTTTTGAACGTGGTAATTTTGTGGTGGTGATGGATATATGTGTGTTTTAGTCCCCATCTGAAAATGTGGTCCTAGTGCTCAGGACATAGGACATGAATGGAGATGCAGGATTGGGAATCACTGACATAAAAGTGCTGCTGGAAAACATGAGCTAAATGAACAAAATATCAGAGATTTTGATAACAGTGCATAGGATAATACTTTGGGAATAATACTTAAATAGACATATGTGGTAAAAGAAGAGAGATTCAGCAAGAAAGTTGGGTAGAAGTGATCAGAGTTAAATGGAGAATCAAGAGTTTTGCTTTTTAAAAAAATATATAACAGAAGTCAACAAGTAAGTTATGAAGCAATTGTTAATTTTCCTGGAAAATGAAAAAAGAATTGGTCAGCAGTGAGTTTTAGGCATGGTTTTATTGTGAGTTATATGTGGAAGACTTATAATGGAATGGGAAACAAATATCAGCTGCATTTTCTTTTTTATCATTTTATTTATGAATATTTACAAACACAAAGGTAGAGTTAAGAACTATCAGTACTTTGCCACACTGTAGCTCTTCTTTAAGGAAGGTTGGGAGTAAAGGATGGAAAAAATAAAATTAAGCACCAATTTAGAGAATTTTGAAAACCTTCAAAATAAAAACACATATAAATTACATTAATTAGAGTTTTTCTTTTCCATTTATTACCTTCTTATTTGCACTGAGGCAACTGTTGGAGATATTGGTCTATCCTCTTTATTGTGTTTTCAGCACTATCCACACCAACAAACCAGCAGATATCCCTCTTTTCATTCCTGGCTGAAACCCTTATTATTCTGACCACTACTTCCAATGGGCTAGGAAGCCTCTCTTTTGAGATAATATATATTACAAATACACGGTTATCTTTTTGTAACCGTTTTGAATCAGATAAAAGAAAAAAAATATGTTCAGGCTCTTGAGTTACACCTATAATAGGTCTCCATTCAGACCCTTTAAGCTTTAGCAAGAAATTGCATGTGTTACAATCAGATTAGAAAGACTATCGGGAAGCTATATGTTTTACTCACATAAAACCCTACACTGACCTTTATGGTTCAGTCATCCTGCTTTCACTCTGTACCTTTTTAATGCCATAAAGTGTGACATACCATTTTTTCAAGCCTAAGCAGCTTTGTCAAGCAGAGCTGACGCCTCTGTCCCAATGCGAAAGGTAATGAAAATCACCTAAAGTACGTTGAAATCTGCATTCTTCAACTTCACTCCTACGTGGATCAGAATCTGTGTATTTACGTGCAATCAAGCACATTCGGTGGGTGTGAAACATTTTAAAAAGTGAAGACTTAGGTCTCACCAACCAAGCTTTACCAGATGACCGATTTTCATGGGAAACAAAAGCCTTAAAGCTGAAACTTCTTGGTATTACTTGAAAAATCCATTGTTGAATGATACATCAGCTGTCAGAGAAATGGAGGCTGGATAAAAGTGTGTTGTGCCTGCTGATACCCAGTTCCTGAGCAGGGGAGTACACAGTAGAAAGGTTGATTGATTCTAAGGGTAGACTCAGAAGGAGATCACCTAGCAGTTGTCAGAGAATAGGAATAGATATTTTCATTTGCTTTGCAATATCAGGTGACGATAGTTAGTTCACCTACTTTGAACATTTAAATAATGAAAATTCCTGAGAATTTCACTTTGTAAAAAAAATAAATCAGCACTGGCCAGTGTGTCTCAGTCGGTTGGGCATCATGTCCTACACCAAAAGGTTGCTGGTTTGATTCCCATACAGGGCATGTGCTGAGGTTTCAGGCTCCATCCCAGGTCAGGGTGTGTGCTGGAGGAAGCTCATTGAAGTTTCTCTCTCACATCATTGTTTCTCTCTCTCTCCTCTCTCCCTTCCACTCTCTCTAAAAGTCAATAAAAAACTCAGCACATAATCAAGAATACTGTTCTTGGGATGACATTTGATATGTGGAGATAGGTTAGAATTTTGATTTTGCTTCCTGTATAATATCATCAGTTTGGCTTTTCACATGGAATCATTATCAAATCTTATTACAGTTTCTAAATTAGCTCTTCCAAACTTGTAGGAGGTTACCTTTTTATTTTTATAACTAGAAGCCCGGTGCATGAAAATTCATGCACTAGAGGGGGGGTCCCTCAGCCTGGCCTGCCCCCTCTCACAGTCCGGGAGCCCTCAGGGGCAGGAGGTGACCTGGCGATCAGGGAAAGGTGATGCCCCATCACACTTTTGCTGCTGCCACTGCTGGAAGCGCAAGCCTCGAACGGCCCTGGTTACCTGAGCCTCAGGTGGCCCTGGGTAGCTGGGCAACCACCATCTGAGGCTTGCCTGCACCTTGGGCCGGCCCTTGGTGACTGGGGGAATGAGGGAACTGGGGAACTCTGGAGGCAGGCACACGGAGTGGCTGGGCCCGCCTGCTGCCCCGGCGGGGGTGAGGGGACTGATCACCACCATCTTGTGGCTGTGGGCACCGCCATCTTTGAGGGTGTGGCAGTCAATTAGCATACTCCCTCATTATTGGCTGTGGGTGCCACCATCATTGAGGGTGGGACAGTCAATTAGCATATTCCTCCTTATTGACTGTGGGCGCCGCCATCTTTGAGGGCGGGACAGTCGATTAGCATATTCCCTCCTTATTGGCTGTGGGCGCCGCCACCTTTGAGGGCAGAGCAGTCAATTAGCATATTTCCTCCTTATTGGCTGTGGGTGTCACTATCTTTGTGATGGTGTGAGGGTCAATTAGCATATTCCCTCTTTATTAGATAGGATTTTTTTATATTTCTTCATTGTTTATTTATCAAGAGAAACTATTCCTTGGCTCAGCTATTCATGTTGCATATATAAGGAGCACAGGTCAGTGACAAACTTCCAGGGAATTAAACCCAAAGAAATTATTTACATTCTGAGATCAGTTTGCACTCTCAAAGGTACCAGCCTTCCTCGTTTCCTCAAAATCTTTCATGAAATCAGAATTTTTGTGGAAATTTGCGGATGCCTTCTTTCTTGGTTCAGCCATAGCAAACTTATAGAAAGCTGCAACCCCCAAAGATACAGTGATGGCTCCAACAATATGAAATCACCGACACTTTACCAGAAGGTTACACATCTGAGATTTTGTCGAAGCACTGGAAGACATGAGAGTTTATTCTCCTCAGCACCAATGTCTTTCCTGATGGAGAAATGGACCTGTGGCCACCTTCTATACATTTCTCTACCCTTTCTAATGTACTTTTTTTTTTTTAATCTTCACCTGAGGATATTTTTCCATTGATGTGAAAGAGACACATCGATTGGTTGCCTCTTGAACACGCCCCAGGGAGCCTGCAACCTAGGTCGGTGCCCTTGACCAGAATCCAAACTGGGACCTTTCAGTCTGCAGGATGACTATCTACTGAGCCAAACTGGCTAGAGCACTAATATACTCTAATGGATAGAGCAATGTCTCCCAAACCAGTATAATCTCTGTCTCAGGCTATTCCCATATTGCTTACCTTGAGTTACTTCCATTGCTCTTCTTCTTTTGGCCAGATGATGGCTTCCACTGATCTTCCACAGGTCAAATTGGATAAAGCCTTGTAGGACATTATAAGAAGCATTAGCTATACTGGTAATGATGATCATATATAATTTAATATTCTATGTAATAAAAGGAGAATATGAAAATTGACTAAAGGGCAAAAGGACTGATCACTATAACAGGCACTGATCACCAGGGGGAAGACACCCAATGCAGGAGCTGCCCCCTGGTGGTCAGTGTGCTCTGACAGGGGGAGCGTCGCTCAACCACAAGCCAGGCTGACGGCTGGTGAGCGTAGTGGCCGGCCTCCACAGCGCTAAGGATGTTCCACTGCATCTTAGGCCCGCTTCCTGGTGGGCCTAAGCCATAGTTGGACATCCCCTGAGGGCTCCTGTACTGCAAAAGGGCACAGGCTGGGGTAAGGAACCCCCTCCCCCCGGAGTGCATGAATGTCGTGCACCGGGCCTCTAGTTATCTGGTAAGTATTTGACATAATGAAATCCTATATAATAAAAGGCTAATATGCAAATTGCCCCCTCTGGAGTTTGACTGCTCTCTGTGACATGTGCTATCCACCATGGGGCAGCACACAATGAAGGAATGCCCTGGCAGGCAGCCAGCAGCTGGGAAAGGAAGGCCCCGATTACCCCTGATCACCAGCAAGGCCTGGGGACCCGACCTGTGCATGAATTTTGTGCACTGGGCCTCTAGTATTTGTATAATTTAAATGTAATAATATTAACTTAAAGAACAACAATAATGTTTCCAGACATTATTCCAGGTACTTCATATCCTTTAACACATGTGATTCTCATGAAAACCTTATGCAGTATATTCTGTGACTATGCATTTAATATAAAAGGAGAGAAGGGATATATAAATGCAGAGTAATAAGCAGTCCAACGAAATTTTGCTTTTGTTTTTAAAATTACACACTTAACCACTTAATGCTTATATTAATCTATGTGTTTGAATATATATTTAAGGAAGACATGGACAAATAATTTTTGTAAAGGGTCATAGTTACACAGTCAAGGATATTGTGAAATGATTATGAAAGCCTGAACTTAGGTATTAAAAATTCCATACGCACATAATCTATGTTATAGTCTTTTTAGATAGCTGATTGATTATGAACAGTTTTAAAAATAATTTAATGTATATTATTATACCTATTAGAGGCCCGGTGCACGATATTCGTGCACAGGGGGTGTGTTCCTCAGCCCAGCCTGCACCCTCTCCAATCTGGGACCCCTCGAGGGCAGTCGGACATCCCTCTCATAATCCAGGACTGCTGGCTCCCAACTGCTCACCTGCCTGCCTTCCTGATTGCCCCTAACTACTTCTGACTGTTGGCCTGATCACCCCCTAACCACTCCCCTGCCAGCCTGATTGATGCCTAACTACCCTCCCCTGCCAGCCTGATTGCCCCTAACTGCCCTCCCCTGGAGGCCTGGGTCCCCCCCAACTCCCCTTCCCAGCAGGCTGGGTCGCCCCCAACTTCCCTCCTCTGCCAGCCTGGTCACCTTTAACTGCCCTCCCTTCCAGGCTTGATCGCCCCCAACTGCCCTCCCCTGCTGGCCTGATCGCCCACAACTGCCCTCCCCTGCTAGCCATCTTGTGTCCACATGGGGGCAACCATCTTTGACCGCATGGGGGTGGCCATCTTGTGTGTTGGAGTGACATTCAATTTGCATATTACTCTTTTATTAGATAGGATAGAAGCCTGGTGCATGGGTGGGGGCCAGCTGGTTTGCCCTGAAGGGTGTCCTGGATCAGGGTGGGGGTTCCCTTGGGGTGTGGGGCGGCCTGGGCGAGGGGCCTGTGGTGGTTTGCAGGCTGGCCATGCCCCCCTAGTGACCCAAGCGGAGGCCCTGGTATCTGGGATTTATTTATCTTCTATAATTAAAAATTTGTAGCCTTGAGCAGAGGCCAGGGCAGGCCAGGGCTGTGGGAAACTTGGCTTCCTCCATCGCAAAGGGCAACTCAAGCCTCCTGCTCTCTCCAGCACCATGGCTGCTGCTAATTTTGTTGGGATTTATTTATCTTCTATAATTGAAACTTTGTAGCCTTGAGCAGAGGCCTGGGCCGGCCAGAGCCGGCAGGAAGCTGGGCTTCCTCCATTGCTGGGGAAACCCAAGCCTCCTGCTAGCTCTGTGTCTGCAGCCATCTTGGTTGGGTTAACTTGCATACTCGCTCCTGATTGGCTGGTGGGCATGGCTTGTGGGTATAGCAGAGGTACGGTCAATTTGCATGTTTCTCTTTTATTAGTGTAGATAATATATGTTATATACTATATCATAGAGGAATATTAAGTAAGATAAATTTGGTATGTAATGATGACCATATATAATTTAATATCCTATATAATCCTATATAATAAAAGTGGAATATGCAAATAGACTGAATGGTGGAACGACCGTTTGCTATGACATGTACTGACCACTATAAAATTTCAGAAAGTTTATGAGTCAGAATGGGTTAATAAACAGCTTCTCCCAGAGAAATTAAAATTGAAGCTTGATATAAATTTACTACAATATGATTGCTTGTTCTAGTGAAGGTCAAAGGATGACTATGAAACAGCTTTCTATGATTTGAAAAACATATAAAGGAAAAATGTAGATATATTTTTAATTACATGATACCATAATAGGAATAACTAGGCTTATTTCAACAATAAATAATTTGATTATATATAAGGAGAGCTGCAATTGGTCTGATTGTGTAAAACATATGCACATTTATATGTTGACCATTTGTGTTTCTGATCCAGTAATCTTTCAAAATAAGTAATAGCATCAGTAGTATTAGATTATTTAGAATTACTAAATTTTAGAGTTCTGGTGTTGGTTCGATACTTTATTTTACAAATGAGGAAACTGATCCAGAATGGTGAGCCAAGAATAGAATGGGCTTGTTCTGATTTATAATGTAGTGCACTTGACAACGGTATAGCTAAGAACAGACCAGTTTCATGCAGAGACAGGGCCAGATCCTCTCTTGGGACTTGAAGCTGAAAATTACTTTAGTTATATACAACAGAGTTAATAAGACCTTAATAACCACAGTAGATCCTGAATCAGTGACTTGCACAACCTATGTTGGTCAACACAACTAAAAAGATGAAAGAATAGAAAGCTAATTTTGAATTGAAATAGGTAATATTTATCTTTCTGAAAAATAATTTTTACTTTTCATATTTTATTTTCCTTAAAACAAGTTTTAAAACTCCACAACATCCCATATGTGTAAAAATGTCCAATTTGGAGTCTAATTTTAGTTGTTGACTGAATTAGACATATTCATTTTCATTTCTTTTTTGTGTAGTCATTTTAAATGTAAATATCATCGACAGTTGTTGTCTTTAATAAAAGAAGCATTAATAGGCTTTGTACATTGTGGGTGTTTGTTCTCTATTCATTTTGTTGTTGCTGACTTATGACAACTTGTGAGCATGCATATTTTCAATAAGTTCGTTATCATGCACTTGCAGAGCTATTTTCCAATTACTTGCTCTGGTTTTACCATAGCTTTATCACCTTGGTTTTGTGATAATTCATGATGCAGCTTCTCTATAATAATGTGTATATAATGTCCTACTTCAAATACTTTTCCTCAGGTAACACTATGTTTGAAACAAGTAAGATTTATTTAGTAAACAAACTAGTCATCCATTATAAAGATGCATGTTATGTAATAAAATGAAAGCTCTATATTTGTTAAGTAATCTGTGTGGATACCTGCCTGTGCACAAAACTTCTTTCCTATTATAATGAGTGAAAGCAGTATTTTCACTTATAATAGTCAGTTTTTAGTATTTTGAGAATAACTTTACACTCTTGAAATTTTATCCGGGGAACCAAATTTTTAAGTTATATTGCATGTCAGCATTTTTTTTTAAGTTTAAAAAGCCACTAAACATTATATATAAAAACCTCTTTTGTGTTATATATATGCATATACTTTTATAGTAAATTATTTATTTCCTATATCATGCTATTGATAAAATATAGCTTATGCCTGTATTTTATTACTCATTAAATTGACTGTTAGTTTGTGACACTGAGTAGTGTTACTGTAATGAAACAATTTCTTCAGTGATGAATTATTCCTTTTGATGTTATTTATTTATTTATTTATTTATTATTGATTTCAGAGAGGAAGGTAGAGGGAGAGAAAGATAGAAACATCAATAATGAGAGAGAATCATTGATCAGCTGCCTCCTGCATGCCCCATACTGGGGATCAAGCCTGCAACCTGGGAAAATACACTGACTTGGAATAGAACTGTGACCTCCTGGTTCATAGGTCAGTGCTCAACCACTGAGCCACACTGGCCGGGCTTGATGTCCTTTAATAATGAGGCAGTCCTAGTCACAGAGAGTATGGTTTTACCTGAACTGATTTTCTAGATTATTTTTCATAAGTAACAAAACTTCATAAAAATACTATTAGGTGATATTATACTTCTTAAAAATAATGATATCAAGGAAATATTTGCTTTGCGGCTGATCATATAAAATTCTGTAAAATACAATAATCTGGAGTATTTCCACTACACTTCTTATATTAAATGTACCATTGATATTAGAAATTATTTTCTCTAGTAGTTTCATCCATAGTTAATACCCAAACTATGCATATGTTAGGAAACAATTAGACAAGATAGCAACAAGAATGCCCATCAAATGTCAAAAATAAAGTGTAGAGCAATCAATGTGTTTTGTGTTGGCTAGGAGTAGCTAATGACATAACTAGTAGATGCGACATGATGTCTCTTTCATCTACAAAAAATATCAGCTCAGAGGTTATCCTTCATTAGCTTCTAATAGAGCATGCATAATAAGGGAGTGATAGTTTATTAAATAAGGTGAATAATGAAAAATATTCCCACTAAAATGGAATTATAACCCTGTATTTGGCACTGGATTGCAAAGTATGGATGGCAGTGCTATACCTTCATTTTGTGTAATTACAAACTAAACAGGAGAGCAAGTTAGGCAATAGTCCTAGAATTTAACGACTTTAAAATTTTTCTCTTTTATTTCCTTCTTTTTTTTGTATTAAATGGTTAATTGAATATGAAAAAGTGATGGAAAAAATGGCTTTGTTGCAAAATACAAGAATGCTTTCTGTTCCTCAACTTGGAGATGGTCAAGATAAATATGTGAGACATACCTAGAGAAACATTGGTTCCATATACAGTACATTCTTTGATGTTCTTGGATATTCTTTGCAAAGACATTGTCTTTAGGCAGTATCTTTCTCACTTGTCCACTGATTCATTTATTAGTTTCATTCATTTATTCATTGCTTCTTCTATCAACCCAATCAACAAAATATTTTATCGTGCTATGTTTTATAATGAGTTCTAAAAGCCTAAGATTCTGAAGTAGAAACATTACCATTCCTCTTAAAGATATTTTGGTCTAAAATGTTTAACATTTTTTATGTGAGTTTAGGAATTTTCTACTGTAAAATATTGTCACACTGCCTTCTCTACCCACATACCTTCACTTTCAAAATAGGTGAAATGTTTATCACTTCTATGGTGAGACTAGCTGTCCAAGAATTGTACTCCAATATCTCCAAGTGTATCCCTTAATGGTAGCATTTATTAGGCTATGGAATTATTTCTGGTTATTTCCCTTTTTTTTTTCTTTCTGGCGCTGATGTCAGAACCCATAATATTTATCAAGACTGTACCACCAAAACCTAATAACAAGGTTAGGCAGTTTTGTAAAGTGGTTAACAATGAAGAATTAAGTGAGGACAAGAAAGCCTTTCTAGCTCTCACTACTTTTGGGAACTTGAGTGAATTTCTTCATTTCTCCAAGTCTCAGTTTCCCTCTCTGCTTGGTAAAATACATCTGTTACTTGCTAATATAAATCTGTATCTCATAGGGTTACAAAGATTAAACTATTTCATGATAACTAGTAAATATTGTATGTTAGCAGCTACTAATATTTAGTTATTGCTAATTGAGTGACAACTTGGCATGATTTTAGCAATGTTAAAATTATTTTTATTTAAAAGTAGTTTAACATTCTGTAAATACAATGCATGATATCAAAATATTCTAGAATATCAAAATAAGCTTTGATATTAAAAGCTTCTGTGAATTCTAATAAAAACAAACAGGAAAGAATACAGAAAAAATATTCACCATCTTTTCCTGCCTTATCAATTTGAGAGCTGTGATTTGTAAAATACTATGGGAATTTAGAGAAGGAAGAAATTGCATTCAGCTGCAAATATCAGGAATGAGAGCTTTGTGAAGAAAATGATATTTGATTTGGTTAATTGAATCTATAAGAGCTGATGTGGACATCCCTACCAAAGGCAAGTGAATGCACAGAAGGGCCATAAAGGGACAGTGTAACATGTGTTTGGAGACAGTGGATGGTGTATGTAGAGAAGAGTGAGAGATAACAAGAAAATAGTAGTTTGATACAGTAAGGAGAGAACTGTGAATGTTAGGATAAGGTATTATTAAGGACATTTTTAAATGGGAGACAAGTATGGAATAAAGAGGTACTTGAATTTTATAAGCAGGATAATAAGTTATTATAGTTATGCTTAACAGGAAGTAATGTGAGAGTGTACAATATGAATTCTAATTGGACTTCTAGACAGATATGGTTAGATTAATCTGTTTATCCCCAGTATTCTTACTTTCGAAAATAAGTTTTTCACATTTGTTGGCAGGAAACATGGAGTCACCTTGAATAACAAGTATGCTTCTTTTTTTAAAGAAATATTGAATTTATTGGAGTAATGTTGGTTAATAAAAGTATATAGGTTCCAGGTGTACAATTCTATAATACATCATCTGTATATTGTAATGTGTGTTCATCACCCTAAGTCAAGTCTCTTTTTATCATCATTCACCACAACCACCACCCTCTCCCCACTTGAAACCTGTTTTATTTCCCCATTTTCTTTTTGGTAATCACTATATTTTTGTCTGTGTTCATGAGTATGCCTCCGTTGTTGCAGATATTCATTCTATTGGACAAAGTCAACAATGTGCTTATTCTGAAATATGTTCGAAATAACTAACTGGTATGAGCAGACTCAAAAATGCTGCAATTAAACTGCTGTTGAGAGTTTTCCAGATGTTTGCTGTAGTTTTATATGCTTTATTGCCACTTAATCTCTGATTAAAACATTTAGATAGTCATTAAAAAACAACAATACTAATGCTTCATATATATAAATCTCATTTACAGTCAAGCTAGTGGAGTGGTTGGAAATATGGTTCTTCCATTTTGTGATGTTACTGTTTTTTAAGTACAGCTTTTCATTGACTTGTGCCACTCAAACTCAAATACATGTCAACCAATTGCAAGGTCAAGTATGACAACAGAGGATCCATTGAAGCTTTTCCTGGGTCAAAGGCTCTCTGCCTTGTGAACTTTTTGGTAAATTATGTTTTCTAAAATCAACCGGACTACAAATATGAGGTGTCATGAAGAATGTTGCCTTTCATTTTTTAGCTTTTTTTTTTTTTGAATGAAATCACATTGCTTGAGCTCACAAAATAAACTAGAGTAAAACATCCTGTAGTAGTGTATGATTTTGAATGGACAGAAGGTCTTTGGGAGCATTGGGAGACGTGTTCTGTTGTACTTTCTGATATCCACTTAATCATCTAGACACAGTGACATTCCTTTCTACTTATTAGAAATGTCCATTATGCAAGTTGTCCAATTATTTTTATCTTCTTCCTGAAATCTTCATATTACAGGGCTGGATAGTTTAAATTCTTCACTTGCTTTTTCTATGAAGTTGAATTTCAATTATCCTTACTAGACTATTGGGGTGACCACTCTGTAAGTTATATAAATGTCTAATCACTATATTTAACACCTGAAACTAACATAATATTGTACGACAAATGTAATTGAAAAATACAAAAAAAATAAAAAATAAAAATGCCCTGGCCCAGTGGCTCAGTTGGCTTTAGCATCATCCCATAAACCACTAGTTTGCAGGTTCAATCCCCTGTCAGGGCATATAGGGGAGGCAACTGATTGATATGTCTCTCTCACATCAATGTTGCTCTCTCTCTTTAAAATCAGCAAATATATCCTTGGGTGAGGGTTTAAAAAAATTAAAAATTATCTTTTCTATTTACAAAATATTTTAATAGATAAGTAACTAATATCATCACATTTTGCTGAACTGAGTGCTACTATTAATAGCTAATATTATAACATCTGTGTATAAACTCTTACTACCACAAGAAAACATTTTTAAAAATTGACCCAATTGCCCAGCAGTGTGGCTCAGTGGTTGAGCATTGACCTGTGAACCAGGAGGTCATGTTTTCATTCCCTGTCAGGGCACATTCCTGGGTTGTAGGCTCAGTCTCCAGTGTGCGATGTGCAGGAGGCAGCCAGTCTATGATTCTTTTTCATCATTGATGTTTCTCTCTCTCTCTCTCTCTCTCTCTCTCTCTCTCTCTCTCTCTCTCTCTCTCTGAAATCAATAAAAAAATATTTTTAAAGTTAAAAAAATTGACCCAATTACATGTTTTAATACTTAACTAATAGAGCAGGTCAGAAACATAATTTTTTAAAGTCAACTGGAAAAGTGTTTTGTTTGTATATTTCTAATATGTAACATTTAGGCCAATCAATAAGAAAGAAAGATCTTCTGAAACTACATTTATATATCACCAATCTTCATAACAAATGAATTCTTACCTTTTGACTCAATTTTATTCTGTAATCTTGGTACCAATTAATGGACTTAGTATATTTCATGGGTTGGCTATTTTAGGAGACAAATTTGACTGCTTTAACACTTCCACTGACACTTACTAAGAAAGTGGGAAAATGCATTTTCTTAAAAAATTAAAAATCTTTAGGAATATTCCTTTTAGGGAATAAGATAATTCTCAGAATTGAGCTTTTTTGTTCATTCTATAGCACTGTGTGATGAGAATAATGTCATCAAAGATCAAAGAATAATTAGAAATCAGAACAATAATTTGAATCTTTTTTTTTAACTAAGCCTGAAGGCTGGACTCAGATTCTTATATAGTTGACTTGTAGCTGCTTATTAGCTGTATGATGTTTGTCAATTCATTTAACATATGCACCTAAATTCTTCATCTTCAAATGAGACCCATGTCCTGTTTTTCTACTATATTTAAAAATTTAGTGAGATAACATTTATAACAATACTTTGTAAGTAATCCTTGGGAAATAGGATGCATCAAAGCACTTAATTATTATTAGCTCTCAAAATCAGTACACAGACAATCATGCTCTTAATTTATCTTAAGTTTGTTGATCCTTGTTTGTAAAAGGAAAAATTAATTAAACTCATAAATGGTTAGGCCTGGAAGATAATTTAGAGTATAGATCAATCTACTCTTTTTAAGTAAGAATTTAAAAGAAAATTAGGTGGCATGCTTAGGAAGATTGGACCTGAGTTTCTGTTTGTCATAGTTTGGAGTCATGGGAGGCAATTTCAAGCTGACATGTCCCTTTGCTTTCTAGGGACCCATTCACACAAATGGAGGTTAAATTAGCCATATTAAAAATTATTATGGGTTCTTTTGTTTTCCACTCCTTGTTTTCTCAACATCTCATTACCTCATAATGTATTTACAGATTAGTTGGCAAGGAATGAAAAGTTAAAATGATTATTATTACCATTATTTGGCAATCTTTGAGTCATTTAGCACTTTTTAATTGTTTAGCACTTTTAAATTCTACCTTTATTTGGAGTTCATTGTTACAAATCTCTTCCACCAGACTGTAAACATCTTAAAAGCAAGGTTCTTGTTCAACTTGGAGACTGTGTGGTACCAAGCTAAGGGTTTGGCTCATAGCGATAACCTCAGGAAAATTTGTTGAAATGAACCCTTCCATCATTGTATAATCCTGAACAGTTATAGGCTAATAGTTATTTTGTGAGGGCAATTAAATTTAAATTATGACACTTTAATGTGTTTTGGTAATTGAAAAAAAAATCTCTATAGCCCTATCCTTGAGAATTTTAGTCTAGCATGAAAAAACAAAAAATTAAAAATAAAACATATAATGAGTAATTTTAAATAAAAAGTAGCATATTTTCATGTGGATAATACAGCTTGTGAAATCATAAACACCTGGTGATAAATTTTGTCCATCTCGCTTCAAGCTAATGACTGCCTTGAGTCTATAATTTACTGTTTGATCCTCAATTTTTATTTTTTTACAAAAGAGAAATTAAATGCTGTGTAATATAGTTAATAGGGCTAAAAGAAATAACAACCTCAACTATCTATACAAAGAAGGCAGATGTGGATATATTAAAAAACAACACACAAAATAAAAAAACAACAAGTGGAAACACTGGAGAATGAATCTATTTGAGGTGGAAAGATGATACTTCCCATCATTTTTGTTCCCTCTGCATTTTTTACAGACTTTTAATATGTTTTTTCTTGTTTTTAGAGAGAGAGGAAGGGAGATGAACAGAGAGATAGAAAGATCGATGAAAGAAAGATATTGATCTCCTGCATGTTCCCTACTGGGGATCAAGTCTGAAACCCAGGCATGTGCCCTGACCAGGAATTGAAATGGGACCTCAATTCATGAGTAGATGCTCAGCTACTGAGCCACACCTGCTGGGCAGCATTTTTTTTACAGATTTTGACTCTAAGCAGAATATCTCTATTCTGTCATTGGTTATGAACCACAGTGCCATTACTATCTAAGGCTTTTGATTGCTAACTGCATGGAACATTTGCATGACATGTTAAGTGAATTACATCTCTAATAGTGAGAAAAAGCTGTTATGCAAATTATCCTAGAAATTTGTCTCTAAAATGTCAGTGTTAAAATAATCTCTTGGTAATGATAGTTTTTTCTAAATCATGTAGGTGATAAGAAAAACATCAAGAGAAATGTTTTTGAGAATCTTGCATTTTGGGTCTGAAACAATGAGAATGTTGAGGGAAATCAACTCAATTCAATGTGCAGCACATACACTAAAGTCTTCATTGCACTTGGATATGTTAAGAGTTTACACATTTTTTTAAAAAAATGCTACTTTTTGTCCTCTAAAATTATAGTTCTTAAAAATTGAAAGTTTATCAATTAATAAAATTTTGGCTGTTGAGCTGAGAGTAGTCCTTGTAAAGTTAGGATTATGTAAGTGCTATAGTCTGGATATATTTCAAATAAATATTAAAGTAATAACAGGAAACAATTTTTAAAATTTTAGTCAAAATATTTATAAAGTGATTTTGCAGAAACTAGTGCACTGAACTGTTCATACATGACTTTTACATTGATTGAAATATGCCAAATAATTCTCTTAACCAAGGAACAAAAATTTTTAGTTTGGTTCTCCCTAGAAAATAGTTTACCCTGGTTTTCTCTAATTTGTGTACATTATTCAGAAAATGCAGTTATCAAGATAGAAGAATTTGCATAATACAAATATTTGTTTTTAGTCAGTTTTCTTTTATTAAGCAACATGTACATTTTGACACATTTTATCAAAAGGGGTTTATATCCTCATAGTGAAGATGCCCCTTAATTTTAATGCATCAAATTATAAAATATAATTTTGATTTTGAACAATCACTAGATATTATAAGTAAATATTTATATTATTATATTCTATCTATAAGTGAATATTTACATTATTTTTGTTTGTTTCCCATTGTAGCAGAGTTTTCAGAGGTATCATTGAAAACACAGTCTTAAACAGAATGAGATGGAGTGGGGGAGAGAGAGAGAAAGAGGGAGAGCGAGAGAGAAACTATTCCAAACATCATCTTCAGTCAATTTTTTTGTTGTCAGACAGAATCAATTTCTAAATTGAAGCATGTTTTTCAATGTTATTTTCTAACTTCATGGATTCATCTGCATTTCACAAGTGTATCAAGTCCAAAAAGCTGTAAATTGGGTGATATTCTCATTGTTGAGAATAGAATTAAGGGAGAAAGGAGAAGAATTTCTATTATTTATTCAACTAAATAGTAGGTTCATGTTGATATTTTTAAAAATCTCTTCCTCTGAGTTCAGTAAGGCAGAGCATTTATTTGATCCATTGCTGATGAGCCCTTCTCTTGAGATAATTCTCTTCCTCATATTAAAGAGTAATATGTTTTTGATTCTTTGTACAGTTTCAGTAACAAGCCAGAATTTATTCTTTCTCTGTCACAGCTAGGATGCAAGTAGCCATATTCTATAACTATGGAAAGTTTCAGATGCCTAGAGGGCCAGTGGTCAATGTCAATCAAACTATTTAAGGGTTCACATATGTCCAAGGTATTAATTAATTGGGTAAGAGGATTGGGAAATAAAAAGGAGAAGTCCAACAAACCCTGAATAGGGTATCTGATTTTAGGTTGAGAACAATTTCAGGCTGTGTTCAATTTATGAAATAAAAGCTGATAGAATTCATTTCAGATGAGGTAGTTTCTTTGTCAGTTCAGGCTGCCATAACAGATTACCACAGAGAGGATGGTTTAAACAATAAACATGTTTCTCACAGTTACGGGGGCTGGGATTGTTCAAGATCAAGGTGTCAGCAGATCTGGTGTCTGGGGAGAGCCTCTTAGTTTGTAGATGCCTTTTTTTTTTTTTTTTTTTTTTCTCTCATCCAATCTTTACATGACAAGGAGCAGAGAAAGGAAGCAAATTCTTTGTGTTTTCTTACAAGGGCACTAATTCCACCCTCATGACCTCATCTAATCTTAGTTACCTCCCAAAGGTCTCCTCTCCTAATTCCACCGCATTGAGGGACAGGGTTTCAACATATGAATTTTGAGAGAACACAAACATTCAGTCCATAACCTAAGTTAACACAATTTATTTGGAATTATCATTTTGATCCCTGCTCCCCTCTGCTGGCTTGCTCATGTCACTGTACCCAGAAGCTTGCAGAGATATAAATATTGAGTTTAATTGTCAAACACATTCATAGTCTGCCCTAACTGGTTTGGGTCAGTGGATAGAGCGTTGGACTGCGGACTGAAGGGTCCCGGGTTCGATTCCGGTCAAGGGCATGTACCTTGGTTGCGGGCACATCCCCAGTAGGGGGTGTGCAGGAGACAGCTGATCGATGTTTCTCTCTCATTGATGTTTCTAACTCTCTATCCCTCTCCCTTCCTCTCTGTAAAAAAAACAATAAAATATATAAAAAGAACGAAAAAATATCCATATTCCATTTGCTTCTTTCATATGTTTTAAAATATGTTTTTATTGATTTTAGAGAGAGGAAGGGAGAGGCAGAGAGAGATAGAAACATCAAAGATGAGAGAGAATCATTGATCAGCTGCCTCCTGCATGCCCCCTACTGGGGATGGAGCTTGCAACCCAGGCATGTTCCCTGACCAGGAATTGAACCCTAACCTCATGGGTTGATGCTCAACCACTGAGCAACACCTGCTGGGCATCAATATTTTTTGCATGTAGCATTATCTTTTTCATTTTCCTTGCTGTATGGTATTCATTGATTATATGTCTATTTCTATATCTACATTTAAGTTAATAATATATAATAATTGGTATATATGTTTAAGTATATATTAATATATATCATATCTGTATGTACATATATCTGTACATATACTTATCATAAATATAAATGTATAATTATATGCCTACTATTTCGATTCATCCCTTCATTGTAGCGTTGATGGAAATATGGGTTGTTTCTAGTTCAGGCTATTATGAAGAATGTTGCTTAGAATATTCTTATAACTATTCTGCTGGGAGTGATTTTTTAAAAATTGATTTCAGAGAGAGGAAAGGAAAGGGAAAGAAAGATATAAACATCAATGATGAGAGAGAATCAACTATCAGCTGCCTTCTGTAAGTCCCCTACTGGGGATGGAGCCTGAAACTCAGGCATGTGCCCTGACCAGGAATTGAACTGTGACCTCCTGGTTTATGGATCGACGCTCAACCACTGAGCCACACTGGCTGGGTTAGGAGTGATTTTTAATCATAGGGTAATTAAAGCTTTAGTAGATACTGTTAGATAGTTTCCAAAAAAAAACTATATCAGTGTACATTTCCATCAGAATTATTTGATAGTTATAGTTGTTCCATATGATTGTCAAGAAATAATGTTAACTTTAAAAATTATAATCCTTCTTGTAAGTATATGGTGGTATATCCTATTTTGATTTGCATTTCACTGCTAAGTAGTAGTGATGAAACAATTTTTAAAGTTTATTAGAAATTTTATTTTTCTCTTTTGTAAAATGTATATAAATCTTTAAGTAGTTTTTAAAATTATTGTTTTTTAGATATTCCTTATTAATACTAGTCAATAGTTAGATATATGTATTATAAATATATGGTCCCACTGTGGCTTTCCTTTTTATCCTCTTTATGGGTACTTGAATGAACAAAATTTATTTATATCAAAAAGTAAAATAAAATGACATTTAGAAAAAAAATCTAGGCTAGTGGTGTAGTAGTCAATCTGTATATTTTAATTTTATATCTGTACAAAGAAAGTAGCAAATATATTTCATTATTCTCACTATTTTTTTAACTAAGGAGACAATTTTGCTGTTTTATTCAATAATATAACCATATATTATTATTATGTACTTTAAACTACTAGAAGAAACACATTATTTATAATAAAAGGAAATTTTATTTGATATGAGGAGTAATAAATGAATTATTAATTGCACAATTACTTTCTTACAAGATGTACTATGAAACTTAAAGTTCCGAATATTACCAAGAAATTACTTTAAGTAATTTAAAACATGTAATTAGTTTTTTTCCCCGCAGCATTTATATTGCTAAGCACACAAAAGAATTATTTCCAGAACTTCAGATAGTTATATGTCTTGGGCTAGGTTAGATGCAGATACAATTTTTCTTTGTAGTATATAAGTAGTACAGACCTGACAGCTAGAAAGATTTGATATCATATCAGAGAACCCTTTATAGTGTATCCTATTTTCATAATAAATGTCAATTTATATATTACATTACTGGAAATCAACCTATGGAGATTTGGGGTAAAGAGAAAACTTCTTGATAATCCATTCCTAAAACTAAATCTAAAAGGAAGTCATATTAAAAGTGATTATGAGTAACGATCTACTGCCTTTCATCCCTAGTGATTAACATGTCTGTCAGTATCTCTGAACTTTGTATTGACGATGAGACAGCCTAATTTCTCATCTTATGATCCACACCATTCCCGAACTCCATCAGGAATTAGTTCAACACCTTCTTTAATAAGGTGACAAACTAGACATTCTCAAAAAGTATCATGAATAGCATATTATGTTTATTAATTGCTAATTCAATAAGTGATTCAAAACTCTACAAAGCAAGTGATACATCTTAGGACTATCAAACTGAAAATACAAAACTGACATTTTATGTAGTATGTGTAGTAGTCGATGACATATATTTAAATATATGTTTCAATAATAGTACTGAGAGTTTGGTCATGAGATGTTAATATAAATGCTAGGTAATCAGGGTGATGAAGGCACTTCTGGGAATGGTGTTGGTGATGGAGAAGGTGGATTCACAGGGATATTGATCAAATGTATAAATGTATATCTGTATCTACAAGTGTATAAAAGGATATTGATATTTAAGTATATAACTTTCAAAGAAAGATGTTACAAGAATGAAAATAGAGAAAATGAGACTAAAACCTAGGATATCGGACTGTAATTAGAGAGTTAGGTGTGAACTCGTGTATTTTAAAATACATAGATACATAAATAAACAATATAGATGTACTATCTGTGCATGTGTGTACAGCTCTGTCTGTGGTTAGAATGCAGGAGCAGTGTCACCACTGTCGTATATGAGTATACCTAGCACCAGCAGCTTGGCTTCTAAAGATCATTAAAAGGCACACAATCTTCTCTGAAAAATGACTGATTCCACAGCTGACAAGTTTAAGTGTGAGTTGAACCTAGGGCATCTTTTTGTACCTGAAAGTAACAAAGTGCTTAAAAAAAACAACAGGGACATGTCAAAAGGACATAGAATAGTCTTGAATGTGCTCTCACTGACCAACTCTAGGACAATTTGAGCATCAAAGTCAACTTTTAATAATGATTTAAACACATTTAATAAAGTAGCAATCTATGAATTAACACATATAACCATCCTATATAATCCTACTGAATAAAAGAGTAATATGCAAATTAACCATCACCCTGCTACACCCACAAGCCACGCCCACCATCCAATCAGAGCAATTAATGCAAATAAACCCAACCAAGATGGCTACAGCCACAGAGAGCAGGAGGGAGGCTTGGGTTTCCCAGGCAATGGAGGAAGCCAAGCTTTCCACCTACCCTTGCCAGCCTAAGCCTCCACTCAAGGCTACAAAGTTTCAATTATAGAAGGTAAACGAATCCAAACGGAAATGGCGGCAGCCACAGAGCTGAAAAGAGCGGGAGGCTAGGGTTGCCCCCGGCAATGGAAGAAGCATAGCTTTCCTGCACACCCTGGCTGGCCCAGGCCTCTGCTTAAGGCTACAAAGTTTCAATTTTAGAAGATACACAAGCCCCAAAAGAAATGGCTGTCAGCCACGGAGTGAACAGGAGTCTTGGCTCCGCTCCAGGCTACAAAGTTTCAATTGCAGAAGGTAAATAAATTCCAGATACCAGGGCCTCTGCTTGGGTCACCAGGAGGCGTGGCTGGCCTGCAAACCACCACAGGCCCCTCGCTCAGGCCACCCCACGCCCCAAGGGAACCCCCACCCTGATCCGGGACACCCTTCAGGGCAAACCAGCTGGGCCCCAGGTCTCTATCCTATCTAATAAAAGAGTAATATGCAGATTGACCATCACTCCAACACACAAGATTGCTGCCCCCATGTGGTCAAAGATCCTGCCCCCATGTGGACACAAGATGGCCACCACAAGATGGCCAGCAGGGGAGGGCAGTTGGGAGGCATCAGGCCTGCAAGGGAGGGAAGTTGAGAAGGACCAGGCCTGCAAGGGAGGGCAGTTGGAGGCGATCAACCCTGCAGGGGAGGGCAGTTAGGGGTGACCAGGCTGGCAGAGGAAGGAAGTTGGGGGCAAACAGGCTGATAGGGGAGCAGTTAGACATCAATCAGGCTGGCATGGGAGTGGTTATGGTGTGATCAGGCTGGCAGGCAGAAGTGGTTAGGGGCAATCAGGAAGGCAGGCAGGCGAGCAGTTGGGAGCCAGCAGTCCTGGATTGTGAGAGGGATGTCCGACTGCCCGTTTAGGCCTGATCTGGGTGGGATCGGGCCTAAACAGGCAGTCGGACATTCCTCAAGGGTTCCCAGATTGGAGAGGGTGCAGGCTGTGCTGAGTGACACCCCCCCGCCCCTGTGCACGAATTTCGTGCACCGGGTCTCTAGTCCTATGTAATAAAGAGGTAATATGCAAATTGACCCTCACACCCTCACAAGATGGCTGCCTACGACCAGGCTGTCAGGGGGGTTAGTGAGGGACGACCAAATGATGGAACAGCAGTCTGCATGGGGCGATCAGGCCGGCAGGGGCTTAGTGAGGGATGACCAAACGACTGAACAGCAGGCTGCATGGGGTTACCAGGCCAGCAGGGGGGCAGTTGGGGGCGATTAGGCTGGCGGGGGGACAGTAAGGGAAGGGCAGTTAGGAGTGACCAGGCCAGTAGGGAGGGGTCAGTTGGGGGCGAACTGACTAGGCCAGTGAGGGAAGGGCAGTTAGGAGTGACCAGGCCAGTAGGGAGGGGTCAGTTGGGGGCGAACTGGCCAGCAGTGGGGGGCAGTTAGGGGCAACCAAGCCAGCAGGGGAGGCAGTTAGAAGAAGCAGCAGGCCGGCACACAGAGGCAGTGAGACGTGATCAGACTGGCGGTGGGGGGGCAGTTAGGGGCAACCAGGCAGGCAGGCAGGTAAGCAATTAGGAGCCAGCAGTTCAGGATTGTGAGAGGGATGTCTGACTGCCAGTTTAGGCCCGATCCTGGGGCCTAAACTGGCAGTCGGACATCCCCCAAGGGGTCCCGGATTTGAGAGGGTGCAGGCAGGGCTGAGGGGACCCCCCTCCGTGCATGAATTTTGTGCACCAGGCCTCTAGTATATATATAAAAAAAGGCTAAGTGTTCATCCAACCAGTAGCTATGACGTGCACTGACCACTAGGGGACAGACGCTCAACGCAGGAGCTGCCATGAAATGCACTGGTCATCCTATCTAATAGAGAGGGAATATGCTAACTGACCATCATGCCCTCACAAAGATGGCAGTGCCCACAGCCAATAAGGAGGGAATATGCTAATTGACTGCTACACCCTCAAAGATGGTGGCGCCCACAGCCACAAGATGGTGGTTCCTAGTCCCCTCAGCCCCACTGGGGCAGCAAGCGCACGGCACGGCCGGGCCCGCCCTTAGGCGGGTCCAGCCTCTCCGCACACCTGCCTCTGGAGTCCCCTAGTCCCTTCAGCCCCCCAGCTACCCAGGGCTGGCCCGAGGCACAGGAAAGCCTCGGATGACTGCTGCCTAGCCAACGCCTGAGGCGCAGGCAAGTTCCAGATGGCAGCTGCCCAGCCTCCCAGGGCTGCCTGAGGCTCAGGTAATCAGGGCCGGCCAAAGCTTGTGCTGCTGGCAGTGGCAGCAGCAGAGGTGTGATGCGAGCATCATCTTTCCCTGTTCAGTGGGTCGCCTCCCCCCCCGAGGGCTCCTGGACTGTGAGAGGGGGCAGGCTGGGCTGAGGGACGCCACCCCCCAGTGCATTAATTTTCATGCACTGGGCCTCTAGTTTAAAAATAAATGTCACCATGGACCTGGCACCGACAAACCAACACTCATCTTCCCCCAAATGGGACACAGGCCCTGCCACCACCCCGGAATGACACCCCACCAAATCTCAGCCAATGCTGCCAAGACTCCATGGCGCAAAATACAGCCCACAGCCCAGCCCAGCCCAGAAACAGTCGCTGTGGGTACGAGGTAATGACTTCACATAGCAATGCCTGGCTTCCTCTACCTAGTGGCCAGCCTACTTGGAGTTTCTTCAGCCCAGGAACATGATTTGCTTTATAGCCAGGTGCAAACATTTTACACTTTAACCAAATGTTTGTGAAGCATTTTCACGTGCCTCATCTCATTTGATCCTCACAGAAGTCCTGGAGTAGGTAGATAGGAGACTCGGTAGAATCCTATTTTCTTTTCATTAGCTGGAAAATGGAGATTTAGAAAGTTTAGAAACTTGACCCAACTGAAAAGAAGTAAGAGATGGTGGAACTTCAAAATGACTTCAGGTTTTCTCACTGCACAGAATATAGTCAAACATTGCTGCAGTTAAATATTTTACCCTTTGTTCTCCCTGTGTGATCTACAATAATAATCTGCTTCATGTTGATATTTATTGCTGTGTTGCTGACAATTACCTGAAAGAGAAGTTGGGGTGCTTCACTGGGCTGGAAAAAGTTTAGGTAAATCAGAAAGCAGGTCTAATTAGGCAAGTGTATTCTATATATATAAAAGGTTACATTGACTCGCACATGCGTAATACATATAAACCTCATGCTGGCACCAATCGCACATATGTGTTTTGATCTGTCATTATTGATAGTGAATTTGGTTGACACTTTCATTATAGAGAAAGGGTGAATAGCAATATTAAAATATTTCTTCTAATTAATTTCCTTTCAATGTGCACAAATCCTTGCACTGGGACACTTGTATTAAAGAATTATTGAAATTTGAATGAGAACCAGATCACTGAGATAATGGTGGAAAGCATGCTAGAAAAAGGTATATGTGTTTTGATGAATGAAGAGTAGCTGCAAATTCTAAAATTAATAGTAAAATATTACAGCATTATATCTTAATGCTATATCTAATACTAATATTTATGAAATACTTTGTGACAGGAACTGTGCTTAAAGTATTTTATTTTACATATAATGGTATCCTGCCTCACATATTAAGAGTTCTCATCATCTACTCCATCTTTACAGATGAGTAAAATGAGGACTAGCAATTGAAGTACCTACTTAATATGGCTGAATTGCTTACTCCATTACACAGTTTGCTGCCCTGTATTGTATTTATTGTTTTCTGTCTCAAAAACTATCTTGAAGCTTTTAGTTACTACTTTTTGCTATATTTGTAAGGACACACCAGCTGATAGGTTAACTGTTTGTTAATTGCCCTTCTTTCGACCTTTCTTAGAATATGGGGAAATAGAAATGAGCCTGAATAAGGAAAACCATCTCTGTCTAATGTAGTCATTATTATAGTAACACCTGTTTGAGAGTACTTTTTAAAGTTCCTGATTGCAAGGTGATTTATAACATGCTGTATTGTATTTGAATATCCATGAATAATTTAGCACAAGTGTTAGTTTTGCTGATAAGTATCCTTTTTTTATTTTTTTATTGCCTAGTTTCTAGAAAAAAGATCTGTGACCTATATTAAAGAAAAAAATAGTTTGAAAGCTCAAAAATATATTTACCTATGCAAAGGATGGCAAAAGCTCTAATTCTTTATACACAATAGATAAAGAAAATACCTACCGAAGGTAGATGTATGAATGTTAATAATCTATTCTTATAACCTTTTCTATCATTTTCTTTGTGATAAATGAAACTTTATCAAAAATGTAATTTGAAAATTATTTTATTGTATATTGGCATGTGAACTAGATTTATGTTGTATTTATTTGCAGCTTGACTGAAAGGACTAAATGCCTGATAAAGGAGTATGTATTCAAAATGAAAAAAAAAAGTAATTATAGGTTCAGGAAAAATCCATCTAAATAATAAAGGTGGAAAGAGTTCCCTCATGATTGAGGTGATAAGGTTTCAGTCACATTGAGACTGAGTGTCTTTCATGCTATTTTTGTCTAACAAGCAAAAGTGTGAACTTCGTGGATAGGTGAAGCTGATAGAGCTAGAGGTGATGACAGTTCTGTGTTTATAACATTCATAACCAAGAAACTAAGATGAATGGTTTCTTCATTGATGCTAAAATATTTCTCTATCCTGTAGGTATGCATAATACTGCTGTCATATAAAAACAATACTGATTCAGTCTTTTCAAGTAAATGTGTTAATAAAGTATATGAATATGCACTTATAAATCAAATTTAATCTGAGAGTAAATGGACAATGTTGTGTTTAGACTGAATATTAGGCACCTAAGGACCTTCTAAATTTTAAAAATCAAGAACCATATTACTGAGATTTTCTTCTATATAATGCAATTTGATAACTCTTCTTCTAAACACATCATTTGTGAAATTTCTGCTTGAGCTTTTTATCCAGTTTTCTGTTGATTGTCTACTTTTAACAATGGATTTGTAGTTGTTTTTAAATACTTAATATCACATTTAGTGTCTCTCTATCTCATATATGTACTGTATTTTTTTCAAATATATATATATATTGTATATATATATACATATTCTTTATACATATTCTATATATATACATATACATACATATATACACACATATTTATTCAGGGACATTTATATATGTTATATATAAAATATAGTATAACCTTAATATAATACCATAATTATTTATACTATAATCTCCCCTTAACTCCAACTGCTTGCTAGACATCTCCTTCAGCTGGATGCTCAGCAGGCAACTAAATATTTCCACGTTTGAACAGAAATGTTGATTTTTCCCCCCTACTCCTCCCCTAGTCTGTCAAATCCTTCGATGTTTTCTATCTTAATAGTTGGCAATTTCACCCGTCCAGTTGTTTAAGACAAAACCCCATCACTCTTGATTCTTTTGATTCTACCTCTAAAATTAAGTTCTAAATTGTCTTAGTTCTCATCTTTTACACAACCACCATTCCACACTGAACAACATTCATCCCACCCCTAATATTACAGTGAGCACTTCTGAACTAGTTTCTCGGGCTCACTCCCACTGCTCAGTCTGTGCTGAGGAACCAGAGCGGTCTTTCACATCCCAATGACAGCATGATCCAAATGCTTTTCCCTAACTGAGCTGGGGCGCTGCTAGAAGTGGACCATGTCGCACGGAATCCGGGCAGGTAGGGTTTGTTTACCTTTCCCCCACATGCCTGTCACCAGTTAATTTGCCACAAAAGTAGCTTGGCTGACTCCCGCTTTCCCAGTAGCCTCTCAGTGTCTATCTCCTCTGTCAGGAAATCTGACTCCCTTAATCTTTTAAATCTTTTAATCTCACTCCCAGAGTTTGAGAAGCTTATCTTTCCCTTCTTATTTTTAGGGAACAGAAACATGGTTATTTATCTTTTCTCTCTATTTTATTCCTCATTTTTTTGTTGTTGTTTTGTTTTGTTATAGCATTTATTCTATGCTTGGTTCCCTTCTGCATATTTTTTTAATTCTCAAGAACTGAGTAGGGTGTTCAAACTAGAAAAACTATTATCACTTTCCCCATGTCTCCAATCTGCTTATCCTACAGCCATGGGAGGCCCATCTGTTTCTTGAGTTATTAGCCAGATTTCACTATCAGTTAGGAACCCAGAGCAACCATAATCACCCATTCAACTTTGTGCATAATATAAGTCTAAGCATGGGGTGATCCTTTGCTCACCACTCCAGGGCCTATGAGACACTTGTCAATGAACTCCTAAAACAATAACTGACACGGATCTCCAATTGGTTGAATTGGTATTTTCCTTTAGATGATGAGGGTTGATCCTTTTATCAGTTCAGATAGTTTCTCTTGACTCCTAAATTAAACTTGCTTAATATTACTTCTTTATTTCTATTTTCATCTCAAAAAATTTGAAGAAGTGCTTTTAGCCATTGATAAGAGATAATAAATTTATTTTTTGGATTTCATTAATTTTTAGTGCTTGTGTTTTTAAGCAAAGGAAAACACTGCTCTTCTTTCTTAGGGTTGTCTCTTTTTGTGAGAGAGAAGCATTGACTGGTTGCCTCCTGCACACACCTTGACCAGGGATAGAACCCACAACCTTAATGTGTTCCTTGACTGGAAGTTGAACCTGCAACCTGAACCTGCAACCTTTTGGTATGCAAGGCAATGCTTCAACCACTGAGCCACCCAGCTGGCTCATGCAAATCAATTGCAGGGATCCAGTTTAAATAAGTACTACTTCACAACTCTGACATATAGATAGATATAGATATAGATATAGATATAGATATAGATATAGATATAGATATAGATATAGGTACAGGTACAGATACAGATATAGATATAGATATAGATACAGATATATATAGATATATAGATAGATATATAGATATATAAATACATATAGATATATATATTTTTAATATATTTTTATTGATTTCATAGAGGAAAGGAGAGGAGAGGGAGAGATAGAAACATCAATGATGAGAGAGAATCATTGATTGGCTGCCTCCTGCATGCCCCCTATTGAAGGTTGAGCCCTCAACCCTGGCATGTGCCCTTGACCAAAATCGAATCTGGGACCCTTAAGTCCACATGCCAACACTCTAGCCACTGAGCCAAATTGGCTAGGGTCACAACTCTGATATTAAATGTCATTTTTAAGTTTATGATCTGACCACAAAGATCCAAGTAAAACAAACTATACTGTGTGAAGTTTACACATAATACATAACACTGGCCAATAAGGCTAAAGTAACAACCAATTTTCAAAAGACTATAATTGTCTTAAGGAAAAAGGGAAAATTAGGTTTACAGGCAATTGGGCAAACATTTTCTCCACAACATAACCTAATTATCACCTTATTGTTTTCATGATTTAGTTTCATCCCTATGAAATAAACAGAAAAAATTGACAATTATCCTTAGTGTTCATAGGACCAAAGGGACAGTGTGTGTGGTGGTATGTCATGGTTTTTAAGGAGGACTGAAACCAAATCCCAGTTCTGGCCCTTCCTACAGGCATGACATTACTGAGTCCTCCAAACCTCATTTCTCCTTGCAGTATTGGGAATAGTCCTAACTATGTCATTAAATATTATAGTTTTATAAAATAGGATAATACATTACAGGGATTCAATCAATTTTAGTTATGTAAAATCACTACATAAACTTATAAACAGCAATAAAGTACAGGATAGATAATTGCTATCATTATTTTATTAGAGTAGTAAGATGGAAGTTACTTTAAAAGATTGTTAATAAATGTGCAATAATGACAGTTATGGTTGAGCCTAATTTTCACTCAGTCTCATTCTCCTGTTTTGGGAAAAGTGTTCATTTGTTTCATAATATGTATAGCATTTACTTCATAACAATGACATTAAAATTGCTAATGATATTATGACATAGAGAAATCCCTGTTGCCATAAAGAATGCTGTGTGATTCTAGTAAATCTTGCTATAAACAGAGGTAACCAACTTAAAAAGACATTATGTAGAAAGTTTCAAATGCATTCTTAGAGCTCATGAGCAAACTTCATGCCCTAGTTTGGTTGTTCGATTCTGCATCTTATCAAAAGAATATTACAGTTGTCTTCAATAACTTTGCCTCCAGTTGAGTTGTGTTAGAGATTTAAATCTGATTTTTGCAAAAATAATTTTGAGATAAAAGATACTAGCAAATTTTAAATGTCACATTTCTATACAAAACCAAATATATCTTAAGAATATACTTCTTATTTCTTAAGAAAAATATATGCTTTTTAAGTATCACTCTGTATACTTTATAATTATAATTATATTTCACTTTTAACAAAATTGATTCTAAATCTCTGGTGGGACATTCCATCTTTTTTTCCCCTAGAAGATAATCTTGTTACCTTGGAAGCTAAGTATCAAATCTAAACCTATATCTAGTTTTGGTGTTTCAAGTTTTTTAAAAAAAATACTGTTTTTAACTTTTAACTTCTTAAAAACATAAAGACCTCAGATGATGTTCTTTCTCCCTATAAAGTGTGTATCTCTTCCTCCGGTAGTCAGAAAACCTGACAGACAGAATAAAGTGCCTTTGAACCAGCCCAGCTGACATTCAGGGGAGCCACGGCTATGTTTCCTCCCTGTTCCTGCATGTATGTCAGCTTTGTGAACAAGATACATGTGATTTGGTTTTTGCCATTATGTTTGGGGGTTGTCTGTGTGATGCAGAAATAGATAATAGAAACTATCAGCGACAAATAAATAGAACATATTTTAAAAAAACTTTTTAGACAACATATGAATATTAATATCTACTAATCAAGCAAAATGTTGTGTTAATTCCAAATTATTAAAATTCTCTCCAAAGTAGTCTATAGATCCATTGCAGTTTTTATCAATATACCCAGTTTTTCTGTAGAAATCATCAAGGTGTTTCTAAAATGTAAAAGATGTATTTGCTGTATAAAGGTCATCTGTATATGAAAGAACAAAGCCTGAGAAGTTAGATGACTAGATATCAATATTTGTATCAATAAAGCTATAAGAGACTAAGAATGTTTAGTATTGATTATCTGTGCAGTAATGGAAGCATAGATAAATGGAACACAGTGGAGCATTCAGAAATAAACCCCACATATATGGTCACCTATTAATATCTAAGAGGGCATCACAGAGCACTGTAATAAAGATGACCTTTAAAAATAAAATGTTCTGCCCTAACCGGTTTGGCTCAGTGGATAGAGTGTCGGCCTGTGGACTCAAGGGTCCCAGGTTCAATTCCGGTCAAGGGCATGTACCTTGGTTGTGGGCACATACCCAATAGGGAGTGTGCAGGAGGCAGCTGATCGATGTTTCTCTCTCATCGATGTTTCTAACTCTCTATCCCTCTCCCTTCCTCTCTGTAAAAAATCAATAAAATATATTTTAAATAAATAAATAAAATAAAATGTTCTGTGATTATTGGATATCCTTCTGGAAAATATTAGTCTTGTACCCTAGTGAACACCAAAGACAAACATTAACTTCAGATAAGACAGAGCCTGAATATGAAAGTATAACAGAGAGGTTCTATAAGAAAGCAGATTATCTCTATAACCTTGGCATAGATAAAGGTTTCTTAAACAGGACAGAAAATATTGAAGGGAAAACTGATAGGTTAGATTATATCAAACTAGAGGCCTGATGCATGAAATTTGTGCAAGAGTGGGCCTTCCTTCCCCACACTGCCGGCACCAGCTTTCCATCTGGCACCTGGGACCTGGGTTTCCCTCCAGCACCCGGGACCCCGGCTTCCCTCTGGCCACTGGCGGGCACCCGGGACCCGGGCTTCCCTCGCAGCCCCAGCTTCATCCAGAAGGTCGTCTGGAAGGGGTCTAATTAGCATATTACACTTTTATTATTATAGGTTAAGAAATCTGTTCACTAAACAGAGTCAAAATGAGACTGAAAAGACTCATATCCAAACTTTTATATCCATTATGAATGTATACATACTAATGTATGTTGATACATACATATCAAAATACTCAAATCCATAATATATTTTTAAATCCTTATATCAATAAGGTAAACAGACAACCAACAAAACAATGAACAAAAAATCTAAATAACCTAATAAAATAATAAGCAGAAAATTTCAATAGGCACTTCATATAACAGAAAAAAAAAAAGATAAATAAGCCTTTGAAGTGGGACTCAACTTTATTAGTTATCAGGAAAGTTTAAATTAAAACCAAAATGCAAATTACTATATACCCAACAGAATGACTACATTTTAAAAAGGCAGATAATGCCATTTATCCATATTATGTGGAAAATTGATTAACATAGCTACTATAGCAAAGTAAGTTTGTACAAATAATCTGTATAAAATGTTTGGCAGTATCTCTAGAGCTAAACACATATTTACCCTAAAACCCAACAATTACATTTCTAGTTAAATACTCCACAAAAGTAGGTATATACATTCTTTAAAATGAAAATAAGCTAAGTATCCATCAACGGTATAGTGCTTAATTGTGATATGTTTGCACCATAGAAAACAAAATACATCTTAAAGAAAAAACAGTGGGGGACAGTGGCCCCAAAATATGAGTATCTACAGTATGATTCGTGTGATTTTAATTTTATTTGCTGTATGTAATTATTCAATAAAAATTCTAAAGATATAAAACATTTTTCTGTTCTGAGACTACACATTCACCATGCTATTTCAGTGGGTTCTGACCTTCCCGATTTTATACAAAGATTGATTTCTTTTGTTTAAAGAGCTACTTCCACTCCCACCCCCCAAAATCAATTCGTTTGATCTCTTAAAATTTGTTTTGCTGTTTTAAAAAAATTAAATTTACATTCTTTATAGTGTCACATATTTTCTTTATTCAAATTATTAAAATTTCTTAATGCTAGATTTGTTTGCCTGGGTTCAGGTAATTAGTAAACTCTCTGATGAAATATGCAGCATAATTAATATAACTTAGTGGGAAGTGATTTTTAAACTCTCATGTACTTCTCAGAATTACAGTAATGAAATTAGTATCTAATGGTCACCATAATGTCATTTTGGGAAAGTATTCATTCAGAAATAAATTAAGCCTGAGTCATATTTTCTCATGTGATTGATTAAGAAATAAAATCAGAATTTTTTTATAACTGATTTATACATTAATATTGACATTATTGTTGACATTTAATTTGGGTAAATAAATTGATCTTATAATCTCTCAAGTCAATGAAAAATAAGTAGAAGCCTAAATTATTGTTATAAATTTATGTGGCATTATTAAAAGAATAGAAATATAGAATTTAAATAAATTTGTAAATTTACTTTTATACTAAGTTAAATGAAAATGAATTAATAATTCATATTTGATATGTTTAACGTACAACTAGCTAGTGTTACAGTGATGATAGTAGTGGACTGAAAGATTATTTTGTGCAATCTGAACTATAAATATAATCAATCACATATGTATATTTCCAAGTTAAGTTTCATTGTATCATGTTCTATGGCTATAAAAACTGGTAATCTGATTATTGCCACCAAGTGGTAGCAAATAATAGTTAAATATTATTTTATATTTTAAACTTGAGGATGCAATTCTAGAATTGATAACAGTTAGTTTTTAAAAATAATGACTGTATCATAATATTTTCCAATCAGTTGACTTTACAAGATTATAAAATAAAACAGCAATATGTAATAATGTGAAATTTTACTATGATATTAGTCTGGTCTCCCATTTTAGACTTCCTGGAAAATTTAAACACCATATGTGCTGGCATTTTCCTCCCTTTCCTTTTCTTTATTTCCATTTTTGTTAATTTTAAAAGAAACATTTTCTGAGAAATTGAATAACATAAACAAGTTGACAGCTGAATTTAAAACAAAACAAATGTTATCACAACTAAAATACAACAAAAATGGTACAGTTACTATTATTATGCAGCAAAATTTTTTATGGGCAAGCCGAAAATTACCCTACAGAACAAGAATCAGAACCAAGACAATGCCACTGGCAGATGCCTCAAATAAATGGACTTAAGTCACAGATTTGAAGCACTTGTGATAAGTATATTGTAAAAGGACATGATAAAAGTGTCACCATAGAGTTGGATTACATATTATTAAAAGATAAATCTATAATTGACAAACACAATTAAGAATTCAGTATATAATAGCATATGGAGCCATCAGAAAAGAGCATTAGCGAACTAAAAGAGAGACCAATAGAAACTTTTAGTTTGAATCATGGAGAACAAAACAGATGGGGTGGGTGGGGGGGGAGAATGAGAAAAAGAGTATCAGAAATATTGAGGCATGGTGAAAGCTCTAATATACCAAGAAGTGGAGTTCCAGTGAGACAAAAGAGAGAAAATAGGATCTAAGTGATATTTGGTGAAGATGTTTAATAATTTCTTCCACACATATCCACTCCAATTTTCACTTGGTTCAAATCATCAATGTTTGCTTTTCCCCTGTCTTTCATGGTGCTTTGTTCTTATTTATAACTAGAGGCCTGGTGCATGAAAAATGTGCAAGGGGGGGGGGGTGTCCCTCAGCCTGGCCTGCACCCTCTCACAATCCGGGACCTCTGGCTCCTAACTGCTCACCTTTCTGCCTGCCCGATTGCCCCTAACCACTCTGCCTGCCTGCCTGATGCCCCTAACTGCTCTCCCCTGCCGACCTGATCCTCCTAAATGCTCTCCTCTGCCAGCCTGATCCCCCTAACTGCTCTCCCCTGCCAGCCTGGTCCCCTTAACTGTTCTCCTCTGCCAGCTTGATCATCTTAACTGCTCCACCCTGCCGGCTTGATCCCCCTAACTGCTCTCCCTTGCTGGCGTGATCGCCCCTAACCGCCTCTGCCTCGGACCCCGCCACTGTGGCTTCTTTTGGAAGGTCATCGGAAGATATCCGGTCTAATTAGCATATTACCCTTTTATTAGTATAGATTGTTCTTACTATTAGATGTTGCAGTTATTTATGTATCCACAATACTTAGCACAAGAACACAGATACAGACTCTGTGTGGAGCATTAGTTGATTAAATTTCAGAAATCATTTAAAAAATATTTGTTAACAGCAAAACACAAAAACATCCAGAGAGTGGGAGAAGATATTGACTGATGATATATCCAATATGAGGTTAATGTTCAAAATTTATAAAGAATTCGTGTAACTTAACACTAAATAAAACAAACAAACAAGCAATTTAGTTAAAAATGGGCAAAGAACTTAAATAGACATTTCTCTAAAGAGGACATACAGATGGTCGATAGATATATAGAAAGATCCTGCAGGTCACTAATCATCATAGAAATGCAAATTAAAACCACAATGAGATAGCACCTCACACCTGCCAGAATGACTATAATCCCAAAGTCAACAAACAACAAGTGCTGATGAGAATGTGGAGAAAAGAGAACCTTCCTGCATTGTTAGTGGGATTGCAAAATTGTGCAATCGGTATGAAAACAGTGAGTAGAACCCTTAAAAAATTAAAAACAGAGCTACCTTATGATCTAGGAATTCCATTTCTGGGTATTTATCTGAAGGAATTCTAAATTCTACTTCAAAAAGATATATGTACCCCTATATTCGATGTATCATTATTTACAATAGCCAAGATATGGAAGCAACCCAAGGGCCCATCAATGGATGAGTGGATTAAAAAGTGGTAGTACATTTACACGGTGGAATACTACTGGGCCATAAAAAAGAAGGAAAACTTACCTTTTGCGACAACAGCATGGGACCTGGAAAGCATTATACTAAAGGAAATAAGCCAGTCAGAGAAATATAAGTGCCATATGATTTCACATATATGGACTATAAAGAACAAAATAAATGAACAAACATAATAGAAACAGATACAGAGAACAAACTGATGGTTGCTAGGTATGAGACAGGTTAGGGACTGGACCAAAAAAGGTGAAGAGATTAAGAAATATATATTGGTGGTTTTACAATAGTTATGGGGATGTAAATTATAGCATAGAGAAAATAGTCAATAGTATTGTAGTAACTATGTCTGGTACCAGATTTATAGGGGGGATCACTTCATAAATTATACAAATGTTTAATCACTATGAAGTACACTTGAAATTAATATAAAATATTGAATTTCAACTGTAACTGACAAATAAAAATATTTGTTGAAGGGAATTATAGTAGAAATAAAATTATTTAGGTGCAAGAGAAATAGCATATGTGTTGAACTTATTTCTTTGCCTCAGGAGGCAGCACAATATTCATTTCCCCCCCTAATTGTCAATGTATGAACTTTAAATTATTTTATTATTACAGACTTCCATATGGTTTTATAATACTAAATGAGACAATAACATCAAAAGTATCATTGTTCTTTTCATCATTTAATAATTTATAAATGTTATCAGTAATATCATGGCTTTAAACAGCAAGGCTAGTGAAAAATTTCCAAAGTGAAATGAAGATAATATGCCATTTGCCTTCATGAGGCCTCTATAGTCTTAAGAAAACATGATATAGTTAAGCATGTTGAGACTTAAGTTCACTCTCCATGCAGTTGAATCAAGGAACAGGAAAAAAATCCTTTGTCTTCTCTGTCTTGCAGAAAATTGCCCTTGTACTTACAAGACCTGCTGGGTCAAATGTGAGGGTAAGTCAATGTTGCATCTTTGGTGTATAGACAATTCTAACAGATGCAATCAATAAAGTTGTTGTGAATGTGTGCCCAGATAAAAGGGCATTGGCATATCCTACATAATTGACTTTAAAACTGATTTAAACCTGCATGATTTTCTTTCTTTAAAATTTTGAAAACGCAAAGCCACAAGCAAAAAGATTTTTCTTAACACTAAAGATTTTAATTTGCAGTGTACTTCTCTGACACCCCAAGCAGACAATTTTGTCCTTACTATGCCATAAATTAGAAAGAGCAGGAGCAAAATAAATTACTAATTGCCTTGAGAGTAGTAGAACGAAATTAATAATGTCACAGCCTCTAGACTGGGATCAGTGGTTTCTTAAGCAATACAGAAGAGTCACTTGAACTATAATCAATTTTACCTGGTAGAATATATTATTGGCAATTAATGACCATGTAACTTTGAAACCAAGGAAGTGTGTCAAAAGAAATTATAGAGTCTGCACTATTTTAACAATTTATGTAATTTGGCTGAAGATTATTATGGAAAAGAGCTTGACCAATTGTAAGATTATGATGAAATGATATATGAGCAAGGAGGAGGAATTTGAGAAGGTTATCCATGATATATGACTTGTTTCTACTAGAAATAAATATAGCTTAGCTATATTATTAGAAGTATATAACATATGAAACATGGTTATATTTGCAAATATTAAAAAGATAACTGGTATTAATGGGTCTATCATATTTACATATATAATAAATTTAATTACATTTCTATCAGAATATATAAATGAATTTTCATTTATTAGATTTACTATAGCATCTTGTCATAATAGCATCATTTTTACAGCATGACCATTTTGTCGACACCAACAGTACTCATAAGAACTACTAAGGTCTCTGATAAGTATAGCATTTAATACCAAAATATTCTAAGTATGAAATTATAAGCAGTTCATTCTGACTTTAATAAAAAATACAGACATTTACATATTTCTTTGAAACAAGACTTTTCCCCCATTAGTTAAATAAAATTATTTTTTATTTACTTTAATCCTTACCTGAGGATATTTTTTTGTTGATTTTTAGAGAGTGAAAGGGAGGAGAGACAGAGAGAAAAACATTGATTTGAGAGAGGCACATCAATTGGTTACCTTCCGCATGGACCAGGGCTGTGGATTGAACCTGCAACCAAGTATGTGCCCTTGACTGGAATCAAACCTGGGACCCTTTAGTCCACAGGCCTATGCTTTATCTACCGAGCCAAACAGGCTAGAGCTTTTATTTATTTTATTATTTGTATGCATTTTAGGTTGAAAGCCATGATTTTAGGCTTTGATCTAAAATAACCAATTAAACTGTCATAAAGAATGTCCATGCCATTAGGCGTATAAATTGAAACCAATTTACAATAAAATGGAAATTTCAAGCTAGATGTCAAAATGATGAGTTTATCTCAATTTGTCACTTTCTATGTAAAATCAAGCATCTGATCTGCTTGTGATATTGATTGTCTTATGTCCATGCCCCTGAATAAGGAGACCTTATGGGGTCTTTTCCAAAACTTCAAGTAGTCAAATGAGTAATAGAACATCCCTTGGAAAGGGTGATACTGAGAACCTGGTTTGATAATTGTGTCTTCAGGAAACAATCATTTAATTAAGAAGTCATAGAGGATATGAGTCTTGGAGTTCATAAAAAGAGCTGCAGCATTGGTATACTTGGTAAAATGATGTTACTTAGGAAATTGTGGAAATTTAGAATTTGTTTTAACATTATACTCCTGCCCATAAAACCAACAGGCACAGTGATGGAGAAATGCAAAAAGGTATGTTCAGTCCTCAGATAGTCAAACTTAGGACCAATATATTTCTTGGGAAGACTGGGGAGGTGTCCAGGAGGTGTGTTTGAAGAAAGTTGGGATAAATCATCAGATCCTAAGAGGATGAGAGAAAGTGTTAACTGTTTCAAGGTCACTATGCTTCTAAGTGGCAGAGGCAGGATTAAAACTGATTTGATCAGATGCTACCTTTGTTACAATCACTACACTAATGGTTTTCGATGGATTTTTAATTGCTGAACTTTTTATTGAATTAGGTAGTTCCAGTTAAAATCGTATTAAAAACTGAGCTACATTGGGTGAATTTGGGGTGAGGACATGTCCATTATTTCTGTTTCCACAAGTTTACCCATCCCTGTACTCCACAGTGATCTCCAAAGCACTTCTACAGAACAACCCTAGCCTTTTGTAGTATTCAAAAGTCACTGCATTTAAGATGTTAGAAGTTGCATTAATATATCATTTTTCCTATGGACATATTAATAATGTGCATCTCCATGATTTCATTAGAATGAGTCAGTTTATTAGTTGGTTAACTGAAAGCAGAGAAGAAAATTAAGTGTTCATGATTTCTTGATGACACTCAGACTATTCTGAAATTTTGTGAATATTTTGGCTTGGTTGTGAGGACTAAATGGTACTTCTGTTTCACTCAGGAAAGTACTTAGACCTAAAGCCCAATGCAAGGTAAGCAAAGTGAGATGCATGATGAAACACAATCAGAAAATTAGTCATAAGGAATTATAAAGCAGTTGTTCTGAGCTCTTTAACATATTTTTTTCCTTTAGGCCAAAATACTGTATTATAAAATATGGTCAAGTGTGACAAGTGCTATACATAAGAAAATGCAAAATATAAAAATTTAGAAGTAGGTAACAGCACTTTTCCAGGTAAACTCTTGGGAAGACATTCATGGATGTCTTAATATTTCTTAAATTAAGAAATATCACAAAGAAAATATTACCAATCTTATCATTTCCTTTGATGTTTTCTTCCCTCAGTAATTCCTTAAAGCTGATCAATGCAAACATCCTGGACATTCTGTTTCTTAAAGCAACAAAAATTTTTTATGGGGGACAGTAGTAAAACTGACCACATGGTAAAATCTCTCAAAACAACCCCCAATCCTTAGCCCTAAAATTGGGAAACCGCTCTAGTCACAAGTCTTCAGGATTGTGGCCCCTCCAGGAAATAGAAATGGTACAGAAACTGCCAATAAATTGGAATGAACCTCCTCAGTCACTTGTCACTGGAGTCACCACTGAAGCTACCAAACTCTTCTAGGTAAACTGGTACTTTCTCTTCAATATTTAGCTTCTGGAAGTCATAGATGGGATATTCTCATGTAATTTAGACACTGCCCGGTCATCTGCAAATAAGAGGAAATCAATTCTTCCTGGGTGAGTTTGCCTCCAATCATCACTGGAAAATTTCCTGGACTTCTCATATCTCTCCAACCTGACCTTTGTAATTTCCTCGTAATTCTCCGACACATATTTCTCAACCCAGGAGGTGCTAAGGCATGAATGATTACAAAATAGTTTCACCAACATTGTCCCATTCATGGTATGTCTATGGTTAATTCTAAGACACTAGCACAAAAGATAAATAATAGAAGCATCCATGTACACCTGCAGGATGACAGCTTCCGGAAATCATTTATCCTAGTATACTCTGTGAACTTCCCTAAGGCATGGAAGGTATATTATTCTCTAATTGGCTATATCACCTAACACAAATTCAGGTAAACAATGAATAAATATTTATTTAGTGAATTATTTTAGTCTTTTTAACAAATATTGAAAAAAAACACACCTCATTTACCAGTTCATATATTGCCATGTATTAATCTTTATGTTAAAGTTGTGTTATATATTAATAAGTTTAGTCTTATTTAAAAATGAGTGTATGTAGATTAATGATTATAAATTATTTGAGAAAACTACTTGATTCATTTCCCAGATACACAGCTTACAACCTCAAAATGCTAAGATTTTGGTTACATTTTCTAATGGAAACATTATGAAGTATATTAACTATATTTAAAAAGTCATTTAGAATAGTCATACAATATTCTTAAAAAGAGATTCATGAAAATTTAGGTAAAAATTGTGTCTGTTTTGAGATCACTACTTAGGGACATATTTGATCTTATATATAGTAATTATCATTGAATACCAGATTGTGCAAAAGTAGGTTTACAGTTGTTTATATGGAAAATAATAGAGTAATAATAATAATACAAAATTAATTCTGTGTCTCATGCACTCACAACTCTAAATCCACTTTTGTCTCACCCTGCCTCTACGAGATGGATGATTGGTTGAAAAATGCATATATTAAAACTTTGATAAAAAGAGTATAGTAGGTTGAAAACTGTTTAGCAATTTCAGTTAAAAGGAAGCATGTAATCACATAAACAAGATGATTATAATACTTGGGAGTCAGCTAAATTCCAGAGTGAGGGCATGGGATACAGTCCGTAATCTGAACAAAATAATGTGAAATAATAAAGGCTATCCTTCCTATGGTAAATTTATAATCATGGATTTATTCCTTGAAACCTAGACCATTACATTAATTCTTCACTGTGGAATTTTTTTATAAAATTATTCTATTAAGGCAAAGTGATTGGTAATGACTATAATAATATATTCACTACATAGGAATTTCTCAAGCATGTAATAATCAGATAAATCTATATGATTTGGAATAGTTTGCATTAGATTTTATTGAAATGATTTTCTTTTGGTATTTTAAGTCACTGCTAGTTTTAACAAAACCAGTAAGTAAAGCCGAGCAGAGATATGGGAACACATAACTCTGAAGCATTTTTAAGTGGAAATTTGTCAATTGGTTATTGTATAATTGTATAAGGAAAGGTAACATCCACATACATTTACTCAGACACATATACTGTATCTTTTCCTATACATATGACTGTCTATGGATAGGTAGATATTGATATATATGTGCACAGACACATGTTTTTTCAAGGGCTACTATGCAGTTTTGGTAGAAGTTGTGGATGCAAATGAAAAAAGAAAAAAAAATCATGTCCCATGGGCACTTTTTTCTATACCTAGACAAGTTTTGGCAATATATCCCATCTTTACTTAAAAAAAGGAAACTTTCTTAAACTAAAACATTGATCAAGTCTTATATCCTACATTATTGCCCCCTTTAAAATTATTATCCAGCTTCTCGGTACTTTTATTTTGAAATTCTGTAGATCATAATTTATATTCAGTGCTTCTACCTTTTCACCAACCATTCCTAATCCTATATGGAGACTTTTCTAATTTAATTGATCTAAATATAACTTTCTAATCTACTGATATTTTTTTTCAAATGTTAATAATATTTACCCATGTCAAATCTAGTCTGCTAACCATTAATATTTCTTTTCTAGTACCATTGGTAGGAATTTTTAGTTTTTGACTTATATTTCCCCAGGTCTATAACCTAATACCTAGATTTCCTTATTAGGAAATATTTAAAGTCTGAAGTCAGACTAGGGTTGAATACCTACATGCCCACTCACTAGCTTTGGAGCCTGGTTAGTTAACCACCCTGCACCTTGCTTTCTTCATTTGATAGATAGCAATGGTAATAGTATTTACAGCACATATGTGATATGTGTAAAAACCCAGACTCTTGTCTGACACATAGTAAGAACTACCTAAGTACGAGCTATTTTTATTCCCATAAATTTACTAGGGTATGTTTGTAAGTAATTAATATGAAGAAATTGTTTTTTCCCTGACTTGTGTTTGTCCATCTTTTCTTTAAGGTGTGAGCATAGAATGACTTACATGCTATCAGAAAAGCAATGGGAAGTGGGCCAAGTGGGTAACTGAAGGAGTAGAAAAAGGAAGGACAATTAATATTTTATTAGTGAGGTGTCAGCTAAAATGCTTATATGGTAGTTTACACAGATTGTTTATTTCTCTTGCACATAGCAACTGATGATTGAGCAATACAAACAGTGGTCCTCAGCAAGGTCTTTCAAGGGCCAGTTTACCATAACTTGGTTACCTACTTCTTATTGCCACCATCATTCCCAAGCATAGTATCCTCATCTATATGGCTGAAGAAGACCTATTGATATATCTATCTTCCATCCCCAGGAAAGATTATGGAGGAAATTCAGGGTAAGTATCATCATAAGTCACACACATCTTTTCTAGCACATCCCAAAGGATGGGCTTAAACCAATGACATACTTATATGCAAGAGAAGCTATGAAATGGTTGATCACTGGGTAGTCATATACCTAGATTAAATTTGGAAGGGTCCTTACTGAAAGGCAAAAAGAAAAACATCATGCTGACAATAGCAGTGCTGGCTACAGTATTTAAAAATTTTACCCAAAGAAAAGGACTTTAATACTTATTCATTATATAATTTGGAAATGCCTTTCTTTAGTACACAGTGAAGATTACAAAGAGGTGATAACTATAAAGTATTTTCTCATCTATATCATATATTTTTTGCAATAATCATGCTTATACAATATTTGTAAAATTCATATCTTAATTCAGTGTTGGCTCTAAATTGTATTATATTATATTTGAAATGCAAACTGTATCCATTTGGTGATTGTACATTTCATTCAAGATTTTTCTTTGAATATTTCCAATGGTCATGTCTAGGTGGGTTTAAAATTCACTTTGCTCAAAAGCAGATCAGCATTTGAGTTCTGCATATTACTCTGTGACCTGTTGATAAGATAAATTTTCTCTAAGTAAATGTTATAATCTTTTTAAATGGGGTATTATTATCTCTGGATAGTTAAGAGAATTGCATGTAGTCAAGAATATAAAAGATCTTAACCAAGAAGCTGGTACTCAAGAAATGTAACGTCTCTTCCTCTTCGCCCTTTCCCTTATTTGTGGATCAAGGAGGATTATTTCCATTTTCTATGTAGGGAATTGGAAATGGGGAGACTACATGAAACTGTTGAACTGATGAAGTTTTCCTGTGTTACCAGACTAACAAGATCTTAGTGTTCATTCTCCTTAATATCCAGGTCTTTCATGAAGACCTTTCCAAATCTCTTAACTTCTATCTGCCTGCTTTGGTTCCACAGGTCTAAAACATCAGGGAGTCTCATTTTGTACATGAAGAAGAAAGCACACAGAAAGAGACACTTTTTAAACCATATTTTTGTCTGAAATACTCAGTTTCAGCTAATTTCACCACTGTGTAAGTAATTTTTTAGTTGATTAATCACCATGTCCACTTTTACTATTAGGAATTTCAAGTAATTGCATGGATATTTCCAATATAAGAAGTTAAACATTTGGTTTTTACAATCTGTTCCTATTGATTTCCAGTCTGAATGATGGGAAAATAGTGGGAAATTAAATTTCCTAGATATTTCAAAAATAATAAGAACAATAAGTTGTTAATAAAAATATGTAGAACAAAATTGATATTAATATGCTATGATATTATTTTATGTTTCATGTGTGTCATTTTTTAATTTTATTGAATAAATTTGCTGGTTAGCTAAAAGGTTTATAAAACACAGATAATCACCATTATAACGTAGAGATTCAATATTCACTTGGTTATGTTCATTGATATGTGATTGACATGAACACTAATAATTATTTCTACATTGGCTTTGCTCTAGACTGGAAAAAATATTGAACAAATGTATGTTTTTTTAAATAAAAATGAGCCTGCAGAGGTTTCATTGAACATGTAATTCTATGTATCCAGTAATGCTATATACCAGGGAAAAGTGAATCACATTTTTCTGAACTCTGTCTTGCTGAAACAAGTCTACGAGATGAGAAATAATACCTGTGCAATATCATGTAATGAAATGAAAATAGTGAAGTGTTCTTTAAAAATACTATAGAACTATAGAATCACATATTTCCTGAAAGCCAGGTTCAAAATTAAGGTGAAAATTACTGGGATAAAAAATTGTATCTGTATATCCTTTAAATAATCTATAACGTGTATATAGATGGAAACATAAATTTTATGAAAAAATGATTTAAAAACAGCTAGAGAATAGGTATGAATTTTAAAAATCACTGTGTGCATAATATCTTTCCTTTCAAAGCACTTTGATTTTATTATTGTGCTTAAATTATAATTATTTGAAAGTATATTGAATACTCGGCACATTTCTAAGTAATTTTACATGTTTTAGCTGAATTAATCCTTATTAAATACAACAAAATACTCAAGATTCAATGATGCTTATTAACATTATTATCAAATACCTAACTTTGTTGTTTTTTTTTTATTGCCAGTTTATTTTTTATTTTTATTTATTTATTTATTTATTTAATTTCTTTATTGATTAAGGTGTCACATATTTGTCCTCATCCCCCCATTCTCATCCCACACCCCTTCCCACGGATGCCCCAACCCCCTGTTGAACTTAATCATTGGTTAGGCTCATATGCATGCACACAAGTCCTTTGGTTGATCTCTCCCCCCCTCCCCCCCACCCTCCCCTATCTTCCCTCTGAGGCCCGATATTCCGATCGATGCCTCCTTGTTTCTGGTTCTGTTCTTGTTCATCAGTCTATGTTGTTCATCATTTCCCCTAGATGAGCAAGATCATGTGTCACTAGAGATATACTTATAAGAACTGAATGTGAGACGAGCAATAATAGTTATGCTGACAGGCAAATGAATCAGTCTGTAGTGAGTTTCTTTCTGGACCAACAGTTCTTTTGAGACCCAATATCAATGTCCACCAGTTCCTTATGTGTACATGTCAGTACTGACCCCTCAGCTCTGGATGGTGGAAAAATGGTGGTAATGCAGGTCTAACACCCTCTGGTTTGGTCTTGGCCGGACCCAGGGGCATGGCTTCACCCGGACTCAGGGGCATGTGGCCTCACCCGGACCCAGGGGTGTGTGGCCTCTCCCGGACCCATGGTCGCATGGCCTCACCCGGATCCAGGGGCGCACGGCCTCACCCGGACCCAGGGGCATGAGGCCTCACCTAGACCCAGGGGTGTGTGACCACACCCGAGCCCAGGGGCACGCAGCCTCGCTCGGACCCAGGACCCAGCCTCTCCCAGACCCAGGGTCGTATGGCCTCACCTGGACCTGGGATCCAGCTTCACCTGGACCCAGGGGCGCGTGGCCTCACCCGGACCCAGGGGCGTGTGGCCTCACCTGGACCCAGGGGCGTGTGGCCTCACCCGGACCCAGGGGCACGTGGCCTCTCCCAGACCCAGGGGCGCGTGGCCTCACCCAGACCCAGGTGCGCGAGGCCTCACCTGGACCCGGAACCCAGCCTCTCCCGGATCCAGGGGCACACGGCCTCACCTGGGCCCGGGATACAGCTTCACCCCGACCCAGGGGCACGTGGCCTCACCCGGACCCAGGGGCGCATGGCCTTTCCCAGACCCCGGGTCACGTGACCTCACCCGGACCCAGGGGCGCGTGTCCTCACCCGGACCCGGGATCCAGCAGGGTTTCATCTTCTTGATCCCAGTTCCTGTTGGTCAATTCCCTCTCAGCAATTCCTTCGGCCATTTTCTCAGAGCTCCAGGGCGGCTGCCGCAGAACTCGTTGGGCTGCGGGCTCGGTGAAGCTCCGGTGTGCCTGGTGCGCGGTGGCGGGCTGGTCCGGGGTCGCTGCGTCAGCCCTTGGGTCTGCAGCGGTGGCCAGTCGCCGAGCGTGCGCACCTGGCCGCTTCCGGGGCGTTGAGATTCTTGAAGGACTCGGAGGTCAGCAAGCGTGGAGTCTCCCACCCCATGTCTCTCAGGGGCTCGTCTGTCCGTGCTCGGCAGCGAGTGGAGCCATCCCCTCAGCCGGAGACCGCCGGGGGAACTGTGCCGAGCACGTTTCAGGCTGCCATTGTGTCGCCTGAGCCGTAGTTCTTAAAGTGTGATCTTTGGGTCACCGGCATCAGCATCATCCCGCGTTCCCCTCTCTTTTATTCTAGTTGTAGAGCATCTGCTCAGCCAGCCCTCCAGTGGTTCTGGATGGTGTCTGCTCTGCTCTCCTCTCATAGTCTCAAAATTGTTGTGGTAGGCAACAATCAGGCTTCCGCCCTATGCCTCCATCTTGGTCCTCCTTTGTATAGTTAAGTCTTGATTGTTGTTGGTGTCACTGGGAGGAATTGTCCTCCTGGCCAATTGTCCGTGAGGACCCTCTGTTTCTATAAAGGAAGAGTTGCTGTGCAGGAGACACGTTTATGGGCCGGATCTTGTTGCAGCAAGGCTTTGGCGCTCACTGAGTCTGCCTCTTGAATGTGACCCTTATGCGAGTGGTTGAAATCTGGTGTCGTCTCACACCGACCACTAGATGTCCTCGTTTCTGGGTCTCCAGTGGGGTGCAGGTCAGCTACTTTCTGAGGCCACTCAGCAGGAATTACAGCAAAAACTGCAGTTTCCTCCTCCTGCCTGAGCGGCCCTGGAGCAGTCCGACTAGAACCGCAGTTCATCTGGTCACGCTGCCACAGGGCAGGCCACCCACATGCAAAAGCCGCTGCTTGGAGCCCAGGTGGGCCTGCAAAACGTGCGGGGCGGGTCCCAGGGCGGGGTGGGTCCCAGGGCGGGGCGGGGTCTCAGGGCGCCACCAGGCCATGGCGTGGCGAACCGCAATGGCTGCAAGTCTGCCTTTTCTGCTCTCCACGTTTCTAAGCCCCCTCGTTCCGCACTCCAGCGCAGCAAACACTGATTGCTGGGCGCACCTCCACAAGGAAGTTACTCCCACTCTCCGACACGAAGGCCGAGAGTCCAGCCTCTCCCCGCAGGCATCTGGGTCTCCCGCGAGTCCCCAGAAGCTGGATTTCAGGGTGATGGGGAGCTAATCTCCCCTAGGGTTGGAAGAAAAGCCGCACGACCCTTCCTCCGCCACCAGTCCGACCCACGCGCCTCCGCACCTTATCCCTTCCGAGTTCGCTCTGTCCTCTTCCCTCTTAGCTGTAAATCCACCCTTCAGCCAGCTCTCCTGTGGTTCTGGGTGGCAGACGCTCTGTCCTCCAGTTGTATTTTTGAAATTGCTGTGCGCGGCGCAGTTCATTAGTTTAACTTTGCCGCCTTCTTGGTTCTCCTCTCTCAAAATGGCTAACGGACTTGAAATCCTAAAAATCCTCCAAGTCGGTGTCAGCGGCCTCCGGGGCCCCGAGGATCTCACTGGGCAGCTCGGCCAGGTCAGTGACGCGGATGGGCCCGTCCTGCAGAAAGATGGTCTCTTCCTTCACCTAGAGCCACTGTGCTGAGTCCGCGGCCGCCGCCGCCGCCATAGCAGCTGCCGCGGCCGCCCACGAGCTCATGGCCCCGGCTGAGGTGCTGACTGAGAGGAGCAGCCGCCCGGCCTGGGGAGATGTGAGCAGGAGTCGCCGCACTCACCAGTCCATCTTTTAGTTGTATTTCCGAAACTGCCATGCGAGGCAACAGATCAGCCGTTCAACTCCGCCGCCATCTTCCAGAGCCGTAGATTTTAAAGTGAGATCTTTGGCTCACCGTCATCAGCATCATCCCGCGTCCCCCTCTCTTTTATTCTAGTTGTAGAGCATCTGCTCAGCCAGCCCTCCGGTAGTTCTGGATGGTGTCCGTTCTGTTTTCTAGTTGTAGTTTCAAAATTGTTGTGGTAGGCAACAATCAGGCGTCCGCCCTATGCCGCCATCTTGGTCCTCCTCCCAAATACCTAACTTTGTTTTTTTTTTTTTTAGTTAGGAATCATCTTTATTTCAAGCGGGTTCGGAGCAGATTACCTCTGTCAAATTCTGAACAAACACAGGAAGGAGTATTCCATTTTTATATCCTTCTAGGTCTTTGTGTAAGTTATTTTTGCAGACAGCTTGTAACCTTGAGTATATATCATATCTAATAAACACCTATCATATCTATACAGACAACTTGTAACCTTGAGTACATATCATATCTATACAGACACCTGTAACCTTGGATACATAATGAACAAACACTTGGCATGAGAATATGGGAATTATTATCAGTATCAGCGTATCAGCCCCTTTAGATGGCTAACTTGCAAGGTCAGACAGTTAAGTTTTTCTTTTCTTTTTTTTTTTTTTTTTTTTTATTTATTTATTTATTTATTTTTATTATTTTTTTTTAAATTTCTTTATTGATTAAGGTGTCACATATTTGTCCTCATCCCCCCATTCCCATCCCACACCCCTTCCCACGGATGCCCCAACCCCCTGTTGAACTTAACCATTGGTTAGGCTCATATGCATGCACACAAGTCCTTTGGTTGATCTCTCCCCCCTCCCCCCACCCTCCCCTATCTTCCCTCTGAGGCCCAATAGTCCGATCGATGCCTCCCTGTTTCTGGTTCTGTTCTTGTTCATCAGTCTATGTTGTTCATCATTTCCCCTAGATGAGCAAGATCATGTGTCACTAGAGATATACTTATAAGAACTGAATGTGAGACGAGCAATAATAGTTATGCTGACAGGCAAATGAATCAGTCTGTAGTGAGTTTCCTTCTGGACCAACAGTTCTTTTGAGACCCCATATCAATGTCCACCAGTTCCTTATGTGTACATGTCAGTACTGACCCCCTCAGCTCTGGATGGTGGACAAATGGTGGTAATGCATGACCGACACCCTCTGTTTTGGTCTTGGCCGGACCCAGGGGCATGGCTTCACCCGGACTCAGGGGCACGTGGCCTCACACCCGGGCCCAGGGGGTGCATGGCCTCACCTGGACCCGGGTGCGTGTGGCCTCACCCGGACCCAGGACCCAGCCTCACCCGAATCTAGGGGCACACAGCTTCACCCGGACCCGGGATGATCCAGCTTCACCCGGACCCAGGGGTGCGTGGCCTCACCCGGACCCAGGGGCACGTGGCCTCACCCAGACCCAGGGGGTGTGTGGCCTCACCTAGACCAAGGTGCGCGCGGCCTCACCCGGACCCGGGACCCACCTCGCCTGGATCCAGGGGCACACGGCCTCACCCGGACCCGGGATGCTCCAGCTTCACCCGGACCCAGGGGCGCATGGCCTCACCCAGACCCAGTGGCGCGTGGCTTCACCCGGACCCAGGGGAGCATGGCCTCTCCCAGACCCAGGGGCGCGTGGCCTCGCCCGGACCCAGGGGCGTGTGGCCTCACCCGGACCCAGGGGCGCGTGGCCTCACCCAGACCCAGGGCCGTGTGTCCTCTCCCGGACCCAGGGGCGCGTGGCCTCACCCGGATCCAGGGGCGCACGGCCTCACACTGACCCAGGGGTGTGAGGCTTCACCTAGGCCCAGGGGTGTGTGACCACACCCGAGCCCAGGGGTACGCAGCCTTGCCCAGACCCGGGACCCAGCCTCTCCCGGACCCAGGGGCGTATGGCCTCACCCGCACCTGGGATCCAGCTTCACCCGGACCCAGGGGTGCGTGGCCTCACCCGGACCCAGGGGCGTGTGGCCTCACCTGGACCCAGGGGCGTGTGACCTCACCCGGACCCAGGTGCGCGAGGCCTCACCCGGACCCGGGACCCAGCCTTTCCTGGATCCAGGGGAACACGGCCTCACCCGGGCCCGGGATCCAGCTTCACCCGGACCCAGGGGCGCATGGCCTCACCGGACCCAGGGGTGCGCGGCCTCTCCCGGACCCGGGACCCAGCGGGGTTTCATCTTCTTGATCCCAATTCCTGTTGGTCAATTCCCTCTCAGCAATTCCTTCGGCCATTTTCTCAGAGCTCCAGGGCGGCTTCCGCAGAACTCGTTGGGCAGTGGGCTCGGCGAAGCTCCGGTGTGCCCGGTGCGCGGTGGCGGGCTGGTCCGGGGTCGCTGCGTCGGCCCTTGGGTCTGCAGCGGTGGCCAGTCGCCGAGTGTGCGCACCTGGCCGCTTCTGGGGCGTTGAGATTCTTGAAGGACTCGGAGGTCAGCAAGCGTGGAGTCTCCCACCCCATGTCTCTCAGGGGCTTGTCTGTCCGTGCTCGGCAGCGAGTGGGGCCATCCCCTCAGCCGGAGACCGCTGGGGGAACTGCGCTGAGCACGTTCCAGGCTGCCATTGTGTCGCCTGAGCTGTAGTTCTTAAAGTGTGATCTTTGGGTCACCAGCATCAGCATCATCCCGCGTTCCCCTCTCTTTTATTCTAGTTGTAGAGCGTCTGCTCAGCCAGCCCTCCGGTGGTTCTGGATGGTATCAGCTCTGCTCTCCCGTCGTAGTCTCAAAATTGTTGTGGTAGGCAACAATCAGGCTTCCGCCCTATGCCTCCATCTTGGTCCTCCTTTGTATAGTTAAGTCTTGATTGTTGTTGGTGTCACTGGGAGGAATTGTCCTCCTGGCCAATTGTCCGTGAGGACCCTCTGTTTCTATAAAGGAAGAGTTGCTGTGCAGGAGACACGTTTATGGGCCGGATCTTGTTGCAGCAAGGCTTTGGCGCTCACTGAGTCTGCCTCTTGAATGTGTCCCTTATGCGCGTGGTTGAAATCTGGTGTCATCTCACACCGACCACTAGATGCCCTCGTTTCTGGGTCTCCAATGGAGTGTAGGTCAGCTACTGCCTGAGGCCACTCAGCAGGAATTACAGCAAAAACTGCAGTTTCCTCCTCCTGTCTAAGCGGCCCTGGAGCAGTCCAACTAGAACTGCAGTTCCTCTGGTCAAGCTGCCACAGGGCAGGCCACCCACATGCAAAAGCCGCTGCTTGGAGCCCAGGTGGGCCTGCAAAACGTGCGGGGCGGGTCCCAGGGCGGGGTGGGTCTCAGGGTGGGGCGGAGTCTCAGGGCGGGGTGGGGTCTCAGGGCGCCACCAGGCCATGGCATGGCAAACCGCAATGGCTGCAAGTCTGCTTTTTCTGCTCTCCACGTTTCTAAGCCCCCTCGTTCCGCACTCCAGCACAGCAAACACTGATTGCTGGGCGCACCTCCGCAAGGAAGTTACTCCCACTCTCCGACATGAAGGCCGAGAGTCCAGCCTCTCCCCGCAGGCGTCTGGGTCTCCCGCGAGTCCCCAGAAGCTGGATTTCAGGGTGATGGGGAGCTAATCTCCCCTAGGGTTGGAAGAAAAGCCGCACGACCCTTCCTCCGCCACCAGTCCGACCCACGCGCCTCCGCACCTTATCCCTTCCGAGTTCGCTCTGTCCTCTTCCCTCTTAGCTGTAAATCCACCCTTCAGCCAGCTCTCCTGTGGTTCTGGGTGGCAGACGCTCTGTCCTCCAGTTGTATTTTTGAAATTGCTGTGCGCGGCGCAGTTCATTTGTTTAACTTTGCCGCCTTCTTGGTTCTCCTCTCTCAAAATGGCTAAAGGACTTGAATGTAAGACGGGAAATCCTAAAAATCCTCCAAGTCGGTGTCGGCGGCCTCCGGGGCCCCGAGGATCTCACTGGGCAGCTCGGCCAGGTCGGTGACGCGGATGGGCCCGTCCTGCAGAAAGATGGTCTCTTCCTTCACCGAGAGCCACTGCGCCGAGTCCGCGGCCGCTGCCGCCGCCATAGCAGCTGCCGCGGCCGCCACCATAGCAGCTGCCGCGGCCGCCCACGAGCTCATGGCCCCGGCTGAGGTGCTGACTGAGAGGAGCAGCCGCCCGGCCTGGGGAGACGCGAGCAGGAGTCGCCGCGCTCACCAGTCCATCTTTTAGTTGTATTTCTGAAACTGCCATGCGAGGCAACAGATCAGCCGTTCAACTCCGCCGCCATCTTCCAGAGCCGTGGATTTTAAAGTGAGATTTTTGGCTCACCGGCATCAGCGTCATCCCGCGTCCCCCTCTCTTTTACTCTAGTTGTAGAGCATCTGCTCAGCCAGCCCTCCGGTAGTTCTGGATGGTGTCCGTTCTGTTCTCTAGTTGTAGTTCCAAAACTATTGTGGTAGGCAACAATCAGGCGTCCGCCCTATGCCGCCATCTTGGTCCTCCCTCCCAAATACCTAACTTTGAATCAACAGTTCTGATATATGTCTACTTACCTGCAGGGTTTACTAGATTTTGTTTTTATGTTGTTTGTAAAATATAAATTGGCATTTGTGTTTTTTGTGTGTGTGTGTGTGTATATACATAAGAAGACTGAATTTGTGCTAGTGAAGTTTAAATGGGTCACTGCTATGAATTTCTTAAATGTATTGGATAATTTAAGAGCTAAAGTGAACTAAGTGTGCATAGAATGTTATTTCTCTTTCTTTTTATCTCAATATCTGTCTCCTTACATATCATTAATAATTCACATGCTTTTATTATTTAATTATTACTGTAACTGTTTATTTTATGTTCAAATTGCACCAAATGTGGAGCTCTTTCAAGTAGCATTCATTTTTTTTTTACATTACTCCATTAATCTTTGAATGCTGCATGCATAACAAAATACATCAGTCTTGAATTTTTTCCACCAGAACTAGATTGAGCTATTTCTTCAAGGTGTCCTAGTTCTTTTTAGTGGCAAATGGTAGTTGCAAACTCAGAACTGGGTGTTAGGTATGCTAATTGCTTTTGAAGTATCATTGCTTTTAGACCCCTTCAGTTAACAGATAAAGGATATGTTTTTATGTTTTTATTTTTTTAAATATATTTTATTGATTTTTTACAGAGAGGAAGGGAGAGAGATAGAGTTAGAAACATCGATGAGAGAGAAACATTGATCAGCTGCCTCCTGCACACCCCCTACTGGGGATGTGCCCGCAACCAAGGTACATGCCCTTGACCGGAATCGAACCTGGGACCTTTCAGTCCACAGGCTGACGCTCTATCCACTGAGCCAAACCGGTTTTGGCAGGATATGTTTTTAAATAAAACATTTTTTCCTTTTTAAAATTCTTTATTGTTTAAAGTATTTCATATGACTGGCTTATTTCACTTATCATAATGCTCTCCAGTTGCAACCATGCTGTTGCAAATGGTAAGAACTTCTTTTTTACCTCAGCATAGTATTCCATTGTGTAGATTTACCACAGTTTTTAAATCCACTCATCTGCTGATGGGTACTTAGGCTGTTTCTAAATCTTAGCTATGGTAAATTGTGCTGCTATGAACACAGGGGTGCATATTTCATAGAAAGATAAATATCACATGATCTCACTCATTTGTGGAGTATAATGAACAATATAAACTGATGAACAAAAGCAGATCCAGAGACAGAGAAACATCAATCAGATCATCAAACCTCAGAGGGAAGGTAGGGGAGGTGGGGGTAAGGGGGACAGATCAACCAAAGGACTTGTATGCACACATATAAGCCTAACCAATGGACACAGACAACAGGGGGGTGAGGGCATGAGGGGGGCTATGGGGATGTAAGGGGGAAATAAGGACACATATGTAACACCTTAATCAATAAAGAAATTTAAAAAAATAAAGTATTACATATGAATCCTTTTTTCCCCCATTGACCTCTCCCCGCTTATCCCCCGCCCCGTGCCCTCACCCCCCTTACTGACTGTGTCCATGGGTTATGCTTATATGCATGCATATAACTTCTTTGGTTGACCCCCCCCACTCCCCTCCTTTCCCCTGAAGTTGGATGGTCTGTTTAATATCTATGTCTTTGGGTTTTAGGACACCTTTAGATTTACAGAACTATTGCAAAGAGAGTAAAATTTTCCTAAACTCTGCACTGCTTCCCTTATAATTAACATCTAACATTTGTTTGATGTATTTGTTATAATTAATTAACCAATATTGAAACATTATTAACTAATGTCCACATCTTATTTAGATTTAATTAACTTTCCATTAGAGTCCCTTTTCTGTTTCAGGAGCTCATCCAAACACCATATTGTATTTTGTCATTATGTCCCTTTAGGTTTCTCTTGGCTGTAAGAGTTTCCTAGACATTCTTTGTTTTTAGTGACCTTGAAAGCCATGGGAGTGCTGTTCAGGTATTTTGTAGAAAGTTTCTCAGTTATAGTGATCTCAATTAGACTTATAAAAGCTGATGTTTTTTCTTCTGATTAGACTGTGGTTATGGGATTTTGGAAGGAAGACCAAAGGTGAAGTGCCATTTTTAGCACATTTCATCAATGGTATATAGGACCCTGCCTTACTGTTGCTGTTAACCTGGATCTCCTGGCTGAGGTGGTAATTTGTCAAATTTCTCCACATTAAAGTTACTTTTTCCCACATTTGCATAACATAATCTTTGAGAGAAGTCACATTCTGAAGACAACACTTGAGGAGTATGGGATTAAACTCCATCCCAAAATTGGATTTTCTGGAGACAATATATAGTTGTAACTTTTGAAAAATTGACTTTTACAATCTCTGTTTTATAATTGTATATAGATCATTCACATTTTTAGAAATACCAGTCAGAAAGGATATATGCTCCCCTATGTTCATAGCAGCACAATTTACCATAGCTAGGATTTGGAAACAGCCTAAGTGCCATCAGCAGATGAGTGGATTAAAAAACTGTGCTACATCTACACAATGGAATACTATGCTGCAGTAAAAAAGAAGGAATTCTTACCATTTGCAACAGCATGGATGGACCTAGAGAGCATTATGTATACTAAGCGAAATAAGCCAGTCAGAAAAAGATAAATATCACATGATCTCACTCATTTGTGGAATATAATGAACAACATAAACTGGTGAACAAAAACAGATCCAGAGACAGAGAAGCATTGATCAGACGGTCAAACCTCAGAGGAAAGGTAGGGGAGGGTGGGGGAAAGAGGGTGAGATCAACCAAAAGACTTGTATGCATGCATATAAGCCTAACCAACGGACACAGACACCATGGGGGGTGAGGGCATGAGTGGGTGGTGGGGGGAGGGCAAAGGGGGTAAGGACACACATGTAATACCTTAATCAATAAAGAAAAAAGATCCTCACCCCCCGCCCCTCCCCAAAAGGAAGAATTTGGTCTTGGCAAGTAGTATTTGCATTCATTTGCTTAATTAGATAAGTACTTTTAAAATAATTTGTAAAGCATAGGATTAAAGCCCTGAATTTCAAAAGATTTAGCAGAAGCCACAATCGTGGTTTCAAACAAATTATCTGCAAAAAATTATAGGCTGAAAAGAGCAATTAGAAGCTCACAGAAAACATAAATTTAATGGAGACCGTTTCTACCAGTTGAGTAACCGTATATAAATATGGCTTCGCTGGAATCATTGATAACTTAACCTTCACAAAATTTTTCAGAGTGACAGCAAACTGCCCCTCTTGTTTCAGAACTACAATTCAAGTAAAAATTAATTCCAAGTGCAGAAATATTCTATGTTATTTTGACTTTGGTGGGAAGAGGGGGAACAACAAAACAGGCAGGGCTGGCAAAGCTCAGCCCCAGCCTTACCTTTTATACTTCAAGCTCAGTCCTAGCCTTACCTTTCCATCCTCATAGTTTATTTTATTTTTTAAGTATATTTTTATTGGTTTCAGAGAAGAAGGGAGAGGGAGAGGGAGATAGAAACATCAATGGTGAGAGAGAATCACTGATTGTCTGCTTCATGCATGCCCCCTACTGGGGATCGAGCTCAAAACCTGGGCATGTGCCCTGATGGAGAACTCCTAGTTCATAGGTCGACACTCAACCACTGATCCACACCATTCGGCCTCCATCTCATATTTTAAAAAAGTAAACAAAATCCCTTGATATATAGAATTAGTCAATGGCCAATGACTTAGTAAGTGTACTTTCAGTTCAAGTTATTATTCAAAGTATTGAAATTTTATTTTGTTTATTCTCAAAAAAGTACCTTAGTCAGTAACCTTGCCCATTCCTCTTGCTAAAGAAAGAAAGAAATATTTGGGGGCTGGGGGGGGTGTAATAACATAATGAAGGTAATTTCTTTATCCTCATCCCAGGATATATTCATTGATTTTATTTTTTAAATATATTTTTTATTTATTTCAGAGAGGAAGGGAAAAAGAGATAGAAACATCAATGATGAGAGAGAATCATTGATAGGCTGCTTCCTTCAAGCCCCACACTGGGGATCAAACCTGCAACCCCGGGCATGTGCCTGTGACCAGAGTTGAACCCAGGACCCTTCAGTCCGCAGGCCAATGCTCTATCCACTGAGCCAAACCAGATAGGGCTGTTCATTAACTTTAGAGAGAGATGGAAGGAGATTGACTTGGGGATGGTGAATGCACAATACAGTGTACAGATGACTTGTTGTAGAATTGTGCATCTGAAACCTCTATAATTTTGTTAACCAATGTCATCCCAATAAATTCAATAAAAAGAGAAAAAGAAAAAAAATAAAGTGATTTATGGTTTAAACTAATATCTATTATGCTTGTAACTATTTCTGTGCTTTGTATTAGTTCTTTGTTTCTTTTCTCATCATTTTCTGCCTTATCTGATTTTGAGTTAATCTCCTCTCTTAGCATCTTGATTATAATTCTCTCTCTCTCTCTCTCTCTCTCTCTCTCTCTCTTGTTTCCAGGTGATTAACAATATACATGTTAACCAATCTAAGTTCACCTTCAAATAACACTATACTGTTTCATCTGTAATGGATATACCTTACAACAGAATATTCTCAATCCCCCCACACCCTATTTCTTATGGCATTGCTGTCATTCCTTCCACTTATTTATATTCTATAATCATCCAATACATTGTTATTTTTTTACTTCAAGAAATTGTGATCTTTAAGATTATTGTCTTTTTGCTATTGTGTTAAATATCTTAGAAATAGTTCTTTTCATTTTTCCTTTTTTAAATTTAAATTCTTTATTGTTTAAAGTATTACATGTCTCCTTTTTCCCCCTATTGACCTCTCCCCCTCCATCCCTTCCCCCAAGTACAAGTCCTGCCTGTGTCCATTGGTTTTGCTCATATGCATGCATACAAGTCCTTTGATTGATCTCTTACCCCTTCACCCCCCCCCCCCCCCCGCCTTTCCTCATAGGTTGTACAGTCTATTCCATGCTTCTATGTCTCTGGTTCTATCTTTGCTCATCAGTTTATGTTGTTCATTATATTCCACAAATGAGTGAGACCATATGATATTTATCCTTCTCTGACTGGCTTATTTTGCTTAGCATAATGCTCTCCAGTTCCATCCATGCTGTTACAAATGGTAAGAATTGCTTCTTTTTTATAGCCTTATATAATTCCATTTTTCTTGTATTTTGTTAAATTACAGGCTTGCAGTTTTCTTAAAAATTGAATTTTATATTTTTGCTATGTGAAGCACTGAAGTGGTTTAAAAGTAACTTTCTAAAATGGTTTATTAGAGAAATTTACTTTAATTTATATCATTTCTGTTCTTCTACCCCACCCCATAAGAAATCATTTTCAAAATTTTATGCTATATTATTTTTAAAAGAATACATATTTATCTTATTGCCTCCTATAATGTACATAATTAGAGATATATAAAATATATCTATAATGTAAATTTAACTTAACAACATATCCTAGAAATAAATCCACAATGAACATCTTCATTATTTATTTTTATAACTAATTAGTACTCCCTAATATGCTTGTATCATAGTTTATCCAACTAGTCACCTATTATGGTATTGAAGTCGTGGATATTTTCCAACCTTTGCTATAATAAATAACACTATAACAACACACGTGTATATTGTATCATTTTATATTTGTAAAAGTGAAGCAAACTCTACTTAATGAAGGTTGTAACATTTTGAAAGCATGCACAATTATGAAAATTCCCATTTTCTATATCTTAGCCAACAGAGTATACTGTAAGTCTTTCTGATTTTTCTAATCCGATAAAAGAGAAATGATATTATAATGTAGTTTTATGAGCTATTGTTGTTATAAACATAATTTTATGTTCATAAGGGCCATTTTTCTTTGTTTCCCCTATTCATTGCCTCTTATAATTTTTTATTCCGTCAACTTGTTATTTTTTCTCTCTATTTTCAGACCATTTTATGTATCAGGCATTTTAAGGCTTTATCTAGAATAGCGATGAAAAATAATTTTGTTCCAACTCTTCTTTTGTCTGTTGCCTTTTCTGAAATTCAGTTATTATTATTTTTATTTTTAGATTGTAGTATTTATGATTTTTTTCATTTATTCTGAATTTTAAATAGCACAATGTTCAATGAGCACTCTGTAGCTACATTTTCTAGAGTCAGAGTGCAAAACTAGGTATATCAATAAGAGTCTCCTTATTGATTGCTATTTAGATGTTTTCATCTTTACTTAATATGGTGTCCATTTGAGCTGAGACAATATAGTGTGCTGGGAGTTTATTAAGAAGTGCTCTTGGGATCAATACTTATTGACAGAAATTGAAAGAGCCGGAATGGGCAGGAGGAAACAATAGGCTGTCATGCAGTGTCCCAGAGGCTTCCGCCAGCAAACCTAAGGGAAGTACTGAAGCTGGATGGCCACTCAGAGTTGTCCCATGTCCCATTGATCGGATTTATACTCCTGTATCCTCTTGTATCACTCGGTCTCTGGATATTGTTTGTCACCAGAAAGAGAACTTGTTATTTGGAGATCCAGCTCCCTTCAGCCAAAACAATTTTCAGAAAGAGGAAGGGAAAGGGGAGAGAGAGAAACATCAATGATGAGAGAGAATCATCAACCGGCTGCCTCCTGTATGTTCCCTATTGGGGATCAAGCCCACAACCTGGGCATGTGCCCTGACGGGGCATCAAATCATGACCTCCTGGTTCATGAGTCGATGGTAAACCACTGAGCCACTCAGGCTGGCCTTTACTTGTTTTTTAAGCAATTTTAGGTTTATAACAAAACTGAAGGTACAGAGATTTGCCATATACCCCCTACGACCACATATGTTACAATTGATGAACCTGCATTGATGCATCATAATCACCCAAAGTCCATAGTGTACTTTAGGTTTCCTCCAGGTGTTGTGCATTCTATAGGTTTAGACAAATGCTTGCCTCATAGTATTATGAAAAGTATTTCCACTCTTCTAAAAATCTTTTGTTCCACATATTCATTCCTCCTTCTCCTCTAATCCCTGGCAAACACTAATCTCTTTACTGTCTCTATAGTTTTGCCATTTCAGAATGTCATATAGCTGGAATCATATAGTATTTAGTCTTTTCATATTCGTTTCCTTCACCTAGTAATATGCATTCAAGATTACTCCATCTTGATTGTTTCCAAGTTTTGCCAATTATGAATAAAGCTGCCATAAACACTCATGTGAAGTTTTTTGTGTAGATATAAGTTTCCATATTCTTTGGTAGATACCAATGAATGTGTTTGCTGAATCATATGGTGAGAGGAAACTGCCGAGCTGTCTTCCACAGTGGCTATACCATTTTGCATTCCCACCAGAAATGAATCAGGTCTTATTGCTTCACATTCTTGCTAGCATTGGGTGTTTAATGTTCCTGGATTTTGGTCATCCTAATAGGTGTATAGTGCTATTTCATTATTGTTTTAATTTACATTTACCTTATGACATATTCTGTGAAGGATCTTTTCATATGCTTATTTGTCATCCAAATGTCTTTGATAAGGTATTGGTTGAGATCTTTGACCAGTTTTTAATCAGGGTGTTTTATTATTATTTATTTTCTAGAGCTCTTTGTATATTTTTGGATAATACACTTTTATCAGATAGCTTTGAAATATGTTCTCCCATTTTGCACTTTGTATTATAATTCTTTTGATATTTTGTTTCACAAAACAGAACTTTTTCATTTTAATGAACTCAAGCTTCTCTGTTATTTCTTTTATGAACTAAGTCCTTTGTGTTGTATCAAAAAAGGCATGGGCATACCCAAGGTCATGTAGGTTTTCTCCTGTGTTATTTTCTAGGGGTTTTATAATTTTACATTTTAAATTTAGGTCTATGATAAATTTTAAGTAGGGTGTAAGGTCTGTGTCTAGATACATTGTGTGTGTGTGTGCGCGCGCGCACGTATGTGTGTCATGGTCATGTTGCAGTGCCATTTGTTGAGGAGACTAGCTTTGCTCCATGGTATTAGCTTTGCTCCTTGGTCAAAGATCAGTCGGCCGTATTTATGGGGGTCCATTTCTGGACTTTCTATTCTGTTTCTTGATATATTTGTCTATTATTTCACCAACACCACACTGTCTTGATTACTGTAATAGCTTTAGAGTAAGTCTTGATGGCAGGTAGTGTCAGTCCTCTAACTTTGTTCTTCATTGTTATGTGGCTATTCTGGATCTTGTCTCCCCATATAAACCTTAGAATCAGTTTGCTAATATCTATAAAGTTATTTGTTGAGATTTTGATAGATCAAGCTGGGAATAACTGACATTTTGACAAGAGTGAGTCTCCCTTTCTATGTAGCATGGACTAGGTCTCCTTGATTTCATTTATCAGTTTTGGAGTTTCCTCATATAGATCTGTACATCATTGTGAAATTTAACTATAAATCTAATAAAACATTTTGGGGGGTGCTATCTAAGTAAATGATATTATGTGTGTGAGTTTTTTAAATTTCAAATCCCACTAATTCATTATTAGTATCTATATTAATAAAAAGGTAATATGCTAATTAGACTGGGTCAATCAGACATCTTCTGGACATCCGACATCCTTCTGGACAAAGCCACAGTGGCAGGGGCTGAGGCAGAGGCAGTTAGGGGCGATTAAGCTGGCAGGGGAGCAAGCAGTTAGGGGTGATCAGGCGGGCACAGGGGAGCAAGCATTTAGGGGGCCATCAGGCCGACAGGGGCGGGCAGTTGGGGGCGATCAGGCTGGCAGGGGAGGGCAGTTGGGGGAGGTTGGACCGGCAGGGGAGGGCACTTGGGAGCAATTGGGCAGGCAGGGGAGGGCAGTTGAGGGCAATCAGGCCAGCAGGGGAGGGCAGTTGGGGGTGATCGGGCTGGCAGGGGAGCGGTTAGGCGGTGATCGGGCCAGCAGGCAGAGGCGGTTAAGGGCGATCAGGCAGGCAGGCAGAGGCAGTTAGGGTTGATCAGGCAGGCAGGCAGAGTTGGTTAGGAGTGATCAGGCAGGCAGGCAGGTGAGCGGTTAGGAGCCAGCGGTCCCGGATTGCGAAAGGGATGTCCGACTGATGGGATTGGGCCTAAATTGTCAGTCAGACATCTCCCAAGGGGTCCCAGATTGGAGAGGGTGTAGGCTAGTTTGAGGGTCACCCCCCTCTCCATGCACGAATTTTGTGCACTGAGCCTCTAGTATAGGAAATAATTTTACATTTGTGTATTAACCTTGTTCCCTAGAAAGTTGCTATAATCACTATTTATTTCCAGGTCTTCTGTTCATTCTTTTGGGTTTTCTACATAGACAATCATGCCATCTGTGAATAATGACAGTTTTGTGAGGTTTTTTAAAAAAATCTGTATACCTTTTATTTCCTTTGCTTGCCTTATTGTATTAGTGAGGATTTTCAGTTCAGTGTTGAAAGTAGTGATGAGAGGGGGCAGCCTTTATTTTCTACCTGATTTTAGTGGGAAAGCTTTGAGTTTCTCACCAGTAAGTGTGATCTTAGTTGTAGGATTTTTGTGAATATACTTTATCAAGTTGAGAAAGTTTCCCTCTGTTCTTCATTTATTGATAATTTTTATTGTGAATGAGTGTTAGATTTTGTCAAATGCTTTTTCTGTATCTATAAATATGATCATGTGCTTTTTCTTCTTTAGCTTGTTGATGTTGTGGACTACATTAATTGATTTTCAAATGTTGAAGCAGCCTTGCATATCTGGGATAAATCGCACGTGTGATACATAATTCATTTTTATACGTGGTTGGATATGATTTGCTAATATTTTTAAAAATTTGACTTTATTGTTGAAAGTATTGTAGATTCCCCCCTTTATTTTCCCATTGAACCCTTCTAGCTAATATTTTGTTGAGGATTTTTGTTTTTATGTTCATGGGAGGTATTGGTCTATCCTTAGCTTTCTTGTAAATTCTTTGTCTGTTTTTAGTATTAGAGTAATCCTGACCTCATTGAATGAGATAGGAAGTATTCCCTCTGCTGCTATCTTCTGAAAGAGATTATAGAGAATTGGTATAGTTTCTTCCTTATATGTTTTTGAAATTTACCATTGAGCCCATCTGGGCCTGCTACTTTCTGTTTTGAAAGGCTATTAATTGTTTTTCAATTTTGTTAATGGATATATGCTTATTCAGATTTTTTATTTGTTCTGTGTGAGTTTGTGCAAATTGTGTATTTCAGGAAATTGGTCTTTTTTTTTATTTTCAAAGTTTTCAGGACAGAGTTGTTTATAGTATTCCTTTATTTTATTTTAATTTCCATGGGATCAGTAGTGTTGCCCTCTTCTTTATTTCTGATATTGGTAATTTGTGTCCTCTCTCTTTTATTATTGTCATTATTATTATTATTATTATTTTGCATGGGCCTGGTTAGAGACTTATCTATTATATTGATCTTTCGAGTGTACCAGTTTATGCCTTTGTTGATTTGCTAAAATGCTATTGGATAAAAGTTTCAATTTTATTGATTTCTGTTATGATTTTTATTATATCTTTTCTTGTGCTTACCTTGTATTCAATTTGCCCTTCTTTCTCTAGTTTTATGGTGAAATCTTAGGAGATTTACTTTAAATATTTCTTCTTAACTAATTTATACATTCAATGCTATAACTTTCCTCTAAGCATAGTTTTCACTGGATTTCACACATTTTGAAAAGGTATATTTTTATTTTCATTTAGTTAAAAATTTAATTTCTTAGTATTTATTCTTTGACCTATGTGTTATTTAAAAGTGTATTGTTTAATTTTTAAGTATTTATATATTTTTCATGCATCTTTCTATTATTGATTTCTAGTTAATTCTGTTGTGGTCTGAGAGCAGACATTTTATGATTTGTATTCTTTTAAATTTGTAAAGGTGTGATTTATGGTTTTGTGGCCCAGAATGTGTCTATCTTGGTAAATGTTCCATTTGAACTTGAGAATAATGTGTATTTTGCTGCTGTTGTATGACATAGTCTATACATGTCCATTATTATATCCAGGTGATTAATAGTGTTCTAGAGTTCAACTCTGTCCTTACTAATGTTCTGCCTACTGGATCTTCCCATTCCTGATAGAGGGGAGTTAAAGTCTCCGTTGTAATAATAGACTTATCTGCTCCTTCTTGTACTTCTGTATGTCCAGTTTTTGCTTCACTTATTTTAACACTTATTTGTTAGGTACATATACTTCAAACGTTTTTATTTGTTTTTGGAAATTCGACCCCATCATTATGTAATACCCTTTACTTTCCCTAATAACTTTCCTTTCTTTGAAATCTATTCTACTTGAAACTAGTATAGCTACTCCCAATTTATTGCAATTACGGTTAGCATGGTACATCTTTTCCATCCATTTAGTTTTAATCTGTATGTATATTTATACTTCATAGTGGATTTCTTGTAGACAACATATACTTAGGTTTACTTTTGGATCCAGTCTTACCATATCTGTTTTCTAATTGGTCCATTTATACCACTGATGTTCAAAGAAATTATAATATAGTTGGATTCATGTCTATAACATTTGTTAGTTTTTTATTTGTTGCACTTGCTCTTTTTTCATATACTTCCAATCTGTTTTTGCCTTTTGTGGTGTTAATTGAGCACTTAATATGATTCCATTTTTTCCCTTTCTTAACATATATGCTTTAGTTATTTTTTTTTACTTTTTTTTATTGGTTGCCCTAGAGCAGTGGTCGGCAAACTGCGGCTCGCGAGCCACATGTGGCTCTTTGGCCCCTTGAGTGTGGCTCTTCCACAAAATACCATGGTCTGGGCGAGTCTATTTTGAAGAAGTGGCGTTAGGGGAAGTTTAAGTTTAAAATATTTGGCTCTCAAAAGAAATTTAAATCGTTGTACTGTTGATATTTGGTTCTGTTGACTAGTGAGTTTGCCGACCACTGCCCTAGAATGTGCAATATATATTTACTACTAATCTGAATCCACTTTTGAATAACACTATTCAAAACACTAATCTTATTTTTTTCTTTTCATTCCTTGTATCATTGTAATTTATTTCACTTATGTATACACATACATAATCATATGCAATTATATATACACATATACAATTTAATTCACTATTGTTATTATTTTGAACAAACCATTATCTTGTTGCTATTATTTTGAACAAACTGTTAACTTTTAGGTTAGTAGGAATAAAAAAAACAGAAATATTTATTTTATCTTCACTTATTCTCTAATGCTCTTCTTTATGTATATCTGTGTCTAACTTCTATCATTTTCTTTGGTTCTAAAGAAATTTGTAAAAACATTTCCTGTAAGACAAGTCTACTTGCAACAAATTTCCTCAATTTTGTTTGTCTGATAAGTATTTATTTCAGCTGCACTTTTGAAGGGTAATTTCACAAGGTACATAATTCAACACTAATGAATTATCCCCTTTATTAAAGGGATCAGTAGTGAGTAGTGGTGCCCCTTTGCTCTCTTCTTGCTTGCATTTTTCTTTGTGTGTGTGTGTGTATGTGTGTGCACATAATTCTTATCTTTGTTTTTCTATAGATAAGGTGTTTTATTTCCTATCTCTGTCTTCTTTCAGGATTTAAAAAATATATTTTTTGTTTCAATAGTTTGAAAATGGTATGCCTGGGTGCCTCGGTGAGTGCTTTGACATTTGTCCTGTTTAGTGCTCTCTGAGGTTTCTGGATCTTTTGTTTGGTAATGTTAATTTAAGGAAAGTCTCAGTCATTATTGCTTTAAATATTTTTTGTTCCTTTCTCTCTTCTCCTAGTATTCTGATTGTGTGTATATTATACTCTTGTAGTTATTCCATTGTTCTTGGATATCCTGTTATATTTTTCAATCTGTTTTATGTTTGTTTTTCAGTTTCAGAGGTTTCTATTGTAAAATGCTCTAGGCCAGTTGTGTCCTCTCAGTTGTGTCCACCTTGCTAATAAGCCCGGAAAAGGCATTCTTTATTTTTGTTACAGCTTTATAGTATTTTTAAATTCTAGCATTTCTATTTGTTTCTTTCTTAGGATTTCCATTTTTCTGCTTACATAGCATCTACTTTATCCGGTAGAGCCTTTAGCTTATTAACTACAGTTGTTTTCAATTCCTGATCTGATCATTCTAACATCCCTGCCATGCCTGGTTTTATGCTTCCCTTGTTTCCTGAAACTGTGGTTTTGCTTTGTTTTGTTTGCCTTCTGATATGCCTTGTGATTTTTTTCTTGATAGCTGGACTGGGGAAAAGGACATGCTGTAAATAAGTCCTTAGTAATGTGATGGCGACAGTGACTTGCTGGGGCTGGAAAGAGCTCTGTCATCCTATGATGAGGCCTCAGTCTTTCTATGAACTTGTGGCTCTGTGTGGTGAGCCACACAGGTGCTGGTCAGTGTCTCCCTTCTTGGGTTGGGCAGGATGGCTACAGTGGGCTGGAATTGGGGAGCCACCAGGAGCAGGATATTTCTCTGCCTGGAGATCAGTTAGGCGCTGATAGTTAACCCCAGCTGGTTAATATCTGGTTAATTGGCTTCTCCTGAAGGCGGACCTCATTAGAAGTATAAAATGCGCTGGTGCGTTTCACAGTAGTTCCCTTTTACCTCCCTAGGCTGGAAGCACAAGGGAGTTTTTCACAAGTATTCATTGTGAGACCCTAGTAAGAGCTTCAAAATTGTGGTGGGTCCCCGACCGGTACTGGGTCTCCCTGAATTTTTTTTTATCACTTACAGTAGACCAGTCTGAACCTTCCCCAGTTTGTCCAGTGCAGTTGCGGTTTCCCTCCCTTGAACGGGCTGTGAGGATGTTTACTTCTCTGGTAAGCTGTGCCTCTGTATTTGTCTGTCTGTCCATGTTTATAGACAGTGGTTTGCTCTATGGCCTCACTTCCTTTAAGGATGTAAGGAGACTTGTTAGTTTCAGTTTGTTCAGCTTCTTGTTAGAACAGCTTGTCAACTTCAAAGACCCCTGCAGGCTGCTTTGGGTTCAGGAACTTTTTGAAATTATTGAATTTTATACACATGTGTGTAAAGGTGGCAACGAGGGCCAAAGAGAACCAAAACTCAAACTTTTAGTATTCTACTTATTCAACATTTTGAATATATTTCACAGCTGCATATACTTTGTGAAAGAAAGTATATTTGAAAGAAAATGGAATTATTTGAAAGAAATGGAAGATAGTTGTCATAACATTTTATTTTCTTTTATGTTGCAGATGTAACACATTAGTGTCAAAAGTTTGGAGTTTTGGAATTTCTCAGAAATGTTTATGTATTAAAATAATCTCACATGTGCGCGCGCACACACGCACACACACACACACACACACACACGCAAAAGCAAATTTGGTAGAAATGTATACATTTTCAAAATATTATTTAAAGAGTGGGGAAAAAGCCTTTTCTTTGTACATCTTTTCACATCTCTCTGGCCAGTTGGCCTCACTGGCCTCTGGCCCACCCGGAACCACCGTCCAGGCTGAAGCCTGAGGAGTAAGGAGCCAGGGGCCCCTGAAGTGGCCACTCCATCCCCCCATGGGCAGGCACACCGCCTGTCTCTCTCCTATGCACATGACTCCATCTCCTGCCTGAAGATTTATGCTGGGAGAAGACCCTGCTCCCCATCTCACTGGCCTTTTTTGCATCCAACCCTCTCCACTCCCCTCTGGTCTCCATGCCTGGTCAGGAGCCTGTTTGCAAGTGAAGTAGTATCTCTGAGTTTTGTACATTCAACTGCTCCTGTAAAAGCCTTTGGTTTTTGTTGTTGTTATTGTAGAGAAACACAGATTCTCTGTACGCTTTCTAAGATTTACACCAAACCCTAGCTTTCAGTCTCTCATTCTCCCTGTGGCTCTTGTACTGCTGCCTGATGTTTGTAATGAAGCTTGCTAAAGTAGCAGCAGAGGAGAGTTGAACCATTGAGTCAGAAACTCTGATTAAATGCTTTGCTCTCCTAATGCCAGCTAAGGTTTTTATTCAAATATTGTAATTCAACAGAAGTACCGGAAAAATCGTGTGCAGAGTTGGAAGGACTATTGATTTCTCCCCTTTATTCTAACCTTATATACCAAGAGAGGGAATTTCTGTTAAGACTCTGTCTTGTCAGTTCACCCACCCGAAGGAGATGAGTGTTTAAGCTGATTGATTGGAACGTGATCACCTTTTACTAATTTATTTCAAAGAAGGTTCCAGACTTCTTTCTTTTTTTATCACCTGTTTATTCAAATACCATTCTCTCTCTCTGCACATGGTCATGAGCACTGTTTGCTTGAGCACACATTATGTCTCCACTTCGATGTGATTGCCTACAAGTGCCTAAAAGCCCATATGTCTTAAGATAAAGCTACAAATATTCTGGATTCTTGTAAATTCCTGAAGTGAGATTTCCTATCTCACATTTATAATGGTCTCAAAGAGCACAGGTCACAGATGAGATGCTCCCAAGTCTTAAAGCAGCCATTACAGTCCTACCAAAAAATCATACCTATTTTCATTCCAAATATTCATGACAGTATATCATTGACATGAAAATGATTACTCACAAGTTTTGTTATCCAAGATAAATTTTGCAATTATAAATGATGAGCAAAATAGAGTTTATCAACCTAAGATAACTTTAGATGGGAAAATTAAAAAATAGTCCACAATATTGTGATACCCAAGTTGTTTTCTAAGATTTCTGTGTTCCAGGACAGAACAAAAATGTGAGGAGGAAGTAAATGAGTATATAGTGTCTATTAGAGTTAATTTAATTAAACAGGAGCAGGTGTAGGTGCCACCTCAAAAGTGTGATGTAACTGTTCTATGTGGTTTTTTTATCCCCCAAATTAATGAAATTAGCTCTCACTTAGACTGAGAGGCCTGAGATGACAATTTTTAGTTTTGCTTGATGTCACATAAAATGTTATTCTGAAACATTCACACACAAAGATTGAAAATGCATGGCTAAGATTAAACTGACTCAGAGTAAAGCCACTGAAATAAAGCCTGACATGAGAAGCTTTTTTTTTTTTTTTTTTCTTCTTTCCTAATAGTATGTCTTTATAGTGAAATTTGTATTAAAATGGTGAATGGTAACTCAATATTGACAACCAAGTGAGAAAAAGAAGTGATTGTAAAATATTGATGGTCCCATAAAGCTTAGTGAGGAAACTCCCTCCTAGTTTCAAGCATGTTTGAAATCTTTGCTTTCTGTTAATTGCATCTCTAAGAGAGATGCAAATCTATATAATAGAACAAAATGGACAGTTTCAAATGAGCCTGAGTTGACTATAAACTGAATAAATATAGTACACAAATACAGGGTGGGGCAAATGTAGGTCTACAGTTATGAAGATGCAAAACACAGAAATGTGTGTTTATTTGCTATATGTATTTTGTATTTATAAATTGAGATAAAAATCTAAACTCAAATTTGAAAAAAAAATAGTAAGTTTTAAAAATTTGAAAATGTCCTTTAGGAAAATTATACATATGACTGTATTTGCAAAATATTTATGGGTATGGTAGCTGAAATTTATCAAGTATATAAAATATTGCGAAGTGTCTGGATCTTTAATATTGTCCTACATTAATAATTTTATTTCAAACACTCATCTTTATCCAGTCAACACAAATATAAAATTTATATATCTTTGATACATTGTTTTTGACTAAAGATTCATAAATTTATTGATTAATCTTTTCTATCAAATGTTACAATTTTAAACACTATTCATTTTACACATTTTCTTTGTGACATATGAAATTATCTAAAAATGATTTTAACTCTTCTGAACAGCAAAACCTAAGGTTTTTACTCTTTATAACCAAAAGTTAAATTTATAAATCTGTAGTAGAATTTGTCTCCTTCTTAGATAATCATCTGGTTTTAGTCTCACATACAAACATTCCCTTTAATAATTTTTAGTTTTTGAAATAAACTGGGAACCGAGCCCACAACCCTGACTGGGAATTGAACCGTGACTTCCTGTACAAGTGATAATCAACCATTGAACCACACTGTCTGGGCTTGCCAATACTTTTAAAAGAAATTAAGGAAACCTATTTGCTAGTAGAATATAGATCAATTAAATCACTGCTATTCTATTTGGTTCTATACTAATTCAATTAACAATATTCATGAATATGAACTATTTACCAAAGGTAACTTTGGGACAAAAACATCTGAAAAATTCTATTTGATTTAAATGATATGCTTAGTGATTAGTAAATAGCTTTTTTGAAGCAGATACTGAATAAAAAAAAATTATAATTACCATTATCTTCTGAGAAGGTGAGCAGGGGCATTTTGCACTAGGGAAACTGATATTTATTAAGTATTGATATGAGCTACAGGAGATATATTTATAATCATTATCCAAGCCAATTGGATAACTTTATCTTAAATGTGATGGAAGAGGAAATATCCCAGTGTGGATAAAGTATATTTCCTATAGTAACTAAGTATATGACAGTAATAATTTAGGGATAATAGCATAAAATGAGAGTCTGGCTCTATTCATTAATGGAAATTTGGAGAGAGCATTCAATATTTAAGAATCATGATATACATTTTTTTCTATATTCAAGCTGTTTTGATTAGGAATGTTTTCAAATGTAAGCATAGAGTATTTGGCTCATAGTTGCTTAAGGAAATAGCATCTTCCCTCTATCTTTTATATGCTCACACATTAAAGTTATTTTAACTTTATAATCACTGTTACATAACTATAATCTTTTTAGAGCTCAGCTGTTTGGGGCTTTATTTAGTTTAAACTTTTTCTGTATACTCATCATGAACGAGTTCATCTATTCCTATAGTTAAACACACACACACACATACACACACACACACACACATTCATACAAAAACAGTAGGAAGGCAGTCTTGAGGCAATTGAAACTCGAACAATATTTTGTGGAAATAAGCTATTTTTCTGTTCTACCCTCCTTACTATTTGGGATCTTGCTCTTGGCCCCTTGATTCCTAATAATAATTAGACATTGTATTTATTTTTAAGAAGGGAGTAGGTCACAAGGGTGATGAAGCAGAATTTGGACCTGCTCAATCTGTTTTTGTTTTGTCTTGTTTCCTCAGGGAAGCAAGATCTTTCTGAGATGCTTTGCAAGCAATGCCATCTGCTACTTTGTGATCCCGGACTATTTGGAGGCAATTCTCTCGGAGTCTGATGCTTTTGTATCTTTGCAGAGGCACTACTGGTGTTTGTTCTATGCAGGCTCTCAAAGTCTTTGTATGGTGCATAGCCTTGTCGCTATGCTACAGCAGAGGGCAAGTTGCTCTGTTGTCCAATAAAGTCAAGATAACATCTTCTTCTGGGATAAAGGGTAGACATAATAGGTGCCGCCATTGTCAAAGGTCGGGGTTCCTAAGCTCAGAGTCCCCTTCTGTAAGGCAATGGGGTGTGTAGGGTTCAGCTGGTTCTTACTGTATTGCCTCTGGGGACTGAGGTTTGGGGAATCTGAGTGACTCTACCATGGCAGCCTCGCACCTTCCTACATAGACCGCACAGGCATGACTTGACTGCCGCTGATCTAAGTCTTGGCTGAATACCCCGTGAGCTCCTGGAACCGTGGTCGGCAAACTGCGGCTCGCGAGCCACATGCGGCTCTTTGGCTCCTTGAGTGTGGCTCTTCCACAAAATACCATAGCCTGGGCGAGTCTATTTTGAAGAAGTGGCGTTAGAAGAAGTTTAAGTTTAAAAAATTTGGCTCTCAAAAGAAATTTCAATCATTGTGCTGTTGATATTTGGCTCTGTTGACTAATGAGTTTGCCGACCACTGTCCTGGAAGATGAGACCATGAGACACTTGTGAAAAGCTATTATGAGGCCTTTTTCCACTTGCCTCCCTATTCCCCCAGGAGGTTAGCATGAAACATGTTTTTTTCATAGCCTTTCAGTTTCTGGTGAGCTGTGAGGCTGCCTGCCTGGGCTTCTTAGGGTACAGCTGTAGCCTCTAAAACAGCTCAGCCACAGCATGATGTCAGCCCCTCAGCAACAGGGTCTCCCATACTTACATTGTGACGTCATGTCCTCTTTCCCTCTTTGTTTTAGGGCTATCCTAAGGGACACATGACACAGAAGCGGGCACGTTTGCTCTTCTTGAATTTTGCTCCCTACCTATGTACTAAATAGTGTTAATTTTAAAAGGACCTGCCCTTTCTTTACTGGCTACGTTTTTCAACCTTGCTTTCATAAGAATCAGGATAAGCAAGTGGTGATGAAACTGTGGCTACTGCTATTGCTGCGAGTCATAGCTGTGCATTGTCTTTGACCCACAGAGCCATCTCTTCTACCAGCACCCATGAACTGGGACAGACACATTTCTGTGCTTGCAAGTAGCATGAAATGTCAGATCTTTCCGAGTTCATGACACTGACACAGGCTAGAACTCGGTCAGATGTATAGTCACTCCAGCTGGATCCAAGCTGGGGAGAAGAGACTGTGTATACAGCTTGAGTCCCCAGCCAGCAATATCCACCATATAAAACTACACTCCTGAAAACATAACAAAAGAGATGAACATAAAGCCCTCATTTTAACTAGCAACATGCTTAAGACGTAGAGTAAAATTGGTAACACTCACCAGTTCCCTTGGCCAAGATACTACTGTAGCTTTACTTCATCTCCTTTCCTGACACATCTTTGAAATAAAGAAACCCTATTTAAATTACATCAATAGTTGACTGTTTTCAATAACCAGAATCTAGCGGGGATCAGGAGATACGTTGCAGAACATTTCAAAAGCTCTTTGGGTTCTTTCCTCTCTGCGTAGGAAGTCATTATCTGTTGAAGTCAGGAGCACTTAAACTGTTTTGAGACTTTAAAATACAGATGTTAAAAAAAAAGTTATTAGTTTAAAAAATTATCCTTTTAGGAGTTGAAAGTACTTCAGTGCTAATTATAACTTTTAATGATTGTAAAGTGCCCTGGGAGATTTTAATAAAGAAGCTCGCACGACTACATTTCCACTGTAAATTGTCCTTTCCCATACACAGTGTAAGGATAAAGAAAATACATTTGAACACCCAAAGGGCAGAGCTAATTGTATAAAGTTCACTAAATGTTAACAGTTTTCCAGTGACCCAGGGGTCATGTAAGGGAATTACAGACACATGTTCTGAGAAATCTTTGGCAGTATTAGTTTTCTAGAGTTAAAAAAAAAATGGGCTGAGAAAAATTTAAACAATGGCATTGCTTGCTTAGCCTGTAATAGATGTTATTCAAGTCAAAAATACTGGGAAAATACACTATAATTTGTGCTTCCATTATGGGAACTAACTACTTGCTTCTAATTGACTTGCTGAAAAGTTTGTGATTTGTCAGCAATATACCTGTAAATTAAAATTGCTCACAAAAATCTTAAAAGTCGGGGTCATTGGCACTGTACTTCATGAGTTACCTAATTAGTAATCAAAATACTGTCCCCTGAAAACATTATTTCCGGGCTGGAAAACTTTATTAGAATTACGTCATACAGTGGCTCATTTGTACTCACTCATCTAACATTTCTTTCTCCAATTCTTTGCTCTCCTGTGGTTGCTACAGTTGATGCCACTTCTCTTCATTGTTGTCAGATGTGAGCGTCCATGATGGATAGAAGAGTCATGTGTCCTTCCCTTTGGAAAGAGAGCACGGCCTGTTAGAAGGTAAGTTGTCTCTTCCACATTATTAGAAGGCTTGTCCAAATTAGGTACTTCGTCTCCAGAACTGATCAGTTCAGGTAAGAAGTGTTTATTTTCTGCTTTGTCTCACCATTGATACTGAAGATTACAGATGGAACTATGGTTTTTTTTTTCCATACCCTTAGGAAATCCCAAGGAATTTCCCATGGACCCTTTCTAGTTTTTAATTTTAAATCTGTAAAATTATATGGGTATTTTTTGGGAGAAAGGAGAATAAATTATAGACGAGTTAAATGGTTTTAATGACCAATATTTTCCATTTTCAAGTGTTAATCCATCTGTAAACCCTATCACAGACTGAGGTCCAGAGTGAATAATAACATGACCAGTAAAATATCTGAAAGAAGTGATTTTATTACGAACAAAGGCTCTTGCTCTTGTCCTTTTAGAGCTTTATAGATCATTTGTCCATTTTGCAATTCAAATCAATAATTAGAAAACCTACAGTAACAAGCTAATAATTAACATTTAATGATGAATTAATTGCCAGGTACTTTTCTAAAGCCCATACCAATGATATCAAGACTTTGAGAAATGGACTGGATTTATGAATTGATGATCATACACAGATTGCACATTTCATGTTTTATAGGTCATACATTACTGGTTTGGTTCTTGACCAGGGCTCATGCCTAGGTTGTGGGCTCAATCCTTGGTAGGGGGCATATAGGTGACAGCTGATCAATGTTAGTTCTCCATTGATGTTTCTTTTTCTCTTCCCCTATCCTTTCCCCTCTCTCTCAAACTCTATAAATATTAAAAAAATAATGTCTAGGTAACTCTCCATGGACACCATAGGATAATTATATCACTGAGTTTGTGGTCAATGGTAGACATGATTTTCCGTTCAAAATGTATCAATTTAATATAATAAAAATCAGGAAACCAGTGCAATGATAATTACATGCTATTTAATTTCTCTATCTTATTTCTTTTTCATCTATTATTAATATTTTTAACCCTTTGCACTCGCTTGCTTTTTTCTCGATTCCTTTATTCTAATGCTAACCGTGTCGAGTCACACTCGACATCCGAGTGCAAAAGGTTAAGAATAAGTATAAAAAATTGTGGCCATTGGTGTAAATATCTATACCCTAGTATTATTATGTTGATGTGTAGAGGACTGTATATAGAAAATGCAGGCTGAGAAATTGTGAAAAAGTATAAAAAATATTTCAAAGTAAATGTGTTGGTAAGCCAATCCGTTTTTAGAAAGTTAAGTGGTGGATAACCATGGGATGTGAAACTAAGAAATAAATCCATGAAATACCATGTTTAAGATGGAAACTTTCATGTTTCCAGAAAGCTTCTCTTTGGTAGTTGCTATACCATATTTAATGAAGAACACCTTGGATGTCCACAAAATTATGTAAAATATATACTTTCTTTTCCACTCCAGAGTCCATGGAATTAATGTACAAAGGGCATTTTTCTGACTTCCCTTTTTCCATACTTTTATTACTTTCTCACCAACCCCAAAGGATTTTTTTTTCCATTTGCTTGTCTGTTGGATTTGTTGGTATATATTTTGTTCTATTGTTTTTATAGTTATTCTTGGTAACTTTATTCAACCTAGGTGTGCTACAAAGCCAAAACTAATTTTCTAGGCTACATCCCAGAATATTGAGGAACATCTTGCTGTCCTTTTTAGGCTTTTAAAGTTTTTCACATTCATCAGAAAAGGGAATTTACAACCAAATAATTTCTTTTTGGTAATATTCAACATTTATCAGATCATAAATTGATAAAATATTAATCTAAAAGTGTCTTTTCTCCTCAGCACTAGAATTGAATAAACAGAAGCAGAGATACAGAGACACAGCCCTATTACGTTTACATGACTAGAAAAAAAAACAAAACCCTACTTTTAATCAGAATCACAAAGGGGAGAAAAGGGGGTTAACATAATGTTGACCATATAGGTTTATTACTATTTTTGGGCAGGCCTTGATAGACTCCAAGTAAAATATAGCTATGTTGAATTATTTTAAAATGTGCTCTCTCTGATTTTCTGTCCCAACTCCTGAACATATATCTTGAGGATTTATATAATTAGGAAATATTTCTGTTTACTGAAATATCCAGTGCAATATAATATGCAAACCCAGTCTCATATTCAGTGCCAATAATTTACCCTCTCTTCAACTTTAGCCTTTCCTTTGTGGTTCAGGAATCATCAGTGACAAAGAGAAGCTTGGCTCACTCTTTAACACTTCCTCTTTATTTCCTCTTCCCTCTTTGTTATTTCAGAGTCATTGCTAGGAGTGGGGAAGAAAAGGTGCTAGAGCTGTCTTATGTACCTGGTGCTGTTTTAATGATCTCTTTGGGTGATATTTGCTGGCCATCATGCTTGCTATTGTTGCCGCTATGCACATGGTTGTTTTTGTACATTTTTCTTTTCGGTATACAGTGGCACAGTGCACCATTCTCTGTCATGGGACGTGACCTCTCCCACTGATCTTGTGGCACGCCCACCTTCACATTCCATTATGTAGTTGTCTGCCGCACAGAACTTACTGGTAAACCCTTCTAGTTTGGAGTCCTTCACAGATTGACTCAAGCCATTTATTCCCAGGGAGTTCATTTGTTTCATAAAATGTCACACATCCTAAATGATAAAAGTGCAATTTATTCCAATGACAACCAATCCCTTTATCCAGTGTTTGCAAGCTAGTGTAGATTGAATTTAGTCTTTATATTTGTTATTTGTTAAACAAGACCCAGACTCTGTGCTCCCATGTGCCCCGACTTCCAGGGTGCACCTACCTCTCTGTCCCTCACTTGGTATGGTGGGCTAAATCATGCCCCACCAAAGATACCTATGTTCTGATTCTCAGCCTTGGTGAATGCGTTACCTTATGTGGCAGAAAGAACTTTGCATATGCGCATAAGGTCCTGAAATCGGTAGATTACCCTGCATTTTCAAGGTAGGCCCGTTATCATTGCCAATGTGTATGTAAGCAGGAAGCAGGAGAGCAGAGAAAGAGGAGGATGTGTGGCAATGGAAGCAGAGATCAGAGCAATGTGGGCAAGGGTAACCAGCAGCCGCTAGAAGCTGAAAAAGGCCAAGAATGGATTTTCCTCTAGAGCCTTCAGAAGGAATGATGCTCTAGCAATACTATAATTTTGGTCCTTTTTATATTTCTGGCCTCCAGGACTATATAAGGTAATAAATGTGTGTTGTTATAAGCCACACATTTGTGGTAATTTGTTCCAGCAGTAATAGTAAACAAAAACACCGTGCTATATTCAAGAAGCTAAATGAAGTTGGTTCTATAATTGTTGTAACCCAGCAATTTTATAACTCCAGACCCAAGTGCCTGGCTTTCCTTCTTGAAAACAGTCTCTCTAGGTACCGTCTGGGGAGTAGAGGAGGACAGTCACAGTAATCACGTAAAATCTATCATTGACGCTCCCTATGAGTTTCTGATTTCTGCTCCAACAACTTGACAGAGCGATAAATTTGAAGGCTCCAGTTCCATCTGTTCCATCCCTTTGTCGTTCCCGCACAGATATGTGTAATACATCTCAATTCTGGAAGGTGTATAAGTCAGGCTCCCAGCAGCAAATAAAGGGCACACTCAATGTTTTTCAAGAAGTGTTTACCGATAGGCCACTGGTAAAAAGTGAAGAGCAGCACAAAGGATGGGGTAGGGCCCTGTAGGGCTCTGACAACCTTAGAGAAGAAGAAGCATTTAATAGGAACCTGAGAAGATAGTGCATAGCGAGTCTGCCTTGAGTGGGTTGCGACCTTCCCGTGAGGGTTGCAGTTACTCTGAGGTGAACCACATACCTTTCTCTCACATGCTTTCTGTCTCTGCCAGTGTCCCCAGTTGGCTAAAACCACACAGGAGCCAGAGGGCAAGAGAATCCAATGTGTTTCCTTTAAGGCAGAAAGATGAAGTTGGAGGGTAATCCATTTTTTTAATCCTCACCTGAGGGCATGTGTTTTGATTTGGAGGAAGAGAGAGAGAGAGAGAGAAAGAGAGAAAGAGAGAAAGAGAGAAGAAAGAAACATTGCTTGGTTGCCTCCTGTACACTCCTTGACCAGGAATCTAACCAACAGCCCAGGTATATGCCCTGATCAGTAATCGAACCCATGGTGGCCAGGGCATGGAGAATAATCTGGATGAGTAAATGAGTTCTCACATGATGTCCTTTTAAAGAATTTTTCTAAGTTTTGGAGCTTCATCTAATATTCTGGAGAGCAGGAAAAACAATTCAGTGACATGCAACACATAATTACACAAAATGAGAAATATAATAGAATTAGAAATGAGTCACTAAGGAAACATGGAGGGGGACATTTCACTCCATTTGGAGACTCAAGGTTAAGTATTTTTAGAATAGAAAAGCATAGTCATTTGCCGTGGTTTTAAGGGATAATGGATCATGAGAAGGGGATCATTGTAGAAGCAAGTTTATATTAGGTCTTACAACTGAAACAGAAAAATAAGTTTGAAAGCTAGTTTGACTATGTATTTCATTCCTGATGTTTCTGGCACCGAATAAGACTGTATTCTTTAAAAATTTATCCTTCTTTAAAGGAGAGTTTGACTCCATTTTTTTAATATTTGCATGCTGACAACCTTTAGGCCTCAATTGTCCCCTTTCCTCCCTCCATTTTTATTTTTTTTATTTTTAAACATTTCTTTTTTTCCTTTTTTTCTGTTCACCCATGCCACACCCCCTCCTCTTTAGAAAACTATCAGCTTGTTCTCTCTGCTTATGGGTCTGTTTCTGTTTTATTTTGTTCTTCAGTGTGTGTTAGTGTGTGTTACTTTAGATTTTACATATAAGTGAAATCAAATGGTATTTGTCTTTCTCTGTATTACTTCACTTAGCATAGTACTCTCTAAGACCATCTATGTTGACATAAGTGACAATATTGCATTCTTTTATTGTTGAGTAATAATCAGTGTATACCCCATTTTCTTGATCCATTAATCAGTTGATGGATACATAGTTTGCTTTCATACTTTGGCCATTATAAATAATGCTTTTTAAAATTTTTATTTTTTTCTTTATTGATTAAGGTATTACACATGTGTCCTTATCCTCCCATTACCCTCCTCCCTGCCCCACACACACACACTCATGCCCTCACCCCCCTGGTATCTGTGTCCATTGGTTAGGCTTATATGCATCCATACAAGTCCTTTGGTTGATCTCTCCCCTTTCCCCCTCCCTCTCCTACCTTCCCTCTGAGGTTTGACAGTCTGATAGGTGCATCTCTGTCTCTGGATCTGTTTATGTTCATCAGTTTATGTTGTTCATTATATTCTGCTATAATGAACATAAGGGTGCATGTATCTTTTTGAATTAATATTTTTGTTTTCTTTGGATAAATACTCTGAAGTGGTATTCTTGGGTCATGTGGCTGCTCTATTTTTTATGTTTTTAGGACTCTCTGTACTGTTTTCCACAATGGCTGCACCGGTTTACAATCCCACCAACAGTGCACAAGAGGGTTCCCTTTTCTCCACATACTCTCCAGCACATATTATTTGTAGATTTATTGATGACTAGAGGCCTGGTGCACGAAATTTGTGCACGGGGTGTGTGTCTCTCAGCCCAGCCTGCACCCTTTCCAATCTGGGACCGCTCGAGGGATGTCCGACTGCCTGTTTAGGCCCGATCTTACCTAAATGGGCAGTCGGACATCCCTCGCACAATCCAGGACTGCTGGCTCCCAACTGCTCGCCTGCCTGCCTTCCTGATTGCCCCTAACCGCTTCTGCCTGCCAGCCTGATCACCCCCTAACCACTCCCCTGCCAGCCTGATTGATGCCTAACTGCTCCCCTGCCAGCCTGTTTGCCCCTAACTGCCTCCCCTGCAGGCCTGGTAACCCCTAATTTACCTCCCCTGCAGGCCTTGACCCCCCAACTGCTGTCCCATGCAGGCCTGGGTCCCCACCAACTGCCCTCCCCTGCAGGCCTGGGTCCCCCCCAACTGCCCTTCCCTGCAGGCCCAGTCGCCCCCAACTTCCCTCCTCTGCCATCCTGGTCACCCCTAACTGCCCTCCCCTGCAGGCCTGGTCCCTCCCAACTGCCCTCCCCTGCTGGCCTGGTCCCTCCCAACTGCCCTCCCCTGCTGGCCATCTTGTGGTGGCCATCTTGTGTCCACATGGGGGCAGGATCTTTGACCACATGGTGGTAGCCATCTTGTGTGTTGGAATGATGGTCAATCTGCATATTACTCTTTTATTAGATAGGATAGAGGCTTGATACATGGGTGGGGCCCAGCTGGTTTGCCCTGAAAGGTGTCCCGGATCAGGGTGGGGATTCCCTTGAGGCAGCCTAGGTGAGGGGCCTGTGGTGGTTTGCAGGCCGGCCATGCCCCCTCGTGACCCAAGCAGAGGCCCTGGTATCAGGGATTTATTTATCTTCTATAATTGAAACTTTGTAGCCTTGAGCGGAGCCAAGCTTCCTGCTCCCTCCATGGCCGCAGCCATTTTTGTTGGGATTTATTTATCTTCTATAATTGAAACTTTGTAGCCTTGAGTGAAGGCCTGGGCCCACTAGGGTGGGTGGAAAGCTTGGCTTCCTCCATTGCCAGGGAAACCCAAGCCTCCTGCTCTCTCTGTGGCTGCAGCCATCTTGGTTGGGTTAATTTGCATACTCACTCCTGATTGGCTGGTGGGCGTGGCTTGTGGGTGAGCAGATGTATGGTCAATTTGCATATTACTCTTTTATTATATAGGATAGCCATTCTGACAGGTGTGAGGTGATATCTCATTCTGGTTTTAATTTGCATTTCCCTGATGATTAGTGACGCTGAACATCTTTTCATATGTCTGTTGGCCTTCTGTATGTCCTCTTTGGAGAAATGTATTCAGGTCTTCTACCCATTTTTTAGATCACATTATTTTTGTTTTTTTCTTGCTTTGTGTTGTTTTGTTTTGTGTTAAGCTGAGTCCCTTATATATTTTGGATTAACCCCTTATCAGATGTATCATTTGCAAATGTCTTCTTCCTTTCAGTAGGTTGTCTTTACTTTTTGTTGGTGGTTTTCTTCACTGTGCAGAACCCCCTTCCCCTCTTGCCTCACATTTTGAGGAGGAAATAACAAGGCTTGTTTGCTGCCACTCCCTCCCTTATCATTGGGGAGGAGGTTTATATTATGGAAACTTCAGCCCACAAACCCCTCACACTGCACCCCTGCCCACCCACAGTCAGAACCAAAGCTCTTCCCCAAGCTGTTTCAGACATGCTTGGGTGATGACACTCCTCTCCCCAGAAAACCTCACTAGAGAAGTATCAGACGTGGTGCCATAGGTCTGGGCACCCAAATTAATGCCAGGTGGGGAAAGGGCTCCTCTTGTGTTCTGGGAACAATAAAATATACACTTTCGGCAAAACCTAGTTCAGAGAAAACTTGACTTAAAACCTTACCTTTAAAAAGTAAATATGCCTTAATCAAAGAAAATAATAAGGAATATTGGGCCTTTGTTATTTGTCTGTAGGGTGTAAAAGAGACTAATAGACATTCCTGAACCATTGCACTGGGAACTGAAATAACTCCATGTGTCCAAATATCAAATGCTTAAACGGCCTTCTGGATCTGGGAGCTTGCCCTCACACCAGGCTGTTCCCATCCATTTGCTCCCGAGTCCTTGCCTGTTCTAATACAGTGTCAGAAATGTTGTCTTTTTTAGCTTATTTTCAGTGGATTGGTTAATAATTCAAACTTCTTTGTTAAGGATGCCCAAACTCTGTCTGCTAATTGCTCACTTGTTTTATGATAAGGTCAGGCTCATTATAACTTGATTCCTAAAAGATATGCTGAAACATGGGTAAGGAGTCAAGGAAAGGGGTTAGGATTTTAATATATGTGGATCTCTCTCTCTTAAACTAAAATGACGCAGCTATTTTCCAGTTACACCGTTAATCACAATATTTTCCTTCCTCTAAGTGGGAGCAATCCTGGGCCACCTTCTCCCAACGCTGACCCCTTCCCTACCCCTCACCCTTACCTCCCAGGTTCTTCTCCCAGGGCCTTGTATGTTTGCTTCTGCTGATGAGTACTGCTACACTCTTGATACTTCAGCATTCTGAAAGTTTGAGGGGAAATGATGCTTTGAACTTCTTGCAGACAGCTCTACTGTGAAATGACTGCCTTAGGTACTACATTGCTTTTCAGACCAATGAAAGTCATTTACTCATTTTCTCTTGTTCATCATTGTTCTGTGTTTTCTTTTTTAACATGGAAACAATAGTCTTACTTGATCTACCTCAGTCGACTATAACTTAGTTTTACTATTCAATATTGTTATAGTATTTTGAAGCCTTTAAAGATGCTACACTGTTGGTGTTGATGTTTTTATTTTATCTTCCACAAATGTACACATTTCATTTTTTTAATCCACAGACAATATATCTGGTATTATAACTTAAATTACTACCATTTTTCCCATTGTTGTCTATGTTAGATTATAATACTTAGTTCTCATCACTAGCAAGCAAGGAGACCTGGTAAAGGTTCTGAGTATGTCTTATTCATGTTAGAAAATGAGCAACCTGCTTAAGACCACCACTGAAAATCTCCCATAAATTCCCTTCCCCTACCAGTAGTTCAAAGGCATAAATAGGATCAGAAAAATGTGCTCCATGAAAGCTGAAGGAGGACAATTAAATTATGAGGAAAGTTAGCTCTATCTAAGAAGCACAGAGCATGTACAGAAGAATATTTATGTAATGTGTTCACATAAAAAAAACTATGAATGATGGGAAAATGCTTTGTTGAATTTTTGTTCAGTAGGATGAGTAAATAGAGAATTAAAACAATCTGTTTATATTGAAGTAGTATAAGGGGAACTATTCTAAAAAAATAAATAAATGTTTTTTTAAATAGTTCTAATAGAAATTCCCAGGATTTTAGGTACTTGTATTTTATTACTGTTTTACTGCAGTCCTATATAATAAAAGCCTAATATGCTAAGTGTCCAGTTGTCTGATAGGCTGTTCAAACAATCAAAGCGTAATATGCTAATGATATGCTAAGACCACTCAACTGCTCACTATGACGTGCACTGACCACCAGGGGCCAGACAGTCGACTAGTTGCTATGACGTGCACTGACCATCAGGGGGCAGATGCTCTGACTGGTAGGTTAGCTTGCTGCTGGAGTCCGACCAATTGGGATGGAGCAAGATGGGCTGGACATTTTCTAGAGCCGTCCTGCCATCCCTCCTGGGCTAGCCAACTTCTCACATTCCTCCCCAGCCCCAGTTGTGCATGTGTGGGGTACCTCGGCCTGGCTGCACCCTCTCACAATCCAGGACCCCTTGGGGGATGTTGGAGATCCCGTTCCAGCCCAACAGTGAAATGACTGGTTGCTATTATGTGCACTGACCACCAGGGGGCAGAAGCTCAACACAGGAGCTGCCCCCTGGTGGTCAGTGCGCTCCAACAGGGGGAGTGCTGCTCAGCCAGAAGCCAGGCTCCTGGCTGGCGAGTGCAGCAGTGGTAGCGGGAGCCTCTCCTGCATCCACGACAGCACTGAGGATGTCCGACTGATGGCTTAGGCCAGCGCCTAAGCTGTGGTCGGCAAACTGCAGCTCGCGAGCCACATGCGGCTCTTTGGCCCCTTGAGTGTGTCTTTTCCACAAAATACCATGACCTGGGCGAGTCTATTTTGAAGAAGTGGTGTTAGAAGAAGTTTAAGTTTAAAAAACTTGGCTCTCAAAAGAAATTTAAATCGTTGTACTGTTGATATTTGGCTCTGTTGACTAATGAGTTTGCCGACCACTGGCCTAAGCCATCAGTCAGACATCCCCTGAGGGCTCCTGGACTACGAGAGGGTGCAGGTTGGGCTGAGGGACCCCCACCCCCACCAAGTGCATGAATTTTGTGCATTGGGCCTCTCGTGTATAATAATTTTAAAAAACACCTCTAAACTTTTTCTGTTTTAAAAATGAAAGTAAAGCCCTGGCCGAGTGGATCAGCTGGTTGGAGCATCATCCTGTACACCAAAAGGTTGCGAGTTTAATTCTTGGTCAGAGATCATACCTAGTTGCAGGTTCAACACCCAGTTGGAGTTTATGCAGGAGGCAACTAATGGATGTTTCTCTCTCACATCCATGTTTTTCTATCTCTCTCCCTTCCTTTGTCTCTGAAATCAATAAAAAACGTATCCTTTAGTGAGGAATAAAAAAATTTTTTGAAGTAAATAAAAATACTTCAGAAATTTACAAATTTCCCTCAGGTAACTAGAGATATCTTAGTGGGTCCCAATAAAATTTGACAAAATACCATGTAAAACACTAACAATCTAATGATAAAACTATTTCTATTTCTACTTTTTTTCAAATCTTTTTTTCAAGACAATAGGTTGTTTTGGTTTTCTTTTTCAAATTCACTTATTGGTGCTGAGGAAACAATTCTGAATGTGGCCTTTACAGACAGTGGCATAGAGAGAGTATGATGTCAGAAACTTAATAATTCAGCAGAGCAGAAAACAATCCATTAATTCTCACAGAGAAAGCAAAACAGCAACAGACTTTAGTGAGGGGAGTTTTTCTTGTAGGAAGCTATTAGAAACCCCTTTCTTGCTGATGAACCTTTTCTGATTCACTGACAATCTTTCAAAATTAATCTGATAGCGTATCTGTCAAACTTTTTAGAATAAAAATTACTATTATGTGATGGGAAAGGAGAATCACCTATAGCATTATAGTTTTTAGGATATTGTGTATGTGTGTATATATGAATATATGGAATTTTATCTTATTAATACAGGCTATAAACTCAATTAATGTGGTTCCTTTGCTTTTGTTTTATGGTCTTTATTATGAAACTGCCTTGTGCTAGGATGAATGCCTCATATATTTGGGCAGTTAAATAGATGGCCTACTTCATCTTGACCTTTGGAGAGTCTATATTAAGTTGGGGGCTCTTTCATTGCTTTTGCCATTTACAACTCTGTCTACCAATGGCAAGGGTGTTTCAAATGTTTCCTAATCAAGCATGTACCTTTATTGAAGGTCAGAGTAGTAAAATGCTATCTTTCAGAGATTAAAAATATGATTCATTTCTCTCATGTAAGAAAGTCTAATTAAAAACTTACTGCATTTGTTCTCTTGAGTCAAGTTGGCCATGAAGCCCAGCCTGCTTGACTCAGTGGTTAAATATCATCAAACTATGAACCAGGAGGTCAAGGTCCGATTCCAGGTCAGGGCACATGCCTGGGTTGTTGGCTGGATCCCCCGCGGGGGCATGCAGGAGGCAGCCAATCAGTGATTCTCTCTCATCATTGATGTTTCTATAATGCCAGATGTTGGGTGACATTTAATGCCGTTGGTCTTGATCCGGCATCTAGAAGGGTTCTGGAATCTGGAGAAGGGCTGTGCGTAGATTAAGTAAGAGTCCAGAGACGAAAGATAATTTTGAAAGGCATTGGGGGTCAGAGGAGCCTAGCTAAAGGAGCTAAGTTCTCCTTGTCTCAGGACCCCCTGCTTTTTATTAACACAAATTGTCCCAAGGCAAGGTAGAGATATACACTTCAAAGGGTAGGGTTTCTTACAGAAGCATTGCCAGATTGGGGAATAGCCTACAGCTGTTCAGGTGTTTGGCCAGTAGGAGGCAATAACATGTAGATTAAGATGCCCTGAGCTGTCTGGCAGCAAACAATCAATTTAATGCATCCTTTCCAGGTTTGGGGAAATGCCTTTAGCCATTCCAACAGGCAATAACATATGTGACTCAGCCCTTGTTGAGTCCCCAAGTTCCATCAACCTTTTGATGAAACGCTTGCGATTATGACATGCTGACATGCTGGAATTGGCTTCCAGCATTTCTATCTCTCTCTCCCTCTCCCTTCCTCTCTGAAATCAACAAAAACATATTTTTAAAAAGTTGGCCATGAGTATGACAGCACTACTCATGTGATCATAAAGCAACCTTTGTTGACAATATAATTTATCTTAATATTTGTACATTGTAAAATAGATTTTCCTTTAAGATTGTCCTTTAGTCTTAACTGAATTGCTAAGTAACCAAAGCCCAAAGAGCATTATGCTATTTTGTGAGTCAACTCAGAAGCTCATTTCCCCAAGAGAATATGAGTAATATTCTACCATTCAACACAATTCCATAAAATAATAACAACAAAATCTGAACAACATATATGCTGGAAGCAAAAAAAAAAGCAAGTCCCCAGATCTGCCAGGAGGTTGATCAAAACATGATCTTAGAAAATATGTTAAATAAAACAACAACACATATACAAGGCATATTGTAACAGATGCTAAACATAACCAGAGATTTTGTTGTGCAAGCATGAGGGAAATAATAGATTTATTTACAGCTAGTTACATTATATGAACCTCATTTTTCTCACTTAAGATTATATTTTGATCATTATATAGAGGGTATATAAATCTGCCACATTTTTAAACCACTCATAAAATACTTTGTTGTATAGCTCCACCACAATTTATTTAGCCTCACCCATACTGATGAATATATACACTGTTTCAGCCTTTTACTATTATTTTTAAAAACAAGAGTAAATGTTGTGTGTGTACACACATTTACTCCCATGTGCCTGTATTTGTGTAAGACAAATTTCCAGTAGACTTGCTTTGTCAAAATCTACATAATTACAAAAATTTGTAAACCATCACCAAAATTCTTCTGCCAATGATTTTGCAACAAGTTAGGTTTTTGCTGATTATTAAATTACTATTTCTAACTCTTTGGGCCCTAATGCCTACTCTTAACCATTTGATTTTTACACATTTCTTAAGAGAAAATTGTTAGTACATCATTAATACACACACACACATGCACGTGAAAACTTACACCCACTATTGTGCATTGCATAAAAGAAATTTGTTTTCCAGTGGAAAACTTTGTATTCTTTAAAGGATACCCTTCCAGGTTATCAGATTCCAGTCCTTTTCATTATTTTTGAGCTCTTGTGGAACTTCCAACTATTTTTAAGTTTTGGATAATTGAGAGATTAGTAAATTCTCTCTTGTCTATTAATAATTTAATTGACTTGATACTCAAAAAGCTAGTCTTTATAGTAATTTATCTCAATATTTTTTATTTCACATCAATTTTTGTTCTGATTTTTTTCTTTGAACCAATTATAACACCTGTCTAGTTCCATTGTATCATTGAGTAAAAGAAATTATTTATCATGATTCATTTTTATATTTTAATGTGAGCCATGACTTTAGCTTCTTAGGAAAATTGTTTTAACAGTAAGTGTATACACACACACACACACACACACACATATATATATACATATACATATATATATATATGCTATATGCCATATAGCATATGTATGTATATATGTGTATCATGTATCTTATATCTATTTATTTATATAATTATACATATTTAATAATTTCTGTCAAAGGGACATTGCACTGGATGTTGTTTAAACAGACAGTCAAGACTTTATTCAAGACTATTGCAGTGGGGATCAAAACTAGTGCAATATGGCACAGCAACTAAATTCCATTGAGAACAGTGGCTTTTTTTAATTTCTTTATTGATTAAGTTACTACATACATGTCCTCATCCCCCCATTATCCTCTCCATCCCCCTCCCTCCAGTCATGCCCTCACCTTCTGGTGTCTGTGTCCATTGGTTAGGCTTATATGCATGCATACAAGTCCTTTGGTTGATCTCTCCCTCTTGCCCCCACCCTCCTCTGCCTTCCCTCTGAGGTTTGATGGTCTGATTGATGTTTCTTTGTCTCTGCATCTGTTTTTGTTCATCAGTTTGTGTTGTTCATTATATTCCATAAATGAGTGAGATCATGTGATATTTATTTTTCTCTGACTGGCTTATTTCACTTAGCATAATGCTCTCCAGTTCCATACATGCTGTTGCAAATGGTAAGAACTTCTTTTTTACCACAGCGTAATATTCCATTGTGCAGATGTACCACATTTTTTAATCCACTCATCTGCTGTTGGGCACTTAGGCTATTTCCAAATCTTAGCTATGGTGAATTGTGCTGCTATGAACATAGGGGTGCATATATCCTTTCTGATTGGTGTTTCTAGTTTCTTGGGATATATTCCTAGAAGTGGGATGACTGGGTCAAATGGGAGTTCCATTTTTAATTTCTTTAGGAAACTCTACACTGTTTTCCACAGTGGCTGCACCAGTCTGCATTCCCACCAGCAGTGCACGAAGGTTCCTTTTTCTCTGAATCCTCGCCAGCACTTGTCATTTGTTGATTTGTTGATGATAACCATTCTGACAGGTGTGAGATGGTACCTCATTGTCGTCTCTCAGATGATTAGTGACTTTGAACATGTTTTCATATGTCTCTTGGCCTTCCTTCTGTCCCTTTTCAAAAAGTATCTATTTAGGTCCATTGCCCATTTTTTGATTAGGTTGTTTATCTTCCTTTTGTTAAGTTGTATGAGTTCCCTGTAAATGGTGGAGATTAAAGCCGTATCGGTGATAACATTGGCAAATAGGTTCTCCCATGCAGTGGGCTTTCTTGTTTTGTTGATGGTTTCTTTTGCTGTGAAAAAGCTTTTTATTTTGATGTAGTCCCATTTGTTTATTTTCTCTTTAGTTTCCATTGCCCTAGGAGCAGTATCGGTGAAGAAATTGCTTCGGCATATGTCTGAGATTTTGCTGCCTGTGGATTCCTCTATTATTTTTATGGTTTCCCATCTTATGTTTAAGTCCTGTATCCATTTTGAGTTTATTTTTGTGCATGGTGTAAGTTGGTGGTCTAGTTTCTTTTTTTTTTTTTTTGCATGTATCTGTCCAATTTCCCCAACACCATTTTTTGAAGAGACTGTCTTGACTCCTTTGTATGTTCATGACTCCTTTGTCAAATATTAATTGAGCATAGTGGTTTGGGTCAATATCTGGATTCTCTATTCTATTCCATTGATCTATATGTCTGTTCTTGTGCCAGTACCAGGCTGTTTTGAAAACAGTGGCTTTGTAATACAACTTGATATCTGGTATTGAGATTCCACTTACTTTGTTCTTCTTTCTCAGGATTGCTGCAGCTATTCGGGGTCTTTTTTTATTCCAGATGAATTTTTGGAAAGTTCGTTCTATGTCTGTGAAATATGCCATTGGTATTTTAATGGGGAGTACATTGAATCTATAGATTGCTTTGAGTAGCATGGACATTTTGATGATGTTGATTCTACCAATCCATGAACATGGTATGTTCTTCCATCTGTTTATGTCTTCCTCTATTTCTTTTTTCAGTGTCCTGCAGTTTTCCGAGTATAGGTCTTTTACCTCCTTAGTTAAGTTTATTCCTAGGTATCTTAATTTTTTTGATGCGATGGTAAATGGGATTGCTTTTTTAGTCTCTCTTTCTGTAAGTTCATTATTGGTGTATAGAAATGCCATAGATTTCTTGGCGTTAATTTTGTATCCTGCTACATTGCCGAATTCATTTATTAAGTCTAATAGTTTTTTGATGGAGTCTTTAGGGTTTTCTATGTCAGTATCATGTCATCTGCAAATAAGGACAGTTTTACTTCTTTTCCAATTTGGATGCCTTTTATTTCTTCTTGTCTGATCGTAATGGCTAGTACTTCTAGTACTATGTCGAAAAGGAGTGGTGAGAGTGGGCATCCCTGTATTGTTCCCGTTCTTAGGGGAAATGGTTTGGAAAGAGCCTAAGTGCCCATCAGCAGATGAGTGGATTAAAAAACTGTGGTACATCTACACAATGGAATACTACACTGCTATAAAAAAGAAGGAATTCTTACCATTTGCAACAGATGGATGGAACTGGAGAGCATTATGCTAAGTGAAATAAGCTAGTCAGAGAAGGATAGATACCACATGGTCTCACTCATTTATGGAATATATTGAACAACATAAACTGATAAACAAAAACAGATCCAGAGACAGAGAAGCATCAATCAGACCGTCAAACCTCAGAGGGAAGGCAAGGTAGGGTGGGGGTAAGGGGGAGAGATCAACCAAGGGACTTGTATTCATGCATATAAGCCTAACCAATGGACACAGCCGCCAGAGGGTGAGGGCATGAGTGGAGGGATGGGGGGCAATGGGGGGATAAGGACACATATGTAATACCTTTTTCAATAAAGAAATTTAAAAAACTAATAACTAAACTCCACTGAATCAGAAGGTGAGAGTGTTCCTAAGTGCTGGGTGAGATAGGGTAAAGGTATTCCAGGATGGACAGTACAGGGGAGTTTGAGCTATGTGATTAGGCTCTCTGTGTTTGTTAATTCGTGCTTGTTAAAGTTAGGCACCTACCCTCCCACAGAGACTGGGCGATAGATACCCATTTTTTGTTGCATTTTTAATTTTTATTTTTCAATTACAGTTATTTTCAATGTTGGTGTTTTTTGTTTTTTTTTTATTATTGGTTTCAGGTGTATAGCATAGTGGTTACACATTCATATACTTCAGTTTTCCCCCATATGTCCCGGACCCACCTGGCTCCATACAGAGTTATCATAATATTATTGACTATATTTCCTATGCTGTAATTTACATCCCTGTGACTGTTTTGTAACTACTAATTTTTACTTCTTAATCCTTTCACCTAGTCTTCCAACCCTCCTACCCTGTGGCAACCTTCAGTCAGCTCTCTGGAACTATGAGTTTGTTTTAATTCTTTAAATTTGTTTTGTTCTTTAGATTCCACATATACATCAAATCAAATAGTACTTGCCTTTCTCTGACTGACTTATTGCACTTAGCATAATCCCTCTAGGTCAGGCGTCCTCAAACTGTGGCCCGTGGACCACATGCGGGTGTTTTTGCATTTTGTTTTTTTACTTCAAAATAAGATATGCGCAGTGTGCATAGGAATTTGTTCATAGTTTTTTTTAAACTATAGTCCGGCCCTCCAATGGTCTGAGGGACAGTGAACTGGCCCCCTGTTTAAAAAGTTTGAGGACCTCTGCTCTAGGTCCACCCATGCTGTCTCAAAAGGGAACATTTTCTTTTTTTATGGCCGAGTAATACTCCATTGTATAGATGTACCACGACTTTTTTTTTTTTAAATATATTTTATTGATTTTTTACAGAGAGGAAGGGAGAGGGATAGAGAGTTAGAAACATCGATGAGAGAGAAACATCGACCAGCTGCCTCCTGCACACCCCGCCCTGGGGATGTGCCCGCAACCAATGTACATGCCCTTGACCGGAATCGAACCTGGGACCTTTCAGTCCGCAGACCGACGTTCTATCCACTGAGCCAAACCGGTTTCGGCGACTTTTTAAACCACTTGTTTATTGATGGGCATTTGTATTGCTTCCATATCTTGGCTATTGTAAATAATGCTGCAATGTACATAGTTGTGCATATATTCTTTCAAATTTGTGTTTTGGGGTTTCTTTGGATAAATACCCATATAAGTGGAATTACTGGTTCCTAAGGTAGTTCAATTTTTAATTTTTTGAGGACCCTCCATATGGTTTTTCATAGTGGCTGCACCAATCTGCATCTCAACAAACAGTGCACGAGGGTACCCTTTTCTCACTTAACTGAATTGCTAAGTAACCAAAACCCAAAGAGCATTATGCTTTAATGTGAATAAAGTCACATTTTTGCCAACACTTGTCATTTGTGGATTTATTGATGACTAGAGGCCCAGTACACGGATTCATGCACTGGTGGGGTCTCTCATCCTGGCCTGTGCCCTCTCGCAATCCAGGACCCCTTGTGGATGTTTGAGACCAATAGCCCCTTTCCCTCTGACTATCACCAGACTCACAGCTGTCATAGGAGAGGGGCGAGGGTTGGGGAACTGGGTGAAAGTGAAGGGATTAAGCAAAAAAGAAAAAAGTAAGTCTTTCATCCTTTTTGAGTTTATTTTTGTATATAGTGCAAGATGGTGGTCTAGTTTCATTTTTTTGGCATGAATCTCTCCAATTTCCCCAGCACCATTTATTGATTAGACAGTCATTATCTTGTTGTGTAATCTTGCCTCCTTTGTCAAGTATTAATTGGCCATGTAGGTGTGGGTTCATTTCTGGGCTCTCTGTTCATTGAGCTCTGTGTCTGTTTTTATGCCAGTACCATGCTGTTTTGATTACTATGGGCTTGTTTGGTATGATACCTCCAACTTGGTTCTTCTTTCTCGAGATTGCTGAGGCTATTTGGGGTGATGGAGACCCTTACGTGATTATATTTTATAGGAATGGCTCTCATGTTCTTGAGAAAGATATTTCTTGGATGTGAAACTGGCAAGAGGGTGGAAGAAAATTTATATCTCAAAGGGGCAGGGAAAGAATATGAAATTTGGTACGGATTTTTCTACTTCTGCAAAAAAAAAATGTCCTGGGGTTTTGATAGGAATTTCATTGCATATGTAGATTGCTTAGAGTAGTTTTGCATATGTAGATTGCTTAGAGTAGTTTTGACATCTTAACAATATGAAGTCGTCTAATTAATGAACATGAGAAGGCTTCTATTGATGTCTCTAATTTCTTTCATATTGTTCTGTAGTTTTTATTTTACAAGTCTTTCTCCACTCCAGTTAATTCCTAAGTATTTTTTTGATGCTGTTGTAAAGGAATTAATAAGGGTATTTAATTCACATTGAGGATAGATTTGTAAGCTTACAGAAGTTTTGTCATACTCAGGTATCATGGAGTAAGCAGCAAAGCTGGAAATATTCTTGAGCTCCTCTATTTTTAAGTCCAGTTCATTTTCTGTTACATTGTAACACTAGAGGCTGCAATATTATTAATTTTACATAGAGGAAAGTGGTAGTTGAAATATTAATCATTTAGAATCAGAAAGCCACCAATTTTGTAAAGTGCTCCAAAATTTTGTCATCTTGTTAAAAAAAACTTTATGAGAGAATTTGAATAATTATCCTACCAAGTCAATTGTAGAATCAGAGCTCAGTTGGGATAAATGATCTAGCCAAGTTCTTGTGTACTGTGGAACCAGTATATACATATAAAAGCTTATGAAATGCATTCTGTGTTTAGTAGATGTTGCTGTCGTTCAGTTGGAACTGTGGTGTAGCGTCTGAAAATAGGTTTAGCTTTCAAATGCTGTTTCCAAGATTTTTAGAGATGAGATAATTATATTTCTATTGAGAAAACTCTGTTTTCTGAATGGTACAATCAGGTATTACATTTCTGGTTTAAGAATTTTTAAATTATTGTTGGAATACAAATAGTTAAAGCTACTGCAAATTTTCCACAATATTATTATTGATTTTATTTTTCTCAATACTCAAATTAATAATATACAGCATACTGTATCGTTTCAGAAGTAAAACTTTATGACCTTCCAGAAACTGTTAGTGACTAATGACATGTGTTTTAACAGTAATTTATCCTTTTTATAAAAAATACATGGGATATTATTTGTCATCTATAAAATTGTCAAGTATATCTTGACATGGATCATATGCCATGTCTGAAATTGTTTGGCAACAGTTTTCCTTATTAAAGCTGTTTGGAAATTAAATTGTAAATATTGGCATGGTAGTATGAATTAAGAACCTGCATAAAATCCATAGACTCTGTCTGAGTAATGCATTTTTAAAATAAAAAAAATGTAGGAATAATGGAATAAATGATTATAGGAAATGGATTAACTTTTTTATGATAGCATGAGATGAAACTCAGTTTGAAATAGACTATTATACAATTATGAAAAACAGTGATGTTAAAAATTTTCCAGTGTTTAATGCTAAAAATACAACTTCAATTTAAAAAAAATCAGGATAAAATATTACATAAGTAGATTATCTTATTTCGTAAAATAGTTAAAGCAAATATATCACATACTACGAATACACACACGTGTACATATACTGAATGGAACTGACTTGGAGGAAATATGTAACTGTGCTGATTTTCTTGACACATTAGGATTACAGTTCACAGTAATTTTTAATTTTCATTTTAGAAATTTGTTAAAACAATCACAACTTGCATGAACATATAAAAAATTTAAATTTAAGTATTTCATATGTGAATCTATCATATTTAAAATAAATCTTTCAAATTAATGTTATCACAGAAAATCTTTTCAATATTATGTAGTATAGTTTATATAGGTTCACCCTAAATTAATAATATATATATTTAAAAACAGTACATAGTTATTTTTTTTGTAAAACACACAAAAAGCACATTTTTTAAAAATATATTGCATTGATTTTTTACAGAGAGGAAGGGAGAGGGATAGAGAGTTAGAAACATGGATCAGCTGCCTCCTGCACACCCCCTACTGGTACATGCCCTTGACAGGAATTTAACCTGGGACCCTTCAGTCTGCAGGCCGATGCTCTACCCACTGAGTCAAACCAGCCCGGGCCAAAAAGCACATTTTTAAATTCCCTTTGCCCTAATTGTTTCTATTCTCAGTGTTTTTCTTTAGGGTTAGTTTTCTACATTGGCAATGCCTGTTTTCATTGTTTTTCCTAAAACATATAATTGAGATAAGCAGGCAATGGGATGTTTATTTTTCATATGGAATACTTTTGTTGGCAGTTAATAATTTACAAGTTGTGCTTTTTCTCTGTGGCGAGGGTGTTAGAATTTCCCTTAAGGCCTTTAACAGTGGTCTTAGGATTCAGTTATTTTTAAGTTGAGGATTCTGTATTATCCATGCAGAGTGGAACTTCTGAATATTTAATGAGGAGAACTGATTAACTACAAACTGAAGTAAGCTTTCTTTTTTCCCCCTGAATAGCTTTTTAAAGGTTTTATTTTTTTACAATTAATTATGTTTCCTCATATTGTCCATTTTTGACCACTGGGAAGAGTAAAAGAGAAGGCTAGTAATAAGATTATCAGAATACTAGATGCAGTTTGTGAGTTTCTGCATAAACTTGAATCCAGAGAAAACAACCTGGAGCAGGAAGCAAATTCATATTGTGCTCGATAAGATTCAATTGGACAGGAAAGCAGATCATAGCAGGTTTTAGGAGAGAGGGAAATTTGGGGACTTCCCAAGAAGTTACTGTACAGTATATGCTCTACTTACAGTCAGCCCTCTCCCATATACACTTTTACTACTTGGCATTCCTGTGAGTGTGTCTTCTGCCCACACGTGTGCCCTGTGTCTGTTTCCCCTGCCAGAGCACATGATCACCCACACAGGCCCCAACAGATCCTTCCTTGTGAGGTCTCTCCTTCTTTCTTTTACCCACCACCCCCCTCCCCCTGCTGCCGTATTCTCAGTTCTTTCCTTTCTATACCTCTCTAACCCTCCTTAGCATCATTACTAGTATGTCCTTTAAAAATAATCATTTGCTTTTATGGAATAAATGTGGATGCTCTATTGTGAAATTAAAATCTATATGTGCCAGCCATTTTATTAACAAGATCAATTTGTTAACAATAAATGTGTGCAGCCAACTTAAAAAAAAATACGAAGCTTGTAGAGTCCAATCAAATAATGAAAGTAAGAAAAAGGGGAAGAGGGAGAAATGAAGAGAATAAGCTACATCTGTGTGTGTATGTGTGCATTAGCCACTCTCCTTCTGCACCTTGAATTCGTGGTAATGGTTATATTTCTATCATTTTACTTTGCTTTCTGTAACTTTTTTCAACTATGATGAAGAAAGGGTTGTACAGATACTTTTTTTCTTTTCCTGTTTAACTGTGTGCATCTTCTCCCACTTCTGTGCTAATAAAATACTAGCTATACATTATTGCTTGCTATAGCACATGCTTGAGTTAATGAGATGATTACAGTCTAAATAGCCCATTGCTATTAACTTCTGTATGGTTCTCTTCAATGTGTAGGTCATCAGCACATTTTGACATTCTAATTAGTTTTAGGGCTGAGGTTTCCAAAAGTATTGGGATCAGCAGGAGGAAGTGCCAGGGTTTGACTTTTCCAGAAATAATCTCTTTAATTAATTGTCATAATCATAGGAACAAAATGTTGGGGATTGGGAAAACCTTAATGTTTAAACTGAATAGGGCCACCTGGTGATTCAGTTGAACCATGATCTGGTTTCAGCCTATATCAAGACTCCTATTTTATGTTAATCACTTGTAAAAATACAAATTATTTTACCTCATCAGGACATTGTGGGATCTTCAGAACAGGTTATTGAGTAATACATAAAAATGGCTTTTACCAAACAGTGATTCCATATCTTGTACCTCTTTAATGTATCAAAATATAGGGTGTCCAAAAAATGTATACACACTTTAATAGCTGATAGCTCAATTTTGAAAATGAAATGTATTTTAATAAACACTACCTTTATAATACATTTTGGGATACCCTATATAAATAATTCTGTAGGAAATAAAAGTCAATTTTAAAATACTATCTATGTTAACAGTTAACTTGAACATAAGTTCTCTATGATTTTTTGTCAGCACATGTAGATTTTGAAGCTATTGGATTATGAATAAACTAACCAAAAGGAAATTATTTTTTTATTATATCCAAGCATACTTGAAAGGAGAAAAAACAAACAAACACATGAAACCTCATAGTCCTTTTATTTCTCAAAGGTTCTCTAGTATTTTTGAGAGCCTAGTTGTATCAGGCTCCAGCATATAGGCTGCTTAATAAGGAAATGACCAATTTATCCTAAATGTTAGAGTAAAATACGAAAGGACAATTGCTGTCAGGCAATTGCCTTGGGTTCAGGTATTCTTTACAATTGTCTTTGTAGTGCAAAAGTCTGAACCCTGATGTATTTCTCCTGTAGTACACACAATACCTAACGTTTTATTAATTTCATTATTAGACTATACAGAAATCTGCAAAATTCTGCTCCAACTCCTTAATTACTGCAATGATGCTCTTTCTATATTTAGCACCAAGCTTGCCATATAAGAAATCTCACTCATAAATTGGCCTTTTCAACAGTTTCTTTTTTTCCTATAGGCTTTCTAAAACAGTTTCAAATTAAAAACATGTTTTTTTAAACTTTAAAAATTACAGGTTAGAGAACACAGTGTTTGCAATCTGGCCTGGCTCCCACACTGCAATTGCTCTTGCAGTCAATACTTAACACATTTTGGACAAACTTCCTTTCGAAATCATACCATTGGTAAATCACATTAACTTGTCAAAACTGTTCAGTTAATTCCAGGTCAGGAGCCCATGGTATTTATTTCCTCATACGCCATGCCTGGGTAGACTGCCAGGCATACAGTCGGTATATTGTCTGAGAACCGAATGAGAATTGAGCGTGTAATGCTCCAACTCCCACTTCCTGCCCCACCCTCCAGGGAGATTTAAAATGCTATAATAAGATTTTGAAGGATCCTTTCAGTTCTCTAAATGGACTCGGCCTACGTATATTTTGTGAAGTAAGTAATATTGATTTTTAATAAAAGATATGACCTTTCTTCTCTAATGTATCTGAGATCTTTTAAGATTTTTATCCTTAAAAGAGACAGATATGCTTCAAGGAGATATTAGGTCCAGTCTTTTTCAGAAATGAAACCTTGCCCTCAAATGGATGTCCTATGACCTTGAGTCCATGCATACCCTTTTGAGAGTGTGTAATTTGACAAAGCTTTGTTTGTGCTATTTATTGAATAACATAAACAGCTAAAAGAGCTTCCTAAAATAAATGGCCTTTCATAGAGGCTGAGAGATGAACATTTACTTTGTAGATAAGAAATGAAAACAAAAAGTAATGCTTAAAGGTAGAGTTTTTTTAAAAATAAAATTACTTTTTTACTGATTTTATTTTATAAACCAGTTTAAAAATAAGTATTTATTTATGAATCATTCTATGAAAAGCATATGTAGGTGTAATTTTATTGCCTATGTTTTCCTTACATGATAATAAAGCAAATCTTTATTTATTGCTTAGATTAAGAAATAAAAAATAGATATGACTTAGACACATTTAAAATATAGAAATCACTGTTTTCAGTCATTTTATTTTATAACCTGTAGTTATGAAAATACGTGAAGTAAATATATAGGTATTATCAACTCAGATATAATTTACTTTTCCTTATATTTTATCCTAACATATAATTAATTTTAAAAATTTATTTCTCCTGTTCTTTGCAGTAACATCTTTAGGTTAGACAGAAGAGCTTTAGGGGAAATGAGGTTCCTTGAACTTTCTTTTGAAGGGAGAAGTTTGGAGAGGGGAAGATATGGAGCCTGATTCTTAGAAATAAATATTGGAGTAGAAACCTAATAACGCCTCAATTTGACATATCCAAAGGACCCTGACACTAGAAAACAGAGATAATTTCCATGGTATTTCTTAGGCTTCATATGAATATTTGGTTCTTGTGTTAGTTCTGCAGTATTTAGTAGAAGGAAATGTCAGTCAGGTTTTTCTAATTGACTCTATAATTGAAATGGCAGAAATAGTTCATTCAGAAGCCAGACAGTTATTCAAACATAATCTATGGAGTTTTCTTTTGGTTACAATTCTTCACATACTGCCACGAGATTAGAGTAACCCAAATATGCCTTTGTGTTTTTGGTCTATAGTGAAGCCTAATTGTGCTAACATACTATATTCAAATGACTAAAGAAAGTGTGGGAATAAAGTAATAGGTGAAAGATGCTTTTATATTAAGGAAGACAAATTTTTTGTCATAACAGTCCATTATTAAACAAAACTAAATTGACTAAAGAAAAAAATGTGAATTAGGCAGTGAGACAGTACATTAATAATGAGCAAGCTGAACTGAAAATATTGGTTTACACAGCAACCAATTCCATTCTCCTCACTGTTTTGGGTGAATTGCACTCTCAGGGACAGTCAAGAAGGACTACCTATTTCACTGGTGAAGTGCCTCTCATCTGTTCCTTTCCATCTTTCACAGCAGCAGCAGCCGGTGCGGTAGCGCTCTCTTGCTGGGTGACTCCAGTGACCTCCTGAATTGTCTATGTTCAATCACTCTTTCACCTGGAGACTCTTCTCCACATTCCAGCCAGAGTGATTTTACAGAACAGAAAACCCTTTACATGGTCCCATGGGCAAGACATCCTCAAAATCCCAACTGCTTGTAAAGATAAATACTACGAGACTTAAGATAGTCTCTCATGTCCTATGATCCAGGTCTTGGTTTCCTTTTCCAGTCTCATTCCTACCAGGTCACAAATCTCTCTGTGCACCAGCCACACAGCAAACTTTCTAGTCCTCAAAAATGACATACACTTTCTGTCAGGATAATCTTCCAAATTCTGTATGATAATTTACTTGATTCATCTTTTAGTTCTTACAGCAAACCTATTTTATTATTGCAGACTTTAATTCCTCAAAGTCAAGTCTCTATTATGAGGTATTATTTTTTTACCCAAATTTATAATCAGACAATTATTGCAATATGAATTACTGACTGATCCTTTCAAAATGTAATCTCTGGTTTACTGTGTTTGAGGAATTAGTTAGAATTTTATTAAATCAACATTACATATGACAGGATAGAATAAATCTGATACTTATTTTCATGTTTCTTACTGTATTTGATGTATCTTTCTCTTTTTGCTTTCTGTCAAGAAATGGTAAAGTAAGATATTACTCTTCATATTTAAAGTATATATAAATTCTTAGAAACTTTAATTACTGTATTGAAAATTAACACACATATATAAAAAGTGTAAGCACATTTTATTTTTATAAAGGGTTATATGGTCAAATTTAGGATAGAACAATTACAGCCTGTTTGATTTTCATTTTCCTCTCCTCTTCCCCTTTCTTTTTCCATTTTAAAAATACACACACTTTCAAGAAGTAAAAACCATCATTTTTAAAAATACATTTTTTATTTCAGAGAGGAAGGAAGAGAGAGGGGGAGATAGAAACATCAATGATTAGAGAGAATCATTGATCAGCTGCCTCCTGCACACCCCCTACAATGGATCAAGCCTGCAATCTGGCCACGTGAGTGGACTTGTGACTGCTGGTTCATAGGTCAACACTCAACCACTGAGCCACACTGGCTGGGCATAAAAACCATTCTTGAAACTCTACAAAAACATATCACAGGCCAGATTTGGCCTGTGAACTGGAGTTTGTCAATGTCTGAACTATTGCATAAAGTCAGGAGTAATAGGACATATAGTAATAGTATTCCAAAGTACATGAAGTTATATAAAATTCTCTATGTGTATGAAAAGTAAAAAGTGAAGATTTTAATTTGAACAAACTCTAAAAACAATGCAAAGAGTGGATAGGTAAATGTCAATATATAAAACACATCTAATACATTTAAAATGACTGAAATCATATTGTATATATTCTCTGAATCTAATGAAATGGAATTAGAGATTAAAACAATAAGATACTTAGAAAAATATTTAAAAATTAGGCCACATACTATAACCAATGGGTAAAATGGTAATAACAAGGTTATTTAGAAAATAATATGACCAGCTGGTTTTGCTCAGTGGGCAGAGCATCGGCCCGTAAACTGAAGGGTCCAGATTTAGATTTCCGGTCAAAAGCATGCATCTCAGTTCCAGGCTCGATGCCCAGCCCTGGTCGGGGCACATGCAGAAGACAACCAATTGATGTCTTTCTCACATTAATGTTCCTCTGACTCTACCCCTCCCTCTACCCTCTCTAAAAATCAATGGAAAAATATCATCTGGTGAGGATTAAATAGCAGCAAAATAGAAAATAATATGAAATAAAAAATAATATATATTACTAGAGGCCTGGTGCATGAAATTCATGGATGGGGGTGGGGGTTGTCCCTCAGCTCAGCCTGCACCCTCTCCAATCTGGGACCCTTCGAGGGATGTCCAACTTCCCGTTTAGGCCAGGTCCCAGTCAGACATCCCTCTCACAATCCAGGACTGCTGGCTCCCAACTGCTCACCTGCCTGCCTTCCTGATTGCCCATAACCGCTTCTGCCTGCCAGCCTGATCACCCCCTAACCACTCCCCTGCCAGCCTGATTGATGCCTAACTGCTCCTCTGCCAGCCTGTTTTCCCCTAACTGCCGTCCCCTGCAGGCCTGGTCACCCTAACTGCTGTCCCCTGCAGGCCTAGTCTCCCCCCGAACTGCTCTCCACTACAGGCCTGGGTCCCCCCCAACTGCCCTTCCCTGCATGCCCGGTCACCCCCAACTTCCCTCCTCTGCTGGCCTGGTCCCTCCCAACTGCCCTCCCCTGCTGGCAATCTTGTGGTGGCCATCATGAGTCCACGTGGGGGCAGGATTTTTGACTACATGGGGGCAGCAATCTTGTGTGTTGGAGTGATGGTCAATCTGCATATTACTCTTTTATTAGATAGGATAGGGGCCTGGTGCATGGGTGGGGGCCCGCTGGTTTGCCCTGAAGGATGTCCCGGATCAGGGTGGGGGTTCCCTTGGGGCGTGGGGTGGCCTGAGCGAGGGGCCTGTGGTAGTTTGAAGGCCAGCCACGCCCCCTGGCGACCCAAGCAGAGGCCCTGGTATCTCGGGTTTATTTATCTTCTACAATTGAAACTTTGTAGCCTGGAGCGGAGCCAAGTCTTCTGCTTGCTCTGTGGCAGCAGCCATTTCTGTTGGGGTTTATGTATATTCTATAATTGAAACTTTGTAGCCTTAAGTGGAGGCCTGGGCCAGCCAGGGTATGCGGAAAGCTTGGCTTCCTCCATCTCCGGGGGCAACCCTAGCCTCCCGCTCTTTCCAGCTCCGTGGCTGCGGCCATTTCTGTTTGGATTTGTTTACCTTCTATAATTGAAACTTTGTAGCCTTGAGTGGAGGCCTAGGCCGGCAAGGGCAGGTGAAAAGTTTGGCTTCCTCCATTGCTTGGGGAACCCAAGCCTCCCTCCTGCTCTCTGTGGCTATAGCCATCTTGGTTGGGTTTATTTGAATATTTGCTCCTGATTGGCTTGTGGGCGTGGCTTATGGGCATGGCTTATTGGTGTAGTGCAGTGATGGTTAATTTGCATATTACTCTTTTATTAGATAGGATTGTGGAGATTAAGGTAAAATAGTGCTTGGAGGGAATTTCAGACCTTTAAATATTTGTATGAGAAAGAGCTCCAGAATCAATGATCTGAGGTTCCTCTTAAGGAAGCAGGAGAAGAAAAGGAAAGTAAACCCAAAATAAGTAGAAAGAAGGAAATAATAAGTGTTATAAAAGTACCTAATGAATTTAAACACAACTAATGAAGGAAATTAATAAAGTCAAATGTTGTTACCTTGGAAAGATAAAAAAAATTGCCAATGATGAGCTAGAATGTAAGAAAGTGTCCTTGCCAAACTCAATATGAAATATATATATTTCAGCCCCTGCCAGGTGGTTCAGCAGGTTGAGCAATGTCCTATACAACAAAAGGATGTCAATTAGATTCCAGGTCAGGGCACATACCCAGGGTGCAGGTTTGATCTCTGGTTGGGGTGCGAACAGGAGGCATCCATTGATATTTTTCTCTTCCTCTCTCTCTAAAATAAATGAAACCAAATACACACACACACACACACACACACATGTTAATGTTTTCAAAATTATGTTAACCTTCAGTGAGGCCAGAATATGAAGTAATGAGTAAAATATTGCATCCGGATGTGCAAGTAAGTGGGCCTACCTACTCATTGACTGGCGTGAGTTCTACAACTGCATAACACAGACATAATCTCATTGGATCACGTTGTCAGTTCATGTCCACTATTTGAGAATTTATTTTCACTTGTTCTGCCTCTCTTGTTTGCAACAGTAAATTTTGTAGGGCACATCCCAAGGAGAAACTGAAGTCAGTTTTGGAGAAATGGGAAGAAAAGTTCAGACCCAAAACAGGGTGGACTTGGGGAGTGTAATCAGGAGCCATCAGCACAAGGGCCAAGGGAGTACTAAGTAAAATGAATGAGCCAATTAAAAGCCAGACATGATTACAACTGGAAAAAGCTTATGTGTTAATAAAAGATAGAAATAGAGTATGCTGGATCTGACTTTTTCTACTTGTATCTTCCTACAACCTATAGGTACCACATGGCAATAATTCTTATGCTGTCCATACTGCTCGTGAGAATATAATGTGGGAAATGTTTTCTGGTAACATATTAGCAATTGTTTTCACACATTGGTTGCATTAGAAAAAATTGGAAGTTATAAGGAAATATTTAAACCCACATTTTATAACCCACAGAAGAACACTAAAACTCTACCATTATGAGCTTGATAGTTTAAAATTGAATGGGCCCTTAAAAATGCTTCCTAGGAAAGGAAAATTTGCTTTTCTTTTACTGTTAAAATCAAATATTTTAAAATTTGTATTTTAGGCATCATCAAATAAAAACACTATGACTAGAGAATAATCTGATTTAGATTTAGATTATTGCATTATTTCTTTTTCCACACAGAGTTTATGGGTTAGTAGTTTCCTATTACTCTCTTGTCATAGAAAGAAATCTAAGAAAAATAAATTCCACTTGCTATTCTTTTAAAGGCTAAAGATGTACTTGGTGATTGGACTGAGAACCCATTTAAATATGACTTTAAAATTAAATGACAGATATGTTATAGAATTAAATTTTTTCTTAAGTCTTAAAAAAAGAGAAATTACTCTATAGGGCAAGCCTATGGAGAGAGAACTAATTTTTAACAAAGAAAACATTCACTATTTAACTCAATTTGTTTTGAAACTAAGAATATATCTTTAATATCCTTCTTGTTCAGTCAATTCCTATTTTAATCAAGTTGAACATCTAAACACTAACCATTTTATGTGTCTTGGGCAAGGTAAGAAGTAAACTTGTTTTGTTCAAGTATTTACTATTCTTAATTTATTATATATATATACACACACACATATATACACATATGTGCATATTTATAACATGTATATATTTATAAATGTTATATTTGAGAAAATTATACATACTATATATATAGTGTATATATAAACATTTCTCAGGGAATAGAAAAGTTAACTGAACCTAGTCATTATTTCACAATGCCGCCTCGAAAAATAAGTGACTTCACTAACAAAGGACACAGTTATCATTCTCCTGTTCAGTGTCTAGCAATGTTGACTATTTTCTAGGCCAATGGGACTAAGCCATAGGAAAGGCAGATTGGGGGCCTAGAAATACCCTGAATGCAAATGAAAATAATAAAATAAAAAGAAGATATAAAGACAAGAACAAACCCTGAGTTTATAAAAAAATATTGAGGAAGTGGTTTTTCCTAAAATTCTTCTTAAGGATGCAACATGCCTTGTTAACCTAGTAAATAATTTTGGTGTTCTGTTTTACTGAATCCTCTGTGGGGTAATAGAGCCATAATTATGAACTACAGGTGATAGTATAGGGAACGACACTTGGATTTCAGGCTCTTAAAGCTAAATTTTGTTGCTAGACTTCCTCGGATCTATAGGCAACCTCTCTATTTCTGATGAAAGACTGGAAATTTCTTTAAGTTCCTACCATCTTGGTATTTTCAACCTGGTTACTCTTAACAATCTTACTGTGTTTAATGTAACTAAATCTACAATAGATAAGCCAGCCCTTAAATAATGTAAAAAAGAACTTGTGAACCATATCCCAATCAAGTCCATCCAACTCTGTTCCTTCATTGGTAATACCATCTCAGATCAGAATCCAGCTTTGTCCATAGTCTCTGACTTCTCAGGTGGGGTGCTACTCTTCTGAGGAAAGAGATTTCTTTTGTTCTTTAAAAGAAAAGATCTTTGTCCACTTTTGTATCACTTTCTTTGAGTTACTCTGAGTAACTATCATCATTCATGGATGTGATACAACACTGCACCTAATAAACACTCTCTACAAGGGCTTCTTAAATATTTTGGCGACAAGAATCCTTTGCTCCCTTAAAAACTGAGGATCCCAAAGAGTTTCATGTTGATTATATTAATATTTAAAATATTACAAAACAAGAGTTACTGATTTTGAAATTATTGATTTTAAAATGATAAAACAATCCACTCCCTTTCTATGCCCCTGATTCTATTATATTCACCAGTTTATTCTGTTCCTCAGATTTTTAATTCACTTGATTTTTGAGAGGATTGATAATTCTCAGGGGGAAAGGGTTGTGGGGGGTGCGGAAAGAGATTGGACAAAAATCATACACCTATGAATGAGGACAGTGGGGGGAGGTAAGGGCAGAGGGTGGGATGGGAACTGGGTGGAGGGGAGCAATGGGGGGAGAAAGAAGAAACAATTGTAATAATCTGAACAATAAAGATTTATTAAACTTAACAGTATTTTGAAGAAAAAAATAAAAATGACAAAACAATCCTTTTGCATATTAAGATAAACAATATGAAAATAAGAAATGTTTTTTATAAAAATATGTGAGAAGGGCTGTATTACACTTTTTTTCAAACATCTTTGATGTCTGGATTACCTGCTTCCATATGCAATCTCTGGAATTATATCTTTTTGGTTGAGGTATTGAAGGCATTCTGAACTCACACAGATATATAATTAGGAAGGGTAAACTATACCTTAAAACTTCTCAGTTTTGGTTCCAATCAGCATATGTAGAAGTTTATTCATTCTATTGTTCTTATCAAAGAAACAACTTTGGTTTTATTAATATTTACTATTGATTTCTATTACATTTATCTTTTCTTTTATCCTTGATATTATTTTTATGCTTACTTAGAGTATGATTTGTCCTTCTTTAGTTTCTTAAGGTGGATGCTGAAGTCATTGATTTAAGACCTTTCTGCTTTTCCAGTAGAGATCTTTAACTTTATAAATGTTTCCCCACATACTACATTAGTGATAGATATCCCTGTCATTGATATGTTGTTGAGGAGCCCAGTCCTGCTTGAAAACCTGATGTCATTTACATATAAATAAACAATAAAAGCCAAACTCATTAAAAACTAGAGGGTAGAACAGTGGTTGTCAGATACTTGGGGGTAAAGGGGCAAGTGTTATATAAATAAGCCTGGGGATCTAATGTACAACATGAGGGCTATAATTAATAATACTGAATTGTATGCCTTAAATGTTCTAAGAGAGTAGATCTTAAGTGTTCTTACCATAAAAAAGTAACTATGTGAGGAGATGGATGTTAGTAAACTTGATTGTGGTAATCATTTCATAACATATACATATATCAAATCATCACATTGTATACCTTAAAATCATGTTGTGTGTCCTAAATATAGACAAATTTTATTTGTAAATTATACTTTAATAAACTGGAAAGCACATACCTATGTGTGTTTTTTTTAGGCCCGACCATAGACAAAGTCTTTACCTAGCAGGCTTCACAGGGAAGAGATGCCCTCCCACAGGAGGTTTGGTGCACAGCTGGTGCATTGCAGCCTCAGAAGGGACTTGCAGTGAAGGTCTCCAGCTCCCTTGGCCAGCCATGCCATAGGTACATTTCTAACACAGCAACCTTCATTCCTAGGTCTCTTTATTGGGCAATGGGCTGAGGTCTCTTTCAGTTACCTCCCAAAGTCTCTTTATGGGGAGATCCTGGGGAAACCATAAAGACACTTTGCTCCCATTATGCCTCACTCAATACCTGGTACGTTTCCCCACCCAGCCCTCCCCTCATCTCTTCCTAACCCCTGAGTACACCAAAGTGTGCTGGAGCTTTTTGTCCAGCGGTCCCTCAAAAATGAGATGAAGGCCACCTCTGCACTGATTCACCTGGCTCTCAACCAGTCAGTGCACTGTTACATGGGGGAAAACACATGAGGGGGGAGTAGGAACTTCCTCTGGTTTTAGACTGTTACTCATACCATCATGGAAAGTGATTAAAGATTAAATTCTCTCATATATGGTTTGTTGCTTTAATTGGCTACTCCAAACTGCAACTTCTCTCTCTCTCTCTCTCTCTCTCTCTCTCTCATCTCAGCTAAGCTCCTGAGTTGTGTTTTTATTTACATTCACTTCAAACTATTTTCTAACTTACCTTTTGATTCATTCATTGACCCATGAGTTAATTAGAAATGTGTGACTGTTTTCAAATTTTTGAAAATTGTCTAGTGATCTTTCTCTTATTAATTTTAACTTAAATGCATTTGTCCTAAGGAAATACTCTATATCAATTGAAAATTTTAAATTTATTGAGACTTGTTTTCTGGCTCAGAAAATTGTCTATCTTAGTAAATGTCCCAAGTGCACTTGAGAAGAATATTTATCTTGGGTGGAATAATCTATAAATGCTAATTAAGTTGGCTGGAGAGTGCTGCTCAAGTCAGCTGTATCCTTGCTGATGGTATGTGTCCTTGTTCTATCAATTACTGAGAGAGAGATATTATGATCTCTAAGTATAATTATACTTTTTATTTATTCTTACAGTTCTATCAATTTTGGTTGATCGTTTTTACTTCTACTTATATTGCAAATCTTACACTGCCTTGTTGCTATAGTTGCTTAAACATTCACTTATAACTTAAAGAGATGTAAATAATAAGACAATAAAGCCTTGTGCATTTATTCATGGGGGTTACTCTCTCTAGTACTCTTCATTCCTTTGTGTATATTCATATTTCTTCCTGAAATACATATATTCTTTAACACTTATGTTAGTGTGGGTCTTCAGGAGATGAATTCTTTAGATTTTCTATATGTTAAAATTTCTTTATTTGTTTTATTTTTGAAAGATCTTTTCAGTGGGTATGATAGGTTGACAATATTTTCCCAAAGTACTTTCAAGATGTTGTTCCATTGTCTTTTTGCTTTCATGCTTTGCGGGGACAATAAATCTGTCATCCTTATCTGTGTTCTTTGGTACATAATGCGTCTTTGATTTTAAGATTTTTATCTTTACCCCTGTTTGATGAATTTGATTTTGCTGAGTCTTGAGGTTGTCATGTTTGGGATTTGTTGAGCTTTGTATTGGTAGGATTATGGTTTCATCAAACTAGGAAATTTTGGGCTATTATTTTATCAATAAGTTTTTCTGCTCCCTCCTTTAGGATCTCCAAATAGGTACATATCAGACTGCTTGATGTTTCCCCACATCTCACAGATGCTCTTTTTCATTGTTTAAATTCTCTTTTTATAACTTCTCATTTTTTAAAAAAAATTATTTCCTCCTCCCCCCAGTGTTTCTGTTTTGGTAGTTTCTATTATTATAGCTGCAAGTTTACTCATTTTTTCTGTCATGTCTAATTTGATATTAATCTTATCCAACATATTGTTCATCTCAAATATTATAGATTTTACCTCTAGAAAATAAATGTCTTTTATATTGTCCATCATGCTAGTTTGGAGGCATGTGGAATATAATTATGATAACTCCATGTGTTTCACTTCTAAGTTCTGTGTTAATTCTGTGTTGGTTTTAATTGATTGATTTTTCTCCCTATGATAAGCCATGATCCTTGGTTTTTTCAAAGTCTGAAGACTTCATTGAGATCACCTCTGTAAATTGTACCTTGTTGGGTGCTAGTTTTTTCTGTATTGTTTTAAAAATTCTTCAGCTCTTTTCTGAAATGCAGTTGCATTACTTAAAACAGATTGTTCCTGATGTTATGGCTCATTAGGCTGGTCCAAAGCAATACTCAGTCTAGAGTTATTTCTCAGCTATCGGGCAGCACCTTCTGGAGTAATCTACCTAACTGTGCATTTCTCCAGTCTGACTTGTTGGAACAGGCTCCATACCTGTCCCTGTCTGAGTGCCTAGTACTGTTCTCTAGTATTTTCAGACGTTTTCCCCCTGGTGTTTGGTAGTTTCCTCACACATATTCACTGATCATACTCTCCTGATCTGTATATGTCTCCAGGGTTCTCTTTATGTTCAGGTCTCCATTATTTAGTAAGGGCCTGTGACTCCAGCCACCTTGATCTCTCTGGATTCTCAGCTCCTTTCTACATCTCAAAGTATCCACTCTGTCTGTGGCTTCTCCTACTTGTATCAAAGCCTGGAGCAACCCTGGGGCTCTCGTGGCTGCTTCTGCATCTCTTAGGGATCACTATTACTGTGTGAAGTTCGGTATACTTAAAGCTATTGTTTTATATGCTTTGTCTAATATTTCTTTTAGTTATTCAGGCATAGGTAGGGTAAATCCTGTCCTTGCTCTTAATTACACCATTGGGGTTGGGGGGAGAAACAACAACAACACAGACTTCAGATTTTTAAATACTTTTAATATCTAAACTTTGAACACTTCCCTGGTGGTGTAGTGGCTAGGATTGGCCCTCTCATCATGTGGTTCCAGTTCTATTCTGTCACAGCTTAACCTAGGCCTTGTTCCCTGCAGCCACCCTGAAAAGGAAAAGAAAAAACTGACCAAGATAAAACACAAAACCACTCAGTCATTTTAAATGTTCACCATTAAGTGAAATATTGCCTATTACCTAGGTTATAGACCTGTGTATCTCCTCTGCCATTTATGAATATATACAAAGATTTAGATGCAGGGGAGAAAAAGCAAAGCTCAAAATAGGCAAGGGTGTTAATGTTGTTAGGTTATAGGTCAATTTTTTTAAAAAACTAATAGAAAAAATGATTTAGAAAGTGTTTTGATAGTCATGATCCGTGGTTGATTAAATTAAAGCTTCTATGCAGTCGGAAGAACATTGTGGTACAAATGTTGCCTAAATTGTGCAATCCAAATTGGTAGGTGAGTTTGAACTAATAAAGAAAAGAAACCAAAGAGGTCCAGGTGTTAATGTAACCCTATCATTTATTAGGATCAATGCTATTTCTCATTAGAAGATACACAATATTTGAAGTGGGTGTTTAATGAAATACTAGATATTCAAGTATACATTATTTGAACTTGCTTTAACAGTCTCTGGATAACCAAATTAAAAGACAAGTATTTAAAAATTATAAGAATAGTGGTTAGCTCAATGGATTAGGTTAGATATTAATATTTAGGTCTGTGGATAGATGTTGCTAATATAAAGGTAACTGATCCTCATGTGCATTGAAGCCCATATAGGTATACACTTTATGTTTATAGTTTTACATGAGCTACTGACTATTTCTCAATAATATGGAAGGTGAAAGTGATGCATATTACTTCTCCAAAGTATTTAATATTCAGCGTTAGTCTCTTTCATGTGTTAGTATGGAAATTGTGAAGAAATCTTTGATTTTAATTGTTGCAGTCAAACTTAGAAGCATTCTGAATCACTAACTGCATGATAATAATTGACTTAGAGAATTGCCTGGCTCCACAGTGGATTTTACATGAAAAAAAATACATTATTATTCTATGTTGTTTATTTTGTTAAGCCAGTGGAGTATTTGATTTTGCAGTAATATCTAGCCAATTCTAACTAATATAGAAACCTATGTTTTAGATCTCTGATATGGTGACAGATAAAATGATATTGGAGTATACCAATTAAGTACAATTATAATCAGTAAAAATAAAAAAGTTATAATTTTAACTAATTTAGTAGTGTATGAAATTAGACATTCTTTTGTTTCTATTTCTACATAATGGAGAGAACAATTAAGAAATATATTGTATAATATTACTCTGCTATAAAAAGAAATGAAATCTCACCATTTGCAACAACATGGATGGACCTAGAAGGTATTATGCTAAGTGAAATAAGTCAGTCTCAGAGAAAGACAAATACCATATGATGTCATTTAGATGTGGAATCTAAAGGACAAAATAAATGAACAAACAACAGAGAAACAGACTCAGAGATACAGTGGACAAACTGAGGGTTGCCAGATATGAGGGGTGTGGTGGGGGGTGTGGGAATGGGTGAAAAGGTAAAGGGAGTAAGAAGTTACAAACTAGCCATGTGGGTGTAAAATAGTGTGTAGGCAATATAGTCAATAATATAGCAATAACTGTATAGTGTCAGGTGGGTACCAGGGGAATCGCTTTGTAAATTATATGATTGTCTAGCCACTGGTTTGTATACCTGGAATAAATATAAAAGTAAATAAATAATTAAATCCAAGAGAAACAACAAAAATATTAATATATGGCATAAGTAACATCTTTATTTTACACTTTTCCTGATACTTGATATTTACCTATGTAATCCTGTAATGTTGTTTACATATTTAGTGAAAGTGTCAATACTGCCACTTAGCTGTCATAGTGTTCTGTTAAGTGTTAGTGTTGACCATACAGCTTATGTTTTTAATTGGTAAGGGGACTGTTATCACTGACGAGAGAGGTTTTAATTCCCTATGAAAGTAATATTAAAATTAGTAATTGTATCAGTTTGGCTTGGATTTAGCTATATATAACAGAAACCTTATTTAAAGTTTAAAATAGAAATTAACTTTTTACACATAAAATGTTTGCAGATAATCATTTCCGGTAGACTTAGTGATGAACGGATTGGTATCTCTGCGATTCTATTAGCCCTTCTGTTTTTATCAGTTGAATTCTGCCATAATTTCAATATTGAAGGCATCATTCAACATAGGAAGAATAGGACATAAATGTGTGTTTGGAGGAGGGGATGGTGGGGTGGCATCGACCACTTCTGATTTCCCACATCAGAGTTTTATAGAACCTGGTGCCTTTGCTCACTTCCCAAACTTTTCTATAGCTTATTTCTGAGAACAGTGTCAAATGCCTACTCCCAGCTATGGCAATGCTGGAAATAAGAGTATCTGCACATTCTGGGCTCTTTTAAAAAAGAGAGACATAATCTTATATAATAAAAGCCTAATATGCTAAGTGTCTGGTCATCTGGTTGGCCGTTCAACCAATCAAAGGGTAATATGCTGATATGCTCAACCTCTCGCTATGACGTGCACTGACCACCAGGGGGCAGTCAACTGGTCAACCAGTTCTCTATGACATGCACTAACTACCAGGGGCAAACATCTGACCAGTAGGTTAGATTGCTGCTGGTGTCCGGCTGTGGCTCTGAGACACCCAGACACACCCTGGAGCTCTCCCACAGTCCCTCCACGGCTGGCCAACCTTCTGTGTCTGGTAGGGTCCCTCAGCCTGGCCTGCACCCTCTTACAATCTGGGATGCCTCGGGGGATGTTGGAGAGCTGGTTGTGGCCTGACGGCAGAACAACTGGTCACTATGACATGCACTGACCATCAGAGAACAGGTGCTCAATGCAGGAGCTGTCCCTGGTGGTCAGTATGCTCTAGCAGGGAGCTGAGTACCACTCAGCCAGAAGCCGGGCTCACAGCTGGTGAGTGCAGTGGCGGTGGTGGGAGCCTCTCCCACCTCCACAGCAGCACTAAGGATGTTTGACTGATGGCTTAGGTCCACTCTCCACAGGAAGAGGGCCTAAGCCATCAGTCGGACATCCCCCGAGTGCTCCAGGACTGCCAGAGGGCACAGTCCAGACTGAGGGACACCCCCAGCGTGCATGAATTTTGTGCACCAGGCCTCTAGTTGACATATAACAAAGTGTAAGGTTAAGATATACTGGTACATCATGTTGACTTGATACATTTATATATCCCAATATGATCACTGCAGTAGTGTTAGGTAACACCTTTATCATGGCACATATTTATCATTTCTTATGTGTGTTGAGAATAGTTAAGGTATAGTGTCTTAGCAGCTTTGAAGCTGTTAATACAGCATTGTTACTATAACCACTAGGTTGTGCATTAGATCTCCATAACTTACCTACTAGCTGTAAGTTTGTACCTCAAACATCTCCTCAAATGCCCTGGTAACCACCATCCTAATCTATGCTTTTACAAATTCAGTTTTTTTTTTTTTTTTTATTCTACATATAAGTGTTGCCAGACAGTATTTGTCTTTTCTCTTTCTGACTTAGCTTAGCATAATACCCTTAGGGTCCATCCATGTTTTCACAAATGGCAAGATCTGCTTCTTTATTATGGCTGATTAATATTCCATTGTATATACACCACATCTTTATCTATTCATCTGTTGGCAGAGTCTTAGGTTGTTTCCACATCTTGCCTGTTGTGAATAATGCTGCGGAAAACATGGGTATGCATATATTCCTTTGAGACACAGATTTCAGTTTCTTCATATACATACTCAGTAGTGGGACTGCTGGATTAAAAGGTAGTTTCATTTTTAATTTTTTTTGGAGGAACTGCTATATTCTCCATAGTGCCAGTACCAATATACAGTCCCACCCAAAGTGCACAAGGATTCCTGTTTCTCCATATCCTCACCAACATTTGTTTTTATTATCCCATCAGTTTTGTTGAGATACAATTAACATATATCACTGTATAAGTTTAAGGTGTGCTGCATAATAGTTTGAATTACATATATTGTAAAATGATTACAGCCATCTCATACAGATATACACTAAATGAAAAAGCAAAAACAGATTTTTTTCCCTTGTGGTGAGCACTCCTAGGTTATATCTCAACTATTTCCATATATATCTTATAGCAATGTTAACTATAGTCATTATGTTATACATTGTATCCCTAGTATTTATTGAGCTTATAACTGGAATTTTGTGCCTTTGAACACATTTGTCTATTCTTCCTTACCCTATACCCCTCTGGAAATCACAAATCTAATAACTTTTTTATGAGTTTGGTTTGATTGCTTTTAGATTTTGCATATAGGTGAGATCATACAGTGCTTGTCTTCCTCTGTCTGACTTACTTCACTAAGCATAATGTCTTCAAGATCCATCAATATTGTTAAAAATGGTAGGATTTCCCTCTTTTTTTTTTTAATGGCTAAAGAATATCCCACTGTAGAACCACAAATTTTTTTAATCCATTTACCTGTCAATAGACACAGGTGTTTCCATGTCTTGGCTATCCTACCTAATAATAGACAAATATGCAAATTGATCATACCTCCGACACACCCCACAAGCCACACCCACCATCCAGAGTGAGCATGCAAATTAACCCAAACCAAGATGGCTACAGCCACAGAGAGCAAGGTTTCCTAGGTAATAGAGGAAGCCAAGCTTTCCGCCTGCCCTTGCCAGGCCTAAGCCTCCACTCAAGCTACAAAGTTTCAATTATAGAAGGTAAACAAATTCAAACAAATGGCGGCAGAATGGAGCTTGAGAGAGCAGGCCAGGGTTGCCACCGGCAACAGGGGAAGCAAAGCTTTCTGCACACCCTGGCCGGGCCCACCCACTTAAGGCAACAAAGTTTCAATTATAACCCCAACATAAATGGCTGCCAGCCCCGGAGGGGAGCCCCAGGCTTGGCTCCGCTCCAGGCTACAAAGTTTCAATTGCAGAAGGAAAATAAATTCCAGATACCAGGGCCTCCGCTTGGGTTGCCAGGGGGTGTGGCCGGCCTGCAAAGCACCACAGGCCCCTCGCTCAGGCCGCCCCAAGCCCCAAGGGAACCCCCACCCTGATCCTGGACACCCTTCAGGGCAAACCAGCTGGCCCCCACCCCTGCACCAGGCCTCTATCCTATCTAATAAAAGAGTAATATGCAGATTGATCATCACTGCAACACACAATATAGCTGCCCCCATGTGGTCAAAGATCCTGCCCCATGGGGACACAAGATGGCCACCACAAGATGGCCAGCAGGAGAGGGCAGTTGGGAGGCACCCGGCCTGCAAGGGAGGGCAGTTGAGAAGGACCAGGCCTGCAAGGGTGGGCAGTTGGAGGTGATCAACCCTGCAGGAGAGGGCAGTTAGGGGTGACCAGGCCGGCAGAGGAGGGAAGTTGGGGGCAAACAGGCTGGCAGCAGAGTGGTTAGGGGGTGATCAGGCTGGCAGGTAGAAGCGGTTAGGGGCAATCAGGAAGGCAGGCAGGCAAGCAGTTGGGAGCCAGCAGTCCTGGATTGTGAGAGGGATGTCTGACTGCCCGTTTAGGCCCGATTCCACCACCGGGATCGGGCCTAAACGGGCAGTTGGACATCCCTTGAGGGGTCCCATATTGATGAGGGTACAGGCTGGGCTGAGGGACAACCCTCCTCCGTGCACGAATTTCGTGCACCAGGCCTCTAGTTATACATAAAATGTTACTAAAAACAAGGGGTGCAGACTTCTTTCCCAGTTCCTGTTTTTATTTCCTTTGGATATACTCCCAGCAGAACATATGATTGTTTTCATTTTAATAAACTTGAGGATCCTCCACGCTACTTTTCATAAGGTCTGTAGCAGTTTACAATCCCACTGACAGTGCACAAGGGTTTCCTTTCTTCCACATCCATGCCAACATTTGTTTTGTCTTGTTTTATAAAAGTCATTTTAGTTGATATGAGGTGATATTATAGTTTTGAGTTGTATTTCCCCAAAAACAGTGATGTTAAGCATATTTTAATGTACCTGTTGGCCATCTGTATATCTTCTTTGTAAAGATGTCTATTCAGATCTGCTTTTATGAAATCTGACTTTTTTTTTTTTTTTTGCTGTTGAGTTGTATGATATATATATCGTACACTAGAGGCCCCGTGCACGAAATTCGTGCATGGGGGCGGGTGGGTGTGTCCCTCAGCCCAGCCTGCACCCTCTCCAATCTGGGACCCCTACCGGGATCGGGCCTAACTGGGCAGTCGGACATCCCTCTCACAATCCAGGACTGCTGGCTCCCAACTGCTCGCCTTGCCTGCCTTCCTGATTGCCCCTAACCGCTTCTGCCTGCCAGCCTGATCACCCCTAACCACTCCCCTGCCAGCCTGATTGATGCCTAACTGCTCCCCTGCCAGCCTGTTTTCCCCTAACTTCCCTCCTCTGCCGGCCTGGTCACCCCTAACTGCCCTCCCCTGCAGGGTTGATCGCCTCCAATTGCCCACCCTTGCAGGCCTGGTCCCTCTCAACTGCCCTCCCTTGCAGGCCTGGTGCCTCCCAACTTCCCTCTCCTGCTGGCCATCTTGTGGTGGCCATCTTGTGTCCACATGGGGGCAGGATCTTTGACCACATGGGAGCAGCCATATTGTGTGTTGGAGGGATGGTCAATCTGCATATTACTCTTTTATTAGATAGGATAGAGGCCTGGTGCATGGGTCGGGGCCAGCTGGCTTGCCCTGAAGGGTGTCCTGGATCAGGGTGGGGGTTCCCTTGGGGCATGGGGCGGCCTGAGTGAGGGGTCTGTGGTGGTTTGCAGGCCATCCATGCCCCCTGGCGACACAAGCGGAGGCCCTTGTATCTGGAATTTATTTACCTTCTACAATCGAAACTTTGTAGCCTGGAGTGGAGCCAAGCCTCCTGCTCGCTCTGTGATGCCGCCATTTCTGTTTGGATTTGTTTACATTCTATAATTGAAACTTTGTAGCCTTGAGTGGAGGCTTAGGCAGGCAAGGGCAGGCGGAAAGCTTGGCTTCCTCCGTTGCCTGGGAAACCCAAGCCTCCCTCCTGCTCTCTGTAGCTGTAGCCATCTTGGTTGGGTTTATTTGCATACTTGCTCTGATTGGCTGGTGGGCATGGCTGATGGGTGTAGCAAAGGTACAGTCAATTTGCATATTACTCTTTTATTAGGTAGGATGCCCCCTATTGGGGATCGAGCCTGCAACACCAACATGTGCCCTGATGGGGAATTTGAACTGTGACCTCCTGGTTCATAGGTAGATGCTCAACCACTGAACCACGCCGGCCAGGCCACTAAGTGCCTTTTAATTTTGATGATGGCTTCCTTTGCTGTGCAGAATTTTTTCAGGTTGATATAGTCCCCACTGGTTGATTATTTTGCTTTTGTTGCCTCTGCTTTTGAAGACAGATCCAAAAAAAATCATCACTAAGACCACTGTCAAGGAGCTTATCACCTGTATTTTATCCTAGGGGTTTTAAAGTTTCAGATCTTATGTTCAAGTATGTAATATATTTTGAGTTCATTTTTGTGGGTGGTATAAGATGGAGGTTCAGTTTTACACGTTTGCATGTGGTTGTCCAGTTTTGCCAGCACCACTTCTTAAAAAGTCTGTCCTTTTCCCATTGTATATTCTTGGTTCTTTTGTCATAAGTTAATTGGCCACACATGCACTTGTTTATTTTGGGGCTGTCCATTCTTCCCTTCTTCTATATGTCGGGGTTTTGTTTGTTTGTTTGTTGCTAATACCATACTGTTGTGATTACTATAGTTTTGTATTATAGTTCAAAATCAGTATTGTGATGCCTCCAGCTTTGTTCTTCCTTCTCAGGATTGTTTTGGCTATTTGAGATACATTATCACTCCACACTAACTTTTGGATTTTTTTCCTATTTCTGTGAAAAAATGTCATTGGAATTTGTATTAGGAATGCATTAAATCTGTAGATCATTCTGAGTAGTATGGATATTTTCACAACATTACTTGTTCCAATCCAGTAACATGAGTTATTTTTCTATTTTTATGGGTCTTCTTAAATCTCCCTCACTGATGTCTTATAGTTTTTAGTGTGCAGGTCTTTTGCCTCTTTGGTTACTTTATTCCTAAGTATTTTATCATTTTTGATACTATTGCCTATGGGATTGCTTTCGTAAGTTCTCCTTCAGATAGTTTGGTGTCAGTGCACAGAAATACAACTGATTTCTGTATATTGATTTTGTAGGCTTCAACTTAAACAGGTCATTTTGCTTCTTCCTTTCAAATATAGATGAACTTTATTTTTTCTTGCCTAAATGTTCTACCTAGGACTTCTAGTACTATGTTGAATGAATATAAATGCTGAGGATTGGCATCCCTGTCTTGTTCTTAATCTTAGGGGGAAATATCTTTATTTTTACCATTGAATAAGATTTGAGCTGGGGGTTTGCCTTTGGTTCTTACGTTGAGGAATATATGTTCAATACCTAATTTGTTGAGCACTTTTCTCGTGAAAGAATGTTGTATTTTGTAAAGTGTTTTTTTTCTGTGTCTACTGAGCTGGTCATATGATTTTTATGTTTCATTCTATAATGTGGAGTACCACATTTATTGATTTGCATGTTAACAAATGCTTTAATTCCAAAGATAAATCCTACTTGATCATGGTGAATGATCCTTTTAATATGCTATTGAATTGAGATTGCTAATCATTTGGTGAAAATTTTTAAATTTATATTCATCAGGGATCCTTGTCTGAAACTTTCTTGTAGTGGCTCTATCTGGCTTTGATATTGGGATAGTGCTGGTCTCCTAATTTCATTAATTTTCTCTCCTTTTTTTGGTCTCTATTTTGTGTATTTCTGCTCTTTTTTATTTTCTTCTGCTAATTTGGGGCTTCATTTGTTCTTTTTCTAGTTTATTGAGGTTTAAAGTGAGTTTTTTTGAGATAATACTTTGTTTATTAATGTAGGTATTTATAATGATACACCTTTGTCTCAGAAATGCTTTGTAGCCAAAACCTGTTTGGCTCAGTGGATAGAGCGTCGGCCTGCGGACTGAAAGGTCCCAGGTTCGATTCCGGTCAAGGGCATGTACCTTGGTTGTGGGCACATCCCCAGTAGGGGGTGTGCAAGAGGCAGCTGATCGATGTTTCTCTCTCATCGATGTTTCTAACTCTCTATCCCTCTCTCTTCCTCTCTGTAAAAAATCAATAAAATATATTTAAAAAAAAAAAAAGAAGAACTGCTTTGTAATACCTGACAGATTTAGATGTGTTGTGCTTCATTTTCTGTTTGATTCAAGATATTTCTTGATTTTCCTTTTACCAATTAGCTGTTTAGGATCATGTTGTTTAATCTCTGTAATTTGTAATTTCTCAGCTTTCCTCCTCTTATTGATTTTTAGTTTCATATTATTGTAGTCAGAAACATACTTTGAATGATTTCAGCATTTTTAAATTTGCTAAGAGGTGTTGTGAGACCTCTCATGTGATTTAAGGTGGAGACTGTATTCTGCTGCTGTTGGATGTAATGTTCTATATGTCTGTTACGTCCATTGATTTAAAATGTCATTCAGATCCATTATTTCCTCATTGATGTTCTAGTTGTTGATCTATGCATGGTTAAAAGTAGGGTATTAAAATCCCCTACTATTACTGTATTGTTGTCTATTTCTCTCTTCAGATCTGTTAGTGATGATTTAATATATTCAAGTGCTCCCATCATGTGTGCATATGTTTACAATTGTTATATCCTCCTGATGAATTGACTCCTTTACTCTTTAAACAATGACCTTCTTTGTATCTTGTTCATTTTTACTTAAAGTATATTTTGTCTAGATTCTCTTCTTACTTACATTTACTTGATTTTTTTATTCATTTCTTTTTACTTTCTGCCTGGGAGTGTAGTTAACTCTAAAGTAACTCTCTTATAGTCAGCATATAGATGGGCATTGTTTTGTGTGTTTTTTTTTAATCCATTAAACCACTCTGTATCAATTAGAGAATTAAAACATTTATATTCAAAGTAATCATATATAATAGAGGTAATATGCAAATTGACCCTCACACCCTCGCACAGGATGGCAGCCCATGTGGTCAAAGATGGCCGCCACAAGATGGCCGGCAGGGGAGGTAGTTGTGAGCAATCAGGCAAGCGGGGTGTGGGGGGCAGTTGGGAGCGACCAGGCCTGCAGGGGAGGGAAGTTGGGGGGAGACCAGGCCTGCAGGGGAGGTCAGTTGGGGTGACCAGGCCTGCAGTGGAGGGCAGTTGAGGGGGGGGGGGACCAGGCCTGCAGGGGAGGGCAGTTTTGGGCGACCGGGCTGGCAGGGGAGCAGATAGGCGTCAATCAGGCTGGCAGGGGAGTGGTTAGGGGGTGATTAGGCTGGCAGGCAGGCGAGCCATTGGGATCCAGCAGTCCCGGATTGTGAGAGAGATGTCCGACTGGCAGTTTAGGCCTGATCCAGGTGGGATTGGGCCTAAACCAGCAGTCGGACATCCCCCAAGGGATCCCAGATTGGAGGGTGTAGGCTGGACTGAGGGACCCCCCTTCCCCAGTGCACGAATTTCGTGCACCAGGCCTCTAGTCTATAATAAAGTGTAATATACTAATTAGACCACATGTCCTTCCTTCTGGACAAAGCCGCAACAGGCGGGGGCCATGGTAGAGGTGGGTGGGGACCAAGGCCCTTGCATGAATTTCATGCACCAGGCCTCTAGTTATTAATAGGTAAGGACTTACTATTGCCATTCTAAAAGTTGCTTTTTAATTGTTTCATACTTAGTTTCTTTCTTCCTTTCTGGCTGCCTTTCTTTGTAAGTTGATTTTTTGAAATGGTTTGCTTTGATTCTTTTCTCTTGATTATTTGTATCGATTATAGATTTTTGCTTAGTGGTTACCATGAGTCTTCCATAATACAACTGTCTGTTTAAAGCTTATAACAACTTAATTTCAGTTGCTTATAAAATATGAACTTACTTGCCTCTCACCTCAAAATGTATGTCCCGATATTTATTTTTTTTTAATTTAAATTTTATTTAAAAAATCTTTATTGTTGAAAGTATTACATATGTCCTCTTCCCCCCCATCATTGACTTCTTCTAACCCTCCTCACTGTTTCCCTCCATGGCCTTCACCGTCCTATTGTCTGTGTCCATGGTTATGCATATATGCATACAAGTTCTTTGGTTGATCTCTTTTCCCCCAACCACCCCACCTTCCCTCTGAGATTCCACAGTATGTTCCATGCTTCTATGTCTCTAGGTCTATTTTGGTCAATGGCTTATTTTGTTCATTAGATTCCACACAAGTGAGATCATGTGATACTTGTCTTTTTCTGACTGGCTTATTTTGCTTAGCATAGCACTCTCTAGTTCCCTCCATGCTGTCTCAAAGGGCAAGAGATCCTTCTTTTTTTATTTTTTCCCCAATATTTGTTTTTTTATTGTGTCTGTTACATTACTGTAACATTATAGCATCTTTGTGTCAGCTTGAAGAACTTCTTTGACCATTTTTAGGGCAGGTCTAGTGGATATAAATTTCCCCACTTTTGTTTATCTTAGAAAGTATCTCGTCTTTATTTCTGAGTGATAGCTTTGCTGGGTAGAGTAATTTGGTTGAAAGTTTGATTTATTTCTTTGAGCCCTTTGACTATATTGGCCTGCAAAGTTTCTGTGAGAAATCTGCTGATAGCTTTATCATGATTCCCTTGAATGTGATGATTCTTTTGTCTGATTTCTGAGAGCTTGATTTACAGCTTTTTGTCATTTAAAAATGGCCAAAGGTTTATCAATGGGGATGCATTCTGAGAAATGCATCATTAGGCAATTTAATCATTTGGCAGACATCATAGTGTACTTGCACAAACATAGATGGTATAGCTTACAACTATAATTATATATGCTATACTTCAATACAATAGATTTGTTTACACCAGCACCACCACAAATAAGTAGTAATGTGTTCTATGATTTTAGGATGGCTACACCACCACTAGATGGTAGGAATTTTTTAGCTTCTTTATACACTGTCATACATGTGATCTGTCATTGACCAAATTCTTTGTTATGTGGCACATGACTGTATATTGGTTCTTGGTGATTTATCTTTGGATTAAATGTATTTGGGGATCTTTAAGTTTCCTTTACCTGGATGGCCATACCTCTCCTAATATTTAAGAAGTTTTAAGCTATTATTTCATTAATGCCCTATTCTCTCGTTTGTCTTTGTGGGACTCCCATAAGTGGATATTGTTTTGTTTTGCTTTGTGGTTTGTGTGTGTGTGTCCTATAGATGACATAGACTTTTCACTCTTTCTCATGATAACTTATTGATTCTCCTCTGATTGGATAACATCAAGGAATCAGTCTTCAAGATCACAGATTCTTTTTTTCACCTGATTAAGCCTACTTTTGAAACAGTCTATTGCATTATTTCATTTGTTGTAGTCATTTCCACAATATTTTTAATAAATTCTATTTATTTGTTGAATTTCTTAATTTGTGTTGTTTTCCTGATTTCATTGATGTGTTCTCTTGAATCTCACTGAATGTCTTTAAAAATCATTGTTTTTTGAATTCTTTTAAGGGAATTCACAGATCTCCATGTCTTTGGGGTGAGATACTGGAGTATTACTGTCTATCTTTGATGGTGTCAAAATTCCTTGTTTTTTCGTGTTTCTAATGGGTTTTCATTGATGCCTGTGTATTTGAGTGCTCAGTCTCTTCTTCTAGTCTTTTGAACTAACTTAAAAAGGAAAGATATTCACTGGAGGTGGCTGTATGGACATTAGCTAGGTAGGATGCCTTATTATTGGTTTCTTGGAGGACGCAGTGCTGTAGTCCCTATGCCACTCCAATGGCTGAAATCCATGTTGGCCTGGCTAAACCTATAGAAAATCTACAGGGGACAATTGGCAGGAGGGCTATTATATCTTTGGAGACTGAAGTTTCTAGGATCTCCCTGTTCTCCCTTTTCTTTATTATCTAATTTTGTCTGTAGGTGGAAGTTCTAGATGTTATCTGATCTGGAGTGCTAACACTAAGAAATCTCAGATCAGTATTTGAGCCAGGATCCTAGAATCAGATGCATGTGGAACTATCATAGTACTTGGTGGGTCACAGGTATACTTACTGTCCCTGTGGCACTGGTGTCCAGGTTATGGGTGTGTACAGATAGATTATGAAATCAGCGCCTGGTTCTCAGGCACTTACAGTTGTGACTCCAGCTTGTGAGGAAAATGCAGCAGTGGCACAGGCCCTAGGATTACAAGGTGCAGCTGTGGCCTAGGTGCATTAGTAGCACAACCTGAGGATGGTGGCGCAGTCTCAGCTCTGATCCCTGGAGGCAGTCATGGGATAGCAGCAGAACGACTCTGATGGCTGTCTGTTAAAGCCACATGTCAGTACCTGGGGAGATAGACACAGCAGAAGCAGTGTGACCCTGGCAATGAAAATTCAGAGCCATGATCTACAGGAATGCGGCTCAGGGCAGTGGTAGCCTGGTCCTAGCGTTAATGGGCCAGCGCCTCAATTTGCCATGAGTGCAGTGCTCAGGGGCGCAGCAGAACCTTGGTAATGCTGTGTCAGAGCTGGTACCTGGAATGCAAAGGGCAGGGTTTAGGGTAGCAAGAGCTCCATCTCAGCAATTATAGTTCAGACCTGGGATGGGGTGGTGGACCTCAGGGAAACATCAGCCCTCTGGAACCTAGCAGGTGGGAGAATTTTAGTAGAGGTGGGCAGTGGCAGCAAGGCAGTTATAATGCTGGTTAAATCAAGACTTGGGACCCAGGGAGTGGGGCTCAGGTCAGAGACAGCAGCCCTGGCAATAAAGATTCAGCACTTAAACCTGGAACTCAGTGGATGCTTCTAAATGGATTGGGATCTGTCATTCTATTAGCCTTCTCTTTCTATTAGTAAAACTAGAGGCCCAGTGCACAAAATTTGTGCACTTGGGGGCTCCCTCAGCCCGGCTTGCACCCTCTCACAGTCCGGGAGCCCTCAGGGTATGTCCAACTGCCGCGGAGGCGGGAGAGGCACCTGTCACAGCTGCTTTGCTGGCCAGCCATGAGACTGGCTTCTGGCTGAGCAGCGCTCCCCCTATGGAAGCGCACTGACCACCAGGGGGCAGCTCCTGCATTGAGCATCTGCCCCCTGGTGGTCAGTGCGCGTCATAGTGACCGGTCGTCCGCCGTTCGGCCAATTTGCATATTTGCCTTTTATTATATAGGATTAGGCCACAACTCTGAAAATTCAGCATAATTTGATACAGGAAGAATAGAGATAAGTGTGTGTTGGGGCGGGTGGAGAGGGTGGTGAATGGAGAGTGGCATCAACCATTTCTGATGTCTCCCATCAGAGACTATCTAGAATTTCTTTCCTTTGTCTGCCAATCTTTTCTACATGTTATTGTCCAGAAGGATAACAAATTCCTATACCCAACTACAGTAATTCTGGAGAAAATAACATTTATACTTATTTTAAAGTTGGGTAGTAGAAAAGTTGGTTGAGATATGTTTTCTGGTCAGGTAAATTAAGAGTGTCTTCTGTAGCTATTATTTAAATATTCATATGTATTAGTATCTGTACTAGACACCATTTAGTCTGCTGGAAACCATGCAATGTGATAAGTATTATCCATGTTTCACAAATGCACACTTAGACTTAAAAAATTTCAGTTACTTAGCCCAAAGTCACTCAAAATATTATGTGTATAGATGAAGAGGCACTAATATCCAATGTTAAAATACTATTTAAAATTTAGCTCTGAAGTTTGTGCTTTTTTTAAAAATATGTTTTTATTAAGTTCAGAGAGGGGGGAAAGGAATGGGAGAGAGGGATACAAACATTAATGATGAGAGAGAATCATTGATCGGCTGCCTCCTGCTTACCCCCTACTGGGGATGGAGCCCACAACCCAGGCATGGAACCATTGACCTCCTAGTTTAGAGGTTGACACAACCATTGAACCACACTGGCCAGGCTAGCTCTCAAGTTTTAAAGTTCAGTCCTGTTGGAACACAGAGTTCCTACTGAAGGGAATTTTTATATATACTTTCCAACGAAAACTTAATGAAGTACTGAAGTATATTTTTTAATGTACTATGCTAATTTGAGTGAGCTTATCATAACTAAAAATTCGTTAACATTAACACAAAAAAATATCAGATTATTTGGGTAGGTTGCTCATGAGAAATTCATTTTGTAATTTAGGTACAGTAATAACATATACTGTTTTCAGGGTTTTCACTCTTCAGCCTGGTCAAATTGTAGCTACACTTCAATCATAGCTATCTCATTTCTTACTGTAAGTCTTTCATGGGCCTATTTGTCTTTGGTATTAGTTTTCCTGCAAATTCAATTATGCTTACAAACTTAAAATTGCACTTCTAACTCTATTAAGTATTTCATCTCTTTTTATACAACAGCTGCCAGTGTGCTGGTTATCATTTTGGGTTTCCCTGAAGAGATTCATTTAAATGATCTTTGGAATCAATAATAATTAAAGACATTTCCTGTGAGCACTCTAAACTCTAGGAGTAAGTCAAATTAGTGGCCAATTTGGTGGCCAATCACTCATCAGTTAAGAGTTTGGCTAGGAAAAATGTGAATCCTATACAACATGATCTAGTTAGAGTAAAAAATACACCTTAACCAAATCTCTCTTGCTTGTGATGTTTTTTTCCTGCAGACTAATCAATACTTACAGAGATGACAGTCTCTTTTTTTCTGGGTTTGCTGATTGTGTTTATAAGTCTATGAGAGAATCACTTGTTTGCTAAGATTTATATTACTTTAATATTACACATTTCCATCTTTGCCACATATCAATTAATATATTCGTAATATAATTTTGTGATTAGATAATGGCAAGGCTATTTTGACATGATTATGCAGATGAAAGTTTGGGCTTAGCACCTGGGCTATTGCCTGTGCTCAAGGCCCATTAGGGTGATACTCAAGTGTGGGAGACCTTCAACGTCCCATCCACCCACCTTTAGATGCACAGGCAGGTGGATTTCCCTGGTATCCTGCTATATTGTACCGAGGTCCTCTTGTTCAGTCATGGTTGTAGTTAATTGTAAGTCAAAGAGGAGAGAAAAAAAAAAAAAGTGACTTCTGTTACCATGAAATTGACATTCAGGTATAGCTATTTGTACTACTGACGTCCTTTAACCTTTCTGTTAGAGTTAGTTAACATACTACCATATCACAATATTAGAATATTCTGAATATGATTATGTGCTTACCTTTACCAGTGTGTTATATATTTTCATGGTACTAATTAGTGTTCCTTGCTTCAGCTTTTTCTTTTTCTTTGCATCTCTTAAGTTTATTGATGAATTCCTTCAGCTGTGTTTGTTAGGGAAAATCATTACCTCACCTTCATTTGTGAAGGACAAGTTTTTTGAGTGAAGTAGTCTTGATTGGTAGTTTATGTCTTGCATTACTTTTAACAATCCTTTGTTTGTCTTTAATTTTAGACAGTTTTATTTTACGGTGTCATTAAGGAGAACATTTGGATTGAAATTTTAGGGTGACCTATTAACTTTATGTACTTGAATGCCCAAATCTTTCCCCAGGTTTGGGAACCTTACAGCCATTTTTTTCTTAAATAACTTTTTTACCCATTTCTCCCTCTTTTTCTTCTCAGACTCCAATGATGTCTATATTGTCACTTGATGGTATCCTACAAGTTGCTGTAGGCTTTCTTCTTTCATTCTTTTTCTTTTGGCTCCTGTGACTGGATCATTTTAATATATCTTCTAGCTCATTGATTCATTCTTTGCTTTGTCAAGTCTGTTGTTGCAGCTTTCTCTTAAATTATTCAGTTTGGTTCTTTTTTAATGTTTCTATTTCTTTGTTGAAATTTTCATTGTGTTTACATGCTGTTTTTCTGATTTATTAAATTGTTTACCCTGTTGTAGTTCTCTGTGCCTCTTTATAACAATTATTTAAATTCTTTGGTGCCCGTTACTGGACGTTTATTTTTTATTTTTTGTTAAAGTCATATTTTTCTGATTCATCATGATCCCTGTACCCTTGTGTAGGTAACTGTACATTTGAAGAAGCAATCACCGCTTCCAGATTTTATGGACTGACTTTGCTAAGGCAAGACCTTGTGGATAGGGCCATACTTGAGCATGCTATGAGTTCTAGTGGGGCAGGGCCCAAGTACGAGTTGTGTGTGGTGACATTACGTCCAGTGCTCTGTGAAGTCACTTCAGCTCAAGGCTCTGTGGTTCACAGCATCCACAAGTGAACACTATGTGAGCACTATGGGGGGTCCACATGGCTGCAAGGGCTAATGTCCTTAGTGATACCTGCCAGTCAGCAAGCTAAGTACCAGAGCAGGTAACGGTGGTAGCTAGATCTGATGGGGTGTAAACACTCAGTTATGAAGGATAGCTGAAGGTGCCCATGTAGTGGTGGATGCCAGGTCATGCAGCAAGTACTAAGGCCAACTATGGGCTCACTGGCAGCTACAGCGGCCTTTGCATGCTCTCTGGTGGCTGCAATGTTTCTCCTCCTGGACAGGCACACCACAGCAGAGACCAGTGATAGGTATCAGGTTGGCAATGTACAAGAGCACAGCTGGAGGGGCTTGTCTCAAGCTGTTATCCAATGGTGGTGGTCATTAACAGGGTTCTCCAGACTGGTGTCTTGCTCTCACAAAGACACAGAAGCCTGGGGTGGCTTCTGGCATAAGCAAATGTAATCACTTTTTTGGGTGAAATCTGATGGGTTTGTCAGCAGAGCAGATTGCTGTGATCCGTTATTGTTAGCCACTGCTTTCCCCTCTTTTCCTATTCATCTCTGTAAGTCTCAGCTTTGATGGTCTGGGTGGGATGAAACTGAAGTGAGACCTTCAGATGGTGTCCCCAAACCCTGGGGCAGCTAGTTGTTCACTCCACTCTTCTACCTAAAAAGTTTCCACCTGATGTTGAGCAAGGCTGGCTTGAGGAAGGAGTGATACGGGGAAATGAAGCTCTTTTCTTTTCTTGTGTGGTTGACTTTAGGGATTTAGTTCCACTGTGCTGGTAAAGTTTCTTAAGATGCTAGAATTCTGCCAAGCTGCCTGTCTTTGTGGATAGCTATTTAGTTGTTGATCTTTGCTGGGGAGCAGACTAGATTCTTCCACATCTCCATTTTGGTCTTGAGTCCTATGATTTATTCTTAAGAAAGATGAAAATAAAAACAGTTTTTCAATCAAAAGGAATAGCACGAAATATAGGATAAAATGTGAGAAAATGGCTGATATTTTGGGAACTATAAGTACAATAGATTCTGATGATTACATTATATCCAGGTATATTTACAGATTTGCTGATTGAATTTGTGGTATATAGTTTCACCAGCAAAAAAGTTTTATTTTGAGAAGAATTAGACACTTCTTTGAAATAATGCCACACATTACCTCTTTATATTTTTAAACATTTGTATATTCATTTAAATTGTGGGTTTCTTAATATTCTTTATACTTGAGCTAATATTTTCTTTGTTTTTGAAATCTTGCAGTTATTTAACATTAATGCCAACATTTGCAATTGGCTTCATTTTGAGGACACTTGTAGGAAACAGAAGATTTTTTTTTTTTTTTTATCTATTCTGAGTATCATCAAAAGTATCTCTACCGGTCACTGTGTTCAGAGCATTATATCTCAGCCCCACTGGCCCTTTTATTCTTCTAACACATCAAGTACAATCCTATTTTGGGGTTGTCGCCCTCTCTGTTTCTACGTCTTGAATGTTTGACCCCAGGATTTTGTACTTTCAACTCCTTTCACATTCAGTTCTCAGCTTACCTATTTCAGAGCACTTTTCCTCAGCATCTAGCCGTATACAGCTCCGAAATCTCTCAGGAAACTTCTATCACTTATTCTTACTTGATTATCTTCCTAGTTAATTTCAGGTAGTGCTATTTTATGTTTGTTTTTTTTCATGTGAGTTTTACTTTCTTTCCTCTCCCAATTACAACACAGGCCAGTGACCCAAATAAGGACTTAGCGAATGCAGCTCTCTTCCCAACCCCTCCCAGTTCCCATTTGCCTTCCTCCGAGCAAAACTGCTGCTTGGGCTCACCGCCTTGGCTCTGCCAGGGACCCGGAAGAGGGACCTTAGGTCAGGTTTTTGCCACTATATTTGGTATCAGCACCAGAAAAACAAGATAGAGCACCAGGACATAGAAACTGAGTAATTCCATACAGAAATGACCTTCATTTACCTGGGTACCTGCAAGGGAAAGTCTTCATCATTTTTGCGTAAATGTGTCTGATATCCCTGACCCCATATAGTAAAGGACCTGACGTTGTAGCCTGAATCCCCCTTTTCCGGAGGCTGAAAGGTTACTAGAAGGCCCACGTGTCAGGAGGCCTCTTTGAAGATCCTCAGCAGGGGGAACAACTGCATTGTCTCGTATCAAACACAGTGTCTTTCAATATCTATCCCAGACTTTGAGCTGGCTTGGTGGGCTAACAAAAGCATAGTCTAGCCATTAAATTTTCTCCATTAACCAGAGAGATAAATGTCTGTCAGAACATCCTAAGCATAGTCCTAAACAACTAGAGCTGATGGAGGAAAAATTGGATAAAGATAATAACAAGAGTAACTCAAATAAGACTTTCTAAGGATAAGAAACATGATGCCACAAAAATGATATAGTAGCTAAAATAAAGAATCTAAACATTCTTCAAACTTGTATGTACAGATCTTTCAGATCAAGTACAAAGCAACGGAGGAAAAGTATAAACTTTTGGATGTTTCAAGGAATAGGAAAATATACAACTGGAGAATATCTGCAGAGGAAAGTAAATTAAAGGCATGCAAAGATTGAATAAGTAACAGAAACATCTATTCTCGATATGAAGAATATCTCAAATCTTTATGTTCAAAGGCCATTAAGGAGAACCCAGATAGATGAGTAAAAGAGAGTTTGCACTGATAAAAATACATTTAATTGGAAATTTTATATTAGTAATTCTCTCACATAAATGGACCGATTCAATAGACAAAAAAGTAATTAATTTTATTAGTTATATTGATATCATTTATATGTGCGTATTTGTGGGAGAAGAGAGAGAGAGAGAACATAGTGTCAAAATTAGATATGACAAGCCATTTCTCTAATCATAAATCAAGTAAAATTAGAACTAAGAAAATTGACACTCTAAAACTCTAAACTTACAGTAAATTAAGAAATACAATGAGCTAAAAGTTGAATAGAAATTATAAAATGAAATGAAAGAAAATGGATTTTAATAGGAGTTATTTCCTTGTCATACAAGTGACCCCTTTAAAAACAGGTGTTGCACTTATCCACATCAGTCATAACATATGCTATTTAAAGTTGTCCTTCTGAAAAATAAAAATTTCTTGTCGTGAGCTTTTGCAATTAAGAATAGTGTCAACACCTAGACTGATAAATCCTCAATGCTAAAGTTCTAATGGATGTCAACATATTTTTACCTGAGTATGTGAGTGAAGAGAAGGCCTGATGATGACCTGTCAAACCCCTGGTTCCATTGCTGCCCCTCATCTTTGCTTCCTAACTTGTGGCCAATAATGTATCTTTGGTGGAATACAAATAATGCAAGGTCTCAACATTTATTTCATGGAGTTTTGCTCATTGCTGTTGGTTAATATGTGATAATGTACAAATGGGTTAATATGTTAATTTCAAGTCAATATATTTGCCTTTTAATTAGCCCCTACTCTAAAGTAATATGAATAAAATACAACAAATTCAGACAACACTAACCAAAGAGATTTCTCATAAGAGACTTTTTGGTAACTTCAAATTAGTGTTATTTTGCAGAGGCTCAGCCTGGCTATTTATTCAGTTTCTGTTCCCTAAAATCTATTTCACCAGAGCACTAGAAGAGCTAAATGCTGAATATTGTTATAAGTATACAGTCTTTCTGTCATGCAAAGTATGTGATACCAATTAGAAATTGAAAAAAGTAGCTGTTTAGTCTTGGTTCTGATTTTTAGTAAGTGTTAACAGTGAGTATATCAAATGCTTTATTGGTAATAGTCTTTTATGCTTTGGTTAGTCTATATTGTCTCAGAGGCAGAGAATGGAAAATAGTGAAGGACAAAAGAGAAAATGAGTCATTAAGGAAGCTGACACCTCATTAACTTTAAAAAATTCAGTCTGTTTTTCCATGAATACCATTAAAGCCCTGAAAAGACTAAAAGGTTCTATCAAATTCCAGGCAGTAGGAGCAAGTGAAATAACCCAACTAGTTCAAAAACGCATGCCTTTACCAGAGCTGAAACAAGATTAATTAAATAACCTAGTAAGGAACTATAGGATACCTGCTATTTTTAAAAGAATTATTTTTCAAAGCATATTTAAGTGTTCAACTTCCTTAATTCATGAAAACTTCCCAAGCCAAACTGTTTCTACACATAAAACTAATCTAATAAGAGTAGTACCTTCATCAGCTATTAAACCAGCAAGCCTCTCTTACATAACTAATGTGTGCAGAGCAGTAGGAAATATACACATATGTAGAAACATACAAAGAAGATAAATTGTCCCTATTACAATAACGTTAATTTTGATTGAGGAACATAAATTATATTTAATTGTATTTAAATAGCCAGAGACAGCACACCAATATAAGATGGTGGGAAATATATACCAATGTAATTCAAAACCAAAAACTAAAAACAATTAGTATAGTAGTAAAAGGGCTAGTCTTGGACTTAATAAAACAGTATTCAATGTATCTTTTACTTACTTTTTGTGGATGACCTTGGTCAAGTGGAGCATCTTTCAATTCCAGACTAAGAACTAAGAACAAGTAATAACATCAACCTCATAGGTTTGATGTAGGGATTTAATGAGGCAATGAATATGATGGTTCTTTAACAACTGTAAATTAACCGTAAGTGAAATGTTTTGTATGGAAGAGCAATTTTACTCTGGGTGCATATTGATGTTCTGCTCACATACATAGTTCCAGAAGATAACTGAGAGGCACCTTTTTACATAACCTCCTTCTACATCTTCATTTTACAGATAATTAAAATGGGGCTCACAAAAGTTGAAATAAATTTGGTCTTATTTTTTAAAAATAGGCTCCTGGAACATAGTAATAAATATAAACACGTAGCTGCTGCTATTTTTCATTAGGGTTTTTGAAAATCAACTTTTTTTTGTTCTGATATTAGGAAGAGGGAGAGAAAAAATTCATGGCCTTAGCCCTCAAGAAGCTCAACTAGAGGGAAGACAATTATTTGATGCCCCCCTTCAAGAAAAAGTGTTTAATAATTGGTGCACTGTAATCGTTGTGGTGGTAGAAATGTATGCCACTACATGTCTAAACACATTTTAATTTTAGATCATATTCCTATACTTTGTTAGATAACATTTTTCCCTTTATATGTGTTAGAGATTCTTCTTGCCACTGAAATCAGCCTTTTATTTTGTCTTCAATTGCCTATTCACAGGCAGAGAAATAATTTAAAGCAAACAGCGTTATGAAAAAATAATTTACTCAAAATTTTTTTCTAATTTTCTGATCATATTTGCATAAAAGATTAGTCCTGTCCAGTATTACTAATAGTAGTCAGGCTCTAGTAGTCATCAATTATATTGCCAAGTCTATTTGAAAAGGTTTTCATATCTAGTTAATTATTTAATTTTTGCCTTAAGTCCTATTAATTCTATTCAAAATGCCAGGAATTCTTTAAAGACTATACGTGAGTTCCTGCAACTTTTTTCTTATTGTACAAAAGTATTTTGGTATATTATATGTTTCCAATAATACTAGACTCTTATTATCCTTTTTATTTCTATGTTATCAATGGTAATATCTTGTTTCATTCATCCTATCTAATAATAGAGTAACATGTAAATTACCATCACTCCACTACGCCCACGATTGGGCAGCGGGAGGCTGGGGGGCGGGACTCCAGGTGGCCTATCCAGCCATTGAGAGGCACGGATCTGCTGCCACTGAGGGGGGCTACCCTGCTGTTGAGAGGCGCAGAGGGCGGGACTCCCGCCCCCTGTGCCTCTCAATGGCCAGATCCGTGGCCACTGAGGGGGCCTGCCACGGACACCCAGCTGCGCCTCTCAACAGCAGGGTAGCCAGGTGTCCGTAGCAGCCCCCCCTCAGCGGCCGTTGAGAGGCGCAGGGGCGGGAGTCCCGCCCCCTGCGCCTCCTGCTGTTGAGAGGACTCCCTCTCAACGGGCGGGAGTCCCGCCCCCTGCGCCTCTCAACAGCAGGGTAGCCCCCCTCAGCGGCCGCGGACCATCAAAAGCGGGGGAGCTGGGTGCCTATCTGCTCCGGCACCAGGCCTTTCAGAAGCCTCTGCTGAGCCGGAGGCTTCTGAAAGGCCTGGTGCACCAGCGGACAGGCACCCAGCTCCACCGCGAAAAGCAAAAGCGTGTAGGGAACCCTACACATGCATGATCCAATCATGCACTGGGCCTCTAGTACTTTTATAAGAATCCTCACTTTTTAAATTGGTAAATCTAGCAAAGATGTGTCTATTTTTATTATTTTTACAAAAAACAATCTATTTTGTTTATCTTTTCTGTGGCCTTTTTAGTGTCTATTTTACTTATTTCTGATCTAATCTTTGTTACTGGCTAACTTTGATTTTCATTTGTTCTTAGATTTTTCTAGTTCCCTAAGGTATAAAGTTAGAATTCTTGGTTGGCATTTTTTTTTTTCATTACTGTGAATATATCACCCTACTATCTTCTGAGCTACAAATGTTTCTGCTGAAAAATTCTATGACAGTCTTTGGGGGTTACCTCGTAAGTAATAAGTTGCTTTTATCTTATTTAAGATTATCACTTTGACTTTAAATTTCAACAGTTAAACTATAATATGTCTTAATTATATTTCTTTAAATATATCTTCTTGAGTGGTACTTTTGGGGCTTTCTGGATCTAAATGAATGTTTCCTTTCTATAGGTTAAGGACGTTTTCTGCCCCCTTCTCTCTTTCCTCCATGGTGTCTCCTAAGTGTCTTCACTCATCTTCATTCTGTTTTTTCTTTTTGCTCCTTTAATTGAATAAATTCCACTGCTCTGATAGTTTACTGAACCCTTCTTCCATTGGATCTTATCTGCTATTAAATCTCAGAAATGTATTTTTCAGCTCTATGATTCCTGCTTGGTACTTTTAAGTATTCTCTTTTTCTCCTAAAATTCTCATTTTGTTCATGCATTGCTCCATTAATTTGAACTCTCTCAGGTATATCACGTGTTTTTTTTTTGTTGTTTTTTTCTGGAGTTTTATCTTGCTCTTTTGTTTGGACCGTATTCCTTTGTTTCTCCATTTCTTAAGTATGTGTTTTGGTTTCTGTGCCTTACATAAATATCCACCACTTCATAGAATGGTCTTGTTGATAGAAATGAGTCAGCCTGACTCAAGCTGCTGATTGCCTCCCAAACAGGAGAATCAGTCAGCACTTGATGAAGGCTGATTAGAAGAGGACTCTCAACCCCTGCTGGAAAAGTATGCAGCTAGCCCTTTCTTGGAAGAAAGTGGGAGGTGGGCATTTCTACCAGCTCCCTCTGTGCTGGACTCAGGTGTAGAGTATGGAAGTGGTGTTCCTGTATCCATTATAACTGCTTCTGGGTTTGCTACAATTCTGTGGGACTTGTGAAGGCAAACCTCACTAGCTATCAGAGCTGGTGATTAGGGAGTTGTCCTTCAGGTTGCAGACACAATAGCTTTGGTGCTAGACCTATGCATTAGCTCCTCAAGAGAGATACTAGCAACCTGGTTTTATTGTTGGAGCTAGCTAGAGGGAGGAGGCGGGAGATGTGTCCTCCAGCTTCCCTGGTTTCTGGAGGATCTCAGCCGGCTCTAGGTGTACACCAAGTTAGAAGCCTGTCTCTCAATCAGTAGATTTTAAAATAGGAAGAAAAACACATTTTCAGGAAAGACTAGGAGAAGGAAGTTTTTGCCTGCTCCTTCTATGCTAATGCCTGGGATGTGGGGTAGCCAATTAAAAACTACCTCTTTGTTTGCTTCAGATGATATATATATATATATATATATATATAGAAAATCTAATGACTCCGCAATACAACTATTAACAGTTAATGTCAGTTGTATTTTTCTATATAGTAATAACAGACTCTCAGAAAGAGGAATAAAGAAAACATACCCATTTACAATTGCATCAAAAGAATAAAATACCTAGGAATAACATTTTTAGAAGGTGAATGATGTGTGCACTTATGAAAGAATGCACACAAAAAAAGAAAATACAATCCATGAGGATGGCTTGGAAAATTAATAATCTTACAATTGGCATACTACCCAAAGCAATCTACAGATTAAACATAATCTCTACCAAAAGTTCAATGACATTTTTCACAGAAATAGGACAAAAGAATCTACCTTCTTTATAGAACTACAAAAGACCCCAAATAGCCAAAGCAAACCTGAGGAAAAGCCAGAGATAGCATAATTCTTGGTGTGAAATACTACAAAACTGTAGTAACAAAAACAGTATGGCGCTGGCAAAAAATAAACACATCCAACAGTACCACAGAATAAAGAATCCAGAATTAAACCCTGCACACACACAGTCAAATAATATTAAAAAGGAGGGCCAAGAACACCCAGTGGTGAGAGGATAGTCTCTTCAACCAGTGGTGCAGGGAAAACTGGCTACACACAGGCAGAACAATGAAAGGGTCCTATCTTATACCACTCACACAATGGAGTAAACAGACTTGAAGAAAACAAAGGTGGCACGCTTGACACTGGTCTCGGTGATGATTTTTTTGACTCGACACTAAAAGCAGAGGCAACAAAAGCAAAAAAATAACAAATGAGGCTACTTCAAACCAAAACCTTCTGCATAGTCAGGGAAACCATCAGCAAAATGAAAAGGCGAATTATGAAATGGGCATATTGTGCTACCTTTCCCCCCTTTAAAATAAGCAACACAAGGGAGTTTAAGAGTCCTAGCAATCTCCAAGAGCACAAACACAGTTGCATGTTATAGTCCTAGAAAAGGGCTTCAGAACAGGGATCATTTTTCTGAGCCAGAGAGCTGTCTTCCACCCTACTCTGCAGCTTGTAGGATGATGTTTACTGAAGGACCTCCAGAGATTTATGGTAGTCGTAATTGTCATGCAGACTGGCTGCGGTCAAAATTCTATGAACTATTTGAATCTGTGCTCTTAATGTTCAGTTCATCACATCTAACTGAACGAATAAGAATATAGGAAAAAGATAATTTTCATGCAACAATTCCATTTACTACTCCAACTAGTAATGGGATAACACTTATTTCATTTAATTCAATCATTCACCAAGCATAAATTCCATTATTTTTTCCAGTTATTGTGTTAGGAATATTGTGTTAGGAATATCATTTGTGGTCTTTCCTGGAAATGAGGTAATTACCTGAACTGCCTTTCACATCCATAAGCATGCTATTTATGTTCCCTTTTATAAATTCAAAAGGCTAAGTGATGAACTCTATTATAGCAAAAATATAGGTACCTGTTTGAAGCCACAAGACCAGGTTAAAGTTCTGAGTTTGGTATGTGCAAGAGTCACATGTCTCCTCCCTATGTCTCACCGATTTCTTCATTGTTGAAAATAATGCTTCCGCTGAAATACCAAAAAGATGTTTTGGAAATTAAATATAATATGTACCAGGCAAAGTATAAAGCACTAAACACATTTAAACTTATTTAGTTACTTTCATGTTATCACAATGGTAGGATTGCATCCATTCATATAAGCTTAAGTGGCAAAGTTCATAAAATGGGAAATGAATCTTTTTGTTATATCCTCTCCCAAAGATATATTTATTGATTTTAGAGAGAGAGAGAGAGAAACATCTATTGGTTGTCTTCTGTACATGCCCTGACTGGGGATGGAACCTGCAACCTTTTGGTGTGCGGGATGATGCTCCAACCATCTGAGCCACCTTGCAGGGCAGAAAAGAATCTTGAAATACTTGTAAAACATTTTTATAGATGTATTTTAGCATAAACATGGATTGCCTTCCTTTAGTGTTTCATTTTCTTAAATTCCAGTCAAATGCTAATTTTACATTTTGACAAAATGATGGCAGAGCCTTGCCTTTCTTGCTCATGATAGTTATCCATCTGAAAAACTTATTGTTTAAGTCACTGTCTAATCCTGAATCACACAACAGTGACCTCCAAATCATAAACATCTCATGTGGAGCAAGTTATTTTCTAGGTATATTGGAATTTCCTTCCAAAGTCCAATCTACTGGAAAATAGCTACTGCCAACAAACAAAATAAGACATTTCTGTAAAACCATACTTAGTTTTACACTAAATTTGAAGTTACATAATCTCCAGGTGACATTTCCTCAACACCTGCTCTCTGTACTGTTTTAAAAATATATCAAGTTTTCTAATGAGGCAATTCTGTGCATGTGTTTGTAACCAGAAAAGTTGTACCATAGAATCATGACTTGATTAACTAGTTTTAATGACTAATAGAGACAATATTGCAACTACATTTAATTATTAGTATATTTGTAGAATCACTAGAATATGATATGACAATAAAAAGGATTTCACTAAATTAACAGAAAGCAACACTCATAACTCTTTAAAGTAAAACCTTCTATTTAGATGTTTTAAATGTTTCTTTTATGTAAGGTATTGGGAAATTGAAATATACCTAAGTAAGAGAAACTAATTTTAGAACTTCTATAAGCTAAAACTAATCAATACTACATTTACATACTCTTAACAAATTTAAACAAGTTTGACATCATACTTGATTAAACCCTTTTATCTTGCATTTAATTTTCCCACAATTAAAGGTTTTTATAGGAAGTTTTCAATGACTGTATATAGTGATTTGAATATATTATTTATTTATTAAAATATTTAGTACCTTTAATGTATTTTTCCTTTAAAATTTGTACTGGTATGTGTTCAAGCTGAAATATCTTATGTGAATTGAATATACATTGCACTGTGGAATTTCTTTTCAGATACATTTTTTTAGTAATATAATTGCATATAGGTAGACTATATATATACACATGTGTGTGTGTATATATAGGTACAAAAGTAAACCACCCTGAAACATGTGAACTGGAAATACCTTTAGAGCTAATGTTTCCTCAAACTGTAAAGGAGTTAGGCAAAAAATGTAGCTTTTACAATGTATTTCTCTGATAAATTCCTTCCCTTAGAAGACTGATGCAGGGAACAGTGAAACCTGAGGACAAACAGGTAGGCATGACTTATGAAATCATGGCATTCGGGGAGTTAGGAGAGAGCGTGAACCTCATTTAACCTCCTCTCTGGCTCTCATGTGTCTTAAAAAAATCTGCCAAGGCAGTTTCATTTAACCAGCTCATTTTAAATTGTTCCTTGAGGCTGATTTTGTAAAACTTCTTTGATATTTTATAGTCGTACAGTTTTATGAGCACCATAAATGCCACAAACCTCAGAAATGGCATAGCATTTCAACAGGAACATCTTTTCTTAGAATCAGAATGAAGTTAAGTTAGTGACTTCTGAAATCTATTAGCAGTCTCACTCGGTTTAAATTTCACCAGACTACATAGCGTGGCATTAGTTTAGTGTAATATTACCCAGAGTACTTTTATTTCAGATCTTCATTGCTTAAATATTTTTTTCCTGAACAAATAATTTATAACCTGTAAATAATACAGCAATTCCAGGTGTCTGTATATTGAATTCAAACCTTAGCAGTACATCTATAAGCACAGTGAAGTTACTCTTCAGAAAGGACTAATCACACAGTCACTGGGGATTGACACCCTAGGGAAGAATATTTATTGTTTTTTGTATCGGGACATTAAGGAATTAAATAATAATAAATCTAAAATCTTACTGTTGTAGCTTCACAGTGACCATCAGATAACATTGGCAGAGTGGACCCAAGTGTCTGTAGTTGATGTATCCTACTATATTCAATGTTTCATACCTAAAAAAAATACCCAAAACATGGCCTGAAAAAGGCATAATTTTCATTTTAATTCTTGAAAAATAACAGGGATGCTGTCGTTTTCCAGGTTTTTAAATCTTTCCTTTAGAACCAAGTCCCTTTTTCTACATACTATATACTTTAAAAAAAAAATTGTAATAAAGCGTGTGAGATGCACAAAGGCTGCAATTTCCTTTAGTATAAGTGGAATCACTCCTGCTGGGACGTAAAGGACTCTTGGGCACTTCAGCTATGAGAGAGCAATAATTGCTTATTCTAAAACCGAGCACTGACACTTAGGTCAAGACGATGGTCTCTAGACGCACCTGGGATGCTTTCACCACGTTGAGCTTTTGAAAAGATGATATGGATTTCACAGCTGCATTATTGTAGTTTGCACTGAGAAGCAAAAAGCTCAGACAAATGGCGGAAAAGGGAATCATTCTAACCGCAACCAGAAAGCTATTGTTAACTCTGCACAGGAATCCAATTAAAGAATATCCAAGAGAAAAACAGCACTAGTGGAGATAATAATGAACACTTCAGATTAGCTTTTAAGAGCTGCATTTTAAAAGTGTAAAAAAGAATGAAATTGAGCCACATCTGATTAGTTCCATAAGGAAAATGGAACTGTGAGGATTGGGTGTCCTTAAGCTGATAACACAAAATTATTTTGCCCTTAAATAGATGGGAACATTATGTAGCTTTGCATTTTACATTACTGAAATAGAGATCTAAGGAGTAAAGCATGAGATGGTGGACCTTGAAGAGACCTTCCTAGCTAATTGTCAAATACTAGGTGTGTAACCTAAGGCCCAGTAATGAGTATTGATGGGTGGGGAATAATATCAGTAACCATAATGACAAACTTTGACTATAACAATAATGCCTGTTTATTAAGAGGCAGGCCTTTCTTTGTTAAGAACTGGCCATCTCATTTAATCCTCTCAATAACCCAGCAAGAAAACATAATTAACCACATTTTACAAATAAAATCAATAGGTTCAGTTGCTCACATTGCTGTAACTAGTAAGTGACTGGAGTCTTGATTATACCTTAGCCCATCTTACTACAATTTACTTTTAATCCAATTACATCAAACTGATTTAAAAAAAATAGCATTTGTATCAAACCCCATGATAAATTTTCCTAATTAAGTTCATGATTACAAAACCCTGTGAAGTAAACAACAATTATTATTCCCATTTAGAAATGATACAGGAGAGATTTAAAGAGGCTGAACTGGTTTCCAAAGCCACACAAACTGGCAGTAGCTGAGAGAGTATTTATACCCAGGTTTTCTAGTTCTAAATATAATGTTATTTCAGATATCCCACCATGGGGAATGCTTCAGAACAATGGTTCTCAACTTTTTTTTAATTCACCTATTATTCTTTCAAAGATCTGGAGCACACCATGACAGAAAAAAAAAAATGTTTTCCAAAAATAGAATTTATATACTTGTTATACTTGCTGACATTTTAATATTTAACCTTTTGCACTCGGATGTCGAGTGTGACTCTACACGGTTAGCATCAGTAGCAGCTCGTATGTTGAATTGTACTGAATGTATCAATAATTTGAAATATAAAAACATCCAAATAAATAAGTTTATATGAAAAGAAACTCCAGTTTTTTATTCTACTGCCTTGCTTTGTAAAATCTGGGGTATTTAAAATATTAAATCCCGAGTAGAATAAAGGAATCGAGAAAAAAGCAAGTGAATGCAAAGGGTTAATATTTATGATAGGACTAGAGGCCTGGTGCATGAAAAACGTGCACTGGGGGGGGGGGGCCGTTCTCAGCTGGGCCCGGGCCCTCTCGCAGTCCGGGAGCCTTTGGGGGATGTCCGACTGCTGGCTTAGGGAGCAGGCCTAAGCAGTCGGACATCCTTAGGGCTGCCAAGGAGGTGGGAGAGACTCCTGCCACCGCTGCTGCACTCGCCAGATGTGAGCCTGGCTCAGGGCTTCTGGCTGAGTGGCACTCCCCCTGTGGGAGCGCATTGACCACCAGGGGGCAGCTCCTGCATTGAGAATCTGCCCCCTGGTGGTCAGGGTGCATCATAGTGACCAGTTATTCCACCGTTTGGTCGATTTGCATATTAGCCCTATATTATATAGGATTTTATGCTATAATAACCACAATGTTGATAATGCAGTGATTGTTATGACTTTATAAAAAATATAAACATATATACGTACCTTACAGTATCCTATCTAATAATAGAGTGATATGCAAATTAGGTGTCACTCCACGACAAAAATGGCAGCCCCCATACCCACAAGATGGCGGCGCCCAGTCCCCTCGGCCCTGCTGCTGGAGTGTCTGGCCTGTCCCACCAGCAAACAGAGCACTGAGAGCAGGACATGGTTGCTTCCTTAGTGCTGCAGCAGCGGGAAGCCGCCAGGCCCTGCGCACACGGAGCCGGCGGAGGAGCAGGGCATGGATTCTTCCCGTTGGTCGCCACTGCGATCGGGAAGCTGCCAGGCCCTGCGCACACGGAGCCGGCGGAGGAGCAGGGCATGGATTCTTCCCGATGGTCGCCGCGGCAATCAGGAAGACGCCAGGCCCTGCACACACAGAGCTGGTGGAGAAGTAGGGCCTGTCGCCACAGCGATTGGGAAGACGCCAGGCGCTGCGCACACGGAACGGGCGGAGGAGCAGGGCATGGCGTCTTCCCGATGGTTGCTGAGGCGATCGGGTAGACTCCAATGCCAGCAGGGCAGGGGATGGCGGCTTCCTGATCTCAGTAGCCGGGAAGCCACCAGGCCCTGCAAAGCCGGGCATGGCGGCTTCCTTAGTGGGGCAGTGGCAGGGAAGTCCCCAGACATGGCAGACAGAGCCCAGACAGCAGGGCGTGGGGGCTTCCTTAGTGGGCAGTGGCGGTGGGAACACCCCCAGGACCCTGCAGACAGAGCCTGGACAACAGGGCATGGGGGCTTCCTTAGTGTGCCCATGTCTGGGAAGCCCCCAGGCCTGGCAGACAGAGCACACTGCAGGGCATTGGGGCTTCCTTCACATGGCACATGGCGGCAGCAGGCAGAGAGCGACAGCAGAGCATGGGGGCTTCATCTCCATGGCTGCAGGGAAACCTCCAGGCCCCGCAGAGAGCAGAGAACCAGGGGAGTGGGCCTAAGCCATCAGTAGGATATCCTCTGAAAGCTCCTGGATTGTAGAGGGTGCAGGTTGGGCTGAGGGACCCCTGTGCATGAATTTCATGCACTGGGCCTCTAGTCTATATATATAAAAGGCTAAGCAACTGACTGACTGTCAACTATGACATGCACTGACCACCAGGGGGCAGACGCTCAAGGCAGGAGCTGATGAGCTGTGGTGAACCACCCTCGGGGGATGTCAGCTGATTTCAGCTTGAGGGACCCCACTCCACAGATGCCCTTGGCGCCTCCCCAGGTGCAGCCGGCCCAGCTCACCCAGTCCCACCCCGCCAGCCACTTTCTAATTAATTTCCTTTCAATGTGCACAAATCCATGCACAGTGCCACTAGTTTAGTATAAATAACAAAAAAGGATACTGGAAATTATACTTCTACTTATTATAGTAATATACATAGTTCCCAATAATTGTATGTTACTAAAGCTTAGTCCCTACAATAAACATATTCTGGACTTATTCTTGTTTGATCATATAAATAACAGCATGCTGGATATGTATTTCTGTATTTTCATAGGAGGAAACTGCTAATAACTATCTGTCAAATGGAAATGATCTATGCAGAGACAATGCAAATGATACTTGACTAGGATATACTTGGGAAGGGTAATACCTAAAACAAGGCATGTAAATTTCCAAGGAAAAGTGGATAGCTATATTTCATGAGTAGCAATTTTAGCTTTGTGCATAGAGACAAGCAGAGTAAGTGGTAGAGAATTACGTCGCATGACAATCCATTCATAAAATTTATTGATTTACAACTCAGTCTATGCTTCCTGCAGAATGCGACTCTTGGCATCAATCAGGCTCCCAAACCCAGCTTACCCGAATCTCTGTTCATTCTCAGCCGATCATATTCCATAGCTAATTGTTAAACATAATTACTTTTCTTGACGTGACACTTTCCAGCACAATGCGTGTATCTGCTATTTGAAAAAAAAATATGTGTGTGTATCGATTATACAGAGAGATAGAAACATTGATTTGTTGGTCCACTTATGCATTTATTGGTTGATACTTGCATGTGCCCTGACAGGGGATCGAACCCATAATCTTGGCATAGCAGGATGATGCTCTAACCAACTGAGCTACCCAGCTGGACTGCTACCTGTTATTTGAAAACAAACTATAACTGTATCCCATTGATATTTTGGACTGCAGAAATATTTTCCTAGTGCGGTGTTCCTCTTACGATGCTAAGTGTCCTAACGGCAAATCTGACTAAATTAGTCGAAATTTTCTTTGCAGCTCATTGGGTAGGAAGACACTATTTAAAAGAAATGTGTGAGATTTAAATTTGCCAAATTATCACACAGATTTTATCATTCAAAACCGACATTTTCTAACTCCCATTATGCCATCATCAAGCCTCCACTCAGTGTGATCCCATCAGCCTGCATTTATTTTTTAAAAGCTTTCTGATATTCAGTTAAATCATAGATGTCAACCACATTACATATTTTGAAGTAATAAAATGGAATTTCATACTTACCTTTAAAAGTATTGTTATGTTCATTTTACTGTGTACTATGAGCTTTATTATGTGGTCTTTTAGTCTTGGAACTAAATTTTGAGTTTTCAAATTCTTCGTATTTTGTCTTAAGTCTATGTTTTGCACTTGTTTCCAACTGCTGCCATTCAGTATTATAACCTCTAAACAAACTACTTACCATTAATAATTGCCCATTCTTAATGCATGAATATCAGCTACCATCAGTGGTAGTGGATGCCTAACTTGCTACGATGAGAAGGACTATAAGGCTGCATTCAGTTCTAGTGAAGGAGGTTGTTGTCATTAATGATACTGTATGAAGAGCCCAGGATACGAAAGGTGTGGTATTCATCAATCATATTCCTGTAAATGAGTACTTGAAAATGTGGGGTCTGCAATCTGTATCCCCATTCCACTTTTGTTGGGTGGTTAAAAGTTAAGCATCCAACAAGGACCAGTTCAAATTAATGCCCATGGTGAAGTATATTTTAATCTTCTGGAATTCCTAGAGTATGTGCTAATTTGACTTTTTCTTATCACTTGTTGTGGTTTCTAATTTTTTAAAAACCAACAATAAAGATGCTTTTACATGTTTGCCTGTTCAAGGAACCGAAGTAGGCTAGTATTGTTGATTAGCGAAATGTGAAAGGATGCAATGTCGATGATGCCACTGGGAGGTAGAGAGGGAATTAAAGTATAAGAGTAGCACTTTTTAAACTAATGGCACACACAAACTACTCAAATTCTTCAGCACACCAAAAAATAGGTATTTTTGATTCATTTATACCATACTGCTATTGCTGTGATGGCTGTTATCAATGTTTTATTTGACAATCTAAGGGACAAAAGGTCAGGGGCCCAGGTATTGCATGTTTTAAAATTTTTGGGGCACACAGGTTGGAAATCGCTGTACTAGAGGCTTATACAAATCTGTAAGTAGATTTATGCTGAGAAATGGCATAATCTGATTTGTAATTTCAAAAGATAATTAATTCTAGCTGCTTTGGACAAAATAGAATATATTGTTTCAGGAGTCTATAACCAGATTCTAAGTTTTCTAAGTTAAAATATTTTTTCTGGTTCTAGACATTGAAAAGAACTCTTCCAAAACACTAAGCAGTCCACTAAGTTATTGAAATAGACTTCAGTGACCACATACAAAAAATGCTCCAATCAGAACACAAATTGATAAAGAAGACGTGATACATATAAGCAATGGAATATTGCTCAAACATAAGAAAAAAGAAATCGTACCATTTGCAACAACATGGGTAGATCTAGAGCTCAATATGCTAAGTGAAACAAGTCAGAGAAAGACAAATGCTTTCCAATATAACTTAAATGTGGAACCTAAAATATAATGAATGAACAAATTAATAGATACAGAGAATGAACTAATGGTTGCCAGATGGATAAGATGTTAGGGTACTGGGTGAAAAAGGTGAGAGGATTAACAAGTACAAATTGGCACTTACAGGGATGTAAAGTCCAGTTTAGAGAATATAATCCTCAATATTGTGATAACTATACTAGTACATGGTGTCAGGATGGTGCAAGACTTATCAGGGGGATCACTTCACATGCTATATAAATGTCTGATCACTATGCTGTACACCTGAAGCTAATAATGCTGAGTGTCAAATATAATTAAAAACATATTTTTCTCAAGTTTGTTTTTAAATCACACACACACATATTTTACTACAATGTCACATACAATCCACATTATGTTATACATACTGCTCTGCATTGACTTTTAAATAGCCAAGTCCTACTCTTAACTTGCAATATTTTTTTTGGTCAAGAAACTTTCCAAGTTTTTTCATTTCTATTATAGATAAATCTTATTTTTTTCCATTATGTTACACCAATGTTGTAAACAAAAATTACCAGAAGATCCAACAATTTCCATCTTAGATATATGCCAAAAATTATTAAATTATGGTAAGGAGAAAATGCCAACTTACTCCAAACTGCAGATGATTAGCAGCCTGGTAGTAAGTATAAATCTACTGAAGGCAAGTTAATAAAGTTTTCTATGAAAAGTTCTGATGTTATTAACAGTAGGCAATTTAAGTCTGGTACTAAAATGTTTTACCTTCTGACGTTAGTTCAGATGTTAGGGTAGAGTTTAAACTAGTATGGTTATGAACTTAGATGAGTTAGTTTAACAGTTTGTAAAATTATAAACTGCTGGTAATGTTTCTTTTATATACTAGAAAAGATATTAGTAGTCTCAAATGTTAATTTTTTTAAATTTAGAGTTTATAAAAGAACATAGGAGATTGTATTTATTAAGTGTATCTACTTTCCTTTTTTTTTTTTTTGAGTGAAAATGACTATGTACTTTAAGACCATTAAACAGAACAAACAACTAAATTTAAAAAATGTAAAGGCTAACTCATATATTGATAACAATTAAAATAGATTTTTAACTTCCAATATACAGTGTGTTGCCTCAAATGGATGTGTTCCAAAACCTGAAGCTACCTACTTGAAGCAGTATGTCTGCGTGTGTATTATTTTGAAGACGCTTTGCGTGTTAAATCCAAAACCAGAAAGCATTTTAGTGAAGAAGAACATTTTATTTGGAGCAGAAGCTGACAGGCTTCTAAAACAGGAAATTATTTGTCTGTTTCTTGTGATTTCCTTTATCTTTTTATGCTTCTGGTATTGTGTGAGATCAGTGATCTTCTGATTTAAGAACTGACACTTTGTGATCTTAAAGATGGGCACCTGAGAAGCTGTCTGATTTCTATGTTTTCTTCCCTAAGGAACCCTATTTATCTTAAATAAATAAAAGTTACAGGAAAAAAATAATGGTTTTATAATCTATTTTGAGCATTATTTAAAATATTAAAATCTTTATTGCAGTGAAATCTATATTTAATATAGTTTTTTTCTCATGCCTATTTTGGTTTTTCCATGTATGTATGACTTGTGTTACTGTTCATGGGCTTATTTTTTACTTCAGTTTAAATGATGTTCTGGGTGTGTCTCAACCATGAGAGAGAATAGGAAGAGACAGGGCCAGAGGTACACATACATAGTCTAAAAATGTTATATTTTGGTATATCACAGTTTTATTCTAAGAGATAACTGCTTTAATTTATACCATTCAGAAAACTTTAACTGTATGCATATAGCTATATACAAATACAATTTATATATTTTATATTTACTCATTCAATGCATATGACTGTGCTTTAATATTAGTTCTTTAGGAACTTTGATTTTTATGTCACTTTATGCATATACTGTAATTTATATAACCGCTGATTAATAGTATACTTACTTCAGTCTTTTACTACCACAAAGGCTGATTCAATAAAAACTCAACACATGTCTTCCTCATATATATAAATTAAAAGAAAAACACCCTAGATATTTAGTCAATACTTAGGCAAATTTTACTTTTTGAAAGATATGGCAAAATGAGGCCATATATTTATCTGAATTTTCTACTTGGAATTATAATTAATGTTTTAAATTATCTCTTGCACAGAATGATAGAAAATTCATTAGAATGGAGTTCTGAGTCTTATAATGGACTCTATTAAAACAAATTTCTATCCTGACTTCACTCTTCACATTATATATAAATTCAAGATTTAAAAGTAAGCATCAGACTGGGAGAATGGGTTACAAAGGAAAAACTAATAGAAAGTTTTTATAATTATAAAATATTCCTAGCATACACATTGCTGGCTACTACTACAGAAAATCCAAAACTGAGCATATATCTATATGTGACTATAAATTCATTATTTCTTACCATACCTGGGCCTTCAACACTGCTGATATTGTCCACTCATTATTTCACCTCTGCTTTATGCTGTGAAAAATTCTGATTCCATTTTCTTCACTCATCAATCACCAACGTCCTTGCCTCAGAATTCCTAGGGGAAAAAATAGCACAAGAGTTCCCATTAGAATGGCTAATTATTCATCTCCCAAACAAAATTATAAACCTTTATACATTGTTTTTACTTTGTTGTCCCTAAACTAGTAAATGCTCTTCTGCTAAAGAATAGATCACATCTGAACACCAGCCCCACCTGCCTTCTCACTAACCTGCTCCAACAAATACTATTTTTTTCTCTTCTCCATATTCAGGATCTCCCTCCCCATGGGGTCTTTACAGTCAATTATATTCTCATTTTCAAATCATAGAAAAATAAACAAATATAATGGGACTCCACACAACTGTCTCAGCCAAATATTTCTAATTATTTAAGGAAGAAATTATACCAATTCTCTATAATCTCTTTCAGATAATAGACATAGAGGAAATACTTCCTAAATCATTGTATAAGGCCAGCTTTACCCTAATAACCAAAAACAGAGACTTACAGTGAAAGAACTAGAGACCATTATTTCTCATGAATATAGATGCAAAAACATTCAACAATGTATACAAATATTTAAATACCACAACCAAGTGTGATTTATCCTAGGTATGCAGGGCAGTTTCAGTATTCTAAAAACAATATAATCTATCACATCAACACATGCAATAAAGCATTGTTCATATCAATAAATGCAGAAAAAGCATCTGACAGAATCCAACACCAAATCATGACAGAAACACTCAGTAAACTAAGAATAGAGGGAAACGTCCTCAACTTGATGAAGAATACCTTTACAAAACTCTAGCTAACATCATACTTAATTGTGAGAAACTTTATACTAAAATCATGTTCAAACAAGCGTGTCTCCTCTCATCACCCCTTTTTAAAATTGTACTAGATGTCCTGGCTAATGCAAGAAGACAAGAAAAAATAAGTAAAAGGTATATTGATTGGGAATGAATGTATAGAATTGTCTTTGTCCATGTGGAAAGTATATAAAAATTGACAAAAAATTCTCGTAACTCAAAAGTAATTATAGTAAAGTTGTAGGAAGATACCAAAGTCATTAATTTTCCATATACCATCAATAAATAGATAGAATTGAAGTTGAAAACACAATGCCATTCATATTAGCAGCCTAAAAATTGAAATAGCATAAATCTAATAAATTATATACAAGATCTATGTAAGTAAAATTTTGATAATCTGATGCAAGAACTCAAGAAATAAATATATGGAAAGGTATTCATGTTTAAGTAAAAGGATGACTCAATATTTTCAGGATCTCAGTTCTTCCCATTTGATCTATAAATTCGATGCAATCTCAACCAAAATCCTAATAAGTTATTTTGTGGATATACACTAACTCATTCTAAGATTTATTTGAAGAGGCAAAAACCCAGGATAGCCAACACAATATTGACACAGAACAAAGTTTGAGGATTGCCACACCAGGGCTTCAAGACTTACAATAAAACTAAAGTAATAAGACAGTGAGCTATTGACACAAAAATAGACAAATAGATCAAAGGAACACGAGAGAGGCCAGAAATACACCTCATAAATATACTCAACTGATCTTTGACAAAAAAGCAAAGGAAATAAAATAGAACAAAAATGGTTTTTTGAACAAATGGACCTCCACATGCAGATAAATGAATCTAGACTCACCAGAAAACTTAATTCAAAATGGGTTACAAACCACAGTGTAACTATAAAACTGCTAGAAGAGAGAAAATCTAGATGACTTGGATGACATTTTGGATACAACATCAAAGACACAATATATGAAAGGCATAGTTGCTAAGCTGGACTTCATTAAATTAAAATGTTCTGCTCTGCAATAGACAATGTCATGAGAATGAGAACACACAAGCCACAGACTTGGAGAATATCTTTTAAAAAGGTATCTGATAAATGAATGTTATATAAAATATACCAAAAAAAACAACACAAAACAAACACCACACCTGAAACTAAACAAGAAAGCAAATAACCCTATTAGTAATGGGCCAAACCTGCCCATCTACTGTGCCTCAGTGTTTGAGCATTGACCCATGAACTAAGAGGTTACTGGTCAGGGCACATGCCTGGGATGGGGGCTCGATCCCCTGGGGGGCGGAGGGGGAGCTGCAGGAGGCAGCCTATTGATGTTTCTATCGCTCTATCCCTCTCCCTTTCTCTCTCTCTAAAATCAATAACAAATTGGCCAAATCTTTTAACAGACACCTCACCAAAGAAGATACGCTGAGGTTAAATAAGCATATGAAATAATGCTCCACAGACTATGCCATCAGGAAAAGGTAAATTACAATAGCAAGATACCACTACACACCTATTAGAAAATCTTGAACAACTGACACCACCAAATTCTGGTGAAGATGTGGAGCAACAGAAACTTTCATTTATTGCTGGTGGACATGCAAAATGGTACAGCAACTTTGGGGAACAGTTTAGTTGTGTGCTTTTTTATTCAAAAGTAAACATACTCTTAACATATGATCAAGCAATCATACTACCTAATATTTTCCAAAAGGAATTGAAAATGTATGTCCACACAAAAACCTACTCATGGATGTTTACTGCGTCTTTACTGATAATTGCCCAAACTTTAAAACCAACAAAATAATAATTATTAGAGATTGGAATATATAAAATATATAAATTGGTATACCTATACAATGGCAATAAAAAATGAGTCATCAAACTACAAAAAGACATAAGGAATGCATGTTACTAAGTGAAAGAAGCAATATGAAAAGTCTACATACTCTGATTTCAACTACAAGGCATTTTGGAAAAGGCAAATGTATAGAGACAGTAAAAAGATTACTGTCTTCTAGTGGATAATGGGGGGAGGGGAGGGATTAATAGGAAAAATGCAGAGAACTTTTATAGTATTAAAAATACTCTGTATGAAGCTATAATGGTGGGTACATGTCAATAAATTTGTCCAAACTCCTGGAATGTACAACACCAAAAATGAATCCTAATATAAACTATGGTCTCTTGTTGATAATGATGTGTCAATGTAGTTTCATGAATTGTAATAAATGCATCACTCTGGTGAAGGAATATTGTTAATGGTGAAGGCTATGCATGTGTGGGGGACAGGAGGTGCATGTTAAATCTCTGTACCTTTCCAGCTCAATTTTGCAGGAAACTAAAACTGCTCTAAAAAATAAAAGTATTTTAAAAATAGGAATATTCAACTTAAAACTGATGAAATAACTACTGATGTAAACAATATTCTATATTTAAAAATACCAAAAAAAATTATAATGATCCTCATAGAATAATCCACACATGTGGCACTGTCAGTATTCCTAATTAAAAAAATGTTAATGTACTATCGGCATATTATAATATCCAAAATATAAGGTTTTTAAATTGTATATTTTATTTACTAATTATTTGGAACTCTCAATAATTTTAGTAATATAAATTCAGCAGTAATTAAATACTATCTAATAGTTTGATATTGTTTTTATGTAATAAGGGAAGAATTATTCTAAATATATTAATTATTTATATAATAAAATTTACACTCTGCATGTGTGATAGGTATTATATCAAATATCAATACATTAAAAAAATAAATCACCGGAAGTTTGATCTCTGCTTATTTCCTCACAATTTGTGGTGTCACAGTTTGGGCAGCTCTCAACTGTGATGGCTCTTTCTCTACTCCCCATGGCATTAGCAGGGCTCCCTCCTGCTTTTGCATGTTAACTAGTGTTTTCAGATCTCATATCACTTGCTGAACAGGATGGCAGTGGTGTGGAGCTGTCAGCTAGGGTATCTGTGTGTGTGCCTATCAAGGCCTCTCCACATGCTACCTCACATGGCAGCTGGGTTCCAAGAGGATCAAAGCAGAATCTGGTCTCTTGAGGCCTTCACTTAAAAGTGATATGACATACTTCTACCATGATGTGATGGCCAAAGAAATTCACAAGAGCAGTTAGATACAAGGGGTGGAAAAACTAACTTCACTTACGTAACAGAAAAGTCATGTTGCAAAACAAAGTGTCTAACAAGAGGTGTTGGTCATTGTAGGCCAACTCCTTAACCACTGACTCCAGTAGCCTGAACAGTTGGCAGTTCTCAGAGAAGGTACAGGTTGGAAAGCCTTGGGAAGCTCTGCTTTGGGGATGAAAAAGTTGAGAGTTAAACAAATGACAGAAGAGAAATGAAGCCTCTAACCAAGATGCTCCTCTATAGATGCTGTTCCTGTAAATAGGAGTTTAATTTCACCTGTCAAGATTTGCATGTACAGAGAACAGAATCTGTAGCTCTGATTTCTCTGGTTGTTAGTCACTGTACTTCCATTTTTTGATTCTGTGGGTGTTCCCACATTAGATTAATGCTGTCATTCATTAAAAATTAATATGGTGCTTCCAGTTCTTAAAATCTGTAAGATATTATTTACTCATGCTAAAAATATGAAGAAATGGATGACTTGATAGAGAAAGGAAGAAGAGAGAAGAAATTCAGAACGTGGATATGCTTATGAGAATAATGACATATGCTAACAACTTATTAAAATAAATCCCAATTCATATCTCTTAATTTGAAATTCACTTTATGGAAAATAACTAAATAATCTCCAAAGACAATGTTTCTAATAATTTCCCCCTTCTTGGGCCATCAACCAGTGTCAAAATATTGGGATTTTTATGAAGTGATTGGGGTCAGGAAACTAACATTTTCTTTAAAAAGTATTACAGATCAAATGAAGCAGAGAGATAAATCAAACTAGCAAGATGATCCAAATAGAAATAAAGTTATTGTATACCAATAACTTTATTGGTATACAATAACTTTATTGGTATGTAAATATATATCATATACGTGTGTATATGTAACTGATTATATATATATATGTGTGTATATATATTGGTATATATACCCAATATATATATACACACATATATATATATAATCAGTTACATATACACACGTAAATGATTATATATATATATGTGTATATATATTGGCATATATATATATACATATATATATATAATCAGTTACATATACACACGTATATGATACATATTTTACATACATTTTAAATATATTAAACTTTTTATAAATTTATAGTTAAAAAGAGCTATTGCTAACAAAAATTCATTCCAAGTCTAAAATAAAATCACACACAGCACACATACATACACACCCACACAAATGCCAGGGTCCATGGGTTAAAGCCCCTTCTGACACAAAGTCAAGTCCTTCATCTTAGATCTTAGTTTGGGCACAGATGGATTTATCAGTTCCAGAGTTCAACTTTAACTTTTCATGTACTCTTCATTTTCTATTTTCTCTATTGAAATTATTTCTTTCCTCCCAGGGGTTTTGGGTATTTTATAATATCTTTGATACTTCCTCCCAACTTTTAAAAGAGAGGCTCATTATCATAGGAATAAACTGGAGGCAATATGTTCAATGATCAAGGTCTCAGGTCCTGTCCCTCGCTCTGCAGTGAATGACTCCTTCAGGCAGTGGTTCATATCCATGGGAGACTGAAACTGCTCCTTCACTGCCCTATTTATGTCAAGCATCACAGAATTAATGGGAAACTCTTTGTTAACCTATTTGTTCTCCTGATGGTTTCTATCTCTCCCCTTTTAGTGATTCAAACTCTTTATTCTTAATTCAGGTAAAATCTGAATGTGTCCAGTTTGTCTGTATACCAGAAAGAGAGAGAGAGAAATTGTAGAGAAAACAGTACCATAATCTTCCTCCTAGCCCAGCATATTTTAGGCTCCCACATTACAAATATTTACATATCTGTGGACTGAAACATGCTTGGGTCAATCTGAAGTCAAGTACCAATGGTGGCATCCTTTATAGAATATATATTGGAAATTTATGCATCAAAATTTCTTTACACAGTTCTAATTGTGAGATGCAGATATTTCACTTTAAATAGTAAATGCATTAAAAACCTTTCACATCAAGCAACATACATTTTAATAGAAATATAACCTGGATATCTCCTAGCTTTTGAGTTTTGTTAATATCTTTATATTATGTCCTGTTGTCATATTAACATTGCACTTAATTCCCTTTGCCTCAAAGTCCAAAGTGTAAGCAATCCAAAAGATATGAGTGCATTTACATACCTATATTATGTGGTGACCCTAATTAAAATTATTTTATTTAAAATAACTTATAAATTGTTATTCATCCAAGAAGAAATGTTTAATGAGCAGGCAGATGTATGGAACAAAAAAAATTAAAGACAACTCTGAAGATGTCATTTGGGGGACATCTTGCAGTACCTCCCAATACCCAGGCAAATTTGATCTAGAAAAATGCTTAGTACAACACTATTATATAATATTAATTTAAAATGACCCAATAGAGAACATTATAAACTGATGAACAAAAATAGATACAGAGGCAGAGAAGCATCGAACAGACTCAAATGACAGCGGGAAGGCTGGGGAGGGTTGGAGGGTCGGGGGGAGGTAAGAGATCAACTGAAGGACTTGTATGCATGCATATAAGCATAACCAGTGGATGCAAGACACTGGGAGGGGAGAGAGGGCATGTGCCGGTGGGTAGGGGAGGCTGGGGGAAGGTCAATTGGAGGGGAAAAAAAGGAGACATATCTATTACTATTTGTAATACATTAAACAAATTTTTCAATATCATCATAATCACTGACGAAGCCAAGATAAAAATACACTTATAGTTACTAGATAAGAGTTCAAATAGTGTGAGAAAAGTTGATTCTAGGCCAGGGATGGGGAATCTTGTATCTGCCAAGGGCCATTTGAATATTTATAACATCATTTGAGGGCCATACAAAATTATCAACTTAAAAATTAGCCTGCTATATTTGGTCAAACATTTAGTTAACTCACCCCTAATGCCTTGGCAAGGCCAAACGAAAGGATTTTTTGGGCCTTATATGGCCCATGGGCCGGACGTTACCTACCCTCGTTCTAGGCATGAAAAAAAAATCTTACAAGTTTCCTAAGAGTCGATTTTCTTAATGAAAAAAAAAGTATGTGTATGTCCTGATGTATACAATAGGTAGGATAGCATGTGTACTTTATCCAGATGTAAAGATTTAGACATGGCATCTTTAACCGAAAGATACTACAAGTTCAGGTGCACTAGACTAAATACTGCTGTTAGAAAGTCATGTACATATTGTAATTGCACAGAAGCGACAGTGCAATGACAAGCACAATGTCTTTTTATCTGTAAAATGTCATTCTTTATTAAAACAACACTTAGCTGCCAATATTTTAGCATTTATCTTCCTTAATGTAAAATCAATATTTCAATGGAAGCTAATTACACTGGGCATTAACGAACAAAAACATCTTTTCAAGTGACTTAAGAAATAAAAGGATATTCAAGCACAAGTCAACTATGAGTAAATACTAATTGGCCTGTTGACAATTTATTAAATTGTTCATAGGAAAGGTGATTTATTTGATGATACAGTTTTAATATTCTGCTGCTAACTGGGCAGAAGCATCCTTACATCAACTATCATAACTGGGGAATCTAGCTTTGAATATTTGAGTCAATGAGGATCCACATACTTTTTTAAGAAAGGAGAGGTTAGAGAGTGTGTCTACCAACAATGATGGAACCATCTTGACAAGTGAAACGGGCCAAAAGATAAGACACTTCTTTGTTTTCCCCTAGATCCTTCCTTTATGAATCTCCTCTACTCCCTCTCACCCATTCACATATTTTGGCACATTGGCAGATGTGGGAAGATTATAAATATGAAAAACTGCCAAACAAAATATCCACTAAAATATGAAGTCAGGGTCTAATTTATACACAAAGTGAATATTTAAACAACAATGAGCAAGTCTTTTATACCTGCAAAAAAATCGATGCTATTTTTGTCCAGGGTGAGGGAAATTAGCTCTATTGGTTTCCTACTGCTGCTATAACAAGTTAACACAAGGTCAGTGGCTGACACATATAAACTTGTTGCTTTATAGCTCTGGAAGCCCGAAGTCCAAAGAAGCTCACACCAGACCAAAGTGTCAGCAAGGCTGCCTTCCTCTCTGGAGACTCGGGGGTGGAACCTGTTTCTTTGCCTTTCCCAGCTGCAAGAGGCTGCCTGCAGACCCAGGCTTCTGACCTCCTTCCTCTGTGTTGTGTTTCAAGTTTCTCTTACATAGTCACATGTCTCTCTGACCACAGGTGGGAAAGGGTCTCAGCTTTTTTTTTTTTTTTTAATATATTTTATTGATTTTTTTACAGAGAGGAAGGGAGAGGGATAGAGAGCTAGAAACATCGATGAGAGAGAAACATCGATCAGCTGCCTCCTGCACACCCCCTACTGGGGATGTGCCCGCAACCAAGGTACATGCCCCTGACCGGAATCGAACCTGGGACCCTTCAGTCCGCAGGCCGACGCTCTATCCACTGAGCCAAACCGGTTTCAGCAGGGTCTCAGCTTTTAAGAGCTAGTGTGGTTAGAGTGCATCCACCTGGATAATCCAGGATTGTCTTCCATCCTAATTTCCTGAATCTTAACCACAACTGCAGAATCCATGTAACATAATATGTGCACAGCTGTGTGTGTGTGTGTGTGTGTGTGTGTGTGTGTGTGTGTGTGTGTGTGTGTAGTCATTATTCTATCACAATTAAATTTCCCCCAAGAGAGGTTTTGCTGCTCATAAATCAGGAACATTCAGAAAATGTCTGCATTTTTACTTACTGCCTATTTCACTTCTAACATGGATGCATGGGAAAGGGACAAAGGACCCTGCCAAGCCTGACCCTGAGACACCCACCCATCTGCCATCACTGCCGACGGAGTAAAGATGTTATGTTTCCTAATCTCAAACTATTGCTTCTCAAGGACAGAACAGAATTCACTATTCATGTAGAGAAATCTGGATAAACAGGACTCTGGGAAATGTAGTTTCTAAGCTTCCAAACTTTGCTAAAAAAAAAAAAAGAAAAGGAAAGAAAAGAAAGAATTGAAAGATATAGAGAGATAAATACTGGTACTAAAAGAATACCTGCCCCTCAACAGTTGAATTAAATTTAAATCAATACTGTAGGTATAAGTTACACCTCAGAATACCAAAGTTTTATAGATTTTTTTTCAGTTACTTTTGCAATTAAAAATGCTTTAGATGTTAAGTGGTTGATGTGTCTCAAATTATTAAAATGCCGACCTATATAATTATGTATATTTGCCAATTTGTTTCAAATAACCTTTGTGAGCCTTTATTTTTGAGAATTATACTTTTCAGAAGAATTATAACAAACAATGCTATGAGTTTACAAAATGAGTTCATACTTCTAGGCAGAGAACAAAGCCATCTGTGTGAGCCACCATGCATCTCATTGGGCACATGGGCATGTCCTCACCTTTCAGGATTGGAAGGTTGATAAAACCTCGTTTCCCAATTGCATTTAGTAAATGGAACTGAAGCTCCATATATCTTTTTCACCTTTATACATGTTACAGACGCATGTGTCCAAACTAGGCCAGTTTTTAAAGGGAGGAGACCAGAGTAGCAAGCATTTGACTTAAATGAAGAAATAATCAAATCTTATATTGTAAACCTATAAAGATTTGGGGGACTTACTTGATACCACAATGCAGCTTAATCTATCTAAGTATTGATGAGTACAGGAAGATATTGATTGATAATAGTAAATATAACACTTGTTTCACATGCTTCCTACTTTTTTTCATTCTTCTGTTCTATGTATGGCATTGTGCTAAGCACAGATATGCCACATTGGAAACCGTATGTGAAATAATACATTTTGTAAGCATCCAACGACAGTTTTCCCTCATATGGTGACACTATATGAACTATACCTACATATATTATTTCATATTAATTTCATGTTATCTCATGTAATGTATCATATCTATTTCATATTAACGTATCATTTCATATGTAATATATCATGTGTATTATGAGCTAAGATGCTCATTGTGAGAAACTCAACTTTAGAAGACATGGCTTAATTCCTTTGGTAGAAATGTGAGTGGCATAACTACCATACCCATTTTATTTTATTTTTTTAATATATTTTATTGATTTTTTACAGAGAGGAAGAGAGAGGGATAGAGAGTTAGAAACATCGATGAGAGAGAAACATTGATCAGCTGCCTCTTGCACAACCCCTACTGGGGATGTGCCCGCAACCAAGGTACATGCCCTTGACCGGAATCGAACCTGGGACCTTTCAGTCCGCAGGCCGACGCTCTATCCACTGAGCCAAACCGGTTAGGGCAATCATACCCATTTTATAGATAGTTACCAAGTAACCATAAAGACGAAAACACTATTCCGGTCCCTCTCTCTGATCCTCACACACTTTCCCCTTTTCAACTTGCATAAGCTCATTTCTTGGTAGACATTAGACATTTGGGAAATGAGAGAAACTCATCTCTCTGGGAGCAATGGCATTGATAAACTTGGCAGAGATTTGACCGCCACTTGGGCAATTGGAAAGACTTTCTATTACAGAAAACGCAGTAGTTAAAAATAGAGAAAATTCTTCTAAAGCAAGAAATAGTTTTATATTAAAGAACAACAAAAAGAATCACTAGAAATAGAACACCAACAAAATTACTCAGAAAAAAAAAACAAAAAAAAACCCAGATGATTTTTTCCCCTTTTTCAAGTAAACAAATGGAATTGTCTTTAAAGGTATAATTAACTGAGATAGAAAAGGGAACTCTACACTAAACTACAAGTAGGTCAGCTCATTTGAGGTTCCTGGCTGCACAGGCTCTGACAGCTGGCTCTATATATACAGGAGATATACAGATTCTAGTGATTTATTGCTCTTTCTTTCCCTAATGTCTGCTATATAAAATCATGGAAAAGAAAACCTATAGTTTTCCCTTTTTGTTTAGGAAAAACCTACACTGTGGATTTGAGTGTAATTATGAAATGGAGTTAGCTGTCCCCAAGTGCATGAAACACAATGCTAATTACATTTAGACACAGAGGAACTATGATTGATGAAAAAATGTTGTGGTACTTTCTGGGTTTATATATATTTTATCTAAGTTATATTTTATAGTCATATCTCAATTAATTTTCAACATTTAAAAATTAAATAGAGTCCCCTAATCATTAAGACACATAGACCTAAATATTGGTAATCCCTCCCTTTTAAAAATCCCCTCTTAATTCTTGCAATTAATTATATTCTAGAAAAGTCAAAGTGACCTGATTTAGGACTCCAACAAATCCCACTTTGCTTAATTCACAAGACTCATTTGTCCCATTTCAAGGACATCCAGAACAATTCATCACCCATGCCTCGCTAAGTAACTCATTATTTGCCATACTCTACAGGGAAAAGCATGCTCAATTTTAAACTCTGTTTTGGAAAACTAAATCCTATCACCTTAACATATCTGAAACATTTCACCTCTGAACATTGGCTTCTAAGAGTTTAGTATTTTGCACCATGCCTGCTATCCTATTTCTGTCACCTTCCACTCCTATTCAGCAGCCTCTCTCTCTTTCTCTCATGCTCAGTCTTTGCAGAAGCAGCTCATGTGAAAGTGCTTCAATCTCCTTCCCACCTCAGACCTCTGCAAATGGCCTCTGCTCCCACAACATCACCAATGTTATTGCTAAGGCTAGTGGAAAATATGGCTCATATAGTACCTAAATATTTATATTACCTAAATATATATATATTACCTAAATAAACAGACATAAGACTGTTATACTCTCATTTATTCCCTTTTGTTCATCTGATTTCCAAGCAATTACATTTTGACCTCTCCTCCTTTGTTTTCTTCCAGAGTTGTTATTCCCCAGCCAGTTTATCCAGAGAACCTGCAAATAATCTCTCCTCTCCATTTCCTTACTATTTCTGAAATATTTAAAGAAAAACTACAGACTGGTGATTATGAAATTCATACATTCAAAACAATAAAAACACACATACACTTTTATTAGTACTTAATCATTATTGTCTCCTGTGCATATCAAACTCAGTACATGTTAAAATTGAGTTAAAACTCAAAAAGCACTTGGTAAACCAGTATTTGTTAAATAAAAATGTTAATTTTAAAACACTATATTCTATTTAATTTTTTCTTAGATGATCTTGATTCAAGACTATCTTCCTTTTATCTTTCTTACTAACACTGCTGCTTTAGTTCAAGGCCTTATAATTTCTTTCTTGTATTGCTGAAATATCCTAATAGAATCCTCACCTTTCAAGGGCAGTGTTCAAAAATTCCATGAAAATATCAGTCTGTTTAAATACATTCATGGTTTTATATTCATCAATGAATTCTTTTAAACTGAGTAACACATTCAAGTTTTGTGTTTTTTTTTCTACCTCTCTAGGTCATCACTACTGCTCCTACATTCTATGCTACAACCATACTCAGTCACTTTTCATTCCCCTGATGTATCTTATTAACTGACATGTTTGGGCCTTTGACGGAAGTACTTTCTGTCCTGCTTCAAGTTTATCTTTGGTTTGCATAGCACATTATTTTCTTTCAAAATTCAGACAAAGCGATACCTCAATCTTTTTCTGATTCTTCCACCTGATTGTTTAAACCTGTTTTCTATGCTTCCACAGTTTTCTGAGTTTTTTTCTCTGGTTTAGCACATTATGGTCTCTATGTTCATCATCAGTTCACTTGTCAGAAGTGCAGGAATTTGACTGTATTCATACCCAACCCAGTATCTGAAATATCATAAGGTGGTAAGAGTTATGACAGAATGTGAGTAAAGTGATATGGAATCCAAGCATCATCTATTTTAATCTAATATTTTGAGGGCAAGAATTATATAGGCTCCTTTATGGCATATAAGTCAATAATAATTGATTAGCATTTGCAACTTTGCTATTTGTAAATCAATTGTTATTTATTTGTCTCTTCCATGGTAATGAGGTCTAGCAGGTAGCAACAATGGTTTAGGAAGTGGAGTCAGGAAAAAAGTTACTATATTTCTCTTAAAAATGTTATAACAAAGCCTTCTAGTGTTTGCCTTGCTATCACTGATTCCCCCAACAGCACCACAGAACTAAAGCAAAGTTGCCAAAAGGAATAGTTGCTGCTTGGAGAACTAAGGAAATTGACCAATAAGAATATTTACAAATTTAAATACCAAATACATTTTATTGGGTTATTTATAAAGCTTATTCTGATATCCTATCTTATTGATACATGCCATTTTTTTTTTAAATCTTGGCTCTAGCAAGACAAAGATATTAAAAGAAAATATATGAGATATTCTAAAAAATTTTAATACATTGTATAAGTGGGCTTACCCATAACAAATCACTTGTCAGCAATCACATAAACCTTACCTCTGCAGGCCAGGACAATACAGTTGAAGGTGCACAAGGAAAGAAGCAGACAGGACAGTTTTTAGCAATAGCATCACATAAGATTTAGTTTTAAAGGGAAAGAACTTACTGGCAAAAAAACTAATTTAAAATTGTCAAGTGGCCTTTGTTCTTTCCAGTAAGCAATTCCCTTATAATGATCCAAAGGTCTCAAATAGGATCTTAATATGGCTCCAAATATGACCCTTTCCTGCCTCACTCCTGAAATAAAATTATTTTGAAGGACATCTTAAGAAAATATGTTCCTATATAAATATAAACTTCCAAAACAGTTTCTATCTAAGAAGGATATGAAAGATACTCTGCCCTTTCCTCTCTCTCTCAAAATCAATAAAAATATTTTTCAAAGCTTCTAAATAGCAAATGAAACCATCAACAAAATGAAAAGTCAACCTATTGGAGAACATATCTGCAAAGCATATCTGATAAGGAATTAATAGTTAAAATATATAAGATGCGTAAACTCAATAACAACAACAAAATTGATTAAAAAACCAGCCAAGGATCTGAACATTTTTCTAAAGCAAACATACAGATGGCCAGCAGGTACAAGAAACAGTGCTCCGCATCACTAATCATCAGGGTCATGTGAATCAGTATCATAATGAAAAATAACTTTACACATGCTAGAATGGCTATTATAAAAATACTAGAGTCCTGGTGCACGAAATTTGTGCATGGGGGGGTGTCCCTCAGCCCAGCCTGCACCCTCTCCAATCTAGGACCCCTCGAGGGATATCTGACTGCCTGTTTAGGCCCGATCCAGGTAAGATCGGGCCTGGATCGGGCCTAAACGGGCAGCCGGACATCCCTCTCACAATCCAGGACTGCTGGCTCCCAACTGCTCGCCTGCCTGCCTTCCTGATTGCCCCTAACCACTTCTGCCTGCCAGCCTGATAATCCCCTAACCACTCCCCTGCCAGCCTGATTTATGCCTAACTGCTCCTCTGCCAGCCTGTTTTCCCCTAACTGCCCTCCCCTGCAGGCCTGGTCACCCCTAACTTCCCTTCTCTGCTGGCCTGGTCACACCTAACTTCCCTCCTCTGCTGGACTGGTCACTCCTAACTGTCCTTCCCCGCCCCTACAGACTTGATTGCCCCCAACTGCCCTCCCCTGCTGACCTGATCACCCACAACTGCCCTCCATTGCAGACCTGGTCCCTCCCAACTGCCCTCCCCTGCTGGCCTGATCACCCACAAATGCCCTCCCTTGCAGGCTTGGTCCCTCCCAACTGCCCTCCATCTTGTGGTGGCCATCTTGTGTGTGGGGGCAGTCATCTTTGACCATATGGGGGCAGCCATCTTGTGTGTTGGAGTGACAGTCAATTTGAATATTATTCTTTTATTAGATAGGATTAATAGGATAGAGGCCTGGAGCACGGGAAGGGGCCAGCTGGTTTGCCCTGAAGGGTGTCCTGGATCAGGGTGGGGGTTCCCTTGGGGAGTGGGGTGGCCTGGGCCAGGGGCCTGTGGTGGTTTGCAGGCTGGCCACACCCCCCGGAGATCCAAGTGGAAGCCCTGGTATCTGGGATTTATTTATCTTCTATAATTGAAACTTTGTAGCCTTGAGTGGAGCCAAGCCTCCTGCTCACTCCGTGGCTGCAGCCATCTTGGCTGGGTTAATTTGCATACTCACTCCTGATTGGAATGTGGGCATGGCTTCTGTGTGTAGTGGAGGTATGGTCAATTTGCATATTACTCTTTTATTAGATAGGACAATAGATACAAAATGCTAGTGAGGATGTGGAGAAAAGGGAACCCTGTGCCCTTCTGGTGGGAATGTAAATTGGTATAGCCACTATGAAAAACAGTATAGAGGTTTCTTAAAATATTAAAAATAGAACTAACATATGATCCAGCAATTTCACTTCTGTGTAACTATTTGAAGGAGAGAAAACCACTAAATCCAATATAATAAAAGCCTAATATTTAAATTGACCAAATAGCGGAACAACCTGTAGAAAGACTATTTGCTATGATGCACACTGACCACCAGGAGGCAGATGCTCAATTCAGGAGCTGTCCCCAGCCCTCCGGCCCAAGCCAGCCAAGATGGGTGCCAGCAGGGGCCCCCCTGATTACCCTGCTGGTCACCCTGCCAGTCGCCTCCTGCAGAGGAAAGCAACTGGCAGAGGCAGTGGGGCAATTGGGGTGGGGCTGGCTGGTGAGTGGGCAGCGCCAACTCCCCCATCATCCTGCCCATCACCCTACAGACCGGCCCTGGTTGCCAGCCAGGCCTAGGGAATTTTGTGCACTGGGACTCTAGTTGAAAATATAAGAGGGAGGTGGAAGGAGGTAGAGGTGGGTATGCGGGGCGGGGGGGGCGATAAATGGTGATGGATGGAGACTTGACTGGGGATGGTGAACACACAATACATTGTACAGATAATGTGTTGTAGAATTCTGTACCTGAAATCTATAGAATTTTGCTAATCAGTGTCACCCCAATAAATTCAATAAGAGGAAAAAATAGGAAATATATATGCACTCTAATAGTTACAATAACCAAGATATGGAAATGACTTTAATGTCTTTGTTGTATGAATGTTAAAATATTATATATATATATATATATATATATATATATATATACACACACATATATATATCTGTATATATATATAATGAAATATTATTCAGTCTTAAAAATAAATTAAATCTTGCCATTTGTGATAACATGGATGGAACTTGAGGGCATTATGCTAAGTAAAATAAGAGAAAGACCAATACTATATGATCTCCATACAAATTAAAACAAAACAATCTTACAGATAGACAGAGCTATGGATTATTTCTAGAGTAGAGGCAAGGGGTTGGGAAATAGGTAAAGTGGGGAAAAAATGGGTGAAGGACGCCTAAAGGCGCAAAATTCCACTTATAAAAATGTCATAAGGACACATGTATGTAATATACATCATAGTACCTATAATAAATTATACTGTTAATAGTAAATTAATAGTTAATAATACTGTAACATATTTTTTAAAAGGAGAGAGTAAGCCTTGAAATAATCCCAAGAACAAAAGGACTCTGCATTTAGAGGTGCCAAATTAAGAAGTACAACATATTTTTATCAGAAAATAGTAAAGCAATGTATGCAAACCATAATATGACAACCCGGAGATCTTTATCGAACAAGAAATATTTTTTTTAAATATGGAGAGAAAGATACACAATTTTTAGACATAAAAATTCATATCTTTAGCCCTATTGCAGGATTAGCAACAACAAAGTAAGTCTTTAAGCAGAAGAAAAACTACACCAAATAGAAATCTGGAGCTATGCAAAGGAATGAACATCACAAATGGTAACTGTGGGTAATATATAGATTTTTCCCAAATTATTTAACTTTCCTTAAAAGATAATCAGTAATTTAAGGGAAAAAAGACAACACAGTGCATGATTTATATAACATGTTGAAGTGTAATAATAGCATAAAGCTAGGAAGAAATATACTTTCTAAGATTTTTATACTATACATGAAATATTATCACATAAAGGGAAATTGTGATAAGTTGAACATATATGACAAACCCAAGAGCAACCACTGAAATACCAGAAAGTATTAGATATATATACAAATAAGAAAAAAAAAGAATAAACATTAGTCAATTTATATTGAAGAAGACAGAAAATGTGGGACAAGGAAACAAAGAACAGATGAGAAAATGTATAACCAAATAGGAAAATAAATTTAAATACAACTATTTCAATAATGACATTAAATATAAAGGTTTGAAACACCTTAAAAATAATATCCACATTAGCATATTAGTAAAATTTCTTAACAAAACTTTACCAAACAGAATCCAAATCCAACAACAAAGACTTTATAAGGAATATAAAATAAAGACCAACTCTATATTCTTTAAGAGTAACTCATAGTAAATATAAAGTTACAAATAGACTTAAAAATGGTAGAGGGTTTACCATGTTAACATTAATTTCAAAGCTGAGGTGGTTATACTAATACCAAACAAAATAGACTTCAAAGCAAATATTATTACCTGGAATAAAGAAGGTACTTGCATATTGATATTGGTAACAACTCATAACAAATCATGAATCCAAAATTATTATGTACATAAGAACAGAGCTTCAAAATAAATAAAACAGAATATGCAAAGAAAAATAGATAATTTCACAATTATACCAGATATTTCCCAAAAATCTTAATGATCGTACAGTTAGAAAAAAACTCAACCAACTTTATGCAATTAACATTTATTGCATTCTCCAACTCAAACTCAACAACAGTAGAAATGAACCTCAATATTTGTAGGAATTAAAATTATGCAATCCCTATTTTCCATAATAAAACTAAATTTTAAGTAATCTATAACAGAAAAAGATTTGGAAAATCTCCAAATATTTGGAAATTTTTATAATGCAATTCTAATTAACATATGGGTCAAAAAAGAAATAAAAATATAAATTAGAAATTATTTTGAACCGAATGAAACAAAATACACAATACATTAAAATTTGTGGAATGTTACTAAAGTACTCTTTAGAGGACAATTTGTAACAAGTCCAAATTAGAAAGTAATAGTGGTCTAAAATTAATTACCACAGTTTCTTATTCACATGAGAAAATATGCAAATAAATTTGAAAATCTAGATAAATTTCATGCAAAACACAAAGCATCAAGCCCATTCAAAAAGATGCAGGAATTTCTCAGTCATACTGAATACATTGTATTTCTTAAAAACAGAACAAAACAAAACAACAACAACATAATTGCAGGCCTAGATTGCTTCACTAGAAAATTCTTCCAAATATGTAAAGAAGAAATACTAACAAATGTACACAGAATCTCTCTGAACATTGAAGGTAAAGAAATACTTTCCACTTCATTCTATGAATGAAGGCAGCATGACTTATATAACAGTATTAGAGAAACACGTTAAAAAAGAAGAAAACCTAAGAATATCCACATTAGCATATTAGTAAAATTTCTTAACAAAATTTTACCAAACTGAATCCAAATCCAACAACATATCATGAGTAACTTTTGTTTATCTCAGAAATATGAGATTTGACTTTTGCCTAATGCATTTTACCATATCCTATATAATAAAGAGCTAATATGCTAATTAGACCAAACAGCAGAATGACCACACAGACGACCATCCAGAGGACTTTCCGGATGAAGCTGGGCTGCGAGGGCCAAGCCCCTTGCAAGAATTTCGTTCATCGGGACTTTAGTTAACAAATAAAAAAGAGAAGCATGTGGTCACCTCAATTGATGCAGAAAATGCATCTGTTGAAATTCAACATTTATTCTTCTATCTCAGAAAACTGGGAACAGAAGGGAATCCCATCAGCCTGATAAAAGTACAGTGACAATCTACAGCCAGCATCATATCTAATGGAGAATTACTAACGGCATTCCCATGACATCAGTACTAGACAAGAATGTCCATGTTTATCACTTCTATTCAACATTGTCATGGAGATTCCATTCAGTGAAATGGGGAAAATTAAAAAAAAAACAAAAACGTCCATATTAGAAAGGAAGAAGTAAAATGTTATTCACAGAAACAAGAGTATCTATGTAGAAAATACAATGGATCCTACAAAACATCTACTAGAAAAAATAAAGTTTAGCAAGCTTTCAGGATACAAGATCAATATATAAATATTATTTTGTATAAAAATAAGATGACAAAGTATAATAATACCATTTAAAATGCCACCAAAAGTAAAATACTTAAGTATAAACAAAACAAAGATATACAAGACTTGTATCTCAAAAGCTAGATAATACTGCTAAATTTTCATGGACCAAAAAATTCAGCATTTTACTTGTCGATTTTCCCGAGACTTATGTAAAATGTGTGTTGACATATTAATGCAATTCCAATAAAAATCTCAGTAGAATTGTTTTTTTAAATAAATTGATGAGTTAGAAAAATTATTAATTCATACATGAAAATGAGTATGTTTTAATCTATATTTTGAGCCAAATACAAAATCAATCTATATAAAAGCCTAAGCGACCATTGCAACCGAAGGGACGACCGAACAGGTTGTGTGGGTGACCAGAATGGCAGGGGGGTTAGTGAGGGACGACCAAACAACCAAGCAGCAGGCTGCAAGGGGCGACCAGACAGACAGGGGGATTAGTGAGGGAAGGCCAAATGACTGAACAGAAGGCTGTGTGGGGCGACCAGGCAGGCAGGGGAGTTAGTGAGGGAAGACCAAACAACTGAACAGCAAGCTGCGTGGGGCGACCAGGACGGCAAGGGGGGGGGCTATTGGGGGGTGATCAGGTCAGCAGGCAGAGGCAGTTAGGGGTAATCAGGCCAGCAGGGGGACAGTTAGGGGCAACCAGGCCGGCGGGGCAGGCAGTTAGGGGCAATTGGCAGGCAGGTGAGTGGTTAGGAGCCAGTGGTCCAGGACTGTGAGAGTGATGTCCGACTGCCGATCCCAGGGATCGGACCTAAACTGGCAGTCAGACATACCCTGAGGGGCCTTGATTGGAGAGGGTTCAGTCTGGGCTGAGGGAACCTTCACCCCCCCCCTTCCCCGTGCATGAATTTTGTGCACCGGGCCTCTAGTATAAATCATAATAGATTGCAGGTATACATGTAAAAACTAAACTTTAAATATTCTAGAAGAAAAATAGGAAAAATCCCTAAGATATTTTGTAGATTTGATAAATTATTTCTCTATTTATAGATATTTGTATAACAGGTATCTAGTATCTAATAGATTAGACAGAAAGTATGATACATAAAAATACAATTGGATATATTTAACTTTATCAAGTTTAAAAATGTTTGCTTGAGAATGAATTTTAAGAGAATGAAAGAAGTAACAAAAAACAAACACTCTCAAAACTCAACCAGAGCCCCAGCTGGTGTGGCTCAGCTGGTTGGAGCATCATCCCCTGTACTGACTGGTAAGGACACATACCTAGGTTGCAGGTTCTAGCCCAGGTTGGGGCCGTTGAGGAGGCAACCACTGGATGTTTCTCTCTCACTCTCACTCTCTCTCTCTCTCTTCCTTCCTAAGATCAAGAATAAAAAATTAAAGATCTCAGCAAGGAAACAAGCAATCCAAATAAATGAGCAAATAAAATTTGCAAAAGCCATAGGCACAGAGTCCAACAAAGAGGATATCTATATAGTAAACAAATGCACAAAAAAGTGCTAGCTATTAGGGAAATGCAAATAAGAGCCAAAATTAAATTACACCACCTATTTATTAGAATGATTAAAAGAACAAAATATTGACAATACTGGTCTATCCTCATGAGGTCATGTAGCTACTAAGTATCTCATAAATTACTGCTGTAAATGTCAAATTGTACAGCCACACTGGAAATCAGTTTGACATTTTCTTATACTGGTACAGTATACACTTACCATATAACCTAGCAATTCTTCTGGGTATTTCTCCTAGAAAAACGAAAGCATATGTATAAGAATGTTTATAGCCCCGCCAGCATGACTCAGTGGTTGAGCATCGACCTATGAGGAGGTCATGGTTCATTCCTGGCCAGGGCATATGCCTGGACTGTGGGCTCAATCCCCAGTGTGGGGCATGCAGGAGGCAGCTGATCAATGATTGTTTCTCATCACTGATGTTTCTATCTCTCTCTCCCTCTCCCTTCCTCTCTGAAATCAATAATATAGTATATAATAAACAAATTTAATATATAGTGCTCTGAAATTATATCAAATGTAACAGCCACCACAATCAAGATCCATTATTGTTCTAAATTTAAATTTATATATATGTAAAGAATGTTTATTATATGTATATAATAAACATATATATAATATATTTATTTATATATATATATAATGTTTATATATATAAAGAATGTTTATTATGTATATAAATATATATAAAGAATGTTTATAGGAGCTTCATTTTAAAAGGATAAAAAAGTGTATACATGCAGTAGAATATTTCAGCACTAAGAGAGAAAATTATACATGCAACAACTTGCATGGGTCTCAACAGCATTATGCTATGTGAAAATAGTTAATATCAGTAGAGTACATACTATATTATTCTATTTATATAACTTTTTTTTTAAATGACAAATTTATAGTGATGAAGAGATGAATGTTAAGTGTTAGGGTTGAGGAGAGAGACTGTAGAGGGAAAGTATAAGCATCTTTGTGATAATAGGACAATAATGGGTCTTGATTATGGTGGCTGCTACCTTTGATATAATTTCAAAGCACTATATACTAAATTTGTTTAAAAAGCGAATGCTTTTAAAAACTGTTGAAATCTGAATAATGGATGGATAATAATGTACCAAAGTCTATTTCCTAGTTATGATAAGTGTATTATCTATAATAATCTATAATAATAAAAGCATAATATGCTAATTAGACTAGACGTCCTTCCAGACAAACTTCTGGACGAAGCTGAGGTTGCAAGGAAAGCCCGGGTCCTGGGTGCCTACCAGTGGCCAGAGAGCAGCCCGGGTCCTGGGTGCCAGAGGGAAGCCAGTGCTGGCAACCAGGGAAAGGAAGGCCTACTCTTGCATGAATTTCGTGCATCGGGCCTCTAGTGGTTATATAAGTTATTGTCATTCAGGATGGTTGGCAGAGGAGTATATAGGATTTCTGTATTAGTTTCCAGCTTCTTGTGAGTTGCACATTACTTCAAAATATTAACTGCACTAGAGATATATACTTAACATTCCTCTCACTGTAGGGCTCCACTTATTTATAATACAGCACAACTATGTTGTTTTAAATCAGCTCTGTTGTTGACATTATCTTTCTAAATGTTTTACAAGTCACTCTTCCAAACATAAGGCAAAGCATAAAATCATACACACACACATATCTATTCAACAAAAGCCTTGTTTTAGCATATTGCATTATTTATTTTTCATCTACACACATACTTTTAGATCTTCCTGAGTTTTTACTACAAACACATTTTCATCACCCATCATTAAGTGTGAACATTCCTGACATCTCTACTCTTTTAAAGTCATATTGATTTAAACTCTGAGGCACAGAATATGACAGAGTAGGATTGTATGACATCTCTAGAGTTTAAGACTTCTCTTTCTTTATTTGCTCTGACCCACTGTAATTCAGTAGATTCCTTGCTGGCAGTATATGTCTAAGATATCTTTGGCAGTAATTGATTCCAGAATCAAATGCCAGATTTGTATTGATTATTACCATGAAAACACTCATGATCATAGTGTCTCCTGTAACATGTTGGTTAATTTTGTATGGCATATCATACTAACCCAGAATAATAAAAAGTGACAACCTATCTGGCTCAAAGTGATTGTTTTGTGTCCCAATAAAGTGAAAAATAACAGTTGTCACCACTGTAGCAAATTAGGTAATATGGCAGAACCAGGGAGTTTGGATTAAACCATGGCTATAGGTCAAAGTTATAAATGGCTGAGAGAATGGTATATCATAAGTTATAACTTAAACTAAATTAAATTGTAGCTAAATTGTATGACCAAGTAACTATTTATTTTTAATTTTAAAGAAATCACATGCTTATTTATACCTTTTTCAGTGTTGTCTCATAACTGTATCCAGTGTTGCCCAGGTGGTTGAAATGGTGATGATCAAACTAGGTATTTGCATTTATGTTCAACAAGGATAATGTACTAATCTATTAAGTGTAGAATGATTGTTTTTAATAGTGGTGAGTAACATTAGGCATAAAATAAACTCACAACCAATACCCATACAAATGCATCTTGTAGTTTAGATATTGATTATAGTATAATTAAAAACTTCAAAGGCCTGGAATTCTAACCGCTGGGAGACTATATAACCTTACCAAGAATTATGTTAATTATAAGTGAAATAAAACTTTAGTTAAAAGCAGAGATTGTCTGAGAGTACTAAAAAGTAAGATGAAACTGTAAGCCATTTGGGAGAGATGGATTTTAAGACTAAAGAAACTATCAGGTTGAAAGTAAAAGATTCGGGGGGAGGGTAATGTAACATTTCTATATTTATACTAAGCAGCACAAGACAGCTGGTATGGCTGTATTAATCAGACATAACAGAATTTAAAACAAGAAGTATTAAAAGTATAACAAAATATAAAAAAAATCACGTTATAAAATGGTAAATACATTAAGAATATACTAATATTCCTAAATATAAATGTATCTAGTTAAAAGTAATTCAAAATATATATAATAAATCCCCTCATCCAGAATAAACTATTTTCTATCCTCCATATCCTTATTTATGCCTGAAATTAGAAGTTATATAAACACATGCAATTATCCCAGATAAAGGTTATTTTAATATTAAATAATTATCCAATGTAATTTATCAAATTACTCTTATTAAAGTATAATTTACATATTATTTACCAATTTGAAGTATATAAACTGATGACTATGCATACAGTCTACATGCACACAATAATCTATAACCATATAACATTGTCGTTAAGCTATTTGTCAGAGACACTCAATATTTTGCAATTAATGTATACATATTTATAATTAACTTCACAATTTTGTTTACAAATTTAATGTTATAGGAGTACATAAGATGAAATACAAGTACAGTTTATTCCACTCCTACAGAATTATTTATCCCAGAGTTATAGCTCCCAGAGTTATTTCTTGAAAATTATTGAAGAGTCTCAAATAGATATTCTACATCTTTAAAGATAAGTGGTGTTGTATTTTATATATTTTGATTAGAAACTTGATTACATCACCTAATACACACACACACACACACACACACACACACACACACACACCCGTAGATAGCTAATGTGCTCTATTAGCATTGAATATAGGGTGTCCCAAAAAATGTATACACAGTTTTATTATAAAGGCAGTGCTTGCTAAAATACATTTCCTTTTCAAAATTGATCTATCAGCTATTACAGTGTGTATACATTTTGGGGAGATACCCTGTATATGCTGTTTCCTGAAGGGCAACACAGAATCTCACAAGTATGTCTTTTCTATGCTCCCATAGCCTGGAAACTCATGTTCTCTTATCTTTCTTTGTCTAAAACAAACTATATTTGGGTTAATTTTAATTCTATATGCCCAGGGAGCACATTGTACTTAAATGTATAATGATATTTAATTATTTTTTTGTATATTTTTCTCTTTAATTTCTAAATTACTCCAATTTCTCTAATTTTTTTCAGGGAGTATTGTATATCTTTTTATATCTCCCAAACCTAGAACTGTTGACAAAAATGAACACTTCTTCAGTGAATGTTACGGGACGTGTAAGAACAAGTGCTGGCTGTTAATCTGCTAGTAAAAGAGACTGGAACTCCTAACAACATGCTAGAGTTGCCATTTGTGACTTCTAAAAATAAATATCACAGAGACTATACACTGAGTGGCCAGATTATTATGATCTCTGAATGCATAATAATCTGGCCACTTAGTGTATATCCTATATAATAAAAGGCTAATATGCAAATTGTCCCCTCGACCAGGAGTTTGACCAGCAGGCATGCCGGCCAACCGCCCATGTCCCCTCCCCCTGGCCAGGCTGGCCGGACCCCACCCATTCACGAATTCATGCACTGGGCCTCTAATATATATATATAGATAGATATAGATATATAGAGATAGAGATAGAGATAGAGAGATAGATAGAGATAGATAGATATAGATATATAGATATATATATATATATATAGATATATAGATATATAGATATAGATATATAGATATAGATACACTGAGTGACCAGATTATTATGTGTTCAGAGATCATAATAATCTGGCAACTCAGTGTATATCCTCAGTAAATTAAAGAATTTCATATAAATTAATTTATATCTCAATTCCACAAATGCAGTTATGGAGTATCCCCAAGGTTTTAAATCATCACAAAAATCACAGGAGCAAACAAACAGTCCTACAAAAGGGGCTCCTTTTTGTTGATTAGGAGATAAAAGCATATCATAAAATGACAATATATTCTAGAGAAGCTCAATTGTAATTGAAGATATATTATTGAAGGTGTAAGGGAATACGTGAGAGGTGAAATAGAACTAGAGGAAGAAAATTCTGTAGGGTATATAAAGATGAAAGAAGTCACAGGATATTTCAACAGTAGCAGAGAACAAAGGGAATGAGAGCTTATTTGCAAATGTAACAATTGGTAATGTGTTACTAAAGAGCATAGTCTATAAAATGAAATTGTGTTAATAACGAGAAACAGAAAGGATGTAAAAAAGATTAAAAACTGGTTCTTGGACCTCACTGAGGAATTTTGATATAAGAAAAATGTTTTTTAAGTTTTGAAGGGTGATTTCACCAGAGTGAAACATTAAAAAAAAAAAAAAAAGGTTAAGCATTGGAGAAATTAATTCTTTGAAACTAACTTCACGTATTGTACATTGCTTATATTAAATTTACTCTTAGTTTCTCAGAAAGGCCCATTGCAAATAGATACATGATTTAACTCTATGCATTGAAGCTTTGATAAGAGAAAAAGGTTATTATATATGTTAAGCAGGTTTATTATTAGTCAATGTAGTTGCATTTGGGTGAAAAAGATGACCCATTTGTAGTGTGAGAAGCAAGAATTAAACCTGTAAGTATTCTAGAGTTAAACATCAAATAGACAGAAAAAATAATGAATGTTTTAAACAGTATTTCTCTTCTTCAGTTGCAGAAATTTAGAATGAGCATACAGTAAATGCTCTATTTATACTGACAAAAGCCAAGTATTAGACAAGACAAATTTGATACCAAAACTTTGCTGAAGGTACAAATTTCCTTCTACCGTGCAATTGTATAGTCCATTACGTTTTAATACTGAACAAATTCCAGATTTTAATACAAACATTATTTCTGTCACACAGTGTTTCTAACTTGTAGCATACATCACATTTAAAATGCTTTTGATGTACAATAGCCATTATCCTACAGTGGGTAAATGAATTGGGTGGGAGGTTAAGAGAAATTTTTGCATTACTTATATTATTTGAATCTTTCACAAGGAATTCAATTTTGTGGAATTATTTTTTAAAGAATGGATATTTTTAAAAGCAGATAATGTAAAGTACAACTATTAGACTTGTAAAAAATTAATAAAATGCTTTTGCTTTGGCTGTAATTGGTTTAAACATTGCTGTTTATTTAAACATAAGGATGTAAGTTTTTTCTTAACTAGTTGATGAAGCTTCTGTTTCCACTTCTCTGTTTTATATATACAACGCGGCTGCAATTTAACCTACATTTTAAACTTACATGTACAAGACACAATTAAAATATGAATGAAAGTCCACTGTAATCATATCAATTTAACCAGTTGCTTAGGTTTTCTTATAGTTCAGTATCAGGAATGTTTAGAAATGAGAATGTTCATTTTAGTGGCAAAATATGTGTAAATATATTGTACAGAAAACAGCTCTCTTTGGACTCCATGCCAAGTAACTTTTAAATGAGAATTTCTTATATAAGAGGATGCTGAAGAGGTCCTCTGGGATTTGATTTGCAGATTTTAGAAAACAGGCATTTGAGCTCTCTTCCAAATTTTCAATTTTCCTAATCATAAAAATTAGTTCACCATTTAAACTAAATCTCAGTTAAGAAGTTTTTTGTAAAAATGAGGGAAGCTGCTTTGTTTCCAATGCCTACTACCTACTAGAAGATTCTGTTAAAAATATTACTAAGAAGTTTGCTGTTCCCAAAATACATATACTCTATATAATAAAACAATAATGTAAAATGGTTGGTGATATCTGGAAAACAGAAAAACTGTGTCTCAAAATACAACAATAAGCACTTGAAAATATTTATTTGGTGAAGATAAATATAAAGATAAGCTTTCTAAATATTTGTTCCTAATTATTCACTCTAAGAAACATTAGAGTATACATTCATTGCTTTTATCTACTTTAATTTTTTTCTTAGTTCATGAATGTTTTAGTAACTACCTATCAATTATATTTGCAAAAAAAATTATTGCAAAAACTAAAATCACCTTTTGCTAATTAAGAAAATGAACAGATTATTTACTTTCTTACAGATACTTGGAAAATAAAAGGCTCCCGGAATGCCAGAATGGTCTATGCTTCTGCTGATTTCTGAGTTTGCTTGTTACATATGTTTAAATCAACCCCAATTATACTGCTATAAATTTTATCACTCCCTTCTCAGTTCATCTGCTTCAACAGTCAGAGTGACTGCACTACCGTTCACCCCATCACAGAAAGCCATTCATGAGTTAATCAAATCATTTCTCTGTGAGGCTTTACATTTTTTTCTATTTGGCAATTTTATCCTTGGTTGCAAAAGAAAAGAACAACCTTAAAAAGCTGCTTTAGAATAACAAGCTAAAGCAATTATAAACTTATTTTATTAAAATTATAATTCTGGAAATGAATGAGCCGATATCCCATTTCTATCATCTGGATCACTGATGTCTCAAATTCTTTGCTAAATGAGTACTTTCGACCTATACTAATTACCATAATTTTGCTCTCCAGAATATTAATTTATTAAATTTCACCAATCCATATATGCTGTGTATGGTCATCTAAACATGAATATGGGACACATGTTTGCCAGCCCGTGGCAAATGTCCAGCATTATATAACAGCCTGCAATTTGATGGGGATGCTTGTATCTAAGGTGAACCACTGTTGTAACCTCTTTGACCTTGCTTTCCAGAGTGGCAGAAAAATAAGACCTTAGATGTGAAAGTGCTGCCCATTTTGCTTTGCTTTCACGTTAAGATATGATATTGAAACGTAGAGTGAGACATTTTCACAAACTTGTGTTCATAATCCATCATATTTCTACATTTTAGGTCTCAGGATAGAAAAAGCTGAGTAAAATACTGTTGGATTCTTTTGTAATAACCTAGGATGTGTGATAGGCTAGCTACTTCCCTACATTATAATCTAATGATATGCATTCTAATATGAAATAGTTTTAATGTTATAATAAAGTATCAGAAAGAAAAATACAATATGATTCTCACCATGGAAGATTTACTTTTGTTGAAAATATGTGATAAAAATTTTAATATAAACTTTCAATGAAAATAACTTGATATTTTATAGTGAACTCATTAAAAAATATGATTCATTTATACAATATAATGAAGATTTTGTTAAAAGAATTAGGTAAATATAACTATTTTGATATGGAGAATAATATTAAGTGACAATATTATTATGAGCATTAAAATATTTTAAAAGATAAACACAAGAAACTTAGGCTTACTTTTAAGGAGAGGACCTTGGGATTGGGAAAAGAAGATTGTTTTTCTCTTCATGTTAAGCATGGATATTCTGCTTAGGATTTTAAAATATATGTATATAGTAGTTTGTTTATTAAGAAACTCAGTAGAGTATATCTGACCATTGGGATACTAGAAATGTTCATTTTTATCTCTAACATTTTCTAAATATCAGTATATGCCTTATAGTATATAGCAAATTGTAAATGTAAAAACATGATTTCATGCCTTTTTATCCTATCTAATAATAGAAAAACATGCAAATTGACCATACCTCTGACACACCCACAAGCCACGCCCACCATCCAATCAGAGCGAGTATGCAAATTAACCCAAACCAAGATGGCTACAGCCACAGAGAGCAAGGTTTCCTAGGTAACAGAGGAAGCCAAGCTTTCTGCCTGCCCTGGCCAGGCCTAAGACTCCACTCAAGCTACAAAGTTTCAATTATAGAAGGTAAACAAATTCAAACAAATGGCGGCAGAATGGAGCTTGAGAGAGCAGACCAGGGTTGCCACCAGCAACAGGGGAAGCAAAGCTTTCCGCACACCCTGGCCGGGCCCACCTGCTTAAGGCAACAAAGTTTCAATTATAACCCCAACACAAATGGCTACCGGCCTCAGAGGGAGCCCCAGGCTTGGCTCCACTCCAGGCTACAAAGTTTCGATTGTAGAAGGAAAATAAATTCCAGATACCAGGGCCTCCGCTTGCGTGCCAGGGGGCGTGGCCCGCCTGCAAACCACCACAGGCCCCTCGCTCAGGCCGCCCCACACCCCAAGGGAACCTCCACCTGATCCGGGACGCCCTTCAGGGCAAACCAGCTGGCCCCCACCCCTGTACCAGGCCTCTATCCTATCTAATAAAAGAGTAATATGCAGATTAATCATCACTGCAACACACAATATAGCTGCCCCCATGTGGTCAAAGATCCTGCCCCCATGTGGACACAAGTTGGCCACCACAAGATGGCCAACAGGAGAGGGCAGTTGGGAGGCACCCGGCCTGCAAGGGAGGGAAGTTGTGAGGCACCCGGCCTGCAAGGGAGGGCAGTTGAGAAGGACCAGGCCTGCAAGGGAGGGCAGTTGGAGGTGATCAACCCTGCAGGAGAGGGCAGTTAGGGGTGACCAGGCCGGCAGAGGAGGGAAGTTGGGGGCAAACAGGCTGGCAGCAGAGTGGTTAGGGGGTGATCAGGCTGGCAGGCAGAAGCGGTTAGGGGCAATCAGGAAGGCAGGCAGGCGAGCAGTTGGGAGCCAGCAGTCCTGGATTGTGAGAGGGATGTCCGACTGCCCGTTTAGGCCCCATCCTGGTGGGATTGGGCCTAAACGGGCAGTCGGACATCCCTCAAGGGGTCCCAGATTGGATAGGGTACAGGCTGGGCTGAGGGACAACCCCCTTCCATGCAGGAATTTCGTGCACCGGGCCTCTAGTTTTACCATAAGAAAACAATAATTTTATACTATAACATTACCATTAACAATGTTTATTGAAGTGTGTTTTTTTTAATACATAAGGAAACCTGCTTCTGGAAAATATATCAATGAATCATTTACTGTAAAGTATGTTTTAGATATAACAAACAAAACAAAATAATACCTAATGGGCTATTTTTACCTTCATAGTTATTTTTATGTATATGAAGTGAAAGATCTCTTAAATAAAAAAAAATGTATTAGAAAAGATTAAAGCTATTATCATTGAAAAGGAGTTTTATTTTAAATTAGAGTATTGCTTTTACTAGGGGCACATTCTTAACAGAATATTGAAAACAATAAGAATTTTAATTGTAGACTTTTAGGTACTGGGACAATAATAGGCTTAAAATCTCTCATATCAAAGCGAGAAGATGTGCTTCTGTGAGACTGTTCTTGGCCCCTTGTTGCACCTTTCCAGTGAAATTTCCAGTGATCCTGAGCATCGTTTGTTAATTTTAATCCAATCTTTTCCTATAAATCAACAGACTGTTTATTACCCATCTAAATGAAAGTAAATTTTTAACACACATCCAACTATAACAATTCTACCCCTCGGCAATTGTTTTGGGATGGTCATGGACATTTTATGGCTGTTTTCATTTATGACTAACTAGATATACTATTGTAATAAACTGTAGTCAGAAAAATTCACATCAAGATAGGCAAGGGTGGGTTTTTGTTCTCAGCATGTGTTCCATAAGTGATTGCTTTATAGATTAATGCATGTGGAGAATCCTTCATATGCAATTTGCCTTTTCTTAGATTCTAAAATTACCGCTTAGTATTCTACATACTAAGTTACCATGAAAAATGTGTTTGAGAATTTACCTCTAGTGTTTAAGGATTTTTGTAAATAGCATGCCTTTGATAATGATGAAAGGAAATAAGTGGTTAGTTTATGAATCACAGGAATTTTAAAATAATACTAATAGTTATAGAGTAGTAAGAAAACAGAAATATAGAAATGACTTTTTAATCTGTTAAATGACTTCATTTCCTAAGCAAACTAAACAATTTAGTCATATTAAGTATATTGCTGATACTATTGAGTAGGATTTAGGAATAAGTAATCTGATTTATTTTTTCATGCTTACAAAGACCTTGAGAAGGATAACTGAAGAACAGGTCTATATCTGATTATAAAATCAATGACAAGAAAATTAGACTAAGAAGTAATGGCATGCAGTCTGTTAGTTAAAATCTCCTATTTAGCCCTAACTGGTTTGGCTCAGTGGATAGAATGTCAGCTTGCAGACTGAAGGGTCCCAGGTTTGATTCTGATCAAGGGCATGTACCTTGGTTATGGGTACATCCCCAGTAGGGGGTGTGCAGGAGGCAGCTATTTGGTGTTTCTCATCCATGTTTCTAACTCTCTATCCCTCTCCCTTTCTCTCTGTAAAAAAATCAATATATTTTTAAAAATCTTCTATTTAGATCTTAGACTTGGTAGCTGTCAAACAGCAATTGGGGAGGCAGCACATCATTTCCAATCTCATCCAACTCAAAAGAGAACCCCTGGGTATTGAGTGCCTACTGTTGTGGAGGAGATTAAGGGTAACATTACTCACTTTTTTTGCACAATGCACCCAAACTGATGATTTAGTTTTTATTAGCTATAGTAATAAAAGCGTAATATGCTAATTAGACCAGATGTCCTTCCAGATGACCTTCTGAATGAAGCTGGGGCTGCGTGCGAGGGAAGCCCGGGTCCAGGGTGCCAGAGGGAAGCTGATGCTGGCAGCTGGGGGAAGGAAGGCCTACTCTTGCACAAATTTTGTGCATCAGGCCTCTAGTCTATATATATAAAAGGCTAATATGCTAAGTGTCCCTCTGTCCATCCAACCAGTCGCTATGACACACACTGACCACCAGGGGGCAGATGCTCAATGCAGGAGCTGCCGAGCTGCAGTGACTTGGCAACAGCGGTTCTTGGGTGACGCACCCCAAAACCAGGAGGATGGAGCTTGATTCTTCGTGGGGCTGTGCGATTCTACCTTCGGCCATGGGTTATGTTGTTGCTGGGGCATTGGTGGCCCCAAATCTGGTTTACTGCACACTTGCATTTGTGTTCCACACCCTGTATAACAGCAACTTTGTAGAGTGCCCTCTTACACTCCAGAACCCCTCAGGGGATGTTGGAGAGCCAGTTTAGCCCAATCCCTGCAGGCCAGGCCGAGGGACCCCACCTGCCAGAGGGACCCCGCTCACACCACAGATACTGGGGAGGGACCACGGGAGGTTGGCTCCAGGGCATGTCCAGCCCATCTTGCCCAGTTCTGCCCTGCTGGCCACCTTCTAATTAATTTCCTTTCAATGTGCACGAACCTGTGCACTGGGTCACTAGTATTTTATAAAAGCTCTTGATATATGTTTCAGTTCATAGGAATTATTGGTTTCTGAGGTAAGATGTTTATAAATTCTTATTTCCTGACATTAATGTTTCTACTAGTTCAGGATAAGTTGAGGGAATTACATATAAAATATAATTTTTTTAAAATAATAATACTATCTAATACTAAGTACTTCAATAGGCCAAGATCTGTCCTAAGTGTTGTCAATTTAAATTCCACAAACTCAAGGTTATTCTGAGGCAGGATGGTAGGAAACTAGGAAAATTCCTTGGCAAGTGGAATAAGGTTAACTGAGACAAAATAATTAGGCCAAACAATTTGAGCAATTTACTGCCATTCATAATCAAAAGGTTTTATCTTCCCTAACCAAGCATAGTTAGGAGCAAGTAGTTTACAAACTCCAGACCTTCCCAGGACAGAACTACCTTGGTCCCAGTTCTGCTTTGATGATGTTCTTTGAAATTAAAACTAACCAGAAAATAACCCCCAACTGCTCTGTATGCACATTTTGATGAATTGGGTGGAAAGCTAATGAATATTTTGTAAGACCCTCTCCTGAGACCTCCCTAGGATCCCTGCTGGCCAAAGAAAGATAAAAATCCTCAAGACAAAGGACCCATGGTAAGGTCTCACTAGAACGTGTCCGTGTCTTATATCTCTACTCTCTTTCTCCTAAATCCTAACAGTCCCCATGAGACTTGCAAACGGAGGAGCAGCAGGCAGCAGCAGTTCATCCTGGGCTTACCCCCTGAACCTGTCTCCAAGGCCCCTATTTTTTATGACTTTTTTGTGAGTTAGCAGCAGCCTCACTTTGGCTCACTCTGTCACTGTGACTTTTGCTTCTCCATGAGTTCATGCAGCCCAGCATGGCCCACTTCTTCCCTATAACATTTCTAGGCAGCCAAAGCAGCCCCACCTAGGCTCACTCCTGTTGCTTCTTCTACCTTTAGTGCTTCCTTTGTTTCGCTGTCCCCAACTTTAATGAACATCCTCTCACAATCACCTGGACCCACATTGTGAAATCTTTCCTGCACAAAGTCGAGAACCCACATACTACTGGCCAGCCTGGGCAGACTGGCTCCAGTCTCTGGTAACAATTCTAGGAGTTAGATAATATTTTTTACCACCCCACTGGTAACATTAATTTCCTTATCTATTTTTTAGCAGATAAAGAAAGAAAATTCTAGCCCTGGTCGGTTTGGCTCAGTGGATAGAGCATTGGCCTGCGAACTGAAAGGTCCCAGGTTTGATTCCTGTCAAGGGCACATGACTGGGTTGTGGGCTCGATCCCAAGTGGGGGACTTGCAGGAGGCAGCTGATCCATGATTCTCTCTCATCATGGATGTTTCTATCTCTCTCTACCTCTTCCTTCCTCTCTGAAATCAATAAAAATATATTTTTAAAAAAGAAAGGAATTTCTAGGGAGTTATAATTCTTTTAAAGATAATATTATTATAAGTTACAGTCTACTTCCTTAATCAAACTCTGCTCTAAAATACAAACAACATAAATCATTGTGGTTTGCAGAAACAGAATCTATAAAGAAGTCAAACTGATATGTGCTTTATTTTCTTTCTCCTTAATTTCATTTTCCTTCTCCCCTATTTCTGCATTATTCCCATTTTATATATACTTTATTATACCCCCTGAAATTTTTTCATAAAATAGCTGAGTATAATTTGCAGTAAATGAATATCACAAATAATTGGTTTCTTTCTACAATTAATAGCACTACTGTGCTATTTTCCACTTTATTATATTGGCATTTAAAAAGCTTAATTCATCCCTAGGGTAAAGGCGTCCTTTCCAGCTCATGTTTGGCTAGGGAGATGATAAGATCATGGTAGAACCAGGGTAAATGGTGGGGACTGGGTGACAGTGGAGTTCCTGTAGGGCTGTAGACCTATGAAATAATGGTTGGGTAGATATACAACTAACCTTTTAAAAACTTATATTCATGTTGGGAGTGAGATGGATATATAAATTTGGGGGGGATTTTCTTTACCTTTGAGAATATATACTTATAAATCACACTTTAATAATTGTCTGATTTCATAAAAGTTATCATTCATATGCAGTTCTAGGAAATAATGGCATACTATCACTGTGTAAAAAACAACAACACAACCCTTTAGCTCTTGTTTCAGGAATTTTTGGATGGGACAAAAGACGGGGAGGGAAATCACGAGCAACCTGCTATAACAGTGACATGGACTAAGTTAGTCCAGTGGTAGCACAGGAGATGTAACTGTAACTAATGGCATGGCATGAGTGACTGAATTTGGTGTTATTCATGGAGTCAGAGCACTACGGAGTAGATACAGGTGATAGGGCTACAGGTAGATAATGAATGTTATGTTGTGTATTTGATTGGAATATCCACAGAAAGGTGACCACTCTGGAGGTGATGTAGGATTGGAGATTCAAGAGTGAGATTATGAGTAGACAGGCATAAAGATGCACACAGAGCTGCAGTTTCTTTTTTTTTTTTTTAAATATATTTTATTGATTTTTCACAGAGAGAAAGGGAGAGGGATAGAGAGCTAGAAACATCGATGAGAGAGATACATCGACCAGCTGCCTCCTGCACACCCCCCACCGGGGATGTGCCCGCAACCAAAGTACATGCCCTTGACCGGAATCGAACCTGGGACCTTTCAGTCCACAGACCGACGCTCTATCCACTGAGCCAAACCGGTTTCGGCCAGAGCTGCAGTTTCAGTAGATAACTTACAAGAGATATTACAGGAAAAGTATACTTAAAATATCTCCCAGTTATGGTTGAAAATTGTCCTGACTACATATTTACATGAACTTTATAGAGGAAGTATACTTTTTCTATAAAAATATTGTATATTTCTGTAGCCAGGTGGCTCAGTCACCACACACAAAAAGGTTACAGTTCAATTCCCCATCATTGCACATACCTAGGGTTGCTATTTTGATCCTTGGTCGGGGAAACACTATTGATGTCTCTTTTTAACATCGATGTTTCTCTCTCTCCTTTCCCCTCTAAGAAAATCAATATCTCCAGGTGAAATTTTTTTCAAAAGGTAAATTATTTTAATATATTTGTCTATATAATTGCATATTATCCTATATAATAAAAGCCTAATATGCAAATCAACTAAACAGTGGAACAACCGGTGGAATGACCAGTCGCTATGATGCGCACTGACCACCAGGGGGCAGATGCTTAATGCAGGAGCTGCCCCAAGCCCACAGGCCCCAGGCCAGCCAAGGTAGGTGCCAGCGGGGACCCCTGATCGCCCCTCCGGTCACCCCGCAGAGGAGGCGACTGGTGGTGGTGGCAGGGGTCAGGGCTGGTGAGCGGGCAGTGCCAGGCCAGCCAAGGGGGGTGTCAGTGGGGGTCCCCTGATCACCCTGCTGGTCACCCCACAGATTGGCCCTGATTGCCGGCCAGGCCTAGGGACCCTTCCCATGCACAAATTGCATGCACTGAACCTCTAGCCTATAATAAACAGATATATTGTTAGATCTTTTCTTTATGTTGGATTATACAACAAGAATTTATAAAATTTATTGTAAGCAAAACTTTAAGTTGATTGATTGGTCCATGAGTCCATGAGAAGTCCAATCAGTGTATTCATAAATGTACTTTGTCAAGGATCCATGTCAGTGTAAATCTATTGCAAGAATTATAAGTCAACCTAAGTTTTAGTAATCAGTTAGCAATATTTTACACTGAACAACTTGCAAAATGCCAAACTTTACTCTGCAGAATTGCTTGTGATAGAGTTATTTAGAAATATTATATGGGCAAGTGCAATAAAATAATTTTCTTTTCAAATAAATACTGTTATAAATTATTAAAATTTGTATTAAATAAAACATGTTTTAAACATTTTAAAATGAGAATATAAATTTAAATGTGTTCATATAATTTATTTAAAATAAAGAAAGATAAGAAAAGCAACTAAAAAGAAGACCAGAAGAAATAATTTTAAAATCTAAAAAATCCTCTTCTGGTAACTTATCGGAAGAAAAACAACTGAAATATTAATTCAAAAGAATATATGCACCCCTATGTTCATTGCAGTGTTATTTACAATAGCCAAAATTTGGAGGCAACCCTAGTGCCCATCAACAGATAAGCAGATATAAATGCTGTGGTGCATTTATACAATGGAATACTACTTGGCCATAATAAGAAGGAATGTTTACCCTTTGCAACACCATGGATGGACCTGGAGAACATTATGCTAAGTGAAGTAAGCCAGTTAGAGAAAGACAACTACCATGTGATTTTATTCATATGTGGAATCTAATGGACAAAATGAATTAATAAGAAAAATAGAGACAGATTCATAGATAGGGAGCTGGCTGACAGCTCTCAGCATGGAGTGAGGGCTAGTTCAGGGGAGTTAAGTGAGCAAAAAATAGTCCTGCTGAAGCAAGTTCTTCTTTGTGGGGTTGGCCCCATGCACAAATGATTCTCCATGGTAGTCATGGTCAGTCCTCACAGCCTATCTTCCTGTGAGTAAATCCCTCCAACTGATGAACCAACAGCAATAAAGTCTCAGCTACCACAGAAGGGGGCATACAATCCACATGGGAAGGGGGGAACACACCTGAAATGCCCACTTGATGACCCCTGAAGCTGTGCCATTGGGCCCTACCAGACACTTACTACATAAAGTCACTCTTCCAAGACCAGGAAATGTAGCATCTCTACCTAATACATAAAAGCAAAACAAAACAAAAAAGGAAGCAGCCAAAATGAGGAGACAAAGAAACATGTCTTGAATTAAATAACAGAACAAAACTCCAGAAAAAGAACTAAACAAAATGGAGATAAGCAATCTACCAAATGCACAGTTCAAAACACTGTTTATAAGGATTCTCAATGAACTTAGGGTCAGGTTAGAGGAATTCAGTGAGGATTTCAACAAAAAGATAGAAAACTTAGAAATGGAGATAGAAAACATAAAAAGAACCAGTCATAAATGAAGAATACAGTAACTGAAATAAACAATACACTGCAGAGAATCAAAAGTAGAATAGATGAAGCAGAGGATCAAATCAGCCATTTGAAATATAAGGAAGCATAAAACTCCCCATCAGAACAGGAAAAAAAAAAAAAAGAAAAAGAATCCCCCAAAATGAGGATAGTTTAAGGAGCCTCTGGGATAACTTAAAGCATAGTAACAGATATCAGAAGGAGAAGAGAGACAGAGAAAGAAATTAAAAATCTATTTGAAAAATAAAGATGGAAAACTCTCCGCACCCACTGGTGAAGGAAATAAACAATTTCTGGAAGTGCAGAGAATCAAAACAAGATTAACCCAAAGAGGCCCACACTAAAACACATAATTAACCCTTTGCACTCGCTTGCTTTTTTTCTCAATTCCTTTATTCTACTCGGGATTTAATTTTGTAAATACCCCAGATTTTACAAAGCGCGGCAGTAGAATAAAAAACTGGAGTTTCTTTTCATACAAACTTATTTATTTGGATTTTTTTATATTTCAAATTATTGATACATTCAAAGAGTAATTTTAATCTCTATAATTTTTCATGGTGTGATATTTTTTGAAACATTCACCCACATGAAGACCTGGTTTACATTCACATGTTTTGCAAATATAAATCGTCTCTCTTCTTCCTCCTTTGATTTTTCTGTTAGAACAAACAACACAACCTTTGTGTTTTTTGTTAGGGTGAGGTGTGATTATATGGAGCTTTCCATCTAAACGTTGCTCTAAGTTAGTGGATAATAATCTACCCCTGGAAGTTAGTGTACTGGTCTAACCTTTTTCACGTGACTGATGTGTCTTAGAAACAAATAGCCTTTGAAGATGCCATTGGTGAAGCTTAGGTGGTGGCATCAGTTGAGACGGCATTTACATTTTACTTGTCCTTTCATGCTAATGAAAACAAGAAAAGATACTGGAAAAATAGACAAAAATCCCCCTTCCCCCCGCAGTGAAACTACGTGTCGAGTGTGGCTCGACATACGAGCTGCTACCGATGCTAACTGTGTCGAGTCACACTCAACATCCGAGTGCAAAAGAAATGCTAAAGGTTATAGACAAAAAAAGAATCTTAAAAGTAGCAAGAGAAAAGCATTTAGTTACCTATAAGGCAGCTCCCTTAAGACTGTCAATTTCTCAACAAAAACTTTTCAGGCTAGAAGGGACTGGCATGAGATATTCAAAGTGATAAAAATCAAGGACCTACAACAAGATTATCCAGCAAAGCTATTATTTAAAATCAAAGGAAAGATAAAGAGCTTCCCAGACAAGAAAAAGCAAAAGGAGTTCATCACCACCAAACCAGTATTACATGAAATGTTAAAGTCTTCTTTAAGAAGAAGGAAGGAAAAAATAAGGAAAAAAACATGAATAACAAAATGGCAATAAATACATAGTTGCCAACAATTACTTTAAGTGCAAATAGATAAAATGCTTCAATCAAAAGATATACATAAAAATAAATATGTAGATCAATGAAAAATAATAGAGAGCCCAGAAATTTAACACATGTCACTATAGTCATTAAAGGAGTAAAAACTACAATGGACTAAAGATTGCTATTCAATAAATGGTGCTGGGAAAAGTGGACAAATACATGAAAAAAATATAACTAGACTACCTTCTTACACCATACACAAGAATAAATTCAAAATTATTAAAAACTTAAATGTTAGTCTTAAAATCATAAAAATCCTAGAAGAAAACATAGGCAATAAAAGCTCAGTCATTTCTCATAGCAATATTTTTTTCTGATTTATATCCTCAGTCAAGAAAAACAAAAGAAAAAATAAACAATGGGACTATATTAAACTAAAAATGTTTTGTACAGTAAAGGAAAACATCAACAAAATGAAAAGAGAACCCACAGAATGGGAGAACATATTCACCCATACATCTGATAAGGGTTTAAAGTCCAAAATTTATAAAGAGCTTTATAACACCAAAACAACAAACATTTCAATTAAGAATGGGCAAAGGTCCTGAACAGACACTTCTCTGAGGTGGGTGTATAGATGACCAATAGACACGAAAAGATGCCCAATGTCACTAATCATCAAAGAAATGCAAATTAAAACTATAATGAGATCACCTCATGCCTTTCAGAATGGCTATCATCAATAAATCAACAAACAACAAATGCTGATAGGAGGTGGAAAAAAAGGGTAACCATTGTGCAGTTTTGGGAATGCAGATTGGTGTAGCCACTATGGAAAGCAGCATGGAGTTTCCTCAAAACATTAAAAATAGAACTGCCTCATGACCCAGTGATTCCATTAATATATCTGAAGAAACTTGAAACATCTATTTGAAAGAATTTATGCACCCTTATGTTATTGCAGCCTTATTTATAATAGCCAAGATTTGGAAGAAACTCATTTGCCCATCAATAGATGAATAGATAAAAATGAGTCTTACATGTACACAATGGAATGCTACTCAGCCATCAAAAAAAAGGATCTCTTGCCCTTTGTGACAGCATGGATCATTATGCTAAGTGAAATAAGCCGGTCAGAGAAAGACAACTACCATATTATTTCATCCATGTGTGGAATCTAATGAATAAAATGAACTAACAAGCAAAATAGGGACAGACTCACAGATAGAGAGCCAGTTGATAGCTGTTGGTGAGGCAGGGCTAGGACAGTGGAGAGACTGAGGGGAAAAAAAAAAGAAAGAAAGAACTCTCCAACATGGACAACAGAGTAGTGATTTCCAAGGGAGTCGAGGAGGGAAGGTGGAGGCAGAAGTGTGTATAGGGGGATAAATGACAATGGAAAAAACAAAATGAAAAAAGATAGACAGTTGCTGAATGGATAACAAAACAAGATCTCACATCTGCTGTCTACAAAAGACCCACTTCAGATAAAAACACACACAGACTGGAAGTAAAGGGACAGAAAAAGACATTTCATGAACATTAAAACACAACAGATAAATTTGGGTAGCAATATTTATACCAGACAAAATATACTTTAAAACAAAGGCTGTAACAAGACAAAGAAGGAACCAGCAATTCTACTTCTAGGTATTTAGCCAAGGATACCCCAGACACTAAATCAAACAGACATATGCATCCATATGTTCCTTGCAGTGTTATGTACAATAGCCAAGATATGAAAGCAACCCAATTGTTCATCACTAGATGAAGGATTATGAAGAAGTGGTGTCTTTATACAATGGAGTATGACTCAGAATATATATAAAAAAAAAAAAAGGAATGAAATCTCACCATCTGCAACAGTGTGGATAGACCTAGAGGGTATTGTGTTCAGTGAAATAACTCAGACAAAGACAAATGCCAGATGATTTCACTTGTATATGGAATCTAAAGAAAAAAGCTAACAACAAAATAAGCAAACAAGCAGATCAGAAACAGACTTATAGATTCAGAAGACATTTTGACACCTGCAATATGGGAGGGGGCTGAAGGGATGGGTGAAAAACATGAAGGAATTAAGAAATACATATTGGTAGTGACATAATAGTCGTGGGAATGTAAATTACAGCATAGGGAATATGGTTAGCAAAATTTTAATTACTATTTGGTGTCAGATGGGTACTAGACTTATCAAGTTGACCACTTCATAAGTTATATAAATGACTAATCATGGGTTATACACCTAAACTAAAAATAATATTGTATGTCAACTCTAATTGAAAAAATACTTTAAAAGATAAAAAACCTGGAAAATAGATAAATGTACTACTACAGCAGAGACTTAACACCACCCTCTCAGAAATGGACAGATCCAGCAGGTAGAACATCAGTAAGGGCATAGTTAAAATCAACAATAGCATTTGTCAACTGGAAATAATGGGCATTATAAACTATTTTATAAAAAACCTGTAGAATACACATTATTCTCAATTTCATTTGGAACATTAACCAAAATAAAAACATTCAGGCCATAAAACACACCTTAACAAACTTAAAGGGATAGAAATCATACAATGTTTGACCTTAGACAACCAAGAATTTAAATTAGATTAATAACAAGAAAATACTTTGAAAATTTCAAAACACTTGAACATCAAATGACACACTTTAAGTAACACATGGGTCAAAGAAGAAATATCAAGAAATCTTAAAAAACTTTTTGAACTAAATGAAAATGAAAATACAACTTATCAAAATTTATGGGATACAGTAAAAGTAGTTCTTAGAGGGATATTTATAGCATTGAATGCATACATTAGATAAAATGAAAGATCTAAAATCATGCATCTAAGCTTTACCTTAGAACTAGATAATGAGCAAAACAAATCCAAAGTAAATAGAAGAAAATAAATAAGAATTAGAGCAGATACCAATGAAATTGAAAACAGAAAGTCAGTAGAGAAAAATCAATGCACCAAAAACTATTTATTAAGATCAATAAGTTTGATAACCCTATAGCCAGATAAACATAAAGGAGTGCAAAAATTATTAAGACCAGAAACTAAAAGGGGATATGACTATGCATCCCAGGGAAATTAGAAGGAAAAATCAAGAAATACTATGAAAAACTCTCTACCCACAAATTTAATAAACTGTATGAAATGGACCAATTCCTTCAAAGACACAATCTGTCAAAACTCACACCTGAAGATATAGGCAATCTGATAGGTCTATATCTACTGAAAAATATGAATCAGCAATTAATACCATATAGAAAGTACCAGGCCTAGATGGATTCACTGCTGAATTCTACCAAACATTTATGGAAGAAATGATCCCAATTCTCTACAATCTCTTTTAGAAGACAGAAGCAGGGGGATCCTATCTCATTATATGAGGCCAACATTATCCTCAAACAAAACTAGACAAAGACATAATAAGAAAGTATTGCAATTGTGAGGAACCATAAAGGAGAAGACTAAAATATATGCTAAAGTTGGTCCTACATTTAAAGTTTTGTCTGCACAGGAGAATTATCACTTTTCCTAAGCTTAAAGCAGTTTAATACTCTAAAGTAATATTGTTACATACTTTGCTTTCTCTCATTCAAATAAAAAATGAGACTTAAAAAAAAAAAAGAAAGGAAAAATCGTAAAAGAGTTTACCAGACCATGACTGGTAACAGTAGGAAAAAAGAGAATTAGAATTTTTCTTAGACTCTGAATCCCAGTTTCTTTTTTTAGAATTTGCATAGAAACAGGAATTTTAAAAAGTTATGAAAACAGAATTTTAAATTTTGTCTTGTTAGAATATATTACTTCCAAGACGTCCACTGATTTAGAACTAAAAACAAATGCCTGTTTATTTCATTTAATCCCCGCCCATCTCATAGCCTTAGATATATCACTTAATCACTATGTTGCAATTTTCTTGATTTCTAATTTTAAAATATAATACATTTACCTCCAAGAGTTACTGAGTATATAAAATGAGATGATTATGGCCGAAACCGGTTTGGCTCAGTGGATAGAGCGTCGGCCTGCGGACTGAAAGGTCCCAGGTTCGATTCCGGTCAAGGGCATGTACCTTGGTTGCGGGCTCATCCCCAGTGGGGGTTGTGCAAGGGGCAGCTGATCGATGTTTCTCTCTCATCGATGTTTCTAACTCTCTCTTCCTCTCTGTAATAAATCAATAATATATTTAAAAAAATAAAATAAAAAAATAAAATGAGATGATTATGAAAGCACTTTTTAAAGTAACACACACACACACATAGGCAGATGCATAATCCCACACATACTGTCAATTCCTTATGTTTAGGGTAGCTTCAAGTCCATAATTTGATTTTGATCCAGTTCACATTATTGATGAGGCACTAAAAAATCCTCAAATAAATACTAGCAAAAAAAGAGAAATGTATTATGCTCTAATGCCATGGTTGGCAAAGTGCAGCACGCGAGCCACATGCGGCTCTTTGGCCCTTTGAGTGTGGCTCTTCCACAAAATACACGGCCTGGGCGAGTCTATTTTGAAGAAGTGGTGTTAGAAGAAGTTTAAAAAATTTGGCTCTCAAAAGAAATTTCAATCATTGTACTGTTGATATTTGGCTCTGTTGACTAATGAGTTTGCCGACCACTGCTCTAATGAGTTTTAACCTTGCACCAGGCCATTTCTAATTGATTTTACTATTTAGTAGACATTCATTTTTTAATGATCTCTTCAAGCATCCTGAGAAAATTCACCTCACGTAGGCTTTCAAGTGTGAGCATTATGCAGTTCTAATGAGCAACTTTCTTTTATGTTTCCCTTTGATTTTACTAGAGACTTAACCCTCCTCTAAAGATATAAAGATGTCTCACAACGTGTAACCTGCTGCTTTGTTTAGCATCACTTAATTGGTAGCTTCCCTAAATTATTGATCTTTGCATGAGGACATTCAAGTTAGTATAACCATTCTAGTTCGGACAAAAGGTTTGTAAAAGGTTTTAATAGGGCCAACAAATGCAATTATATTGATGTTCTAGTTTTCCTTTATTAGCTTAGAATACGGAACATGTGCACACATGGGTCAAAAGATTGCTTTAACCCAGTTTAGGATTATGAATGCAGTATCTATATGTTGAATTTTGTGTTAATGTCAACGATTCTTATACTGCCTGTGATCTTGATTTGTTGAAAAATGTTTTTAAGGCAACTTTAAATAAGCATATAATTTAGATCTTGTTGTCCAGATAGGCAAGTAAAATGGAAATGATTAATATATGTTTTTATATGACATAAGGGAAAATATAACCTTTTATTTCATACTAGTAGATTGATTGTTAAAGAAGTCAGTATAGTGTTATTTCTGTGTTAGTGAAAATATTTAGGCAGGGAGTCACTGAGGTTTTTCCTATCTTGTTTAGCTTCTAGGGCAACTGACTAGATGTCTCTTGGAGCTGAAGTAACAAAATCTAAAAGATAACTCGTTGACTATTTTTCCTGAATACATACGGAGTCAATGTGTGTCTGAATCCACTGGATGATGCTGAGAGACAGATTATCAGATTAAAGTGACTGGATGATGGAGGAATATTGGAAATTTGCACCATTCATCACTTTGATTTATGTTTGCCAAAAGAAAATGTCTCTTAAAGAATGAAATTTGTCCTCAGGCAATTTTGCTTCCTAATTTGAACTCATTCCCTAACATCACATTAAGTGGTCATCGCAAGCTCTGATGACTCGTGTGCATAACCTGGGAAGGAACATTTCCACTTCATTAAATTCCTATCTGGAGATACACTAATTTACCCTAACATAATTCACACACTTGCTGGACCTAATTACCTTACCAATGCAATCTGCAGATATAAACACCTGCAGTGCTATAATAAGGAAAAAAAAATATCATCAACTAATTCAATAAAAGTAATTTTCCCCTTCATTACACAATAACTGTCGTTGTTAACTAATTACAGTGTGGCTTACAGCACTTCTAAAAATATTAATATTATTAAATTTCTCTGCTCCTGTGATTTGAATACCAGGGCCCTGAGTCTTAGGTTATTTAGGTTTGTAAGTTACCGTGTTTGCTGGGGATTACATGAAAGCAGCAGGTAGCTAACACTCTGCACCCATTAAGTTCTACAATTGATACAGCCACTTAGAAAGAAGACATGTAAATGGGCAGTGAGGTAATTAGGGAAGCATAATTTTATTTTCCTAATGAAAACATAATATAATGACAATTTTCTTTACTATTCTGACATCAACAATTACATCAGTATTGCTGCCTTTGTGAAGACATTACCTAGTTAAGCTTAGCCAACATTTTTGAAAAAGGTATTTTCAGAAAACTCAGATAAAGTAGTATTGTTAGCACTATGGAATGAAAGCATTTTCTTTTTGGCCTTTCTCTGCTTCGTGTTTGGTTTTGATCCAGATGCTCAAGCTTTAGAAGAGATTGTAAATCAGAGTGTGGTTTGCCTTATGAGGAAGCATTACCATTTATTGCACCAGGACCTCCTAGGTACTTTCCATGAGGACTAGAGCTTGGGTGAGAGAAGTTGAATCTTTTATCTTGTGCTTATTGGCTTGGTATGTTACTATAAAGTATTTTTTTTTCTTTAGATTGTCTTTTGGGAAGTAATGGAATACCTCATTCAGGATTCTATAACAAATACTTACTTTGCTTTATTTTGAGCAGAAATGATACTTTACCCATGTGAGAAAAATTATTGCAACATCATTATCAGCTGGTGGTAAACTCTGGGAATGTTCCCTACAATTCTAAATGCTTTTATTACTCCATCAGAAAAATGAAAATTGTTCCTGAAAATAGCTTACTCTTACAGAGATCCTGCAAGAACAATTCATGATAATGGGAGTAAAATTATTGACAAAACATTCTATCTATCTATCTATCTATCTATCTATCTATCTAATCTAAATAAAAGACTTTCACTCAAAGCATTAAATTGTTATTTCTTCAGATTTCATCTATCATTTATGAGTTAAGCACTCATAAAAATTCAGAAACATTCTGCCATCCTGTCAGCCAGAATATAAGAAAATGTTTACTCTTTCCTTATAGGTCAATCCTTTGTAGCTTAAAACCTGCTTATTTAAAACAGTGGTATAACTGACTGCCTGGACACCAGCTGCCACTAATTCTCTCTGCCTGCTGGCTAGAGAATAACTTAGCTGTGTATAGAATAAACAGCTATGCCAACCTTCTAGCCTGGAAATTACAAAGTCAAGGAAGGCCTTAAGGAGTATAATGACAGGAAAACAACTGTATGTTACAACTAGTCTTCAAGATCAGTAACTTTTATATCAAGGAACTTTATTTTACACATAATGCAATTTGCATATAATAATTATTTGATTTTTATAGCAATACTCTGACAAAGATATGGCTCAGTAGTTTATTAGGTAACTTGCTAAAGTTATATTATTAGCAAATTACAAAATTATGACTTTTAAATTGAAATAATCTAATTGTAAAATCGATGCTTTTCCCTCTATATCTTTCTGACTGATCTCAGGTATTTGCAAACTTTTAATAATATCATATGTATAGTATATGTATATATTTGTTTCCTCACAAACACTATGTATACATTTACAGATACAGGTAGATAAATAAACATGCATACATATATTGGTATTCCAAAGCACATGCTCACATAGATTTTTTTCTGACTTTCAAACCGACTGAGATACAAATTTTTTTTAACTTGATCAGTCTGTAGTAATGAATATGTTTTACAATAGAAGAAAATATGAAATTTTGTGCTGGTTATAAATAGGTTATCATTTACAGTACTAAATACTGCATTTTAAATATGTGAAAAACTAATGCTTTTTTATTAGATATTATAGCACAGTTGCACATAGCAACACTACTTTTTCAACTGTCACTACAGTTTTCTAGCATGTTGTAATGTATTATTTGCAATAACATGGAATTTTTTAAATAATACAATTCAAGGAGACAGTGTTTTACCTTTATCCATAAAATTGATGATGTTGTGCTTAAAAACAGGAAAAGGAGAAAAGAAAAGATAAAACATGTATAAAACTCTGGGGTAATTCTGCAAAGCAGTTGTGGACATCAATGAAAATAAGCATCTTTGGGATATAAGAACTTTTTATTTCTTTTGACATAGATGTCTAATGCTTCAGACACATTTCTTTTTTCACATATGAAGAGATACACATTGCTTTCTATCTAAAGTCAGCACTATATTTTCAACACAGCAAGCTAACATTTTCTCTAACTTTATGTGCAATTCTAATTTTTTCTTCAGTCTCAAGTTATTAAATAATACAAGATGTACCCAGATATTGGATTCAGAGAGACTACAACCTAAATCAAAATCCACCTAATCAATCACAAGGCAAAATTTTGATAAGATAGTTAACCACTCTTAGCTTTAGGCCTTTATTTTACAAAAAGGATAGTAATAATTTATCTGGTAAGGTAAATTTTCCTGGTTTGGGAAACCAGGTGAGGGCAATTTAGTATTATTAAAATGGCTGTAACAATAATTTTAAATATTCCTATCCATGAACACAGAAAAAGCATTTGATGAAATTAAGCAATCATCTATACTAATAAAAGCCTAGGTGGCCCTTGCATGTGACGTTGTCACAAGATGGCCACCACAAGATGGCTGCCACAAGATGACCACACGCACAGCGGAGGCCGGGCCCCGCAGCCACTCCACATGGTGAGGCCTCGGGTTCCTGTGGCTCCATGCATCGCAGAGGAGGCTGGTCCTGGCATCTCTGCTGCCTCACGTGGAGGAGGCGGGTCCCAGCGGAGGAGGCAGATTGCAGTAGGGGAGGGCAGTTGTGGGTGATCAGGCCGGCAGGGGAGTGGTTAGGGAGCGATCAGGCTGGCAGGCAGAAGCAGTTAGGGGCAATCAGCCAGGCAGGCAGGCAGGCAGGCAGGCAGGCAGGCAGGCGAGCAGTTAGGATTCAGAGGTCCCTGATTTTGAGAGGGATGTTTGACTGCCGGTTTAAGCCCAATCCCTATAGGGGTCCCAGATTGGAGAGGTTGTAGGCTGGGCTGAGGGACACTCCCCCTCCCCATGCACATATTTCATGCACTGGGACAGTAGTTTATTATAAAAACTCCCAGCAAAGTGGGAATAGAAGGAACATACCTCAATGTAATAAAGGCCATATATGACAAACCCATACATAGCCAACATTATACTCAATGGGCAAAAACTACAAGTGTTTCCCTTAAGATTGGGAACTGCTTTCACCACTCTTATTTGATATAGTACTGGAAGTCATAGCCACAGCAATAAGACAAGAATAAGAAATAAAATGCATCCAAATTGGAAAGAAAGAAGGAAAACTGTCATTATTTGAAGATGACATTATATTATATATAGAATGCCCTAAATATTCAACCAAAAAGCTACTAGAGCTGATAAATGAATTGAGTAATACTGAATCAAAATAAATATCCAGAAATTGGTTGCATTTTTATAAACTAATAATGAACTATTAGAAAAGGAAACTAAAAACAAAAAAAATCTCATTTACAATTGCTTCAAAAATATAGGAATAAATTTAACCGAGGATGTGAAAGATTTGTACTCAAAAAATTATAAGACACTGAAGAAAGAAATTGAAGATGATACAAGTAATGGAATGTTCATATAACTCAAAGCAATCTCTATATTCAACACAAATCTTAACAAGATACCAATGGTGTATTTCAGAAAACTAGAACAAATATTCGAAAAAATTTATATGGAACCACAGAAGACCCCAAATATCAAAGCATCCTGAAAAATAAGAAAAAAGTTGGAGAAATCATGCTATCTGGTATCAAACTATACTACAAGGCCATAGTAACCAAAACAGCATGGCAGTGGCATGAAAAAAACAACAACATATAGGTCAATGGATCAGAATACAGAGCCCAGAAATCAACCCACATCTTATGGTCAATTAATAGTTGACAAAGGAGGCAAGAACATACAAAGGGATAAAGATAGTCTATTCAATAAATGGTGTTGGATAAATACATGTAATTATAATGAAACTAGGCCACTCACCATACACAAGAGTAAACTCAATATGGATTAAAGGCTTAAATGTTAGCCTCAAAATCTTAAAAATCAAAGAAGAAAACATAGACAGTAAAATATCAGACATTTCTTGTAGCACAATAGCTAAGATTTGGAAGCAGCCTAAGTGCGCATCAGCAGATGAGTGAATTAAAAAACTTTGGCACATCTACACAATGGATTACTATGCTGCTGTATAAAGGAAGGAACTCCTACCATTTGTAATAGCATGGATGGAGCTGGGGAGCATTATGCTAAGTGAAATAAGTCAGTCAAAGAAAGATAAATATCACATGATCTCACTCATTTGTGGATTATAATGAACAACATAAACTGATGAACAAAAACAGATCTAGAGACAGAGACGCATCGATCAGATGCTCAAACCTCAGAGGGAAGACAGGGGAGGACGGGTTTAAGGGGGAGAGATCAACTAAAGGACTTGTATGCATGCATATAAGCATCACCAATGGATACAGACACCGCGGGGTGAGGGCATGAGTGGGGGGGGCGGGGGAACAATGGGAGGATAAGGACACATTTGTAATACCTTAATCAATAAAGGATAAAACACACACACACATAAAAAGAAAGACTAATCCTAGGTAATAAGCTAGTAATAAAACATATGAAATTTAAAAAAAAATGAAAAGAGAACCAACTAAATGGGAGAATATATTCACCAATGATTCCTTTGATAAAATTTATAAAGAACTTATATAACTCAACACCAAGAAAGCAAACAATCAAATTTTTTAAAAAATGGGCCAAGAACCTGAAAAGATACTTCTCCAATGAGGACATACAGATGGCAAGGAGATATATGAAAAGATGCTCAATGTTACTAATCATCAGAGAAATGGAAATTGAAACAACAATGAGATATCACCTCATGTCTTTTAGAATAGCTATCATCAATAAATCAACAAATTAATGTTAAAGTGGATGTGGAAATAAAGGAACTCTCATACACTGTTGATGGGAATGCAAATTTGTGCAGCCACTGTGGAAAGCAGTATGGAGTTATCTCAGAAAATTAAAAATGGAACTGCTTTATGACCCAGTGATTCCACTTCTTGAAATTTATCCGTAGAAACCTGAAATACTAATTCAAAAGAATATATGCACCCCTATGTTCACTGCAGCATTATTTATAATAGCCAAGATCTGGAAGTAGCCCAAGTGTCCATCGGTAAATGAGTGGATTAAAAAACTGTGGAACATTTACACAGTGAAGACTAGTTGGCCATAAAAAAGAAGGAAATCTTTCCCTTTGTGACTACATGGATGGACCTGGAGTGTATTATGATAAGTGAAATAAGATAAAGACAAGTACCATACATTTCACTTATATGTGGAATCTAATGAACAAAACAACAAGCAAAATATAAACAGATTTATAGATAAGAGAACAGGTTGACAGCTATCACAGGGGAGGGTGTTTGGAGGATGGGTGAGAAAAGTAAAGGAATTAAGAAAAACAAAATTGTGGACACAGACAACTCCAGAGTGAAAGGAGTATTGCTGGAGGTAGAGATAGGTAAAGCGGGGGGGGGGTGGGGGGGGGAGGCGGGTAACAGTGATAGGAGACTTGACTTAGGGTGGTGAACACACAATAAAATATACAGATGATGTATTGTAGAATTTTACACCTAAAACCCATATAATTTTATTAACAAAGGTTACCCCAATAAATCCAATAAATAAAATTTTAAAAAGAAATGTAACTAACTCTAAATCATGGACTAAAAATTGCTATAATCTATTGCTTATGGGTTAGAAAGTTGTATTTTATCCTGATTGTGGTGTGGATTGGCTTGGATTTGATAATGCAGTCAGTTTAACTTACAAGAATTAATTAAGCATTTACTATGAACCATGGAATTGGATTAGGCATTTTTTTGTGTGATTGCATGATGTGTTACTGCAAGAAGACTAGTTTTAATGTATTGACAACAGGAAAGATTTTACAGGAAGAGAAACCTGACTTGCATTACAAAAGCTATATCTTTTTTTTTAAAATATATTTTATTGATTTTTTACAGAGAGGAAGAGAGAGGGATAGAGAGTTAGAAACATCGATCAGCTACCTTTTGCACACCCCCTACTGGGGATGTGCCCACAACCAAGGTACATGCCCTTGACCGGAATCGAACCTGGGACCCTTGAGTCCGCAGGCCGATGCTCTATCCACTGAGCCAAACTGGTTTCGGCCTACAAAAGCTATATCTTATTTGCTATTTGTCACAGGACAAGTTACAGAATATATCTTAGGATAAGTAACTTCAAAGGTTAAACCATTTCATTCTATCAAAGCGTGTTTACTAGACTAGTCTTAAATAATTGATAATATTATTATCTCCCAGATAGCCTACACATGCACACACAAGTACATGTATCATTTAACCCTTTTCCAATATGCAAATATTGGTGGCTATATTTAATAAAATGAGGCACTATTGCTTGTGAGAGTTGTATAAAATTATAAAATTAGATGCCAACCATCAGTCATTTAATAAAACTTTCCACATAAATTTTGTGAGATCATGAAAAATAACTATTTTTATACATTTGAAATTTTAATGTAAAGACACTTCATCTTTCCTAATCACCTCATTTTACTTGCCCCAAATAAAAGCATCTTTCATTTCACTCTTTCTTTATGTAACTTTATTTATAACTGGAGGCTCGGTGCACGAAATTGGTTCACGGGGGGTGAGTGGTGTCCCTCAGCCCAGCCTGCACCCTCTCCAATCTGGACCCCTCGAGGGTGTCCAGTGGGATCAGGCCTAAACGGGCAGTCAGACATCCCTTTCACAATCCAGGACTGCTGGCTCCCAACTGCTCACCTGCCTGCCTTCCTGATTGCCCCTTACCACTTCTGCCTGCCAGCCTGATCACCCCCTAACCACTCCCCTGCCAGCCTGATTGATGCCTAACTGCTCTCCTGCCAGCCTGTTTGTCCCTAACTGACCTCCCATGCAGGCCTGGTCACCCCTAACTGCCCTCCCCTTCAGGCCTCGTCACCCCTAATTGCTCTCCCCTGCAGGCCTGGTCCCCCCCAATTGCTCTCCCCTGCAGGCCTGGGTCCCCTGCAACTGCCCTTCCCTGCAGGCCCGGTTGCCCCCAACTTCCCTCCTCTGCTGGCCTGGTCATCCCTAACTGCTCTCCCCTGCAGGCTTGATTGCCCCCAACTGCCCTCCCTTGCAGGCCTGGTCCCTCCCAACTGCCCTCCCCTGCTGGCCTGATCACCCACAATTGCCCTCCCCTGCTGGCCTGATCCCTCCCAACTGCCCTCCCCTGCTGGCCATCTTGTGGCGGCCATCTTGTGTTACAGAATATATATCAGGATAAGTAACTTCAAAGGTTAAACCATCTCATTAAATTGAAAAAAAGGGGATACCTCAAATATTTCAGACATTCAAAAGTAAGATATGAAATCTCCAGGGGCCATAAATTTGACAAATTTGATTTTTAAAACACCTGAAAAATAAAACATATCAGAAATAGAGAAGAAATAAAATATTTGAGTAGTCCTGAATCTGCTGAAGTAGTTGTATATGTAATTAAAAAATATTTTCCCCATGAAAACTGCAGACCCAGATAGCTTAAATAATTCTGCCAATACGCTAAGGAAAAAATCATGACAACTTTGCACAAACTGTTCTAGAAATGGAAATATATGGATGACCTGTGGATTCTGGGGTATGTTTTTATGTAAATGATTTTAGGGCAAAAGTTCTGAAATGAACTTTTATGTAAGCTTAATCCCTTATGTTTCATCACTGTATCAATTGATTATATGTAGATTCTATCATATTTTTTGTATCCTAATTATATTATTCAATATACTTATTTCCCTCCCCAACTATATGTCTTTATGTATATAATGAGGTATTTCTTTGTCTATGTAATTTCTTTTATAAACTTGAAAATGGCCTGACTGAAGACAAAATTCCTTGTAGATTAACTACAAAATATTGACCGTAATTTGTATCCTTTAATCATATTCATTCAACTGATTAAGATCATGCAACTGTTCTTAAGAAGACTCCTTTTTATTCTACTTTTCTCAAAATTGTGATGAGAGACAAAATAAGTCTACTGAATTTACATCACTTTCTATTCCTTGCAAAGAATATGTAGTTAGTCCAATGTGACTTCTATTGGAAAACTTGTGCTGAGTTCCAGAGAACACTGTTCCCTGTTGTGGTTCTTAAAGCTTATCTCTTAATAATTGATAAATCTTCATTCCCCATGAGGGTCAATGTTTTGTCCTTTTTACTAGTTCATCTACACTTATCTTTCCCTAGATGCTGCTGCTGAGGATGATGATGCTGGTAGTAATTTCTTTATTTAAATGCATAAAGTATTACTTTCTTAGCATAGGAGGTCTTTTATCAGCCTATTGATTCTCACTTCTATTTAAGTCTTTATCAGACTTCATGACAAATCTAAACCTAATGTGGAATTAGTGACCATGCGGTGCATAAGTCAACCAACTGAGCCACGCAGGCCAGGGCAATAAATTAAGCTCTTCATGGGTAATTAAATCTGTTTTAATTAGGCAGTATAGTTTATCATTGACAATTTCTTTCCCTATCTAGTAAATATTCACTAGATCCGTGTTCTTAAATCAGTATTTTCATGTATAAATGACTACACTAGGTTTTGTGGGGATTTCATGAAATCATACTGCTAAATACAAAACAAAAAACTATTAAAATTCAAATAAGCATGTATTCATGTATTTTTTAATACTCTGTGGGCCAAAATTAAAAAAAATATATAAAAAACCTAACTGTATTCTCATAAATTAAAAATATAACCAGCCTACAATTTATCTACAAATAATATCCAGTAAAATAAACCTCCTAATTAAGCTAGTTTTACTGTTATTCCTGTTAATTTAGCAGGCTTCATGCCAGTATTTGGGGAAAATACATCTCAGTGAAATTATAGTTGCATAAATTCATATCTATGCTGGAGTATACTTAGGTTGTCATTTACCTACCTGTTAATAGGGTTGATAGATTAGGAGAAAAATTGTAAATGAAAAATTATAAAAAAATTTTTTAAATCCTTTAGTCAAAGCAAATGGTAATCTTCAAGCTATCATAATCTCCTAGAAAACTCTTCATCAAAGATGTTTAATAATTAGTCCTCAAAACACTATAAAACTGGTTCATAAACATCAAGAGGTTGAAAATTTGATTTGTAAGAATAGAAAACAATGGTTTTATTTTACACAGAATCTTTAAACAGCATGATTTCTCCATTAATATAAATTAATTCTTCTTGTGATCAATCTACCAGCATTATTTGATAAAGCTTCCTAAATATAAAGAAGTGCCACTTTAAAATGCACATAATATGGAATTCATTCAATAAATATTACCCTTCAAGCAATTCTGTTTGTGAATTATATAATCAAAAGGGACCTGGCCTATGCATCAGGAAACCTGTATTCTAGCACAGGAATTCCACTGACTAGCTATGTAACAGGGGAAGGCCCATAACTTTCCTAGGTCTCTGCTTACTGACTTTTAAATTATAGTGATTTAACTAAATTGCCTTTACAATCCTTTACAATAACTTATATGTCCTTCCAGACAACCTTCTGGACAAAGCCAGGGCTGCGAGGGAAGCCCAGGTCCCGGGTGCCTGCCAGAGGCCAGAGGGAAGCCCGAGTCCCGGGTACCAGAGGGAAGCTGGTGCCAGCAGCCGGGGGAAGGAAGGCCTATTCTTGCACAAATTTAGTGCATTGGGCCTCTAGTTTTTCAGAAGATACGATTCCAAAAATCAGTTGATAATTGGAACAAATATAATTTAGGCTTGGAGTGTTAAATTAGATAAATGTCAAGCAAGGTTTATATTATTGTATTAATAAATTCCTTAAGACTTGTTTTGTGACCTATATGTGAATTAGCCTAAGAATGTTCCACACATGTCTGAGGAGAATGAGAATTATTCTGTTGTTGGGAGAACCTTTTGCATGTTTGTTAGGTCCATTTGGTCTACAGTGTTGTCCAAGACTGGTGTTTCCTTATGGATTTTCAGTCTGGATGTTCTATCCATTATTGAACGTAGGGTATGTAGTCTCCTAAAATTATATTGCTGCCAATGTCTCCCTTCAGATTTGTTAATATTTGCCCTATACATTTAGGAGATCTGATGATGCTGGGTGCATATATATTTAATTATGAATAAATAATATTTTCAACTTTTCTATTTCCTTAGAAATTATGTAAAATTAGCATGAGATGTATTGTTCACCTAACAATATCCTATTATCTTGTTTGCAAATAGATAAACTCTAATTTTAAGGTCAAAAGCAGGCAAATAGCAAATTTAGATGTTACAACATAATATAAAAGTGAAATGGTTGTGCACTGGGTTTCCTGGCTCCCTGTGTGGAAATGGCAGGCAGTCACAACACAGGAGTAGAATTTCTTCATACAAAGTCCACTGAAAATGAGAGCAAATCCATGCCTGCTTTCAAAGCAAATTTTATTGTTAACCAATTGATGGTCTTCAGTGGTTGCACCGTTTCACTTCTCTTACCCACCAAAATGCAAGCTAATAAAATAGAAACAAAACCACTTACAAACAAAACTTGCTCTAGAAAAATGAATTATTGGGAGGCGAAGGAAAAGAAACTTTCAAGGTAACAGAAACCAATATTTTTTTTCACAATTGGGATGCACGCAATTCATTCTATGGTTGGGAAGAGGCTTGCTGCTAGATTGCAGTAGCAAAGGTTAAAGAAGGATAAACAATCATGTTATGTTTCTGGTTCAGTAGATTATAAGTTTTCCCAGAAACAAATAAAAGGTGCAAGATCATCGAAGATACAGATGCACAAAGTATTTGTTTCCACACATAACCCAATAAATTTTAAAATAAATGTTTCAGATATGAAACACATACAAAATACTTTTTAAATATACTCAACATTATTATTTGCTATCCTAGTTTTGAAACTATTCCACATTCTTTCAAGTTCTAAAGAATTATAAACTTAGCAACAGTAACATGAAAACCTGTGGCCCCTCCAGAGTCTTTATCATTCCCGAGGTTAGGCTGAAACTAAGTGGATTCAAGAAGGAAATGATTCTGGTGAATTTACAAGGCCAGAAATGTCTTTTATTTTATATACCACTCTCCCTACTTGTTTTAGATTCCTGAATAGTTCCCTTTAGGAAATGAACCTTGCTATTTTCATGTTTTGTCAAGTATATAGATATAATAAAAAACAATTTAAAAAGGAGCAAATCACAAACTATATGTTCTTAACACTATTAAAAACCTCAGCATCAGTATCTTTCACTAACACAAACTCAGGCTATGGCATTGTGACCTGGGGAGATTGGTGTGTGAAAAACAATGGTTTATTTTTAGGTGTAAACAATACATTCCTATAGTAAATGGCATTAAAGTGGACAACATCTTCATTTATTTCACTTTACCTCATCACAATATAACACTTGCTATTGAAGTATGAGTAAATAACTATTTTGAAGTAATTCCAAAATCTCCAAATCATGTATTTTATCTGTTTCTTGCACGTTTTCAAAAAAAAAGAAAAAAAAACTCCACATAGACTATACTTATCTTTTTCATTTTAGACAATTAGATCTCAAATATAATAACCTGACGTTAACTTGACAAGCAGACCAGATTCTCAAGCCTTTAAACGAAAATATCTTTTATATTTTTATCATTACATCAGTCCTAGGTAAATGGTTCTTCCACTGTCTCTCTCTTCTTTTTGTCACCCTCACAACTAAAAGGTAGAATATATATTATAATGGTATTCCCCCTAATAACATATTTAAAAACATGGAAGCAGCAAGATTTATAAATATTAAATTACAATTTTTATATTTTCTTCTTTACCACACCCTCCATGGATATTATTCCTTTATTAAGGACATGCATCTTTTAACAACACATTTAAACTGTGTAATGTGATGTTCAGTTTGATACATAAATAAACTCTCAGAAAACCTTGTCAATTAGAGTGTTGGGAAATGCTGTTTCCTTAAGGCTACTGCAAGCATGATTTTGAATGGACTGTAACAACACCCTGAATATGTGGTACTGAAAGCTCTCAACAGGAATCCATCATATAAAGATTAATATGTGGATAGAGGCATGGCATTATTTAAATAGGGCCTATTTAATTATAAACAAAGGCATAGACAGCAAGCTCAAGGTTTAATTTCCCAGAGTGATATTTGATTGTACGTTCTTCCTCCATTGTTATTGCTGGGTATAATTGTATGTTTTAATATTGGCTTTTAGAATTTTTATTGGCTGATAAACTTTAGCTTGAAATTTTCAGAAAACTGTACTGAATGTTTTATATTCAGGGTAGAATTGAATTTTGTAACAGATATGAGAATGTGATCTGAGATTGGAACAATACTATTATACGAGTGACATACATTGTCTATGCAGGTGGGAATAAGTACTATAGATCTTTCCCATGTAATTCACTAGTTTCAAGGTTTCCAAGTGAACTGTGATAAAATTAGTAAGTGGAAATATTAGATAATTACATTCTATGTTGGGGCAGGGTAGAATAGCAGAGAGAGACAGAGATAGAGAATGTTGAATGTCCGAAAATCCATTAAAGATACTCTAATGTTCTAACTCATAAGCACTAAGCAAAAGGTTTGAACATAAAACCACAGTACTACTAGAACAAAGATTATATAAAAGTGTAGTAAATCCACAATGATCTACATTGGTCTCAATTCAAAATTAACATGAATTTATCTATGGCTTACTTAAGGCTTGCACAGCCCACAATTAAATGGATTTGAATCCACCAGAGGTGTTCTCTAAATAATCCTAAAGCTGAAAAATCAAAAATATACAATAGCATGTCACAACTAGTTTTTTAATCAGAATCATAAACTTATATGATCAAAATTTATTTCAAAATTGTAGTTAATATGAGAAATTTAAGCCTATGATATAATTTTGACAACTTGTTTATTTTTACTTAACACTATAGACCTTGACAATTTTTGTAAAATTTCTGAATAACCATTCTTTCATTCTATGAGAATCAGCAATTTTAACCTAATTAGAGTACAATATTAATAATCATCTTTTAAAGCAATGACATAGTGGAAATTAAAATAATTATTTAATTTAGTTACTATTAATCATGCAGACAATTCAACCAGAAAAAGAAATTGTCTGTTAAAATAAAGTTCAGCTCCACAAAATGTTAGCAAATCAAATCCCCAAATGACGTTGAAACAACTGGGCATCCACATGAAAACAAAACTTAACTCAAAATGGATCACAGACTTACACATAAAATGCAAAACTATAATATAAACTCCTGGACCATAACATAGGAGAAAACATAGATATCCTCAGGTATGATGATGTGCTTTTACATATAACACTTAAAACACAATCCGTGAGGCTGGCCAGTGTGGCTCTGTGGTTGAGCATTGACCTATGAACCAGGAGTCACTGTTCAATTCTCAGCGCATATGCCTGGGTTTCGGACTTGATCCCCAGTGTGGGCATGCATGAGGGAGCCAATCAAAGATTTTCTTTCATCATTAATGTTTCTATCTCTCTCTCCCCTCTCTCTTCCTCTCTGAAATCAGTAAAAATACACATTTTTTTAAAAGACACAATCCTTGAAAGAAATAATGATGACTTGATTAAAAAGAAAAGCTTCCACTGCTCAAAAGACAGTATCAATACAATGAGAAGACAAGCCACAGAGCGGGAGAAAATATTTGCAGAAGACATCTAATAAAGAATTATTATTTAAACTAGAATCCCAGTGCACAAAAATTCATGCACTGAGGGGGTGTCCCTTAGCGTGGCCTACCCCCTCTCACAGTCCAGGAGCCCTCAGGGTATGTCCTGATGGCTTAGGCTGCAGTCTGGCCTCCCTCTGTGGGAGGTGACCAGGCCTATCAGGGGAAGGCACCGCCCCCATCACCCCGCTGCTGCTGCCACTGCTGGCTACTGCGGCTGCCAGCCCTCGGCCCTTGCTTCTTAGCGTTGGCCCCACCCCCTGCCCACTGGTGGGTGGGGGGCGATCTGGGGCCAGGCCCGCTAGGGGAGGGGCTGTGGGAGGTTGAGGCACAGCAGGTCGCACCCCATACAGCCTCTGTGGAGGTGTGGCGCCAGGACCGGACCCCTGCTGCTGCCTCTGTGACTGCCTCTGCGGAAAGGTTAGCACTGGGACCAGGATGGCTCAGCCCCCTCTCTCGCTGCCTGTGGAAGGGGCCGTGGCACTGGACCAGCCCGTGCCGCCTCTTCTGCGCCACTGTCGCTCCTGGGCCGCCACCTCTCCCATGCCGCTAGCCCTCACAGCCGCTGCGGCTTTGTCCGGAAGGACATCCAGAAGACGTCCAGTCTATCCAGTCTAATTAGCATGTTACCCTTTATTAGTATAGATTATACAGTAAGCAAAGAAACAACCTGATTAAAAATGGATTAAAGGCTTTAACAGACACCTCCTTAAAAAATACATAAAGCAAATACGCAGATGAAAACATGCTCCACATCATATATTATCAGGTCATGCAAATTAAATCAAGAATAAGATACACCTGCACAACTATTAGAATGGCTGACATCCAAAACAGGGACAATCACAAATGCTGGTGAGCATATGGTACAACAGGAACTTTGCCTCTTTGTTGGTAGAAATGCTAAATGACACAGCCACTGTGTAAGGCAGTTTGGCCGTTTCTTACAAAGCTAAACATACTCTTACTATATGATTCAGCAAGCATGCTTCTTGGTATTTATCCAAAGAAGTTGAAAACTTGAAAAGCCACACAAAAGCCTGCACATCGATGTTTATAACAACTTCATTTACAATTGCCCCAACTGAGATTGGAAAGAGATGTCCTTCAGGAGGTGAAATGATAAATGCACTGTAGTCCATCCATAAATTAAACTATTATTATTCAGTGCTAAAAGAAATGAGTTGTCAAGCCCTGAAAAGACAAGGGGACCCTAAAAGGATATTGGTAAGTAAAAGAAACCAATCTGAAAAGACTTCATACTGCATGATTCCAACTATATGACATTCTGTAGAAGGTAAAACTATGAAGGGGTGAAGGTGGGGAGAGATGAATACAGCAAAGAGTATTTTTAGGGCAGTGATAGTATAATTATGGATATATTTCATTATACATTTGTCTAAATCCGTGGTCGGCAAACTGTGGCTCGTGAGCCACATGCGGCTCTTTGGCCCCTTGAGTGTGGCTCTTCCACAAAATACCACAGCCTGGGCGAGTCTATTTTGAAGAAGTGGCATTAGAAGAAGTTTAAGTTTAAAAAATTTGGCTCTCAAAAGAAATTTCAATCGTTGTACTGTTGATACTTGGCTCTGTTGACTAATGAGTTTGCCAACCACTGGTCTAAATCATAGCGTTTGCAACACCAGAAGTAAAACCTAAGGCAACCTTTGTCTTCGAGTGATTTTAATGTGTCAATGCAAGTTAGTCTTTGGTAAAAAATGTACCATTCTGGTAAGTGATATTGATAATGGGGGAGGCTCAGCATGTGTGGAAACAGGGAATATATAGAAAAATCTGTGTACCTCCCGCTTTTTCGTTTTCGTAAACCTTAAACTGCTCTACCAAAAATAAAAGTCTTACAAATAAATAAACAAATAAGTAAATAACATTCAAGCATACTTTTGTGTTTTTTACAAAAGCTTTTCTTATTTTGTTTTCTAAGTTTTAGTATTTTTATAATAGCAACAATAGTGAAATGTAATAGAGGGATTTCCTTCTTATTATGTCTATTTCCTTGTTATGGTTCACAAGCTCTCAGACATATAGCTCTCCCTAGTTTAAATCACATGCCATATTTTTTCTCCCTTGCCTCTGTTTTATAATCATAGAGTTACTATCTTCATATCCTTCAGCCTTCCCCTCTGTGTCTTCTTCCTTTTCTTGCCAGAAACTCTTTATTCATAACTAAGCATGCAATACCTATTCATTCTTCAGAACTTAGGTTGAGTCTCACTGCTAATAAAGATCTCATCTGACTCTAAAAAATAGGTTAACACACTATTATAACTTCCTATCTTCCTATACCTGTATTTAAATCTATCTTACTAACTCTCCCATATTTTCTCATATTTGCTTTTTTTTTGTAATCCTCATCCAAGGATATTTTTTATTGATTTTTAGAGAGAGTGAAAAGGAGAGAAGAAGGAGAAAGAGATTGGAAAGAGAAAGAAAGAGGAACATCAATGTGAGAGAGACACATCGATTAGTTGCCTCCTGCATGCACCCTGACCAGGGCAAGTGGTCAAACCTGCAACCCAGGTAAGTGCCCTTGACCAGAATTGAACCAAAGATTCTCTGGTATGTTCTAATCACTGAGAAAAATGAGCTAGGGCTCATATTTGCTTTTTTTTATCCCCAGCCATCTGCCCATACACTTAATCAGGATAGGGATTTTCTTACTTCCATCCTGTTTCTAAATATTTGACAATAGAAATAAAATAATAATAACTGATACTCAAAAAAAAATGATATTTAAAAAGTGGCAAAGCTAAAGGGACCAAAATAGAAATAATGTTTTCACACGTCACTGGAAGTGGTAAAATGATAGCAATAGGCTATCTTAAGTATGTATGTGTATAGTTATATAACCACATATATACTTTACATATAAAATGCACATGTAATATACATATATATATTACATATATATCCACTAGGAAAACTATATATAGTAATTTTTTTAAAAAAAAATTGCAATTTGCTTGTCATGAAATACTAAAAAATGCTCATGTAATTCAGAGGAAAGCAAGAAAATCAGAGAAATTGGAAACAAATAGGAAATGAATAATAAAATAATGGAAAAAATGACCAAGGGGCATAAAGTGACATTTTACCTAAGAGTATATGGCAAATAAACACATGAAAATGTCTTTAACATCATTAGTCATTAGAGACATGCAAAATATAAGCACAATGAGAAATCAATACACCTATCGGAATGGCTAAAATAAAATATAGTGACAATACCAAACGCTGGCAAGAATATGGAGAAACAGGATCACCTCTACATACTGCTGACGGGAATGCAAAGTGGCACAGATGCTCTGAGAAATAGTTGGGCAGTTTCTCCTAAAACTAATCACACAATTAACATATATCCCAGAGAAATGAAAACTTATGTTCACACAAAAGTCTATACACAAATGTTCATAGAAGTTTATTCATAATAGTCAAACACCCTAGACATCATTAAATGAGTGAAGGGTTCAATTAAAAACTGCAGTACATCCATATTACTCAACAATAGAAAGGAACAAACTGTCCACACGTTCCAGAATTTGGATAAATCTTTAAAGGGATTATGCTGAATGAAAAAAAAAAATTCAAAATATTATTCCATTTATAGAACTTACTTAAAATAACACAATTACATAAATGGAAAACAGATCAGTGGTGTCAGGATTGATAAAGGATTGGGGATGGGAAGGAGGTGGGAGTGATTATGAAAAGGAGAGGAATGAAATCACCAAGACCTTGGAATAGGAACCCCAGCCTCCATGCCTGCACAGAGATCAACAATTAGTCAGCTAACCATGAACAAAACCAGCTCTCAGGAAACTCTGGAAACCCATTTAAATCTCAAGCAACTCAGTGGAACAAAAAACATGAGAAGAACTGCACAAAAAGGGAAGGAAGAACAGCTTTCTTTTGCTTGCACCAATCATCCCATCATCCAAGCAGGCATTACTCAGAGCCAAGAGGGAAGTTCCCAGCTAGAGAGAATCCCCCTCATCCCTCTTCACTTTCACTCATCCAGAGACCAGCAAAACTGGACCTGTGGATACTGCTAGGTCCGAGGAAGAACAGCAGGGGCGCCCAGTATCAGCCAAGCGGCAGGAATAACACAGTTCCCAGGGGACTGCTCTGCAGACAACTCAAGCAGTGTTTCACTGAAGGCACCAACAGCCAGCACAATCACCCCCAGATTCCTGCAGATTTAACCAGTCTTCACACACACACACCCCTCCCCTAAGTCTTTATGTTTGCTCTTGCAAGCCACCTGAATTCCTTCCAGCAAATTCCTCCTCTCCTCTGCTAGAAACCATGAGCCATACAGGCAGTCATGCCAGACCTCTGAAGCTGTGTGAGTGCAAGATGCCGGCCGAGAATGCCACAGCTGACTACCACGTGCAGCCAGCCCCTCCAGGTATACTGCACACTCCCAGCATGACCCCCATCACTGGCCTCCACTGCTATTCACCTCTGGTGAGAGCCGGCAGCCACACTAACATACGCTGTCAACCAAAGCTGCCATAGCTGCCAGTGTGTACACAGTCCCAGGCTTTGCTGCTTGCCTTGACCCCCAGCACTGGGTGTGTGTTTGCAACAAACCCCTGACACTATACAGGCACCTATTACTGATATATATTTTATTGAAGCATTTAGTTATCTGTCAAGGTAAAAATTCTATTATGAATTCACCAGAATTCAATGTTAAACACATTTAATTTGGACTAATTTTTACTTTTTTTCTCTAGCAACTTATCTCAATCAGAAATAATAAGAGAAAATAAATTTAAAAAACAAATAATATTCTGATTTATATAGGAATACCATGCCTTTTTCTCAACTTGAAATTAACACCAAAACTCAGATTTCATTCAAATGAACAGTTGAATTTCACACTGTTTTTAGATATACTACTTTTAGCCTCAGCTCAGCAGTAGCAAAATAATCTATTCCTTTGAAAAAATCAATAGGACGAAAGAATCAGTCCTGTTGCATGTTTTTATTTAAAGAAAAACACTTTTTCCATAAGATCATTAAAACTTAGCAGATGTTTTATCAGAAGTTATACAAAATAACAACTTAAGTAGGATTGTAATGTTTTTCTTCTGATTTATATATTTTTGCTTTTAAAAACATCTTATTTGTAAATCTGAAATGACTCAGTAATGTCTAGATTACTTTTTCTTGTGAATCATATGTCTTTTCTCCCTCTGTTTAGAACAGAAATTTTTATTTATATTCTACACAATCTCTTAGGTGAGTAATACATAATTACTATGTATAAATAAGTATAACATCAATAATGCAGAAAAACACTTTATTCCATATATTTAGTTGCTATAAGGTAATAATTCTGCAAAGAATTTTGTTCATTGACAGCTAACAGAGTCCAAATATGTGAAAGGAGGTTATGTAAGCATAAGTGGTAGGCAAAATTCTCTCCAATAGGCATCATCAATCTGACTATTGATCTATGTATTAAGGAATTGTATGCCCTGCATTAACAAATATTCTGAGTGTGAGCTATACTGATTAAATCTGAATTAGGTGAGTGGATAATCTTGATATTACTGTTCTATAGTTATGCAAGGTCCTAACATTGAGAAAACTTGGGTGAAAGGTAGATATCAGACTATTGGATAAAATGTTTATCAGCAATTAGACCGCTCTGTATCAATCCATATAAATGCATGCCAATCTGTAATTATCTCAAAATATAAATCCATATATATAAGATAATATACAATAAAATTAAAAGTTAAGAAATTCTATATGCAAGATATATATGACATATAACGGATGTTGCAAAACAAAACAAAACAAAAAGCAACCTATTACAAAGTCCATCAAATCTTTATTCGATTCATCTGATAAGAACATCACGTCCTTAATTCCAAAACTAGTTACATAATGTTGTGAAATAAGAATGCATTTGTATGCTTTAAACTGGAATTATTCACTTGTATTTTTACTTAAATGTGATGTAGCACCAATAGTGATTCCAGTTCATTCTGAACTCCATAAAACCTGAATTCACTTGTTCTAAAGATACCAGAAGATTCAAAATGAGTTTGAAAGGCTTGCATTCATTTATCATTTTAAGGATGACTATTACAAGCAACAACAGACTCTATGTCATAGTAATGTTAATCCACTTTTTCTGTCTTTCTCTCCTAGTTGAATAAAGATCTTGTGAACTATGATCCCAAGTCACTGACATACACTACACTAATTCTCTATTCCAATGATCCGTCTACCTCTTAAACTTATTCAAGTTCTTTCAAAATGAGGCCTTATTTTCCTCCCCACCCACGTAAATGTAACATTTCTTTCTTCTGTTTTTAAAGTTCTGTGAGTCCCCAATAATTAAGTGCCCACCCACATAATTCAAAACAGTTGAATGATAACAGCATCAAGGAAATGGAGACCTAATATTAAGAAGAAAAATCTCTGAATTCACGTAGAATAATTTTAAACTTCTCTTTGGAATCTCCTTTGCAAATTCACCCTTGATTTGTTGGTTTCCCTGAGTCCTAGTGTGAGGCCCTTTATTCCGAAGAGTATACTCTTTTCCTAGGTAGTTTTACCACGGTCATAAACTCACTCACACATGTACACAGATAACTTACATTGACCCCCAGCACAGACTCCCCTCCGGATATTCCACATCCATAGTGCCTCTGTCCTGTCCAACTTGTCTGAGTTGTTACAACGAGCACTCCGATGTCCTGCCAGTTTCCCCTTCAGGGCTGAGAGGCTTGTTTTTCAGCTCCTAAGAACCTTCCAGCAAATAACTTTCAGCTGCCACTCTTTGTAAGCATTGATTCAGCAGAAGAAAGCCATCACTCACAAGGCCATTCCACCTATCCAGCATAGCTCACATGAAGTCACTTGTGATATGGAGCATAGGGCCCAGCACTCTCACCTTGTACAGACATACCGCGTTTCATTGCTCTTTGACTCAATGCGCTTCACAGATGTTGCATATTTACAAGTAAGGCAAGCCCCTCCACCAACAAAAAGATTGACTCAATATATTGTGGTGGCCTGGGGCTGAAACTTGAAATATCTCCGAAATATGCCTACATGGGATAACTGTAAGAGCCCAGCACCTGAGGGGTTGGTTGAGTTCTTCTGAGGCTGCACCACAGAACAACTCTCTGCCCAATCCTGCTTGTTTTCTTTATCTTTTGCAGGTGGTTCTTGATCGCATAGCTTGCTTCTCGTGGAGCACAATCTCTGGCAATTGGTACCAGATGTGGTCCAATAAAAACGATCCTTGCCCAGCCGGCATTGCTCAGTGGTTGAGCATCGACCTATGAACCAGGAGGTCACGGTTTGATTCCCTGTCGGGGCACATGGCCGGGTTGTGGGCTTGATCCCCAATGTGGGGCGTGTAGGAGGCAGCCGATCAATGATTCTCTCTCATCATTAATGTTTCTCTCTCTCTCTCCCTCTTGTTCCTCTCTGAAATCAATAAAAATACATTTAAAAAAACACACAAAACAAACAAACAAAATAAGTAGATCCTACGTTCTGATTCTGGGCTGTATCCCACCTCGCCCAGTGAAGCTGGCAGTTAAGAAACCTTCACTGGCAATAGGACAAGCTCAGAGAGTCTCTGGCCCAGATGGCAGGGCGATTGCTAACACATTACTTAGTGATGAACTGGGATATTCTGATGAAGGAGAAGCCACTACCTGCCGTGATGTTTCAAGTGTTTAAGAAATATCAGGGAAATCATACTTAAGAGACAGGAGAATTTGGGGGTGGTTACTAAGCTTGACTAACAGCTGAGGCTTTGGAAAAAGGTAATTAAAGGGTAAGAGTGATTAAACAGCTGTTGAAAGCTAAATACTAAAGCCAGAAGGCCTTCAGTGTAGTAAATAAAGAGGCTATTATCTGGAACCTGAAGGAAAGAAGGCCGAAAACAAAGTTTGGGGCTTGATCATAACCAAAAAACCAAAGATATTCAAAAGAAGTTGAAGTTCAAATTATTCCTGGATGCTATGCCAACACTAAAATGAGGTGAAATGACAGAATTCTCATGGAATACTGTGGAAATTAAATAAATGCCTTCCCACTACCCCAGTACAGGGAAACTCCGAAGGTCCATCCAGCTCTGAGCCCCTGTGCTGTGTTCTGTGGCCTTCACTGAGGTTGTATTGCTACAGGCCAAATTTTCCTCTATGAAATCTTACTTCCTTCCCTAACAAAGGTTATCATTCCAAGAGCATTCCAGGCATAAACCTGCGTACTAATCTCTGCCTTATTGTTTGCTCCCTGGAACTAAATTTGCAACTTGTCTCAGGTGTCTCAAATGTGACTAAATACCAACTCATGATACTTAAAACTAAACATACTTTCAAAAATACCAAGGCTTTATCACTTCTTCCATTGTCTCTGATAGAAATCTATGATTCCCCTTCAAGGTTGCCCTCTTGTTGATGTCCCCTGTATAAATTTTCCTTTTGTATGCTTTTCACATACACATGGCCTTCTCCATGTTCAGTTTTAATTTAAACCATACAAATCTATTTCTCCCCCAAATAGTTAAGAAGCAATAACATTTGAACTGATCAATTATATCAACCATTAATTTTTCTAAACTCTTTGCTAGAGTAGTTTTTTTTAAAAAAAATATTTTATACACTTTTAGAATGATTAAATCACCTTTCTTTACTTTTAAGAGCAAGATCTTTAACATGGCTTCGAGGTCCCTAACACTAGCTCATTTAGTTTTCTGAATACACACACACACACACACACACACACACACACACACACACACACACACACACACTCTTATTCTCGTCCTCAGTGATCTGGCTCAGAGGCTCAGATCCCAAATTTTGTCAAGCTCCCTTCTTGCCCAGGGTCTTTGAACATGAATATCATTTTGTCTGGAGACTTCCTTTCCTTACCTTGCATTTCCCCTTTGTTAATGGCCTTTGGTCTTTATTCTGGGAAGCCTTTACTTAGTCTATATTAAATCTCTCTGTTCATTTTATTACATTTCTTCCTCTTGTAATGATCATTGCACTTTATTTTTAATTACTTATAATATCTAACATCCCACACACTATAAACTCTGGGCTATGGTTCTCTGTTGTATTGCTGTACTTTGTACATTCCAGATTCTTATTTGTTGAGTTAAATAAAATGTCTTTTGCCAGATTCAAAAGCAAAAACAAAAAACAGCAACCCAGAAAACTCAGTTAATATCTGATTAACATGAATTTGAGCGCGCATTTTGAGAAGGAAAACAGTGTAACCAGTGTCTCAGAGACTTCTACTGATGGGGAAAATGTTGGCAGCCAACCAGTGATTTCTTGGTGATAGGAATGTTTGACTTTAGTAGAAAACAGTTAACTAAATAAAGGCATACACAATTTTTTTAAACACTTTTTTTTTTCTGATACTGTGTTTTGTTTTTTTTTAAAGATCTGCCTGTATCATCCTGTAATTATCAGTAGCTTATTTTACTTATAGCCACTTGAGACCATTCCATAATGTGGGATCCATGTGAGAGCCAGCATTTCAGAGTCAGTAAATGCCAAAATTGTCATTAGTGTTTGAATGGCATAGTAGAAAAACTCCAGGACTTTTAAGTCAGGTTAGCATTAAGTTCCAACAACTGACTCTGCAATTTACTGGGTATGCATTGTGTAATGTTGTTTAAATTTCTGAACTTCTCTGAAATTTAGGAGGTATTAGCTACTGATCTCCATTACATAACAAAATTTTACATGCCAAACAACAGAAATGTAGGAAAACTGTCATATATCTATGTACCTATCCATGCATGTGTACAAACCTATACGCATGGATACATCCATATACATATCAAGCTAGTATTTTTCCTGCTATCAATTACTCCGAGATTTCAGGAGTCATGTAATTTTTTTTTTCTTTTACTATTCACTTTTAACTGCTCATTTTTAACAGTGTTAACTGAAGCTGTCACAGTTTACTTATAATCTGACTCTCTGTAAGTGTTTGATCTCAAGGAAGTGTGAAATCAGCAGCATCATTCTTACTTGAAAAATTTGATATATGTTAATAGAGTAGTCATGTATTAAAGCTACATCTATTTTAGCATTTTTATACTAAAGTATTATAATATTTTATTTTAATAATGTAATTAATATATTTATGAGGAGCTTACATTTAGATAGCATAAATAACAAGAAAGCTGCTTGGATTTCCTTACAATTATGTCACTGACATTAATTACAGGTTTGTGATATGTAGTGATGCTGGGGAGGTACTGGTTGAATTAATGAAAATTGAATGATATGGCACAGCCAGCATTTAATCTCAGGTTTGTCTGATTCCAAATTCTGGGCATAATCCGAAATCTTAATATTCCTCTCAAATACTGGGTGGAGCTCTTTTATATTGGAGATCATATTTAAAATGCCAAGTAGCCTTAAAATTTCTCATTTTGCACATTATTCATTTCTAACAAATATCATTCTAGGGTGTGCACAACCCTGTACCTAGCAGCTTCCTTCTACATAATCAGAGTTATCATAGTTAAATAACAAAGGGTACTATCATTTTTTTCTTTTAAAATCAACTTTGGATTTTATCGAACATTTCACTATTTCATACTATTTTCTCTTTGATGTTGACATAAAACTTTTTAGTACTTATTTTTAATAATGAGACTGTACTTAGGTGGGATGACAAATATTAAATTCTCTCCAAATACATTTCAAATACCATTCAATATATTATGATCCATTTAGCTAATTCTTTTTGTGGTGTGGCATACCATAATTATATATAAAAATTTCTTTTAAAGTTTATGTTAGACCTTAGCTAATAGAAAACTTTAGTTATTCCAACATGTGTCTTCCTATTGTTATAAGTGGGAACAACTAGCATGAGGTACTGTATAACTTTTAACAGACACATACTTAACAAAAAAAAAATATTTTATTGATTATATTATACAATTAAATATGACCCAACATATTACAGATATAGAGATGCAAGAAATTTTGGAATATTTGCAAGTATCTCATGTTGGAGAGGTTATTTAAAATAAAAACATAATATATGAAATTATTTTATTAGCTAATAGCATCAAATAATTTCATCATTATAGTCTCAGATCAACTTCTGACAATATGATTTATGCCAAGATAGTAATTTTCTCATAATGCTCTTCGACAAGTCAATAGCTAATATCAATAAATTTTATTTATTAGCTAATCATCATAACTAGTAAGGTATCTCAATAAATCTTGAATTTTAATATTGACTTTAAGGTAGGACAATGGTCGGCAAACTCATTAGTCAACACAGCCAAATATCAACAGCACAACAATTGAAATTTCTTTTGAGAGCCAAATTTTTTAAACTTAAACTTCTAATGCCACTTCTTCAAAATAGACTTGCCCAGGCCATGGTATTCTGTGGAAGAGCCACACTCAAGGGGCCAAAGAGCCGCATGTGGCTCACAAGTCGCGGTTTGCCGACCACTGGGTTAGGGCAAATCAGATAACATTATAGTATATATAAAAATCAGAGCTTCTATAGAGTAAAAGAAAGCACTTGTTTTTCAATTTTATTTTAATTCACACTCTAGATATTGTTCCAATTTTTAGATAGAAAAATCAAAAATTGGAAAGAGAGTGAGGAGTAGATGGACCAAGTTTTCATTCTGTGTGATAGATGAAAGACATGTTTTTAATGCTTTAACTTCTGGATGTTGGGGGCTGTGGTTGTCTCCAAGGCAAAAAGGGAAAACAGCTATCTTCTTTCATAAGCACAATCTGTCATGCTAATTATTTAAAAATATATTTATTCTTTACTATCATATTATTTTAACTTTGCTCTATGATAAAACAAAGTTGCTGGGGAGTAGAAATAACATAGTAGAGCATAGTATAACAAAACATTGGGATTAATACTTCTCATTAGAGACTCTATTAACACAAGAAGGAGAAACTTTGCCTGCAAGAGCCAGCATAATAATTCAGCCACATTGTTCTCTCAGTCTAGTAGGCCCTGTGCAATTTTCTCAGCCTATCATTAAGAAGAAACTTTTTCTCCATACCAATTTTGAGTTTCTTATATGAAAGGTTTTAGGCAACTAGAAATGTATTATAAAATTAACTCAATATTACTCAGAAATAGAGGGAGGCTTTAGAATCAGATGAAAGTAGAAAGTCCATCCTCATTTATATTTTACTAGAGGCCCGGTGCATGAAAATTCATGCACTAGAGGGGGGTGGTCCCTCAGCCCAGCCTGCCCACTCTCACAGTCCGGGAGCCCATAGGGGCGGGAGGCGACCTGGCAATCAGGGGAAGGTCAGGGGAAGGTGATGCCCCATCACACCTCTGCTGCTGCCACTGCCAGCAGCGCAAGCCTTGGCTGGCCCTGGTTACCTGAGCCTCAGGCAGCCCTGGGCGGCTGGGCAGCCGATATCTGAAACTTGCCTGCGCCTCGGGCTGGCCCTGTGTGGCTGGGGAGCTGAGGGGACTGGGGGACTCCGGAGGCAGGCATGCAGAGCGGCTGGACCTGCCTGGGGGCTGGCCTGGCCATGACACATACCTGCTGCCCTGGTGGGGCTGAGGGGACTGGGCATCGCCATCTTGTGGCTGTGGATGCCACCATCTTTGAGGGCATGGCAGTCAATTAGCATATTCCCTCCTTATTGGCTGTGGGCACTGCCATCTTTGTGAGGATGTGACAGTCAATTAGCATATTCCCTCTTTATTAGATAGGATTATTTCATACCTTGGTTTGGAGGAGTTTGAGGATAAGTAATCATACATTTTTCCTCACCATTTCTAATCCTAATGAAAAATATACAGCCAAGGATCAGCTAAAGTACATTTAAAGCTAGACTGCAGAATCTTGCTTGATTCCAAAGAAAAATAAGTTACCCAATCTTTCTTAATGCCCCCAGGTGAAATTGGAGGGTATTTTAGCATTCCCTCCTTTAGCCTTCCTTCCCCCGTGCTTACTGCATGGAGAACAGGGCAGAGAGAAACCACAGTATTTGCAGACAGGTTTTCCCAAGTCAGAGAATTGAAACATATCTCAGCAATGCAAGCTCAGTGCCTTTTGTCAACTTCTACAATTATGTATCAATCTGTGGGGCAGAGCAAGCCATGAACAGAGAGGGGCCCACCAGAATTCTTCTCTCAATACTATTCTATTCTTCAACAGTATTCCTGTACAACACTATACGAGTCTTCCAACACCCCTTCTGAAAAGAGGTTACAATTTCCCTCTCCTCTAGGAAAATAGAGAGAGAATATCAGCTTCCCACATAATACCTGCATAACAGCCAGCCTTTAGATGATATTAGAGGCCTGATGCAAGAAATTCATGCAAGAGTAGGCCTTCCTTCCCCCAGCTCGCAACACTGGCTTCCCCCCTGGCACCTGGGACCCGGGCTTCCCTCCCAGCTCCTGCTTAGTCCGGAAGGTTGTCTGGAAGGATGTCTGGAAGGACGTTGTGCTTATATTTGTTTTATTCTTTCATCTCTGATATTAGCACTCCTTAAAAGACTGTTATTTAAATTTACATGAAGACTTATGAATTACACTTAGACCACTGCACTAAGAATTCAACTACCCTGGAGTCTACTAGTTTCCTTTCAAAGGAGCATAATATTAACATGAATTCTGATATTTACCCCTCTTCCCACCATAGAAGAAACTTCCAAGAATATATGAATCAACAATCTCTTTTTTTTTTTTTTTTCCTAATGCCCCAGTCTCTTCAGGATTTCTCTTTGCTCATGCATCGGGTTCACTATTGCTATCACTCCTTCACATCCTCCTTACTGTTCCATATCTGATGTTTTCAACAGTTCTATCATGTTTGAACTAGGTTAGATTTTTGGTTTGTTTGTTATAGCAGCTAACATTATCCTAACAAATACATGTAATTTAAATGCACTGCATGTTATAATAACTAAAAATAAACAGATCAAGCTAGAGTCCACCTCCATTAAGCGCCAGCATGCTGAGAGGAGTTGAAGAATTTTCAGTCTTCCTGTGGGAGTTAACACAGTCAGCTCTCAGTGTTTAAACAACTGGGTATGACTTAGTATATAATTATAGCTGTTGTATAGTAAACTACATGATTTTACTATACTTTGATAAACTAGCTATTAGAGGTCATTTTTAGAGGCACTTGATGAGGTTAAGGAAATCTGCTTCTGTGAGCATTCAGAGCTACTCTTTTATGTCTTTCTAAATTTCTTTATGTTATGCACAACTCTAGCATTAGTTTTTCTTATAATTAATGTGTCTTGTGTTGTTTGGGGTTCTTAGTTGTTAGCAAAAGGATTGGCTGATTAACTGGACCAGGTCCTACCACTGAGCAGGAACCGAAGGAAGATAAAGAACAACAAAGTTTAGCCAGGACCTCACAATTACTATGTGATGATAATATTACCCATGAACATCTAATACATAAATCCCCACCATTTTTATTAAAAGTTACTTTTCATCAATTGCTTAACAAAATCACATTTGGACAAATCTAAAAGTAATGTTCCCATTTTGCAACACTTACAAATTCTTGTTTTGACTCATACACTTCAATTTTCAAAGGTGGATATTCACCCTGACTGGTTTGGCTCAGGGTATAGAGTGTCAGTCTTCAGACTGAAGGGTCTTGGGTTTGATTCCAGGATGTGGGCTCGATCCCCAGTGTGGGGAGTGGGCGTGCAGGAGGCAGCCGATCAATGATTCTCTCATCCTATATATTAAAAGGGTAATATGCAAATAGACCTTAACGGCAGGACAACCAGAACAACTGCTGGACCAGTCACTTTGAGGCACACTGACCACCTCTTGGTTCCTTTCCCTGGCCGGCAGGCTCTGATCGCCTGATGGCCACCCATAGCAGGGGTGGCGCCGGCGAGCAGGTGGGAACAGCCAACCTTTTGGTCCCTTCCCCCGGCTGTCAGGCACCCATCACCCGATGGTGAATGGGGAACCAGGGGTAGGTGGTGGCAGGGGGCATGGCTGGCTGGGGGCAGCTGGGGAAGATGGCCCTGATTGCAGGCCAGGCCTAGGGACTGTACCCGTGCACAAATTTCGTGCGCCGGGCCTCTAGTCATTGATGTTTCTCTCTCTCCCTCTCCCTTCCTCTTTGAAATCTATAAAAAAATGTTTTTAAAAAAGGTGGATAGTCATGAAATGGAGTATTCCTAAAAACTAAGAAGGAAATTTGGATACAGGCAATGAGAAAAATTAACAAATGACCATTGTATTACCAATGTATCAATATGTTGCATCAAAAACACATCTTCTCAACAATGTCTCTAATTAGGTAACCAAGGCAAATGGGAATACTTCTAAATTTCTTTACATGTATCACCATTTAATAAAACTTTACTCTTATTATTCCAGTGTTCTCTTAGATACACATACAATTTAATTTTTTTCTTTTTTTAATTTGATTTCAGAGAGAGTAAGGGAGAGGGAAAGAAAGATAGAAACATCAATGGTGAGAGAAACTCACTGATCAGCTGCCTCCTGCATGCCTCCCCTCCCCACTGGGGCATGTGCCCTCCTGGTTTTGGTTCATAGGTTGATGCTCAACCACTGAACGATACCACCTGAGCACAATTTAATTTTTAATTAGAATCCTGGATTCCAAGAATACATGGGAGATTAAAATAATATTTCAACTTCTTTCTTTGTTTGAAAGAATGTTCCATTGGTCTACTCTGCTAGAAACATGATCCATCCATATTTTGTTTTATCCTTTTTCATACTACATGATGCTTAGATTCAAATGAGCTAAATATGCCTTTGTAATAAGCAACCTTCAGATCTCACTAGCTTAGCATGAAAAAGTTCATTTCTCACTTATGCTATCTGTCCATTTTGCCTACTATTTCCTTTTGGGAGCTTTTTTGGTTAAGTTATTGAATTTCTCTATGCACTAGAACATATCAGTTCTTTTTCCAGTTTTTTTGCACAGAATTTTGAGCGGTCAAATAAACAAATCTTTGTTTAATAAAGATAATTTTTGTAGCATCTTCCAGAATTTTTTTATTTTTTTCACAAGAATTTAAGAACCAACATTTTTCTGTTAGGAAAACAGTGTGTTTGTATGCATTGGCTTCTTTTTTTCCACCTTCACAATCTGGGGAGCACTCTCATGGAAACAACCACTGATGGAGCAACCCCAGCATCAATGTCAATAGCATTCCTCCAACACAGAACATTTATTTGTAGACACAAAGACAAAACTTTAAATATAACTTGGCCCTTGCTTACTTCAGTCAGCTCTCTGTAACAGAAAGTGTTTTCTTTAATTTCCCCATCATAGGCAAATGTCATTAATTCTGCAGCATAATATTTATTGGTGAAATTTATTTATTCATTAATCCAGATACAGAAGCTATTGTTTTTCAGTTTAATATACAACCTCTTCAGGCTATGTGACATGCTATTCACAAACTGATTTATTTTATTTTATTAAAAAACCAGCATTCACTTTCTAGTATCCCACTCCATAATTTTACATGCCAGCAAGTAAGTTGAAATTCTACATTATTTCCTTATCACTCATCTTACCATTATTGTCCAGGTCCTAGGATAAGAATTCTTCTCTTCCAATTAACAACTTTGCTTCAGAAATTTCCACAATAAATAGTTGGATACTTTAAATATAAACTCTACTATCATGTAAAATATAATAGAAATAAAAATAAATGAATGAAAAATGACAACATATGTAAAAATCTTAGAATGTAATTTCTAACCTACCCAATCCATAATTTGTCATATCTGCAAAAAGCCCTATTACAAGAAAGGAGCTGAGCTGCACTACATCAATATTCACTCTTTATAATAAAGACTCCTTCCCGTATTCTTTTACACTAATAGAGCTTGCTTGCTGCAAAATGTCACTCAGCAGGGTTATTGCAGGAGTGAATTTAGGATGGAGAGGCTATGGCATCAGCCCACTATTTTTCCCTCTGTGTAATTCAGCACTCATTAATTATTAGTGGCCTTCCCATTTCACATCAAAAATGCAAAAGTATATGCACGCCTATGTTCATAGCAGCATTATTCACAATAGCCAAAATCTGGAAACAGTCCAAATGCCCATCAGTAGATGAGTGGATAAAAAAGCTGTGGTACATTTTATACATGGGAATACTACTTGGCCATAATAAAAAGGAAATTTTAGCTTTGCCAAGGCAAGGGGGCTGGGAGCTAGGAAGAAGAGGGCAAAAGGGGGGAAAGTGAGGACCATCTGTAATAGTACCTGTTAATAAAACTAAAAGTTAAATAAAAATAAAGTTAAAATATAATAAAAGAGACTCAAATACAAAAATGTGGTCTTACTGTGAAAGACCTCTAATAAAATTGCAAGCAGGGCTGCTCAATTGCTATCCATCATCATGAATACTAACATCCTGTAGGACATGAAGTTCAAATATAATTTTTTTGCATCAGGATCACCAATAATAACTAAGGACACCTCCTAGAATCCTTGTATTCAATAGAACTCTCCTTGAAAGAATAAATGGAGAAATTGCAAAATGGATTTTATCTTTCTGATATTTAAATTTGTGATTTTTATGGCACTACACAAGATATAAGACTATTTATAAAAAAAAAAAGAGTTTCATCATGGTGCAAATGCATTAAATTATTATTGGTATACCACTCATGATTTTGGTTGAATCAGAGCCATCCAGATAACTGATTGGCTATTTTTAAATATGTCTGTATCATCGTGGTTCTCTTAAGATTGATACTGCTAGTCAATTTACATAAATACATTGCCTAATTATTCTTCAGTGTAATTTCTGAAGAGTTCTTTGACAATTTTTTAAATTCAAATCTTATCTTCCAACTTAAATTTCTCAGATTACTTGTCTTATTTTGTCTAGTTGTCAAAACAAAAATGCACTGGACAAGTTAAACAGGCAAATAAGACTTAATTCAAGATGACTGCAATGGGGTAGAGAAATTGAACTGAACTAACTCTGTTGAAACAAAATGCAGGAGAGTTTTAAAAGCACTAGGGCTTGTACTGGAGGGCTTAAAATGGAGGTTTGGCAATGCAAATTAGGCCATCTGTGCTTACTAATTGGTGCTTACTGGAGTTAGGCTTGTTTTATTCCACAGATACTGGTGTATAAAAGCCCTATATTTCTTTTGTACCCCAGCTTTGAGGTATATTAAACCACCAAAAATTATGTTTATTTAAGACAAATTTTATGTCTCAAAGTGATGACTCTCAAGTCTTTGCAAAATACATTCCTGGGTTCTAAAAAAAATCACAAAATGTTGCAAAGAGATATACATCTCAAAGAGGCAGAGAAAACGTTTTACAATTGCAAGTTTTCTAAAGCAAATGCTCTAAAAAGGCCAAGAATGAGAAACATGTTTAGTTTAATCAAGCTTAAGAGAACATTAAGCCAATTTGGGTCATACGTGTCCCTATATAATCCTCCTGAACTTTCAGTATACGTTGCTATTACATTCTTGATTTGAACTTTCTCAAAGATTTTAGAAGTTGGATGCTGTTATCTCTTTCCAACTAGACTGTCCATAATTTCTAGACTCCTTCTACTATCTTTACATTTCTTAAATTGGGTACTTTTTCTTCATTAAACTCTGGAGAACTCATCTAAAGTTTGCAATTCCCTTTTAGGTGCAGTCAACAACATTCAATACAATACAATTAGCTTTATGCTTTCCATTCTCTTCTCTTAGAGGTAGAAATTTATTAAATTTAAATGCCCTCCATGTTATCACAGATGGCATTTTGACCAAATATTTTTTAATAACGGCAGAACATAAATGACTATTCTTCTGTCTTCCAACAAAAAAAAAAATATTCTTTACTGTTCCAAGCCAATGCTACATATTGTAGTGCTTTTTTTTATTAAGTCAGTGCCATACTAGGCTATGTTGCATTGAGATATAAACAATCACAAAAGCTCATGGTTTTAAAACAGAGTTTGCTTTCATGGTTACACTATGTGTTATTTGTGTTTGTTGGGGACTCACATATACATCTTATTCTGAAACTACCACAGTGGCAAAGAAAAGAGTCTTCTGGAGTGTCTCACACTGACAATTACAATACCCAACCTTAAAATGACATGGACCACTGTACTCACAAATCATGGCCCAAAACAAATCTTATTGCCACATCGAAATAAAAGGGAATTGATAAAGCAATTCTACACTATACCTTGGTGGTGGGAATAATAAAAATACCTGGCAAGTAATATTTATGATTACCCAAAATAACTTTATTTTGTCTTGTCTCTTGATACTCCCTCTCCCCAAATGAGTAAAATATAATACATGATTAGTTATCAAGATATAAATTTCACCCAATATTAAAAAAATATATTAGACAACTTGATTAATACCTAAACCAGCATTACTTCAAGTGGAAACTATTGTACCCTGATCTTTAATACTCTATATAAGAAAATAGCCATTGCAGTAGACGGTAGCCATTGAGATACTTGTGTATTAGCTCTCGTGTGGAAATTATTGTTCTATTTTACATGATAGGACATCATGCTGGACCATAATGTATAGTGAGTTGTTTTGAATGAAATAAATAGAGAGAATTTTAGTTCAGTGCATTAGTGCTGCTGTTGGCTCAGGAGTAATCAAGAAACGTCTGAATTTCAATGTAAAGGCATTTCCAATTAAGAATGAGCCTGTAGGGATGATGGATCTGAGTCTTTAGTCTGCTTCCATTCTTAAAGCCTTATATGAAAAATGTGATTCTATGTAACTGTCATCATGCTCATGCTCAAAGCCAGGGAGAATGGCCTTCTAAGATCAGATGCATGTACTGACATGCAATCTCCCACTTGCCAGCTCAGGGTAAATTTTATGAGGGATTTCAGGGCTCTGACAAGTCATATCTGTTGTACTTGACTGACTGGAGTTTTCTTAATTTTCACTAGAGGCCCAGTGCATGATTGAATCATGCACGTGTAGGGTCCCCTACACGCTTTCACTTTCCATCGCGGGGGAGCTGTGTGCCTGTCCGCTGGTGCACCAGGCCTTTCAGAAGCCTCTGGCTTGGCGGAGGCTTCTGAAAGGCCTGGTGCCTGAGCAGACAGGCACCCAGCTCCCCCCCTTTTAATGGTCTGTGGTGGGACGTGAGCTCGCTGCCCCAGAGGCCCCTTCTGTTCCGCAGCACAGCCATGGCGCAGACGCTGAGCTCACGTCGCTCAGCGTCCGTCCTGCCGGCCCAATCGGCTACCCTGGCCACCCTGAGTCCCGCCCCCTTGCGCCTCCCTCTGGCCCAATCGTGGGCATAGCGGAGTGATGGTAATTTACATATTACCATTTTATTAGGTAGGATTTTTAGAGCATGTGCATAATACAAAGTGTAAATTCATTTTCTTTTAAAGAAAAACAGAAAAAGATATATGGATAACTAAAGCATGACTAAAATAATATAGTATGTAAATGCTTTTTCATCTAAGAAAACTTTACATGTATCTGGTTAGGTGATTAGATTTTAGTTTAAACATTGTTAGTATTCATTTCAGTCAGAGAACATCACATGATTGAAGAGATTTGGGGTTAGTATGAAAACTAAAAAAAAATAGCAAAGTCTTCTGCTTTACCAAATTATACTTTCTGGTATGCAACTCTGCTTTTCAAAGTGCTACGATATGCTAACTTTCTAATATTTAACTCTTGGAGTTAAAATTTAAAAAATCATGTAAAATAAATGCAACACGTTTTATGTTGTTGAACAAGACACATGGTAGGTATACATGCTTTTTTCTAGATTAGTTAAAAGTCCCTTCTCCATCCCTGCTATTCATTACTGCTTAAGATTAAAAGTATAGTCTGTATGGAAAATAGTGAATTCACATCTCATGCATAACTGAGAGTCATTGTGTTTCTTCTCATTAAAATGCCAGCATTTTGTTGTGTAACATGCACTTCTAATTCATGTCATTATGTAATCATGAAAAATCTGAAAGTTCCAGAACTGACTTGAAGTGGAATCTCCAAGAAGTTAAAAGACTTTCCCAGATTTGGATGTCACAAAATGAACACTTTTTTTTTTTCTGACTGTAGATTCAGAGATCTTTCAGTTATACCATAAGCATACTGCACTCTTTAAGGCACCCCCTGATAAATGACTAGTTTGCGTTACCTGGTCAAACATTATCTCTGGGAATCCAAGTTAGATATCAAGAACTCAGAAATGCAAATGCATTTGATGATATTAACTATTCAAGTAGCCATTTTTCACTTAGGATATAAGGATGGCTAATACTTATGGGTAAAATGATGAAATAAATTATAATCACAAGATCTATCTCCCCAAATACATCTACTTCTTGCTATTAAAATTAACCCTATAAAATAGTTTTCATTTTTTTCCCCTAAAATTCAGTGTCTGAACAAAAACTCTGCTATAATCAATCTGCCTGATGCCATGAGGCAAGCATATTTTGCTTAAGTCCACAAAAGGGACCTGTACAGTGCACAGCAATTACACCTCAGCTTTCCCCTAGTAGGTTTTTATTTGTTGTTTATGTCATTTAAATATATTGTAGGTTGTTATTATCATCTTTCCCATCTTTTTCCTGAGGCTTAACCTTTCCGAGATGCCAGAATGTACTCTGTTAGGCCCAGTGAAGACAGTATTTTTAGTATCATTAAATTTTTATCATTTTTTATAATACATAATCATTGCTGTATAAATGGAAATCACAATTTGTATTTGATAATGTACAATATCATTGTGTATTAAAACATGATCACTAATGAGTTTTCTAAATTGTTGGGTTATTGTTGTTTTAAATGCTTTATATTATGCAGAAAATGAGCAATTTTTTACTAAGGGTGTCTGTCCTATTAAGTTGCCCCTTCTTCATCCTTTAGCTAGAGGGGACACAATTTTGTGGGGCTTTTTTATCTGCAGTGTTTCTGGGTTGCCAGCTACTTCATCTCCAACTTTGGGATATATGAGGTGGAAAGAAATCCCAGGGAACTTGCCACTGTATTGTTTCATGGATCCTGAGGTCATTAACCTATCTTTCTTCTGTCCCCTTCAGAATCTTCTTGTGTTTGTTTTATATAGAACGCTTAAGGGATTTGAATCAAACTTGTTAAAACAAATAAAAAGTTATGATTTGTTAACGATTAATTTCCAAATATCCTATGTAATAAAAGGCTAAAATGCAAATTGACTGAATGGTGGGATAACTGTTCACCATGATGCACACTGACCACCAGGGGACAGACGCTCAATGCAGGAGCTGCCCCCTGGTGGTCAGTGCACTCCCACAAGGGAAGCGCCACTCAGCCAGAAGCCGGGCTCACAGCTGGCGAGCTCAGTGGTGGCGGTGGCAGTGCTAAGGACACCTTGAGGGATGTCCACCTGCTGGCTTAGGCCCACTCCCCTGAGCCTAAGCTGGCAGGTGGACATCCCCCGAGGGTCCCCAACTGCAAGAGGGCACAGGCTGGGCTGAAGGGTCCCCCCAGTGCATGAATGTCATGCACCAGGGCTCTAGTACAATTATAATTTGCAAAACCACAGTTGCAGAATGGTCAAATCACCCAGTTTACTTTTTTCCAAGGATGTTGATCATATCCAACTGTGTTTTTTTTTATGCTACTAAAATAAGTATTGGCTCCCCACTCTTGTATCCCATGAGATCTGTGGCAATAGCATTTGCAGCATTTTGCACAAATGGAAATGCATTGCCAGCAGCGCTTGAAAATGATCTGGTGACTAAGTGACATAGTCAAGCATGAATGTTACTTTGTACTTAGAATCCTTTTTCCAATCCTCTGATTTCAGTTTTTCCACTGTTCTCCTTTATACAATGAGCAGGAACTCTTGAATTTAGAGGTAGACAGTACAATTGACTGCCTCTTAAGATGACCTTCATCATATAGTTGTGGAAACTGATTCAAAGTGATTTCCTCAAATGCATTATGTTGGCTAGACATTGAACTCATGCTAATAATCGAGATATTCTTATTCACATTATGTCAGTCTTTTAGGATTCTCTAATATTTTCCACTGCTATAGACTACTCATGACATTTATTCTGGGTTTCTGGCCATAAATTTGGAAACTAGTACTAATATCTTTGATGCCTCATAAAAATAATAGGAAAACTTCTAATATCATTGTTAATTTACCTGATCAACAAACAAATGTTCAAACCTCATATCTACCAACTTTCAAGTATAAATATAATGATATTAAACCTCTTAGAGCTTACCCAAATGCTATATTCTGTCACAGTTTAATTTCCATTCATTCTTATTCATCAAAGTGGCACTTCATTTAAGTTCCAAACACATTGTTCTTTATTATATGACTTGCCAGTGTCACTAGTAATTTATTTAAAAAAAAGCGTATTCTTGGATAAAGAACTGCACTTATATATTACATAAAAATTGTAATGTTTAATGACAAGTGTATTAAATTTTCTATCTCGCTCTATAAAAGTGAATGAGCCACTATATTTTTCAAAGGAGTATTCTTATTTTTCTTCTAATAAAGAAAAGCAGGGGCCGAAACCGGTTTGGCTCAGTGGGTAGAGCGTCGGCCTGAGGACTCAAGGGTCCCAGGTTCGATTCCGGTCAAGGGCATGTACCTTGGTTGCGGGCACATCCCCAGTAGGGGGTGTGCAAGAGGCAGCTGATTGATGTTTCTCTCTCATCGATGTTTCTAACTCTCTATCCCTCTCTCTTCCTCTCTGTAAGAAAATCAATAAAATATATTTAAAAAAAAAAAAAAAAAAAAAGAAAAGCAGGGGACACAAAAGGATTTTGCTGCTAATTTGAAATAAGTAAAGGACCAGAAATTGGAGAGCTTTTCTTTTGAAGATGCTTCTTTAAAAGGGAGTCCAAAAAAAGCCTTAATATCAAAGATATTATAAATGAAGCCATGGCTATATTGAATTCTATCACATAGATATTTTTTTAAAGTCGTTTAAGAAAAAATTACATTTAGCTCTTACATTGCATTTTTAAATTGGCAATGTTTTCAAAAATTAATCAATTTGATTACATCCCTTTGAGGTGGGTGAGTGTGACTAAACACTGTAGGTGAGAAATGCATTAGCTCTAGTGATAATAGTTATTGCCATAGCAACATGGACACCACAGGCCCAATACCAAAATCCTTACTCGTGCAAAATGTTCAGTGGTTTTAATGAGCATTCTCTGTGAATCCAGATCCAAATTGTGCCCCATGTGCTCACTTCTTTGGGAAATGTTTGAACTAAGTATTGCTTTATTCTTGTTAACTGTGTAGAGTATAGCACATGTGAGTCACCCATAACAGCATGGAGTAATTTAGGCTGATATTGCAATTACATTTAGACTTCACCATCTGGGTCAAGCAAATGAATTACAAATAAGCCTGGTCCCTTATGAGGACTGGCTTTGTCTAACGAAGAATAAAGGCGTGAAAGTCAGTCTTGTGCTTCTGGTGGCTACTATTCAGTGAGTACCCCACTGGTTTCTTTGCAATATTAGAAAGCACGATTCTGTGATGGCTGAATGAGTGCTTTAAATTTCAGTTAGACCTTCCATCCTTGGACATATGTGTGGGAGTATATTCAAGTTATCTTCCCAAATAAATTCAAGTACGGAATAAGTTAACTTAGAATTTTTTCAATATCTTCATGAGAAATTCAACACTGACTATCAGAATAATAATATATGATAAGACACATATTTCACATGTTTTTATTATTATACACTAGGGGCCCAGTGCACAAATTCGTGCACCTTGAAAGGAACTGTGGGCCTCAAGGCTGCCGCAGGCACAGGGGCTGGTCTTGGCCCATCCTTCACACCCCTGACGGTCCCTCCTGCCATGGTTCCCCAGTACCCTGTCTGCCGGCAGCCCCTCTCCCATGGCACCGGCCCTGCTAGCATCTGCTGACAGTGTGGAGTGATTGGGGCTGGTGCCAGCAGTGGGTGCAAGCATGGCCAGTGCCGTCAGAGGGTGCGAGCGGCGGATGCTGCCCTGATCGCCCCTCAGGAGCAGGGGGAGGTGGAGAAGCCCTGAGGGGTGATCAGGGCTGGCAGCGGGTGTGAGTGGCAGCTCCCATGCCAACAACTGGTGCAAGTGGGGCCTGTGCTGGCAGCGGGTGCGAGCACCTGGCAGGACCATGGCATGTGGGAGCAAAGAATTTTCAGTAACCATCAGAGGCTCGCCCTGATGACAGCAACCAGTGCCCTGCCTTGGTCTGGTGCCCCGCTCACTTGCTCTACCATCCTGCCACGGCCGATGCCCGCCATGTTCCGCACGTGCCCCCTGGTGGTCAGCACACGTCATAGTGACTGGTTGTTTGGTTGTTTGGTTGTTCAGCATATTAGGGTTTGATATATATAGATTAGTTTATTTCTATACCAAAGTGCGAAGTCAATAGGGCAGCTATTATTTTTACCAGCAGTCTTGAAAGTATCACTAAAGTGTAATACCTGGGAAGTAAAACATGCAAACCGTGTGATATGTGTGCGCGCGCGCGCATACACACACACACACACACACACACACACACACTGGAAAAATTTTATGCTTAGGAATTAAAACAAATTTGGCCTCAAACTCTACTTCTGCCATCTACAAACTGCGTGCAAGTCACTGAACCTCTTTCAGCCTAATCTTCTTTACCTGTAAAATAGAAATGATAACAGCTATTTTTAACATCTGTTTATTTTGTAGGGAAGTTATTTAAAGATATATTAATTCATTTTTAAAAATATATTTTCATTGATTTCAGAGAGGAAGGGAGAGGGAGAAAGAGCTAGATACATCAATGATGAGAGAATCATTGATTGGCTGCCTCCTGCATGCCCCCTACTGGGGATCGAGCCCCCAACCTGGGCATGTGCCTGTGACCAGAATCGAATCTGGGACTCTTTAGTCCTCAGGCCAACACTCTATCCACTGAGCCAAACCAGCTAGGGCTATTCATTCATTTTAATTAAAGTTAAGTATATAGGTTAGATTATTGGGGATAACAACTCAGAACATATTTAACTTTCAAATCAGTAACAGGATATGGAATGAAAAAGCAAAAAAAAACAAAAAATACTTTAATCAATACAAAAGATAGACTTTTAAAAGTATAACAAAAGCATGGCAAAAAGGATGATAGAAAAGAGGATGATAGAAATAATCCAAATATGTCAATATAAAATGAATATAAGTACTTGAATGCGGTTGTTTCTCTTGTTAATCTCACATGTGGAATTAATTCTTAGACCAGCCAAAGAGCCGTGTGGGGTAGAGAAGTCTCCTCCGCCCGCCAGAGGTTACAGTGCATTTCCTTACTCCTGTTCATATTCCCTTTGCACTTTGTGCTCACATTTTTCAAATAGTTATAAAAGCAAGGCATCAAGTAGTTTATGCACATTCATCAAATTATGTACACGCCAAGGAATCTAGCTGAAATAATTTCTGCGCTGTTTTATTTTACTTCTGTGTTATTTTTTTTTTTATCTCTTTCAATGCACATGAGCATACAATACTTCATTTGGTATATTTACAGTATAACTCCTTTTATAGTGGGTGTTTATGGCATTCCACAAAGTAATTAAAATATCTCTGCCTATGTCAGTTTTCTGTTGCTGCCACAAAAGTTGCCACAGACTTAGAGGATTAAAACAATACCCTTTTATTAGCTCATCATTTGCATGGGCTAAGAGTCTCAGCACAATAAGACTCAGCTTGTTTGTTTGCTCTGGTTTCCACAAGACTAAAATCAAACTGTGGGCTGGCTGCGTTTCATTCTTTAAGATTTGGGAGGAAAAGTGCTTCCAAGAGCATTCAGGTTTTTGATAGGACTCCGGTCTCGGAAGGTGAAGGACAAAGATCCTCATTTTCTTTCTGGCTGTTAGCCAGGGGTTGACCTTAACTTTTAGAGAACCCATCCAGTCCTTGGATATGGCCCTTCCTTTCTCAAACCCGCAATGACACCTGGAACCCGTCTCATGTGTGGATTCTCCTTGACTTCCCTGTTTTCTGTGTTTCCCCAGACTCCTCTTCTGCTGCATTTTACTGATTCCCTCCATTTCCAGCTGCTTTTATAAAGATTGACAGATAATTTACATGCAAAATGCTATTAGTTTCAGGAGTAGGTCACAGTGACTTGATATTTATATACATAACAAAATGATCTCCACCGTAAGTCTACTTACCATCTGTCACCATACAAAGTTATTACAATGTTATTGACTATTTTTCCTATGCTGTACATTGCATGCTCAGGATTCACTTATTTTACAACTGGAAGCTTGTACCGCTTAATATCCTTCAGTTATTTTACCTGCCCCCCCAACATCTCCCCTCTCTGGTAACCACTACTTCGTTTTCCTTTATCTAAGAGTCTATTTCTATTTTGTTTTTGTTGTTGTTTTGTTTTAATATTCCATATAGAAGCGAAATCACATGGCATTTGTATGTCTCTCTTTGATTTATTTCACTTAGCATAATATCCTCTAGGTCTATCCATGCTGTCACAAATGGCAAGATTTCCTATTATGGCTGAGTAATATTCCCTTATGTATATGTACCACCTCTTATTTATTCAATCATCCATCAAAGGGCATTGAGGCTGTTTCCATGTATTGGCTACTGTATATAATGCTGTAATGAACATAAATGTGCACTTATGTCTTCCAAATAGTGTTTTCATTTTCTTTGGATAAATACCCTGTTTTGGAATTGCTGGATTTTATGGGTGTTCTACTTTTAATATTTTGAGGAAACTCTATACTGTTATCCCCAGTGGCTGCACGGTTTTATATTCCCACCAACAGTGTACAAGTATTCCCTTTTCTCCACATCCTTGCTATATTTGTCTTTTTGATAATAGCCATAAAGGGTTTATGTTATTAGATTTGGCCCATTATCTAATCCAGGACATTCTTCCTATTCTAAGATCATTTACCCAAATTGCATCTGCCATGTCTCTGTCATGTAATATATCATATTCACAACTTCCTGGCAGTTTATTACTTATCTACTCTTAAGTACTTAAATTCACAAACCACTTTAAGCTACTTATATGCACCAAGATTTCTGAAAGACATTGAAACACCTAGGTTTTCTTTTCCCCGCTCCGAGATAAAATTCTATAAAATGGTGGCTATTATACTATACTAGTAGCCCTGCGCACAAATCCATGTGCCAGTAGCTCGCTGCCACCCTCCAGTAGCTCTCTGACTGCTGCCCTGCCCTCCTGTAGCTCCCCCGCCCCCCAGCCCCCTCTCATAGCTTGCTGCCCTGCCCCCTCCTGTAGCTCCCCACCACCCACTTGTAGCCAGTAGCTCGCTGCCACCCTCCTGTTGCTCCCCTCACCCCCTTCTCCCCGCCCCCGTCATAGCTTGCTGCCCTGCCCCCTCCTGTAGCTCTCTGCTGCCCACTTGTAGCTCACTGCCCCACCCTCCTGCTGGTCCGTGATCCAGTTGTTACACGGTTGATCGTTAAGATTCATGGCATAATGATCATTTGCATATTACATCTTTATTATATAGGATACTTGCTTTCAGATAGCAAAATACCATTGACAAATCCAAGTGTGTATGCAATTGTATTTATTTCATAGTCATTCATTATGTTTCATGAGTTGATACTTGGTATAGTTTCCTAGAGAAGAAATGGGTGAAATATGCGTTCCTGCTCCTATTGATACTGCCTTTCACTGTTTTCTGATTAGTGAGAAATTCCAATTCAGGAAAATTCTGAATCCATATGTCACCTTGTCCCAAGGCCTACAGATTTTGATATTTAGCTATACTACCACAAGGCATTTATTTAAAGTAAGCCATTTCCCAGTTTACCCATGTTCAAATTCTTAGCACTTGGTTGCTTCACAGGTAATCCTGAGAAAACAACATTCTGTAACCCTGTTTTTAAATTATGTAATTCATATGACATAGAGATAATCAAAATTGCAAAATACTTCATTAAAAATTGTGTATTTTAATATTAATAATAACAACCCCAATGAAGATAACAATTAGATAATTATTCTATTGTTTATCTATATGCAGTATATAAAAGGCTAAGTGACTGTCCGACCATCTGACCAGTAGCTATGATGCTCACTGACCACCAGGGGGCAGACACTCAATGCAGGAGATGCCAAGCTGCGGTGATTTGGCAGTGGCAGTTCTCAGGTGACACACCCGGAACCATAGAAGGGAGCCTGCATCTGGGATGCGTCACCCAAGAACTGTCCTCTCACAATCCGGGACCCCTCAGTGGATGTTGGAGAACCAGTTTCAGCCTGATCCCCTCAGGGCAGGCCGAGGGACCCCACCTGCCTTAGGGATCCCGCTCACTCTGCAGATGCCCTTTGAGCCACAGCACTGCCCCAGGTGCAGCTGACGGGGGAGGGACCACAGGAGGTTGGCTCCAGGGTGTGTCTGGCCCATCTCACCCAGTCCCGCCCCTCCGGCCACCTTCTAATTAATTTTCTTTAAATGTGCATGAATTCGTGCACTGGGAGACTAGTTTATATATATATATATGCCTAAATGACTGTTATGACTGGATAACCAGATAACCAAATGACCAGCCGGTAGCTATAACATGCACTGACCACCAGGGGGGCAGATGCTCAATGCAGGAGCTGCCCGCTGGTGGTCAGTGCACTCCCACAGCCAACCTCCCACACCTGGCCAACCTCCCGTGGTCCCTCTCCCCTGGCCAGCTGGTCCTGATCAGGACTGGATGAGATGACTCCAATCAGCCCCAATTGCCAGCCAGGCCGAGGGACCCCACCTGTGCATGAATTCATGCACCAGGCCTCTAGTATATAATAAACAGAGATAACCTTGAAAGTTTGGCTTTTTTCTTCTTCTTTTTTTTTTTTGTTGCTGTTGCTGTGTGAGAAGATACAGACGATTTAGTAGAAAACTCCTTATGGAAGTAAATTGAGACAGTTCAAGTGCAATAGCTCATATATTATGACTAATGAAAGATTAAATTAGCTGATGAAAGGAAAGGTAGGATACACAGAAAGACTGACAAGCAAAAAGACCATTAACAAGGGACAATGTCTGAGAGAATGTAGAATTTACCCCAGATTAAATATATATATATATATTTTTTCCTCATCAAAATTTTTAGAATTTTAGTAAGTTTCTGAGCTCCAAGAAAAATTCTGAAGGTGCTTAAGCTTTTATCACCATGAAACTTTTAAAGAGGGTTTCCAGTGTGGAATTTGCAATACTCTTTTGCCTAATCAATTTCCCCATTGGCGTCAAGTGGAGTTTGTCACACTACAGTCTGTTTCGTTCACTGCCAATAAGAAAACTCATATTTAGGTTTAGATAAGAGAAAAGAAAATAATGATTCCTGAGATGCTTTGACTTTTTGATGTAATTCCATATTTTTATTTTAGAATTTTGAGAGCCAAAAATACATTTCAATTTGTCTGATCATATATCAGGACTAGTAAATAATTATAAGTATTATATTACTTTTGCATGATATATTAATATTTATACTCTGAGAAATGCATATAGTTTCCCCACAAAGAGTATTATTTCTATTATATCATTGGAGTCTAAAGCAGTGGAGAAGAAAATAAATGACGGTATTTAGGGAGCCAGTGCTTCCTTGAACCAGCCTAGGCTATTTCATTATATGCTCCAGTTTTTATTGCTCTCTAATCCCAATTTGTAATCAATTGGAATTTGCAAGACAGGAAATAAAACTTAATTTTCCTGACTGACAGGAGTGCCTGTTGCCTTTTTGGGAAACAAATCAAACAAAGAAACAAAGGAACACTGTGTTTTGCTTGTTTTGATCTCAATATTTGTTAGCATTTGGAACTAACTCTTACTATTACTTTCTTTGTTTTGCTGTCAGCCCTATGGTTGCAGGGTATAGATCAAGGTAGATGTCTGAGTGCAAAGGGAAAGTCAAGATTACATTCTGGTAAACAGCAGTTATGGGCAATCTACAAAAAAGGGAAAGAGGAGATAGCTCCTTGCAATTCCAATATCTGCTGCTCAACCAAGCAGACCCAAGGTAACAGCTGGCTGTGAATGCAGCCTGTAGCCATGAGAGGGAATCATCCTTTTGAAAAAACAAATAGGAAATAATAGAAATTGCTTTGAGGGCATGGAAGGAGAAACAATAACAACTATCCGTTGCTATATATATAAAAAGAATTATTGTAGAATAGCTTTTAAAAAGACCATAGTTAGCCATAATGTTTTTGAAACTGACTTTAGTTTTGTTAAATTAATACATAATAATAAAATAAATATGCCCCAAATACAAAAATATAAATGACCATTTCTACATAATTTTATAGGATATGAATGAGATGTTGTTTAAAATAATAAAAGCTCTAATGAATGAATATTATTACCTCTCTTTCTGTCTCTCTCTACACTAGTTCTAGCAAATCCTTTGCTATGCATTTTTTTATTTCTAATATTATTCATTACCTTTTCTATGTTGGCTTTTCTAACCCTAAAAGGCGAATTTCCAATAGACCTTGACAGTTTTTCACTTTTACTTAAGGGGGATAAATGCGCTAACATGCACATTGATGGAAATTAATTTCATCTAATTGATCTTAGGCTAGCTATCTGGAAATGTAAATATTCCTACTGTAAATTTTGTTGCCAAAAGATTCTCATTGCTAGGGGGAACCCTGACCAGATTGTGAAAAAGCAGCAAAGTCCTAATTTAAAAAAAAAAAAAAAAGTAATCTGCTTTCATTATCAAATTCTTCATGCGTATCAGGTGCATCATTGTATTAACAGGGAAATCTCTCCACTTTCCACAAAGGTTTACTCTGTAGCTTTGCACTAATGTCAAGTGACAGAAAGATGATCACTTTTGATGAGTAAGATTAAGCCCCAGAATGAGGTCTATGAATGATGATGAGTACTGCTTCTAGCAGGGAATTCACAAAGGCCAAGTTAAACTTGAGGCATCTTTGAAGTCCCTTGCCAAGAAACAAACACAACAAAACAAGACCTACAGATTTTTAATATGTAAGCTTTTATGACTGACTTCATGTGATCTATATAATCTATCATGACTTCAAGTCTATATCATGTTTAGCACTTATTTTTTAATTGTTATGTCTATTTTGTTGTCATATAGATGACATAAATAAGATACATCGGTTACCTTGTGCATTTTGATGGGTTTTGCCAAGTGCATACAACATTAATGTAGCCACCACCTTAATTATTTTATAGAACACTAGAAGCCCGGTGCACGAAATTCGTGCATGGATGGGGGTTGTCCCTCAGCCCAGCCTGTACCCTCTCCAATCTGGGACATCCCTGGGATCGGGCCTAAATGGGCAGTTGGATGTCCCTCTCACAATCCAGGACTGCTGGCTCCCAACTGCTCACTTGCCTGCCTTCCTGATTGCCCCTAACCGCTTCTGCCTGCCAGCCTGATCACCCCCTAACCACTCCGCTGCCAGCCTGGTTGATGCTTAACTGCTCCCCTGCCAGCCTGTTTGCCCCCAACTTCCCTCCTCTTCCGGCCTGGTCACCCCTAACTGCCCTCTCCTGTAGGGTTGATCACCTCCAACTGCCCTCCCTTGCAAGCATGGTCCCTCTCAACTGCCCTCCCTTGCAGGCCTGGTCCCTCACAACTGCCCTCCCTTGCAGGCCGGGTGCCTCCCAACTGCCCTCTCCTGTTGGCCATCTTGTAGTGGCCATCTTGTGTCCACATGGGGGCAGGATCTTTGACCACATGGGGGCAGCCATATTGTGTGTTGGAGTGATGGTCAATCTGCATATTACTCTTTTATTAAATAGGATAGAGACCTGGTGCATGGGTGGGGGCCAGCTGGTTTGCCCTGAAGGGTGTCCCAGATCAGGGTGGGGTTCCCTTGCAGTGTGGGGCAGCCTGAGCGGGGGCCTGTGGTGGTTTGCAGGCCGGCCACGCCCCCTGGCAACCCAAGCAGAGGCCCTGGTATCTGGAATTTATTTTCCTTCTACAATTGAAACTTTGTAGCCTGGAGCGGAGCCAAGCCTGCTGCTCCCTCTGGGGCAGCAGCCATTTCTGTGGCAGTTAATTCACCTTCTACAATTGAAATTTTGTAGCCTTAAGCAGGTGAGCCCCGCCAGGGTGTGCGGAAAGCTTTGCTTCCCCTGTTGCCGCCGGCAACCCTGGCCTGCTCTCTCAAGCTCCGTTCTGCCCCCATTTCTGTTTGAATTTGTTTACCTTCTATAATTGAAACTTTGTAGCTTGAGTGGAGGCTTAGGCCTGCAATGGCTATGGAAAGCTTGGCTTGCTCTGTTACCTGGGAAACCTTGCTCTCTGTGGCTGTAGCCATTTTGGCTGGGGTTAATTTGCATACTCACCCTGATTGGATGGTGGGCATGGCTTGGATGGTGGGCATGGCTTATGTAGCAGAGTGATGGTTAATTTGCATATTACCATTTTATTAGAGAGGATGTTCATAAGCCCAGAAGTTTCCATTGTGCCACAGTGCACTCAATCCAACTCCCGCCACACAGGCAATTACTAGTCTGGGTTCTGCCACTCTTGATTTATTTTCCCTTTGTCTAATATGGAAGCATACCACTCAACCTCTTTTATTTCTGGCTCCTTACCCCCAATACAATAAAGGAGAACTAGGGACGAGGGTCCACACAAATGCAAATATGGATTTGGTTCGCTTTACCCAGGTGGTACTCCTGGACCCATGGGAACTAGAAACAAATAGTGTCTAGAGAAATTTTAAAAGGCACTCCATAGTATGGGCCTACTGAGGCATGGGGTTGCTTGCCCAGTATAAGGATAGTACTGGTAACCCAAGTCCCTATTAAAATACAAAACATCATCACCCAAAGAAATTTCACTTTAGCCCTTCACAAGGGTCCCTTACTGTACCCAAGAGAAGCAATTGTTGTTATAACTTCTGTTTCACAAAGGCTTAATTTTGTTTGCTCTCTACTTAATATAAATGGAATCATATGATACCTGCTCTTTTGTATAGGTCTTCTTACATTGTAGCATAATACTTCAGAAATTAATCCCAGATGCTGCATGCATGAGTGTATGAAAAAACCATATTGTTCATACATTCTTTTTTCAATGGGAACCTGGTATAGTTACAGTTTCTAGAAACAAAAAATAAAAATGTTGTGAGCATTCTTGTACGAGTTTTTTATAAACCTATGTGTCTATTTTGCTTGAATAAATGCTAAGGAGAGAAATTTCTGGGTAACATAGTTTATACTTGGTTTTATAAGAAATAGACTAAACTCTCACCAAAGTTGTTGAACCAGTCGATGACCTCAACAATACTAGTAGACAGTGAGAATTCTAGTTGTTCCACACCCTCACCAACATTGGATGTTGTCATTCATTTTGAATTTTATTCTCCCTGAAACTTCTTAGAAAATTCTACTTGGTTCATTTTTCACAGGGTTTTCCTTTTGGTCCTTTTAATGTTATTTTACATTTTTATTTAAAATTTCATTATACCCAGGCTTTCTTTAAACCTTGAACATATTTTGTAGTATGCTTTTATTGATTTCAGAAAGACAGGAGAGAGAGGGAGAAGGAGATAGAAACATCAATGATGATGTCTTTTTCTTTTTTTCTTCTAATATTAAATTGTTCAGCTGCCTCCTGAAGGCCCCCTACTGGGGATCAAGTGCAATACCCAGGCGTGTGCCCTGACCAGGAATCAAACTGTGACTTCCTGGTCCAGGGGTTGTTGTTCAACCATTGAGCCATACCCACCATGCCCTTGAATATATTTTTAATAGCTGTTTTAAGTTCTTATGGGCAGTGCTATCAATTCCGCCACTCTGTCTCTATTTCTTTTGATCCATGTTTCTCCTGGTCATGAAACATAATTAGTATTTACATGCCTGCTTACATTTGATTGGAAGACGGGTCTAGTAATGGTATATTTTTTGGTATCTAGATTGTGTTACCCTCCTTTACAGAGTGATGGCACTTCCTTGAGAGGGCAATTAAATTACTTGCAGATCATCTAGATATTTTTGGATTTATTATTATTTTTTGTTTTATTCAGCTTTTTAAGCCCTGGCTAGATAGAGTTACCTTTATGAAATAAAAAGTAATATAAAACAACAGGCATCTAATTTATGAGATTCAACATCGTTCTGAGAAAGAGTTTTATGGTAATTATAAAATTACTAGAGGCTTGATGCATGAAATTCATGCAAGAGTAGGCCTTCCTTCCCCTGGCTGCTGGCACCGGCTTCCCTCTCATACCCAGGCTTCCTTCCAGCCACTGGCACCCAGGACCTGGGCTTCCCTCTGGCCACCAGCAGGCACCTGGAACCCAGGCTTCCCGCACAGCCCCGGCTTCGCCTGGAAGGTCGTCCCAAAGGACGTCCAGTCTAATTAGCATATGACACTTTTATTATTATAGATTACCTGTCATATGCTCTGTTTTTGGTTTTGTTTTATAGCATATTTCTTTTTTAAAAATTAACTATGAAGTTCAAACATTTAGAGAATGAGGACATTGAGACCAGGCAATAGGGAATTTTCAAATAGACAATTTAGCCTTAGTTTGTTCTGTAGAGAATATTGTCTAAAAGTCCTATGAACACATGCTCTGAGTCCCTGAGACACATGAATATAGATAAGAGAACTTAAACGCACTGGCCTTTGCTAAACAAAGAAAAGTAAACAAGTTTGAACGATGTATTTTATGATGGTAAATTAAGAAAGTCACCTCTCTATATTAAGGACTCCCATAATGACATGTTCTATTTTTATTCTTTTTAAAATATAACTACTGAACCCGAGTTTCTGCTCTATGTGTAAAGAACTGGGGATACAGGTGGATAAGCAATGCCTGAATGTGCCCTCATGCTTACATAAAATGAGAACTGCAACCAACTTTAACAAATTAGAGATGAAAGTACCATAATTCTTTAACAAATTAGAGATGAGAGAAAGTACCATAAAATGTTTTCATTAGCACTAAAGAGATTGAGACACTTTAGTTTTACAAAAGCTATCCTGTATAAATATAGAGGATTAGAGGCCCAGTGCACGAATTTGTGCACCACTGGGTTCCCTCAGCCTGGCCTGCAGGATTGGGCCAAAATTGGCTCTCCGACATCCCCCAAGGAGTCCCGAATTGCGAGAGGGTGCAGGCCAGGCTGAAGGACCCCATCGGTGTACGACTGGGGCTGGGGAGGGACACAGGAGGTTGGCCAGCCAGGGAGGGACCGCAGAAGGGCATGAGGGCATGTCCAGCCTGTCTCGCTCAATCCCAATTGGCCGGACCCCAGCAGCAAGTTAACCTACCACTTGGAGCATCTGCCCCCTGGTGGTCAGTGCACATCATAGCGAAAGGTCGACTGGTCAACTGTCTGCCCCCTAGTGGTCAATACACGGTCATAACAAGTGGTTGAGTGGCCTTAGCATTCATTAGCATATTACGCTTTGATTGGTTGACCAGACACTTAGCATATTAGGTTTTTATTATATAGATTATTTGATTCTCTGAAATTATGACCAAGAAAGAAATGACCAGTGTACATGCCTATACAGGGGTTGGCTAAAGTAGGTTTATAATAGTTTATATGGACAAAGACATGCTCAGAGGAAACAACCAACCCTCAATTTACCACACAGTCATTTGATGCCTGTTATGTCTGTTACAACAGGAGCAAGTAGTCTACTTTCATTTTTTATTATATACATTTCTCATGACAACAAACATTTGCAAAAGGTAATAGAGTTCATGATATTTAAGTTTTATATTAAAATGAATCTGACTCCATTAACTGCTAACTTAGGTATTTTTTTTAAAAAAATGTTTTGCTTCTTTAATATATTTCTGCCAACTCATTTTACAATATATAGTGTCCTTAAAAATATTTGTATTTCAAATATGTTTGCTTCCCCAAACAATGAAGTAATTGCTCTAAAAGAATGTACATTGTAGCCAAATTTTCTGAATTAAAATTTAGTAGCAATTATTATTTTTATTGAGGTCAGGTGTTGTCTAATGTTATGAATCAATATCAGCATTATGAAGAGTGCATTATATTATGGAACAAAATGTGGAAATGGTATTAGTACCTTTAGGATATGCCACATAGGAAATTGCTTTCCTATGTGACCAATTTCCAAATAGAAAAGACAAGTTAAAGATAGAAATAGTGCCATTTTAATACCTCTTTGAAACATAGTCAGACAACTAGAAAAATTAGTTTTTTTGTTTTTTTCTCAGTATGTGTGTGTGTGGGTGCACACACACATGCAAGTATTTTATGTATAAGGTTGACAAAATATTTATGGAATGTTTTTCAGGTTTGGACAAGATTGTAATTTAATACAAAAGTAGTTTGACTAGGGCCGTGGTCAGCAAACTGCGGCTCGCGAGCCACATGCGGCTGTTTGTCCCCTTGAGTGTGGCTCTTCCACAAAATACCATGGCCTGGGCGAGTCTATTTTGAAGAAGTGGCGTTTGGTTCTCAAAAGAAATTTCAATCGTTGTACTGTTGATATTTGGCTCTGTTGACTAATGAGTTTGCCGACCACTGAACTAGGGGATATATACCACTCATTATTTTATTGAAGGAAATGAATTTTATTAGGGTAGATTTTCCACTGTAAAAACTATAGAACAGGGGGCATGCTTATAACTATTTGCAAAATATGTGACCTTAATTATGTGAAAATCAGCCACAATTTTTAAGTACAAAAATTATTAATATAAAAAGTGTACAACTTAGTTTAGCATAAAAGAAATTATAGGTGCTTTAGAGAGTTATCATTGAGAGGATTATAATAACCTTGTAACAAAGATTGTAACAAAATTACAGAAATTCCAATTGTTTTAAAATCACTTTCTTACCAATCATTCTTTAATATAAAATTATCATAACTTTAAAATTTGTGCATCTTTCATTATTACTTAAATTTATTCAACTATCAATTCTCTAGCAAAAATAAAATCCTATGGTTTATCTATACTGTAGATACATTCATATGTACATACATACATACATATAATTTTGGTATGGAAATATGTATTTTTATATAGGTGTATATGTGTTTGTATATATATACATATATATGTACATATATATGTGTGTGTATATATATGTGTATGTATGTATATATATATATATATCTATATATATATGTGTGTGTATATATATATATATATATATATATATATATATATATATATATATCTTTTGGTGAAGTAGTCTGTAGAATGTATCTTATTTGGAACTTGGCTGTTTTTCTTATGATTGGACTGGAATTATGAGATTTTTGGAGGAAGATCACAAAAGAAAGTAAGCTGCTATACTCATGACATAATATCAAGTGTATATATACCAACATGCCTTCACTGGTAATGTTAGCCTGGATCACCTGGCTGAGCTAGTGTCTGTCAGGTTTCTTCATCTCCACTTGCAGATGAGAACTACTTGGATGCTCATGAAAGAAAAGTTTTTGCTCAGATAAGATAACACTCCCGTTTTCCTAAAAGTTTGCAGGGCGCTTTTGTTCTTCCAGGAGGTATTTTTTCTGAGGAAAAGAAACTACTTTATATCATGGATGGAACCAGGAATGAGTACTCATAGTCAGGGCTCCACGGATGCTCTGCTCCACCCCGGGGCTGCCTTACATCACTGAACTCCATGCTCCCCCTACACCTCATGGCTGTAGGCTAAACAAGGTAGCCCAGGAAGTAACACATGAAGCCAACATCTCAAAATCTGTGCTTTTTAAAATATATATATTTTATCGTTGACAATATTACAGATGCCCTCCTTTATCCCTCTCCACCCAACATCTACCCTGCTCCCCGGGTCTTCACCACCCTACTGTCTGTTTCCATTGAAACCTCCACCTCCTATGTGAGAAATGTCTCAGGATTTCCGGACAAATCTGTGCTGTCACAGCACTGCTGCTGGGACACTGCAGGAGGTGAAGGGGACATAGCTGTGTGGCCAGTAGAAGGCACCCACCTGTGAGTCCTCACCCCAGGCCAATGGCAACGATGCCAAGAGACTCCTCCTTAGCAGACAGCTCTCTGGCTGGCTGCACCGCAATGGGAAGCACCTCCTTAGGGGGAAAATGTGTGTTCTTTGTCTTGTTTGTAGTTTTAACTGTTATACCGCTCCTCATGAAGATAAGTGAAATTGAGTGTCCCAGTGTATCACTGAGCATCACAAATGAACACCTAGGGGAGAGCACTGGGTATTAGCACGTTTATTTTGTCCATTTTCATTTGGATATAACTTTTAATTCACAAAACTATTCACCATTATAGCAACTTTAAGTAACCCATTACCTTGTCCTGGGCACCGCCATCACTGAAATATGTTTAATGTAATTTTATTGGTGTGAACCATTAAATTGCATTGGTAGCACTTTGATCATTTAGTCCACTCAATACACTTTCTAACTGAGATGTCCTTCAACAAGTGCACCTCGTCAAGGTTATCTGTCTTCTGCCCTACTCCCATATGTTTGATGTTAAAATATACTAACATTTCTTAAAAGAAACTGCAGTGAGGCTGTTAAACCTCCAGGCGTACCTTGCAATACATCTACTCCTAAAAAGTTGCACTTAAGTCTTATATTTGGTGACTTGTTTTGTTTTTATATTCTTTCAGAAAATAGCCAACAGTAAACTCTTTTTTTTACATAAATTAAGATTCCCAGGCCAAGTTTGCTTGAACTGAAGTACACCTATAAGAATTGTTTTTAAATTACGTAAACACTGAACACACACATTTTTGTTTATGAGTTCATTCAACAAATATGGCCTGAGTGCCTGTTGTGTGCCAAGCACTGCTGTAAGGAGCTGGGAATTCGGTTGTAAACAAGCCAGAGTCCCTTCCCTTGTGGAGACTATAATCCAGTGGGACAGTCAGACTAAACAAGGAAATAACTGCATAATATAACTTCAGGTAGCAAAATGCTCTGAGGGAAAATAATACAGGAAAGAGGAACAGAGAATGCTGGTAGAGAGTGTATTTTTGACATATCAGTTTTCTATTGCTGATAGCACATCACACAAACTTAGTGGCTTAAGGCAACACACATGTATCATCTCCCAGTATTCAAGGTCAGGAATCAACGCCTAGGGTTCATGGGTTCTCTGCCGAAGCCTCACAAGGTTGTAGTCAAAGAATCATGCAGGGCTGGGTTAATCAGAGACTCATGTTTGTTGGCAGATTTCAGTTCCTGCAGCTGTAGAACTCATGGAGGCAGAAGGAAAATTACGATAACTGCTTCTTCCTCTTCTAAGGGCTACTATGATTGGGTCAGGCCCACCCAGGGTAATCTCCATTCAGAGTCAAGTATTAATAACCTAATCATGGGGATTGGATCCCATTGAACCACAGTTTCCACCTGCTCAGGACAGTACACCCGGGGGTGGATATCATGGGGGCCACCTTAGAATGTTCCCAATGAGGGATAGGATAGTCAGGGAAGGGCTTTACATGTTTGTTACTTTTGAGCAAAGACCTAGGAAAAAAATCAGAATGAGCTCTACAGAGGTGAATGGTAACAAAATTAAAAGTACGTATGGGACTGGCTTTCTTGACTCACATTATATTTCTGTTGGCCAATTCTATGATAGACACAGAACAAACGCTTTATACCAAAGCTGAAAATAAGCACTCTGTGCATTCCTATCTTACCAATGAGAAAGCTGAGGTTCCAAGAGGTTTATTGACACCCTCAAGTTCACACAGTGGAATGTGGTAAGGTCAGGGTGTGAATCAAGGCAAGGAAAGAAGCTGCAGATCAGGTCACAGGAATACAACCTGTGCTGTCACTCAGGGGACACACTCAGGAGCACTCAGTGCTGGGTTTAATGCTGCACTGCCACCATTTTGTCATTCTTAACAATTTTACCTTAAAATTCAGACTTGTCAGTGAAACCAAGGAGATTATGGAGAATGTGCATGAGCAGTAGGGCTGCGTGCTACATCAGTACCTGTCTTTCTGTTCACATACAGCATTTGGGAAGCCCCATGGCACAGAAATTCTGCAGACCCACGATCGTGAGAGTTCAGTGAGACTCAACATGAGTACAGTAAGCATGCTCTGTCTACCACTAAGTAAGTGGGGTGCTGACAGCCCTGAGAGGCTACATCCTTTTCATTTGAACCAGTTGCCTTTTGGGGACCCTGAGAACAGCTGTATGCATGTGGCTCAGGGATAGTAACAGGGATGGGAGTGAGAGAGCACTGAGGATTGTCCCTAGGAAACTGAAAAAGTATGAGTCCTAAACTAATGACTTACAGCCAATGAGCCTCCTCAAACAGCAGCAAGTTATTCTAGTAGAGATTCTGGCAAACACTCCTCCTTGTAGACAATATAACCAAGTGCAGTCTGAAATCTGGGACCGGACTTCTTTGTGGGGATGTACCTCAACTGAGAATTCGTGGGGTTGTGTGGGGATCACACTCTACCCACACCAACTCGGCCACCTCCATGGCAGCCTGAAATGTCCTGTGGAGAGCTTTATAACAGAACTTAGGGGTTGGATATATGCAAAATATGTGAGATGTATTCTAGGGGGGGGGGGAGATGATATTTTAAACTGGTATTATTCATTTATAACTTATTAAAAAAATTGCTATTAAATATTCAAAAAACTAAGGAAGTCTAAAAGACTTTTTATTTCTGTACCTGGGTTTGTGTAAGATGCATTTGAGGACATATACGATCCTCAGTGTAAATGTCTAGGCACAAGCAAAATTTCCAGGGAGTATGTCAGACTTGCAAGGTAATGGACCTGGTGAGACCAAAGTCAAGGTTTCCAACATTAAAGGGGACCCAGCTAATATCTGGGTTACAGGTGAAACAAGCAGAGCACTAATTTGGGGCTGTGGATACACCCTCTTGAAGGTGAACCTGCCCCCACTCTCAGAAACCCTTTGTGACTCCACAATGCTCTGTGATGCAGGCAAGACTATAAAATCAAGAGTCTGCACTCAAAGAGCTTGGTTGTTTCAAGCAGTTTTGTGATTCAGAAAATGGGACCCAGTCTACTTCTAAAAAGCCTACTAGAGTTTTATTGGAGCTTCTGCTCAGAATGCTTATATAGTGACCTCAACATAATTTCCATCTTGGTGCTGAGCTTATTCCTTTTTTTAATTTTCTTCATGGGAATTCCATTAATCCCAACCTTCTGGAAAAATGAACATACACATAAGGTAAGGAACCCTGAGAAAGCCTCAACAGAGTTCTTTCTTGTTATTTCAATTCCCACATTTCTAAATGACATTGGTTGAGACACAGAGACACTGAAGATGGGACGTCTGAGGAGAGAACAGAACATCACTCTTCTAGGGGAAGAGACCAGGCAGGGCTACGGGTTCAGGAAGGCCTCAGGTTTCCATATGAAGCTCACAGACCATCTGGTTTGGTGGCAGGTTTCTGGCTCCAAATTCAGTGATTCCCTAGTTCTGGATGCAGTTATTTAGAGACTTGGGGATCTCTGTAGGACATCAGAGTTAACTAGCACTTCATCCTGAGTCATGCCGCCCTGTCAGGCATCACTTGGCCAAGACTTTGTGTTGGGCTGATCAGTACTGAGTCTCTGAGAGCCTCTGAGCACCATGTCAGGTTACTGGGTCCTATCTGAGGGGACAGAGAAGCAACTGTAGCCCTCGGATTATATGCCCTCTGAGCAGAGGACCTCTGAGAAAACCAAGTGTGGACCTCAAAGACAAAATTCTTCTTGGAGTTTTTCAAAGAAGAAAAAATTTCGACATTTTAAAACTTTAAAAATTGGTAAAAGGAAGACAACATTCTATTAGTTTAAATGCCTTTGGCTCAGAGAGCCATTATTCTTAGATAGTAAATGCTGAGTTTCCTAGGTAGAGGAGGAGAGAAATGAGTCCCAACCTCTCATTCTTTCCTTTTTATTCTCAGCATCAGAGCAGAGTCAAGAGGAGAAGGAAGGGTGGGACACGGGAAGGTAAGGTTCTGCTTATTCCATCTGAGCTCCCCAATGGAGACCCTTTCTCCCTCCTTTCCATGATCTCTAGGTCACTTGGTAGATAGTCCCTCTCATGAATCATAGCCTTCAGAGGAGAGGCTCATGGAAATACAGAACCTGAGACACTTCTCAGATTCCCTGCTCTGCTGTCCCTGAGTAAGAAGCAATTAAGGACCCGGGCCATGGGTATTGCACAGTAGATGTTGAGAGTCAGAAGTTCTGTCTCCTGACTTTGAGAAAGTAGTTTGGCTTCAGGATGATCAGAATCTTCTTTGTTGTGATCATTGGCCTCTCTATTTCACAGAGTGGTTTTGAGCATCAAATGAGATAATGTGCATACAAGTACTTTATTAAATAAGTAACACACACATGGGAACCTTATTAATATATCATTGCCCATTTGACTTCATTTACTCATTCTTGGGGCTTTCAGAGTCTAATATCCCAATGGTCTCCCATTAAAGGACCCCTGTTTATTCCCTATATATCTACCTTCATTACATGCAACTCACTCTCCTGGTTTCCCAGGTTCGAGATATTACCACAGCAAAGTGGAGGAGGAAAGGGAGCTGATTTCTTTCCTGAAAAGGTGACTAGTCTTCTCCCCTTTTTCCTAAGCTATCTAGTGCCTGACCTTTGCTATTCTAGGGATTCAGTGGAGGCTTCCCTAGTCATGGGAGGGGTTGCCATAAGAATGGGAATGTGAGTGAATGCCTTGGGATGAGTGCATTGTGAAGTCATGGATGTGGACCAATGTGTAGGGGCAGCAGGATTCAGGTGGCCCCACCCTGACCAGGCCAGTAGGTCCTCCTTTCCTTGTTATGGTCCTGGCTGCATCATTTTACCTCCTGTCTCCTGCAGCCCCCTGGGACGGAATCATGATTCCATTCACTTTCGTCAACTTTTATGTCCAGACCCCTCCTGTGACACATGTAACAATGCAACTGCTGAAATCAATCGGCTTTTCTCAAAGGCTCTGGAAGGTTCTACGCCATCTGTATCCCCCTTGGTTTCCACAGCTCCTATGACAGCTCTTGTGACAGAGTCTTCATTCCATCAGTCTTCTGCTTTCCCAGGAGTCCCTACAAGAGATCTCATACCAACTCCTCAGCCTGAGCCTTCCCCACCACCCCCCTCTCCTCTATCCTCTAAATCAATGACCGCCTTGGGTAATTTTCTGTCACCCTCACCATCATGTCAAACTCTGCCTACAGAGCCTTCATCTCACTCAGAATCCGAACTTCTGGGACACCATTCCCCACCCCAAACCAAACACTTCTTCTCTTCAACCTTGACACAATATGATTTCCATCAAAAGTTGCCTGACATCCATTCTACAAAGATCTCTTCTGTGGAAGACTCTGCAGCCAAAATTATAGATCCTACACAACTCTTCTTTCTCAGTCCTGATGAGCATGACTCAGTAGAGCAGCACTCATATCCTAAGACCTGGGAGGACAATTTAAAGCAAGAAGTTATCCAGCTTTTCTGGGGTCTTCCATCTCTGCACAGTGAGTCCTTGCTCTCTGCTGTCCATATCTCGGGAGACTATTCAATCTTCAATAGCATCTCAAATGCCTTTACAGGCCAAGAATCCCCAGGACTTCCTTATTTCCTACCTCCATCCTTGCCTAAGGTCCAACCTCAACTTCTGCCTCAAAAACTCTGCCCCTATGCCATTACTTACCTCTCACTCAGCTCCAACCCCAGGTTCACCTTCAATCCCCACTCCCAATCCTACCAGCTGGTCTCATACACCAGACTAAGGTCTGTGGAGTGTATTGCCATACACCCCTGAATGAATCTGAATGTCTCACCTCATCTGATATTGAAGAACTGGAATGGAATGTGTTAAAGAAGAAACAGGAAGGTTTGTGGGGTTTACCCTCTCTGGTTCTAAGTTCTTGGGAAGCCTGCTGTCCTTCAGCTCCCACCTCTCCTTACTGTGGGCCCTCCAAGGCTCACATTTCAATCTCCATCGATCATTTTGAGTATCCTCTCAGCGTTGAGTTTAGAAAGAAATTTGAGCATCACCTTAGAAAGAGGCTCATCCAACACCGGTGGGGCCTGCCCCGCAGGATCCACGAGTCTCTGTCACTCATGAAGCCTAGATGCGATTGCTCAGAAATACCTCAGCCAAAGTGCTGCTATGGCCTCTCATGGATCTCTATGTATAAGGCCCAGGATAGTAAAATTCTAAACAGAGTCACCCCATCAGCAGACTTCTATAAGAAGGGCTCAGAAATGTTTCAGCTGTCTGATGATAGGACAGACAGCTTAGCTAGTTATCCAAAAGGTTTGTTGACTGACTCTGACAGTGATTCAGATAAGGATGTGGAACATGACTTTGATATGAAGAAAGTTATAAGGCAGAATGTAAATCAGAGACAACTGGTAACTTTCCTGAAGGTACATCTGAGCAAAAAATTTGGGGAAATCAGTGAGGGTCACCTACCTGGGACTGTGCAGAGTTCACAGCACTCTATCCAGCATACACTTTCTGTAGAATCCAACAGGGAAATTAAACAGAGAAGTCTGCCACCATCAGTGTGTGAGGACTACTGTCTGAACAAGTGCCAGGAGCCTTCCTTCCTTGAGGTGGGTGCACCAGAGATGCTGGAAGACCACGATACCAACTTGCCTATGAAGACATTAGGAGGCCTCCCTGCCAAAGTCCTTGAATCCACAGAGGATCAAGGCACTACCTCCCATTCCTTGATCAATCCTCGCTCTTCCTCCTCAAACAAAGTGATTTCTGAGGTAAACACCAAATCTGGGGCCTTTATGCCTCTAGGTCATCACAGTGAAAAAGTGGGAACAGAAAATTCAGCCCCTGTCCTGAATCTTCATCTCCCTGCGATCTCACTTGTGGACAAGGAAGGACAGGGGATCCAACAAGGATGTTCAGAGGAAATTCAGACAATTTTGGAAGCCCAACCACCTCCTCTGCCTGTCACAAACACCATCCATGGCAAAACAAGTCAGAGTCATTCTCTGACAGGCAACATTCAATCTTCAGAGCTGCTTGCAAGACAAGCAAATAGAGAATCTGCACCAAAGAATAAGAGTGTGACTTCTACTGACAGAACTGAAAAACGAGAGGCCACAAATAGGGATGAAGCAGAACCTGCTTCCATGCCCACCATGCCCAGGGAGATAGTCAGGGCAGGGCTGAGGAGCTCTATGCTCTTCAGTCTGTGACAACCAGCAAGCCAGGGATCTCCCAAAACATAAACAAAGACACCACTGTGACTACTGAAAAACCCCCATCTAAAATATCAGATCGAGCTCCTAACTTATCAGAACTTAGAAAGCAACTAATTGCTGAGATTAACTTAAAGTTGGAGAGTAGGAAGCATAGCCAGGACCAAGGCCAACCCCTGGACATGTCCCATGACCCTGACAGCTTGACTTACAAAGCCTCCCTGACTCCTGCCAAGTGTGTCTCCTGTGTGACCAGGGAAGTTCACCAGGTACTGCATGTCCATTCGGAGGACAGCACAGTCAGTATGGAGAAGCAGCAGGAACCTTGGCTTCCCAGGCATGCATTAAGGACCTGCCAGGATCAGAATTTCCCACCAGCTGTAAAGAAAGATATCCTGTGCCTTCCCCCAAAGCCTACAGGCCCCAAAAAATGAAGAGCTTGGTGCAGGAGATGCACGACTGAGAATTTCCCAACCCAGAGGGAAGAGATTTCCTTCTCAGAACACAGCTTTAGAGGACATGCATGGGAGCAAGTCTTTCCACATCCTATCACAGAAGGGACAGGCTCCTTCTGATAGCCTTTTCCTAAATAAAATGAAGAGCCTTTTTCAAAGGCTTCGTCCTGCATTCACATGGACAATGCAAGAAACCACCCAGGAAATGGGAAGGCACATATCATCTGCACAGAGCAGAGGCCCAGTTAAAAGCAGAGCTTCCTTTACTGGAACCGCGCAAGTCCACAGAGTCATGTCAGACATTGGGAAGTTCCCAGAAGAGAAAAGGGGGCGTCGGCATTCAGGAGTTACCACCTGCCCTCAAGAGCCCCTTCCCTCTGCAGCGCAGTCTGGGAAACGTGTGCAGAAGGGAGCAGTTCAGGCCAGGGTAAAGCCAGTCCAGGAGCGTCCTTTAAACTGCAGGGCTCCCTTCTATAATGTGACAAATATGAAGTCTGGCCTCCAAGCAGCTATCTCTGATGACCAGAGATCTACAAGTATTAGACATACCGGGAATGAGGACAGATCCCACTCAAAAGTTGTGACATTAAAGTGCCAGCAAATATGTCAGAAGCACCCCCAGTCTTTGTCCCTCCAGGGGACTGTGCCCCATCCAAGCCCCACCTGCAGGCCTCAAGCTGCCAAGGGGCCTCCTGCTGTTCTCACCACTGCTGGAGGCACTGCTTTCAAAAATCGGTCTCCCCAATTTAGACACACAATGCTTCTCTATAATTTCCAGGGGGAAACATTTCCCACCCCTAAATAAGTCCTTCCTCGTGGGGAATATTGACTTGCCTAATAAATGTTTCTATAATAATAGTGATGTCTTCTCTGTGTCCTGAGTTGGGGGCATGGGTTTAGCGTTTCTCAGGGCTTGTGCTTAGGGAAATAAAGGAGTAAGTTCAGCTCCTACTGATTACTTCCTTTGGCTTCCAAAAGTGACCATTCCGTGGAGCTCTTGTTGAGAAATAGATATCAGGTGCCCACTTCCTCCCTGATGAGGTTTGAGGAGATGGGCTCTGTCTCCTACCTTAATGAACATGGATAGCAGCCCACACCTTCTCCTTCAGGAAATGCTTTATGTCCTTTAAGGCAGTAGAGAAGACAAGCCTTCCACATCTGAAGAAGATCAAGGATGGGTATATTTTTCAGAAAATGTCAGTGAAGAAGAGACAGTGGCTTAATTATTATTTAGAAGTCAGTGATCAAAGGATCCCACAGGTGGGTGAACACTGAATGGGAGTGTTTGGGGGGATATTACTGCGCGGATCTTGGGCTGCTCTGGGTAGAGTCTCAGAACATCATAGACACCATGTAAAATTGTTTCAAGTAGATCATGTTAACATGTTAGGTAAGCATACCCTTACCTTGACACTGAAGTATGCCTTCTGCAAAGTCACCTGGGGAAGTGGTTCCCATTTTCCCATTTTGAGATGTTTCTTCAGGTTGATGGATTGATGATTATAATTTTTATTTCTAATGAACAGCATCACTTAACTATCAGTGATAAAATTGTTAATCAGGCAGCTACCTACCTCCCAGGCCAAATAAAGCTGAAAGTAAGGAAAAGATGCCTTAGAGTGAGTGAGAAAGTAAGAACAAATGAAGAGGGGAAAGAATAATCTTGTTGGTGGAACAAAGGTTTATGCCTCATCAGCCCCTCATTGGGAACTCTCTTGCTCCCAGCTTTTCCTCTAAGTGACCTAAGCTCCACCTGCCAAGGCTGGTCAGAGCACAGTATAGACTTCTTGTCCAGAGTTATGTCATTGGCCTTACAATGTCTGAAGCTATAGATCACAGAAAAATGCAAATTTTGTGAAAGTCCTAGTAGAGATAAGTTTAATGAGGCCAAAGGCAGGGAACCTGAAGAGGTGTGGAGGCAGTGGAGGGCTCTAACATCCATATGACAAACAGCCAATAACCCAGCCTCCCAGTTCCTACATCACCTCATCTTAATGTCCTTTACCTCCACTTCAGTGCAGTTACTCACACACTGTAGACCTTATTACTAGGAACATCTCTGCCCTTAGGAATAATATAGTCTGACCTTTTATCCTTTGGCCTCATCTGCTATCCTTCCAGCATAAATGCCCACTGTTAATTTTCAACTCCAAGTCATTCATTTATCCACTCACTCCATGTCAATCCATGAAACTCTTGGCTTCCTCCCTTACTAAGGTAGACTTGATGGTCTATCTAGTGACTAACATTTAAAAAGCTCCACTACAATGGGCCCCTTCCAGTCCCCTTTAATCCTTCCTGTCTGGCGAAATTTCAACTCTGTGTTTTTTTCAGGGATGTCTTCCTATAAGTAACTGATCACTATTGGATTAGATCTCACAATGGATTCTATTGGTGCCAGGGAATTACCTGGAAATCATTCATTCCACAAATAATGCTCCCATGCTTACTAACATGTGAACAAAACAAATGGAGCTTAGCTACCTATTTTCTTTAGCCTGTTTTCTCTACAAATATCCATTGAAAATCTCACTTTCCTCAAACTGAGGCCATCACTTACTCAATAGGTGTGCTGGACCACTGTTCACAGAGATGTTAGAAGCCATGAGATGAGAATTTTTCAAAAAAACACTGACAGAAAACCATTTTCATATTCTTCCTTTCCTTTTTCCTTCCTGTGTTCTATGGAAAGAAGTTTCCTTCCCAACCTCAAAGGAATGAATGACACTCCCTTATTGAGAGAGAGATATATATTGTCATCTTGATGGCCTGATGAACTCTTGGCTGGTATCCTTTTGTTACCTCCCTCCCCTTATGAGTTACCCATAAAGAGCTTTTGTTTTTTAAAGTTTTTAACACAGAAATGTTTACACATGCATAAGAGTATGTAGAACAATATATCTTCCCATGTAATCTCACCCAATTTACATAATTATCATTTGGCATGTGTAATACATCTCATTTTTATAATAAAGTGAAAAAGCCCATTGAAACATCTTGTCATCTATTTCTTAGACATATGCTATGTGCCCATGTTCAAGCTCTCTTCTTTCTTTGATAATTATCACGTGTGGAACGCACTTATGAACTACAGATGTAAACATCATGGAGCTTTAGAGGCTTTGGCAATCAGTTCTGATCTGCCTTTTAGTCAACCCTGAGGAATCATTTGAGTGAATTCTTCTCTCAACTCCATACAAGAAGTAATCTTACAGAGTAAATGCAGTGCACAGTATCGCTGTTCCTTAATCACATGATAACTATACTAACATGCTAAATGTATACAAGTAGAAAATTAGAGAATTGGCATTGCTATGTTTTCAAATACTTAGAAGAAAAAGTTTTTCTGTCACCCATAACAATGACTTAAACATAGTAGATCAGACTCACTTGCTTTCCTTTTTCTTCCCAAAATGCCATAATAAGTAAAATATTAGTCTGTTTGATGCTTCTTTGCCTCTATTTTTTTCAACAGTTTGTAATGTTCTTTATTATCCTTAAATGAGTGAGATCATGTGGTATTTATCTTTCACTGACTTATTTCACTTAGCATAATGGTCCCCTGATCCACCCATGCAAAGAAGCATCAAACAGACTGTCAAACTACAGTGGAAAGATAGGGGAGGGCTGAGGGGGTAAGAGATCAACTGAAGGACTTATATGCAAGCATATAAGCACAACCAACAGACACAAGACACTGGGGGCAGGGGGACAAGGGCAAGTGCCAGGGGGTAAGGGAGGCCAGGGGAGGTCAGTGGGGGCGAAAAAAGGAGACATATGTACTACTACTACAATAAAATAAAATAAAATTTAATAAATAAATAAATAAAAGTAAAATATTAGGTGAAAAGATGCTTAACATCATTAGTCATTAGAAATACTCAAATCACAAACACTGTGAGATAGCAACAGACACACACAATGGCTAGAATAAAAAAAGTCAGGTAAGTCTTGCTGAGAATTCAGAGAAAGTGGAACCATCATATATAGCTTGTGGGGATGAAAAATGGCACAGCCACTTTGAAAAATGGTCTGGCCCTTCCTCAAATTGTCAAAAAGAGAGTTACCAAATGATCCAGGAATTCCACCTCTAAGAATACACTCATGAGAAAGGAAAATGCATGTCCACAAAAAACTTGTAAACAAATGTTCATAACAGTATTCATAATACTCAAAAGGTGGAAACAACCCGAATGTCAACTTGGCTGTTTTTCTTATGATTGGACTGGAATTATGAGATTTTTGGAGGAAGATCACAAAAGAAAGTAAGCTGCTATACTCATGACATAATATCAAGTGTATATATACCAACATGCCTTCACTGGTAATGTTAGCCTGGATCACCTGGCTGAGCTAGTGTCTGTCAGGTTTCTTCATCTCCACTTGCAGATGAGAACTACTTGGATGCTCATGAAAGAAAAGTTTTTGCTTAGATAAGATAACACTCCCGTTTTCCTAAAAGTTTGCAGGGCGCTTTTGTTCTTCCAGGAGGTATTTTTTCTGAGGAAAAGAAACTACTTTATATCATGGATGGAACCAGGAATGAGTACTCATAGTCAGGGCTCCACGGATGCTCTGCTCCACCCCAGGGCTGCCTTACATCACTGAACTCCATGCTCCCCCTACACCTCATGGCTGTAGGCTAAACAAGGTAGCCCAGGAAGTAACACATGAAGCCAACATCTCAAAATCTGTGCTTTTTAAAATATATATTTTATCGTTGACAATATTACAGATGCCCTCCTTTATCCCTCTCCACCCAACATCTACCCTGCTCCCCGGGTCTTCACCACCCTACTGTCTGTTTCCATTGAAACCTCCACCTCCTATGTGAGAAACGTCTCAGGATTTCCGGACAAATCTGTGCTGTCACAGCACTGCTGCTGGGACACTGCAGGAGGTGAAGGGGACATAGCTGTGTGGCCAGTAGAAGGCACCCACCTGTGAGTCCTCACCCCAGGCCAATGGCAACGATGCCAAGAGACTCCTCCTTAGCAGACAGCTCTCTTGGCTGCACCGCAATGGGAAGCACCTCCTTAGGGGGAAAATGTGTGTTCTTTGTCTTGTTTGTAGTTTTAACTGTTATACCGCTCCTCATGAAGATAAGTGAAATTGAGTGTCCCAGTGTATCACTGAGCATCACAAATGAACACCTAGGGGAGAGCACTGGGTATTAGCACGTTTATTTTGTCCATTTTCATTTGGATATAACTTTTAATTCACAAAACTATTCACCATTATAGCAACTTTAAGTAACCCATTACCTTGTCCTGGGCACCGCCATCACTGAAATATGTTTAATGTAATTTTATTGGTATGAACCATTAAATTGCATTGGTAGCACTTTGATCATTCAGTCCACTCAATACACTTTCTAACTGAGATGTCCTTCAACAAGTGCACCTCGTCAAGGTTATCTGTCTTCTGCCCTACTCCCATATGTTTGATGTTAAAATACACTAACATTTCTTAAAAGAAACTGCAGTGAGGCTGTTAAACCTCCAGGCGTACCTTGCAATACATCTACTCCTAAAAAGTTGCACTTAAGTCTTATATTTGGTGACTTGTTTTGTTTTTATATTCTTTCAGAAAATAGCCAACAGTAAACTCTTTTTTTTACATAAATTAAGATTCCCAGGCCAAGTTTGCTTGAACTGAAGTACACCTATAAGAATTGTTTTTAAATTACGTAAACACTGAACACACACATTTTTGTTTATGAGTTCATTCAACAAATATGGCCTGAGTGCCTGTTGTGTGCCAAGCACTGCTGTAAGGAGCTGGGAATTCGGTTGTAAACAAGCCAGAGTCCCTTCCCTTGTGGAGACTATAATCCAGTGGGACAGTCAGACTAAACAAGGAAATAACTGCATAATATAACTTCAGGTAGCAAAATGCTCTGAGGGAAAATAATACAGGAAAGAGGAACAGAGAATGCTGGTAGAGAGTGTATTTTTGACATATCAGTTTTCTATTGCTGATAGCACATCACACAAACTTAGTGGCTTAAGGCAACACACATGTATCATCTCCCAGTATTCAAGGTCAGGAATCAACGCCTAGGGTTCATGGGTTCTCTGCCGAAGCCTCACAAGGTTGTAGTCAAAGAATCATGCAGGGCTGGGTTAATCAGAGACTCATGTTTGTTGGCAGATTTCAGTTCCTGCAGCTGTAGAACTCATGGAGGCAGAAGGAAAATTACGATAACTGCTTCTTCCTCTTCTAAGGGCTACTATGATTGGGTCAGGCCCACCCAGGGTAATCTCCATTCAGAGTCAAGTATTAATAACCTAATCATGGGGATTGGATCCCATTGAACCACAGTTTCCACCTGCTCAGGACAGTACACCCGGGGGTGGATATCATGGGGGCCACCTTAGAATGTTCCCAATGAGGGATAGGATAGTCAGGGAAGGGCTTTACATGTTTGTTACTTTTGAGCAAAGACCTAGGAAAAAAATCAGAATGAGCTCTACAGAGGTGAATGGTAACAAAATTAAAAGTACGTATGGGACTGGCTTTCTTGACTCACATTATATTTCTGTTGGCCAATTCTATGATAGACACAGAACAAACGCTTTATACCAAAGCTGAAAATAAGCACTCTGTGCATTCCTATCTTACCAATGAGAAAGCTGAGGTTCCAAGAGGTTTATTGACACCCTCAAGTTCACACAGTGGAATGTGGTAAGGTCAGGGTGTGAATCAAGGCAAGGAAAGAAGCTGCAGATCAGGTCACAGGAATACAACCTGTGCTGTCACTCAGGGGACACACTCAGGAGCACTCAGTGCTGGGTTTAATGCTGCACTGCCACCATTTTGTCATTCTTAACAATTTTACCTTAAAATTCAGACTTGTCAGTGAAACCAAGGAGATTATGGAGAATGCGCATGAGCAGTAGGGCTGCGTGCTACATCAGTACCTGTCTTTCTGTTCACATACAGCATTTGGGAAGCCCCATGGCACAGAAATTCTGCAGACCCACGATCGTGAGAGTTCAGTGAGACTCAACATGAGTACAGTAAGCATGCTCTGTCTACCACTAAGTAAGTGGGGTGCTGACAGCCCTGAGAGGCTACATCCTTTTCATTTGAACCAGTTGCCTTTTGGGGACCCTGAGAACAGCTGTATGCATGTGGCTCAGGGATAGTAACAGGGATGGGAGTGAGAGAGCACTGAGGATTGTCCCTAGGAAACTGAAAAAGTATGAGTCCTAAACTAATGACTTACAGCCAATGAGCCTCCTCAAACAGCAGCAAGTTATTCTAGTAGAGATTCTGGCAAACACTCCTCCTTGTAGACAATATAACCAAGTGCAGTCTGAAATCTGGGACCGGACTTCTTTGTGGGGATGTACCTCAACTGAGAATTCGTGGGGTTGTGTGGGGATCACACTCTACCCACACCAACTCGGCCACCTCCATGGCAGCCTGAAATGTCCTGTGGAGAGCTTTATAACAGAACTTAGGGGTTGGATATATGCAAAATATGTGAGATGTATTCTAGGGGGGGGGGGAGATGATATTTTTAAACTGGTATTATTCATTTATAACTTATTAAAAAAATTGCTATTAAATATTCAAAAAACTAAGGAAGTCTAAAAGACTTTTTATTTCTGTACCTGGGTTTGTGTAAGATGCATTTGAGGACATATACGATCCTCAGTGTAAATGTCTAGGCACAAGCAAAATTTCCAGGGAGTATGTCAGACTTGCAAGGTAATGGACCTGGTGAGACCAAAGTCAAGGTTTCCAACATTAAAGGGGACCCAGCTAATATCTGGGTTACAGGTGAAACAAGCAGAGCACTAATTTGGGGCTGTGGATACACCCTCTTGAAGGTGAACCTGCCCCCACTCTCAGAAACCCTTTGTGACTCCACAATGCTCTGTGATGCAGGCAAGACTATAAAATCAAGAGTCTGCACTCAAAGAGCTTGGTTGTTTCAAGCAGTTTTGTGATTCAGAAAATGGGACCCAGTCTACTTCTAAAAAGCCTACTAGAGTTTTATTGGAGCTTCTGCTCAGAATGCTTATATAGTGACCTCAACATAATTTCCATCTTGGTGCTGAGCTTATTCCTTTTTTTAATTTTCTTCATGGGAATTCCATTAATCCCAACCTTCTGGAAAAATGAACATACACATAAGGTAAGGAACCCTGAGAAAGCCTCAACAGAGTTCTTTCTTGTTATTTCAATTCCCACATTTCTAAATGACATTGGTTGAGACACAGAGACACTGAAGATGGGACGTCTGAGGAGAGAACAGAACATCACTCTTCTAGGGGAAGAGACCAGGCAGGGCTACGGGTTCAGGAAGGCCTCAGGTTTCCATATGAAGCTCACAGACCATCTGGTTTGGTGGCAGGTTTCTGGCTCCAAATTCAGTGATTCCCTAGTTCTGGATGCAGTTATTTAGAGACTTGGGGATCTCTGTAGGACATCAGAGTTAACTAGCACTTCATCCTGAGTCATGCCGCCCTGTCAGGCATCACTTGGCCAAGACTTTGTGTTGGGCTGATCAGTACTGAGTCTCTGAGAGCCTCTGAGCACCATGTCAGGTTACTGGGTCCTATCTGAGGGGACAGAGAAGCAACTGTAGCCCTCGGATTATATGCCCTCTGAGCAGAGGACCTCTGAGAAAACCAAGTGTGGACCTCAAAGACAAAATTCTTCTTGGAGTTTTTCAAAGAAGAAAAATTTCGACATTTTAAAACTTTAAAAATTGGTAAAAGGAAGACAACATTCTATTAGTTTAAATGCCTTTGGCTCAGAGAGCCATTATTCTTAGATAGTAAATGCTGAGTTTCCTAGGTAGAGGAGGAGAGAAATGAGTCCCAACCTCTCATTCTTTCCTTTTTATTCTCAGCATCAGAGCAGAGTCAAGAGGAGAAGGAAGGGTGGGACACGGGAAGGTAAGGTTCTGCTTATTCCATCTGAGCTCCCCAATGGAGACCCTTTCTCCCTCCTTTCCATGATCTCTAGGTCACTTGGTAGATAGTCCCTCTCATGAATCATAGCCTTCAGAGGAGAGGCTCATGGAAATACAGAACCTGAGACACTTCTCAGATTCCCTGCTCTGCTGTCCCTGAGTAAGAAGCAATTAAGGACCCGGGCCATGGGTATTGCACAGTAGATGTTGAGAGTCAGAAGTTCTGTCTCCTGACTTTGAGAAAGTAGTTTGGCTTCAGGATGATCAGAATCTTCTTTGTTGTGATCATTGGCCTCTCTATTTCACAGAGTGGTTTTGAGCATCAAATGAGATAATGTGCATACAAGTACTTTATTAAATAAGTAACACACACATGGGAACCTTATTAATATATCATTGCCCATTTGACTTCATTTACTCATTCTTGGGGCTTTCAGAGTCTAATATCCCAATGGTCTCCCATTAAAGGACCCCTGTTTATTCCCTATATATCTACCTTCATTACATGCAACTCACTCTCCTGGTTTCCCAGGTTCGAGATATTACCACAGCAAAGTGGAGGAGGAAAGGGAGCTGATTTCTTTCCTGAAAAGGTGACTAGTCTTCTCCCCTTTTTCCTAAGCTATCTAGTGCCTGACCTTTGCTATTCTAGGGATTCAGTGGAGGCTTCCCTAGTCATGGGAGGGGTTGCCATAAGAATGGGAATGTGAGTGAATGCCTTGGGATGAGTGCATTGTGAAGTCATGGATGTGGACCAATGTGTAGGGCAGCAGCAGGATTCAGGTGGCCCCACCCTGACCAGGCCAGTAGGTCCTCCTTTCCTTGTTATGGTCCTGGCTGCATCATTTTACCTCCTGTCTCCTGCAGCCCCCTGGGACGGAATCATGATTCCATTCACTTTCGTCAACTTTTATGTCCAGACCCCTCCTGTGACACATGTAACAATGCAACTGCTGAAATCAATCGGCTTTTCTCAAAGGCTCTGGAAGGTTCTACGCCATCTGTATCCCCCTTGGTTTCCACAGCTCCTATGACAGCTCTTGTGACAGAGTCTTCATTCCATCAGTCTTCTGCTTTCCCAGGAGTCCCTACAAGAGATCTCATACCAACTCCTCAGCCTGAGCCTTCCCCACCACCCCCCTCTCCTCTATCCTCTAAATCAATGACCGCCTTGGGTAATTTTCTGTCACCCTCACCATCATGTCAAACTCTGCCTACAGAGCCTTCATCTCACTCAGAATCCGAACTTCTGGGACACCATTCCCCACCCCAAACCAAACACTTCTTCTCTTCAACCTTGACACAATATGATTTCCATCAAAAGTTGCCTGACATCCATTCTACAAAGATCTCTTCTGTGGAAGACTCTGCAGCCAAAATTATAGATCCTACACAACTCTTCTTTCTCAGTCCTGATGAGCATGACTCAGTAGAGCAGCACTCATATCCTAAGACCTGGGAGGACAATTTAAAGCAAGAAGTTATCCAGCTTTTCTGGGGTCTTCCATCTCTGCACAGTGAGTCCTTGCTCTCTGCTGTCCATATCTCGGGAGACTATTCAATCTTCAATAGCATCTCAAATGCCTTTACAGGCCAAGAATCCCCAGGACTTCCTTATTTCCTACCTCCATCCTTGCCTAAGGTCCAACCTCAACTTCTGCCTCAAACTCTGCCCCTATGCCATTACTTACCTCTCACTCAGCTCCAACCCCAGGTTCACCTTCAATCCCCACTCCCAATCCTACCAGCTGGTCTCATACACCAGACTAAGGTCTGTGGAGTGTATTGCCATACACCCCTGAATGAATCTGAATGTCTCACCTCATCTGATATTGAAGAACTGGAATGGAATGTGTTAAAGAAGAAACAGGAAGGTTTGTGGGGTTTACCCTCTCTGGTTCTAAGTTCTTGGGAAGCCTGCTGTCCTTCAGCTCCCACCTCTCCTTACTGTGGGCCCTCCAAGGCTCACATTTCAATCTCCATCGATCATTTTGAGTATCCTCTCAGCGTTGAGTTTAGAAAGAAATTTGAGCATCACCTTAGAAAGAGGCTCATCCAACACCGGTGGGGCCTGCCCCGCAGGATCCACGAGTCTCTGTCACTCATGAAGCCTAGATGCGATTGCTCAGAAATACCTCAGCCAAAGTGCTGCTATGGCCTCTCATGGATCTCTATGTATAAGGCCCAGGATAGTAAAATTCTAAACAGAGTCACCCCATCAGCAGACTTCTATAAGAAGGGCTCAGAAATGTTTCAGCTGTCTGATGATAGGACAGACAGCTTAGCTAGTTATCCAAAAGGTTTGTTGACTGACTCTGACAGTGATTCAGATAAGGATGTGGAACATGACTTTGATATGAAGAAAGTTATAAGGCAGAATGTAAATCAGAGACAACTGGTAACTTTCCTGAAGGTACATCTGAGCAAAAAATTTGGGGAAATCAGTGAGGGTCACCTACCTGGGACTGTGCAGAGTTCACAGCACTCTATCCAGCATACACTTTCTGTAGAATCCAACAGGGAAATTAAACAGAGAAGTCTGCCACCATCAGTGTGTGAGGACTACTGTCTGAACAAGTGCCAGGAGCCTTCCTTCCTTGAGGTGGGTGCACCAGAGATGCTGGAAGACCACGATACCAACTTGCCTATGAAGACATTAGGAGGCCTCCCTGCCAAAGTCCTTGAATCCACAGAGGATCAAGGCACTACCTCCCATTCCTTGATCAATCCTCGCTCTTCCTCCTCAAACAAAGTGATTTCTGAGGTAAACACCAAATCTGGGGCCTTTATGCCTCTAGGTCATCACAGTGAAAAAGTGGGAACAGAAAATTCAGCCCCTGTCCTGAATCTTCATCTCCCTGCGATCTCACTTGTGGACAAGGAAGGACAGGGGATCCAACAAGGATGTTCAGAGGAAATTCAGACAATTTTGGAAGCCCAACCACCTCCTCTGCCTGTCACAAACACCATCCATGGCAAAACAAGTCAGAGTCATTCTCTGACAGGCAACATTCAATCTTCAGAGCTGCTTGCAAGACAAGCAAATAGAGAATCTGCACCAAAGAATAAGAGTGTGACTTCTACTGACAGAACTGAAAAACGAGAGGCCACAAATAGGGATGAAGCAGAACCTGCTTCCATGCCCACCATGCCCAGGGAGATAGTCAGGGCTGAGGAGCTCTATGCTCTTCAGTCTGTGACAACCAGCAAGCCAGGGATCTCCCAAAACATAAACAAAGACACCACTGTGACTACTGAAAAACCCCCATCTAAAATATCAGATCGAGCTCCTAACTTATCAGAACTTAGAAAGCAACTAATTGCTGAGATTAACTTAAAGTTGGAGAGTAGGAAGCATAGCCAGGACCAAGGCCAACCCCTGGACATGTCCCATGACCCTGACAGCTTGACTTACAAAGCCTCCCTGACTCCTGCCAAGTGTGTCTCCTGTGTGACCAGGGAAGTTCACCAGGTACTGCATGTCCATTCGGAGGACAGCACAGTCAGTATGGAGAAGCAGCAGGAACCTTGGCTTCCCAGGCATGCATTAAGGACCTGCCAGGATCAGAATTTCCCACCAGCTGTAAAGAAAGATATCCTGTGCCTTCCCCCAAAGCCTACAGGCCCCAAAAATGAAGAGCTTGGTGCAGGAGATGCACGACTGAGAATTTCCCAACCCAGAGGGAAGAGATTTCCTTCTCAGAACACAGCTTTAGAGGACATGCATGGGAGCAAGTCTTTCCACATCCTATCACAGAAGGGACAGGCTCCTTCTGATAGCCTTTTCCTAAATAAAATGAAGAGCCTTTTTCAAAGGCTTCGTCCTGCATTCACATGGACAATGCAAGAAACCACCCAGGAAATGGGAAGGCACATATCATCTGCACAGAGCAGAGGCCCAGTTAAAAGCAGAGCTTCCTTTACTGGAACCGCGCAAGTCCACAGAGTCATGTCAGACATTGGGAAGTTCCCAGAAGAGAAAAGGGGGCGTCGGCATTCAGGAGTTACCACCTGCCCTCAAGAGCCCCTTCCCTCTGCAGCGCAGTCTGGGAAACGTGTGCAGAAGGGAGCAGTTCAGGCCAGGGTAAAGCCAGTCCAGGAGCGTCCTTTAAACTGCAGGGCTCCCTTCTATAATGTGACAAATATGAAGTCTGGCCTCCAAGCAGCTATCTCTGATGACCAGAGATCTACAAGTATTAGACATACCGGGAATGAGGACAGATCCCACTCAAAAGTTGTGACATTAAAGTGCCAGCAAATATGTCAGAAGCACCCCCAGTCTTTGTCCCTCCAGGGGACTGTGCCCCATCCAAGCCCCACCTGCAGGCCTCAAGCTGCCAAGGGGCCTCCTGCTGTTCTCACCACTGCTGGAGGCACTGCTTTCAAAAATCGGTCTCCCCAATTTAGACACACAATGCTTCTCTATAATTTCCAGGGGGAAACATTTCCCACCCCTAAATAAGTCCTTCCTCGTGGGGAATATTGACTTGCCTAATAAATGTTTCTATAATAATAGTGATGTCTTCTCTGTGTCCTGAGTTGGGGGCATGGGTTTAGCGTTTCTCAGGGCTTGTGCTTAGGGAAATAAAGGAGTAAGTTCAGCTCCTACTGATTACTTCCTTTGGCTTCCAAAAGTGACCATTCCGTGGAGCTCTTGTTGAGAAATAGATATCAGGTGCCCACTTCCTCCCTGATGAGGTTTGAGGAGATGGGCTCTGTCTCCTACCTTAATGAACATGGATAGCAGCCCACACCTTCTCCTTCAGGAAATGCTTTATGTCCTTTAAGGCAGTAGAGAAGACAAGCCTTCCACATCTGAAGAAGATCAAGGATGGGTATATTTTTCAGAAAATGTCAGTGAAGAAGAGACAGTGGCTTAATTATTATTTAGAAGTCAGTGATCAAAGGATCCCACAGGTGGGTGAACACTGAATGGGAGTGTTTGGGGGGATATTACTGCGCGGATCTTGGGCTGCTCTGGGTAGAGTCTCAGAACATCATAGACACCATGTAAAATTGTTTCAAGTAGATCATGTTAACATGTTAGGTAAGCATACCCTTACCTTGACACTGAAGTATGCCTTCTGCAAAGTCACCTGGGGAAGTGGTTCCCATTTTCCCATTTTGAGATGTTTCTTCAGGTTGATGGATTGATGATTATAATTTTATTTCTAATGAACAGCATCACTTAACTATCAGTGATAAAATTGTTAATCAGGCAGCTACCTACCTCCCAGGCCAAATAAAGCTGAAAGTAAGGAAAAGATGCCTTAGAGTGAGTGAGAAAGTAAGAACAAATGAAGAGGGGAAAGAATAATCTTGTTGGTGGAACAAAGGTTTATGCCTCATCAGCCCCTCATTGGGAACTCTCTTGCTCCCAGCTTTTCCTCTAAGTGACCTAAGCTCCACCTGCCAAGGCTGGTCAGAGCACAGTATAGACTTCTTGTCCAGAGTTATGTCATTGGCCTTACAATGTCTGAAGCTATAGATCACAGAAAAATGCAAATTTTGTGAAAGTCCTAGTAGAGATAAGTTTAATGAGGCCAAAGGCAGGGAACCTGAAGAGGTGTGGAGGCAGTGGAGGGCTCTAACATCCATATGACAAACAGCCAATAACCCAGCCTCCCAGTTCCTACATCACCTCATCTTAATGTCCTTTACCTCCACTTCAGTGCAGTTACTCACACACTGTAGACCTTATTACTAGGAACATCTCTGCCCTTAGGAATAATATAGTCTGACCTTTTATCCTTTGGCCTCATCTGCTATCCTTCCAGCATAAATGCCCACTGTTAATTTTCAACTCCAAGTCATTCATTTATCCACTCACTCCATGTCAATCCATGAAACTCTTGGCTTCCTCCCTTACTAAGGTAGACTTGATGGTCTATCTAGTGACTAACATTTAAAAAGCTCCACTACAATGGGCCCCTTCCAGTCCCCTTTAATCCTTCCTGTCTGGCGAAATTTCAACTCTGTGTTTTTTCAGGGATGTCTTCCTATAAGTAACTGATCACTATTGGATTAGATCTCACAATGGATTCTATTGGTGCCAGGGAATTACCTGGAAATCATTCATTCCACAAATAATGCTCCCATGCTTACTAACATGTGAACAAAACAAATGGAGCTTAGCTACCTATTTTCTTTAGCCTGTTTTCTCTACAAATATCCATTGAAAATCTCACTTTCCTCAAACTGAGGCCATCACTTACTCAATAGGTGTGCTGGACCACTGTTCACAGAGATGTTAGAAGCCATGAGATGAGAATTTTTCAAAAAAACACTGACAGAAAACCATTTTCATATTCTTCCTTTCCTTTTTCCTTCCTGTGTTCTATGGAAAGAAGTTTCCTTCCCAACCTCAAAGGAATGAATGACACTCCCTTATTGAGAGAGAGATATATATTGTCATCTTGATGGCCTGATGAACTCTTGGCTGGTATCCTTTTGTTACCTCCCTCCCCTTATGAGTTACCCATAAAGAGCTTTTGTTTTTTAAAGTTTTTAACACAGAAATGTTTACACATGCATAAGAGTATGTAGAACAATATATCTTCCCATGTAATCTCACCCAATTTACATAATTATCATTTGGCATGTGTAATACATCTCATTTTTATAATAAAGTGAAAAAGCCCATTGAAACATCTTGTCATCTATTTCTTAGACATATGCTATGTGCCCATGTTCAAGCTCTCTTCTTTCTTTGATAATTATCACGTGTGGAACGCACTTATGCACTACAGATGTAAACATCATGGAGCTTTAGAGGCTTTGGCAATCAGTTCTGATCTGCCTTTTAGTCAACCCTGAGGAATCATTTGAGTGAATTCTTCTCTCAACTCCATACAAGAAGTAATCTTACAGAGTAAATGCAGTGCACAGTATCGCTGTTCCTTAATCACATGATAACTATACTAACATGCTAAATGTATACAAGTAGAAAATTAGAGAATTGGCATTGCTATGTTTTCAAATACTTAGAAGAAAAAGTTTTTCTGTCACCCATAACAATGACTTAAACATAGTAGATCAGACTCACTTGCTTTCCTTTTTCTTCCCAAAATGCCATTATAAGTAAAATATTAGTCTGTTTGATGCTTCTTTGCCTCTATTTTTTTCAACAGTTTGTAATGTTCTTTATTATCCTTAAATGAGTGAGATCATGTGGTATTTATCTTTCACTGACTTATTTCACTTAGCATAATGGTCCCCTGATCCACCCATGCAAAGAAGCATCAAACAGACTGTCAAACTACAGTGGAAGATAGGGGGGAGGGCTGAGGGGGTAAGAGATCAACTGAAGGACTTATATGCAAGCATATAAGCACAACCAACAGACACAAGACACTGGGGGCAGGGGGACAAGGGCAAGTGCCAGGGGGTAAGGGAGGCCAGGGGAGGTCAGTGGGGGCGAAAAAAGGAGACATATGTACTACTACTACAATAAAATAAAATAAAATTTAATAAATAAATAAATAAAAGTAAAATATTAGGTGAAAAGATGCTTAACATCATTAGTCATTAGAAATACTCAAATCACAAACACTGTGAGATAGCAACAGACACACACAATGGCTAGAATAAAAAAAGTCAGGTAAGTCTTGCTGAGAATTCAGAGAAAGTGGAACCATCATATATAGCTTGTGGGGATGAAAAATGGCACAGCCACTTTGAAAAATGGTCTGGCCCTTCCTCAAATTGTCAAAAAGAGAGTTACCAAATGATCCAGGAATTCCACCTCTAAGAATACACTCATGAGAAAGGAAAATGCATGTCCACAAAAAACTTGTAAACAAATGTTCATAACAGTATTCATAATACTCAAAAGGTGGAAACAACCCGAATGTCTATCAATAAGTTTATTCTAAGTCAGTGATATTAAAGCAGCATATACTTTGAAAAATTCTATAACTTAAGACCATTAATATGACCAATTATTTTTGAAGTGGAAAATATTTTCTAGTTAGTTGTTTAATAAAGCTAACTATAAATGGTTGTATACAATAAATAATTAATTTCACATGAGTAGTAATAAAAATATTTATTTTTAAGGACTTCTGAATATTGTTGTGTCTTTGGTAATTCTATATTCATTTGTTCTCAGCTTGCCTATGTTTGGCTGATCTTTTGCTATATATCTCAATATTTGTCTTTTAAATTTATAATATGTCTATTATTTTAGGTTGAAAGCTTAAGTAGAATAAGGACAAGAATTTTCAAGTACTTTATCTCTCTAGATTGGGTAACCCAGTGCACTGAAAATCATGTATTTCATTTGTGAAAAAAATGAGTATTATAATGACATAATTTGTTAGTCTGTATTGTTTGTGGTACTTAGTTGCAGCTAAGTAATAGTTTAAGGTAAAATGGTTTATGAAAATATTAATGAATTTGCAGAATCTCTAGAAGAGTCAGAAAGTGGGTTTGAATGAAACATGACCAGAAAAAGCAGTTGGGGGCAGCACCCAGCCAGGTGACATGACTAAATGAAGCAGCTACTGTCCTGGGCCAGCTGGATGCGGGAATCTCTACCCCAGCCCTTCCTGCAGAAGTGAATTCCTCTGTTTTAGATATATTTTATTCATGCATGTGGTATGTATTTATGTGCAATATTTTAAAAGTAGTAGTAGCACATTATATGTACTTGACTTCTTTTATATAAATATATGAACATGTTATTCATTTACATAGTTGCATAACATTACTTTTTTTTGAATGGCTCTAATTAACAATCCAGAATTACAAAATCTTTCTCAGATTTCCTTGTAAAAATTTGGGTATACAATTATGTGTTATTGCCAGGTATTTATAAAGGTATTTTTAAATTTTAATTTTTACTTTACTTTTATCTTTAACTTTTATCTTTAATTTAAACACATTTTACTTTTAATTTACCTTTAAATAACTGCAAATAATATTAATTTTCTATAAATGTATGTGATATTTCTTAAGTAAACCATTCATTGTCTGCATAATTTTATAGTTGTTTGTCTATTATTCATTTTTCAGATTTCTTTTTAATATTCTGGATAGCAATACTTGATTGCATCTTTATTTACATTCTCAGTCCATATTTGAATTCACATACATAAAGAAACAATTCAAATTTGATTATGTCAAAATTACAAATACATATCCCTTAATATTTTTATTTGGTATAAATCTTTAGGATAACGTCTTCCAATTGGAAAAATCCATCCTTTATATTATTCTTATAGATCCCAGCTCTTTTTTATACTTTCAGGCAGTTAACCTAAGTGAGACTATAAAGAACCTAGAGTTCATTTTTGACACACCTAGTGATCCATAAACCATGAGCAATGATCCATGATTAAAGCTCAGGCTTTATTGGATTTTATAATTCACAAACCTCCGATAAGTTTGCTCTTGGAATGACAAGATCAGAAATAAAGATCTTGAGCATGTGGATTGGGCAAAGGTATCATTAAGAGTTTACAGATAATAAAAAAAGGGGGAACTAGATATGGTCTTACATTCACCCTCGATCTCTGCTTTAAGTCCATGAGTGTTTAATAGAGTCCTAATTATTTGCACAGATGAACCAAAATACATCTTTAAAATTTTACAGAATCTTTTTTAAAAGGGGAGAGAATTATAACAAGTTATTAAAAATAAATTTTATATTTCTATTTAAAATTATCTATCCTCATCAAAGACGTTAAATAAGAGAAAGAGGATAGGCCCTTATTTTTACATTGTCTGTTTGCATATGGAAGTATTTTTAAATCTCTTTAAATTTATTGTATTTAAATGATTGTAGAGAGATAGGAAGGGAGAGATTTGTTGTTCCATTTATTTATGCATTCATTGGTTGCTTTTTGTATGTGCTGTGACCAGAGTTCGAACCTGAAACCTTGGTGTATTGGGAAGACCTTCTAACCTACTAACCTACTCTGACAGGGCTTTCTGTCTTTTTTTATTTTTAACATTAATTGTTCCTTTTCAAATAGGGTACATTCATATTTGCATTTTCTACTTAACATTAAGGCATAATTATTGAATATTATGTTACTTTGTCTTTATAAATACAAATAATTGTGCTATCTCAACTAGGATTGTAAGGAGGTTGACAGACTCCAGACAGACAGAGATTCTATAAAAACAACAGATAGAGAACTTGAATATTTGGCTACATAGTGCGGGAGCTGAGACAGCATTTCCCCAGAAAGGGCAGTGTCTTCCAAGTTCACCCAGGGCGCCCCGTGGAATGGTAAGCCGTGGTGATGCTAGTTAGAGTGGAGTCTCTGCCAGGCATGAGGTGCTCTCTGAAGCGCTTATGGGGCTGTTTCTTGGCTCCCAATCCTTCCTGACTGGCGTGGAGACTCTGCAACACTGCCTTTTCCCATGTGGCCGGTGTCTCACAGCAAACATCCCTGACCCACATGAGTGTTCAGTGTGGGACGAGGTAATGTTGAGGAATATATCTAAGGAAAGTGCTCCTGCAGGTCCAAGCCTGGGTGTCTAACACCACTCCTGGGATGACACTGCAATGAGTGGGTATGCCACTGTATAACAATTCTTCCATTATTTGCTATTTGGGCTATTTCCAAATTTTCCTACTATAGGTGGTAGTATAAGAAACAACTTGTGTTAGAGCCTTCATCTATATTTTGAAAACATCTTTAGTTTAAATAGGAAGCAGGTTCTTGACTCTTAATTGAGCATGGATAAACAACATTGATTATTCACTGGCTTGGGGCCAAAAAATCCTGAGATTGAGACTTGACATGATCTATCTTAGTGTGTTCACATCTGGTTTCATATTATTAACCGATTGTAGTCAGGCACTCTGACTACAGAGGGCCAGGTGAGAGGGGTGAAGCCATGGGCCCAAGTATTCCTTAGTTGGAACAGCTTTTCTAAGATAAATTATTTTTATTTAGCCATTGTTTGCTGGTTATGACTCTGACTGCCTTATGTATCATCACTTAAATGATTGGATTAAACTTTGGGGTAAAATTTTTTCTTACACAGGTCTTAATAGATAACTTGATTTTACTAGGCTGGCTGAACCCTGGGATATCTGTCCTGTACATTAGTTAAACTTGAATGTTACTTATCTAGCTATTCTTTTGACAGTTTATGCTGTGCATAAATGTTCACATTTACCCATTCTGTTCTAATATTGCATCATCCTTATACATTTTCTAATACTGTTTTTGAAGTAGACTATTGTATTTTAAAATAAATTGCTCTCCTCTGACTACAGTATTTAAAATAAATAAAGTGTACCAAACAGGATTTTCATTCATAAGTATTTATTTTTTCTTTACAATACAATATTACTTAAAACATAGAAATTAGTTACTCTTTAATTTACAATATTTGTCTACTATTAGTCTTTAATGGAATTTAGGCATAGATGATGCCTCACATCTGAACAACTCAGTCTGGCTAGACATCATCTATGCTAATTGGGGTCCAATATCATCCTCATCTCTCCATGGAATTTGAAATCTTTCTTCACACTTCAGATACAATTGCCTTATGTTGATGCATACATATACTATTACTGCTCATAAAAAAATCAAATGAGCTGTATTTAGACAATTGAAACATAATTTGAGATTACAACCACTGTGATTACATTTATAACTAATATTCATATTTTTACTCCCTTTTATTTTCAGTTCTTAAATATACTTTTAATAAAATTATAAATTCATAATTATGAGTTCATACTCAATTTTCACTTTTGTTAGTTATATGCTATTGAGTAGAAATTGGAATCTATTGCATATTGAAAACTGTGGGCAACCATACTTATTTGTGGAATAATCTCATGCACTGGACACATAAATATATTGTAGAAATAAAAAAAAAAAACAGGAAGAACTTGGAGTTGTATTGTTAAATCTGTGTAATGTCACTTGAATCATATCTAATGGTTTCTTAGGACTTGATGCTATCACCCTGACTCTGTAAACAAATACAGGTTAAACAAATACAAGTTAAAATTAATTAATTCTTAGTTCTGATTACAGATGACTCATTTCTACTGACAAGAGTTTAACATATGCTAAATAATTCTGGTGTCAAGAAAGTCAAAATTCATATTTTCCACTTGTTCAATTATTTCTGCAACTAAATTCAATCCATCTGTTCTTCAGGCTCAGAGATAAGCCACAGTGTTCATAATAGACTCTACATACACATCTAATTTATTGGATTCAATGTAGTTCTAAGAAAGACTTTTGTGATAATTATAAAATTATTACCTGTTAGAAGCTCTGTTTTTAGTTGTGTTTTATAGCGTTTGGATTTTTAAAAATTTAACTATGAAGTTCAAACATTTAGAGAATGAGGACATTGAGACTAGGCCATAGGGAATCTCCAAATAGAACATTTAACATTAGTTTGTTCTTTAGAGAATATTGTCTGCAAGTCCTATGAACACATGCTCTGAGTTGCCTAGGACACATGAAAATAGATAATAGAACTTAAACTCACTGGCCTTTGTTAAGAAAAGAAAAGTAAACAAGTGTGAATGATATATTTTATTATGGTAAATTTAAAAAGTCACCTCTATATTAAGTACTTCCATAATGACATGTTCTATTTTTATTCTTTTTAAATGAAAGTAATTACTGAACTTTCTGCTCTGTGTGTAAAGAAATGAGAATACAGGTGAAGGAGTGGATAAGCAATGCCTGAACATGCCCTCATCCTATCTAAAAAAGAGAGAATATGCTAATTGACTGTCACACCCTCACAAAGATGGCAGTGCCCACAGCCAATAAGGAAGGAATATGCTAATTGCTGCCACACCCTCAAAGATGGCGGCACCCACAGCCACAAGATGGCAGTGCCCAGTCCCCTCAGCCCCACTGGGGTGGCAGGCATGCAGCACGACTGGGCCTGCCCTGTGCGCCAACTTGTGGAGACAGGATGTTGGTTACTTTTGAGCAAAGACCTAGGAAAAAAATCAGAATGAGCTCTACAAAGGTGACTGGTAACAAAATTAAAATATGGGACTGGCTTTTTTGACTCACATTATATTTCTGTTGGCCAATTCTATAATAGACACAGAACAAACACTTTATACCAAAGCTGAAAATAAGCACTCTGTGCATTCCTATCTTACCAATAAGAAAGCTGAGGTTCCAAGAGGAACCTCAAGTGGACACAGTCAAATGTAAGACCAGAGTGTGAACCAAGGTGAAGAACGAAACTACAGAGTAGGTCACAGGAATACAACCTGTGCTGTCTCTCAGGGGACACTCTTAGGAGCATTCAGTGCTGGATTTAATGCTCCACTGTCACCATTTTGTGATTCTTAATAAATGTATCTTAGACCTGGGGTTGGTGAGTGAAGTCCAAGGGAACAATGGAGCATGCACCTGAGCAGAAGGAGTGCACATAAGGTGATTACCTTCCCTTCCCTTCACAAACAGCATTTGGGAAGCCCCATATCCCAGATTTCCCATGGAACCATGATAGTGAATGTTCAGTGAGACTCAAATGAGTACAAGGTAAGCATGCTCTAAGACTAAGTAGATGGGGGTGCTAACTACCCTGAGAGGCTACATCATTTTGTTTGAACCAGCTGCTTTTTGGGGAGCCTGAAAACAGGTTTATGCATGTGGCTAAGCAAGGGGATAGCAAATAGTTGGGAGTGACAGAGCACTAAGGATTGTCCCTAGGAAACTGAACACGTTGAAAGTCCTAAACTAATGACTTATAGCCAATGAGCCTCCTCAAACAGCAGCACATTATTCTAGTAGAGATTCTGGAAAAAACTCCTCCTTGTAGACAATATAACCAAGTGCAGTCTGAAATCTGGGACCGGACTTCTTTGTGTGGATGTACCTCAACTGAGAGTTTGTCGTGGGGTTGTATGGGGATTACACTCTGACACGCACCACCTTAGCCACCTCCATGTCTGCCTGAAATGTCTTATGGAGAGAGTTATTACAAACCTTAGGGGTTAGGTATATGTAAAATATGTAAGTTGTATTCCTGGGCAGGATGATATTTTAAACTGGTATTATTCATTTACAACTTATTGAAAAACCCCCACAAAATTTGCTATTTAACATTCACAAAACTAACCTTTAAGTTCTTTATCCACATTTGTTTAAGTTGGATTTGCGGACATATATGATCCTCATTGTAAATGTTTGGGCATAAGCAAAATTTCCAAGGAGTATTTCAGACTTGCAAGGTAGTGGACATGGTAACACCAAAGTCTAAGTCTCCAACATTAATGGGGACCCAGGTAATATCTGGGTTACAGATGAAACAAGCAGAGCATTCATTAAGGAACATATATGTTAAAAGAGGATTTAGAAAACAGGATAACAGTGTAGGACAGAAGGACCTAGAGACCTGAGAGAGGTGGAGGGAATGTGCTGGGCAGGATGGAGGGAGGGGCTGTGGACTCACCCTCTTGAAGGTGTACCTGCCCCCACTCTCAGAAACCCTTTGTGACTCCACAATGCTCTGTGATGCAGGCTGGCTATAAAGTCAAGAGTCTGCACTCTTCCCTAGTCATTCACTTTCGTCAACTTTTTGTCCAGACCCTTCCTGTGACACATGTAACAATGCAACTGCTGAAATCAATCGGCTTTTCTCAAAGACAGTTGCTTCAAGCAGCTTTGCAATTCAGAAAATGGGACTCAGTCTATTCCTGATTAGCCTATTAGAGTTTTATCTGAGCTTCTGCACAGAATGTTTATATAGTAACTTCAACATAATTTCTATCTTTGTGTTGTGGTTGGTCCTCCTCTTATTCATTTTCTTCATGGGAATTCCATCAATCCCAACCTTCTGGAAAAATGAATGTACACAAAAGGTAAGGAACCCTGAGTTAGTGAGCCCCAACAGAGTACTTTCTTGTTTCCATTTTGATTCCCACATTTCTAAATGAGTTTGCTTGAGACATAAAGTTACTGAACATGGGACATCTGAGGAGAGAACAGAACATCACTCTTCTAGGGGAAGAGACCAGGCAGGGCTACGGGTTCAGGAAGGCCTCAGGTTTCCATATGAAGCTCACAGACCATCTGGTTTGGTGGCAGGTTTCTGGCTCCAAATTCAGTGATTCCCTAGTTCTGGATGCAGTTATTTAGAGACTTGGGGATCTCTGTAGGACATCAGAGTTAACTAGCACTTCATCCTGAGTCATGCCGCCCTGTCAGGCATCACTTGGCCAAGACTTTGTATTGGGCTGATCAGTACTGAGTCTCTGAGAGCCTCTGAGCACCATGTCAGGTTACTGGGTCCTATCTGAGGGGACAGAGAAGCAACTGTAGGCCTCAGATTATATGCCCTCTTTGAGCAGCGGACCTCTGTGAATACCAAGTGTGAACCTCAAAGACAAAATTGTTCTATAAGTTTTTTAAAGAAAAAATTAAAATATGTTAAAGCTTTAAAAAATGGTAAAATGAACACAAAGTTCCATTAGTTAAAATGCCTTTTGCTCAGAGAGCCATTATTCTTAGATAGTAAATGCTGAGTTTCCTAGGGAGAGGGGGAGAGAAATGAAATAATAATACTTTTTATTCTCAGCATGAGGGCAGAGTCAAGAGGAGAAGGAAAATTGGGACAGGGGCAGGTAAGGTTATGCCTTTCCATCTGAGCTCCCCAAAGGGTGACCCTTTCTCCCTCCTTTCCATGATCTCTAGGTCACTTGGTAGATAGTCCCTCTCATGAATCACAGCCTTCAAAGGAGAGGCTCATGGAAATACAGAACCTGAGACACTTCTCAGATTCCCTGCTCTGCTGTCCCTGAGTAAGAAGCAATTAAGGACCCGGGCCATGGGTATTGCACAGTAGATGTTGAGAGTCAGAAGTTCTGTCTCCTGACTTTGAGAAAGTAGTTTGGCTTCAGGATGATCAGAATTGTCTTTGTTGTAACCATTGGCCCCTCTATTTCACAGAGTATTTTTGAGCATCAATTGCGATAATGTGCATAAAAGTACTTTATTAATTAAGCAACACACACATGGGAACCTTATTAATATATCATTGCTCATTTGACTTCATTTACTCATTCTTGGGGCTTTCAGAGTCTAATATCCCAATGGTCTCCCATTGAAGGACCCCTGTGTAATGCCTACATGCCTACCTTCATTACATGTAACTCACTCTCCTGGTTTCCCAGGTTCAACATATTACCAGAGCGATGGGGAGGAGGAACGGGAGCTGATTTCTTTCCTATAAAGGTGACTAGTCTTCTCTCCTTTTTCCTAAGCTATCTAGTGCCTGACCTTTGCTATTCTAGGGATTCAGTGGAGGCTTCCCTAGTCACGGGAGGGGTTGTCATAAGAACGGGAATGTGAGTGAATGCCTTGGGATGAGTGCATTGTGAAGTCATGGATGTGGACCAATGTGTAGAGGCAGCAGGCTTCAGGTGGCCCCACCTGACCAGGCCAGTAGGTCCTCCTTTCCTTGTTGTGGTCCTGGCTGCATCATTTTACCTCCTGTCTCCTGCAGCCCCCTGGGACGGAATCATGATTCCATTCACTTTCGTCAACTTTTATGTCCAGACCCCTCCTGTGACACATGTAACAATGCAACTGCTGAAATCAATCGGCTTTTCCCAAAGACACTGGAAGGTTCTACTCCATCTGTGTCCCCTGGGGATTCCACAGCTCCTGTGACAGCTCTGTGACAGAGCCTTCATTCCATCAGTCTTCTGCTTTCCCAGGAATCCCTCTGACTGAACCTACCCCACCACCCCCCTCATTTCTCCCCTTAAACTCAATGACTACCGTGGGTAATTTTCTGTCACCCTCACCATCATGTCAAACTCTGCCTCTAGAGCCTTCCTCTCACTCAGAATCCGAATTTCCAGTACAGAAGTCCCCACCTCAAACCAAAAACTTGTTCTCTTCAACCCTGACACAATATGATTTCCATCAAAAGTTGCCTGACATCCATTCTACAAAGATCTCTTCTGTGGAAGACTCTGCAGCCAAACTTATAGATCCTACACAATTCTTCTTTCTCAGCCCTTGATGAGCATGACTCACTAGAGCAGCACTCATATCCTAAGACCTAGGAGGACAATTTAAAGCAAGAAGTTATCCAGCTTTTCTGGGGTCTTCCATCTCTGCACAGCGAGTCCTTGCTCTCTGCTGTCCATGTCTCTGGTGACTATTCAATTTTCAATAGCATCTCAAATGCCTTTACAGGCCAAGAATCTCCAGGACTTCCTTATTTCCTACCTCCATCCTTGCCTAAGGTCCAACCTCAACTTCTGCCTCAAACTCTGCCCCTATGCCATTACTTACCTCTCACTCAGCTCCAACCTCAGGTCCACTTTCAATCCCCACTCCCAATCCTACCAGCTGGTCCCATACACCAGACTCATGTCTGTGGAGTATATTTCCTTACACCCCTGAATGAATCAGGAAGTTTCATCTCATCTGATATTGAAGAACTGGAATGGAATGTGTTAAAGAAGAAACAGGAAGGTTTGTGGGGTTTACCCTCTCTGGTTCTAAGTTCTTGGGAAGCCTGCTGTCCTTCAGCTCTCACCTCTCCTTATTGTGGGCCCTCTAAGGCCCATACTTCCATCTCCATCGATCATTCCGAGTTTCCTCTCAGCGTTGAGTTTAGAAAGAAATTTGAGCATCACCTTAGAAAGAGGCTCATCCAACACCGGTGGGGCCTGCCCGCAGGATCCATGAGTCTCTGTCACTCATGAAGCCTAGATGCGATTGCTCAGAAATACCTCAGCCAAAGTGCTGCTATGGCCTCTCATGGATCTCTATGTATAAGGCCCAGGATAGTAAAATTCTAAATAGAGTCACCCCATCAGCAGACTTCTATAAGAAGGGCTCTGAAATGTTTCAGCTGTCTGATGACGAGACAGACATCTTAGATAGTTATCCAAAAGGATTGTTGAGGGACTCTGACAGTGATTCAGATAAGGATCTGGGAAATGACTGCGATAAGAAGAGTGTGACAAGGCAGAATGTAAGTCAGAGACAACTGCCAAATTTCTTGAAAATACATGTGAGCAAAAAATTTGAGGAAATCAGAGTCAGCTCCTTGGTACTGTGCAGAGTTCACAGCACTCTATCCAGCATACACTTTCTGTAGAATCCAACAGAGAAATTAAACAGAGAAGTCTGCCACCATCAGTGGGTGGGGACTACTGTCGGAACAAGTCACAGGACCTCTCCTTCCTTGAGGTGGGTGCACCGGAGATGCTGGAAGACCACGATACCAACTTGCCTATGAAGACATTAGAGGCCTCCCTGACAAATTCCTTGAATCCATAGAGGACATCAATTCAAAAGGCACTTCCTCCCATTCCTTGATCAATCCTCACTCTTCCTCCTCAATCAAAGTGATTTCTGAGGTGAGCACTGAATCTGGAGCCTTCACACTTCTGAAAGGAAGTTCTGAATTGCTTTACAGTGACCCAGTCGGAACAGAAAATATAGCCCCTGACCTGAATCTTCATCTCCCTGCCACCTCATTTGTGGATAAGGAGGGACAGGGGATTCAACACAGACTTTCTGAGGAAATTCAGATAATTTTGGAAGCCAAACCAACTCCTCTGCCTGTCACAAACACCATCCATGATAAAACAAGTCAGAGTCATTCTCTGACAGGCAACATTCAACCTTCCAAACTGCCTGCAAGGCAAGCAAATAGAGAATCTGCACCAAAGAATAAGAGTGTGACTTCTACTGACAGAACTGAAATGCAAGAGGCCACAAATAGGGATGAAGCAGAACCTGCTTCCATGCCCACCATGCCCAGGGAGATAGCCAGGGCTGAGGAACTCAATGCTCTTCAGTATGTAACAACCAGCAAGCCAGGGATCTCCCAAAATATAAACAAAGACACCACTGTGACTACTGAAAAACCCCCATCTAAAATATCAGATCGAGCTCCTAACTTATCAGAACTTAGAAAGCAACTAATTGCTGAGATTAACTTAAAGTTGGAGAGCAGGAAGCATAGCCAGGCCCAAGGCCAACCCCTGGACATGTCCCATGACCCTGACAGCTTGACTTACAAAGCCTCCCTGACTCCTGCCAAGTGTGTCTCCTGTGTGACCAGGGAAGTTCACCAGGTACTGCATGTCCATTCGGAGGACAGCACAGTCAGTATGGAGAAGCAGCAGGAACCTTGGCTTCCCAGGCATGCATTAAGGACCTGCCAGGATCAGAATTTCCCACCAGCTGTAAAGAGAGATATCGTGTGCCTTCCCCCAAAGCCTACAGGCCCCAAAAATGAAGAGCTTGGTGCAGGAGATGCACGACTGAGAATTTCCCAACCCAGAGGGAAGAGATTTCCTTCTCAGAACACAGCTTTAGAGGACATGCATGGGAGCAAGTCTTTCCACATCCTATCACAGAAGGGACAGGCTCCTTCTGATAGCCTTTTCCTAAATAAAATGAAGAGCCTTTTTCAAAGGCTTCGTCCTGCATTCACATGGACAATGCAAGAAACCACCCAGGAAATGGGAAGGCACATATCATCTGCACAGAGCAGAGGCCCAGTTAAAAGCAGAGCTTCCTTTACTGGAACCGCACAAGTCCACAGAGTCTTGTCAGACATTGGGAAGTTCCCAGAAGAGAAAAGGGGGCGTCGGCATTCAGGAGTTACCACCTGCCCTCAAGAGCCCCTTCCCTCTGCAGCGCAGTCTGGGAAACGTGTGCAGAAGGGAGCAGTTCAGGCCAGGGTAAAGCCAGTCCAGGAGCGTCCTTTAAACTGCAGGGCTCCCTTCTATAATGTGACAAATATGAAGTCTGGCCTCCAAGCAGCTATCTCTGATGACCAGAGATCTATAAGTATTAGACATACTGGGAATGAGGACAGATCCCACTCAAAAGTTGTGGCATTAAAGGGCCAGCAAATATGTCAGAAGCACCCCCAGTCTGTGTCCCTCAAGGGGACTGTGCCCCATCCAAGCCCCACTTGCAGGCCTCAAGCTGCCAAGGGGCCTCCTGCTGTTCTCACCACTGCTGGAGGCACTGCTTTCAAAAATCGGTCTCCCCAATTTAGACACACAATGCTTCTCTATAATTTCCAGGGGGAAACATTTCCCGCCCCCAAATAAGTCCTTCCTTGAGGGGAATATTGACTTGCAAATAAATGTTTCTATAATAATAGTGATGTCTTCTCTGTGTCCTGAGTTGGGGGCATGGGTTTAGGGTTTCTCAGGGCTTGTGCTTAGGGAAATAAAGGAGTAAGTTCAGTTCCTACTGATTACTTCCTTTGGCTTTCAAAAGTGACCATTCCGTGGAGCTCTTGTTGAGAAATAGATACCAGGTGCCCACTTCCTCCCTGATGAGGTTTGAGGAGATGGGCTCTGTCTCCTACCTTAATGAACATGGATAGCAGCCCACACCTTCTCCTTCAGGAAATGCTTTATGTCCTTTAAGGCAGTAGAGAAGACAGGCCTTCCACATCTGAAGAAGTCAAGGATGGGTATATTTTTCAGAAAATGTCAGTGAAGAAGAGACAGTGGCTTAATCATTATTTAGAAGTCAGTGATCAGAGGATCCCACAGGTGGGTGAACACGGAATGGGAGTGTTTTGAGGGGATATTGCTGCAGTTGATCTTGGGCTGGTTTGGATACAGTCTCGGAATAGCATAGACACTATTTAAAAATCTTTCTTGTGGGTCACATTAATGATTTAGGCAAGCATACTTTAACCTTTACACTGAAGTATGCCTTCTGGAACGTCACCTTGGGGAAGTTGTTCCCATCTCTGAGCTCTGGGCATTTCTTCAGGCTGAGGGATTTTTTTTTGTTTCCTAATGAAAAGCATCACTCAGCTTATCAGTGATAAAAATGTTAATCAGGCAGCTACCTACCTCCCAGTCCAAATAAAGCTGTAAGTAAGGAAAAGATGCCTTAGAGTGAGTGAGAAAGTAAGAACAAATGAAGAGGGGAACGAATAACCTTGCTGGTAGAACAAAGGTTTATCCCGCATCAGCCCCACATTGGGAACTCTCTTGCTCCCAGCTTTTCCTTTAAGTTACCTTAACTCCACCTGCCAAGGCTGGTCAGAGCACCGTACAGCACACTGAAGCCTTGCACCAAAAGGCATGGGGCTTTTCCCTGAGCACTACAGAAGTATTTGTAGGGATGACATCAGGCATGGCATCCCTGTGTTTGGGAAAGGTGATCTTGGTGCCTTCCTTCCATCCATGCTTGATGGAAATATAGAGGGTCTTGCGCTTAGTGTGTACAGTTCACCTATCAGAATGGACATGCCACCTTTGATATGGTTTTGGTGGAGCTATAATGAATCTCCCCAGAACTCCTACAGCTCATGAGCCAGAGGTGAGTTCTAGACTATGCACAGGTGTTAAAGTTATTTGAGGGCTATCATGGACCTCCATGGAATGCTTTTTGGGGGAGGGGTGCAAATCTACACACATGTCCACCCTTATTATAGTGGTCTGGAGGGAAGGCAAATCCACTTGTACAGACTGAAACACAAAAATGGAATGAGTGTCCTCATTAGCACTTCAGGTAGCTCTTCAACTAAGCCTTGTGAATCCTGAGTGGAAAGAGAAAAAAGCAAAACAACAACAATCAACCAACAGCCAATGTCCACCAAAGCCCTCTCTCACTACCACACTCGAGACTTTTTGTTCAGAGTCAAGTCATTGGCCTTATAATATCTAAAACCAGGTATCACACAGAAATGCAGTTTCTTATGAAAGTCCTAGTAGGAACAAAAAGGTGGAATGGGGCCCAAGGCAGGGAACTTGGAGAGGTGAGCAGGCAGTAGAGGGCTCGAACATTCATATGACAAACAGCCAATAACCCAGCCTTACAGTTCCTTTGTCATCTCATCTTAGGGTCCTTCACATCCACCCCAGTGCTGCAGTTACTGACACACAGCTTATTACAGGAACATCTCTGCCATCAGGAATAATATTGTCTGGCCTTTGACCCTTTAGCCTCATCTCCTATCCTTCCAGCATAGATGCCCATTGTTAATTTTTCAAATCCAGGTTCCCCACTTTTTCCACTCCCTATCAATACATGAAGCTCTTGGCTTCTTTTCCCTTACTAAGGTAGACTATATGGTCTATCTAGTGACTAACATTAAAAAGCTCCACTACAATTGGCCCCTTCTAGTTCCCTTTATTCCTTCTTGTCTGGCAAAATTTCAACTCTGTGTTTTTCCAGAAATGTTTCCCTATAAGTAACTGATCACTACTAGAATAGATCTCACAATTGATTCTAATAGTTACCCTGGAACTGCCTGAAAGTCATTCATTCATTCCACAAATAATGATCTTATGCTTACTAACATGTGAAGAAAACAAATGGTGCTTAGTTCCCTGTTTCCTTAGTCTATTATCTCTACAAGTCCTCCCAAATCTATTTCAAATCTCAATTTCTTCAAACTGAGGTCATCCCCACTTGCTCAACAGATATGCTAGAAGCCACGAGAAGGGAACTTTTTAACAAAACACTTAAAAGAAAACACACTTTCATATTCTTCCTTTCTCTTTTCATACTTTCTATGGAAAGAGGTTTCCTTCCCACCTCAAAGGAATGACACTCTCTGAAATAACCTTATTGTGAGAGAGCTAAATTCTCATCCTGATGGACTGATGCCCCCTTGCCATGTGTCCTTTTGCCCCCTCCCTCTCCTTATGAGGTACCAAATATGTTATTTTTTTAAAGCTTGTTAACACAGAAATGCTTACACATGCATAAGAGCATGTAGAACAATATATCTTCCCATGTACTCTGACCCAACTTTCACAATTATCATTTGGCATGTGTAATATATCCCATTTTTACAATAAAGTGAAAAAGCCCATTGAAACATCTAGTCATCTATTTCTCAGACATATGCTATGTGCCCATGTTCAAGCTCCCCTTTTTCTTTGATATTCATCACGTGTGGAACGCACTTATGCACCACAGATGTAAACAGCATGGAGCTTTAGAGGCTTTGGCAATCAGTTCTGATCTGCCTTTTAGTCAACCCTGAGGAGTCATTTGAGTGAATTCTTCTCTCAACTCCATACAAGAAGTAATCTTACAGAGTAAATGCAGTGCACAGTATTGCTGTTCCTTAATCACATGATAACTATACTAACATGCTAAATGTATAGAAAAAAGTACAGAGTTGACATTGCTATATGTGTCTTCAAATATTTAGAAGAAAAAAATTTCCTGTCACCCATAATAATGACTTAAACATAGTAGATCAGACTCACTTGCTTATCTTTTTCTTTCCAAAATGCCATTAAAAGAAAAATATTAGGTGAAAAGTTGCTCAAAATCATGTCATTAGAAATAACAAATAAAAAACACTATAAGATAGCAACAGACACACAATGGCATAAATAAAAGAACTTAGATAAGTCCTAGCCATTTTGGCTCAGTGGATAGAGCCTCGACCTGCAGACTTAGTGGTCCCAGGTTTGATTCTGTCCAAGTGCACATGTGCAGGGTGCAGGCTTGATCCCCAGTATAGGGCCTATAGGAGGCAGCTTATCAGTGATTCTCTCTCATCATTGATGTTTCTATTTCTCCCTCTCCCTTCCTCTCTGAAGTCAATAAAAATATACTAAAGCAAAAAAAGTCAGATAAGTCTCGCTGAGATTTCAGAGAAGGTAGAACCTTCATACATAGCTTATAGGGATGAAAAATGGCGCAGCCACTTTGAAAAATGGTCTGGTCCTTCCTTAAAATGTCAAACATAGAGTTCCATATGACCCAGCAATTCCACCTCTAAGAATACACTCATGAGTAGTGACAACACATGTCCACACCAACCTTGTAAACAAATGTTCATAGCAGTAGTATCCAGCATTCATAATACCCAAAAGGTAGAAACAACCCACATGACCATCAACAAGTTTATTCTAAGTCAGTGATATTAAAGTAGCATATACTTTGAAAAATTCTATAACTTAAGATTTCATAAACATGACCAATTATGTTGAAGTTGAAATTATTTTCTAGTTAGTTGTTTAATAAAGCTAACTATAGATGGCTGTGTATAATAAATAATGAATTAACTTCACATGAATAGTAATAAAAATATCTACTTATTTCTTTTTAGGGACTTCTGAATATTGTTGTGTCTTTGGTCATTCTATATTCATTTGTTCTTGGCTTTCCTATGTCTGGCTGATCCTTTGCTATACATATCTCAATATTTGTTTTTTAAATTTATAGTATGTCTATTATTTTAGGTAGAAAGTGTAAGTAGAATGAGTACAACAATTTCCACTTACTTGATCTCTCTTGATTGGGTAACACAGTGCATTGAAAATCATGTATTTAATTTGTGGGGGAAAAAGGAGTATTATAATGACATAATTTGTTAGTCTGTATTGTTTGTGGTACTTAGTTGCAGCTAAGTAATAGTTTAAGGTAAAATGGTTTATGAAAATATTAATGAATTTGCAATATCTCTAGAAGAGTCAGAAAGTGGGTTTGAATGAAACATGACCAGAAAAAGCAGTTGGGGCAGCACCCAGCCAGGTGACATGACTAAATGAAGCAGCTACTGTCCCGGGCCATCTGGATGCGTGAATCTCTACCCCAGCCCTTCCTGCAGAAGTGAATTTCTCTGTTTTAGATATATTTTATTCATGCACGTGGTATGTATTTATGTACAACATTTTAAAATAAGTAGTAGCACATTATATATACTTATTTTATATCAGTATATACACGTTGTTATTCTTTTATATAGTTGCATAACATTACCTTTTTCTTTCTTTGCTCCAATTAACAATCTAGAAATACAAAATCATTCTCAGATCTCCTTGTAAAAATTTGGGTATACAACTATGTGTTATTGCCTGGTATTTATAAAGGTATTTTTAAATTTAAAATTTTACTTTACTTTTAACTTTAATTTAAAAAATTTACTGTTAGTTTTTAATTTACCTTTTAAAAATATAAATGTCATTATTTTTCTATAAATTTATGTGATTTTCCTTCAGTAAATCTTTAATTGTATAATTTTATACAGTTTTTTGTCTATCATTCATTATTCAGATTTATTTTAATATTCTGAATAACAATACTTTATTACATCATTACTTACATTCTATTCTGTATTGTTTGAATTTTACATTAATAAAGAAATAATACAAATTTGAATATGTCAAAAGTACAAATACATATCCCTTATTATTTGAATTTGGTATAAATCTTTAGGATAACTTCTTTAACATTGGAATAATCCATCCTTTATATTATTCTTATAGGTCCCAGATCTTTTTTATACTTTCAGTCAGTTAACTTACGTGAGACTATGTAGAACCTAGAATTCATTTTTTATTGAATTATTTTTATTGATTTCAGAGAGGAACCGAGAGAGAGAGAGAGAGAGAGAGAGAGAGAGAGAGAGAGAGAGAGAGAGAGAGAGAGAGAAAATCATTGATCGGCTGCCTCCTGCACACCCCACACTGGGATTGAGTCTACAACCTGAGCATGTGCCCTGGCCAGGAATTGAACAGTGACCTCCTGGTTCATAGGTCTATGCTCAACCACTGCACCAGTCTAGTTGGGTTAGAAATTAATCTTGACACACCTAGTGATCCATGATCCAAGTTCAACGATGCATGATTAAAGCTCAAGATTATGGGATGTTGTCATTCACAAACCTCCTATAATTTCTGCTCCTGGATTGGTCAGAAATAAAGAAGATTTTGAGCATTTGGATCAGTCAAAGATATTATTAAGAGGCTGCAGGTAATAAAAAAGGGGGAACTAGCCATGGTCTTAGTTACACCCTCAATCTCTGACTTAAGTCCATCCGTGTTTAATATAAACAGTATAAGATAGCAACAGACACACAATGGCATAAATTATTAGCATGGATCAACAAGAATACATCTTTAAAATTTTACAGAATCTTTTTTAAAAGGAGGAGAGAAGCCCTAACCGGTTTGGCTCAGTGGATAGAGCATAGGTCTACAGACTCAAGGGTCCAGGTTCGATTCTGGTCAAGGGCATGTACCTTGGTTACAGGCACATACCCAGTGGGGAGTGTGCAAGACGCAGCTGATTGATGTTTCTCTGTCATAGATGTTTCTAACTCTCTATCCCTCTCCCTTTCTCTGTAAAAAATCAATAAAATATATTTTTTTAAAAAAAGGAGGAGAGAATTATAGCAAGATAATTAAAAATAACTAAATTTTATATTTCTATTTAAAGTTGACTATGGACATCAAAAATGTTAAATAAGAAGAAAAAATGCCCTTGTTTTTACATTGTCTGTTAGTATATGGAAGTATTTTTAAATCTCTTTAAATTTATTGTATTTATTTAATTTATTGTAGAGAGAGAGGAAGGAAGAGAGATTTGTTGTCCCACTTATTTATGCATTCATTGGTTGCTTCTTGTGTGTGCTGTGACCAGAGTTCGAACCTGAAACCTTGGTGTATTGGGAAGATACTCTAACCAACTAAGCTATCCTGTCAGGGCTTTTATTTTATTTATTTATTTTTTTAGTATTAATTGTTCCCTTTCAAATAGGGTACATTCCGTTTGTATCCTAGCATTTTCAGCTTAACATCAATGAATACATATTTAATATTATGTTACTTTGTCTTTATAAATACAAATAATTGTGCTATGTCAAATAGGATTGTAAGGAGGGTGACAGACTCCAGACAGACAGAGATTCTATAATAACAACAGATAGAGGTCTTGAGTATTTGGCTACATAGTGCAGGAGCTGAGAAAGCATAACCCCAGAAAGTGCAGTGTCTTCCAAGTTTACCCAGGGCGCCCCGTGGAATGGTAAGCTGTGGTGATGCTAGTTAGAGTGGAGTCTCTGCCAGGCATGAGGTGCTCTCTGAAGCGCTTATGGGGCTGTTTCTTGGCTCCCAATCCTTCCTGATTGGCGTGGAGACTCTGCAACACTGCCTTTTCCCATGTGGCCGGTGTCTCACAGCAAACATCCCTGACCCACATGAGTGTTCAGTGTGGGACAAGGTAATGTTGAGGAATATATCTAAGGAAAGTGCTCCTGCAGGTCCAAGCCTGGGTGTCTAACACCACTCCTGGGATGACACTGCAATGAGTGGGTATGCCACTGTATAACAATTCTTCCATTATTTGCTATTTGGGCTATTTCCAAATTTTCCTACTATAGGTGGTAGTATAAGAAACAACTTGTGTTAGAGCCTTCATCTGTATTTTGAAAACATCTTTAGTTTAAAATAGGAAGCAGGTTCTTGACTCTTAATTGAGCATGGATAAACAACATTAATTAATCACTGGTTTGGGGCCAAAAAATCCTGAGATTGAGACTTGACATGATCTATCTTAGTGCGTTCACATCTGGTTTCATATTTTTAACCGATTGTAGTCAGGCGCTCTGACTACACAGGGCCAGGTGAGAGGGGTGAAGCCATGGGCCCAAGTATTCCTTAGTTGGACCAACTTTTGTAAGATAAATTATTTTTCTTTAGCCATTGTTTGCTGGTTATGACTCTGACTGAATACCTTATGTATCATCACTTACATGATTGGATTAAAATTTGGGGTAAGACATTTTTCTTACAAGGTCTTAACGGAGAATATTTGATTTTATTAGACTGACTGAATCCTGGGAAATCTGTCGTACACATTAGTGAAACTTGAATATTTCTTAGCTAGCCATCCTCTGGATGACATTTTATGATGTGCATAAAACGTTCACATTTACCCATTCTGTTCTAATATTGCATCATCATTATACATTTTCTAATACTGTTTTTGAAGTACACTATTGTATTTTAAAATAAAATATCTCCTCTGACTACACTATCTAAAATAAATTGCACTAAATAGGATTGCCAATTATAAATATTTATTTTTTTCTTTATAAGATTACTTAAAACATAGAAATTAGTTACTCTTTAATTTACATTATTTGTCTATTAGTCTTTACTGTAATTTATGCCTAGATAATGCCTCATGTCTGAACAACTCAGTCTGGGAAGCCATCATCATGTTAATTGGCATCCAATATTATCCTCATCTCTTCATGTAATTTGAAAACTTTCTTCACATTTCAGATACAATTACCTTATATTTATGCATACATATACTATCACTGCTTAAAAATATATCAAATGAGCTGTGTTTAGATAATTGAAACAAAATTTGAAAATAACACTACTGTGATTATATTTATAACTAATGTTCATATTTTTACTTTCTTTTATTTTTAGTTCTTAAAATAAATATACTTTTAATAAAATTATAAATTCATAATTATGAGTTCATACTCAATTTTCACTTTTGTTATATGCTATTGATTAGAAATTATACTGATTATATATTGAAGACTGTGGGTATCCATATTTATTTGTGGAATAATCTCATGCACTGGACACATAAATATATTGTAGAAATAAAAAAATAAAACAGGAAGAACTTGGAGTTGTATTGTTAAATCTGTGTAATGTCATTTGAATCATATCTAATGGTTTCTTAGGACTTGATGCTATCACCCTGGCCCTGTAAACAAATATAAGTTAAACAAAAACAAGTTAAAATTAATTAATTCTTAGTTCTGATTACAGATAATTCATTTCTCCTGACTTTGTGTTTAGTGACAAGAGTTGAACATATGCTAAATAATTCTGGTGTCAAGAAAGTCAAAATTCATATTTTCCATTTGTTCAATTATTCCTGCAACTAACTTCAATCCATCTGTTCTTCAGGCTCAGAGATAAGCTACAGTGTTCATAATGGAGTTTAAATACATATCCTGGCAATAAAAGTTTGGCCTGAGCAGACTTTAACAGGAAATTAATATAAATTTAATGATCACTTTTGTCTAATTACTATTGTGCTTTCAGAACCTGAGTTCATCTCAAGGGTAATGTTTTCCTCTCATTATCATATTTTATTCCACACCACCAACCCTTTTAATCTCGACATACCTAATTTTCTTAAATTATATTTTATTGATTTTTTACAGAGAGGAAGGGAGAGGGATAGAGAGTTAGAAACATCGATGAGAGAGAAACATCAATCAGCTGCCTCCTGCACACTCCCTACTCGGGATATGCCCACAACCAAGGTACATGCCCTTGACCGGAATCAAACCTGGGACCCTTGAGTTCACAGGGCAACGCTCTATCCACTGAGCCAAACCGGTTAGGGCGGCAAACCTAATTTTTATCAGGTCATCTAAGGAAGTACACTTCATGTCACTTTTCTGCCTTAAGGAGAATATCTGCTATTATTAAAACACTAGGAGCCCGTTGCACGAAGTTTCATGCAATAGACTTTTCCTTCACCTGGCTGCCGGCACCAGTTATCTGCCAGCAGCAGTTTTCCTCTGGCCACCCGCCATTCAGAGCGCCTCCCGCCAGCACGATCGGCCACCCCGAGAGGAACTCCGATCGGGAGGCACTCCGATCGGGCGGGTGGCCAGAGGAAAACTGCTGCTGGTGGAAAACTGGTGCCAACAGCCACGCAATCGGCCACCCCGAGTTCCGCCACCAGCATCTTCCGCAGCGCTGGCCGTTTAAGCCGGCGGGAGGAGCGGGGGTCGGGGACTCGCGAGTCCCCGCCCCCCTCTCCTACCGCCAGCCAGTCGGCCACCCTGAGTCCCGCCCCGCGCCTCCAGCCGGCCCAATTGTGGGCGTAGCGGAGTGATGGTAATTTGCATATTACCATTTTATTAGGTATGACAAGTGTTTTCACCTATTATTCCCTAGTACTTCCTAAAGTTGTACATTACCACACACTGTTGACCAGCCTTATTCTGTAATTTGAAGTAGGAGACTAACTGTGGAATGATAAGAGAGGGGGAGACATTCACTGTTGGCTAACATAGACTTTTCCACCCTCAGCCATTAGCTATGTAAGATACTGGCTTTGAAGGCAATGGATGTAGAGAAGTGAGAGAAATCAGCTGGCTTTCATTCAGTAAGATGGAAGAGCCTGTCAGAGACACCAACAACCAATCAGCTGCCGACGTTGATTGATGCGTTGCCCGCATTCAAATCTATCACAGTGACCAAGAATGTCTACAGTTTACCCGTGGACAGATAAACGGGAGCTAATATATGGCTTCTTAGCAAATAGGTCATTAATTCTGCTTAATATGAGGGGCTAAAGCCTAAATCTTCTAAGTAGCAACATAGAGAGAGAGAGAGAGAGAGAGAGAGAGAGAGAGAGAAAGATGCTTGACTAGGCAAGAATGATATATTTTACAAGTAACAAATTTGCTGTGTTAAGTTTTATTTCAGCTTGCACTTTGCAACTGCCACTGGCTATTACCTCTATCGGGGTATATATTAACATATTAATTAAAATGGATGAAGATAAGAATTGATGGACTGAGGGAGGCAGAGGATTGCTTTTTCTTACATTCCATCCTGAAGTGAAAATTATTTCTTCATCTGACTTTATGTTTTTATTTTCTTTGTTATGAGATGATTTGTTTAATGTAGTTATTGGGTTAATTGCATTTTATTATTACTGGCTTCTCATTAATTGCAGGGCATGTAATAGATTAGAATGTTAATGGCTTATGAATCCAATGTTTTTCACCTATCAGCATAAAGGAAAGGTGGCTTGAAACATGTATTGTCAAGCAATAATTTGAGGTAAAATGAAAAGACATACCATGGTCTTTGTTGAAATAAATTAGATCTGACTAACTAGGACAGGAAGAAGATTTACTTTCAAAAGTGACATCAGACAGTTTAGAGCAGTGGTCGGCAAAAAACTCATTTGTCAACAGAGCCAAATATCAACAGTACAACAATTGAAATTTCTTTTGAGAGCCAAATTTTTTAAACTTAAACTTCTTCTAACGCCACTTCTTCAAAATAGACTCGCCCAGGCCGTGGTATTTTGTGGAAGAGTCACACTCAAGGGGCCAAAGAGCCGCATGTGGCTCACGAGCCGCAGTTTGTCAACCATGGGTTTAGAGTATTTTGTCAATCTTCAGACTTTTTGGGTATCAGAGTTAATGAAATAATTTAATCCAAAGATTATTTAGAAATCTCTACATAAAGAATGTTTTTAGGTGATAAAAAGTTGAGTGAATTTATATTATGACAATCATAATGCATTTTCTGAAGTTACTTTTGGTTACTCATCTGCCATTTAAAAAGGTATTATATAATTTATAATATTAAAATTCATGTATATTTTTATAAATAATTTAAGCAGCTTCTAATATATACTTTACTATACTAAACACAGATAAACTAAACTTTGTGAAATACTTAAGAAACATATAAAATAGTAAGGAGTGCTATGTCTTTCATAAATATATAAGAATACAAATTGAAGGTTTTTAGTCAATGCTCACTTTACCCAATGATTAAATGTCTCTATTTCTACACTCTTTACATTTTATCCAATCTATAAAAAAATGGGTAAACTAAAGACCTTTGGGCATTCATAATATAAAAGCATCCTGTTTATTACCTAAATATTTATTATATAGTCAAAAATTATTAATTCTGTGAAAATACATTGGGATAAGATACCTAATGTTAAGAAAAATCATTATGCACACCTTCCAATGGTGAATATCTGAGCTTTATTAAAAGCCAATAACAAAGGAATTTTGTTCATTAATCCTATCTTTATATTTGTATTATACCATGCTAGTTTATTATACTATGCTAATTTAAACTATGGATTACTGATTATTATAATAATGAACATAGGTGTTTGGATATTAATAAGCATCAGACTTTCCATTTAAAAAGATAAATGACAGAACTACGTGTGGGGGAGGGTGGAAACTTACCTGACCAATCCTATATAATAAAAGCGTAATATGCAAATAGACTGAATGGCAGAAGGACCGGTTGCTATGATGCTCACTGACCACCAGGGAGCATATGCTCAATGCAGGAGCTGCCCCCTAGTGGTCAGTGTGCTCCCACAGGGGGAGCACCACTCAGCCAGAAGCCAGGCTCACAGCTGGCTAGTGCAGCGGTGGTGGCAGGGGCCTCTCCCGCTTCCACTGTAGGTGGGTGGTAAGGAGCAAGGGGTACTGGACTGTGAGAGCCCCGGACTGCGAGAGGGATGTCTGACTGCCAGCTTAGGCCTGATCCAGGGATGGGGACTAAGCTGGCAGGCAGACATCCCCCGAGGTGTCCTGGACTGTGAGAGGGCACAGGCCGGGCTAAGGGACCCTCCCGGCCCCCTGAACCCCCGCAGTGCATGAATCTTGTGCATGAGCCTCTAATAATCAAAATAAAGTAGAATTTAAACTTAAGATAGCATATATGCCTTATATAGGACACTGAAATATGAAAGACTTAGTTAAACTGATAAAAGACTCTATTATAGCTCTATTTAATTACAACAAAAAAACTTTTAAGCAATTTGTAAAGGGAATAATAAAAAAGATGGCATTTTTTAAAATCCTCACCCAAGGATATTTTTCCATTGTTTTTAGATAAAGTGAAAGAGAGGTGGGTGGGAGAGAGAGGAGAGAGAGTAACATCAATGGGAGAGAGACAAGCTTGGTTGCCTCCGGCCATTTTATGTGACTCTTTTGTTATTGCACACTTGATATCTGAAACTTAATATTTGTATAATGTAATATAAGTATTTGAACTTGCCATCCAAATTTGCATTATTTGAACTCAATACAAGAGATTTGGATAGCAGGGGATACTTGTGTATATAAATATTAAAACTTGTCTTTTGATGGTGGCAATATAAACTTTTTCCTTCTTCCTATATTCTATATTCATCAAAATTTATAATAAGTATTTATTTTGTTCATTGGTGGAGAAAATGAATTTGAAAGAAAGAGAGAGAGAGAATTTCATAATAAACTAGATTTCTTGGCAACATAATTCAATATGCTTCCAGTCCCTCTGTGCCCTGTGACATCTGTTCTCCCATCTTTGGACAGTATCTAAACCTGTTATGTTTGAACTTTACCTGTGTCTACACCAGGTTAAACTCTCCATGGTTTTGTATAAGGATCAGCATACATCATGGGGCAAAAGTATGTTTACAGTTGTTCACATGGAAATAATATAATAATTAATAAATAAACTCTGGGTTTTGTGTACTCACAACAGTAAGCCTGCTTTTGCCTGACCCTGTATTGGGCTGTAAGGCACATGTGGTCTATACAATAGAGCTTAGAGACCATTATGCTAAAAGGCACAGAACCTGACAGGAGTTCTGAAAGTCCTACTGTACTACACAAGGGTGTGATAGGCCCTAAAGTCACAGGAGGGTCCTGTACAGCTTCCAGGGCATTGATTCTGGTAGAGCTAAAAGCAGCATGAATGACGGAATGCTGAGATGCTCCATTTAGAAAATACACAAATGAAACACACTTTTCCTGTTGGTAAGAATGAATGCCAATTAAATACATTTTCTCATACCTGCCCTTTATGAGAAGTAGTAGCCAACAGCAAAACAAAACAAACATTAGTTCAAATAAGAAACACTTTCAACTTAAAATTGGCAAGCCAGCATTAGAGATAGAAATGATGAGCAATATACTATATTCAATTATGAGCTACTCCATCTTTGGAACATATAGAAAAATCAATTCTATAATTGAACAATGAAAAAAAACCACAAAATTAAATTATGTACTGAATTTAGTAACTACATAAATTAATACATATGGGTGAAGGACAGATAGAACACAAAATTAATTTGAAACCAAAGGTAAAATTACTAGCCAAGGAAGCAGTTCATTTGATTGGGCGCATTTCCTAGAAGAAGGTAGCTGTAGTATTTGCTCTAAGCTCCCCTGTCGTCAAAACAAGGGGAAAAAGATATATCATATCCCTGAGAAAACAAACCAGGAACTCAAGAGAAGCCTACCTTCCTGGTCTCCAATGTACTTGGGGATTATCCCTGAAGTGAGTCACTAATGACAGCGTGGTGATGAGAACCTACGCCTCTGAGAACATGAAGTTTCACCAGAAGCTGGGGCATGTAGGCCAGCATTTGTTCCACACACAGTTTTGTAATATTATCCTACTCTTGATCCCTAATAGTGAAATTTATTACTCTATACAGGAGATGAAAGGCATATGAAAACTTAGATGGCTCTGTACTGCTTTTCTTGGTCATTGAAATAATTCTACATTTTGTTTGTTGGTTAGCATATGTCAAAATATTTTATATTCATCTAGCAAAATGACTAAGAACAGGGGATTTAGAGCCACACCACCTGGATTTGAATAGCTTTGATAATTAATACTTGCATGGCAAGTAACAATATTGTTTTATTTCATACAAATTAATTCATAAATGTGTTCATTTATATGTACACATATCCTCATCATCCTCCAAAAAGGATGTGTGGGGGCTTAAAATGATAAAAAAGTATTTTTTATATAACTTACTTTATTCATGGGTGAGCATGTTAACTTCTACTTAAGATTTTTTTGTTATGATATATTAAGATAGTAAAAGTAAAATGCTAGAAAAATGAAACATTTCAGGTGTTCAATAAGTGATAAATTAATATAATAATTATGGTATTAAAAATAATTATAATCTGTGAATCCTCACAATATCTCTAAAACATTGCAGGCAGGAGTCATATTTTTCATGTTCCCAAATAAAGAAACAAGAGCTCATATGGTTATGTGGTTCTCAAAGTAACACTCAAGTTAAGATCAGGAATGTATGAGAGTCATGGCAGGCCTACCCCTAGCATGGATTTGCTAACTCACATGGAGCTTTCTCACACAACGTGGTGCTGGTTCCAGGCAAGAACCCACAAGAGTGGATTTCCGTATCTTCCCAAGAGGCAGCAGTGTAAGCTGCCCACCGTACTATGGCTACCATGGACTGCCATATGCTGCTCACTGCCACACAGTGCATCTCCTCCTGCCACGCCCTCATCTGTGTTCCAGTAGTTCTTTACCAGTCCATTTTCTCCTCCCTCTGCACAGTCTCTGGGACCTCTTACGAAATGCGTCCCTGATAAAAGACCCAATCCCCAGGGAGGCAACTTCTTTGGGCAATGGGAAACAAATTGTTCGTTAAATTTGCATCTCAAGAGTCTGAGCCAGTGTGATTCCTGAGCACTCACTATTTCCACTTTTCCAGGGAAAAATAAAAAACTGTAAAATGGATACTTCTCAACTTCGTCTAGCCAATTAATCCTGGTTCAGCTTTTCTTTTCCCCTCATGTTTGTAGAACCACCAGATCTTCCTCTCTTCTCATATTCACCTCCCACTTTCTGCCATAGTGCTCAGAGTATGCGATGCATTTTATATATTTTGCATGAATATATGCATATTTGAACTAGCATGGGGAAATGCATAATGAAAACCCGCTGGTCTCAGAATGGAATAAGACTGAAAGAGGAAGGAATGGGGTGATGAATGTAGTACCGAGTCAGTCTGGCTCTAAAGAGCCTTAGCAAAGGCTGTTAACCTTTATTCCTCCCTATTAAAATTATCTTTGCCAAATGATTATTTTAGAAGCTTAGTGGCAGGTGTATTGCTTCTAGCTCACTGATCCTGCAGGGAAACCCACTACTCCACAGCTGGCTTTGCAACTTGTACCATAGATTAAATTGCTTGGTTAGAGGGGAAATCAATTGCTATTTTTACAAAAACTTCACAAAATGCTTGAAATCTACAATCTAATCAAAATCTAAAAGCCCCTTGTAGATTAGCTTTATTGGCTCACTTTATACTGCAGACCTGATGACATTTCACACAGAACCTGTACTAAATCATTTCTTCCAACCACAGCACTGATTTTTCTGGTAGTTACCAGAAGGGAATGATTCCTTGGGCACTTGCTCATCTTCGGGGCATTTGTTTTTTTTCTTTTATATTTTAATTTAGCCAAATTACTTTATTCCTACATTTTTTTCCTGTTTCTTTGGCAGGGAGCAGGCCTAAGCTGCAGTCTGGCCTCTCTCTGTAGAAGGCAACCAGGTTGATCAGGGGAACGTGCCACCCCCAACACCCCGCTGCTGTTGCCACTGCCCACCGCTGCAGCCGCCAGGTGTTTTCATCAACACGGACTCCAGTTCCTTCACCACGAAAAAATGACAACTTTCTTTAGGCATTTTCAAGATGTCTCTTTCACAGGATATGACATTTCTTTCTTTTTTTTTATCCTCACCTCAGGATATTTTTCTATTGATTTTTAGAGCATGGAAGAGAGAAAGACAGAGAGAAAACATCAATGTGAGAGGGACACTTCGATTGGTTGCCTCCTGCATGAGCCCTGACCTGGGCCCTGGCCAGGGAGGTGTCTGCAACCTAGGTACATGCCCTTGACAAGAATCAAACCTGGACCCTGCGGTCGGCAGGCCGAGGCTCTATTCACTAGGCCAAACCATCTAGGGCAGGATATGACATTTCTTAGCCCCTCCAGCAGCGGACATTTGTTTTTTCCTCTAGGAGTGAGGTGGAAAAACCCTAGATCGCCTTCTTGGATTCTTATTATCCAAGTTACCAAGAACACTGCAAGTGGCATACCAGTAGCTTAGCCAATGAGCGGTCATAAAAGGTGTTTCCTCTGCAGTTCACACACAGAGGTGGGACTGCTGGCATGCCCTGGCTGGCAGGCCATGTTCTCTGCCAGCAGGCCCTGCTCCCTGCTCTCTGCGGGCCTGCACCATCCGTGGCTTGCCTCACTATGCTGCAATCCTCTCCAGCCCACCTGCATGCGCAACGTCCTCCTGAGCGGTTGTGACTGTTACAGCATGCTGGATAATTTGCATCTTACTTTTATATATATAATATACATGATATATATTGAATTCACTTGTTAATGAATTATTTAATATTTAATCCCAGCTCACAAAATAGGGACTGCTTCTCATCCTCCCACACACTCATGGTAGCACACATACTATGGCAGCCCACATACTATGGCAGCCAAATTGTGTACACTCTCTCCATATCGCTCAATGACTTTTTAAACTAAAAAAAAATGGGTTGTATTCCTACTACAAAAATATTAGAAGTGGGATTGTTTCCTTTTGTGTTGGTAGAAACATGTTTAAAGCTTCAAGCCATTTTTAAATACCCTCCTTTTAAGTCTGGGCAGCATTCAGAATGTTGACATTCCATTACTGACCTGGGCCAGATTTAATTTAGATACTTTTAAGGTTGAGAGAATAGGAGCTTTCTGCTTCTGCAATTCAATGTCAGCACTTCATACCCAACTGATTGAATTATAAATGACTGAAGAAAGTACAAGCATGGCAAATGTCTATTTGAATAAATATCTTTCTATTAAATGCCTTCTTTCCATGACAGAAACAAACGTTAAACAAAGCTCTATGCACTTCTTGTAATAATAAATACTAACAAGTCTTGGTGTGGTTAATCTAACAATTATCACAAAATCACAAAATTATGATAGTGATGAAGAAAAAAATAGCTGCCACGTGGGTAGGAGGATGATAGAGACAAATGGTTCCTGTACAATGGCCACAAATGTATAGTAATTGTTCTAGTCAGTTTCCTGCTGAGTTAGAACACTGAGAGAGTTTAGGTCCTATTTAGAATCCACGACTCCTTTGTCGTTTCTTAATTATTTAATACTTATCATCCTCTAGCAGGAAAACTTTGCCTTTTTTCCCCTGAACAGACTCTTCTAGTTCTTGTAATATAAGAGCAAATGTTGCATCAAAAGCCACTGTAGAAAGCAGAATGAAGTTACCTCAAAAATTAAAACGGGAACTGCCTCATGACCCAGCCATTCCACTTCCTGCAATTTATCCAAAGAAACCTGGAACACTAATTCAAAGGAACGTATGCCCCGCTGTGTTCACTACAGCGTTACTTATAATAGCCAAATTTGGAAATAGCCCAGTGCCTATCAATAGATGAGTGAGTGGATGAAAAAGCTGTGGTACATTTACACAATGGAATACTACATGGTCATAAAAAAGGAGGAAATCTTACCCTTTGAAACAGCATGGATAGACCTGGAGAGCATTATGCTAAGTGAAATAAGCCAGTCAGAGAAAGACAAGTATGATGTGATTTCACTTATATGTGGAATTGAATGAATAAAATGAAACTGACAAGCAAAACAGAGACAGACTCTTATAGGTAGAGAGCAAGCTGACATCTTCCCAGGGGTTTGGGTGCGGGGGTGGGAGTTGATGGTGGAGGGATTGAGCAAAACAGAGAAAAAGTTCATGGACAGGGGCAATAGTGTGGTGATTGCTTGGAGGGTGGAGTGTGGGGAAGTGAAGGAGGATATAAGGGGGATAAATGATGTTTGATGGAGACTTGACTTGGGGTGGTGAACACACAACAGTGTAGAATGACTTATTGTATAATCTTGTTAACCAGTGTCACCCTAATGAAGTCAATAGAAAGGAGAAAAAATTGAATTTGAAGACCATCCTAAATATTACCTCAGTTTTCACTAACTTAGAAATTCATAACAATTAGCAAATTTTGTTTTGGTAGTATCCCTTCCTGAAGCTTTACCTCACGCATTTCCTTTCTGTTACACACAGTCACTCAGCCTGTTGATAATGATGTTCCTGTTAATAGTTCAAAATGAATAACATTAATGATGACTGCCATTAATTAATAGCTTAACCATACTATACCACCTTTTCTGTCCATCTCTGGAATAATCTTGGGAGATCTACATTGTTATATCCATTTTTAGGGTAAGATATTAAGAGTCAGAGAAATTATATAACAGCCTTTAAGTAGAATGAATTTATTATGCTTCCCATTGGCGTTTTTATTGTGATTTCTTGAATAGAATTCCAACCAAATATATTGTGTCTGGAAGAAAAATAATTTAACCTCTATGGAGCTTAACAGAAATATTTGGGGATTTTTTTTTTGGTTGCTATTTGTGTGTTGTTTCTAAATTCAAATCCAGAGATAATTTTTTATTTGCCCTTTGTTTAAGAGCATTCTTCATGAATAACAATGTGGAAAGAGTAGATCAGACTCTTGTAATATGAGACATTGTTTTCCTATTACTATACCAGAGGCTCTCCAATCGCAATATCAGATTCTTATAATCTTTCAAAGTGCCAGATAATATATTTATACTATATAAAGCTTTAGTGACACATAGAAGTCTGGAGGGCAATCCTGAATTCTATAATTCCTATAAATCAAAATCATTCATGATTTTTTGATGTTGTATTATCTTCTCTTTGATGCCTAATGACATCAATGTAACCAGTCATATTAAGCCTATGTTATTGAATGAGTAAATAAATGAAATAATACCCCATCTACAGATACATATAGATAATAATCGCACTCTAAGAATCCAATTCCAAACACATGTACAGATCTTCCTGATTAATTTATAATAGGGCAGGCTATTCTCTCTGTTAGAAAACATGCATTTAGTATAAAATTTAATCATGTGCTTTACTGATTATACCCCAGACTTTAGTAAACTACTATTGTCATTCAATATTCAGACATTTTATATATGAATTGCATATTATATATAAATAGACTTATTTAAGACACTAAAACACAAAGTATAATCACAAAGAAAAGAACACCAGGCTTAATTGTAAGTAACCTTATCTGTCATGTATCTTGACAATATATCTGTGACTTTAGGAAGTTATTTAATCTTTGTCTCTTAGTTTCCATAACTTAAATTAGGGTATATAAATAAAATCTATAAACAGAATTATTGTATAACTTTAATATATTTATACATCTAAAGGTTCTAGAATAGTACTGGACACATAACAGATGCTAAAAAATCTCATCTATTTAATCTCATCACAAATACAGAATTTCACAAAAATACAAATATAATTGAAGAAGGACATCACTTATACCATGCTACCGCCCACAATTTCATGTCTGATTTTTGTCCTTCACATTTACTTCATGCAACTATTGAAAATTAAGATCCTTAAACTATACACACTTAATAACTGAGTAAGGATTTTATAGTAAAATCATGTGTATCAAAAATATGACAATTATATACATATACATATATTTTATGTATACTATATATAATTATATGTATTTATGCACATATATATTTCAGAATATATATATATATATATATTACATAGCAAGAAACACTGAAGTCTGAAATTTACAAGTTTAGAAATAGTTTTTCATAAAGCCATTAGAATAAAAACATCTTTGTCATTTATTTAATAATTTAACTCCATGCTATTTTGTTCTTTTATAATAATGAATTTCTTTTGGCGGGTTAGCTATTAATTATTTAATTCTATAATTTTATAATTTCTATTGACTGTTGTTTGTTTGACATTACATTAAGCTATAGATAACATTTTAATTTTATGTCCAAATTTATATGATAATAGAGGCATTTCATAATAGAAAAAGAATAGATCAATTACTAAACTTAGAATCATTACAGAATTTGTTTGAGATGACAATTATTTTATCTCTACAGGTTAACCTACTTTTTTCACCATTTAAACTAAATACTAAATACAGTAATTGAGTGTTTAATTCTAAAAAGAATATTAATCATTGCTCACTTCTACAGTTCTTTGAACATAAAATAAAAATGTTATCAGTCTGACTGTCCCAACTTTACTCTGTCTGGAAGAGCTACCTTTATAACTCAATCAATTTATTCAATAATTGCTACAATAATTTGACACAATCACTCTTAGGTCATTATTTATCACTTATAATTCTTTAATCATTGTGCTAAGTGAGGCAAAAATAAAGATAAAAATATGTAGGCTGTTAGACAAGCTACCTGCACACTGGATTTTTATCGGATTTGGGAGCTTACTATTGAATCCTGTCCCCAAATAGAACACCCTTTCCACTGGACCTACAGAATGATCCTTCTGATGTATTGTCAGTTAGCAAGGCCCGACCTTCTGCCTGGGTCTTTGAGAAGTTACGGACTTATAACCAGGGCTAGAATTTGATTGAAACAAATGAGGCACTTGTCTCAAGCAGAAAATTTTAGAGGTCCCCTGAAATTCAGTCTTCAAGGTAAATAACAGTTTAAATAAATACTATTTAAAACAATTCAAACAGAATGTAAAAAATCCACAGTAGATAAAATTAAAAATTTCCAATAGACTGGACACAACAGTGAGACACAGTCATGCTGTAAAGCCCAAGGCAAAAAACAAAAACTGTGGACTCCTATAAATGTTTAATCTAGTGTTAATTTTTCCCCAGGACAAATAAGTATAAGAAAAAGTTGGTTTTGAAAATATTATTGATGAGCTTGTTTCCAATCAGTTCAGGTAAAATTATAATCCTATATAATAAAACCCTAATATGCAAATCGACTGAACAGTGGAATGACCAGCAGAATGACCAGTCACTATGATGCACACTGATCACCAGGGGGCAGATGCTCAATGCAGGAGCTGCCTCCTGGTGGTCAGTGCACTCCCACAGGGGGAGTGCTGCTCAGCCAGAAGCTGGGCTCACAGCTGGTGAGTGCAGAGGAGATGGCAGGATCCTCTCCAGCCTCCGCTGCAGGCGTGCGGGTAAGGAGCGAGGGGTCTGGACTGTGAGAGCCCAGACTGCAAGAGGGATGTCTAACTGCCGGCATAGGCCTTATCTGGGGAGGATCGGGCCTAAGCCAGCAGGTGGACATCCCCCGAGGAGTCCCAGAATGGGAGAGGGTAAAGGCCAGGCTGAGGAATGCCCCCACGCCACCCCCCCCCCCCCGCCGCCCAGTGTATAAATTTCATGCACCAGGACTCTAGTAAAATTAAAATAAATTATGTTTTGGTATAACTAAAACATTTTTAAAAAATAATATTGTGTTTTAATATTTTAACTATTTTTAAATTACTTTCATGTGATTAAAGGTGCTTTTATAATGCCTGTCCTCAACTGAGTAGAATTCATATCAAGCTGATTTTCTCATATATTTTCTGAGGTATAAACAATCACTGTGTTTTCACTGAAGTAAGACTGGAGGGATTCTTTTTTTGCAATGCACTTTTCCCTGCCATTTTCCATGAACTTCTGCGACGTTTACAGGCTTTTTCTCTCTCACGTTCTTGCTAAGAAAGCCTGCTACTTCTTTCTGTGTAAAATCCATTCTGTTACTCTGATTTAAAAGCAACTTAAATCAGACATTATTCAGTGAATGTTTGTTTAGCATGGCAATATTAGAATATTAAAGCTGATACTGTGGGAGATTAAGAATATACATTATACATTCAGTAAAAAAAAAATTATGTATACAATATGAGCACAGCAATAGAGAGGAAAGGTTTCCTTGGAATTAAATGTTGGCAAAATTATCATTTTATTTCAATAGTTGTGGAAGGCTTTCTGTAACTGGCAGAATTCATGAAGTGCATCAGTGATTTGATGATGATAACTCATGAATGGAATGAATGAATATAGACTACAATTATATGTTTTGGAAAAAAGGAACTAGTCAGAGGAGATTAGGATGTAAGGAAAAATATATTACACTGTCTTACTTAACCTGATCAAAGAAATGTATAGCACAGTGAAAAGATATTGGTCAGTAAGGAATATACTACTAAGTCAGATAAATAATTCATAGACAATTCACAGTCATAATCATCAATCATTATCAGTATCATTAATGTATCAAAATTGGTACAATTTTTGAGTGCTTACTGTGGGTCAGGAGAGTGCTAAACCTTCAAGAATATACAATGTGCTCAGAGTTAGTATCTTTTCCATTTTTCAGTTCAAAAAAAAAATAAACTTGGAAATATTAATAACTTTGCCCAAAGTCATGTAACTATTTAGGACAGTGTTGAGGTTGGAAACTTGGATGTTTATCTACTAAAGTCAACTCATTCTAACACATAACAGGGAGGTATCAAAAGGAATCTACTAACACACATGGAATTGAACTAGAAGACATTTAGTGATCCTTACCAACTGTATGAACTGATCATAGAAACCATAGCATTGTCCTCTGCCATATTAGGAGAATATCAATTTCATTTCAGGTGAGAAAACACCATTTCTTAAAGGTCTGCAACTCTAAGGTCATACAACTAAATGTCATACAACTGAGATTATATTTTAAGAGATATTTCCTTTATGGAGTCCCCTGAAATGTACTTTGTTCTCTCATATTTCTTTGATTTATACTGATTTCAATGGATAAGCGTGTGTTATCCTATCCTAATTTCAATGGATAAGGGTGTGTTAATCTATTTCTAAACAAAACTTCAGACATTTATTTCCTCTTCTATAAAACTAGAGGCATAGTGCATGAAATTTGTGCACGGGGGTGGGGGGTGTCCCTCAGCCCAGCCTGTACCCTCTCCAATCTGGATCCTTCTCACAATCCAGGACTGCTGGCTCCCAACTGCTCGCCTGCCTGCCTGCCTGATTGCCCCTAACTGCTTCTGCCTGCCAGCCTGATCACCCCCTAACCACTCCCCTGCCAGCCCGATTGCCCCTAACTGCCCTCTCCTGCCAGCCTGGTCACCCTTAACTGCCCTCCCCTGCTGGCCCGGTCACCCTTAACTGCCCTCGCCTGCAGGCCTGGTCCCTCCCAACTGCCCTCCCCTGCAGGCCTGGTTGCCCCCAACTGCCCTCCCCTGCAGGCCTGGTCCCTCTGAACTGCCCTCCCCTGCAGGCCTGGTAGCCCCCTACTGCCCTCCCTGCAGGCTTGGGTCCCCCACAACTCTCCTCCCCTTCAGGCCAGGTCTCCCCCAACTGCCCTCCTCTGCTGGACCAGTCATCCCTAACTGCCCTCCCCTGCAAGCCTGATCACCCCCAACTGCCCTCCCTTGCAGGCCTGGTCCCTCCCAACTGCCCTCCCCTGCTGGCCTGATCATCCCCAACTGCCCTCCCTGGCAGGCCTGGTCCCTCCCAACTGCCCTCCCCTGCTGGCCTGATCGCCCACAACTGCCCTCCCCTGCTGGCCTGATTGCCCACAACTGCCCTCCCCTGATGGCCATCTTGTGGCAGACATCTTGTGTCCACATGGGGGTGGCCATCTTTGACCACATGGGGGTGGCTGTCTTGTGTGTTGGAGTGATGGTCAATTTGCATATTACCTCTTTATTATATAGATAATACCAGTTAGTTTTAGTGATAATGTTTCAGACATTATCATATAATGCACATCATATGCAGAGTAGTAAATTGATAGCTATTAGTAGCAATGAGAGCATCACCTATGTCAAATTTGTGGTGAATTAAAATTTAATAGTGTGATTAGAAACTAAAATTTTAATTAATATTTATATCAAAACAAATTTACTTCAATAGTTTAGCTAGTTAATCAGTAACCTGAAAACAAAAGTATAAGCTTCCTGTGTTGTTATCACTACTTTTTTTTTTTTTATAGGTAACTTAGTTTGTTTACCTTGCTTTTCATACCATTCACATGCTATCAGATGTGTTAAAATCCAGACCAGCAGTTATTTAAAACCAGGCCAGAAGAGTAATATTCACAGGGATCATCAGAGAACAAAGGGTTATAACGCCTATTTCAGAAATTGTAACTGATTGTAGGTCAGCACAGAGGCTTCAGAGTTACCCAAACGCAGGTATAAATTCCAGCACTGGTCAACAACTTCAAGTGTAACTTTGAGCAATTTATTTACTTTTCTTCAGCCTCTTTTCTTCCTTTTTAGAAGTGAGGAAATTCTAGCATCTACGTAATAGGCTTGTTGTGGGATACAGTATACATGACATAAATATTAGGTATTGTCATCATCATCATCATCACTGTCACTTCATCATCACAACCATCATCCTCATAAGTATTATTATCAATAATGCAAGCCTGGACTTGTGACTATTTCAAATTACTATATAAATCAATAATAATTAGCCAGATATGATTTTTAAATGATGTCTTTTTGAAAAATATCTGACAATTTCAGGAACAATGCCACCTACTTTAATAAAAATATACTGATTGTATAATTCAGTGGTCGGCAAACTGCGGCTCGCGAGCCACGGTTTGCCGCTCTGTTGACTAATGAGTTTGCGGACCACTGACCTAGACTCTCTATTCCAATAATTACAGGCTGTTGTTGTTCCTTGTGATTAAGCCCCTATCCCAGTGGTCAGCAAACTCATTAGTCAATAGAGCTGCAGTTTGCCGACCACTGGTATAATTTACTTCATTGTGCTAGCTGGGAAATAAAGCAGTTAAGTAAGTTCTAAGACTGTTGAAAATCTCTTTCCCCTTTCCAACAGAAGGTAATAATAAATAATGGACACATTAATTTACCTGTATGCAGACACTGCATTACATAAAGTTTCTACTAGCTTAATTAACTTTCTATTTTACTAAACCTGCAAAATATACACCTTTCCCAAGTCCCCAAACAAATATTGCAGATCATGAATATTTTATTTCTTTACCTTTCTCCAGACCTCTTTAAAAATTGTAAATTAAAGTTAGTGGATTTTTTAGGACCATGAAGTTTTAAAATCCATATTGATTATTTCCTTACCCATACGTTAGCATAGATTGTATTCAGATTTCAGAAGTTGATGATTCTGAATGTACCTAATTTTTTATAAAATCATAAAATTGATGAAAATCATGATTTCAGTGCCCATCTTAATCCCTTGCATGTAAACATATACTTAAGCAGCTTTAATTGAGTGTCTACTATGTGCCAGAGTGATGTGCTAGTTGCTGAAGCAGTATATTTTTATGCTTTATACTCAACATTAGAATTTTCAATTGGTATTAAACTTAGGGTTTAGTTCCTCAATAAGTAAATAAATAAATATTTTAACTTAATATGCAACTTTTTTATATTGCTTAGTTTAACAGTTTGACAAGCTTTGAATGGTTCCTTTTTCCTCTGACCACCAGTTCATTTCGGTCCATATATATTTGAATATATAAGCATAGCATAGCATAATCCTGCAAACTCAAAGTGTAACAGTCGCTTTCAACAGTAAGAGAGTCACATCTGGCAACTATGCTCTCTTTCATTAAAAAGAAATAAAGCAGAAAAACAAAATCAAATGTCTGGAGGGTATAACGATTTCTGTGTTTATTTTGAGCTTTAAATATTTATTTTAAAAATCAATAAATGTTTTCTTGACTCACCCCTCTGAGGATTCCAAGTGGATCCTTTTATTATTAAACTAGAGGCCCAGTGCATGGAATCTTGCACCGGTGGGGTCCCTGAGCCTGGCCTGCACCCTCTCGCAATCCGGGACCCCTCGGGGATGTTGGATGCTGGTTTCGGCCTGGTCCCTGAGGGATGTAGTAGTGCATGAAGCAGCAGGTGGCTAGGGAGGAGCCCAAGCCCGGGACAGGTGCCACACCATTTCCGCTCCTCCTGTCCCTGCTGTGCCTGCTGCTGCTCCATAGCACTGCTGTGGAGGCGGGAGAGGCTCGTGCCTCAGCAGCGCTCGCCAGCTGTGAACCCAGCATCTGGCACCTGTCGGTTAGCTGAGCGGTGCTCCCACTGTGGGAGCACACTGACCACCAGGGGGCAGCTCCTGCATTGAGTGTCTCCCCCTGGGTGGTCAGTGCACATCATAGCAACTGGTCTACCAGTCGTTCAGTCGTTCGGTATTTTAGTTGCTTAGGCTTTTATATATATAGATAGATAGATATCTGAACCAGCTCCTTGGTTTACTTCTGTGTTCTTCTTTGTCTTATTTTAAGCCCCTGGGACTCAGTCTGTGTCCTTTCCTCTTTATGACTGTCACCTTAAACTCTATATATTGGCATGTCTCTTTGCCAGGAACTGCTGCTATAGAGGAACCTTCCCATCTTCTTTTCTGGATGCTCCTTTCTGCCCATGAAACAAAGGTAACTACAATGCCATTTTTTATACTAGTCCCAGGGCAATATGATTATATCTATCTGCCTTTTGCAAATTGAAATCACATGGAACACCTAAATCCATAGGTATTCAATATCAGCTAAGAGATTCAATATCACATCTCTTTAGATCAGATTCTATTCTAAGTATTTTAACAAGCAAACATATAGACAAATGTAAAACAACAGCATACAACAAAATGTAGAGCCTATACATTTTACAAAGGTCTTGAACCTGACTTCCAATCCCAACTTGAAATAGTCCTGGTGCATAGCATTATATTGGACAGGTTTCCGCTTTGCTACAAGTTGCCCCATTGTGCCATCATGGAAAGCTGCTTACCTATTTCTTTCCTGAGACTCTACTGTGGCATCCTGGAGTTAGGGTCTTTATCCTTAATATTAAACTAAGAATTAAAAGGCCTTATTCTTAACTCTTAAAACACAAATAGTTAATGCCATTGCTTTTCCTAAATAATAGGTCCAGTAATTCCCTTCTCTTGGTGGCTATCTTAAAATCCAAAACTTCCTTTGAAAAGATAGGTATCCTTAATTTCTATAAAAGCTAAAAAAAAAAAAAAAAGTTGCCTTTAATGCCTTTAAAATGAAGGAAGAGTGGGGAACAAGTATACTTTTATTCTTTTTTTAAAAATATTTATTGTTGAAAGTATTATATAGGTTCTTCTTTTTCCCCTATTAACTTCTTCCAGCCTGCTCCCATCCTCCTCCCACCCCCAGGCCCTCACCACCTATATCCACGGGTTATGCATATGTGAATACAAGTTCATTGGTTGATCTCTTCCCACCCACGTTCCCCTGCCTTTCCTCTGAGGTTATATAGTCTGTTCATGCTTCTATGACTCTTGGTCTATTTTTGATCATAAGTTATTTGGTTCATTAGATTCCACATACGAGTGAGATCATGTGATACTTGTTAGTAAAGCATTCTATAACATAAAAAAACAGAGCCTTTAGTGTTAAGTATTTTAATTTTAAAGACAATAAAAATAGATATAAGATTTTAAAAATAAAACTACTTCTAAACAAAACATTCAAATATAGAATTAATGGTTTCAAGTATATCTTTTGCTGAGTTAATGAATAGCTTAGTGTTTCAGTGAATAGCTTCTGGTATTGAAAAGATATACTTGTAACTGCTATCTCATCAACTATGTCACCAAAGCAAGGCGATTACATCTCTCTTGTATTCAGCTCTCTAATCTATAAAATTGATATTGCTTAACTCACAATATATAGTTCCAGTTACCATGTTTTATTAATTTTGTTCCCTATTTTAACATCCTGAACTCAAGGTGCCTTTTACAATCAAAATATGAAAATACACTGCATTAATGATTTATTTGGCAAAAATAGAACATTCTGTAATTTGATAAAATATGATATATGAGATAATATGTAAAATGGGAGGCTCTATGCATGGGAATTAAGAGCTACACTTTTGAATGACACTGTTTATAATCAAATCCCACTTCTGCCTCTGACTAGATACATGACTTTGCAAACACCATTTAAGCATGTTGCCCTATTTTTCTGACTTTTAAAATGATAATGATATAAACAATAAATACCTTATTTCATTGTTGTCAGTAGAAATTATGTGATGTTTAAAACTATCTGATATATAGCCAGTGCTCACAAAAATTTAGCTAGATTTAATAATTTATTTTATTTATTTATTTTTAAGTTAAATTTTGAGGACACATTGGTTAATAAGATTACATAATTTTCAAGTATAAAATTCTTTGATACGTCATCTGTATATTGCCTGGTATGCCCATCACTCAAAGTCAAATCTTCTATCTCCATATATTTGACCCCTTATCCTTTACTACTCCCCACCTCCCTTCCCTGTAGTAACCACAATACTGTTGTCTGTGTCTGAGTTTTTCCTTGTTTGTTCTTTTGTTGCTTTCAGTTTTACATGCCACGTATGAGTGAAATCATATGGTTATTAATTTTTTCTGTCTGATTTATTTCGCTTAGCATAGTAAAGTGATTTAAATCTCTTTTGAATTTCAGGCATCTGATTTTTTTCCCCCTGAAACAAATTAGATTATATTCCACAGCCCCTGAGATTAAACTAATTTACTCCATGAGGTTTTTTCTTCCTGACACACAGGCCAGTGATACAATCAGAGCAAATTATTAGTTTTAAACTACTGTTCCTTCAGTCCTGTCAACAAGTAAATTTAAGAATTTTCTTTCTGTTCTAAATTATGAAATCCATTTCATAAATACATGCATTTCTAATACATGTTCCAGAATATATTTCGGGTAGGAATTATAAAATAGGAAAACGGGTAGAATAAATTTCAGAAAAATCTGCTTCTGACTGGATTTCTACCCATGTGGTAGAAGAACATCTCCTCCATCTCAGTAAATAAGTTGCCTTTCTAGACATTTACATCCAAGGGAGACCCTGGCCTTGGCCCTCTAGAAAGGGCTGCTTTCTTTTTTCATACCTGAGCCATCTTGGCCAGCTGCTGCCTGTTCTACAGTTTGGAGGTTGTAGTCTGGCTCCTATATTAGGACTGATCTTGGTCTGAAAAAACACACACATAAAGTCTACGCAACTAAAGTGTATGTGTGTATGTGTGTGTGTGTGGGGGAGTGGGGTGGGCTCTTGACATTCCTAATATCCCTAAATCTGTACATTCATCTGTTTTAGTTTTCTAGGGCTGCTGTATCAAAGTTACACACACTGGGTGGATTAAAACAATAGATACTTATTGTCTCAGTTCTGGAGGCTAGAAATCTGAAATTAAGATATTGGTCTGGAAAGGTCCTTCCTTCCCTTTCCAGCTTCTGGCAGCCATGGGTGATTTTTGGCTTGTCGTTGCATTGCTGTATTCATGTTGCTTCTCCCTGTGCGTCTCTGTGTATTCACATGGACATCTTATAAGGCCACCAGTCATACTAGATTAAGGTGCTACCTTGTTCCAGTATGACATCATTTTAATTTAACCAAATTATCTAATGACAAAGATCCTGTTTCTAAATAAGGACACATTCTGAAATATGGGTCTTGAGACTTCAACATGGTTTTATGTGTTTTGTTTTGAGTGTGTGTGTGTGTGTGTGTGTGTGTTTTAGTCAATGTAACCATATCCTGATGGGATAACTGAATACCCTCAAAGAACTTTCAAATGCAAATTTAAAAAGCCTGCTTTACTCATTTTCTTTATATTATACCATCCATCATTCCTGACTCTGACCTTCTTCTCAACCCAGCATTATATGTGTGATATATTTTAATGTCTTATACCAGTATGAGAGTAAGAGTACATACCAAGACAAAAGGAGAGGCTGGCAAGTTTGACTGGAGAAGAGACTAGTGAAAATCAAAGCCAAATTACATGATGAAGTGAAGTCAATTATCCTTGAAGCTCAAAAGACATTAATAAGCTTGTTGTAAGAAATGAGATTGGCTTCATACTCCCTGGAGAAAGACGTTTATATGAGCTAAACAGAATTAAATAAATGTGTGCAGGCAAGGAGCAAGGCAGAAACAGACATAAAGAAACAGCTGCTAAAGGATCTACATCACCAGGGAAGGCTGTCTTTGCCTGAACCTGAATTTGGTGTGTTCTACAAAAAGCTTGTGGTGTGTGATATCCATCAAACCCTTGGACAAATCAGGCAGATTTCACTCTACACTCGAATGTCACATTTGGTGACGAAACACTGAACCAATGTTTAATACCTACATCCGATTACGTGTTTATTGCTGAGCAGAACATAGATTATCATGCTGTTCAACACTGCTTGAAATTGCTATGTACCTCCTTAAAGCTTTATAGTACATTTGTTTTTCTTGTTTATTATTCCTTTCCATCGGAGCTATATGTATTTTTAGACTAGCAAATTCAACCTTCCTAGAAAACTTATTTTATCACATTACAAAGATTACACCAATGAGAGCAGATTTATTGAGGAAAACAAAAAGATGAATCAACAAAAATGAAAAAAACTAGTACCTATGAACTTCCCTATACACTGACATATTTGTCATTATTCTATTATAGAAAGAAAATAGCATTTTATTTACAAATCTTACTTTCATGCGATATGCACTAAATAAAGATATTGTCTGATCATAGAAAAAGCAAAATTATTTATTATAGAGCCAATAATTAAACTGTGGCTACTAATTTTTGGTATCAATAAAAGAATATGAAAGAGTTCATATTACAAACCATAACCATTATCATGATTTAACACGACATGCTAATACTTTACAGGGTACCCAAGGGATCTCTTCAAAATTTCTATATAGATTTTGGGATATAAAGATTGAAAATAAGTTCTGGAATAATTTCCAGGGGACAAAGCTGATCCTGGCAGGCTTACAGAGCAGAACTAAGGCCAAGTTGCTTGAACTGATCATGAAAAATAATAAAGTCAAATGGAAAATTTAAGATCAGGCGCTGGCAGGGTGACAGGTACACAAAACTGCAAGTTTCGCTGTGCTATTGCAAACTGTTTTACTTTAAAGGTTTATTACTGAGTCCTGCAGCTTCCACTACTCTTCAATGAGTTGGGGCAAGAGAATCGTGTCATCATATTCTGAAGTTTCTGATATACTTGTAATATATAGGCATTTTGCTTTTACAATTTTCTTTACAATCCTATCTAATAATAGACAAATATGCAAATTGACCATACCTCTGACACACCCACAAGCCATGCCCACAAGCCATGCCCACCATCCAATCAGAGCGAGTATGCAAATTAACCCAAACCAAGATGGCTACAGCCACAGACAGCAAGGTTTCCTAGGTAACAGAGGAAGCCAAGCTTTCCGCCTGCCCTGGCCAGGCCTAAGCCTCCCACTCAAGCTACAAAGTTTCAATTATAGAAGGTAAACAAATTCAAACAAATGGCAACAGAATGGAGCTTGAGAGAGCAAGCCAGGGTTGCCGCCGGCAACAGGGGAAGCAAAGCTTTCCGCACACCCTGGCCGGGCCCACCCGCTTAAGGCAACAAAGTTTCAATTATAACCCCAACACAAATGGCTGCCGGCCTCGGAGGGAGCCCCAGGCTTGGCTCCGCTCCAGGCTACAAAGTTTCAATTGTAGAAGGAAAATAAATTCCAGATACCAGGGCCTCCACTTTGCGTTGCCAGGGGGTGTGGCCCGCCTGCGAACCACCACAGGCCCCTTGCTCAGGCCGCCCCATGCCCCAAGGGAACCCCACCCTTATCAGGGACACCCTTCAGGGCAAACCAGCTGGCCCCCACCCCTGTACCAGCCCTCTATCCTATCTAATAAAAGAGTAATATACAGATTGATCATCACTGCAACACACAATATAGCTGCCCTCATGTGGTCAAAGATCCTGCCCCCATGTGGACACAAGATGGCCACCACAAGATGGCCAGCAGGGGAGGGCAGTTGGGAGGCACCCGGCCTGCAAGGGAGGGCAGTTGAGAAGGACCAGGCCTGCAAGGGAGGGCAGTTGGAGGTGATCAACCCTGCAGGAGAGGGCAGTTGAGAAGGACCAGGCCTGCAAGGGAGGGCAGTTGGAGGTGATCAACCCTGCAGGAGAGGGCAGTTAGGGGTAACCAGGCCGGCAGAGGAGGGAAGTTGGGGGCAAACAGGCTGGCAGCAGAGTGGTTAGGGGGTGATCAGGCTGGCAGGCAGAAGCAGTTAGGGGCAATCAGGAAGGCAGGCAGGCAAGCAGTTGGGAGCCAGCAGTCCTGGATTGTGAGAGGGATGTCCGACTGCCCGTTTAGGCCCGATCCCGGTGGAATCGGGCCTAAACGGGCAGTCGGACATCCCTTGAGGGGTCCCATATTGGAGAGGGTACAGGCTGGGCTGAGGGACAACCCCCCTCCGTGCACGAATTTCGTGCACCGGGCCTCTAGTATTAAAATAATTATAATATTTATTTTATACTTTATTATAATGTGCTCTAAATTTTCTCCCTTTGCATCTATAAATGTTCAGTATCTGGTAAGCACTGTAACAGAGTTAAAAAACAAACAAACAAAAAAGCTGTCTTGACCTAATATTGAGACCCTGGCTGAAGACTAATTAGTTCCTCTTCTTGAGTATTTGGTTAAATCCACACTCCAGTCACTTCTGTCATTGGGGGCTCTCACATTCCAGGTCAGTGTGCATTGGCCCTCATCACCCCAGGGACAGGTACCTGACCAGAGGCAGCCCCTACTCCCCTCCTCCAGAAATGATACAAATGATCCAGTCCACAGGAAGTCTACAAAACCTAGCTACCCACACCTGCCTGTCATATATAAACCGCCCCCTAAGCTCCAACTTGCTCTTCTCCTGTCCCTAGGTGCTGTCCCATCTGTGGCCCTGTCTGGCAGTCTTTTCTCCTTTGGAGCTGTATCAGAAAGTTCTGCCTTTCATCCATTCAAGTGCTGTTGTTGTGTCCCACCATCAAAAGAACCTTTAAATCTTATAAAATAGACACACAATGCATGTTTTTGATATTAATTTATAATAGATTAAGTACCTATTTATGCTTTATTTTTAAATCCTTGAGGCAGTAAGGCTCCAATTCCTGGATACTGGCAGTTGAAGTATCAAGTGTAACTACAGTGTATGTAGTGTCTGAAATGGAAGCCTGGGAATACCAGTGCATGCTTTGAGTTGGCAAACCTTATGCCTCTTACCATCTCCCCTCTGCAGCCGTCACTTCCCAAGATCAAAGGTGACAAAGACTGGCTAGTGCCTCAGGGCACCCATAATTTAACCACAGTGTTTCACTGTGTGGTCCAGCTTCTGCTTAATTTGGGCCCTGTGTGCATAAATTACTAGTACATAACTTACTCTCCTGAAAATCTACACTTTAAATCTACATTTTAAAAAAATGCTTTTTAAAAGTCTTTTCAAATTATTGTATTCAGTGTTTCCAAGTGGCAGATACCCTTTTCTTTTGGCTTCCTTTCTTTTAATGGGAAAGGTTTTTAGCAGGATATTAAGTTCACCCTATTAATGGAACTAATGGCTGCCAGTAGAATCTTAATAATTGTATAGATTAAGAAGAGTGGGAGGGACCCAGTATTCACTGAACAAATTCTCTTCCAGGAAGATTGTTGAATTGTTTGGTGCTCTGATTGCATGTAAGGTAGGCATTCTTAAGGGAATTAGACACAGTTAGCAGTGTAGAGGAGTGCAATGAAAGGGGATGCAATGGCCAATTTTGAACTTTTTAGAGTGATATGAAAAAGAAGTTCTTGCTCTGCTTCTGTGTGTGTTTTTTCTCATCATTTCTAAGTGGCCTGCCATTAGGACCATTAATAGACCAAAATGCCACATTTTTTATAACATGTAACTGCACATCAATCTCCTAAAGCATACAGAGGTGTATTGCATTTGATAACATCACTAAAAATCAACTTTTACCGATAAGTCATTCACTTCTAATGTATCGTACACATCTTTTGATTGACAGTGCTGGCTTTGTTTTCTGCCTTAAATATAATTTAATTTTAGTTATACTGATAATTGCTATTTCACTTTGAAACCCTTGAAACAGACCCTCTTTCCTATATACAAAATAGAATGTAAAAAGAAGAACACAAGCAGTTTTGCTGTTTACACAAGCAGTTTTGCATTGTCTTCATCACAATCCTGGCAATAAAGTGTCCTATATATAATATTGTATTTGTAGAACACACATCAACTGCCTTGGTTACGAAACTCAATAAAGTGTGTTACTCCCTGCCAGCTGGCATCTGTTCCTACGAAAACCCATTTTCATGTGCTGTTGTCTACACACAATCATTTTTAATGTACCCTAAAGTCCACTTTTATTAAGAAACTTTGCTCCTGAAGTTGTTTTCTTGGTTCTATATGCACTGGAAGTAATAAAGAGAATTAGTAATGTAGACACAGAATGAAAAAACATATTCCACTGCATTTGTAAATTGTGCCCTATTTGGCTAAGGTAAATATTTATGAACGCTTCGTTGGATTTAGTTGTGATGTCTAAGAAAAGAGCTGTGTGGGAAAACATAGTAAAGGCAAAACATGGTTTCATATTTTTTTTACTTATTATTCAGTCATTCAACATTTAATCTTTCAGACACTTTTCCTGACCTCACGTGTGACACAAACAGTTTTATGATGCTTTAAAAATTGGAAGTACACTTACATTATATTGCTGGACTGATATTCTGAAACAGGTGCAGATAGCCAGGATGTCATGAGAGCTAACTGCTGCTGTGTACTGTCATGTGGTAAGTAAATATGAATGCAGCCTCCTCTCTTTCTCCCTCATAAGTATCATGGACGCTAAGTGTTCATTGGGTCATAAAGTAAACCCTCTGCCTGGATTCATGTTCTTCATTAATTTGCTAAATTATTTGTAAAATGAATGAAATTGGGAAGATAATTTCAACATTTAAATAAACTTGATGTGTAGGTAACATTAATTTTTTTTTTTTTTTTTACTTCAGAGAGGAAGGGAGAGGGAGAGAGAGATAGAAACATCAATGATGAGAGAGAATCATTGATTGGCTATCTCCTTCACAATCCCCACTGGGCATTGAGCCCAAAACCCAGCCATGTGCCCTTACCAAGAATCAACCACTGGCCCATACAGGCTGGGCTATGTGTAGGTAATATTTTTATTCAAATATTTTTTTAAATTTCTCTCTCTCTCTCTCTCTCTCTCTCTCTCTCTCTCTCTCTCTCTCACACACACACACACACACACACACACACACACACACACACACACACACACTCAAACACACACACCACCAGATATGTGAACAAACATTACTTGTTGGATACAGTAAAAATGAAACTATATTTTTTATTCTAGCTGACCTTACATTTTTTCAGTGGGCTATTACTTCACTGGCTATAAATGAAAATTCTCATAGTTCTCATGATTTTTATACTCACTGATACTCACTGTTGGGTAATTTAAAAGCTCTATAATTCTTTAAGTCAGAGAATGTAGTCTAGCATTAAACAAATTTAGAAATGTCCCAATATATATATAATAATGAATGCTTCATTTTTCATTCAAATATAAAACTTGTCTCCCCTATCCTTTCAATGACCTGTGGTCAGGAAGCAAGACAGCCTGCAGCATGAAGAGAACTTCATTGGCTTTTTCTTCTATAACACCATATCACTTCCTCCATCCCTATTGTGGATGGTAAGTAGTTGGATAAGAGTTCAATATGATTGAAATCTTTCTAACTTTGCTGGTTTTATAATATCTGGCTTGGCATATACCTGGAAATGGACTTATTCCATAAGTACTATTGTTCATTCTTGTTTGGAAATATAGCCTCATTAACTAGGGATTTTTACCAGTAATATTTTAGCTCCTCCCTCTTGAACCTTACTCCTTTTTTCTCATGCAGGTAGATTCTGATCTGGAGGGTGCAGACTCACTTCTACAGCAGTGTATACTCTCTACAATGCTAACTCATACTCAGATATGTATAGCTCTACAAGAGAAGAAGATCTGCCAGTCTTTACTTTGTATAGTTTTTTTGTTTGTTTTAACAATAACCTGGGAATTCAACATGTTTACAAAACAGACTGTGTCCTCTGGAGATTATGATAAACTAGAGGCCCTGTGCAAAAAATTCGTGTGTGGGTATGGTCCCTAGGCCTGGCCTGTGATCAGGGCCATTTTCCCCAGCTGCCTGCAGCCGGCCCCGCTCCCTATCTCCACCCACCCCTGGTTCCCAGTTCGCCATCAGGTGATCGGTGCTTGATGGCCAGGGGAAGAGATGGAGAGGTCAGCTGTTCCCGCCTGCTCACTGGCCCTGGCCCTACAGCGGTGGCCATCAGGTGAACAGAGCCTGCCGGCCAGGAAAAGGGACCAAGAGGTGGTCAGTGCACCTCACAGTGACTGGTCCAGTGGTCATTCTGGTCATTCTGCCATTAGGGTCAATTTGCATATTACCCTTTTATTATATAGGATTGTTTATTTTAAATATCACTGAAACTATTTCTTGGGTTTTAAAGCAATTGTAATATATTGAGTAATCCACATTGTTTTGTTTTAGCTTGTAAATATTACAGATAATGTAAATTGTCAGGCATCTTTTTTTACCTTGTATTCTAGAATGTTCAGAATACAATTTTGAGAATTTTAAACCTACCAGACCTGAGGCCCTGAACCTAACTGTCCCCTATACCTGGGCTCCTGAGCATTAAAGAGAAAAAATCAACATGATATAGAAAAATGTTAGTTACATGCAAACAAGTGGTTAGAATAAGATGGAACTTGGAGACATTGTAGAAAATAGGTCTAGGCAAAGTACCAAAAATTAGGTACAGCGGTATAGCGGCAGATTCGAAAATTACCGAAAAATCGGTACAGCAGTCTGGTAGGGTTAAGATAACATATATACAAGACATTAAAGCAACATTTTTCTAACTTAATTTTACTTTAGGGCTTACTTTATTTTCACAACTTCTGTTTTTATATCATCTTTTTTTCTTTGTATCATTAAATTGGATGCATTTTTCATAATTTGCTATACACTCTTTGCAATATTATTAGGCTTATTGTTTCAGAGATGTTATGCAAGATGAGACATTATTAAACTCATTGTATTGCAGCTACATCCAAGAAATTCTAGCCATCTACAACTATTTTTTCCCAGATAAACAATCACAGATAAATTTCTACATACTTTTGTTTCATTAGACTCTGTCTTCTATCTATATATATAAAACCCTAATATGCAAATAGACTGAACAATGGAACAATGGAACAACTGGTTGCTATGATGTGCACTGACCACCAGGGGGGAACATACGGAACACGGCAGGCATCGGCAGCAGGCAGTAGAGTGCGGTACATGGCGGGCGGTGGCCATGGCAGGATGGTGGAGCAGGTGAGCGGGGGCACCAGACCAAGATGGGGCACTGGTTGCTGTCATTGGGACGAGCCTCTGGTGGTTACTGTAAATTCTTTGCTCCTGTGTGCTGTGGTCCCGCCCAGTGCTCGCACCCACTGCTGGAGCCTGGCACCAGGCCCTATTGCTCGGCACTGTCAGTGGGTGTGAGCAGTGGGCTTCTCCACTTCCCCCTGCTCCTGAGGGGCAACTGGGGCTGGCAGCCACCTCTCGCACCTGCTGCCAGCACCAGAGCTGCTGCTCGCACCCACTGCCGGCACTGACCCCACTCGCACCCACTGTCAGCGCCAGCCCCACTCGCAACCACAGCCAGTGCAGGAGCCACCGCTCAGCCCTGCTGCTGGTGCCTGGCACAGTCCCGATCACTTGGCACCTTCAGCAGGTGTGAGTGGTGGCTGCTGGCCCAATCGCCCCTGAGGACTTCTCCACCTCCCCCTGCTCCTGAGGGGCAATCAGGGCAGCAGCCGCTGCTAGCACCTGCTGCTGGCACCAGCTCCAATCGCTCCGCACCATCAGTGAGTGCGAGCGGGGCCAGTGCCTCAGTATGTGGGAGTGGCGGTGGCGGGAGCGGGGCTGCTGGCAGAGAGGGGATTGTGGGCCATGGCGGGAGGGGCTGGGCAGGAGTGCGGAAGATAGGCTGAGACCCGCCCCTGTGCCCACTGCAGCCTCACAGCCCACAGTTCCTGTCAAGGTGCAGCCTCACAGCCCACAGTTCCTGTTCGTGCACTGGGCCCCTAGTATCTCTAATACTTGGATGGAGTAATGGTGCCAAAACAAGAAAAACAAAAATCAATGGCTTCTGTAGAGTCTAGGAACCTGTAAATTGTCTGACACCAAAACTTTGTCTAATTGGATTCTTTCATTTGGAAAATGTTACTGGATGCTATAGTCGATTTTTGGTCTCTGGCCATATTTTAATATCTGCCTTATGCTAAGGGAATTTCATAAAGAAGTATGTGTGGCAAAGAATCCATTCTGTTGAACTATTAGATACATCTGCCTCCAAAAGGAGCTGTATCAGAGGATCATCCAGTGTTCAGATTAACTAGTGACTCCTGAGATACAGGTGCCCTCTGCTAAATTAGTCCTGCATGAGTGTGTTGGACATTGTTGCTGTCTTGTGTACTCTATGTCTGATTTTCTTCCTATATATTCGCCTAAACATTTTTTATTGGTTGATGAGAGAGAGAGAGAGAGAGAGAGAGAGAGAGAGAGAGAGAGAGTTGTTGTTTTACTTACTCATGCATTCATTGGTTGATTCTTATATGTGCCCTGACTGGGGATCAAACCAGCAACCTTGGCACGTCATGACGACACTCTAATCAACTGAGCAACCCGGCCAGGGCTTGCCTAATAATTTTTAAATTAAAATGCTTAGAATAGATAATGTTGCTAATAAATAAAAATCCTTATTCATATGGTTGGTACATAAATAAGCCACCTATCTCTTTTGTAGAATTAAAAGTATGATATGAGACAGAAGTCATCAGAATCAGAAGCAAAGCTGGACAATTGCTGGAGCAAAACAGACAGAAACAGATCCACTAGAGAAGTGGTTCTCAACCTTTTCTAATGCCGCTGCTGTAGAGCCTAAGACCATCGGAAAGCACAGTTATTTACATTATGATTCATAACAGTAGCAAAATTACAGTTACGAAGTAGCAACGAAAATAATTTTATGGTTGGGGGTTACCACAACATGAGGAACTGTATTAAAGGGTCGCGGCATTAGAAAGGTTGAGAACCACTGCACTAGAGAAAAAGAGTAGAGGATACCCACTTCTGAGGTGTGAACAAGACAACTGGACCATCTGTAGCTCACCACAGCTGCTCTTGTTGTGACCTCTTATCCATTGTTTCATCACTCATCTGACCTTTCTCTTCCCATCTAAATGGATACCTTTGCTTCCTTACATCTAGGTATATCTCATTAATAGTCCTTCAGCAGAACATAAACTTTTACTACATTCTATGAGGGCATGAGACCAAGGCTGTGTCACATTCTTTTTTTCTGTACTGTATACATAGTTTGTGGCACAGTATGTGGCTTGCAGTAGATTCTAAATATTTGTTGAAATACATGACAATGAGTAAACAAATGATCCTAAACATATAACTGATACAGTAAATTACACTTACTTAAAAAGTGCTTTGATAGCCCTGGCTGATGTGCTCAGTGGTTAGAGTGTCTGCCCGTGCACCAAGGAATCACAGTTTGATTCCCAGTCAAGGCCACATACCTGGGTTGTAGGTTTGATCCTAGGCCCTGATCAGGGTGCATATGGGAGGCAACCAATCAATGTGTCTCTCTCACATCAATGTCTCTCTCTGTCTCTCTCCCTGCCCCTCACCCCTTTCCACTCTTTCTAAAAACCAATGGAAAAATATCCTCGGGTGAGGATTAACAAAAAATAAGTGTTCTGATACATTAAAAATGAGCCCAATCTCATTTTGTAATACACACACACACAAGCACACACACCCATCAGCCCCAACATGTTCTTGTTTTTCTTTATTTTAGAAATTTGAAATGACAGAGGTATTTCTGATAGCTGGCTAAGGAACCTAAGACACATTTACTTACTCAGATTAGCAAACTTCCCTTGTGAAAGAACTGATTCTTTCCTCTTTATAAAAATTAAAGTCTTTCTAAAGACATGTGAACCTTATTGTGAAATCACCTGGTATTATGATTGCAGTTTTCATCTCCTGCTCTAAATTCTGATGCAATATTTTTAAACATCTGCCTAGGGAGCTTTCCTTCTGCTGTCTTCAATAAATCTCTCCTTTACCCATGAGGTTTTCTTCGGTTAATAACACCCTGTAAGTACTTAATGCGGCATTATGAATCGTGTAAAGTATCCTGAACAGTGCTTGACCCCACATAGTTCTGTAGATCACCGTTGATTTAATGTGACAGAATAAATCCTCCACATTAGCCTGCACCACATTTTTTAATATTCCAACACAACAGAGTTATTGCAGAGGAAACTATGTTGTCAGTGGCTCTAAAGCAGTAAACAGAATACAAATATCAGGGTGCTTTACTAAGGTATGCAGCAAGTATATTTAAGAAGCTAAGTGTGCATCACAGACATTTGCTACCTTGTACAATATTTTGTAGGGGGAAAGAGAAGTATTAGATGCCATATCAGGAACTATTTAAGAATGTTAAGCAGATCCAAAATTATTAGAGACAGCATGTTTGGGTTTAAGTGGAAGGTATGCAGATGTTAAATCTTTTAACCAAGGGTCATGTCATTTACAGTATATTGCAGTTCTTTTAGTCTATAATACCAAAAACATCTCCATATTGTTTCAAGGAACCAAAAAGGGACCCCAAATAGCCTCAGCAATCTTGAGAAAAAAAGAACAAAGCTGGAGGCGTCACAACACCAGGTATCAAACTATACTACAAGGCGATTGTAATCAAAACAGCCTGGTATATGCCTGGAACGGAAAAGAGAGCCCAGAAAACAACCCACGCCTTTATGGTCAATTAATACTTGACAAAGAAGGAAAGAACATACAAGGGGGTGAAAACAGTCTCTTCAATAAATGGTGTTAGGAAAACTGGAGAGGTACATGCATAAAAATGAAACGAGGCCACCACCTTACACAATACACAAGATAAACTCAAAATGGAAAAAGGACTTAAATGTAAGTCACAAAACAATAAAATCCCAGAAGAAAACATAGGCAGTAAAGTCCCATATGTCGCTCAGTGTAATATTTTTGCTGATATGTCTCCTAGGGCAAGGGAAACAAAGGAAAAATGAACAAATGGGACTACATCAAGCTGTAAAGCTTCTGCCGAGCAAAATAAACTTCATCAACAAAATAAAAAGGGAACCCACTGTATGGGAGAACATATTTGCCAATGATATCTTGGATAAGGGGTCAATCTATAAAAAAATATAAAAACGTATACAACTCAAAACCAGAAAGACAAACAATCCAGTTAAAAATGGGCAAAGGACCTGAACAGACATTTCTCCAAAGAGGACATACTAGTACAGATGGCCAATAGACATATGAAAAAATGCTCAAGGTCACTAATTATCAGATAAATGAAAATTGATACCACAATGAGATATCACCTCACACCTGCCAGCATGGCTACTATCAATAAATCAATAAACAACAAATGCTGGTGAAGATGTGGAGAAAAGGAAACCTTAGTGGACTGTTGGTGCAGCCAGTGTGGAAAACAGTATGGAGTGTCCTCAAAAATTTAAAAATTTAAACATTCAGAAATGCAACTGCCTTTTGACCCAGTGATCCCACATCTGGGAATATATCCTAAGAATCCTGAACACCAATTTGAAGGAAAATTTGCGTTCTTATGTTCGTAGTAGTGTTATTTACTATAGCCAAGGTCTGGAAACAGCCCAAATGCCATCAGTAGATGAGTGGATAAAAAAGCTGTGGTACATTTACACAATGTAATGCTACTACAGGGCCATACAAAAGAAGGAAATCTTATCTTTTGCGACAACATGGGTGGACCTGGAGATTATTATGTTAAGTGAAATAAGCCAGTCAGATACAGACAAATACCATATGATTTCACTTATATGTGGAATCTAATGGGTAAAATAAACTGATGAACAAAATAGAAACAGAGACATGGATACATGGTACAGACTGACACCTGTCAGAGGGGAGGGAGGAAGGGAAGACTGGAAGAAAGAAGGCAAGGGATTAGCCAAAGAATATGTATGCATAGCCCATGGACACAGACAACAGTATGGTATTGTATAGAAGGAAAGGGGGTGAAGGCAGAGTGGAGGGGAATTAGGGGGGGGGGTCACATTTGCAATAGTGTCAAAACTAAAAATTAAAAAAATAAAATTTAAAAGAACTAACCAGAGGTACCACACAAACTTCTGTATTTTCTGTTTCATTGCTCCCTTTTATGTCAAACTCTCAGGGCAATGGCTGCTCCTTCTGCTTGAAGACAGCCCCTCAACCCTAATTCGTGTGCTCCAGAACTTGTATTAAATTTAGATGGACAACACAGTTTAATTGTAAGTTTTAAAAAGTATGGGTTCTCACTAAATACTTACAGTGTAGCTAAATATTAAAATTTTAACGAGTGCTTTATCATAATTCCTTTTTGTCCTATTCCTTTTTTGGACCCTATGGCAATTTCTACAATTTTATTCATGGAATTTTGATTCTTTTCTTTGTTTTTGTTTTCCCCAAAGTTTGATAATCTATATATTTATCTAGACATTTAATTTTTTTCATTAATGCCACTCCTTTCCAGGTTCATGTTTACTTTTGAAATTTTTCATTTGTAATCAATTTATTTTATTTTTCATGGAGGTGCAAGAATCACTATTGTTGATAGTGAAGTTTATACTTGATGAACTCATGACTTCAACAAATGACCTGTCTCAAGAGTTTGCCTTATATGTCCCTGGATGCTCTTTCATATCCCCTAATCATTCTGTTTTCCGAGGAGTGGATATGCACTAGTCTACTCATTTTCTCTGAAATAACGAACCTCTCCATCCACACTACACTCATTCATTATACACACATGGGCTGAGTTCCTCTGGCCAACCACTCTCTCTATCTAGATGAATAAGAATGTCAGGCTTTATTACAATTACTTGTTTCCATATCTATTTTTCCCACAACTCTGAGCTCCTTGAGTCTAGGAGTCATGTTTTTCCTTTCTTTTTTTTTTTAATAGTGCCAAGGATACACTCCACAGAGGTCATTTAAAAGAATGGTTTAATGCATAATTAATACACTAGATATATCCAGAATTCTCTATTTAAACATATATGTCCTATCCAAAATATGTGAAAGAGGACATCATATATGGGGTTAGGTTACATGTAAGATAAAATAATGAAGATAAAGTGAGTAAGAAACCACATATTTTAATAGCTTGTTCATTTCACAATATTTACCATCAATCAATATATACTTCATTTTTATCTGTTCCTAGACCCTAATTAATTTACCATTGCTTAAAATATGCCTTTTAGTCTATGTGCAAGTTGTATAAGTCTTTATTCCCCCTTAATTCGGATCAAAATCATAAAACTGATAATATATGGAGCATAATTCAGGCAAATAATCTGAGCGTGCTCAGTTAGTGTTGCAGAGCACAAAAATTACTATAAATCCTCCCCTCCCTGTATTTGCAACTCCAGTGCCACACTGCTACTCCTTTCACCAAGAAGTAAAGTCTAATTCTCCACCTTTCTGATCTGGGCTTTGCCATGTGCATGGCTTCATTCAAAGGAACATTAGCAAATGTGACCCAAGCAGAGATTTGAAAAGCAACTGCACACCGGGCCTTGCTCTCTCAGTGCTATTTGGAATCCTGAGATTGCTCAGGTAAAGAAAACTCTAGGACATCCAAGAGCCCACATAGGACAGACATAAGCTCTCCCATACGAGCCCCTGTAGACCAAGCAGCCTGCCTACAGCTGTATTTGTGAGTGAGGCCATCCTGGATCATCAACCACACACCAGTGTAGGAGTAAGAAATAACTGTAAGTCATGGACTTGTGAGAAATAAAGTGTGGTACTTTAAGCAAATACGTTTTCTTGACATGAGCCATTTTCCTTCACAAAGCAAATGAGTTTAGTTGGCAAGTAGACTTGTTTTAAAATATATTAAGTAGACAATCCAAGAATTAAGCAAAAACAATAACCATCTATATTAATCTAACTTATTGTTCTACTTGTTCATTAATATAAATTAGAAGATATTGTAAGCATTTCCCCAGGGCATTTGATTCTGCGCTGGATGTTAAAATTTATTATGACATGTATTCAAAAAAGAGAACTAGACATTTTATGCAGTGTTCTTGGTAAGGTAAGATCTTTGAGGAAGCATTGCTTGCAGTCTTTTTGCCCCTTCTTTGAGTTGGTTCTTGAGTTTGCAAATGCCTTTAGAAAAAGTTAGCCTAGATAAAGGCGGATGGATGTTTATTTTCTCTCAGGATCAATGCTTTTGCTTAGTAATACATTTAAACATTACTTTTGTTAGAAATTCAGCACATAAAGAGTAATGACAAAGGTACTTTTACCATCGCTTATTGAGTCTGTGCTACACAGTAACCCAGCATTGTGCCAACTGAATTATATATTAAACTTAATCTAATGTTTACAGTAGTTATCTCCAATTCACACATAAAATAATGCTGATTAAGTAATTTACTCAAGGTCATGTTGTCCTTAAGAAGTGCAGCTAGGAATTTACTCAAGGTCATGTTGTCCTTAAGAAGTGCAGCTAGGGTTTGAACTATGGCTTTTCTCCTTTCCTGAAGATATAAGAAATATCTTTGGGTTAGAGATGTTTTAATAAGTCCAGCACAGCGACACGGCATCACATGTAGCCTCAGACTTGTGTGGGGTGAGTCAAATGTCCTCAGAATCAAAGAACATTAAGTGAGAAATCAAATGCATGAGCAATAAGTGCCACACTAGAGGCCACGTGTTCTATCTGGTGTCCATTATTCCTTCCTCTTTTTTTTTTTTTTAAATATATTTTATTGATTTTTTTACAGAGAGGAAGAGAGAGGGATAGAGAGTTAGAAACATCAATGAGAGAGAAACATCGATCAGCTGCCTCTTGCACACCCCCTACTGGGGATGTGCCCGCAACCAAGGTACATGCCCTTGACCGGAATCGAACCTGGGACCCTTCAGTCCGCAGGCCGACGCTCTATCCACTGAGCCAAACTAGTTTCGGCTATTCCTTCCTCTTTTGACATCCTTTGTCTGGATTACATCCATTACTACTAATATTAACAACTCAAAATTACTGTGGTTTTATATATGTATGAAATACATCAATGTTACACTATTTTCATAACTGTTAGGAAATAAGTTGGAAACCAGAAAAGTACCACACAGCTTAAAGACCTGTGTACAGTACTTACAAGTAAATATTAGAGCTTAAACTTAAACTAACCTCTTATGACTAAATAAATGTGTGGGTTTTTTCCAGAAAAAAAAGTATTTCATGAAGAGTGGCCAAATTGTGTTTATCATGAATGGAAACAACATAACATGTTTTGAAGCTTAATTCTGCTACTATTAACTGAATTATATTAGTTATGCATTATATTAACCTATTTGAATCTCCTGATTATAATCTCTTATAAATAAAAAATATTAGACATTATCTTGCAAGCTTAAAGACTATATGCAGAACAATTCCGATAAGATAGACCCTCATTAAAAAGAGTACTTTGAAAAAAGTACTCTTTCTTTAACCCTCTGAAGAATAAATGAGAGTCCCTGGCAATCTTTCATACCAATAAGAAGAGAAAGAACCAGATTGTCCTCGTAAATCAGTCTACTTATAAGCATAAGTATCATTTATGTGTGTTGGAAATCTTTCATGGACTACATACTTGTTGAGATGCTGTTATTATTATTCTGTATTTTAAAAATCACCTGTCTTACCTGGGTCTGGGGCATGGTGATGTTACCAATGGTTAATAGGTTAAAATCCATGTTGCAATCAGTATAAATATAGCCACTATGATCACAATTAATTTAGTAATTGATGTTGATTGATGTTTTAAAATATGTTAAGTAATAAAATAGCATACTATATTATTACCTACTCTTATAATCTTATATTTAAACCTAATCATTTGTCTCTTGGCCTACAAAATTCACCTCCGAACTTTTAAATATATTATTATAATTTATTAAAAGTCTACTGTCTTTATTAGTACCATTTTACCCAACTGACTGACTGGAATATCATATTGAATTTCAAAACTTAATTTATTAAGTGGTTGAGAATTAGACCTGATGGATGGTTTTTAAAGTATAGAGTGAGAGGAAACCTTAGAGGTATTCCACCTCTCTGACTAATTTTATTGACACAGAAGTTCGATTCTATAAATATGAAATTATTTGTTCCAGGTTACATAATATAGAAGAGGTATAGTTAGGATAAGCAAGTGTTAGCTATCTTATATTTTAGAATTGCCCATATTTTAAACTTTTACTAAATTATCAGGAAATTTATTTTATTAGAATTGTACAGAATTTAAATTAAGGATTCTAATATGTCCAAAATATTAAACATGAAATGTACTATGTTTACTGCTTCTATACTATATTCACTGCTTCTATGTAAGATTACTTAAACCAGACCACATTCTTAATAAAAGCATCCTATTAATTACACATTATTTTGTTTTTCTTTCATATCATGTTGGCTTTTTTATGAATTTTGGAAATCATTTATTCTTCTGTGTCGTTATCTATTCTTGCATTTATTAAATCAGGACCCTAGGGCGTCACAATGTCCTTTTCCACTCAGTGTGTTCAGTCTTACAAAAAAATCAGCTACAGTGCATTGGGGTTCTTTGGTTTGTACTCATGTTTTCTATGTTCGGCAGCTCTTTTCTAGCCACAATTGTTCTTTATCTTAGCCTCTCTGTTCCCTTTAATAAATGTGCCACCACAACAGTCATGTGGCTCTATAACTGGACACCCCTTCATCCTCAGGTCATGGATCTAACATCACTGATGCTCTACAATCATTGTCATTGCTCTTTTTTTCTAGAAAAATACAGTAAGACAACCTCCTGGTACAGAGGGCACAAGAATGTCTACCTCTTGGTGCTTTACACTCTTTGAGGGAGTTTTCAAAGCAGCATTGCTTATGTCTCAATATCCAACAGATATTTTATTTTGGTGTGATGCTGCTTTCATAACTCAATAAATCTCCTAGGAGAAAACTCAGCTAAAAATATTGCTCAAACAAGCTTGGGCCAGTTATCTTGGACTCAGAGCAGATGAAGAATTCTGGAAAAAGCATGACACATTTTATTTTATTTACCACCTGTCCAATCCTTCCTAGAACTGGGTCTGAGTTCAAGCAGGACAATGCCAGCTCAGGAATGAAAAAGTAGAGATAGCCTCTGTAGCATAGATATCATCACACTAATTTTAATTTCTTTTTAAAAGAATATAATTCAGATTAGAGAAATAATGCTGCAGGTTTTTTTTTAGTACAACTATGTATGAATATACATGCTTGCCGAGTGTACAAGAAATTATTTTAAGTCATGAATTTTAAAAAGAACTCCCTCAGAGAGATGAGAACAGATTTATAACCAGCTGGTGCCAGGTTATATTTGGCATATGGAACCCAGATTTAGTTATCGTCTTCAAAGTCCATGAATACCATTCTAGCAACACTATTGTGCATGTAAGACAAATGGTCTGGGAATTCCTGTAAGTAATCTTCAGGTGATGAGAACAAGGTCAAGTGTCATCACAATGCACTGGAGTCTGAGTCCCTAACTAGGGTCTCTGAGGCAGCCAGAGCTGTCACGGCTGCAGGGGAAGCAGGTGGTGTTTTAAAACATGTGAGAGCAGCAAGTTATTTTTTTATATTTTTACTAGAGGCCCAGTGCATGATTGAATCATGCACGTTTAGGGTCCCCTACACGCTTTCCCTTTCGATCACGGGGAGCTGGGTGCCTGTCTGCTGGTGCACCAGGCGCCGGAGGCTTCTGAAAGGCATCCAGCTCCCACGCCTTTGCTTTCGATTGCTGGTGCACCAGGCCTTTCAGAAGCCTCTGGCGTGGCGGAGGCTTCTGAAAGGCCTGCTGCCTGCGTGGACAGGCACTCAGCTCCCCCGCTTTTGATGGTCCGCGGGGAGGGATGTCAGCTCGCTGCCCCAGAGGCCCCTTCTGTGCCGCAGCACAGCCATGGCGCAGACGCTGAGCTTGTGCAGCTGCTGGCGACGCAGCTCAGCCTCCTGCCGGCCCAATCAGCTACCCCGGCCACCCCGAGTCCCGCCCCCCCACGCCTCCTGGCCAATCATGGGCATAGCGAAGGTACGGTCAATTTGCATATTTGTCTATTATTAGGTAGGATAGGCAATTATGGACACAAGGGTTAGTTAAATGAAAGTATGTGAAAGATGTTAAGTTCTGAGAACTGGGGTAGAATGGGGTGCCTCTCTTCCTCTTGGAAACAAGCACCAACACATCCCCTGTGTCTTGGTTCTTAAAGGGACCCCTTGTGCTCAGAGATGAAAAGACAGCTCCTCTGTGTCAGGATTTTTATCAAGCCAATCTCAGGCCCCCTATCTCCCACCTGAATAGCACTCACCAACAAGAACACAGATTTTCTTCTGCACCTTGGCAGGGAATTCTGCTGTTTTATCGTAACTTCCCTGAGGCATGCTTATCCCACCAGCTCTGCCTCCTGCTTCCCTCTCAGATGTTGCTTCTTTTGCCACTTTTTAAATCAGAGGTAAGTCCACACCTGATTGGACCAAGGGTAGACCATTGATGCATCCTGAGACCGCTTAGAAATTTGGATTTGAGATCCAGAAAAATTTGTTTCTAATTAATAAAATCTGGGAATTACTGTAAATCTGAGGCTGAAATGGCCATCATGGGCCTTAGTTCAAGTTCACCAGAGAGTGAATTGCAGTTGATTCCAGTTCATCCTAAGATGCTTGTAAGTATGTTTTTAAATTTGCCCATTACAGTTAACATACAATATTATATGAGTTTCAGGTGTACAACATAGTGGTCACCCCAATAATTCTAGTACCAATTTGAGACTGTAGTCTCTATGCTGGAGGAAGTAATGTACTTACTTGTCTTCTGTCTGATGATCCTCTTATGGTTTTCAAACACATCGTCTTATTTTGCTTACCTTACCACGGATGAATTCTCTTTCTTGCAGTCACATCTCAGCTGAACAACACCTGAGGAGACAAATGTCTACTTAGCAAAAGTAAAGTTTTGGAATCTGCATATTGGGAGAGACCACTGTAAACAGGCCTTCTCCAATCTCACAGATGCTGCTCTTCATTATTTCATTACAGCTTTGTTTTACTATGAGTGTGAAGTCAGAGATGCACAATGGCCCCCAGTGTATCCTCAGGAATTATTGTCTGAGAGGGAGAAACTGCTTTTAAACTTTGCTCCATTTTGGCCTTTAATAAGTAAAATCAATTTCATTTATGCTTCATAATTTTTTGTGGAAGATTTATCTTTTAATGAAATGCATTTGATTCCAAATAATATTTTCTCATCATTATTGATTTTTAAAATTTCTAATAATCCTGTGCATATAGGATTTATGAGAGGTATTGGATAAAAGCCTAGTAATGCTATTTCCAATATGGGCCTGGCTTTTTAGACATAGCTACCCTTGTAAAATGATGGAATCATGGGCCTATTATTTCATCTCTGCTACTTATAATTCTGTCACCAGAGGTTTTCTTTTCTTTTTTCCCCCAGTTATAAGTATAGCTGAGTCCAACAAAAGATTCATAGTCTACCTATTTTAGAATATTTTAAATAAAATGTTTTTCTTTTAACAAATGTTATTTGTTAATAGGATTATATTTATTAATCCAGCTAGGCAGAGCCTAAACATCTTTGAAAAGAGCCTTGTGCAAATAAAGTTGCGTCTACTTACAAAGAAAAGTTCATTTATTAACTACTTGTCATTAAGAATTGGAACGCTTACTATAGAAAAGGCTTTGCAAATACTAGAAGTCCTTTAAAAATGTTCTTTTAAAAATTAATTTACTGCCCTGGCTGATTTGGCTCAGTGGATAGAGCGTCAGCCTGTGGACTGAAAGGTCCCAGGTTCGATTCTAGTCAAGGGCACATGCCGGGGTTGCAGGCTCGATCTCCAGTTGGGGGAGTGCGGGAGGCAGCCGATCAATGATTCTCATCACTGATGTTTCTATCTTTCTCTCTCCCTCTCCCTTCCTCTCTGAAACCAATGAAAATTTTTTTTTAAAAATTAATTTATTGGAGAGACCGAAGATGGCGACCGGCAGGAAGGTAGGGAGGGAGAGTGTGTGATCGAGTAAAGGAGTGATAGAGGTGTGTGTGGATGTGTGTGGGTGTGTGTGTGAGTGAAATAGGGACAGTTAGACCCTGCAGTTCTTCCAGGGGGCATCCAATCCAGGCAGTCTTGGTTGGCAAAACCCCGCGGCCGCTGCAAACACTCCAGGGAGGACACCAGCAGCACAGAGACCCTGCCATCTTTAGGAACAGAACTGCTAGAGACTAGATTCCTAGCCTCGCCACCACCCAGTCTGGTCTCGGAAGCAAACCTGGACACTACAGCCACTCTGGTAGAAGACCTGCTACCCCAGCTGCAGACGCGCAAACCCTGAGACCTTCACCTCCAAAAGTGCGCCGCTGAAAGCAGTAAGTACAACCTCCCCCTCCCCAGCGCCGGAACTCAGAATCCGCCGCGTCCCCAGCCCATAGGCACCCAGGCACTCCACTACCCAGGCAGAGCTTGGGAACCACTGAGAGCCCCCGAGGGGGTGATTCTGCACAGTCAAGGGTGCACAGCCCTGCAGTAGAATTTCTGAACTGCCTCTTCCTAAATAACTTCCCATGGACACCCCCGCTGTGCAACTTCAGTGCCAGGGCCCCTCAGAGTGTGTCAGAGCTCTGCGCGGGCAGGCGCGCCACCAGTTTGCGCACACTTCCAGAGCCGGCAAACACAAGGGCACAGACAAGGGAAGGCGCCCTGAGCCCATATATCCACAGGGTCATCTGGGGAGCTGCTTTGAGCCCCTGCTGTGTGTGATTCTGTAGAGCCAAGGACTCACTGCCCCACAGCAGAATAACTTCCCACATACACCCTACCTGTTTAACTTCAGTGCCAGGGCCCCTCAGAGTGCATCAGGACTCTATGCAGACAAACGCACCACCAGTTCGCGCACACTTCCAGAGCTGGCAAATGCAAGGCCACTGACAAGCGAAGGCACCCTGAGCCCATATATCCAATGGGTCCTCTGTGGAGCTGCTTTGAGCCCCTACTGGGTGGGATTCTATACAGACAAGGTCACGCTGCCCCGCAGCAGAAATTCTGAAACCCCTCTTCCTGAATAACAGCCCACATCCACCCTAGATGCTCAACCTCAGTGCCAGGACCCCTCAGAGTGCATCAGAGCTCTGCACCTGCAAACACACCGCCACAGAAGTGAATTTACAACAGGCAGGCACCCTGAGCCCATCTACACACAGGGTGCTAGTGGGAGCCACTGTGAGTTCTCCCAACACACGGTTCCTGGGTGCCACTGTGAGTTCCCACTGGACATGCGCGATTTCAACTAAGGGTGCAAGACAGCAAAAACTGGGACACTCCACTCCATAGCTGCTGACTTCTAGACACCACAGTTGTGCCTCTCAAGCTTGCAGGCCTACATCAAGAGAACCCAAGTAGCTCAAGTAGGGAGCTACACTAGATTACCAAGCCCAGGAGAACTGAGAGATTACACCAGTAGCACCATCCCCAAAAGAACCTGGGTAGCAAAGCAAGCGGATCTACAATTAAAACATTACAGGAAAACATGGGGAGAAAAAAAGGGAATTCCCAAAGGGAGGAAAAAGAGGAATCACCAGAAAGGGAGTTAAATGAACTTGAGGCTAGCAGCTTAACAGAGAAAGAATTCAGAGTATTCATTATAAGGATGTTTAAACCGATGGATGACAAATACACACAACTCAATGAGAACTATAAGGAGCTGAATGAAAATGTCACCAACATGAAAAGAAACCAAGAGGAGATGAAGAATGACATAGCTGCAATAAAGAACACAATGGAAGGCTTAAAGCGTAGAGTAGAAGAAACTGAGGACCGCATCAGCAAATTAGAAGACAAGGTAGGAAAAAACACACAAACACAGCAACAACTGGAAAGAAGACTTAAAAAGCAAGAGGAGAGCCTAAGGGACCTTTGGGACAACACAAAACGAAACAACCTTCGAATAATAGGGATAAAAGAAGGAGAGGAAGAGAAGCAAGGAATAGAAAACCTGTTAGAAGAAATAGTGACAGAAAACTTCCCTGATATTGGCAAGAAAAAAACTATCCAAGTCCAAGAAGTATACAGAGTCCCAAACAAGTTGAACCCCAAAAGACCGACACCATGACACATCATAATTAAATTGACGAACACCAACGACAAAGCAAGAATCTTAAAGGCTGCCAGAGAGAAACAGAAAGTTACCTACAAGGGATCTCCTATCAGAATATCAACTGATTTCTCAACAGAAACACACCAGGCCAGAAGGGAATGGAATGAAATATACAAAGTGATGCAAAACAAGGGACTGAATCCAAGAATACTATACCCAGCAAGGCTATCATTCAAAATTGAAGGTGGAATCAGAAGCTTCACAGACAAAAAAGGGCTAAGAGAGTACATCACTACCAACCCAGGAATGCAAGAAATGCTAAAGGGGCTGCTGTAAAAAGAAGAGAAAGGCAAGAAGAAACACAAACACTAAGGAAAAATATGTCAACAAACAGGTACTTATCAATAATAACATTAAATGTAAATGGATTAAATGCACCAATCAAAAGATATAGGGTAGCTGAATGGATAAGAAAACATGACCCATATATTTGCTGTCTACAAGAGACCCACCTTAGAGCAAAAGATTCACACAGACTGAGAGTGAAGGGATGGAAAAACATTTTTCAGGCAAATGGAAATGAGAAAAAAGCTGGGGTTGCGATACTTATATCAGATAAAATAGACCTCAAAGTAAAGGCTATAATAAGAGGTAAGGAAGGCCACTACATAATACTAAAGGGAGCAATCCGTCAAGAAGATAAAACTCTGGTAAACTTATATGCACCCAATGTAGGAGCGCCCAAATATATTAAAAATCTCCTGGAAGATATCAAGGGAGAGATCGACATCAATACAATCATAGTAGGGGACTTTAATACACCACTGACATCAATGGATAAATCCTCTGGACAAAAAATCAGCAAAGAAACAGCAATTCTAAATGACACACTGGATCAGATGGACCTAATTGACATCTTCAGAGTATTTCACCCCAAAGCCATGGAATATACATTCTTCTCAAGTGCACATGGGACATTCTCAAAAATAGACCACATATTGGGTAATAAGCAAAGTCTCCCCAAATTCAAAAAGATTGAAATCATATCAAGTATTTTCTCAGACCACAATGGCATAATATTAGAAATAAACTACAATAAAAACATTCCAAAAAATTCAAACACTTGGAAACTGAATAGCATGCTACTAAACAATGATTGGGTTATCCATGAGATCAAAGAAGAAATTAAAAACATCCTGGAGACTAATGACAATAAAAACACAACATTGCAAATCCTATGGGACACAATGAAAGCAGTCCTGAGAAGGAAGTGTATAGCTCTACAGGCCTACCTCAAAAAACAAGAAAAAATGGTAATAGATCATCTAACTCAACAACTCAAAGAATTAGAAAGGGAGCAACAAGAAAAGCCCACAGTGAGCAGAAGAAAGGAAATAATAAAGATCAGGGCAGAAATGAATGACATAGAGACCAAAAAAAACAATACACAAGATCAACAAAACCAAGAGCTGGTTTTTTGAAAGGATAAACAAGATTGATGAACCTCTAGCCAGGCTCACCAAGAAGCAAAGAGAGAGGACCCAAATAAACAAAATCAGAAATGAAAGAGGCAAAATAACAACAGACCCCACAGAAATACAAAGGATTGTCAAAAAATACTATGAAAAACTCTATTCCAACAAACTAGACAACCTGGAGGAAATGGACACATTCCTAGAAAAACACAACCTTCCAAAACTTACTCAGGAAGAGACTAAAAATCTCAATAGGCTGATAACTATGGAAGAAATTGAAGCAGTCATCAAAAAGCTTCCAGCAAACAAAAGCCCAGGGCCAGACAGCTTCACAGGGGAGTTTTACAAAACATTCAAGGAAGAGCTAAAACCTATCCTCCTCAGAATATTCCAGAAAATTCAAGAAGAAGGAACACTTCCAAGCTCCTTCTATGAAGCCAGCATCACCCTAATACCAAAACCAGATAAAGATAACACAATGAAAGAGAATTACAGACCAATATCCCTCATGAACATAGATGCCAAAATCCTCAACAAAATTCTAGCAAATGGAATCCAGCAGTACATCAGAAAGATCATACACCACAACCAAGTAGGATTTATCCCTGGGATGCAAGGATGGTACAATATTCGCAAATCATCACATAAACAAATTGAGAGGTAAAAACCATATAGTCATATCAACTGACGCAGAAAAAGCATTTGACAAAATCCAACACCCTTTCTTGATAAAAACTCTCAGCAAGCTGGGAATAGAAGGTTCATACCTCAACATAATAAAAGCCATATATGACAAACCCACAGCCAGCATCATACTCAATGGGCAAAAACTAAAACCATTTCCCCTAAGAACAGGAACAAGACAGGGATGCCCACTCTCATCACTCCTGTTCAACATAGTGTTGGAAATACTAGCCATTGCAATCAGACAAGAAGAAGAAATAAGAGGCATCCAAATTGGAAAAGAAGAAGTAAAACTGTCCTTATTTGCAGATGACATGATATTGTACATAGAAGACCCTAAAGACTCCATCAAAAAATTATTAGACTTACTAAATGAATTTGGCAGAGTAGCAGGATACAAAATAAATGCTAAGAAATCTATGGCATTTCTATACACCAATAGTGAACTTACAGAAATAGAGACTAATAAAGCAATCCCATTTACCATCACACCAAAAAAATTAAGATACCTAGGAATAAACTTAACTAAGGAGGTAAAAGACCTATATGCAGAAAACTACACAACACTGAAAATAGAGATAGAGGAAGACATAAACAGATGGAAGAACATACCATGTTCATGGATTGGTAGAATCAACATCATCAAAATGTCCATACTACCCAAAGCAATCTATAATTTCAATGCACTACCCATTAAAATACCAATGGCATACTTCACAGACCTAGAACAAACTTTCCAAAAATTCATCCGGAATAAAAAAAGAACCCGAATAGCTACAGCAATCCTGAGAAGGAAGAACAAAGTAGGAGGGATCTCAATACCATATTTCAAGCTATATTACAAAGCCACTGTTCTCAAAACTGCCTGGTATTGGCACAAGAACAGACATATAGATCAATGGAATAGAATAGAGAACCCAGAAATCCATCCAAATCACTATGCTCAATTAATATTTGACAAAGGAGGCATGAACATACAATGGAGTCAAGACAGTCTTTTCAATAAATGGTGTTGGAAAAATTGGACAGATACATGCAAAAAAATGAAACTAGACCACCAACTTATACCATACACAAAAATAAACTCAAAATGGATCAAGGACTTAAACCGAAGACAGGAAACCATAAAAATACTAGAAGAATTACAGGCAGAAAAATCTCTGACACATGCCAAAAGAACTTCTTTGCTGATACTGCTCCTAGGGCAATGGAAGCTAAAGAGAAAATAAACAAATGGGACTACATCAAAATAAAAAGTTTTTGCACAGCAACGGAAACCATCAATAAAACAACAAGAAAGCCCACTGCATGGGAGAACATATTTGCCAATGATGTCAACAATAAGGGTTGAATCTCCAACATTTACAGGGAACTCATGCAGCTTAACAAAAAGAAGATAAACAACCCAATCAAAAAATGGGCAACTGATCTAAATAGACAGTTTTCGAAAGAAGACAGAAGGAAGGCCAAGAGACATATGAAAACCTGCTCTAAATCACTAATCATCAGAGAGATGCAAATCAAAACAACAATGCGGTACCACCTCACACCTGTCAGAATGGCCATTATCAACAAGTCAACAAATGACAAGTGTTGGCGAGGATGTGGAGAAAAAGGAACCCTCGTGCACTGCTGGTGGGAATGCAGACTGGTGCAGCCACTGTGGAGAACAGTATGGAGTTTCCTTAAAAAACTAAAAGTAGAACTCCCATTTGACCCAGTGATCCCACTTCTAGGAATATATCCCAGGAAACTGGAAACATCAATCAGAAGGGATATATGCACCCCTATGTTCATAGCAGCACAATTCACCATAGCTAAGATTTGGAAACAGCCTAAGTGGCCATCAGCAGATGAGTGGATTAGAAAACTATGGTACATCTACACAATGGAATACTACGCTGAGGTAAAAAAGAAGGAGCTCTTAACATTTGAAACAATATGGATGGAGATGGAGAACATTATGCTTAGTGAAATAAACCAGGCAGAGAAAGATAAATATCACATGATCTCACTCATTTGTGGAATATAATGAACAACATAAACTGATGGGGGGAAAAAATAGATCCAGAAACAGAGAAACATCAATCAGAATGTCAAACCTCAGGGAAAAAATTGTGAGGTAACCAGAAACCCAAGAATGCCTGAGAATGCCTTTCTAGCCACGCTAGCAATCATCAGATGTACAGTAATTTTACCTGGGACAAGAGGGTAAGTATTTTGGACTCATACTCCTGACCCTTCATGGGTAAGACCCCTTACATGGGCTGATCCCCTAACTAATGTAGTTACCAATAATACCAAACACCTTGGTCATCAAGGAGGTACATGGGTGGGGCAAGAAAGTATAAATACACAGGGGTTTCCACCCAGTTTCCCTTTTGTATGACACGAAATCAAAACAATGCCCCTTTGTGTGTACAATTAAAGAGAGGTTTCTGGCTTGTGTGGACACCAAAGAAAGGGTGTCACTACTATCACACTTGCCCCTGATAGAGGTGCAGAAAATGTAACTAAGACCTTGTCTATATAAAAAAAAATGGACAGCCAGTTTGAAAGGGAATTACCATGGACTAGAACAAAGAATACCCTTACATGATATTATTCTACACTGTCACTAAAATTTTTCCCAGATTTGGATCAACCCCAGTACTTATAATAGTTCCTCGCACCCTTGTGGATTAAAATAAATAAATAAATAAATAAATAAATAAATAAATAAATAAATAAATAAATAATCTGTTTGGTGCTTGGAGAGAAACTTAACACATCTCTTGATATTTTAGAATTACAACAGCATAATATACAATTATCCAAGCAAACTTACAAACTAATTCTTTGAATGTCTGGCAGCAATTTAAAAAGGACATTTAAGGATTTAATCCTTTTCATTTTGTAGAGGGCCTCCTGGGAAGGCACCTGAGCATTCTATATTGGTCCCTCTTACCCTTTAGGCCAAGAGAGACCCTCTTCTCACAATTCAATTGCTCACAGCTGTTGCATGAGCTCTCTGTTCATGTCGAGGTTGAAGTCTCGTGATGACTGGTCCCATGGATCTGTCTCTCACCCAGTGGGGCAAACTGAGCCCTCCCTGGAGAAGAAACCCGGGTTCCCCAAGATATGTGATCAGTGCTGGGGCCCTGCCAGCCGGCGAGGGGATCCCAAGGCAGGTGCTGGGCATCGAGGCCACAGGGGCATAGGCTACCAAGGAGACAAAACTGAATCTCACGTCACCCTGCTTGGCCCCAGAGGATGGCTGGTTAGCCAGAGACAGGTAAGATTCCTCAGGGAAGGAACAACCTAAGACAGGTACAGTCGCAGAGGGGCCATCAGGAGAGAACTTGGGGGTCAACAGAGGTGGGGCACAGAACCTCACCCCCCCAATTTTGCAGGGGCCTGAACACTCACCCCTTCTGAAGGAAGTCTCCTGCCCCCATGGCTGCTTAACTTCCCATGCCCAGCTCAAATCGGGAGCTGGGTAACAGACAGAGACTTGGCCAACAGCAGGTGCCCTCTCAATGCAACAAGAGTTGTTTGAGTTGTTGTGTACCCATGGTATGGGAAAGTGGGTTTTTGATATCTAAATCCAGCCTAGCACCAGGAATGCTCAGGGCCTACTCAAGAAGGCAAATAATCCTTTCAACTAATATTTACAGGGTAAAAGGATTGTTGTTAGAGTAATAAATTTGACAGTAAAATAGTAGTCAAGTTTTCAGGCAAATTTAAATTGGCTAGTTGAAACAAGTGAATATGCTGGAAAAAGTAATTGTACTGGACAAAAAGGTGTTCCTAAAGTGTTAACTAAAATTTTTTGGTAGTTCATCTCATGATAAAATTGCGCACCATGTAATGAACCTAAAACAGTAATATTATAGTGCAAAAAATTAAAATTTAAAAGCTATCAAGATTACATTATAAAATTTTCAAAAGCCTCCTAATATTTAAATCAAAAAAGGGGGGAATAGTAGAAGAATATCATGTAAGGAAAAATATCCTGTAAGTAAATTACATCTAGAAAATTTGTACTTTAGAAAATTAATTGTAATGCTAAAAGCAAGACACCCATGAAAAACACACAAGGTGTCAAAACAAGCCAGAGGAAAATCATTTGGGCAAAAAATGAAATAGGATCCCAAGTCAAATTTATAGAAAATATTCCTTTATTAACTTTTGGTCAAGAATATGTTTGTATATTTTCAGAAAACAACTCCGAGACCATGTGGATTCTGGCAACAGAGAGGAATCGACAGGACTACTCCAGCCATGAAGACAGAAGAGAAGCAGTCCAGAGATGGAAGACGCTTACGTCGCCTTGCCATACTAGAAGTTAACAGCTGTGCGTCACTACAGGTTGCCCAGGACCAAACCAGAGAGGCTTGGACCTGCATCACCACCATTTGTCCACCATCCAGAACTGAAATGTCATGGCTGACATGTACACATAAGGAACTGTTTAACATTGAAATTGGGTCTCAAAAGAACTGTTGACCCAGAAAGAAACTCACTAAAGACTGATTCATTTGCCTGTCAGCATAACCATTATTGCTTGTCTCATTTTCGGTTCTTATAAGTGTATTTCTAGTAGCACATGATCTCACTCATCTAGGGGAAATAATGAACAACATAGACTGATGAACAAGAACAGACCCAGAAACAAGGAGGCATGGATCAGACTGTCGGGCCTCAGAGGGAGGGTAGGGGAGTGTGGGGGTAAAGGGGAGAGATCAACCAAAGGACTTGTGTGCAAGCATATGAGCCTAACCAGCGGTTAAGGACAACAGGGGGGTGGGGGCATGTGTGGGGAGGGGTGTGGGATGGGAATGGGGGGATGAGGACAAATATGTGATACCTTAATCAATAAAGAAATTTAAAAATAAAAAAATAAAAAATAAAAATAAAAAATAAAAAATTAATTTATTGAGGTGACACTGATTCACAAAACCACACAGGTTACAACTCAATAAAACATCACCTGCACATTGAATCCTGCACCCACAGCCCCAAGCAAAGTCTCCTTCTGTCCCCATTTCCGCCCCACCCCTTGCCATCCTCCACCTACCTCCACCCCATTTTCCTCTGGCTATCACCACACTGTCCTCTGTGTCTATGTGTTATCTATATATGTTTTAGGTTAATCCCTTTACTTACTTTCATCGAGTCCCCAGTCCTCCTCCCCTCTCTGACAGCTGTCAGTCTGTTCCATGTATCCATACCTCTGATTTTATTTTACTCCTCAGTTTATTTTGTTCATTAGATTCCACATATAAGTGAGATGATATGGTACTTGTATTTCTCTAACTGGCTTATTCATTCAGCATAAAAGAAAGGAAAAAAGTGCGTGCCTAATTCAGAATAGTGGCTCTTTTAATACTCTGATACCTTTTATTTTATTGCCTTTTTCATGGCAACCAATTTTTAATGGATATGAAAGGCCACTTTATCTGGTTTTTTATATGTTTTGCCATACAATTAAATATTTCACCTCTCTCATTTTTCAATATCACCAGTTACCCTGTAACCAATTCTCTGAAATATTTCAATGGCAGATAAAAAGGGTACTATATAATATGTTGTTTTATGTCTTCAAACATTAACAAAAGTAAAATTGCAGTGAGAAGAACACGTGTGTCTGTGTGTGTTTGTGTGTGAGATTTCTTAACATCCAGGCCATAATGAATTCAATAATCCTTTCATTCCAATACCTATAGTTCTCTTATTATACAGCTATGATATGTAATGTTAGGCTACATTAGCCAATACTAAACTAGGTAAATGTCTCTAAAAGAGTTATTATTATAAACTGAATAGGGGATGAAACCATTTTTCTTTGGATAAATAACTTTATGATACTTAAGAAAAACGAAAGGTATTGAGGGCCAGGATGATGGTTGATTCCAAATAAAAATACATTTATTTTCATAATAGTTAAAGAAATTGGACCTCCCTAGGCAATCTGGTGAAAGGAGGTGAAGTTTAAAATATGACAGCGTGAAAGATAGAGCGTGATTGCACATAAGCTGTAGCCAGAAGATGATATCATTTGAATGAGGTATACTGAGAGAATATTTTAAGAATAGAAGGGACTAAACTGCTTCTGTGATTTATTATGGAGCACTTTTATAATGTATTTTACTGCATTATATGATAGCTCTCACCACTAATGCTTTAGTAAAAGTGTATATGTTAACTAAGCATTCATATGACTGTTTTGTTTTATCTTGGGTCAAGAGTTGCTGTTTGTGAAAAATAATTAAAGTCTGAGCTTCTTAGTTGGATAATGTATTGCCTTTAAAAGTCATATATAAGGAACAAGGAAGTAGCTTTAGAAATGAAATTGCGTGCATGTAAGTTTGACAGGAATTAAAAAGGCATTTTTCAATTGTAGGATTTGACATGAATGAAAATCCAGGAGCTTTCTATTATCTAACCCATTTTCCAACTCTGTATGGATTACAAATAAAAATTTACATAACTGCTCTAGATTAATATAGCTCTTGGTTTGGCAATATGAGCTATATTTGTCTGAGGAATAAAATATACGTGAGCATGTCTAGAGAGCACATAGGACATCACCATCAACTATCTCTTATTTTTAAGACAGTGGAATCTTCTGAAAAAGATTTATAACAATGGAGGCTTTCAGATATTTAAATGTTGGCTTAGGTCAAGCCTTCAGTTGTGGAAAAAAAGATTATTCTGACTATATTTTACAACCTTAGTCTTAGATTATCCTCTGACTCAGACCTGTAGGGTACCTGAGATACAAGGAGAAAAGATGATATTGACATGTGCCTACAAAGTATTGAAAACAATTTGATAAATGAGACTAGATGTGACATAAGCAGAATATAGCTCCAGGAATAAAATAGGCTACTGAAATACTCTATTCCAAAGAATTATGGATGAGGATTTTAAAAATTAGGGTGGAATGACATAGGTGCATTGACAGTAAACCAATAATGACTTTGGAAATGGTAGGACAGTTCTTCGATGTTACCCCTTCATGAGCTTTATGTAGGTTTCGGAGAGGTAACTGAATCTAGAACCTAGGTTTCAGGGGCCCTGGAGATGGCATCCCAGCCTTCTCTACATTACAAAGGGATCCAGATAAAGAAACAGTAACATGACATGTAACAGCAGAAAGGGTGGCTTTAGGGTAAATGAGGGGTGGCACAGGAACTTCTGGATCTCCTGTTGAAAGAATTCCAAGAAAAGAGAAGAGACTGCAGATTGCCACAAAAGCATATGGGGATTGTGGCCACTGCAATAAAACTACCTTAGATCACTATAGCAATATTAGAATCATGTTTTGTTTTGTTTGGGGGAGGGGGTGGATGTGGTCTAGGAACCTGGTATATAATCACCAATTGAAGGAAAGATGCAGAGTCCTTTCAGAGTATTGATGAGTTGTAGTTTTAACATGAGGGTTATCATTTAACCAATGCTTTTCCTTGACTAAAAAGAGGTGACAACTCTAAGATTTTAGAATTATAAGGAAAGGGACATTAGGTGTAACAAGATAGGGATATATCCTGTAAAGAAAGGCCAGTATCCTACTATTTCTGAATGGTGTTGGTATTGAGAGATGGATGGCTTTCTTTGCTTTTGAGGACTGAATCATAAATGTAGTGGATGATGGCTGGCTCTTGGATCCTCTAGTAATAACTAATATTTTAGCATTGCAGATATGCCCTGCTGAATATTGCGGTGAGTGCATGTGTAGGGTGTTGTGAGCCACTTGTGTACATGACATATATCCCATTTGGCTACATAACATGTGGACCAAAAGTCTTCAATTGCATAAGTCTATAGCACTTAAAATATAAAAGTACAAGTGAGAGTCTTCTCCCCCAAATACACAAAGATAATATTATTGCTAAGAATAAAAGTAGGGGATTAAAGTTCACACTCTGTTTAATTGTCTATGATCCAAAATGACACCATAGAGGTTTAAAAAATACTAAAAGAGGTCATATTTCTCTCAGGAGAGGAGGATTTTTTTTTTTTTTTTTTTTTCTCTTCAATACAATTGACAATATCACTAATCTGATGGACCACATAAGACCTAGGGAAGTTTAAATTGATCAGGTGGAATGTAAAACACTTGGCCTGATCATAGCGAATAAGAAAAGGTAATTCTTTGGGATATGTAAATGGAGCCACAGTATTATTGGATTTTATGATTAAGGGATATTATTTAATTCAAGGAATAAAGGATCAATACCTCCATCTGGTGAATCTGGTCATATTTACTACATGAATATAGTTTTATCCCCAACATATGTAAGATTGTATAGTATAAAATGCATGGATTCTCATTTTCTTACTTTACAGTCTCTCTCAACAGCTTTTCAACCTCAAATTTAAAATAAATTCTTCTCTATTTTTCACGAGAAAAAATACACTCTCTTCTACTTACTCAAGAAATCTGCTCTTCTTTCTCATGCATCATACTTTTCCTTTCTAATGGAAAGTATTATACATTTCCATCAATGTATAATAACACTATTTTATCTCCTCTCTTCAAAAAAATTTACAAAAAAAAAAATCTCTCATCCTGATTTTTCTTGTCTCATTTCTTTTCTGATCTTCTGTTTGGAATGTGAAAGCTAATTTACAACAGAATTTGGAAATACAAACATCTATGTGAAATTTTCTGATTCTTTGGGTCTAACTCATATGAACTTGTAACATATAGCTTTTGCACCCAGCCCTAACCTACTTACATTTTACTACAGAAATGTACTGAATATCAGGGCTGAGGTTCCCTAACAAAATATATTAATGGGTGTAAGAAAATTTTCACAGGGAGTATGGGAGTGATTTTGTTACCTTGACAATTTTGGGATGCTCTTACACATATATATGTCCTTTTTTTTTATATTTACAGCAAACTGAATGGGAATGGGTTTCAGGAAAGATGAGTATTTTGCTTTCTCCTTATCCTACTCTCTTATAAACAAGTAAACAATCAGTAATATGACTGAAGAAGTCTTAAGTTTATATTCAGTTGTTCTATTGGCAAAGCTTTTTGTAGTTTTCTAAATTCACTGCCAGCTAGATATGTTTTAAGTTCTTTATGTAAGAAGAGTATATAATAGTATATTGTAATGTGTTGAAACATCTACATTTTCTTGGCTGGTCTTATAGGTAGAAATTTAAAAACGTGCTTTAAAATCAAGGGGTGATGTTTATATTTGAAAACCTTTCTGACAGTCTTGAATATTAACTTATCATCCTGTAGAGTTTGCATGGCAGTAACATATGGAGGCTAGATAAACTAAAAAATAATGCCTTATGACAGATAAGAAACTTGTGAAAACAGACTACTCACATAGGCTCTAACACTAGCATCTACAAGAACAAAAACAATAGTTCAAAGGGAAAATAAACATTACTTTTTAGTTGTAGTCTTGGCATACATAACAAAATTGTGACTAAACTACTATACTGTATATCTATTGAGGTAACCACTGAAGACCAAGATACTAGTAGTGAGACAAAGATAGCATTTCTGTTTTACTGTCTTTCTGAAAACATAAAAATTAATGTAAGTATTTATTTTCAATGATTTTTTCATATTTATGAATTTTTATATTTTTTATTGATTTTTTTACAGAGAGGAAGAGAGAGGGATAGAGAGTTAGATACATCAATGAGAGAGAAATATCGATCAGCTGCTTCCTGCACACCTCCTACTGGGGATGTGCCTGTAACCAAGGTACATGCTCTTGACTGGAATCAAACCTGGGGCCTTTCAGTCCACAGACCAATGCTCTATCCACTGAGCCAAACCAGTTAGGGCCATTTTTATGAATTTTAAAAATGTTTATAGCTCAGCCAGCATGGCTCAGTGATTGACTGTCAACCTATTAACCAGGAGGTCACAGTTTGATTCCCGGTCAGGGCATATTCCCCAGGTTGTGGGCTTGATCGCCAGGATGGGGCATGCAGAAGGCAGTCAATCAATGACTCTCTCTCATCACTGATGTTTTTATCTTTCTCTCATTCTCCATTCCTCTCTGATAATCAATAAAAATATATTTTAAGAAAATGTTAATAAAATGGTATCCCCTAATAAATGTTATAATAACATACATATATAATACTGACTATAACATTTCTCACTAAAATAAAATGTACTTTACAATTTAAACAATAGGTATCAAACTAAAATAATGTTCTTTCAAAACAAAACTTTGTGTATTTCCTAATCATAGAATTTAAATTGCATAATAGCATCTAAAAAAAAAGCAAAGCACAAAAATATGTGTGTGTGCATGTGTGTGCCTATGGTAATGTCAACCAAGAAAACATTCCAAAATTTTATGTGCCAAAATATGCCAAAGATACCAAAATCTTTACTGAACTTATGTATGGTTTTCATTTATTTGTATTCTGTCAGTCATCATTGTTATAACTAAATTTACCATAGACTAGAAATAAAAAATATATCTGGATTCATATTCTTATCTGGACCACACAACCAAAGCTCACAAAACTAAAATGGAGAACTTAGCATCACAGCAAATACCTAAAGGAAAATTATTCAGACTTTGTCTAATATTATGTCTCATTTTCTTGATAGTAATGTATAATTCTTTTGAATTATCTGACAAATTATTACCACATTATAAAAAAAGTAGTAAAAGTAAACAAAATAAAAGATATACCCTTCATAATTCATGGACTTTTTTTTGTTTTCTGCCATTTTTTGTTGTTTTCAAATTATATTTGGAACCATATTTTCTTAGCTCATTTTATGTAGGTTTTTTAATGTAGAGCAAAAAAATAAAAGACCAGTAATATATTAACTAAAATGAAATATAATTATTACCTGCTTTGTATATCCAAATTATCAGTTTTAGTAATTTTTACTAGTGATTAAATTTATAAATAAATTTAAAAATTATCATTTAAAATTTTAATACAAATCAAAATAACTGATACCACTCAAAACTTTTCTCAAACAAAAATGTGTCAGGGCAGAGTGAACAAAAAACGAGACTAGAATCAAATATATGTGGGACAATGTTCCACTCTGACATGTAGAATCTGTGCTATGTTTGCCAAATTGATTTACCTTTTTTTAAAAATATATTTTATTGATTTTTTACAGAGAGGAAGGAAGAGGGAGAGAGAGTTAGAAACATCGATGAGAGAGAAACATCAATCAGCCGCCTCCTGCACACCTCCCCACTGCGGATGTGCCCGCAACCAAGGTACATGCCCTTGACCGGAATCGAACCCAGGACCCTTCAGTCCATAGGCTGATGCTCTATCCACTGAGCCAAACCGGTTCCGCCTTGATTTACCTTTTTGATACTATTATCTTAAAATATAAAATAATTATAAAACTATTGTATACGTTTCCTAGGGCTGCTGTAACAAATTACCACAAGCTGGTTTGCTTAAGTCAATAGAAACTTATTCTTCCATTTGGGGAAGCTAAGAGCCTGAAATCAAGGTGGAGGCAAGGCCATGGTCTTTTTGAAAGCTCTAGGGAAGTGATTTTTAACCGGTGTGTCACAAGAATTTTTTAAATATGCAATATGACTGATTTTTTCCTCAAACTGTCAAATTTAAAAAAATGGCAAAGGCCAATACAACTCAATAGTAGCCATCCAGTGTGAATGAGTCTAACTTATACCTATATATTTTTTGTCAGATTGCCAAAAATATATTTTTGGGTGTACTACAGAATTTTGGTAATTAGTTCATGTGTACAATGAGATGGAACAGGTTGAAATTACTGCTTTAGGGATAATTTGATCTATAACTTACTCTTTGCTTCTAATGTTATTGGCAATCCTCAGAATTCCTTGGTTTGTACAAACATTATTCCTATCTCTACTTCTGTCATCATATATTGTGTCTGTCTCTGTCTTTATTTTGCTCATATTATATTAGGGGCTCACCCTATACCATATGACCTCATATTAATTTAAAATTTAATTATACCTACAAAGACCTCACTTCTAAATAAGATCACATTCACAACTATAAGCAGTAAGTACTTCAACGTAACTTTCATTTTTGGGTTGTTGTTTTTGTGTGTGTGTGTGTGTGTGTGTGTGTGTGTGTGTGTGTGTGTTTTGGGGGGAGCAGTGGCACAGTCAACCCCCAAAAATACCAAATGAAAAGAATTTTAGGAAATTTAACTACAATGTTATATTCAAACAGATGAACAAGGGCCTATATACATGTGGTCACTCAATGTTAGTTGCATTTTCCCCTTTGCCTCTGTGTGTCATGCGAATAATGGTAAAAATTCAAGGTAGTCAATCTCCTTTAATTTTTCCACATTGCCCTGCTTCCAAATTATGCTATGGTAAATTATGAAAGACATTGCAATTGAATTCTAGGTGTTGCCTAGTGCATACTTTCTTATTACCTGATTTTCAAAGCTTTGCACTATGTCGTTGCACTTTTTTCCAACTCTTCAAATTGTAGAAAAATAGCTAGTTACACAAATGAAATTGTCTATAGTGGTGCAAATAAATTTTGTCAGATGGAGATGCAAGCCATCTCACACAGAAGAAGCTATTTCCTAATCTATCCATCTCAATATTTTGGATTATATATATATATATATATATATATATATATATATATATATATATATATATATATATATATATATATATATATGTGTGTGTGTGTGTGTGTGTGTGTGTGTGTGTGTGTGTGTGTTTGTTCTTAGGATTCTCATATGAAATGTTTTTCAATATTTCACTGGTCCACCTCTTAATTAATGAGTTAAATAAAATCTTTGTATTCATTTTATATTTCTATGACAGGCATGATTTTACCTTAAAAGAAACCTTTAATATTCCATGTCATTTTTGAAAAACTTTGATGAATAAAGAAATTAAAGGATCCAGTCCTTTAATGTCTCACTACCTCTCAACATGATATGCAGCAAGTGGAAATGAAATGAACCCAAAAGCTTCATAATTTTTTAATTAAAGGGCAATTCATAGAAGAAGGCCAACGAGTAATTTCTTGGCAAAAAGTTGTGTTAGATAATTAAGTACTTAAAATAACAAGATTGAAGATTCTTAACAGTAAGACTTAATGCCTTGAAATTTAACAACCAAAGTGATGATCTAGTCCATATCACTTCAAAAAGCTTGAGGTGTTCCTAGTTTAGTTATAGGTCAGTTAAAGGGCTTTAGTCATTATAAAAAATGAGGCAACTACCTTAGGAGAAACTGTACAATGGTATATGAAAGATATTTAGAGGGGAATACAGTTTTCAATGTCATCTTAAGAAGATAAAATAAGAGACTGTGAAAGTTGAATCAGCATAGTTTAGTTGAGAAATTTTAAAAAAATCTTTATACTACTCTTGTCATTAATACAGGTAGCTAACATTTAATATCCACATCTATGATTTAGCAAATTATTTTTCCATTGTAGATGATGAAAAGAAGTTAGAACTTAAATTGGCCAGTAAATATGAAACGTTTAGCCCTAACCTCTAACTGGTTTGGCTCAGTGGATAGAGCCGCGGACTGAAGGATCCCAGGTTCGATTCCAGTCAAGAGCCCTGTTTGAAATTCCCCTTGAGTCTAGTGTTTATTTCACACTAGGAACTTCAAGGAAGTAGGGAACTAATAGTAAAATTTTTATTTTGATTTCTGTTGCCTCATGATCTCTCAAGTCTCATCTGATCCTATTTTTCTTTTTTATATGTCTTCTAAACAACTTCCTGAAATGCATTATAAGTGAAAAATTGTATTCCAAATAAATAAATGTTTACTAAGCACTTATTCTTTGTCAGACATTGTGCTAGATAGGTCACAGGGAATACCTTATTTAAGATTTACTATATTTACTATCTGTTTATAAGCTATCTTTATGAGATTCTTAGGTAATATTATATACATTTTATAGATGAAGAAAATTAGACTCAGAACAAAAATTCCTAGGAGACTCAATTTAAATTACTTTCCCATGGCTTGCAAATGTGGAGCTAGGATTCAAATCATGTTTCATTTGTTTTATTTTATATTAGGTTCCAATTTTATTAACTACTATAGAATTTAACACAGCGCATGACATTTTATAAGTCAAATGAAAGATATTTCAGGCACTTTGTCAGTACCAATATCAAATTGGCCTCAAGATAATTCATATATATAAATGAATGATTAAATAATTTTTCTCTCATACATTTCACAAATCACTCCATTTATCTCTGAGAAGCTACTATGAAATATTTTGGGGAAATCTATCTGGATTCCACATGGATGGTATGAAGTTAGTTTATTTTATTGTCCATGCTGCTGTTGCATGTGTTTTTTTGTTTTCCCCCAGTATAAATCAAAGGTCCCATATCAAAGTAGACTGTTCAGACTAAATGGAGCCTCTTCTGGATTAGGTTTAGATACCTAAGCCAAGGACATAACCTCTGCTTTATAATTAAACCCTAAGGCCAATATTTGTACCTAAACTTATTTATGCATTCATATATTTGTGCCTTTCATGCTTTTCCAGGAAGCCTTTCTGGGAAGCATTTATTATAACCAACACTCTTACCCAAGCTGATTTTTTATAGCAAGATGGTGGGTGAAAAAAATCATATTTTTTGACCAAGTATATAGGCGGTAAAACTAGTAAATATTTAGGGGTGATGATTTATATATTTTTGGTCTTTCTCCAATTACAGATTTTTTATGGTATTAACACCTTGATTAAAAGGATAATGCATTTACATAAATTTTAGACAACATTATAAATGCCAATAAGACACATTCCCCAACTGCATGAAGTTTTCATTTGTTAAACACAAAACATTAAAAGGAATAATGTTCTAACTCTGAAAATAAAAATCCTAAATACATTTAAAATTATTGCCATTCAACATATCACCTTACCCTTTGCTTGGCTTTGAGAGAGGAAAAAGAAAATTGTGAAAATATATCTAAAGTAATTTAATTTCATTTATATCTCTTCACTTTGTTGAACCTGCAATCTAGACAATACTCATTTACCTAAAGAAAGGTGATCTACAAAGTCATCTGGTTGCAAGCGGCATGTTTACAATGTGGAGCAATCAAGTATTCTGAGATTACTTCCTTGAAAAGAGAACTTGATCACCAGTGTGGGAACACTGTGGTCTCCAGGGTAAGGACAGAAAGGAACTTTCCATACAGATCAATATCTAATTTAGTTGGATATTAGGCAACTTCTCAGGTTTAACTCACTTTATCTGAAAAAGGTGAGGCAAACAGTTATTATGTAGAATTTTAAAAAAGAAAATATATCAGAGCCATTTAACCTTCCATTTTGTTCAAAAGTATAAGCCTAAAATATGATAAACTATACTGAAAACATTTACCATATACTTATTTGATATAATAGTTGGGTTTCACTCAGCATGACTGCTATTAATTCTTGGCCATTATTACTGTTAAATGAATGTGCCATTAATTGTATTTCATGCACATAAATATTTACATATTTTAATTCTATTTTAATAATACTTTGCTTTTTAGATAGCCTTTATTTTTTAGAACAGTTTTAGGTCCACAGCAAAAGAGTAGAAAGTCCAGAGTATTCCATATACTCCATACCCCCACTTATGCACATCAACATCCTTCACACTAAACACCCAATCCCAGAGGTGTACATTTGCTATAATGAACCCACGCTGACACATCATTATCACCCAGAGTCCTAGTTTATATTGCGGTTCACTCTTGATACAATATATTTTCTGGGTTGTGACAACTGTGCAATGACATGCTTACACCATTATAGTATCATTTAGAGTATTTTCTCTGCTCCATCTGTTCATTCCCCACTCTTTGTTCATCACTGGCCATCACTGATCACTTCACTGTCACCATAGGTTTGGCTTTCCAGAATTCCATATAGTTGGAATTGTACAGCAAAGGGTCTTTTCAGATTGACTTATTTCACTTAGTGATGTACATTTACCATCTCTCCAGTTCTTTGCATAGCTTGAAGACTCATTTATTTATAGTGCTAAGTAATATTCCACTGTATGGATATTTACAATTATCTATTCACCAACTGAAAGACATGTTGGTTGCTTCCCAGTTTTGACAATAATGAATAAAGCAAGTTTTTTTTTTTTTTTGTAATGTAAGTTTTTTACTACTTTGGGTAAAAACTATAGGGAAAAATTGCTGGCTGGCATGGTAAGAGTTTATTTAGTTTTGTAAGTAGCTGCCAAAGTGCCTGAATCATTTTGTATTCCTATCAGCAATGAAAAAGGGTTCCTATTTCTCTATATCCTCACGAGCATTCGGTTTTGTCAGTGTTTTTGAATTTTCATCATTCTAATAGGTATGTAGTGGTATAAGATTGTTGTTTCAATTTGAATTCCCGAATAATATATGATGTTGATTTTTTAATATGCTCATTTGTCATCTTTGTATCATCTTATTAGGTGTTTGTTAAGATTTTTGCCCATTTTCAAATCATTTTGTTCATTTTCTCTTTGTTGAGTTTAAGATTTCTTTGTATATTTTGGATAACTGTATTTTATCAGATATATATTTTCTTCCTATGTATGAAATCACTTCTCATTCTCTTGACATTGTCATTTGCAGAGCAGAAGGTTTACATTTTTTTTTTTTCCAAAATATATTTTATTGATTTTTTACAGAGAGGAAAGGAGAGGGATAGAGAGTTAGAAACATCGATTCAGCTGCCTCTTGCACACTCCCTACTGGGGATGTGCCCACAACCAAGGTACATGCACTTGACCGGAATCAAATCTGGGACCCTTGAGTCCGCAGGCCGATGCTCTATCCACTGAGCCAAACCGGTTAGGGCAGAAGGTTTACTTTTAATGAAATAGAACTTATCTATTTATTTATTTCATGAATTGTGCCTTTGGTATGGTATCTAAAAAGTCATCACCAAAGTCCAAACTCATCTAGAATTTCTCTTTGTTAGCTTCTGTGAGTTTATAATTTTTCATTTTACAATCAGTTTATAATCCATTTTGAGTTATTTTTTGTAAAGGGTGTAAGGTCTGTGACTAGTTTTTTGTTTGTTTTTTTTTTTTTTTGCATGTGAATATCCTGTTGTTCTACCACCATTGATTAAAAAAAATTATTCTTTTTCTACTGTATTGCCTTTGCTCATTGTCAAAGATTAGTTGACTATATTTGTGTGAATTTACTCCTAGACTTTCTGTTTAATTTATCTATTTCTCTATACTTTCCTAATACTATGCTATCTTGATTACTGTAGCTTTAATGTAAGTCTGATAGATGAATAATGTCAGTTTCCAACTTGTTTTCCTCAATATTTCATTGGCTCTCCTGTGTCCTTTGTATTTCTATATAAAACTTAGAATTAGATTCTCTATATTCACAAAATAATATGCTACTATTGAGATTGCAATGCACCTGCAGATCAAGTTAGGGAGAACTGACATCTTTACAATACTGAGTCTACTTATCTATCAACATAGAATATCCCTCTGTTTAGTTCACTTCTTTCTTCAGAGTTCTGTAGTTTTCCTAATATAGATCTTGTATATATTTTATCAGATTTGTAATTAAATGTTTGTTTTTAATTTGGGTGATAATGTAAATGGTAATGCATTTTTAATTTCAAATTCCACTGCTCACTACTGGTATATAGGAAGGTATTGACCTTTGCATGTTAATGTTCTATTATGCAATATTGCTATAATTGCTATAGTTCCAGATTTTTTTCTTTGTTGGTTCTTTGAGATTTTCTACATAATCATGTTATGTGTGAACAAAAATGTTTAATTCTTTCTTTCCAATCTGTATACCTCTTATTCCTCCTCTTTTTTATCTTATTTCATAATTGCATAGCTGGGACTTCCAGTACTATGTTTAAAGAAGGGGTAAGAGGGGACATCCTTGCCTTGTTTCTCATCATATTGAGAAAGGTTTTAGTTTTTCACCATTACGTATGATGCTTGCTATAGGTTTTTGTTTTTTTGTAAATTTTCCTAATCAAGTTGAGAAAGTTCCCCTCTATTTCTAGTTTGCTGAAAGTTTTTATTATGAATTAGTTCAGCATGTATTAATGTGATGATGTACTTTTTTTCTTTAGTCTGTCGATGTAATGGATTACATTAATTGATTTTATATATATTGATTTCAGAGAGGAAGAGGGAGAGAAAGAGGTAGAGAAAGAGTAGAAACATCAATGATGAGAGAGAATCACCGGTTGGCTGCCTCCTGCACACCCCCCACTGGGGAATGGAGCTCTCAACCCAGGCATATGCCCTGACCAGGAATCAAACCAGTGATCTCTTGGTTCCTGAGTCAATGCTCAATCACTGAGCCACATCCAGCAGGGCTAATTGATTTTAAATGTTGAACCAGCCTTGCATACCTAAAATAAATTCTTTTTTCTTCAGTGTTGGATTTAATTTGTGTTTTTGTTTAATTATCACCATAGGATATGTTTTCATTGATTTTAAAGAAAGGAATGGGGGGGGGAGAGAGAGAGAGAGAGAGAGAGAGAGAGAGAGAGAGAGAGAGAGAGAGAGAGAGAGAGAGAGAAGGAGAGAGAGGAACCAATGTGAGATGAAACATGGTTGCCTCCTATACGTGGATGGGACCCTCAAACTTTTGGTGTACAGACGACACTCCGATTAACTGAGCCACCTGGCCAGGGCTAATTTTCTAATATTTTTTTTTTAGGATTTTTACATCTGTGTTCATGGAAGTTACTGGTTTGTATTTTTCTCCTCTTGCAACCAGCATCTTTGATTTTGTTACTATGGTAAAGCTGGCTTCAAATAATGAGTCAGGAAGTAGTTCCTCTTTTTATCTTCTGGAATATGTTATAATGTACTGGTATAATTTCTTTCTCATATAGTGGACTTCACCACTGAACTCATCTGGCCCCTGTGCTTTCTGTGTGAAAAGGTTAATTATTGATTCAATTTCTTTGACTTGAGATTAAAGCCTGTCAAGATGGTTTGTTTCTTCTTCTGAGCTGTTGTAGACTGTGTCTTTAAAGAAATTGGTCCATTTTGTCTAGTTTTACAAATTGGAAAACATAAAGTTGTACATAGTTTCCCCAGTACTTTGCACTAAATAGCCTTGGGATCTGTAATTATGTTTTCTTTCTTATTTCTGACATTAGTAATTTGTGTCATCTCTCTTTTTCTCTTAGTTACCTGGCTAAAGGCTTATTGATCTTTTTTAATAACCAACTTTGTTTTTGTTTATTTCCTCTCTCTATTATTTTTAATTTTATTAATTTTTGTTCTACGTTTTATTATTTTTATGCTTGCATTAGATTTATTTTGTCAATTTTTTCTAGTTTTCTAAGGTGGAAGCTTAATTATTGATTTTAGATCTCTCTTTCATTTATGTATTCACTTTAAAAAATTTCTCTCTAAGTAAAAGTTTTGCTGCATCCTACAACTTTTTATGTTTTGTAGTCATTACTATGTAGTTTAAATATCTTAAAAATTTATATTCATTCATATTTATTAGTTGATAAATGTGCTGTGTGTTATTTAATTTCCACTAATTTTGGGACTTTCCACATTTTTTGTTGCTCTTAAATTTTGGTTTAATTCTATTGTGGTCTGATAGTATACACTGTATGATTTCTATCCTTTTAAATTTATTAAGGTGTGTTTTATGGCCCAGAAAGTGGTCTATCTTAATAAACATTCCATGTGAGCTTGAGAAGAATGTGCATTCTGATGTTGTATAAAATAGTCTATAAATGTTAATTAGATCTAGTTGATTGATGGTGCTCTTGAGCTTACCTATCTCCTTACTGATTTTCTGCCTACAAGATCTGTCCATTACTGGTAGAGCAGTGTTAATATCAACAACTACAACGATGGATTCATCTATGTCTTATTGTGGTTTCATCAATTGTTTTTTATCTCACACATTTTTTTAGGTGCATATATATTAAAGATTGCTATGTCTTTTTAGAGAATTGGCCACATTAGCATTATGTAATACTTCTTTTTATCTCTGATTATTTCCCTTGCTCTAATTCTATTGGATCTGAAATTAATTGGGCCATTCCAGCTTTCTTTTGCTTGCATTAGTATGCTTTATCTTTCTCTATCCCTTCTTTACATTTGATTTATAATCATCTTAATATTTAAAATGTGTTTCTTACATACAACATATAATTGGTTTAGCTTTTGGTCCACCCTAACAATCTATGTTTTTTCATTGTTGTATTTAGACCACTGACATTAACAACAACAACAACAACAACAACAACATATAAAAACTTATTTAAGGTTAATAATATACAGAGATAAAGCTGTGAAATAAATTACATATCCTATCTAATAATATAATAAAAGAGTAATATGCAAATTGACCCTCACTCCAACACACAAGATGGCTGCCCCCATGTGGTCAAGGATGGCTGCCCCCATGTGGACACAAGATGGCTGTCACAAGATGGCCAGCAGGGGAGGGCAGTTGGGAGGGACCAGGCCTGCAGGGGAGGGCAGTTAGGGGTGACCAGGCCGACAGGGGAGGGCAGTTAGGGGCAATCAGGCTGGCAGGGGAGCAGTTAGGCATCAATCAGGTTGGCAGGGGAGTGGTTAGGGGGTGATCAGGCTGGCAGGCAGAAGCGGTTAGGGGCAATCAGGAAGGCAGGCAGGCGAGCAGTTGGGAGACAGCAGTCCTGGATTGTGAGAGGGATGTCCGACTGCCCTACCAGGATCGGGCCTAAACGGGTAGTTGGACATCCCTCGAGGGGTACCAGATTGGAGAGGGTGCAGGCTGGGCTGAGGGACACACACCGCCGTGCACGATATTCATGCACCGGGCCTCTAGTATATTTATAAAAAGAAAATATTACCTACCAGAAACTCTATACCTTATAAGTTCCTTACTGAAATCCTAGCCTTTCTGGCACACTTTGATGTGAAATATCTGAACCTTGGGAAATGTGTTGAGTAAAACATGATCTAAAGGCAACCATTAGTAGACTCACTGGTGAAAGGTTTCTCCCACCACTCAGACTCAGGAGCACTTGTAAAGATAAATAGCCAATATCCATTTATGATATTAAAAATGACTACATTGCCTTTTTAAAGAATGGGGATAAAAGTAAAGATTAAGCACCTGCTCTTCCCCAAATCAAAGTCAATTAAAAAACTTGGACAGCAAAGCTGTAATGAATGGTGTCACTCATAGGCCCAGAAAAACATCCCAGTCATACCACCCATGGAAATGCCACTGAGACACTGTGACACAGGTACCACTGGAGTCTCAGAAGAGCATCCAGTAGAGGTTTGTATGACTTACCAACAGGCATTAGGAAGATCTTCTTGGTTTTGGACTTTGCCATAAAATTCAGGATAACTACCTGGGGTTTATAATGAATATCAAGTTCTACAAGTAGCATATGGATCAGATTGAAAAAACTCAAAGACTATTGCTATGACTAACATTCTTCTCAGGCCTGATGGAGAGAAGCCATTATCTGTCATTCAATTGCCTCATGACTATGAAGCTAAGCATATTGCAAACCACCACTAAACAAACAAACAACACTATGCTGAGCGACACAAGCCCATCACAGAAGGACAAACACTGCATAATTCCACTTATATAAGGTATCTAAAATAGTTAAACTCCTAGAAAGAGGTAATTTAATGGTGATTATCAGGGACTAAAGGGGGGAGAAAACAGGGTTGCCATTCAATGGGTAAAATGTTTCAGTTATACAAGATGAATATGTTGTGGTGATCTGCTGCACAACATTTTTTCCATAATTAGCAAATCTGAACTATGTACTGAAAAATTTAAGATGGTGGATCTCGTGACAAGTGTTCTTACCACAATCAAAACAAAACAAAACAAACAAAAAAAACCCCCCACCATTTCAGACACATGTATACCTCTGCTCCCTCTGAACTCCAGTAAACTGCAGTAAAAGAAAAAATAATATGTACATGTATAACTGACAAAGAGAACAGAAAAAGGTGTCAACAAAATCCTGAGGATGGAAAGGTGATGCACAAATGTTAAAAAAAGTTTACCAGAGCAGAGAGCTGAATTCTATGTAATGAAAGGGGGAAAGCCAACATTCTGATAGAGGAACATCAGAAACACAGTAAATCTAGGTTCCACATGACTATGAAGGAAATGGTATAACGTGAGCCTGAAAACCGAAGGGCTGCTTGAAACACTGTGTAAGTTACACTTGCGAACCCATGTGCAGCCCCTGCACGCAGGTAAGTGCCTCTTCAGCACAAGACTGAGTTAACGTCTGCAGAGAATGAACACCAGAGTCTGCATTTACACCGACAAGGTAGAACCAAGAGTAGACATGAGGTTCTAACCTGAAACCAGTTCAGTTCAATGAAACCTGTTGTGCATATTAACTGATAAAATGTCCACCTATCTTCCCAAATAATCCCCCAAATTTTGACTTATATGATTGTAATTGTTAAGGAGACTATTGGACTAAAACACAGCAACCATAAAACATATATTTTTCAGAAAAATATATGCAATATAAAAAGTCCTGTGCTTAAGTAAACATTTCCATAATAGTAAATGTATAGTACACACACACACAATCAAATTTGAGTAAAATGCTCACAATACTAAAGGATATTAAGCCAAATAAAGCTGAAATAACCTCATTAGAAATTGTTCTCATGGTTTTCAAAAGTGAATGATGTGGAAATCACAGTTTATTTCAACTTAAACATAAAATATCATTAAATGAACTTGAAGATGTTCTGAATGGTTAAAATGCCATGACTACAGAGAACTGAAAGGAAGCAATAGTTACATTTCAGAGAGCATAATGAAAAGTAGGTCAAATGAAAGAAACTTGAGATAGACACTGAAATAATAGGAATCCTTATCATTTGTTTTATAATTTATGTACATGCTCATTCATGCATCAAAGACTGTATAATTCAGTTTAAAAATGATTGTAAGATGATTTTCCTTGAGGAAGACTTGAGAACCTCTCAGAAATATTAATCATACTATTAACAGCTCATTTTAAAACTAGGATTTAGCATGACTCTCTATGGAAGAAGTAGGAACAATGTGCCCTCTCTTTATTATGTTAATGTGTTTTGTTATTTTGGTTTTTGTTTTCCCCTCCCTTATGACTGCCTCTCTTGATAATCATAGATAAGTATAAATGAAAAGACATGTAGTTAAGCCAAGAGAACTTCCAAAATTAAAGGTATATAAGTAGCACAGTTTAAACATAACATAATGTTCAGAAATATTTTCTTTAGTTGTGCTTGCCAGTTCAATTAATAATTTAAATGTTATGGACACAAAATTTAGTTCTCACTCCTGGAACAGAAAAGTATTCACTTAATGAAATATACTCACAAACAATTAAGAGTAAATTTACCCCATCATTAGCATTCACCATATTACTTTCTAAAAAGTACACCAAAAATGTCCTGTCACTTTTGTCTTAGCATTATCAAAATAATGTTTTTGTATTGATTTTTTTGAAAGAGGAAAGGAGAGAGAGAGTAACATTCATAGGTTGCCTCCCGCAAGTTCCCCCAATGGGAATCAAACACATAATCTATGATGCTCCAACCAACTGAGCCACACAAGCCAGGGCAAAAAATAACTTTTTAAATAGTTATTAAAATGGAAAAATGCCTATTTTGGAGTAAGTAAACTCTCACAATATTGTGTGTGTGTGTGTGTGTGTGTGTGTGTGTGTGTGTGTGTGATTTTACTCATTTTTAAAATTGAAGAATAAAAGTAAATCCAAATTGCCTAATAAAACATTATATAAATATAAAAAAAAAAAACTCAGCAGGCTGCTCTGACCCATACTGCTCAGTTGGTTGGAGCATCATCGCATACACCAAAAGGCTGTGGTTCATTTCTTAGTCAGGGCACATACCTAGGTTGCAAATCCAATCGCAGCATGAGTACTGGAGGCAATCAATGGATGATTTTTTCTCTCTTTTACTCCCCCTTCAATGAAAACATATCCTCAAGTGAGAATTAAAAAAACAAACAAACAAAAAAAACTCAGCAGGCTAAATATTATAGGTAAATATCATTTTTTTTCTTTTAAAAGGCAAATTTAAAGACCGTAGGTACTTTCTGATTTTTTAAAAATCATAAAACCTCCTTATGAGATATGGTGCCTTATTTTAATGTCTCTTTTTCTGCACACCTCCATAAATCATATTCTATTCACCTGTGGATTATAAACAATTTCAATCAACTCTCTTTTCAGTTATAACAACAAATATATGTATATAAGATAATTTGCCCCCCACAAAGGAGATACAATCTATCAACATCAAGCCAGATGCTAATCTTATTTCTAAAAAAAAGCAACATCCTAAATAAATTTAACTCTTCCAATAAAATTTCCAATAGAAAATTTCAGCCAGTTTTATTCTAGAAATGAACAAGATTGTTCTAAAATATAAAGTAAATGAAAATGCCAAAGAGTATCCAAAGCAATTTTTAAAATAATAATAAAAGGGATGTATTAGAATACAGAAACAGTAGTAGCAGCAGTAGTAGTAGTAGTAGTAATTGTGAAAGAGAAAAAAAAATGTAGGTCAATGAAGGTAGATATAGGCCCATACGTAAATGATATATTGATCTTCAATAAATGTACTAAGTGAATACAATGGGAACACCTACCTCACCCCATACATGAACATTTACTTAACATGAATTATAGACCTCATTTTAAAGGTTATTATAACTGTAACTCTTCTATAAGAAAACATAGCAAAACTATTTGTATAGCTCTATGACCAAAGAGTTCTCATATACTAGTACTACAAAGTTGCACATACAATTAGAAATAAATATTTTATTTTATTTTTGAATCAGTTATAAAATTTTAAAAAATAGCACCAAATAGGTGTGCTATATGTATTACAGTAATACATATATCTATTAAAGAACTCTTATGTATAATACATAAATAACTCATTACTGGGAAGAAAATAACTAAATATGGGCAAAGTTCTGGATATCGCATAAACACATAAAACAATATTTGATAGGATGTGCAGCAACTGAAATTCTCAGACACTGCCAGAAGTGACTTAAAATAGTATAAACACTTTAGATAATGCTGATATTCTCTTATAAAGTTCAATATGCACCATTCATAAGAGCCACATCCATAAAGGCTCCATTCACAAGGCCACAGAATATTGTTTTATTTTATTGTTGAGAGTATTAAAGGTGTCCCCCATTCTTCCCCCTTTACCCCCTTTCACCCCTCCACCCTACCCCAGGCCTTCACCTAAGGCCACACAAATTTTTAACAAGAACGTTCATAGCAGCTTTAATTACAATAGCTAAAATGTATAAACAATTTAAATGACCATCTCAACAATGGAATTGATAAACAAATGTGATATCTCTATGCAGTAGAATTATTACTTCGAATTACCTGGGAACTATCAATACATGTAGTAGCAGGGGTAGATCTCAAAATTATTATGTCAAGTAAAAGAAGGTAGATACCAAAATGTACATACAATTTATATAAAACTCTAGACAATGAAAACTTATATGCAGAAACAGAAAGCGTATGAATGATTATTAGAGGTGGTAGGGAGTGACTGACTACAATGGCACAAAAGGAATTTTTATAGGTTATGGAGATGTTCTATCTCCTGATTTTGCTGTGGTTTCATGAGTGTGCTGGTTAATATTAATCAAGTTTTATACTTTAAATTGACACACTGATCCATTTTCAAAGATCATGGGAAATATCATGTAATAAGACTTTGAATATTCTTAAGCTTTCAACACGGTAGTCCTGTTACTAGGTAACAACATTATGGTATATTTTTGTCATGAAAATTCAATGCTAACTAAGAAATGTAAATGCATAAGGATATATGCATTGTTTAGAGCAGATGTCATGATTTTAATTTTAGCTTTATTTTAAATATTAATTTATAACACTATGTAAAAGTAATTAGACTTAAGGATCTTTGTTATTCTTAGCCTCTCATCTTAGTGCTTAGCAATGTAAAATTGAGTATGGTGACAGTTTCTGACACTTTTTTTTTTTTTAATCCACACCTGAGGATATGTTTTCATTGATTTTAGGGAGATAGGAAGGGAGAGAAAGAGAGAGAGAAACATCAATGTGAGAAACGTCTATCGGTTGCCTCCTGTACATGCCCCAACTGGGATTGAACCCACAACCCAGGTATATGTCCTGACTAGGAACTGAACCCACAACCTTTTGGTGTGTGGGTGGATACTCTAAACAACTGAGCCACCCAGCCACGGCAACAATATTCTTAACAGTAATTTTTGGACATATTTTAAGGTTAGACCCAAGACTAAGAAAATGTGTATATGTATAAATGTACTGAGACAAAGTTTGAACTTCTGCAAAATAAATCATTTTTGAACTTTTGTATTAGTGGCCTTTCTCAGGATGCAAATCCCTAAAGATAATACTGAAGTACTATTACCTGAAGGACCCTTTTATATCTTCTATTCTTTGTTTAAATCTCTTTTTTAATGTGAGAATGAAATGTATTAAATAAACCAAGAAAGGATATTTATTGATGACCATAAAAGTGTATTACCATCACACATATGACTCATTACTACCATCTCAAACAATATCCTTTTTCTCCTCAAAATTTCGATTTTGAGAGTTTAAATTGAGAGGTTTTCAAGCAGACTGTCCCTTCATCTTTATATATACCCATTGCCCAGCAAAGTGTCTCATATAAAGTATTTGGTACATTTACTAAGTATATGTGCAGATAAATGAAGCTACTTAATCAGAAGGTTAAATATAACCTCCTGACTAGGCTGTCTTTAGGGACATAAAGCAATTTGAATGCTTTAGAAATTAAAAGCTTTAGATAATTTTACTAACATAATTAATTCAACATGACAAAGGGGAGAATACTTTTCCTAATATGTTATGTAGCCTGTATTAACTTTATGCTAATCATAATAAAGCTGTTATTTATCTCTCTCAACTTTGCAAATATGTATTCCATTTTGTTTTAATTCTTAATCCCCAACTGTCCTTTTTTTCTTTCCATTTTCTAGGTATTAATGATAATCCAGCTAATTAGGGAACAGTATTATGTGAGAACTTTCTATATCCTTTTGTTGTAGGAGGATGAGGGAAAGGAAGTAAAATAATTCAGTTTATTCAATATTCACCAAGTGACTCAATGTGCCACACAAAGTGTTTAGCTAGAATAAGTAGTAAGATATTATATTTATTTATTTGTAGTCTAAAGGAAGAGTTTACAAATTAATGAGAATTGAGAACAGATTATGAGTGAGAACTCTATTGGATATTGATAATTACACATAATGATTCATCTTTTAAAAAGCTGGCAGCAGCTAGTCAGTCTTAAAAGGTTGTTCCATGTATCCATGCTTCTGGTCCTATTTTGTTCATTAGATTCCACATATAAGTGAGATCATATTTGTTTCTCTCTGACTGACTTATTTCGCTTAGCATAATAATCTGGTCCATCCATGCTGTGACAAAGGGTAGATCTCAGAGGGGAGGCAGGTGTGTGTGTGTGTGTGTGTGGGGGGGGAGGGTGGAAGAGACTAGCCAAAGAACATATATGCATAGCCCATGGACACAGACAACAATGTGGTGAGGGCAGGGGAGGGAGGATGGCTGGAGCTGGGTGGAGGGGGGAAAAGGGGAGGAAAATCTGGTCATCTGCAATCTATATATATATATAAAAGCCAAGCAACCTGAACGACTGAAATGACAGGAACTACAGTCGCTATGACGCACACTGTGGCTGGCCAATTGGCCCGATCAGGGGCAGGGCCGGCCTGCCAACCTCCCACAGACCCTCCCCCCCACCAGCTTGGCCCCAATGGCCCGGATTGGGATGGGCTGGCTGGACCCCACCCATGCATGAATTCGTGCACCAGGCCTCTAGTAATGTCAATAATAAAAAGATGATAATATTTCAGCAGCATATAAAATTCTAAACTGAAAAGTGCAAGGGAGAAAGGGATGGGGGAGAAAGAGAGAGAAACACATGGATGTGATAGATACACATGGATTGATTGCCTCTTGCATGTGGCCCGACCAGGATGGAACAAACTTGCAACACAGGTACATGCTCTTGATTTGGAATTGAACCCATAGAACCCACAACCCTTCCTGAGTAGGCCAATGCTCTAACCACTGAGCACTTATTGCAACTAGTATTGCTTTTGAGAAATCTAGTAGAAATCTAATTCTCAATTATTTATTTACTAGAGGCCCGGTGCACGAAATTCATTCACGGGGGTATGTGTCCCTCAGCCCAGCCTGCACTCTCTCCAATCTGGGACCCTTTGAGGGATGTCCGACTGCCCGTTTAGGCCCGATCCCGGTAGGATTGGGCCTAAACGGGCAGTTGGACATCCCTCTCACAATCCAGGACTGCTGTCTCCCAACTGCTCGCCTGCCTGCCTTCCTGATTGCCCCTAACTGCTTCTGCCTGCCAGCCTGATCACTCCCTAACCACTCCCCTGCCACCCTGATTGATGCCTAACCGCTCCCCTGCCAGCCTGATTGCCCCTAACTGCCCTCCTCTGCTGGCCTGATGGCCCACAACTGCCCTCCCTTGCAGGCCTGGTCCCTTCTAACTGTCCTCCCCTGCTGGCCATCTTATGGTGGCCATCTTGTGTCCACATGGGGGCAGCCATCTTGTGTGTTGGAGTGATGGTCAATTGCATATTACTCTTTTATTAGATAGGATGACCATGTTTCTCTTTCAGGGAAGTTTTGAAAATTTCTCCTGCTTCTAGATATACTTAAATGTTACTACATTGTGTCTATGTGCTTATAACTCTTTAGACCTTTTGATCAGATAGTTTATTTTTCTCCTAATTCTGGAAAAAAAAAATTCTTATTTTTTTAATTGCTGCTTCTCATTTATTCTCTTTTCTCTCCTGTGATAACTGTTAGAAGGAGAATGATACTCCTGAGATTTGACACAGAAAGTGAATTTTCTTTACTTCAGAACCAAAAATTATGTCCTTCACAAAGTTCCAGTGTTTTCCACATCAGTTTTTACCTCCAAAACTTTTGGTAAATTTGCTTAAAATATGGAATGAATATCCTTTGGTATGATCTGAGCCTGGGGCCCAAGAATGTGTAATTATACAAATTTTTGTGAGTGTGGTAATTACATTCTGAAAATGTCACTCAAGAAAGGCTAGTTCATTATTGTCCACATCAAGGTATATTGTGGTTTAACGAATATAAGTGTATTTATGCAATGCTATTCTCAGTAGCTCTACATTTATGGTGAAGGAACTATCAAGCAAGTAGTTAATCCAGAGAACAGATTTTCTTTGTATCAATTTTATCATCTCAATGATTGGGAGGCTGGAGGGAGTAGAAAACATAGATTAAGTTCCTGATTTTTTTTCCCTTATATTAGACTATCAGACTAAATATCTACAAAGTAATTTCAGAGAAATCTTGAATTCTGCCCACCCATTATTCTACTTATTAATGCTTTATTAACTGGCTGTTTCTTCTACTTCTAATCTGCTGAGCAATATGGGATTTTCAGAAGGCATACGTTTTGTAATTGCTATGTGCTAAAACCTGTTGACGGAAATGATAAGAGCAGCAATGTCATGTTCCTTTAACTGAACTTCTTTCTGATGTGAGAGTTAACAGTAAAATGTATAATGCTCTTAAGAAAATGATGTTTTTTCAATGAAAAACCCTTAATAACAATATTTGAAAATCTATTAATTTTTTAAAATACATGTGATATTTTCAATTAACTTGCTAAACATTGGATATTTAAAACAAAAATAAAACGATCCCAGGGTTTAGAGAGGAATAAAAATGACACAAAAATTGATAGCTTTAAAATGGTCCAGTTTTTCTAAAAATACAATGGAAGCAATAGGAAGAAAAATATGTTGCATTATGTAGGAGTGATTAAATCAGGGGAGGCTTGTGTAATGCTGTGATATATATACCAAGTATGGGAGATAATTAAAATTTATACACATTGACAAAAAGGGGACAGACATTCCAGGCAGAAAAAGAGGAATGCATAATTCAAATAGCTTAACTAACTACTTGAGATAAATAGCATGGAAATTTCCTATAATAAATTATCTAGCTGCTATGCTAGTTTATTTTCATGTAAGCTTTTGAAAGATTTGCTGTTTTAACAGCCAATGGTGTACAAACTAGAGAGTCAAGTTGCTAAAGTTCAATGAAGTTATTCAGCTTCCTCCTATTGTAGTTCATTTTGAGATCTTGAATGCCGTGTTTATATGGGCTAATTCACATATTTTGTTGTGTCTTATTTTGCTTGTGTTTTTTTAAAATATATTTTTATTGATTTTAGAGAGGAAGGGGGAGGGAGAGAGAGATTGAAACATCAACAATGAGAGAGAATCATTGATTGGCTGCCTTCTGCATGCCCCCGACTGGGGATCGAGCCCAAAACCCAGGTATGTGCCCTTGACTGGAATTGAACCTGGGGCCTTTCTGTCCACAGGCCCACACTCTATCCACTGAGCCAAACCAGCTAGGGCTTATTTTGCTTGTTAAGAGTGTTTTCACTTCTTGCCTGTTAGCCAAATTTAGGGAAGACAATTTAGCCATTATAGGGGTGTGTGTTTCCCCCCCCAGTAGAAATTGATAATACTTTGGCTGCAAGGATGGGGGTAAATGCGAACCCATTATTTAATTTAGATAGGACACACTTATAAATATGTCAAATAACCTATAATCAATATAAGAGTAGAAAGATATAAAATATTACATATAAAGGGGAAAAGAAAAAGGTTGAATAAATATCTCCAGTAGATAAAGAAAAGTTTATTTACCAATTAATTTTATTCATTAATGAAAGTTGGGCAGATGAAAAATTTACTTTGGTAAGTAAATCTACCCTTTGGAGAGATATCTTATAAAGTATTCAGCAAATTTGTTCAAATAATGAGATATACAGTATTACTGGAGTATTTAATTTACTAGAAATAAGTAGAAGATATTATATAAAAATTCTGCAGATTTCGATACCTAGGAATAAAAATGAGGAATTGTAGAGAACATGAGGATGATTTTGACTGCCCTAGGATAATGGGATTCCTGCCAAGTTTATAAAAGAGAAGGCTACAAGAAATATCTTCGTAACACAAAAAGACTTTCTAAAAGTTATGACTTGATGTATCCTTTGAAGATTTATAGGTAACACTCTTGCCCTTTTGAAAGAGTCCAAGTAATATTTTAATGTTATTTCATTTCCTGTAACATTTTTCTGTACCCAGAATATCTAAAACAGTACATTCAACTGGACATCTGATATTTATATAAGCAAAATTTATAGAAAAGTCCTAGAAAAAAATAAACATATTTTTATTTACATAATAGGCATTAACAATAGGCATATGGAAATGTAACTATAGGCTCTATCTTGGTTAGCTAAATATTTATTTTTACTACAATCACACACAAACACACAGACTTACAACCTGATTTCATGTGTAAATTGAGAGCTCTGACAAATATAAATTAAATACCCATTGGAGAATGAAAAGTTCTGGACAAAACAATATAATGGTGGAAGATTAGGATTTTATGATTATTCTATTACCCAATTTTAGTCAACAAGGATATTGGACTAAGTCCAGGTCACCTTCCTTCATCAGTCAAGGGAGTGAATACATCCAGAGAAAGATTATCATCAGATCCTAAATTAGTCTCTATAATATTCTATACAATGTCTGATAATAAAAAATAATGACACAAGTTAGAAAAGAAATTTGGCAAATGAAGTAAGACAGAAACAATGGAAATAAAGTTGCCAGGTAGCAAGAAAATAGTCTTATGGAATAAGACAAATAAATAAACATAATTACTATGCTAAATAATCCTACCTAATAATAGACAAATATGCAAATTGGCCACACCTTCGCTACACCCAAGCCACGCCCATCAGCCAAGCCACACCCACCAACCAATCAGGATGAGTATGCAAATCACCACAACCAAGATGGCGGCTAATTTGCATATCAAGACAGTGTAGAAAGAAGCCAACAGCTGCAGAATGGAGCAAAGCTGCGGAGAAGCAAGCAAGCCAGGGGGGAGGAGAGTAGGAGGAGCCCAGGTGGGGCCAGGGGAGAAGGGAGAAAAGCAGGCAGGCTGGTGGAGAAGGCGGGGCAGGGGAGAAGGGAGGAGAGCAGGCGGGGCGGGGTAGAGTGCAGCAGGAAACCCTATTGCAGGATTCTTCCTGCAACGGGAACGCTAGTTTAATATAAAGAGATTTTACAAGAGTATATATAGATATAAGTAATAATCAGAAAATAACTTCAGCAGATTAGACTAATTAAAACAGAATCCATAAACATTAAGATAGAAGAAAATACTCAGACTGAAGAACAGAGATATTAGAAGTTAAAATGAAGACAAGATAATGAGAGACATATACAGTAGTCATAAGTCAACATAACATGATAATGGGCAAGAATAGTGGGGATCCCATGCCTTGACATTGGAGTAAGTTCTTTGGTTAATCAATCTGATAGCCCTTGGTTTTGATTTCTTACAGTGGCTTCATTGATTTTGGCTTTATTGAGTAGTATTAATCTGTACCTGACCTAGAAATACTTGATTGGTCCTTGTGAAATAGGAATTTTTAGGGGTGAAATAGGCAGATTTAGGGAGTTTTTAGAATTGGGGGTCCATGAAGAAAAAAACATAGGGCTACAGAGTTGCAAAAGGGTACATTTCCATAAAACAAGGGAGCCAAGCATAGTTACATTTCCATAAGACAAGGGAGACTGGGAGAAGTTACATTTCCATAAGACAAGGGAACTGAGAGTAGCCAAAAGGTCTATATTTCACAAAATAAAGAAGAAGGGTCTCACATGGCCCATGTGATGTTTGACCTTTGAGCTCAGGAGTTGCTATTGTGACCAAATCAAAAGGGGGATAGTAGCCAATCAGAAGTGATATCAGCACACAGGGACTGGCAGCCTTTATAAACGGTGGAATAAGGGACTCGGTGGGACTCTTTCCACCTCCCCACATGGGAGTCTGTGCTGTGAGAGTCTTTCCCCTTCCCCATGTGGGAGTCCGTACTTGTTCTGCAATAAATCTCCACCTTTGCTTTACTATCTTCCATCTGTGGATTCATTCTTGGACTCTGACAGACAAGGAGACAAAGAATCCGGGGAATCATCCTGCCCAGGGGAACAATGTGTCCCAGTCCAAAAATCTGGTATCACTTGTGGTAGGCTGAATCATGTCTACCAAAAGATATCCATATCCTAATCCCAGGGGATATGAATATGTCAACAATTTTGTGATGGGGGTTATCCTAGAATTTTCAGGTGGGCCCAGTGTAATCACAATGACAGAGAGAGAGAGAGAGAGAGAGAGAGAGAGAGAGAGAGAGAAAGAAAGAGAGAGAGATCATTGAAGAGGGGGAGGAGAGATGCTGCATTGCTTGCTTTAAACATGGATAAAGGGGTTATTATGAGTCAAGGAATGTAGGCAGCATAAGGAAGCTGGAAAACACACAAAAACAGATTCTCCCTAGAGCCTCCAGAAGGAATGTAGCCTTACAAACCCGATTTGTACTCTGATACGCAGAACACAGAGAATAAATCTGTTTTTTAAATGACTGAGTTTATAGTGATTTGTTATGAAAGCAATTAAAAACTAATATAGACCTACAGGCAGAGATTGATAAAAATTTAGGCATTGTTTCTTTTGCATGTAAGTGAAATCATATAAAAATGTTTTATGAGAAGATGGGTATGTAAACGCTGCAGTATGAATTATGTCAAATACCATTTTCCTACTCAGCATCCATTTCTACCCTCTTTTCCTTGGCATTCCTCAATTTTAGAAGCTAACAACTAAGAAGTTACTTTCACAGATTTCCTTGCAGTGTCTGGAACTTTTGAGAGTGACCAAACATTCCGCCTTTCCTGAGATTATCAGATTTTTAACACTGACAATGTCCTATCTGGGAAACACTTCAATCCTAGGCAAACCTAGAGGGCCACACCATGACTTTCATGGACCTTAGATACTTTTTTTTGGCTTTGTAGGTCTCTTCTTCCATCAATTAATTAATTAAGGGTTTACATCTGTGTTTGTGTGAAGACAGATATACACAGGCTTGATTCATTGTCACATATAACCATTATATTGATTTTTAGTGATTTAAAAAAATATTAAGACATTTCTTTCCTTTAGCCAGCACTTCTTCCTACTGAAACAGGAATTTTAGGGGAACATAAGCAGGTTTAAGGAATTTTTAGAATTGGGGTCCAAGGGAAAAAGAACACATAGGGCTACAGATGGGGAGAAGGTACATTTCCATAACATAAGGAAGCCAGGTGCAGTGACATTTCTATAAGACAAGGCAGCAGCAACAGGTACATTTCCATAAGACAAGGGAACTGGAAGCAGCCAAAAAAAAAAAAAGGTCTATATTTACAAAATAAAGAAGGAAGAAAGCCCAGAAGGAATAGAAGGACAATGAGGGAGGAAGGCCTCAGGAGTCACTATAGTAACCAATTCGAAAGGGAATATTGACCAATCAGAAGGGATATCAGGACACAGGAACTACATCCTTTATAAACCATGGAAACAGCAAGTCAGTGGGACCCTATCCCCCTCCCAATGTGGGAGTCTGTACTTGTTCTTCAATAAATCTCCACCTTTGCTATACTGCCCTCTGTCGGTGAATTCATTCTTCGACTACGGTGGACAAAGAATCTGGGTTCCAATTCAAAAATTCCGTATTACTACTAGAGTTTGGACATGATAGAGAGAGCTACAGCATCCCACCAAGGACATGGAAGAAAGGTAAATAGAATTTCAAAAACCTTGGCTCTGCTTTCTTTAGCGTTGAAATAGTTCCAGTAATCACTCAACACCGGGTTTCTTGTTTAGTGAAGATAAAAATACCTTTTGTATTGAAGCCATCAGTTCTGTGCTCCTCATAATCACCATCATGCATCCATTTACTTACAATGTAAGAAAATAACATTCATTGTGTCAAACAACAGGCACAGTGGGTCAATAAAAAAAGGTTACATTGAAATGAAACACTGGGAATTTATAAATCATATCTTAACACATCGCAGAAAAAGTCTACTGTATAGATTACTTACAATATTATCTTCTGTCTAAAGGAAGGATATGCCCTATCATTCAAACAAGTAAAACTACTTAAAAGTTTTAAAATGAATCAGATCCAAGAAGGTGGAACCATTATCAAAATGACAGCTTATGAGCTTAATTGCAGAATTTGTTAAAGTTGTCATGCTCACTCTTGCAATCTGTTAAGACACAGAATAAGAAAAAAAAATGACAAGAAGATAATAAAAGAGCATGAGAAATTTAAGGAGAATCGAAAGTTGCAGGGGAAAACTGAGAATGTCAGGCAATGTACCAAGGAGCACATACCTAGCTCTGTTTATTTCCTGGAGTACCGGGGTCTTCAATATTTTTATAACAGCAATACAGGTTCTAACGTCAATTATTTGATGGCTTTGGGACATCCGGGAGTGTAAAACAAAGCATTTATGAACAAGTCTGTATGTTATGTGTCTTCAGCACATCTAGCGCTGGCATTGAAGCTCCCTGAAACAATGACTGTGCCTTCATTATTTTCTATGACATTTGAGCCTCGCACATAGTTGAAGAAATGTTGCTGGAATAAAATTAGTTGAATATAACTTCTTCATGGACTACTGATGGCATAAAAGGATATAAGACATTGATGGGAAAATTCAGCTGACACTTGAAAAATAAATGAAATAAGTAGCAGACACTATGACATGCTTTACATTATAGTGGGGTCAAGGAAGGGAAAAAATCAACCGTGTGGTACTGTTCATTAGTAAGGTGGATAGGAGCAGGGAATTGAAAAGAGTGAGTGTTCGTGTAGGCTGATAATTGAAAGCATTTTCATTTGCAGTCACATTATAGGAAACATGTGACAGTCAGGAATAGGCTGATTTTGACTGCAGTGTAAGGTTGATATTTTAAATAAAAATGTGAAGATAAAAATTTCAATGATGTAGGTTCCTATGGTATATAGTGTTAATGTGGTACCAGTGATGTGGTACCTGTAATAGGAAAAAACACTAATGGTCACATTTAATGCTTGAGCAAATGGCATGAACAAATTTATAACAGTAATGGACAGGAGCCAAAAATGTTATGTTCCTCTCCTGACTCTATTGCTTGTAAATATGTGACCTTGGTCACATTCTCCAAATTTTACCAAACAGATTATGAAAAATGGGAGTGAGAATATATACTCTGTTCACAAATAACTGAAAAAGCATATATTTAAATAATATGAAAGCTTTAAGGATAGACAGTTGATTAACGGATAGCTGATATTATGAAGACAAAAATGGAAGGGACCATTTATGGAAGTTATAGCAAAAAAAAAAAGCTATGTAGAACTTTCCCAAGTAAGATAAAAAGTGTGTGTGTGTGTGTGTGTGTGTGTGTGTGTGTGTGTGTCTGGAGAGAAGTCAGGTCTACAAATTACTTAAAGTGATATCATATAAAAGAATAGAATATGAAAGCTTTCTCTGAAACAGCAGCCAGGACCGTGATGCTGGAATGGGGACAAAACCAGATAGAATAGTTACCACAAACTCTGAACACCCAATAATATCCAACTTAGGAAATACAACCAGTGAGTGGTAAACTTTTGCATCCATTATATCTTCCAAATATGAACATGGGTTCATTGATAAGAAAAAACATTTTTACTCTTTGTTGTTCCCCACAATCAATCATGTATATAACAATTAAGCAACCACTTGAGTGAATTTGTGAAATGCTCCCCCACAAAAAAATATATTTTGCTAATTCTTTGAGATATTCTGAAAGCAAATAAATTAAATATACCTGGTGATTTTTTTTTTCACAAATTACTCTTCATTTATGTTCTTCTGCTGCTCTGGTTCTCACGATAATAAATTTTCCAAATGTGTTGTGTCGTGTTGCCCTATCCCCTGCTTTTCTCTCAAAGATGAATTGCATTACTGGGCAGATGGGACAGCCCTTGATTTAAATTTTATAACTGAATGTTGTTAAATGCATCTAATATACCAAAAGTGGTAAATGTGGGAGTTTAATAACTTTTCATTTCAAAAAAAATGGAGGCAGAGACCTGGATATTGTATCTGCTCTATGGCCTCATAATTTCCATGAGATGAGTTGTCCCAATTTCTACATAGGAAACTCAAGGCCCAGTGAGTTCTCACCTAATCTTTGTACTCCACAGTCCATCACTATAAAATATGAATATTATGTTTTAATTTTTGTTTTTCTTTTCTTATTTCTGGATTGTTATAAACATTAACTGGGGAATCCTATATAATAAAAGCCTAGGTGGCATCATGCCCTCGAACGACGTCACCACAAGATGGCTGCATGCACAGTGGAGGTGGGGCCCGGTGGTGCCTCTGTGTGGTGAGGCCTGGGGGTCCGGCAGCTTTGCGTGGCACGGAGACAGCTGGTCCCGGTGTCTCCGCTGCCTCGTGTGGAGGAGATGGTCAGCAGGGGAGGGGAGGGCGGAGGAGGTGGCCGGCAGGGGAGGGGAGGGTGGAGGAGGTGGCCAGCAGGGGAGGGGAGGGCGGAGGAGGTGGCCGGCAGGGGAGGGCACTTGGGGGTAATAAGGCCGGCAGGGGAGCATTTAGGGGGCGATCAGGCTGGCAGGCAGAAGCGGTTAGGGGCAATCAGGCAGGCAGGCAAGTGGTTAGGAGCCAGCAGTCCCGGATTGTGAGAGGGATGTCCGACTGCTGGTTATCTCCCGAGGGGGTCCCAGATTGGAGAGGGTGCAGGCCAGGTTGAGTGACCCCCCCCACTCCGGGCACGAATTTTGTGCACCGGGCCTCTAGTATATTTATAAGTAGGAACTGAAAACCTAATTGGAAAATAATATTTCCATTTAAAAATAGCTCCCCAAAATAGCAGTTTTAAACAGCCAATGTTAATGATCTAATAGTCTTTGTGGGTCAGGAATCTAGGCATTACCTAGCTGGGTGACTCTGGCCTCAAAAAGACTGCAGTCAAGGCACTGACCAGGGCTACCATCATCTCATAGCTCTACTGGGAGAGAATTCATTTGCATGCTCATTCAGAAGGCTGTTGACAGGCCTCAGGTCCTATCTCTTGGTTGGCAATTGCAGTTCCTTGGCATATGGATTTCTCCAGAGGGCTACTCACTAAATGGCAGCTTCCTTTCCCTGGAACAAAGGCTCTGAGAAAAAGTATGTGAGAGAGTAAACATATCCCAGAGAGAAACCACAGTTCTTTTGTAACCCATTCTCAGAAGTGCCATATTATCACTTTTAGACTACTCTATTCATTATAATAGAGTCACTAAATCCAGCCCACACTGAGGTGGAAGGAATTACACAGGGCATAAAGAACAGGAGATGGGAATCATAGGGGAGCATCTTAGAGGTTGCCTACAATAGAAGTCCCACTGACTGGAATTCTAAAAGCACAACGTCTGACATAATGGAGAACCTTGAACTTTTGAGTGGAATTTGGAGACCAAAATAAAATATATAATGTCTTTGTGTATTGGGCCAGGGCCCATAGCTTTGGGCTGTGGACTTCAGCAAATAGACCAGGTGCATCTTATGACTCTATCCTCACAAATGTAACAGAATTTATTCTTGAATAAGTAAAAGGATTTTGTGGGCCCCTACCACATTGATATGAACCTCAGGAATATGAGATAAGGGAAAAACTAAATTAAACAACCATAAACCCAAAGCCAAAAAGATAAAGAAAGCTTGCATTCCAGATGCCTTTAGTATAAGAACTAGAGGCCTGGGGCACAAAATCCGTGCATGGGTAGGGTCCCTAGGCCTGGCCAGTGATCAGGGCCTACCAGGGCCTTCGTGCTACCAGCTGGAGCCTCCCTTCCCAGGATGCCGGCTGTCAGCCCGGGCCTTCATTCCGCACCACCCTCTGGTGGTCAGTGCACATCATAATGAGAGATAGAACTGCCAGTCTCCTGGTCGAACTCCGATGGGCCACTTTGTATAATTAATATATATATATATATATATATATATATATATATATATATATATACACACACACACACACATACACACACACACACACACACACACACACACACACACACACACACATATATATATATATATATATATATATATATATATATATGTTACAATATCCAAGAAACCATGTAATGACCTCAGTAAGTATACAGACAAATTTTCCAAAGTTTTAAAATGAAAAGAAAATGGTGATTTAAAACTATTTTCTTTCTCAAAACATCAGAGGACAAACTAAAGATATAATGACAATTATATTACAGAAGGATGTTTAAATGGAGACCAAAGTTTGCACAGATCACCTTAGACCAATTCTCAACTGGGAATGATATTGTTCCCTTATGGACATGGAACAATATCCAGATATATTTCTGATTGTTACAATTGGTCTGTGGTGGGTAGAGACCCAAGAATGATGCTAAATATACTACAACTAGAGACCTGGTTCACAAATTCATGCATGGGTGGGGGCCCATTGGGCCAGGCCAGCGGGGGGGGAGGGGCTGCAGGCAGTTGGCAGCCGGCCCCTCCCCTGACTGGGGTGTTGGGGGCCAATTGGGGCCCGGATCAGGCTGGTTGGCTGCCACAGGGCATGTCATAGTCACCGGTCATTCTGGTCATTCTGCCGTTCTGGTCGCTGGGCTTTTATATCTATAGATAGATGCTTAAAATAGCTCCTTAGAGAATTCTCTGGCCAAAATGTCAATAGTACTGTGATTAAGGAAACCTGCCTTTTGTAGACTTATGGGAAAGGTTAAAAAATAAAAATATAATAAATCTAAGAAATACCCAGATCTAATTTTTTTCAGAGAGGTCAGAAAAAGATCTATTGATGTAGTAGAGATTTCTGGGCCAGAAAAAAAAACACACACACACACAAAAACAAAGTTCTCTAAAGAAAATAAATATCCAGATGTTTCAGAAAAGAGTTGGACTAACTTCTTTGAGAACAATTTTAAAATATATAAAAATGTTTTAGTGCACATATCTTACAATCCAGCTACATAAAAATTATATATCAGTGATTATCCATAAGAAATCAAGAAATTTAAAGAGTACAGGGAATTCAAGATGTTTCACTTATATATACCTCTCTTTAGGGTGATGGCAGATGTTAACATTTCAATACTTTGGATATTGGTTATGTGAGTATATTAGATTACATCCATGCATATTAATATTAAGGGCATTATTTTAATCTGTGTACTTTAATGAATGCCTGGGCTATTTTATAATTTAAAATAAGGAAAAAATGCTGTAAAGATGTCTTTGACGGAACCTGAAAAACAACATTATTATGGTTGAATTATCTGTACTTATTTTAGTACAATGCAAATCCCAAAGTAGACTTTATCTTAATTCCTTTATATCCGTAATGGCTGCAATTAAAATGATATACAAGCTTAAGAAATAATTGTAGAGGAAATGAAGAAAATAAACAAGTGATTTTTCCCTGGCCACATAGTTATTGTCAGAGCTAGGACTACAGCCAGGGCATGTAAGTTTCAGAATACATGATCTTAACTTAAACAACATTCTATTTTTGTTAGTGAGTGAGTGGATAGATATTTTTCACAATTTTTATGAAATTAAAATAAGGTCAATGATTTAATTATTATATTAAATATATATAGAAGTTTGAATGGTTAGACATCAGTAAAAGAGAAATGAAATCAGATATTTTGAAGAGGGTATTGAATATAGGGAATTAGTTGAGTCTGTATTAGAGAAATGAAAAAGAAATACTGAGATAGAAAATTCATGCAACAAGCCTGATGGCTATAAGAATAAAGGGAAGAATCTTGGCTTTGAAAATATAAAAGTTTGTAGAGACCCTGAAGAAGTGGGATTTATAAACAGATGTTTATCAAGAAATTGGTTTCTATGGAGATAAATCAGGCTTCGCAACATAAAATTACAAATACTTCATAATGCTCTCATTAGTTTCACCTAATAGAAATTAGAAAAACAGGAGGTAAACCAGGACATGAAGCTGTCTTTTAAATCTAATTTCTATGCTCCCTGCCAACACAGTAAACTCCTAGCTTATATTCACGTTTCAATCAGAGTTCAAATACTGGTCCGATAAGGTCAAATAAATATCATGGTATTTTCAATAAGACTTTTTAAATGGAACTTTAATCAAAAGGTTTTTATGATAATACACTGAAGAAACGTTCCATGGGATGCTGTGCTAATGGTTGGGTCCCAGATAATGTTTTCTTCACTTAATTCCAGTAAATACTGTGCAATAATAATTTGTAAATAGTGGAAAGATATTCCATCTGTACTATTTCATATTTTTTCTCCTTTTATTTTATTCACAATGTAGCATAAAAATTACCAAGGGCAATTTAGGAACAACTATGTGTTGCAAATAAATTTGGATAAACTAAGATACCTGCCCTAGTTCACTTATTTTGAGGCAGAAGCAGACTTTTTAAAAATTTCCCTTAAGAGTTTTCAAAACAGGAGGATTTTTTCAAGACCAAAAAATACTTGAATTTCAATCTATAGTTTCATCTCTCACTTGTTTTACATCTCATTCATTCTGTCAATTCGTTGGATTTTGTTCACAATTATGAAAATTAATTAAAAAGTTTTTAAAATTGAGATATATAATTGGTATATAACATTATATTAGTTCAGGTATACATTATGATTCGAATATGTACATATTATGAAATGATCACAATAAAAAGTCTAATTACATCCATCATCCATCAAATAGATTTTGATAAAATTTTAAGGACCCTTAATTCACTTTCTAATTTTCAGAAAAAAAGTCCATTCTTTTAAGATATGAAGCATAAGTTATAGAAAAATATAATAAAGAGGCTAACAGTTGCTGTCACATGTCATAAATTTTTGAAATAACTGCTTCTAATCAAAGGATTATGTTCTACTTTGTGTGGTTTCCTGCTGTTTTCTCTTTCAACTTTTTGTACACTTCATTTAATGATTAACACATTGTCAGACCATAACGGCAAAATATAGAGGAAATTCCTTTTAACTTCAAGCAGAACTATGTGTGAGGACTTAAATTTTAATTTGTATCATACAGTTGAAGTGCAATTTAACTGGACATAAGAGAGAAATAAAATGTAGCTAATTTTAAGTGACTTTTTAAAGTGAAAAATTCAAACATAAAATACAAAGAAATAAAAAAGAACACTTAAAATTAGCAAAAGTTAATATTTTTCCCTATTGTCTTCAGATTCTTTTTGGAAGTTTTACTTTGATTTACAACTGTTTTCTTCTGCTCCACCTAAAAGCAGCTCCTATTATAATTTGACATATATCCTTTTGGAGATTTTGCATCCATACATACCATAGAGTATTGTGTTGTCAAATACTGTAGAAATGGATTACATATTTTTACACGTAGCTCTTTAATTCAGCATTACCTATTTTAGCTTTATAAAAGTAGATATATTTAGATTCAAATAGTATTACTATTACATATATATATATCATACATATTCCATATATATCATATACATTTATGTATTGTTGTTTCCAATCAGTTACTATTAAACATTATCTAATATGCCTTATTTTGTCCATTTGTAAACATTTCTCTAGGATAAAGAATTGTATATGGGAATTTCTGGATCTTGAAGTATGCACATTTTTCAACCTTACATTTGCAGAATTATGAGCAAAATGTAATGCTACAATGTGTCTTAGAGATAAGGAGAGTTTTGTTTTATTACATTCTCAATAATATAGTCATATTTTTAGTGAAATTGAATTGTTATAATTCAGTATTTCATTGTTTTATTAAATTTGCTGTTTATCAATTAGTTAACTTATTGATCTCTTTTCTTATTTTATAAATTATCTGTTCATATATTTTTGTTGTTTTCTTCACTTTATCACTATATCCCTTTATGATTATTTCTCTTTGTGCCTTATTTTATATTTCTTAACCTACATTTGAGGATGTGTTCATTGACAATTAGTTTGTTTTTTTGCCTTTGATCTATAACTTATCAGAAATGCATTTTGCATATGGTGCTAGATATGAATTTAATAATATATTTTCCCATTTAGTTTCCTCAATTTATTTATTTTGAAAGGTCAATTTTTTCATTTATTTCTAAGGGTTTTCCCACCTTTCAAAGAAACCATTTGTTCCGTGTTTCTTAGTAGCTTTTTTCTGTTTTATTGATCTACTTATAAATTTTCAAATAATGCAATATTTCCAAAAGAAGCTTAATGAGTCTTGCATTGAAATAAAAAAGTCTTCATTTTGATTCTTCATGCAAAACACTGTCTTTGTATTCATCCTAATTTCTTTCACATGATTTTGTTGTGGAATAGTATTTTTATTGGTATATAATTCACATGCCATAAAATTTAACTCTTTAAAGCATACTATTCAGAGATGATTTGAATATTCAAGATTTAGTACAAAAATCATAATTACCTAATCCCAGCATATTTTCATTACCTCCAAAATAAGTTCCCATAGCTATTAACATTTACATCTTATTCCCTGCTCTAACCCTATCCTCTGATAAACAATAAACTATTTTTTTTTCTCTATAGATTTTCCTATTCTGGGCATTGCATATAAATAGAATCAAATAGTATGTGGTCTTTTGCCTCTGGTTTTTTTCAATTAGCATATGTTTTCAAGGTTCATCAGTGATGTCGCATGTGTTAGTACTTGATCTTTTTCATGATTGAATAATATTCAATTAATTCATACACCATTTTTTGTTTATCCAATCATCAATTGATAGACATAAGGATTGCTTCTATTTTTTTTATTATATAAAATGCTTCTATAAATAATTAAATACATGCTTGTGTGTAGCTATATGTTTTTAAAATATTTCTGTATATATACTTAGGATTGGAATTTCTGGATCATGAAATAAAGTGAAAAAATAAGAGATTTTAGAAACAGGATATCTGTGCAGGTGCAAATGAAGGAATATGGGATGATGATATGGATATTTAATGCAACTGTAAACCTCACACATGTCCTGGTTATTTTCAGAAACCAAAGCAGGACTGAATATGTGATAAAGTTAATCCATTTGTCTTACCAAGTCAAAACTCCTATATTCTAAACCTGTTTACTAAACATGGTACACAAACATCAGACAACACTCTGCTATTAATGAAACACATATATTGGGGTAAAGTAATATTTCTGCTTATGAGAAACAGATACCATCCTCCTCAGAGGATCATTAACTTGAAAACTAATAGCTTTTCTCTACCTAGATTAAACCATTTTCTTTGAAATTTCCCCTTGTAAGGCAATGTATAGCATTTACTGGCTGAACAGAAGAGACAACATACTCCCAACAAGAACAAAAATAACAACACCCTCCACCCACCAAAAGAAATGGCTGAACATTAGAGCCCTGGATATACTGAAATCATTCTGATGGACCTGGAATCCTGGATTATTTTCTCTTGGCCCATTTTCCCTCAGTTCTCCAGAACTATTGGGGGAGGGTTTGAGTCTCGCCACCCACCAAGTCATTCTAGTATTTCTAAAAAATCAGTTCACAGTAGCCTCAGTTATTCGAAAACTTATCTGTTCTTATTTTATTTGTCCTCCAAAATGCAGAAATTCACTCCTTAAAATTTGTATTTCTAAGAGCTCCTGGTCATCAGTGCTGAAGAAAAGGGTATAGAAGCATCTAGAGATTTTCAGACTGGGTAAAATAAAGCCCCCAGATTGGGAGAAATGAGCCCTTTCAGGGGAGCCCAGAATTAAAAAAAATGATTATGGACCAATTCCCTAGTAGATTTCTACCACCAGAATGAGGTGGACATGAGCAGACGTACAGTCCATATCTGAGATAGCAAAAACATGAAAGATCAACTAACAGGGGCTATCTAGAGATGAGCTCTCTGGTTAAGCATTTATTTGTATTGGAATCAAGTCAGATTGAATCAGAGTTAAAACAGAGTCTAGTGGTGGTATAGTAGAGAGCATTGGTATTGCAGGTGGGGTTGAAAGTCAAATAAATCAGTGGAATCAATGAGGTGAGTCAAGTATGGTGAAAGATTGATATCCTGAGAGAGTGAGGTCTAGATAAAAAGTGAGGTCTGGTTGGGAAACAGGTTCCAGTGCCCAAGTGTGTGCTAGAAGTAAAGGGGGCAAAGCAATAAGTGGGTCAAAAAACAGACCATAATGAATGTGGGATCCCAGTGGTAAAAAGGGCTATAGTCTCAGAGAGGCACCCAGCAGTGATGATAAAAATATACTAGTAAAATCGAGGGGTAGTTATGTCCAAAACAGTGAAATCCAGATGTAGAATGGTCAAGTATAGTATTGATTCAGAGAAGCTATGAAAGCCAAAGGGACCAGGAGGAGCAGCATCTTCCACAGGTTCTCCGCACAGGAGAAGGGGTGTTCAGCTCCTACAGTGAGGATATAACACCTCTAACATCAGGGATCTTAGTGTCATTGTTGTAGAAACTTGCAGTGAACAAGAAGCTTGCTCACCTGGCTGAGGGGACAGAAGATAACAAGCTTCAGCCAGAAGCAGAACAGGGACAGATGGGCCTGGAAGGTCTGGCCAAGGTCATAGTCCCCACAAACCTATTACCCAAAGGTCTTATGTCACATTTTCTTTCTTCTGAATCCCCACTCCCATGTCAACACTAGGCCGCAATGGGACCCCAGAATTGAATAGTCCATGTAAACAAGATAACTACAAGAAAGATAGAAATGACATTAATCAAGTGTTGTTGAGAGAATTCCATTTCGGTGGCACCTCAGCTGCTTTTAGGTGAGCTCTGCAAGCTGGAAATAATGAGGATTACACATGGAAATATTATAGGAAGGAGGCTAAAAAGAATGGTCCACTGGCAACAGAATCTTACAATAATTGACCCCGAGAGCTCTGGGGATTAGGATATAAAGTCAAAAATTCCATGGCAAGAACAAGGTTCATGTACATTCAATGATGTATCATATATTGTGTTTTTAATCCACGTTATCTTAGTAAATAATCACAAAAACTTGTGAGTTTCATAGGTTACATGTTCTCTCAAAGAAGGAGTCTAATACCTAGGGAAGTTAACAATTTATACAAATTTGGACTCAGAAGTCCTACCTCTAAAGCCAACCAATAATCTTTCCTGTATATCTCATACCACCAACCAGTGAGGAAGATTCATCATTGCTTAATTCTCATGGATAGGCAAAGCAGAAAATCTGAGAAAGATTCCAGTTCTGATTTCCTTTCTATGGATCTCTGCTCTGAGGTTCCTGTTTGTCTGAGAAGGACCGGACTTAGAAAATGATGTCCTCTTAGATTGTGAACCAGGGCATCATTGAAAGGAGAATTTAAGATTCACTCAGGTTGTACAGGGATGAATAAACAGAATCTTACCCTTTAATGTTTCACTTTTTTCACCTTCTTGATTTTGTGTTGGTGCTAAAAGATAAGGATAAAAAAATTAGTGCCTAGGATCTAATTCTCTATTATCTCTCTCTTGGCAAGCTCCAATATGAATAATATTGCTTGCTACATTAAATTAATTGAGACCTGATCTATCTTTTTATTCATTTTCCTTCATTGAAAAACTAAAATTATGAAGGATATTCTGCTTGTGGTCCTCAATTCATATTATAGTCAGTAGTCTTCTACTAAAAGAGGACACAAAATACAGGTGCACTATGCCTCTTCAAATAGAACTCAATTCTTTGGGCCAGAATAAATTTTTAGTATATAATAAGAAGTTTCTAGAGACTTAGTATTGCTCTGTAATAAGTCATGAAAAGAGGAATCACTTGTCCTAAGACACCTGATATAGGAAGGATATTAAGACATATGACATGTAGGGCTTTCTCCCCTGTGTGTACTTTGAACACTCTCAGTGACCCATATAACCAATGAGTCTTTGTGTCTGAAATTTTACTCTAAATCTTTCTACCACATCCAGATAGGTAGAATGTGAACTGTGAATAGAAGCCTCTGTCCCTGATCTAACCATTGATGACTCTACCACTTTCCCCAGAGAAGGGGTTGAAAAACTATAGTCAATGTGCGAATCGCCACCTTATGTCTATTGTACAACATAGTAAAAGTAAATTTGAACAGATGGACATCTGCAATCAGTTTGGCCCATTGGCTTTGTCCCTTTGAGCTTTTTCCTTTGAGATTCTCTGACTTTGATTCTTCCAGCTGTTATCACCACACCTAGTCCCCAAAAATGTGTGTTTCCAATATTAAAACAGTTTTAGCAAGCTCTGTCACAGCCAAAACTGTAGGATTCTGTGCAACTGATGTTCCATTTCAACAAGGATTTTACAAAACACGAAGAAAGGAAAGGAACAAAAAAATTGAAAACTTTTATGTTATGTACGTGTCATGCAACATGAAAAAAAATCAAGAATCACATGATTTCAAACCCTTATTTTGTCATATATTAGCTGTATAAGTAATTTGGGGTAAGTCGTTTCCCCCTTTCTTCTTCACTTTCTTTATCTAGACTATGGAGACTAAAATCCCAGTTGTTTGCAGTATCAGCTCCAATGTGGTAGTGACAGCTGGAAGAATCAAAGTCAGGAAATCTCAAAGGGAATTAATGTGCCGGGGGGTAGGGGAGGCTGGGGGAAGGTCAATTGAAAAAAAAAAAGAGACATATGCACTACTATTTGTAATACTTTAAACAATAAAAAAAAAACGTAATGGGCAAAGTTAATGGAAATATATATACATATATCATAATAGGCACTTGATAAATGCCAGTTACTATTAAGAATATCAATAGAACCAATGAGGAGCATTATTGTACCTGAAATTTATTTATTCAGAAATAGCTAAATAGCTGAACTCTTATTCTTGGTGGTCTACACCACTTTGCTGTGATATTGAGAAGATCCTAATTATTCTTGTACAACTGGCACAGCTCTTGGTCCATAATCTATTGTTAGCATATTCTCCCTACCAAGGTGGGATGGTGAAATGTTTTATTCATTTTCATTCATCCTTTTTTTTTTACATGTTAAGGAATATTATAGTGTCACTGATTCAATGTGTCAGGGAACCTCAAGAATATTGTCAGTTTTGATAATTTGCTAGAATTAAAAAAACTTGGAAAACGAAAGCTGTTTCTCTCATAACTGTGGTTAATTATAGCAAAGGGATACAGAATAAAAGAATAAAATCAGCCAAAGAAATGGTTTCATAGGGTGGCGTCCAAGAGAAACGATGCATGGGATTCCAGTTGTTCTTTCCTTCTCTCAGTAGTGGTAAGTCAACATTTAGAATGTGTTTCCAACCAGGAAGCTCACTTCAAGCTTTTGTGTCCAGGATTTTGTTGGCCGTCAGTCATGTAGACATGGAGTGTTACATGAGTGACTTTGGCTACTTAGTCTCTAGTCCCATTAACCCAAAGAGGTCAAACTGATACATGTATATGAGGGTCTCAGGTAAGAACATCAGATGTTCATTCTAAATAACATTACTTAGCATAAACTATTTGATGTGGCCTAAGGTCTCAGGTATACTAGTACAAAGACACTCTTCTCAGACAAGACCTTTTTTCAGAGGGTTCAGAGCTAACCTCATAGGAGTTGATCAAAGATTAGTCATTACTTTGAAATATGCAGGGTTTGAGCACCCTGAGACTGATTAGTTACATTTTTAACTGCATAGGCAAGAATAGTGTCTTCCCTAAAATGAACCTTGAGATGATTCACTTAACCTCTCACTTAAACTCAAAGCTGCCTTCCCTCTGCCCCTCCAATCCCCACCACACACACCACCACCACCCTGCAGGAGGAATAGCATCTTACCCACATGAAGCTAAATCAATAGGATCGATTCCAAACTAGATCACATTCCTTTCCAGCGCATCCATAGAAATCTGCTAGACTCTAGAGTCTAGAGAGTCCTTTGCCTCAGCCTACTTTCATGTTTTGAGGACCACTTCCAGTGGTCAGTCATGAGATTTCAACGAGACTTTTATATTTATTTTCAAAGATATTCTAAGCCAGAATAAGCCTGCCCCATATTTTCTTTACCATATGTTGTATTTACTTCGGTACATATTTTTTGTTTATTCTTTGAAACTCAATTTAGTTGTCCTCTTCTGTTAGTATTTCATTGTTGCCAGCCTCTTTAAGAATACAAACAAATATGCAGATTCAAATATCCTACTACTTTGTGCCCAGTGCACCATGTTAAACATCTATAGAGAAATCTATAGTTGAGTGGAGCGTTTGAATTGCATTTCTATATTTTAGCATGCAAATCTCGAGAGATGATATGTGTGCTAACCCAGATAATTGATTGAGACATTAGTCATTTCCAATTTAAAATGAAGCATGAGACAATGTTATATATTTAAATGGCAAAAATTAAAGGATAAATCCAATAGTGAAAGAAGGAATACCAAATTATGGTGCTGAGTTTTCCTCATTGCAAATACATACTGTTTTGTAGAAGTGTTTTTATATTAGTTTCTTGTAAATCAAATATTTTTGATGCATAATCCCATGTTCTTAGGAAATCATTCACAGACATAGCATTTCAAGGCTTCCATGTGACAAAACCATTTTTAGAACAAAAAGAAAAATTAAGTTACAAAGACCTGTGATATTATATGACAATCAATATTTCTGTTCACATCTTTCCTTATCAAAAGGAAAACGAATTAAATATTTTTATTTCTAGGGAATGTATATCATTCAGGGTTCCACAGGGAAACAGAACCAGTAGAATTGATATATTTATATTTTTAATATTTTATATTATATATTAAATATAGTATTTATTGAATAGGTTTATATTAATTTTATGAATTATTAATGTGTTTGAAGAAATTGCCTTATGTAGTTGTGGCCTCTGGCATGTCTGAATTCCGTGGAGGAGGCCATCATGCTGGAAACCCAGGAGTTCATGCTGCAATGTTGAGAAAGAAGTTCTTCTCTTGGGAACCTCAGTTTTTACCCTTAAGGTCTTCAAATGATTGGATGAGGTCTCAGCTCACTATGAAAGGTCATCTCCTTTGCTTAGAGAACTTCTTGTAGAAGTTAACCACAGCTACAAAATACCTTCAGAGCAACACCTCAATTAAGGTCTGATACTATAACCTAGACAAGATTACACAGAAACTAACCATCATAGGGTAGAAAATGAATTTCAAGAACAGAACATAAAAATTATAAAAAATGTGCATTATATCTGAAGACCCAAACAGCTAGAGGCTGTCAGTTACCAGCATTCCTAGTGGCTTAATGGAAAGCCTGCCCATAGCTAACTCAGGAGTTTTCCTTTAGATTTATATGCACTTTTGTGTACCTTTTGAGTATTCTAAAACTGCATGCAATTTTTAATAAACATATATTAAAAACCCACAGAAGTAAACAAAATGATTACATGTTTCAAAATGAAAGGATTATCATTGACTAAGGACTAATATGAATGTCATAGGCACATAAAAATTGCATTAAGAATACTAAAAAGAGAGGCTTGTGGAGAATCCTCACAGCAACAAATGCTTGTAATGTTCCCTTCAGAGCTAGAAGGAAAAGAGAAATGCTAACAGCAGCTTTTAGAGTTTCATAACAGATAAATGACAAAACTGCCAACTCCCATTTTGATGATTTTTGTATTTGTCAAAGAGAACAACTAAAAATGTTTAAAATAATATAGTTGACATCATTTTGAAGTATTGAAAGTGAAAATCTTGAGAGATCCTATGATAATTCAACTGTTCTAAATAATTTCTGCCCTCTGGATCCAGGTGGCTAGCAATGTACAGAGGAATTCACCAAAGTATCATTGATAATCTTTAAGTTATAACTGACAGCACGAGTGATACTTAAGTAAGATAGAAATCAATACTGCATCAACAATTTTTAGACAATACAGAAATGCATTTTATATTCCAGTGTTGTCCAATAGGAATATATAGGGCTCATTTGTAATACTAAATTTTCTAGTTGTCATAAAAATATATAGGATCTGCTGAAATTAATGTTAACCTTATCTTTAATTTAATTTAATATGTCTAAAATAATACATTTCCATATGCAGTCAATAAAAATTAATAGTAAGATATTTCACAACACTAAATTTTTAATAGCTGGCTCTTACTTTACACTTATAGCCCATCTTCATTTTACACAAAATTTTCATTGGCTATTAAAAAACTACATTTAAAACTAAAGATTAATTTTCTTTAACATTTAAATCTGCATTTTCATTCCTAAATGTCAATGTTATATATGTTCAAGATAATAACATTCGCTATCCTTTTTGTCACCAAATTATGATTAACATCAAAATTTAATGGAATGTTCAATAAGTTGAAAAGCAACTTTATTTTTTAATTTGTTGATTTTTTATTTATCCTGCAAGATACATTATTTATCTCCTTGGATGACATAATATTGAATGTAAAAAAAGAAAAAAGAAAAAAACAACAACAAAAAACAACAACCCACCACATAAACTTATAGAGCACAGGTTGGTCACAGTCTAAATTATTACTGTCATCATTCTTATGATTAGCCATTATATAAGACACTGGGAGCTAAATACAGTACTAAGTATTTTATATAGCATTTAATGCTAATAACAATTCTATGAAGTATTATTTCCATCTAGACTCAATGAGGTTCAACATCGTACAGCTCACCATTGATTGAACCTCAATTCAAAAGTTCATGCTATCAACTTGCATGAAATCTGTTTCCTGATGAAAATATATCCTAAAATGTATTTCCTTATAACATGGGCCAAAAAGAAAATTACGACATTGGTTAAATTTGTTTCAGAATCAGTAGTTCTGGACCACCAGTGCCTTTTTGGACTCACAGAAATGTCCATGTATCAGTATTAATTTTTTCTTTTGCTTTTTAAAGAATTGATTAATATATTTTAATATAAAAATTTTAAATGGAATTGCCATGTGTTCCAGTGATTTTGGTTCTAGGAATATATTATAAACTAGAAGCCCGTTGCACGAAGATTCGTGCAATAGGCCTTCCTTCACCTGGCTGCCGGCACCAGTTTTCCTCCGGCACCGGGGACCCAGGCCTTGGCTCTGGCCACCTGCCGATTGGAGCGGCGGGAGGTGTGGGTGGCGGGACTCACGAGTCCTGACGCCCGCGCCTTCTTCCTGCTGGATCGGCTGCCCCGAGTCCCACTGCCCGTGCCTCCCGCTGTCCCGATCGGTCCCCCCTCAGCAGTGGCCGATGGGGCGCCTCCCGCCGGCCCGATCATTCCCTCCTCAGCAGCGGCTGATCCGGCTGGCAGGAGGCATGGGGGGTGGGACTTGTGCGATTGGGGGCGGGGCAGCGTGTGGGGGCTGCCATCTTTGCTGGGTTAATTTGCATAGCGCCCTGATTGGCTGTGGACATAGCAAAGGTACAGTCAATTAGCATATTACTCTTTTGTTAGGTAGGATAACCTGAAACACAAATCAGAAAGAATATATGCACCCCTATATTCATAGCAGCACAATTTACAATAACTAAGATCTGGAAATAGTCCAAGTGCCCATCAGTACATGAGTAGATAAAAAAGCTGTGGTACATTTACACAATGGAATACTAGGCAGCTGTAAAATAGAAGGAGCTTCCCAGCCAGTGTGGCTCAGTGGTACAGCATCGACCTATGAAGCAGGAAAAAATGGTTCCATTCCTGGTCAGGGCACCTTCCCAGGTTGCAGGCTCAATCCCCAGTAGTGAGGCAGCCAAACAATGATTCTCTCTCATCACTGATGTTTCTATCTCTCTCTCCCTCTTCCTTCCCCTCTAAAATCAATAAAAAGATATTTAAGAGCAGCCTCAACTGCCCAAGGAGCAGCCGCCACCCGCAACTGCCCAAGGAGCAGCAGTGGCCACTGACAGTGCTAAAAGCTGCAATGGCCCAAGGAGCAGCAGCAGCGGCCACACACAACCTGGCGAAAAGCCACATGAGCAGTAGCAACCTGGACTGCCCAAGGAGCAGCCACCCTAGTGGGAAGAAAAAAGTCACACAAGCACAGAAAGTCCCAAACAAGATGAACCCAAAAAGACCCACACCAAGACATGTCATAATTACAATGGGAAATGTCAATGACAAAGAGAGAATCTTAAAGGCTGCAAGAGAGAGACAGAAAGTTACCTGCAAGGGATCTCCCATTAGATTATCCAATGATTTCTCAACAAAAACACATCAGGTAGAAAGGCATTGAAGGAAGTATACAAAGTGATGCAAAACAAGGGACTGAATCCAAGAATATTATACCCAGCAAGGCTGTCATTCAAAATTGAAGGGGAAATCAGGAACTTCACAGACAAAAAAAAGGCTGCAGGAGTTTATCACTAACAAGCCAGCAATGCAAAAAAATGCTAAAGGGACTGTTGTAAAAAGCAGAAAAAAAAGGGGGAGGGCGGGAGAAGGAACGCAGGCACAAAAAATAAAAATGGCTACAAATAAGTACCTATCAATAATAACATTAAACATAATGGACTAAATGCTCCAATTAAAGACATCAAGTGGCTGAATGGGTAAGAAAACATGACCCATATATATGCTGTCTACAAGAGACCCACCTCAGAACTGAAAATGAAGTGATAGAAAAATATATTTTAGGCAAATGGAAATAGCCAGGGTAGCAACAGTTACGTCTGACAAAATAGATTTCAAAGTGAAGGCCATAACAAGAAATAAGGAAGGCCACTTCATAATACTAAAGAATTGATACAATAAGAGGATATAACTCTGGTAAACATATATGCACCCAATGCAGGAGCAACAAAAAACTTCTAGAAGATATCAAGGGGTAGATCGACAGCAATAGGATCATAATAGGGGACTTTAACCTTTTGTACTCGGATGTCGAGTGTGACTCGACACGGTTAGCATTAGAATAAAGGAATCGAGAAAAAAGCAAGCGAGTGCAAAGGGTTAATACCCCACTCACATCACTGGATAAATCCTTAGACAAAAAATCAGCAAAGAAACAGCAATCCTAAATGACTCACTAGATCAGATGGACTTAATTGACATATTCAGATCTTTTCACCCCAAAGCTACAGAATATATATTCTTCTCAAGTAAACACGAAACATTTTCAAAGATAGACCACATATTGGGACACAGGCAAAGTCTCTCCAAATTCAAGAAGATTGAAATCATATCAAGCATCTTCTCAGACCACAATGGCATAAAATTAGAAAGCAACTACAATAAAAAAATTCAAACACTTGGAGGCTGAATAGCACGCTATTAAACAATGATTGGGTTACCAAAGAGATCAAAGAAGAACTTAAAAACATCCTGGAAACTAATGACAATGAAAACACAACAATTCAAAACCTATGGGACACAGTGAAAGCAGTCCTGAGAGGGAAGTTCATAGCATTACAGGCCTACCTCAAAACAACAACAACAACAACAACAACAAAACATACAAGAAAAACTGGTAATAAATTATCTAACTCTACACCTTAAAGAATTAGAAAGAGAGCACCATAAAAAGCCCATAATCAGCAGAAGGACGGAGATAATAAAGATCAGAGCAGAAATAAATGACATAGAGACCAAAAAAACCCCACAAAAAAACCAAAATAATACAAAAGATTAATGAAAACAAGCAATGGTTCTTTGAAATGATAAACAAGATTGATGAACCTCTAGCCATGCTCACCAAAAAGCAGAGAGGACCCAAATAAACAAAATCAGAAATGAAAGAGGTGAAATAACAACAGACCCCATAGAAATACAAAGGATTATATAAAAAAAAAATACTATGAACAACTCTACTCCAACAAACTAAACAACCTAGAGAAATGGACATATTCCTAGAAAAATATGACCTTCCAAAATTCAATCAAGAAGAATAAAAAAATCTCAACAGGCTGATAACTAAGGAGGAAATTAAAGCAGTCACCAAAAAACTTCCAGCAAACAAAGCCCAGGGCCAGACAGCTTCACAGGGGAGTTTAACCAAACATTCAAAGAAGAACTAAAACCTATCTTCGTCAGACTATTCCAAAATATTCAAGAGGAAGGCATACTTCCAAACTCTTACTATGAAGCCAGCATTACCCTAATCCCAAAACCAGATAAACACACTACAAAGAAAGAGAAATACAGGCCAATATCCCTGATGAACATAGATGCTAAAATCCTCAACAAAATTCTAGTAAATTGGATGCAGCATTACATTAGGAAGATCATACACCATGACCAAGTGGGATTTATTCCAGGGATTCAAGAATGGTACAATATCCACAAATCAACAAACATGATACATCACATAAACAAATTGAGAGACAAAAATCACATAATCATATCAATTGATGCAGAAAAGGCTTTTGACAAAATCCAACACCCTTTCCTGATAAAAACTCTCAGCAAAGTGGGAATAGAGGGTTCATATCTCAACATAATAAAAGCCTTATATGACAAACCTACAGCAAACATCATACTCAATGGGTAAAAACTAAAACCATTTCCCCTAACAGGAAAAAGACAGGGATGCCCACTTTCAACATTACTGTTCAGCATAGTACTGGAAGTGCTAGCCATAGCAATCAGACAAGAAGAAAAAATAAAAGGCATCCAAATTGGTAAAGGAGAAGTAAAATTGTCATTATGCACAGATGACATGATATTGTACATAGAAAATTCTAAAGACTCCATCAAAAAACTACTAGAATTAATAAATGAATTCAGCAATGTAGCATGATACAAAATGAACACCCAGAAATCTATGGCTTTTTTAATACACCAATAATGAACTCACAGAAAGAGAAACTAAAAAAAAAAAAAAATTAATCCCATTTACCATTGCAACCATAAAATTAAGATACCTAGGAATACATTTAACCAAGGAGGTAAAGGACCTACACTAAAAATTACAGGATGCTGAAAAAAGAGATAGAGGAAGAGATAAACAAATGGAAGAATATACCATGTTCATGGATTGTTAGAATCAACATCATTAAAATGTCCATATTACCCAAAGCAATCTATAGAGTTTTTGGGTAGTATTAAAATACCAATGATATACTTCAAAGACCTAGAACAAACTTTCCAAAAATTCATCTGGAATAAAATAAGACTCTGAATAGCTGCAGCAACCTTGAGAAAGAAGAACAAAGTTGGAGGGATCACAATACCAGATATCAAGCTACACTATAAAGCCACTGTTCTCAAAACTGCCTGGTACTGGCACAAGAACAGACATATAGACTAATGGAACAGAACAGAGAACCCAGAAATCGACCCAAGCCATTATACTCAATTAATATTTGATAGAGGAGGCAAGAGCATACAATGGAGTCAAGACAGTCTCTTCAATAAATGGTGCTGGGAAAATTGGACAGATAATGCAAAAAAATTAAACTAGACCACCAACTTACACCATAGACAAAAATAAAGTCAAAATGGATAAAGGACTTAAACGTAAGATGGGAAACCGTAAAAATCTTAGAAGAAGCCATAGGCAACAAAATAGCAGATATTTGTCGTAGCAATATATTTAATGATACAGCTCCTATGGCAATGGAAACTAAGGAGAAAATAAACAAATGGGACTACATCAAAATAAAAAGCTTCTGCACAGCAAAAGAAACCACCAACAAAACAACAAGAAAGCCCACTGCATGGGAGAACATATTTGCCATTGTTATCTCTGGTAATAGTTTAATCTCCAACATTTACAGGGAACTCATACAACTTAACAAAAGGAAGATAAACAATCCAATCAAAAAATAGGCAAAGGACCTAAATAGATACTTTTCAAAAGAGGACACACAGAAGGCCAAGAGACATATGAAAACATGCTCAAAGTCACTAATCATCTGTGAGATGCAAATCAAAACAACAATGAGGTACCATCTCACACCTGTCAGAATGGCTATCATCAACAAATCAACAAACAACAAGTGTTGGTGAGGATGCGGAGAAAAAGGAACCCTCGTGCACTGGTGGTGGGAATGCAGACTGGTACAGCCACTGTGGAAAACAGTATGGCGTTTCCTCAATAAATTACAAATGTAACTTCCATTTGACCCAGTAATACCACTTCTAGGAATATATTCCAAGAAAACAGAAACACCAGTCAGAAAGGATATATGCACCCCTATATTCAAGGCAGCACAATTTACAATAGCTAAGAATTGGAAACAGCCTAAGTGCCCATCAGCAGATGAGTGGATTAGAAAACAGTGGTACATCTACACAATGGAATACTATGCTGCTGTAAAAAAGAAGGAATTCTTACCATTTGCAACAGCATGGATGGAACTGGAAAGCATTATGCTAAGCACAATAAGCCAGTCAGAGAAAGATAAATATCACATGATCTCACCCATTTGCAGAATATAATGAACATAAACTGATGAACAAAAATAGAAACAGTCATAGAAGCATCAAACAGACTATCCAACCTTTGAGGGAAGGCATGGAGTAACGGGGTAAGAGATCAACCAAAGGACTTGTATGCATGCATATGAGCATAACCAATGGATACAGGCAGTGGGGGGTTGAGGGCATGTGCTGAGGTGTGGGGGCGGCCAGGGCGAGGTCAATGGGGGAAAAATGAGACTTATGTAATACTTTACATAATAAAGACTTTAAATTTAAAAAACACACAGGTATTTTAAAAAAGAAGGATCTTTGAGACAACATGGAGAGCATTATGCTAAACGAAATAAACCAATCAGAGAAAGACAAATATCACATTATCTCACTTATATGTGGAATCTAATGAACAAAATAAACTGACAAACAAAATCGATCCAGAGACATGGAAGCATGCAACAGACTGATGAGTCTCAGGTGGAAGGTGGGGGGAGGGGGAGAGGGGAGTAGGTACATATTAACCAAAGAACTGATATGCATATATGCATAACCCATGGACATAGACAGTAATGCAATGAAGGCCTGGGAAGATGGCAGGAGTGGGGCGGAGGGGATCAATGGGGAAAAAAATGGGGGACATCTATAATACTTTTAACAACAAAGATAATAAAATTGAGATTAATACCAACTTAATTTCAATAGTATGCAAAGCTTTTTTATATAACTAGCTAATAAAAAATGGTATTATTTTATATATATTGTTTTAATTTTGTAGCCAATTTACATAACACTGTTGATTACAATGAAACATTGTAATATAGATTCCTAGTTAGAAGTGTCTATAGATTTTCTTTTTCACATTACAAAACATTTTAATTTCAACTTCTATTTTATACCTGTCTAGGTAAGTTACACAGAAGTATTTTCATTTCTTCAGTTTTATACTTAGCTCGTACCTAAGCAGGACGGTAAATATAAGTTCTGTGGAATCTTTGGAGAACTCTAAATTATAATAGAAAATAAATTATGTTAAAATGAGATTATTCTTTAAAACAAATAATAGCCACTAGTTTGACACTCATAGGCTATATATTGACAACATTTGTGGTAAATTTCAAAGCTTTTGAAGACAAAATTTACGTGGAAAGAGGACTGAGCTTCACACAATTCAGTTTTGACATTGCTATAAAGGTAATTTCACTGTCAGTTGTTTGGTGGCTTAACTGAATAAAACTGTGTGCGAAATTTCTGTCTTAGTATCCTTTTAGTTTCTAACAAATTTTCATAATTAAAATAATTTATTTGATCGTTTCTTGATAAAACAATAATTTTCTTTTTGTGCAAGAACCAAAGTCATTTTATACCTATCCAAGCTTATAAGTTAGATCCTGTTGAAAAAACTGAACTATTATAGGTAGATACTAAATTTTGTTTTCAGGGGACTAAATTTAGCAATTCTTTTAGTTGTTCAAAGTTGTTATGAATTTCCTAGAAATGTTTAAATATTGCTCATTTTACTAGTTTCTGAAGGTGAAGGATTATATAACTGATTTAATATGGATCTTTTTTTTAAATTGTCATTTTCAGCTATAATTTCCTTCTAAGTACTTCTTTGGCTATATCTCATATTGTTTTTAAGTTTTCATTCATGTTAATGTATTTTCTAATGTCCATTATTATTTCTCTTTGATCCATTGCTTGTTTAGAAAAAGTTGCTATTTATATATCTGTAAATTTCCACGTTTCATTTAGCTATTGTGTTATAGTTTTATTTTCTTGTGGTTGGAGAACATACTCTGTATGATTTCAACTTTTTAAATTATTAAAATATGTACTGTAGCCTAATATATGGTCTACCCCAGAGAATGTACCATGTGCACTTGAAAAAAAAAAGTGCATTCTGCTGTTTGGTAGAATGTTCTATAAACAAGGTGGGGCAAATGTAGATTTATAGTCATAATACAAATAAATTAATTAATTAATAATACTAGAATAAAACTCTGTTTCACATACACAACTGTATATGTCCTTTTACTCCACACTGTGTGTTGGGTATATTTACTTCGATTGTAATGGTGTTCAAGTCTTTTACTTCTTTGTTGATCTTTTACTTGTGCTAATCATTATTGAAATTAAGGCAATCATATTTCCATCTATCATTATCAAACTGCATATTTCTCTCCACAGTTTCATCAGCTTTTTCTTTATGTATTTTGAGGCTCTGATATTAGGTGCATATATGTTTAAATTTATTTTTTGATAATGAATTGACTCTTTTATTATTATTAAGCGCTCTTTGTCTCTAGTAACTTTTTTGTTTTTTTTACAGTACATTTTGCTTGATATGAGTATAGCCAAATTTTCCAAGGTATATCTTTTCCCATTGTATTTTAAAAGTACTATGTTTGCCCTAACCGGTTTGGCTCAGTGGGTAGAACATCAGCCTGCGGACTGAAAGGTCCCAGGTTCGATTCTGGTCAAGGGCATGTACCTTGGTTGCGGGCACACTGCCAGTAGGGCGTGTGCAGGAGGCAACTGATTGATGTTTCTCTCTCATCTATGTATCTTTTTTTTTTTTTTTAAAGGCATGTTGAAATGTATTAGAATCAGAACCTGTACAAAAAAAAAAAAAAAATTAAAATATAACCTGAAACTGTTCAAGTTCAGAAAGGCTAGTCAAGTCCTTTTCTCTTGCCAAGAGAATGCCATCATTAGAGGACTCTGGGTCATCAGCCAAGGAGGGGTGGAAAGAAACAGACAGAAGCAGAAACAGGTCCTTCCCGAGCAGGCTGGGCCTCAGCACCACCATCCCTACCACAGATGCAGCCAGGAGTAATTAAAGATCTGGGGAGAGCAAGTGTTGGCAGACAGTCCCAGTGGGCAGCTGGGCCTTCACACCGAAAACCAGTCTGAGTAGTCAGGCAGCAGAGAACACCACACTGGAAGAAGTTTCTGCCACCGAGCAGACCCACAGCACCCTCCACTGGTGCTCAGATACCAGACATCAGTTAACCTAGTGCTCCCAACTAATGAGAGATTTGAGCTGGGCTTAAGAGGCTGAGTAAACATAGCCCAGCATCACATCCCTCCATGGCCTGACTGGAGCTGCCAACAAGGGACAAGGCAGGGGAAGGAAAACAAAGCATTTTGATACCTGGCTAGAGTGCCTGCACCATTGTGGGTACTGTGGTACATGGGGCTGGAGGAGTGCCCCCTCCTCACTCAGAGGAGCCTCCTTTGCAGTCATCCCTGTGGGCTGGTTAAAGCTGCCTCCGGCTATGACCAGCCTGACCAAATGACATGGAGCAAAAGAAAAACTGGGAGAGACAAGCCCTTAAACAGAGACAAGAACCTCCTGGAGGGAAGCTGGGCAGTGTTGACCCTGTTGGGATGGCATCAGTGGAGCCCCTGAATCTGAAGGGAACAACTGGGGAAGGAGGGCATGGGCGAGGGAAAGGAGTTAACGGTTCTTCTGGAATAGTACCAACAGGAAGGGGAGGTGCTGGTGAGGGGACGGGCAGGTCTGGAACTCACTGAAGGTAGAGAGAGGAGGAAATAGGCCCTAGGTGTCCCCTCCCCACCTGCCCAGGCCTGGTGAGTGCCAGCTGCCCTAGCCAGCCCTAGTGCGGCTGGAAACCAGACCTTTCACTTTGGACATCTTCTTGGTGGGCTGCCTCTGCTCGGCGTGAGGGGGACACTCCCATTCGGCCAGTTGTTGCTCCATCTCCTGAGCCGAGGAAGATGCTGTGGCCTTGAGGGTCTTCTTGATGTTGGTAACCTCTGCCTCTACCTGCTGCTGAGTTCGGCTGTGGTTCTCCTTGTACTGGTTGGATCTCAGAACTTGCTGCTCAATGCCTAGCAGAACTGCTTCACAGCCATCACACCACTCATGCAAGGTCTTGACAATATTATTGATGTCCTTCTTTCGGATGTCACGGCCAATGCAGAAGTCCACTTCCAGAAGCTGGTTTCGCTGGTCCAGCTTGACTTGGATGATGTCAGTGTAGACAGCCTCTATGATGAGGTCTTCCAGTTCCCGGAGATTCCACATCTCCAGGTCTTTCAGCAGCACGGAGTAGGGGATACACTTCATTATCGACGCCAAGCTCACGATGGTAAGGTGCTTCAGCTTGTTCTGCTGAGCTGTGCTCAGTTCTGGCAGGCTCTCCTTGTTGGCTATGTAATCTGGGTATGTTCCATAGGCAAACAGGTTCAGCAACTGCAAATACGCAGCATTAGCTCCTTCTGCAAGTTCCTGCACATTGGCCAGCTCCAGCAGTTCTCCAAAGACATAGACTCCAGGAGCCTCCAAGACTTGCTTTATGAGAGCCGTGAGGGCTGAGCCACTGGTACTTTTGGCTAGTAAAATAAACTGTTCCAGGAGGTTACTTGAGGGTTTCTGTTCACCTGCCATTCTCTGGTCTTAAGATCTGGCCTGCTGGGTCCCGCCTTCTCGCTGACCACGACCTGTCTTCGCGGTCTCTCCGTCCTTTAGCTCGCTGTCTGGGCCTCCCGGCGCCTGCCCGCAGGTTGTCAAGCGTCCATGATTGACCTCATCTATGTTTCTAACTCTCTATCGCTCTCCCCCTCCCTTCCTCTCTGTAAAAACTCAATAAAATATATTTTTTAAAATGTACTATGTTTATTGTGGACTGCAAAAAGTCAGTTAATATTATTTAATCTATTTTTCTTATTTCTGTGTTTTAATTGGGGTGTTCAATTCATTTACATTTAATGTTATTACTATTAGGTAGGATATACAACTGACAATTTGTCCCCCAAAGTCCCCTAATGTTTTTGTTGAAGTGCATCCTGCAATAATAATAACAACCACAGGGCTGAGTCAGCCAGATGGGTGAAATATTTGAGGGGGCTCACTATGTAAGACAGCTCAGGCAAGTGCCTCAGGCATTTCTAGCATCACTGTCAATAGGCTGGGACCTTACACAACAAATACAAAATTAACATCGTAGATGTGATAATGGCTAAAGGTAAATGTCATAACAATAATATTGTGCTTTTAAAAAGTATATTTTACACTAGTTTTTAAATGAAGATTAAGTAAAATCAGTTCCTCAAGTGCTCAGCTGCCACATGTAGGTAATGGCTACTATATTAGACAAAGAGAATCTAAACGGTTCATCAGCCGTACCAATCGGGAGTACATAGGAATGCCATACAACTGAGAGTTCAGAAGAGAGGAAAAAGAATCTGAGCTCACTGTTTCCTAGTCTTTAACTCATGTTTCAACTTCTTTAACTGGCGATATAAAGCAAGTAAGACAATCATGGTCCAAACATCTGCTTTTTCAAAATATCTATGACCCCATAGTTTGTATTCTATTCACATATACATTTAGACAACGAATTTCCATGTATCAAAACCTTTAATAAAGTAGGTTTAGCCGAGGGAGCATATAAATTATTTTGACAAATGGCTTATTAACTTCCAGAGAATAAAAGTTAACTTTTATAGCTGATATTTAAGCAATCCTGTATAATGTTTATTTTTCTTGTACAAACTAAGTATATGTCTTCTTTAGTTTCCAGATATGAGCCTCTGGGCTGAGTGTTCTGAAACCACTTTTGCATGTTTCTAGTGCATGGTCTGGTAGGTCCTAAGGTTCCATCTTCCACATGGTTGCCTAAGTGTCTTTGCAATATTTTGTTCAAAGTTTATACTGCATGCCTAGTTTTAATTTGATATCCTGGAGAAGGTTTGAAGTAATTGTTCAGTCTTTGTAAATAAATTTATTTTGACTGTATAACCTGTCTTTCATAGAATTCATGGTCCTCCTATGGCAGTCTCTCCTTCTCTCTCTCTCTCTCTCTCTCTCTCTCTCTCTCTTATTATTATTGCATAGAATTTAACTAAAAATTAATCCCCTGTTGTGGGACAATACTGTTCTCTTTTTTATAATACTATTACAAAGCCCCTGGTAACAAAGCTATCCCTGAGTGCTCTTGTTTGGTTTTTTAATACATGATGAGTTAGGTCTATACACCAAAAACACATCATAGAAAAACATGCTGCTTGATTTTTGTGGCTTATTTCAAAGGTCTAATAAGAGCTATTTATAAAAACACAATAATTTTGTCACACTAAAATAACTAAGAAAAATATCCTTAAGAAAGGTAAATGATTGCCAATTGTGTTCTGACTTGATTTGCCTGTGATGAAATAGTCCAACCCTGATTTTATTATAACTTTTATTATAGATTTAGCATAATCATCAAATGAAAAACAAGCATTTTATAAAAATTCTTTAAAGAATAAATCATTTGTGCTTCATTTTAGATTGAAATCATTACTTTAGAATCAATACTTTTGATATTTGTGGCCACTAACATCTACTCTGTTAATAATTAAATGTATCCAGTTGTAGGGAATATATATTTATCAGAATATAGCAGAGCACATTATCTTGTTTTCTATTGTTTCTATAGGAATATTTAGGTATACAGATCATTGCATTCATAGAGTATGTGGGGTGCATTAGTGTGTGTATTAATTTGTCAGCCCTCACGCAGTATGGAGCTCAGTTTTAATCACTTTCAAGGTAAGGTTTTTGTTTACCAGTCTTTAGAAATTAATCACTGTCATTGCATTGTTAAAAGAAAAAAATAATAGGACATTGATGAAGTGGATACAATTTGTGCAGAGTATATAAATATTAGATTATGCAGAACCAGACCAAAAATCTTAATCTTAAATATTTTAACATTTTTTCTGGCTGCCAGCTGAAAAGTGGTGTTCAAAAAAGAAATATACATTTCTTGAAAATACAAAATAGTAAAAAAAAAAAAGGCTTTCATAGTTATGTTTCAAAGGAAACTCTTACTCTGTATAATACACACACTGCTGCCAATTTCAGGAAAAAATTGGTAAGGTCATTCAAATTTCTATAGTGTGACTTACTGTTATTAATATAGTGAAGGGAACATCTTTCCTAATTAATTTGGCTGAAGTGTGTTAAGAATCCAGATAGATAAAACATTTCCTTGCACTCAAGGAAAACAAATGAGTACAGGCAAATTAGTTTTAAACATGTGACATTTAAAAATAGAAACACAGAGCAGATTTACTTGTATACCATTCCATAATGGCTTCTGATAATATATTTTTTTGCTAACCTTGTAACAAGCACTATACTCATCTAATTTTCATAACAATTCAATGAGGTAGGTTGTGTTATTATCTCTGTTTTTTTATAGCTCAGTGGATTGCACCAGGGACAATAGAAACTTCTGCAAGGTCACAGAGTCAGAAAGCAGAGGATGTGTGATGTGAATCCAGGAATGCAATATTAAATCTGTGAACAGTTGCCCTATATTACCAGTTATTGGGGAAATCTGTTTAGATTGTAATATTTTTGCAGGTGGCATTCTTTCCTTCCTCCTTTCCTTTATTCATTTAGCAAGCATTTATTGAGCACCAACTGTGTGCCAAACAATGTCTGCAACTGTGTGCCTTACAATGTCTGCAAGTCCCATAGGGTCTTTGCCACCCCTGTTGGGGGGAGGAGGAGGGTGGTAATTTTGTCAGAGAGATGCATATGTCAGTTAAAAATCGCAATCCATTTCTAATTGCATTTAAGCTTAAAAAGGAGGCATGTTTTCCTAGTATAGCTAACCTTCTTTTCCAGGATAAAGAAAGTGCCAATGTTTGGGATTCTGGCTCAGGCTAAAGGTATTGGAAATAGTTTGGCTGGAAGTTGGTAAGTTAACACATGTCACTTGAGCATGGAGAAAGGATGACTGAGGCCTCTTCTCCAGAATAAGTAATGAGAAGCAAAGGAACATCCAAACCATTATATAGATCAATGTCCAGTACAGAAAATAGTGAAGACAGATGGAGGCTAAGACCAAGCTTAAAGGTTCCTTCAACTACATATGTACACTAGGAAGGAATAGTGGCACCGGCTGCAAAGCTGGCTGTGAGAAGGTGATGACTAAAGCCTTTGTGTCAGCTTGGCCATTCCCCATTAGGAATTTCCGTTCATTCTGTTTCTTGTCCTTTGTAAATGACTACGTTCCTTAGGCTCATCCCATCTTGTTACATTGCCTACTTGTTTTTATTGTCTCTTTTTTTAAAATATATTTTTATTGATTTCAGAGAGGGAGAGAGAGAGGAAAAAAACATAGATGATGATAGAAAATCATTGATTGCCTGCCTCCTGCACAATAGGGGATCTAGCCCGCAACCAGGGCATGTGCCCTGACCAGGAATCAAACAGTGACCTCCTGGTTCATAAGTCAACCCCTGAGCCACTGGGGCCCGGCTGGTTTTAGTATCTCCTGATCTATTTCCATTTTCCTTCACATTCAAAGAGAACTCTGGTAGAATATGCAATTTCATATTAAAAAGTCTTAGAAGAAGAAAATTTAAACAATATATTATTTAAGTCTAAATAGATATCTGGCAAAACTATTTAAAATTAAAGTCTTAATAAATAAAGTTCGTTCTATCACTGAGAAGAGGTGAGGCAAGGAGTAGAACAACTATAATCTGTGAAAGACAGTGAAGTCTTTTAAGCTAATGAAAACATTATATTTCTTAATCTGAGGGGTGTGTGCTTGAAAATTCATTTTATATTCTTTAACGTTCTCATATATCTGAATCATTATTTTACGTAATTTTATAATAATTATTAAAACATAAAAATAGCCTCCCCCAAAGTATATGTGTGCATATATGTATGTGTGTATGAGTGTGTGTGTGTGTGTGTGTGTGTGTGTGTGTCTGAGAATAAAGTGTGAAATAAAATAATCTAGCTGAGGAAAATGACAAGTAATTCCCTGTATGGTAGGAGGAAACAATAAGTGGAGTCAAGTAATGTGCCTCGCCAGCACGGGCAAGGGTGAACCTGAGTGGGGTCGGTGAAGGATTGAGAAAAGACAGACAAGAGAATGAAAGCTGGGTCTCGGTGGGCCGCTGTCCTCTCTAATGGAGAGCCTCTCTGATGGAGAGCAAGCGACAGCGCCACAGACTACAAGCCGTGTCTTTATTTTATAACCAGATGCCAAGAGGTGAAGTAAGGGCGTGGTCAAGATGTTTACAACATTCTCCTGGGTTTCGATCCTACTCAATTACATGCACCTGAACTCTATCAAGCCCACATCACTCAGGCACGTGGGACCACATGTTCGGACCATAGGTTTAAGCTTACGACTATAGCTGTTGGCTATAATTGTGCTGGGAGGGCTCTGCCCTCCAAGCTGGGACTTGCACGTGGCCACGAGAGGACTGTGCCCTCTCATCAGTCCGAGGCTTGAACCTGCCCAAACACTGTAGCCGCACTCCACAAAGTAACCAGGTAGGAATGTAGGAATCAGAAAGTGTTGGTCTGGAGTTTAGGAATTTGCATTTGAACTCAAAAGCTATAGGTAGCCATGGGACATTTTACAGGGAAAAAAAAATAACATAGTAACCAGATATTTTATCAGTGTATGACAACAAATACTATTGTCTGGTTCTGGCAAGGCACGAAGCGTTGCATACATTAACAGATATGCTATGCAAAATTCTAAATACCAGGGAATAAGGACAAAGAAAACAAACATTATTACCTTCGTGGAACATGATTTTCATGTCAGGAGATAGTGAATAAACTCATAAACAAATTAAACGTATGCTCTCTTGTAATGGCAAAAAGTGGCACAGAGGACATGCTTACAGAGCAATTAAAATATTATAAAATTAAATAGAGAACTTAGCAAAGTCTCACAGGACAACAGAGCAAAAGGGAAGTGAAGGAGGGAACTGTTAAATATCAGAGCAAGTAGCATCTAGTCAAAGGTCACAGCGAGTGTCAGTTCCATGGGGATAGGGTCTGCCTGTTGGGCTTGAGGGAAATCAGTTTGGCAGGATAAGAACAATGGACAAGGGAGAAAGGGAAGAGGGGAGGTGGACGGGTGGGCAAAGACCCTATGGGACTTGCAGACATTGTAAGGTGTCTGGCTCGCACTCCGTGTGATGAAAGTTCTTAGTTTTGAGCTGAGGAGTGACTGGTTCTCACTTATGCTGAAGAGTGTTGTGTTGTGGCTACATCTGGAGCTTAGTCTACTGCAATAATCTAGGAGAAAACATAATGTTGGCTTGCACTGTGACAGCTGCAGGGGAAGTGATGAGGGTTCTAGGTATAATTTAACTTCTATAGAAATTGCCAGCTAAGTGTATAGAGTGTGAGAAAGGAATTAAAACTGATTTTAAGCCCTTTCTTGTTTGTTTGTTTTCCTGAGGGATAAGAATATTTGTGTTTTCATTAAATTAGATGAAAATAATTTTGGGAAAAATAAATATGGGAAAAAGGTCATACAATCAATATTTTGTATGTTATACATATGACATTACATGACATTCAAGAAGAGATATTCAGTATTCAATAAGAAATATAAGTCAGTGGTTACCAGAAGGAAGGGGGTGGGGGATAGTAAAGGGTAAAGGGGATCAAATATATGGTGATGGAACAAGATTTGACTCTCGGTGCTACACACACAATGGACTACACAGATGATGGATCACAGAACTGTACACTTGAAACCTATATAATTTTATTCATCAACGTCACCCCCAATAAATGTAATTTTTTACAAGTGGCAAACGTTGCTGACAGATCCAGGAGGATAAAGACTGAGACTCTCTCTTTTCTCCCAGTAAGTTCCCCTCAGGCAATAGAGGTGGGCCCACTGTTCTTGCTAAGCCGTTTTTCCTTGGAGCAATATTAAATTACACAGAGAACTCCCATATGATACAGCAATCCCATTTCTGTACGTGTCCAAAGGAAATAAAACCAGTATCTCAAAGGTATCTGTACCCTCATGTACAGCTCAACACTATTCATAATACCAACACAGGGAAGCAACCAAAATGCCCATCATCAGGTACGTGGATAAACAATGTCCTTACACGCAGTGGAGATTATTCAGCCTTAAGAAATGTAAACCCCAGAGAGCTGGTGAGGGTGGAATGCAGCCTTTCTCCCGGGGTTCCACCAGGCCCCCTGCTCTGGCGGGCAGATGAGCTGGGCCCCGGGCCACGCAGCAGACTCCTTCCCGCGGACCAGAGCCCTCCTGCGGGTGCCCACCGGCCAGGCCCAGGCTGGGGAGCAGCTGCGAGCCTCTCCCCGCACCCCCATCTCCGCCACCTGATGGCAGTGGCCTCCCCAAGGAGCATCCTGTGGACCCCAGGGTCTGCAGCCTGACCCTCCAGGGCCTAAGCAGAGCTCCCCTCCCCCCACTCCCCAAGCCCAGCTCCGAGCCCCCAGGACAGGAGGAGAGGAGCCCGAGGCCGCGCTGCCTGGAGCTAAGGGCACAGCAGAGGGAGGCCCAGAGGCGGGGCTGCGTGGACACAGCTCCCACCCTCAGGGCTTGGAGCGGGCGGCTGGGGCTCCTGGTGAACCCCCCCCCCCACCCCCCCCGGCCCAGGTGGAGGAGACTCACCTGGTCGTGACCGCGAAGGACAAAGGCTTTAAGGGCCGAAGGTGAGGGAGCCGCATCCAGGGCGGGCGGTCGGCTGGGTTCTACAGACCCTGGTTTCGGAGGAGAGATGGCAGAGGCGCAGGCCGCATCTGGCTGCCAGGACAGGCCCACCGCCCTTTGCGGCGATTTACTGGCCCTTCAGGGAGGCCTGGGCGTATAACATGAAACAGCTGCCCTCGTCTTTCCCCGACCTTCCAAAGGAGAGCTTGGCGACGTGCGGGCATCCTAGATGCACAGAGGTTGCCCACGAATGACCAAGTCGAGTTAGGAAATCACACGTCTTGCAAACGCCTTTTTATTTATTTATTTTTTTTGGGGGGGTCGTTTTTAATCAAAAGGAACGTCTTCTGCCAATGCCTTTGAGATGGAATTGTCAGACTACCTCTGGAAATGGCAGGAGACAGCAGGAGCGGCACCGTCCACGTGTGCCCCGGGGGTTAGAGGTCATGGAGTAAAAGACCTTGAGGAGGAAGGAAAGAAGGTCCCATGCCACACTGGTCATATTTAGAAGACATTTTCATAGTATAACATTGTTTTAACTGTGCATTTTATTCTGCACTATTGTATAACAGTTGACAGCGCTAAATACTTTTTTGACATATCTATGTTCTGAAGTGCCTCATAAAAGTAGAGGTAGTTAAAAAAAAAAAAGACCTTTTAACAAATATCTTGTTAAAATTCATATCAAATACTGTTATTTTGGGGATGGCCAAACCACCTCTTTGAACAGTACACATCTGTTCACTGGTTCAAGGGAGAAGGAAAAGCAAAGAGTTGGATGCCAGTGTGTTCCAAAATGAGGCAGGTTAACCATTGTCCTTTATGTTCATGCATTTAGTTTTACTTAGCTGTGTATATAGTGTATATAATGGACAAACGAGTCCTAACTTACAACATCTAGTCTTTCTAGATGTTAAAGAGGTTGCCAGTGTATGACAAAAATAGAGTGAGTAAATCAATGCATTTTGTCCATTTGTGTTAAAATTTCTAGGAAAGATTGTCTTCTGAATATTTGAGCATTATAGCCTATATGGTTGGTGGAGGACGGGGAGAAGGGAAGGATGATCTTCGGCTACAATGTTCATATTTCAAAGACCCTTTCAGATTATAACTGTTAAATGTGTGCAGTTTATTCAAATCTGCTGTGTATATAGTGGACGAATTAAGTCCTTTTTTGAAACATCTAGTCCATCTAAATGTTTAGAAGTGCCCAACGTATATTAAATGTAGAGGTAGTAAAATATCACTTTTGTAAATACCTTTTTACTAAAATTTATAGGAATTACTCTCTTTTGGGAATGGAATTGTTAAACCACCTCTGTGAGCAACATACTATATTCTATACTTGTTCGGTAGTTTGGAGGAAGTGGGAGGGAAATAATTGCGAAAGGTAATATGCTAGTGTTATCATATTTGGACATTTTCAGATAAAACCATTTTTTATGTGTTATGTGCATTTTGTTTTGCTGTGTATATAATGGACAAATAAGTCCTAAATTTATCCTAGTCTTTAGATGTTAAAGAGGTTGCCAGTATCTGACAAAGTAGTTAGTAAAATGATCATATTTTATACACTTTGTGTTGAAATTCATAGGAAAGCTTGTCTTGTGTAAATGACTTTTGGATATGAATTTGTTCAGCCACCTCTAAGTATTACACATGCCTGTACTTGTCCACTGTATTGGTGGTGGAGAGAAGGGAGTGAGAGGGAATGGTTCAGGCCACCATGGTCATATTTAGAAGATGCCTCAGATTATAACGATTTTTCTGTATGTGAAATTTTAACAGTGCTGTACACATAGTGGACAAGTAAGTTCTTATATAAAGTATCTAGCCTTTCTAGACATTTAGAAGTGCTTGATGTACTTAAAAGTAGAAACAGTAGAATAATGCTTCTTGTAAATAGCTTTTAAAACCTGGTAGAAAATGTTGTCTTTAGAAATGAAATTGTTAACCCACCTCTCTGAACAGTGTACTCCATGTACTTGTTCACCAGGTTGAGGGAGGTGGAAGGGAAGAAATTGCATAAAGATGTTTGCTAGTGTGTACTAGAAAATTTGAGCATATCCTTTGCCACCCTATATGTTACATGCATTTCATTTAACTTTACTGTATACATTGTGAATATACTGGACAAATGGGTCCTAATTTTCTACTATCTAGTCTCTAGATATTAAAGAGGTTGACAATGTATGACAAAAGGAGAATTAGTAAACTAACACATTTTGTACACTTTGTGTTAAAATTCACGAAAGGCTGTCTTCTGAAAAGGACTTTTGGAACCAAATTGTATCTAAGTTACACATATGCCTACTCAGCCCATTGAGCTGATGGTGGTCAGGAGGAACTGGGAGAAACGAAGCGTTCTAGACTAGAATGTTCCTCTACAGACGACACTTTCAGATAGAACCATTGTTACATGTGTGTAGTTTATTCAACACTACTGTGTATATAGTGGACAAACAAGTCCTTGCTGGAAACATCTAGTCTTTCTAGATGTTTAGAAGTGCACAAAGTATGTTGAAAGTAGAGGTGGTAAAATAACACATTTTGTAGACATCCTTTTGTTAAAATTCATTTCAAATACTATGTTTTGGACATGGGACAATCAAACCACCTCTCTGAGCAGTACACATTATTTTATTTGTACTGGTTCAGGGAGGAAAGAGAAGAATGTGCAAAGAGCTTTATACCTACACCAGTAGGTTTATAGTTAGGCAAGGTTAACCATCTTCCCGTGTGCCTGACATTGTGTTTTGCTTAGCTGTGTATGTATTCTATGTGAAAGACAAACGTTCTAATTTACAACATCTAGTCTTTCTAGATGTTACAGAGGTTGCCAGTGTATGAGTTAGTAAGCAAATACATTGTATACAGCTCGTGTTAGATTCCTAAGAAAGACTGTTCTGAAAACATGAGAAGTAAAATTGTTAAAACCCCCTCTAAGCATTACAGATGCTTATTGTACTGTCCACTGTGTTGATGGAGATGGGAACGGAAGGGTTCCAGGTCAGAATGTTCCTTCCTATTTAGAAGACACTTTCAGATCATTGCCTCTTTGTGCACTTTAATCAAACTTAAATCCTTATTTGAGACGGCTAGGCTTTCTAGATGTTTGAAAGTGCACATATCGTAAAAGAGTTAAAGTGACACCCTTTAAGCATTTGTTTCTGTTAATTCAGAGGAATGGTTGTATTTGGGGAATGGGATTGTTAAGTTTGATGTCCTGGAGAGTATGCTGACTGTTCACAGGGGAAGGGGGAGGGAAGTACAGAAAAAAAGTGTCCTGTGCCCGTCAGTCTTTAGAGAAATTCAGATTATCTAACCATTGTTACATATGTGCGTATTAGTCAATATTGCTGTGTATTCAAGGATAAACAAGTCTTAATGCCTGAAGCATATTAAAAGTAGAGGTAGTAAAATAAGTTAAGCCAATGAAAAAAAAAATAGAGGTAGTAAAATAACATATAATAATCCTATATAATAAAAGCCTAATATGCAAATCAATCGAACCGCTAAATGACTGGTCACTATGATGCGCACTGACCAACAGGGGCAGATGCTCAATGCAGGAGCTGTTGAGCTGCAGTGGTTTGGCAGCAGCAGTTCTTGGGTGATGGACCCCAAAACCAGAGAGGAGGGAGCCTGATTTCTCCTGGGGCCACGCAATTCCACCTTTGGCCATGGGTTATGTTGTTGCTGGGGCACTGTCGGCCCTGAATCTGGTTTACTGCACACTTGCATTTGTGTTCCACACTCTACGACAGCAACTTTGCAGAGTGCCCTCTCGCACTCCAGGACCCCTCAGGGGATATCGGAGAGCCAGTTTTAGCCCGATCCCTGCAGGCCAGGCCGAGGGACCCCACCCACTCTGCAGATGCAGGGGAGGGACCACGGGAGGTTGGCTCCAGGGCATGTCTGGCCCATCTCACCCAGTCCCGCCCCACCAGCCACCTTCTAATTAATTTCCTTTCAATGTGCATGAATCCCTGCACTGGGCCTCTAGTCCCTTTATAAAAAGCCCTCTTGTTGAAGGGAAGGGCTCTTTGCTAGTATCTCCATACCTTAAAGAAAGTTTTAGGTTATACCTATAGGTCTATGTGCATTTTTGTACACTTCCTGTGTTTATTGTGACAAGGTTCTTTCTTTATTTTGCAACATTGGAGCTTTTTAGATGTCCTGAGGTGACACAATGTCTGATAAAAAATGGAGCTAGTGAATTACCCAATTTGTATGTATCTTTTTGTTATAATTGTTAGAAAAGAGGCATCTTGGACATGGAGTTGTTGAACCATCTCAGAAATGGGCCTCGGGACTCGTTCACTAGGCTGCCAGCAGGGGGCACAAGGAAGGACAGAGAGGGCGTGTGTGGATGTGTTCATATTCACACTGTGGTGATAACCACTGATGTGCCTGCATCTCTTTAGGCTGTGCTGTAGGAATACGTTGTTAAGTACTTCAGTCAAAACTTGCCTCCTTGCTAATATTTTAAAAGTATAAATTATAATGAATTCTCTTAGAAGCATTGTACTTAGTGTACTCATGCTTTGGGTCTCATTTTTAATGGAACATTAAGGGAATGCAGTATTGTAATTGTAACTTTGCCAATATCTTTATCTAGAGGTCTGTTGCTATTTTTGTCACCAAGTAAGGCAGGATTACATTTTCTTCCAGATTGAGATGGTGTAGGTATTCTTGGTTATCAAAATAGTCATAGCTTTGGGACTTTGAAAGGGTAAATATTCATGATGTGTGAGAAAGCATTATATATAACCGTACCATCTTAATTACATAAAAATGGAAGCTTAGCTGGGTAGATACACGGGACTTAGAAGGACATGTCAGACTGCAAACTGCTTGTGATTATGGATGGCTTTGCTTGTGTTTTTCAGTTTCCTATATATACACATGTTAACTTTTAAAAAATGAATGTTACTTTAAAAGCCTAAAAAACAAAACAAAAAAAAAGTAAATCCCACCATTTGCAACAACATGGAGGAACTTGGAAGATGTTATGCAAAGTGGAATAAGCCAGAAACAGAATGGCAAATACTACAGGATCCTACTAACATGAGGAATTGAAAATACTTAAACTCATAGAAACAGAGGATAGAATGGTTAAACCAGGGTCTGGTGAGAGTGAGAAATGGGGAATGGTTGGTCAAATGGTATAGAGTTTCAATCATACAGGTTGAATAAATCCTAGAGATCTACTGCATATCACAGTATCTATGGTCAGTAACACTGTATTTAATACATAAAAGCTTGCTTAAAGAGTAGATCTTACATTGTGTTCTTATCACAATAAATAAATAAATAAATAAATAGGAGGAAACTTTTGAAAGAGAGGTTTATTACATTCATTGTGGCCATGCTTTTATGGGTGTGTACTTATCTTCAAATTCATCAAGTTGCATACATTCAATATCTACAGCTTTTCACATGCCAATCATATGTCAACAAAGTGATTTTTTACATAAGTGGATGGATAGATAGATAGAACTGCCTGCTAGGTATTGTTACAGGTTTTGACATAACTTCATTTACTTAATCTTCACAAGAATCCTATTGTAATACATAATTTATTCAAAATTGGGGCTAGAGTTTCCTGATATGGGCAAGGGTAAAATAATACATTGGAGGAAGAGAATTGGTATAACATTAAGAAATCTCTAGATGTTGTGTTTATTTTATCTGGATATTTATTCTCAATAAAATTCCAAAAGTAACATCAAGCCCTCCTAAAACACACAGAAAATGATTGATAACTGTTACATTGTATATCTTAGACTTCCTGTCTAAACAATATGGTTTAAACCTTTATCTCCTTGTTTGTCCCCACCAAGCAAAAGCATAAACTTAGTACTAATGCAAGAGACAATGATGCTGCCCTAGCTGGTTTGGCTCAGTGGATAGAGCATCAGCCTACTAACTGACAGGTCCCAGTTTCCATTCCGGTCAAGGGCACATGCTCAGGTTGTGGACTCAATCCCCAGTAGGGGGTGTGCAGGAGGCAGCCGATCAATGATTCCCTCTCATCATTGATGTTTCTCTCTCTCTCTCCTCTCTTCCTCTCTGAAATCAATAAAAATGTACTTCAAAAAAACACAAAAAACAAGAGAGACAATGATGCTGAGAGATATGGAAGACAGCAACAGAGCTGGCAGGGGAAACTAAACTATACCAAGCAAACTAGTCTAGGAAGCCACCTCCTTAATGCCCCTCCTCCTGCCGTCAGTCAGGCAGGCAGAATCTAGTCATCATTAGTGTCCTGGTGTGAGAAGCTGCTTTATTTAAGTCAGACAAGACTCTCTTGCTTGCTCAGAGACACCTGGCAGGATGGGGGTCACTGATAAAAGAGATCTCATTGCATGCAATACCCCAAGGAATATCAGACAGGATAAACCTTTCCTGTCACCACAGACAGCTCCATTAGGGACTAGTGGGGGGCCCCGTGGTACCAGATAAACAAAGCATACCAACAAACAATGTCTCCAAAACTTAAATCACCATTGGAACTCCAGCCCACAAAAGCAAAGTCACGCCCATGTACTAAACCCAAGCAGGGTGAATGACTGCTAAAATAAAATACGTAAATAGAACCCGGAATCCTCTAGCATAGTAGACACAAATCTCTAAGGTACAACCACCTGTCGTACTAAGAACCTAGAAAATCAAAACTTAAATGATGGAAGACATTTTACGGATGCCAATATTTAGTTGAATCAGATTGTGGAACTATCTGACAAGGATTTTAAAGCAACTCTCATAAGAACGCTTCAACAATCAAATGCATATTCTCTTGAAAGAAAATAAGTAAAGTCGTAGCAAAGTAATGTGATGAGAAAGAAACCAAAGGTGATTATAAATCTGAAAAGTACAATCACAGTAAACAACACTTCCTACTTGGAGTACAGTACAGAGAACAGAAGATGGAAGCAGTGACTTTGAGAAAGAACCGCAAAATTAACCTAAACTGTAAAACAGAGAAAAAAGGAGATATATGAGCAAACCCTCAGAGATCGCTGGACCAGAAAAAAAAAAGAGCCAACATTTGTATCATTGGAGTCCCTGAGAGAGAAAAGAAAGAATATCTGAAATATACTGAAAGTATTTGAAAGCATAATGATTGAAAATTCTCCAAATTTTGCAAAAGGTACAAACTCACTGATGGAAAGAGTTGAGTGAACACCAAAATGAAAAGACATCCACTTCAAGACTCATCATCAGTAAACTTTTGAAAGTCAAAGATTAAAAAAAATAATATTGTGGGGGAGAGAGGGGACAAATGGCGGGGGGGGGGGGAACATCTGTAATTCTTTCAACAATAAGGATAAGTTTTTTAAAAAATGAAGGAAAAATCAACCCAGTTCCAGGTAAAGAAAAGTTAATATGGATGCTTGCCACATATATTTTGATGCTACATATTTGTAATCAATTATTTGGAACTAAAATTAAATATTGCCATTTTTAATGTTTTAAAATATCTGTAACTATGTTTTCCTTTTTTCCCTTATCCTATTAAACAAGAGGGGAAAGCTAAAATATTTTTCTTTGATTTTCACATGATTACCTTTGCTCAATGTACATTTCTGTGTCTTTCTACTTTTTATTATTCTGTGTAACTGTTAAATTCAGCTGAGGACTTGACGGTATTTCAAAGTTAATCAAAACAAGAAATCAAAGAAAATGTTTATTATAATGAATACAAATACCTTCAAGTTTACAACGTGTTTCAGAAAAACAATAAGCTTAAGTAGAGTATGATATACTAGAGGCCCCGGTGCATGAAAATTCGTTCACTCAGGGGGGGTCCCTCAGCCCGGCCTGCACCCTCTTGCAAACCAGGAGCCCTCAGGGGATGTCTGACTGACCTGCAGCCCTCGGGAGGTGACTGGCAAGATGATCAGGGTACAAAGCCAGCCAGTGAGTGGCCGGCCCCACCCCTGATCGCCCCTCTACCACCACCGATCGCCACCTCCCCCCTAATTGCCTTCCCCTCTCTCTGCCCTCTGGCACCCACCTTGGCTGGCCTGGCACCACCTCTGGCTCGCCAGCCCCAACCCCTGCCAACTGGTTATTCCACTGTTCGGTCGATTTGCAAATTAGGCTTTTATTATATAGGATGCTTTATAGTCATAATGCTCACTAAAAGTTACAGATATTTTCTCAGTTACTGAACGTAGGAAGTGGTCTTCTGTGATCCCTCTTCAGCATAGTCAACTTTTAATGGAACTGGTTGCTGAAGCTCAAAAGGGCAAACAGAATGTAGGGAGGAGGGAAGAGGATTAAGAACAAAGAACTCTGGATTTGAGCCAGCATCATGGAAACCCCTGAGGCACCTGCTTCGAATAGACAGGGGGAGGTGGAGACAACTAGAAAAGGCCTCAGCCGATTTTTTTTTTTTTAATAACTCAATAGGAGACAATAAAATCTAGGTGACATATGAGGAAACTATTAACCCAATGAGGAACGGGGAATGGGAGGAGGGACTCTCGACCCTAAGGGGATAAATAGGCTGTGATTGCTACTCCATGTGTGCCTGTACAACAGGACGCCCAATCTCAAGCATGTATTAAAAGTCTCTTTTTTGCCGGGCCCGTTATTTGAATTTAGACAGGTGAGCATTTCTCACACTGAATGATCCTAACAACACTCTGAAATAGGCGTTGTAATGTCACCAGAAGAAGCAGGATTAACTTTGACATAATACTAGGATGTTGAGCCTTACCTTAGTCCGTGAAGCCCAGCCTAAATCTTAAGTTTAATGTTTACCTAGCCTGAATAAGTTTGCACAATGAATTCAACTTCTTTTCACAATTTTCTTACTTGCAATGAGAGAGAAATATTTATTCTGTTGGTGAAAATATGACATGATTAAATTCTTACAAATGTGTGCTGAACACAGTGTCTGGCATATTTAAGGTATCTAAAACTAATTGATAATTAATAAAAAAAAGTGAGGCGACCTAGTCTCAGAAAGGTAACCTGATTTTCTCAATCATCAGGATACAAAATAACATAACTGGTACTAATATAAAGTCCATAGCTTTCTTTAGCTCTATTTCAACTCTAAGGAAAATGGGAATTATTGTTTATTTTCAAACAAATAATTTAATAAAGCCCCTTTGAAAGCAGGAATTGAGCAACTAAGCCATCTTTGAATCACAAAAACTTGCAGAGTTCCTTAGAGAGGGAAGTATTGTTTAACAAATGTTGGATCAATTAATTTATAAGCAAATATATTAATAAATTGCTTTTTTGGGTTAGTGCATTCAGTTCTACTCTTTCATTGAGAATCAATGGCAAGAAACAAATACTTGTCTCTTTATTATGAATTATTTGAAATTGAGTACAATAAAAAAGTAGTAACAAATTCAAACTCAATAAAATTAGAATGCAATTCTATGACATAGTAAATTTTTACATAGCATTTAATTAATCATGAATGCAAATTAAAGCATTGGCTTTTGTAATCTTTACTGGTTTCCTTACAGTATCATTATCATTGTTTCTTACAAGAACTTTCAAAATTCATTGCAACTATGTATAATTTCTCTCTTCAAACTGCACTCATGAAGTGCAGCATTTAAATTGGTGGTACATGCATCATTTTTCATGGTCGCTTTAGGATTAAATCTCTCTACATGGTGCCTTAAGAAATATTGCCAACTTGGCTTCAAGGTGATAGGGTAGACACTGGGAGATGAGAATTCTGCAGGAGTGGGTGAAAAATAGGAAAAGGCGAAGATTTCCAGCTGATAGTATAATAGGGCTCTCTGAAACAGATAAAGAGATCCTGCCAAGTCTAATGTGTAAAAATAATAAAATATTTATATGCAGGATAGTGTAAGGAGTTAATCCCAGAAGCTGAATATATTTATAATGCAAGAGAGATGCATCATACATGTTGGACCAACCAAAACTAATTCCATATGGGAATATCGTTTTAGGTCATATCCAGAAGACAAGAGAGAATCACAAAGTCCAATTCTCCCATTTGTATCCATAATGCCTAGAAGAGTGACATGGAGCAATTTAATAAAAGTTCAGAAACCAATCCCAAGGATGTTACTAAGAGAATATGTCATGGATTAACCTTTACTAGTACCCTACATTTCTCCTTAAGTCATTTTTATGTTTAGTTTACACTGAATATGTGGCTTGTTGTCATAGATTCAGCAAATTACATAGGGAATATAGAATGTTTTTTATTTTGCAAAATGAACATGATATTAATGCATAATACCTAAGACCATAAACATTGATAAGTGGTCTTCTCTGTTTAGTACCAGGAATGAGCAGAACAGGCCCAATCCAACCCAGTCTAGTCTTCTGATGTGTTCTTCCTTTGCCTTTTCTGTAATCACTGCTTTGTGTTAGATTTATAATTATACAGAAGGACTTAGAAATTGATGGCTTATAAAACCATTTTATAAAACACAATGCATTCTAGTAAAGTTTGGAAGCCACTTGTTCTTGGCAAATGGATAAAGGTATTTTTCATCAGACTCATTTATCTTTGTTTCCAATTGAATTATACTCAGGTGTTTGTTGGTTGGTTTTCCCCCAATACAAACAAGCAAAAAGCTGAAAAGACTGAAAAATTAATAGATAGCTTTGGATCCACAAGAGAGGCGTAGACTCAGGGCAAAGCCTTGCCCCCAAGATTGGAGAAAAAGGTAAACACTAGGAATGATGTCTTATCAGAACAGAGACTCACAGCTGAAATTCTCAAAGGTGCCTGGATAGGAAATCATGAACTGTAACTGAAGAATTGATGAAGGCTGAGTGCAGACAAGTCTGAACATTAAAAACTTCAGGAGTCCCAGCTTCGGGTGAATCCCCACATGATGTGGTATTTACCTGCAGCAGCTCCACCAGGGTCCTATAGCTAAAGCCAGAAAAAATCCCCTTAGGCTACCAACAGGGAAGGGGGGGATGAGATTTTTAAATACCCCAGAGCCGTGGTCGGCAAACTGCGGCTCGAGAGCCACATGCGGCACTTTGGCCCCTTGAGTGTGGGCCAATCTACAAAATACCACGGCCTGGGCAAATCTATTTTGAAGAAGTGGTGTTAGAAGAAGCTTAAGTTTAAAAAATTTGGCTCTCAAAAGAAATTTCAATCGTTGTACTGTTGATATTTGGCTCTGTTGACTAATGAGTTTGCCGACCATTGCCCCAGAGCATTCTGTTCTTAACAAGGCCTACTTCAGGGAAAGCTATTTAAAGAGCCTGAAAGGGCAGAACCTAAGAGACCTAGGAAAGGGAAATACCAAACTCCTGCAGACTCTAGCCTTCCATGTGAGAGAAGGGAAATACCTAACTCTAGCCACACTAGCCGTCCTTTACAACCTAAGGGAGGTGAGGAAGGAAGGGAGGGAGGGAACACATATGAAGTTCTCATTCCAGAGGCATAGGCTCACTAAAAGACAGATTTAATCACAGAACCAACTATAGAAAGCTTCCCTTCTCCTAATGAAACCAAAATGCAGGGTGTTTGTCAGAATTCGTTGTCTCAGGGAATCGAAGAATGAAGTTGTGGACAAAAATGGTTAGCCAAACCAAAGTTTATTGAGGGAAGCCAGTCCTGGCAAAGGAGCAGCTGGGGTTCCAGGAGCAGCCCACTGCCCAGAGCTTCTTTCCATGTGACAGCCGGTGTTAAAGTCTATTTGTCCATGTGTAGAGCCCCATCAGCCATGTGGGCTCAGAGTAGCAGTCTCCTACCATCAAGCCAAGAATCAAATGTGCCCTGGAGAGAGAGGGGAGAGAGGAAGCTTGGGCTTTTTAATTTAGGGGGTGGGCACAGCCTTGTTAGCTCCTAATTGTTCTTTTTAAAGAATTCTCTTAGTAACATCCTTGGGATTGGTTTATACACCATGCTGCCTTGTGATTGGTTTTCTGTACGCTGTCTGTCTTAGCAATATCATGTCTCTTGTGTGTGCCCTTCTTTCCCCTGCCCAGTTGGGTTGTCTTAGTAACTCCATCTAGTTGGATTCCTGGTTTTACTTCCTGCCCCCCAACCCATGTCTACCTAGCTTCCCTCTGTCTCCTAGCTTCCCTCTGTCTCCTCACTAACACCTCACTACCACATTACTGACAACCTATTTGCAGCAATTTCGCCCCTGAAAAATTATCTCCAGCTATCAAAAAATCAAACAAACAAAAAACCAAAAAAACAAGGCATACCAAAGGCGAAACAACAACTACAAAACAATTTCAAGAGATAGATATTTCCACACATATCAATGATGTTAGGATTATTAGTTCAGGAATTTAAAACACCTATGATTAATATGCAAAGGGCTCTAATGGATAAAGTAGATGGCACGCAAGAACAGATGGACAATGTAGCAGAGAGATGAAAATCCTAAGAAAGAACAAAAAAGCAATGCTAGAGCTAAAAAAAAAACAAACAAAAAACAAACGACAACATGGCACCCTTAATAGAAATGAGAAATGCCTTTGATGGGCTTTGTAGTAGACTGGATACAGATGAGATAAAAACTTTTGTGCTAGCTAGAGCACATGTCAATAGAATCCACATAAACTGAAAAAGCAAAGAAAACAAAGACTGAAAAATATAAACGGAGCATACGATAAAAAAAAAAAACGACCAAAAAAACCCCCCCAAAAAACCTACAAAAGGTAAATCATATGTACAGTGGAAATTCCAGAAGAAAGAAAGAAACAGAAATATTTGAAACAATAATGACAGACTATTTCCCCAAAATTGTCACACACCAAACCATAGATCCAAGGAATTCAAAGAACACAAACTACACTTAGGCATATCAATTTCAAACTACAGAAAATGACAGATAAATAATCCTGAAAGAAGCTGGGGACTGAGTGAGGGGGATGTCCTTAACTATAAAAGAGCCATCATAAGAATTATGTCTGACTTTTCAGAAACTATGCAAGCACAAATATAGTAGAGTGAAAAATTTGAAATATTGAGGAGAAAAAGAAAACAAACCTGACCTAGAATTCTGTGCCCTATGAAATTATCTTCAAAAGTGAAGGAGAGCCCTAGCTGATTTGGCTCAATAGAGGAGCGTTGACCTGTGAACTGAAGGGTTCCAGGTTTGATTCTGGTCAAGGGCACATGACCGGGTTGCAGGCTCAATCCCCAGTAGGGGGTGTGCAGGAGGCAACTGATCAATGATTCTCTCTCATCATTGATGTTTCTATTTCTCTCTCCCTCTCTCATCCTCTGAAATCAATAAAAATCTATTTTAAAAAAGTGAAGAAGAAATACAGACTTTCTCAGACAAACAAATTGAGGGAATATGTTATCAATACACCATTATGGAAGAAATGAAAGACAAAGTCCCTTAGAGGGGAAATAAACAATATAGGACAGAAACTTGAACTCTACATTTAAAAATTATTTGAAAAGCATCAAAGAAGAAATAAATGAAGGTAAAAAGGAAATCTATTATTTCTCTCATTCCTAATTGATTTAACAGATAAGTGTTTGTTAAACTAATTTTAGCAATAATGTATTTGAATTTACATTCTCACATATAATTATATGTAAGCACATATGTATATGTAAAATGAATGACAAAAATCATACAAGGGGTGGGAGGGAGGAATTAGAATTATCTTGTATTCACACTACGCTTGAAGTGGTAGACTCTTATTTGAAAGTGGATTTGGATTACCTGTAAACATGTAAACATGAACTGTAAACTCCAGGGCAACCACTAAAAGAAAAAGAAAAAAAGAAGAAGAAAGAAAAAGAAGTATAACTGATTAACTGATAGCTAAACATAGAGAGAAAATAGGATTATAAAATGCTCATTAAAACCAGATAAGGCAGTAAAATTATGGAAGACAAAAATAGGAACAAAAAAATAAAGGCAACAAAAAGAAAACAATAATGAAAATGGTTGGATATTAATCCTATTATATCAATAATTACATTAAATTTCAATTATTTGAATGCCACAATTAAAAGAACAGATTGTCACAGAGGATCAAGAATATGACTAAACTATTTGCCATGCACAAGAAATCTACTTTAAATATAGAGATACATATAAATTAAAAGTAAATGGCCTGGCTGGTGTTGCTCAGTAGTTGAGCATTGACCCACGAACCAGGAGGTCATGTTTCTATTCCTGGTCAGGGCACATGCCCTGGTTGCAGGCTTGATCACTAGAAGGGAGCTTGCATGAGGCCGCCAATCAGTGATTTCCTCTGATCATTGATGTTTCTATCTCTCTCTTCCTCTCCTTTCCTCTCTCTGAAATCAATAAAAACATATAGAAAGAAAAGCCTTAGATAAAAAAAAGTAAATGGGTAAGTACCATGTTATCACTAATCAAAAGAAAGAATAATTAGCTAAATTAATTTTAGATAGAGTAGATTTTAAAGTAAGAAATATCAGAAATAAAGAAGGGGTCAAATGTTCAAGAGAACATTACAAATCTTAATGCTTATGTGCCTAACAACAGACTGCCATACTACATGGAGGAAAAACTGATAGAAATGCAAGGCGAGATTGATGAATTAAACTATCATATCAGAGATTATAATACTGCTCTCTCAAAAAATGACACATCCAGCAGGCAAAAAGTCAGTAGGTTCATAATTGAACTTACCAAGACACTCAATAACTGGATATAATTGACATCTATCCAATAGCATATAGTTGAACTCACCAATACACTCAATAACTACATATACTAGTAACCTTACATAATAATAGACAAGCATGTAAATTGACCATGCCTCCGCTATGCCCACCAGCCAATCAGGAGTGATATGCAAATTAACCCAATAAAGATGACAGTTAATTTGCATGCACAGGTGCCTAGTGACCAGGGGCGGGCAGGACGCTTGCGTCGTCGCCATGGTGACAACACAGGCATTCCACCTCACTCCTGGACTCTTAGGGCCTCTGGGCAGCGTGGGAAGGCAGGGCCAGAGTGGAAAGAGGCGGCTCCAGGGCTGGGCCAGAGTAGAAAGGTGGTGCTGGCGCCAGGGAAAGGAAGGCCCATTCTAGCACGAATCTTCATGCATTGGGCTTCTAGTTGGATATAAAGAGAAATGTTAAAATAATAAAATATTTTTAAAAAATACTTTGACTAAATGAAAATAAAAACACAGCAAAAATTTGTGGGATGCAGCAAAATCAGTGCTTAAAGGAATATTTATTACAATTAATGCATATATTAGGAAAAAAAGAAAGATCTAAAGTAAATAATCTACATTTCCATCTTAGGATACTACAAAAACAAGAGCAGCCCTAGCCAGTTTGGGTCAGTGGATAGTGTGTCGACCTGCAGACTGAAAGGTCTCAGGTTTGATTCTGGTCAAGGGCACATGCCCGGGTTTCGGAGCTTGATCCCCAGTAGGGGGCGTGCAGGAGGCAGCCAATCAAAGATTCTCTCTCATCATTGATGTTTCTCTCTCTCTCAACCCTCTTCCTTCCTCTCTGAAATCAATAAAAATATATTTTATAAAAAGAGCAAATTAATTCCAAATGAAGTAGAAGAAAAAATATACTAAGAATTAGACCAGCCGAAACCGGTTTGGCTCAGTGGATAGAGCGTCGGCCTGCGGACTGAAAGGTCCTGGGTTCGATTCCGGTCAAGGGCATGTACCTTGGTTGCGGGCACATCCCCAGTAGGGGGTGTGCAAGAGGCAGCTGGTCGATGTTTCTCTCTCATCGATGTTTCTAACTCTCTATCCCTCTCTCTTCCTCTCTGTAAAAAATCAATAAAATATATTAAAAAAAAAAAAAAAAAAAAAAAAGAATTAGACCAAAAATCAATAAAATTGAAAAAGGGAAATCAATACAGAAAATTAACAAAAATAATAGCTAGTTCTTCACAAAGGTTAATAAAATCAATAAACCTCTAAGCAGGCTAACTTAGAAAAAAAGAAAGAGGACACAAATTACTGATATCAGAAAGTAGGAGGGATTATGAAAATAATAAAAAATAAATAATATCAACAATTCTACCACAACAAGTTAGATAACCTGGATGAAAAGAAACAATCCTTGACAGATACAATAATCCAAACTGATACAAGAAATATAAAATTAGACCTATATCAAAAAAATTGAATAAATAATTATAACCTTCCAAAATATAAAATTTCAGGCCCAGATACATTTAAGGAAAAAGAAATAATACCAATTAGACAGAAGCACAGGGAATACATTCAATGAGGTCAGCATCACCATAATATGAAAACCAGACAAAGACATTATGAGAAAGACAATTACAAACCAATATCTCTCGTGAACATAAATGTAAAAATCCGCAAGAAAATGATAACAAAATTTAATCCAACAACATATAAAAAGAGTTATCCATCATGATCAAGTGATTTCTCCCAGATAGTTAAGGCTGGTTCAACATTAAAAAAAATCAATTAATGTAATCTATCACATCAGCAGACCAAAAAAGAAAGACCACAAGATAATATCAATAGATGCAGCAAAAAGCCAATACTTATTTATGATAAAAACATTCAGTAAACTAAGATTAGAGGGGAACTTGCTCAACTTGATAAAGAATATATAAACAAACAAACAAACCCACAGGTGGCATCACACTTAATGCTGAGAAACTTGAAGCTTTACCACTAAGAAGTGTAACAAGTTTTATCACCACTCCTTTTCAACATTATACTGGAAGTTCTAGCTAATGCTGTAAGAAACAAAAAGGAAACAAAATTTACATAGATTGGGAAGGAAGACATAAAACTGTCTCTGTTCACAGATGACATGATCCTCTCTGTAGAAATTCCAAAATAAAACAAACAAAACCCCTGGGAACTAATAAGCATTTATAGGAAGGTTGCAGGGTACAAGGTTAATAACCTAAAAGACAATTTATTTACTATATAATAACAATAAAAAATGGGCTTTTAAATTAAAAACATACCACTTATATTAGCACCTCCCACCAAAACGAAAGACTTAGGTACATTTCTAACAAAATGTATGAAGAAAATTGCAAAACTCCAATGAATTAAAATGAAAAGAAGTAAATAAATGGAGAGATATTTCATGTTCATGAGTACAAAGATACAATATTGTCAAGATGTTATTTCTTCACAATTTGATCTAGAGATTCAATACAATCTCAGTCAAAACCCAGCAAGTTATTTTATGTATACTATAAACTGATACTAAAGTTTAAAGAGTGAGGCAAAACACCCAGAATAGCCAACATAATATTGAAGGAAAAAGGAATTTAAAGGACTGATGCTAACTGAGTTTAAATTACTATAAAGTGACAATTATTAAGATATTTGTGAAAGAACAACAAAGTAATCAATGGAACGTAATACAGAGTTCAGAAATAAGACCCCCATGAATATAGTCAATTCATTTTGATAAAGGAGCAAAGGCAATTCAATGAGCAAAGACTATCTATTCAACAAATGGTGGTGGATCAAATGGACAATCTTCATACAAAAAAAATTAGACAGAGGTCCTTACACCATTCACAAAAATTAATTTTAATGGGTAAAAATGCAAAATTATAAAAATCTTAAAGATAAACTAGGAAATTATTCCTAGGAGAAAGCCTACATGGCCTGGGGTATAGTGTTGCTTTTCATTTTTATTTATTTATTATTATTTTTTAATTTAATAAATCTTTATTGTTCAGATTACAATTGTTTCTCCTTTTTTCCCACCATATCTCCCCACCACCTGGTTCCCAACCCCCCCTGCCCTTACCTCCCCCCCGCTGTCCTTATCCATAGGTGTATGATTTTTGTCCAGTCTCTTCCCGTACCCCACACACAGACACTCCTTTCCCCCTGAGATTTATCAATCCACTCCCATTCTATGCCTCTGATTCTATTATATTCACCAGTTTATTCTGTTCCTCAGATTTTTAATTCACTTGATTTTTAGGATCACTTGTTGATAGATATGTATTTGTTGTTCCTAATTTTTATCTTTACTTTTTTCTTCTTTTTCCTCTTTTTAAAGAATACCTTTCAGCATTTCATATAATACTGGTTTCGTGGTGATGAACTCCTTTAGCTTTTTCTTATCTTGAAGCTCTTTATCTGCCCTTCAATTCTGAATGATAACTTTGCTGGGTAGAGTAGTCTTGGTTGTAGGTTCTTGTTATTCATCACTCTGAATATTTCTTGCCACTCCCGTCTGGCCTGCATAGTTTCTGTTGAGAAATTAGCTGATAATCGTATGGGTGCTCCCTTGTGGGTAACTAACTGTTTTTCTCTTGCTGCTTGTAAGATTCTCTCTTTGTCTTTTGCCCTTGGCATTTTAATTATAATGTGTCTTGGTGTGGTCCTCTTTGGATTCCTTTTGTTTGGGGTTCTGTGTGCTTCCTGGACTTGTAAGTCTATTTCTTTCATCAGGTGGGGGAAGTTTTCAGTCATTATTTCTTCAAATAGGTTTTCAGCATCTTGCTCTCTCTTCTTCTGGTACCCCCATAATTCTGATGTTGGTATGCTTGAAGTTGTCCCAGAGGCTTCTTACACTATCTTCAGTTTTCTGAATTCTCCTCTCTTCTTGCTTCTCTGGAGGAGTGTCCTTTGCCTCTTTGTATTCCAAATCTTTGAGTTGATTCTTGTGTTCCTCTAGTCTGCTGTTGGGTCTCTGTATAATATTTTTTATTTCAGTCAGTGTATGTTTAATTTCGAGTTGGTCCTTTTTCATATCCTCGAGGGTCTCATTAAATTTATCGGCCTTTTCCATGAAATTCTTAAAAATCCTTATAATTGTGGTTTTGAACTCTATGTCCATTCGTTTGTTCTCCTCCATTTCTTTTGTTTGTGATCTGTTTCCTTGCCTCCTCATTTTCGCTGCTTCCCTGAGTTGGTTGGGTAGCTTTGTGTACTATGTGTCTTATTGGTTCAACGGGTCAGCCTCCCAGTTACCTGAGGTGGACACCCTTGGTGCACCCATTTTTAGACTGTGTGTACAGCCTTGTTGTAGTTAAGTCTTGATTGTTGTTGGTGTCACTGGGAGGAATTGACATCCAGGCCATTTGGCTGTGAGGACCCGCTGTGTCTATAACGGAAGAATTGCTGTGCTGGAGACATGTTTATGGGGCAGGACTTGTTCCATTAGGGCTTTGGTGCTCACTGAGTCTGCCTCTTGAATGTGTCCCTATGCGAGTGGTTGAAATCTGGTGTCGTCTCACACAGACCACTAGATACCCTAGTTCTGGATCTCCAATGGGCTGCAGGTCAGCTACTGTCTGAGGCCCCCCAGCAGGAGCTACAGCAAGAACTAGTTTTCTCCTCTTTGCTTGGGTGGTTTTGGAGCCGTCTGACTGGAGCTGCAGTTTATTTGGTTAAGCTGCCACAGAACAGGCCATTTATATGCAAAAGCCACTGTGTGGAGCCTGGGCGAGTTTGTAGAAGTGAGGGGCGGGGTCTCAGGGTGTCACTAGGCTAGGGCGTGGTAAACGGCGAAGGCTGCTGTCAGCTGTCTCTGCCGTCAGCCGTCTCTGCCTTTCCACGTTTCCAAGTCCCTGCATCCCACGCTCCAGTGCAGTAAACTCTTATTGCTGGGCGCACCTCTGCAAAAAGTTACTCTCACTTTCCGCCCCGAAGGCAGAGAGTCCAGCTTCTCCCCGTAGGCGTCTGGGTCCCCTGCATGTCCCCAGAAACTGGATTTCAGAGTGATCGGGAGCTTGTCTCCCTTCGGGTTGAAGAAAAGCCGTGCGTCCAGTCGCCTGCCACCAGCCCCATTCGCGCGCCTCTGTACCTCAGCTCTCCAGCATTTGTGCTCCTTTCTCTCCTTAGTTGTAAATCTACCACTCAGCCAGCTTTCCCGTGGTTCTGGGTGGTAGACGTTTTGTCTTTTAGTTATATTTTTGAAATTGTTGTGCTAGGCGGCAATTCAGTTGTTTAACTTTGCCGCCATCTTGGTTCCTCCTCTAGTGTTGCTTTTTAAAGATATTACACCAAAGCCACAATCCATGAAAGAAATAATCTGTAAACTGGACTTTATTAAAATAAATACACAAATAAATAAATAAATAAATAAATAAATACATACATACATAAATACATAAATAAATACCTGCTCTGTGAAAACCATTTTTTAAAAATATGCCTGTGTTCCCCAGTGGGGGGCATGCAGGAGGCAGCCTATTGATTCTCTCTTACCATTGATGTTTCTCTCTCTCTTCCTCTCCCTTCCTCTCTGAGATAAAAACATCAATGATGAGAGAAAATCATTGACAGGTTGCCTCCTGCATGTCCCATGCTGGGGATCAAACCTGAAACCCAGGCATGTGTCCTGACCAGCAATCAAACCTAGACCTCCTGGTTCATAGATTCCACACTCAACCACTGAGCTATGCGGCTAGCTGATTTTTAAGGAATTAAAAGACAAGCCTCAAATTGGGAGAAAATATTTGCAAAAGGCTTATCTGCTAAAGGTCTGTTATCCAAAATATTCAAAGAACTCAAAACGAAACAATAAAAACGTCACACAATTAAAAATTGGGACTCAGCGTGGTCACTGAATAGATCCGACTCTTCTTCCACCTCACTATGCTTCCTCCACAATCATGTCTGACAAACCCAGCATGGCTGAGATTGAGAAATTTGATAAGTCAAATTTAAAGAAGAGAATGCAAGCGAAAAAGCCACTGCCTTCGAAAGAAACGATTGAAAAGGAGAAGCAAACGTGCCACCAAGGTGCACTGTACTGCACAATCATTGCCTTCTTATTTTACTTCTTTTAGCTGTTTACCTGTGTAAGGTGCAATGAGGTTGGATCAGTTTAAACGACTGTGCTGCGCCTTTTCACATCAGAGAACTACTGATGAGGAAAGCCTACCCTGCCTCTCTCATCTGTCTGTCTGTCTGGCAGGGAAGGAAAAGTTTGCATGATGGTGAAGGAGGAAGCGCGGTGGGATGACAGTGAAATCTAGAGTAAAAGCCAAACTTCTCCAAGGTATTCTGCAGGCTTTAAAATGCAGTTTAATCAGCCTGGCAGGTGTGGTTCAGTGGTTGAGCATCAACCTATGAACCAGGAGGTCAGGGTTCAATTCCCCATGGGGGAACATGCCTGTGTTCCCCAGTGGGGGCATGCAGAAGGCAGCCTATTGATTCTCTCTCATCATTGATGTTCCTATCTCTCTCTTCCTCTCCCTTCCTCTCTGAAATCAATAAAAATATATTTTAAAAAAATGTAATTTAATCAGAGTGCCATTTTTTTCTTAAAATTATTTTACTTATTGGAATGTGCAATTTTTTATATAAAAATCAAACGTTTTAAAACCTGAAAAAAAAATTTGAGCCAAAGACTTGAGTAAACACTTCACCAACGTGTATGTCCTATAAGCATATAAAAAGATGCTTCACATCATATGTCACCAGGAAAATGCAGATTAAGATGAGATACCACTGCACAGGTATTAGAGTGGCTGAAATTTACAACACTGATAACACCAAATGCTGGCAATTACTGGGAGCTACAGGAATTCATCATTGCAGGTGGGAATGCAAAGAGTTACAGCCAGTTCTGAAGTACAGTTTGGCAGTTTCTTAGAAACTACACATACTCTTGCCATGTGAGCCAACAATCACACTCCTTGGTTTTTACCCAAAGGAACTGAAAACTTATGTCAAGAGAAAAACCTGCACATAGACATTTATATCAACTTTATTTATAATTACATAAACTTGTAGCAAACTAAGATGTCCTTAGGTAGATAATGGATAAATGAACTGTGGTATGTCCAGAAAATGGAATATTACTCAGCACTAAAACTGAGTGGTAAAGCCATGAAAAGACATGAGGAACCTCAAATGCATATGGCTAAGTGAAAGAATCCAATCACAGAAGGATACACTGTGTGATTTTAACTATATAACATCCTGGAAGGGGTAAAACTGTGGAGACAATAAAAACATTGTCTATGAAAAATGGGTGAAGGGGGTTCAGAGGTAACAATTTTTGTTTTAAAACAATGCCTCTAATTTGCTTTAAATAGATATGAGGTTTTTTTGTTCGTTTTATTTTTATGTAATTATGTTCTGACCCACATTTTTGAAATGCAAATTCTAGTATTTTCAGCACATCTCAAATTGTTCCAATTTTTTAAAATGAATTTCAAGTTTGGGGGGTAGCAGGAAAAAATGATTAAAAATTCAGTGATTGTTATGGGATTGAGGTCAATAGGCTGAGCACAGAAGGTTTTTAGGGCAGTGAAAATACTCTGTATCCTATATAATAAAAGGCTAATATGTTGACCAGGTGTTTGACCAGGGGGCAGGGCTGGCCAGCCAACCACCTATGGCCTCTCCCCCTGCCAGCCTGGCCCAATCGACCTTGATCAGGGTGGGCTGGCCGGACACCACCTGTGCACGAATTTGTGCACAGGGCCTCCAGTATTATTATAAGGATGAGTGCATGTCATTATAAATTTATCCAAACCTGTAGAATATACAACACCAAGAGTGAGCCCTAAGATAAACTATGGTGTTTGGGTGATTTTTTGTTTCAAAGCAAGTTCTTCCTTTGTAAAAAATGTACCATTCTGGTGAGTGATGTTGATAATGGGGGAGGATATACATGTGTGGGCACAAAGGATATATGGAAATTTTCTGTATCTACCTCTCAAGTTTATTATAATCCTAAATCTGCTCTAAAAAGTAAAGTTTCAAAATATATACTGGGTTAAAAAAATAAGACAAAGTTATTTATATCAGAACTTTTTCTAATACAAATATGGATTATAAATATCTGCAAAATAGAATAATATGTAGTATATTTCAAAATTGTTTGGCCACCTGTCTCATTTTTTAACTGAATTTCTTCTGGGAGTAGTGGCTGTAGAAACTGTTTGAGTAATTTTCTTCTGCTCCACTGTAAAACAGTATGTATAAGGTATAATCTAGAAGAGACACCTCTGCACTAAGATTATAGTGTGCTGGATAAAGGCTTAAAGACGATCACTTAAAACTACTAGTCTGTGGAATCTCTGCACATACAAAAGATAGTGGTAAATAAAAGGTAGTGGTAAATAAGCCACTTCTGATTGGAGACAATAATCTTTAAGGAGCATGTCAGTGGAGAAAGTCGGGATTTTACTAGTCAGTTTAATCAGGTATATAGCACCCCTGTGTTGAATTGTTGCAGGGACTTCAAAGACCACAGTGGATCAAAGGAAATAATATGTTTCCTAATGAGATATGTGCATTGATAAAAAAAACTCAGGGTTCAATTAACACTAAGGCACGCTCTGATGCTTAAGACAGACTTGTCTGGCTTGTCAAACACTGAGGTGAATTTTCACAAAAAGCTACTATTACTGATTGCTGCCTGTCCTATAATCTAGATTAGTTAAAATTTAAAACAAACAAAAATATCTCTCCCAGTTATTTGTGGAGAAGATTAGAAAGAAATAATGCAGAATATCCACCCTGCTTCAAACATAAGAAAATTTAAAAATAAAATACAAGAGCAAAAAGGGAAAAGTTAAACTCACTATAAAAGAAATAAAAATCCTCTTGTGTCTGAAAAAAAAATGGGTTTCAGGTGAGAAACATAAATTCACAAGCTGATAGCATGCGAGTCTAGGAAACTCTGCGGCAGCAGGCTCTGGGGGTGGGGAACTTGAGGCCATATGTCCAAATAAGGGAGCTGAAACTAAAAGGCCTGACCAGCCCACTTTTCACAGGGGAAACACAGACTAGAAAAATATGTTATTTGCACTGAGATGGTAACCTCTGCATGTATTTCGAGAAGAAACAAAAGTATTATTTTGTGAGTATAGATTAGAGTTAAATTTTATATCACTTGCATTGTATGGGAATCTCCCAACAACATTCTTGTACACACAGAATTTCAAGAACACTTAGAAAAAAGCACTATTAAAAACAAAACAAAACAATCATTAGCAAAACTTCCATATCTCGAGGGTAATGGGCCCTTTTCCCACCTTTTAGCATCACCACTCAGGCACCCACAGGCACACACACACCATCTCTATGGGTCTCACAATAAAATGAACCAGGAAATAACCAAAATATAGAAAATAATAAACCTCAATAGACTAGATGGTTAGCATTCTAAAATATGATTAATAGAACAATTTGAGAACACATAAATAATCTACCTAATAAAAGAATAACATGCTAGTTGACTGTACCTTCGCGACGCCCACCAGCCAATCAGGAGTGAGTATGCAAATTAACCCAACAAAGAATGTGGGTTAATTTGCGTACACAAGCACCGAGTGGCCAGGGACGGGGCGGGATGCTTGTGGTGTCGACATGGTGACGACGCAGGCGTTCCGCACCACCCCAGTCCCTCCTGGCCTCTGGGCAGTGTGGGAAGGCAGAAAGGTGGCTCTGGGCCAGAGCGGAAAGGCTGCTCCAGCCAGAGCGAAGGTAGTGCTGGCAGCCAGGGGAAAGAAGGTCCATTCTTGCACGAATCTTCATTCATGCATCAGGCCACTAGTGTGTTAAATAATTAAACAATTATAAATGAAAATAAAGGAATATATATACTAGAGGCCCGGTGCATGAAATTCGTGCACAGGGCGTGAGAGGAGGTGTCCCTCAGGCCAGCCTGCACCCTCTCCAATCTGGAACCCCTCGAGGGATGTCAAACTGCCCTTTAAGGCCCGATCCCACCAGGATCAGGCCTAAATGGGCAGTTGGACATCCCTCTCACAATCCAGGACTGCTGGCTCCCAACTGCTCATCTGCCTGCCTCCTGATTGCCCCTCACCGCTTCTGCCTGCCAGCCTGATCACCCCCTAACCACTCCCCTGCCAGCCAGATTGATGCCTACCTGCTCCCCTGTCAGCGTGTTTGCCCCGAACTGCCCTCCCCTTCAGGCCTGGGTCCCACCCAGCTGCCCTTCCCTGCAGCCCTGGTCACCCCCAACTTCTTTCCTCTGCTGGCCTGGTCACCTCTAACTGCCCTCCCCTGAAGGCTTGATTACCCCCAACTGCCCTCCCTTTCAGGCCATCTTGTGCCGGCCATCTTGTGTCCACATGGGGGCAGGAACTTTGACCACTTGGGGGCAGCCATCTTGTGTGTTGGAGTGATGGTCAATCTGCATATTACTCTTTTATTAGATAGGATAGAGGCCTGGTGCATGGGTGGGGGCCAGCTGGTTTGCCCTGAAGGGTATCCCAGATCAGGGTGGGGGTTCCCTTGGGGTGTGGGGCGGCCTGGGTGAAGGCCTGGGGTGATTTGCAGGCCGGCCTCACCCCCTGGCGACCCAAGCGGAGGCCCTGGTATCTGGGGATTTATTTACCTTCTACAATTGAAACTTTGTAGCCTGGAGTGGAGCCAAGCCTCCTGCTCACTCCATGGCTGGCAGCCATTTCTTTTGGGGGTTGTGTATCGTCTATAATTGAAACTTTGTAGCCTGGAGCAGAGGCCTAGGCCAGCCAGGGCTGCAGAAGCTTTGCTTCCTCCATTGCCGGGGGCAACCCTTGCCTCCTGCTCTTTCCAGCTCAGTGGCTGCCGCCATTTCTGTTTGGATTGTGTACCTTCTATAATTGAAAGTTTGTAGCCTTGAATGGAGGCTTAAGCTGGCAATGGCAGGCAGAAAGCTTGGCTTCCTTTGTTACCGGGGAAACCCAAGCCTTCCTCCTGCTCTCTGTGGCCGTAGCCATCTTGGTTGGGTTTATTTGCATATTTGCTCCTGATTGGCTGGTGGGTGTGACTGGTGGGCATGGCTTGTGGGTGTAACGGAGTTAGGGTCAATTTGCATATTACTCTTTTATTAGGTAGGATATATATATACATATATATATATATATATATATATGTGTGTGTGTGTGTGTGTATATATGTGTATATATATATATATATATATATATATATATATAGTGCTGATTGCAAAATTGTCTGTAATTGATTCCCTCCCAGGTTGACTGCCTGTATGGTAAAACTGAATCTCAACTCATCTAAGAGTTGGACCCTATCTCCCTACTGTTTTAGTACACATTAGACTATTGGCTTGCTGTGGAATATAGAAGATGATGATATAAAGGATGTGCCCATTCTGAGCCATGACGTCAAGAGGTTTTGTATGTTTCTTCTCAGGATCTGGAGGTTTTAATACTGACATATGGAAAGGAGTGGACTAGCTTGTCTGATAATGAGAAACCACATGAGGCAGAGACAAACCATTCAACTTGAGGCCACCCAGACTTGCCAGGCAGCTCTATGATCATCCGATTTCACATGCACAGCAGAAAGAAACAAAAATCAATTATCTGAGCCCAGTCTGAATTTCCAACAGAATTATAAGATATATATATATATATGGTTGTTGTCTTAAGCTATTGATTTGGGGGTATGCAATAACAGACGGACAATTTGTATCTTGTTTTACAGCAAAAGTTGGCATATAAGCAAAGTTTAAATGCAAAGGGTAGAACTATTAATAAATATATTAAAACTCTAAACTAGAGAACCAGATGTGTGTTGTAGATCAGAGAATAAAGAAGATGTTTTGGCTTTAGAGGCTTTGGACCAGACTATCCAATGAATAAACTTTAACTTATAAGCTCATACTTTGGTTTTAAAAGCCGTCAGAATTCAGGTTCTTTATGCCAGAGTGGAACTTTCTCAAAATTGAAATGAAATCTGCTAGGAAAAATGGCATAGCAATCTGATTGAACCAGTGCTTGGATAGAGCAACTCAGGATAATGGTTCAGCTCTTAGAGAGGAAGCCAAGAAACACAGATGGCTTTAAGGCTAATGTATTTTGCTGCGGGTGGTCAGGCATCATACACACAAATTAGCACTCTTTAGCAAGTGGTTACTAGTGTCACTGAGAGCCATGTGCAGGTTATTAAGTATACCATTTAAATTATAACTCTTTTTCTTCTTTCAAATAAAAATACTTGGGAGAAAATTATTTGCATAAGGGTGAAGATCTTTGCAGAGGTTACTCTTTAAAATTGGGTTATGCACCCCAATGTTCATTGCAGAACTAAATACAATAGACAAGATATGAAGCAACCCAAGACCCACCAATAGATGAGGGGTTAAAGATGTGCTACATATATACAATGGAATATTACATGGCCATAAAAAGAATGAAATCCTTACCACTTGCGATAACATGGATGGACTTAGAGAGTATTATGTTAAGTGAAATATGTCAGACAAAGACAAATACTATATAATTTCACTTATATGTGGAATGTAAAGAACAAAATAAACAAACGAAATATAAAAAGACTTATAGATACAGTGCCCAGCAGAAAAAAAAAAAAAAATCAATAACAGTGATTAACTATATCAAGACTGAGAAAAATAAAAAAGACTTAAATTATTAATATTAGACATGAGATCCAGCATATCACTACATATTCTGTAGTCATTTATAGGATAATAAATGAATGATATAAACAATTTAACATTCACATGCTTGATTAATTAGAAAAATATATAAATTCCTCTAAATTACAAACTATTAAAACTCAACCAATATGAAATAGTCTGAATATCCATATAACTATTAAAAATTTTAAATTTCAACTTAAAAGTTTTCAACATAAGAAATTCCATGCTCAGATAGCTTCATTAAAGTGTGCTACCAAACATTTAAATAATAATTAACATCAATTCTACATAATATCTTCCGGAAAATAGAACCCTTCCACACTCATTTTATGATGCCAGTGTTAACCTGATTAAAAACAAACAAACAAATGAACAACAACAAAAAAAATGACAAAGCCAAAACCGGTTTGGCTCCGTGGATAGAGCGTCGGCCTGCGGACTCAAGGGTCCCAGGTTCGATTCCGGTCAAGGGCATGTACCTTGGTTGTGGGCACATCCCCAGTAGGGGGTGTGCAGGGGGCAGCTGATCGATGTTTCTCTCTCATCGATGTTTCTAACTCTCTATCCCTCTCTCTTCCTCTCTGTAAAATATCAATAAAATATAAAAAAAAAAAATGACAAAGACATTACAAAAATAGAGCAGGTAATTCTCTCTCATGAATGTAGTATAAAACTATTTAACGAAACATATAGCAATGTTTAAAAAGAATTGTAATTGTAACTCAGTTAGATTTATTCCAAATGTACAAGGCCAGTTCAACATTCCAAAGTCAATTAAAATAATCTACAGTATCTCAGACTAAGAAATAAAAAATGTATAGTCAATTGAACCAGAAAATTATTTTTGTAAAAATTCAGTATCATCCAGCATAAAAAGCCTGAGAAACTAAAATTAGAAGGGAACTTCTTCACCTTGATAAAAAAAAAAAAAAAAAAATCTATAAAACATCTGCAGGTCCTTTGTACTTAATGACCAATGTATTTCCCCTAAGAGTGGGGAAGGGGACAGGATGCCCATTTGTACTGTTATTATTCAACTTAACACTGGAAATTCTTACCATTGCAACAAAGCAATAAAAAAGAAAAAAATCACATAAATTGAAATAACAAAATATGACCAACTGTCTTTATTTGCAGATGTCATGATGGGCAATGTGGAAAGTACAATAAATTTATGAATTAAAGCCTTTAAAATAATAAGTTCTGAAATTTTGCAGGCTATATACTCAACACACTTAAACCAGTTATATTTCTATTATGAACAATGAATATGTGAAACTCAAAATTACAAACCATTTACAATCACTTCAACAAAAATGAAAAGAAATCTAAGAAAACCTAATAAATGGAGAGACATTTCATGTTCATGGGTTGGAAGACTCACTAGCAAAGATGTCTATTATTTCCTGATTTAAATGTTTCCTGCTTCCCCCCCCCCCCCCTTTCCCCTTACCTAAGAATATGTTCTTATTGATTTCACAGAGAGTGAAAGAGAGAAAGGAAGAAAGGAAACACCAATCAGTTGCCTTCCATATGCCCTCGACCGGGTATCAAACCCACAACCTAGGTATGTGCCCTGACCGGGTAATGAACCTTCAACCTTTTGGGATATGGGATGATGATCCACTGGGGGCTGTTTCATGAAATGTTAATGAAAATCCCCATAAGAGTTTTGTAGTCAGCATGAGTTTTTAATACTTATCTTTATTATTTTTTCCTGAATTGCACACAGAAGGTTTCTGAATCAGAACCAATTTTTTATTATTTACCTCACAACAAATAATGAGCATGTTATGCCCCTGTATCTTAGTTCTTACATTTACTCCAACATGATGAGAGTTGGGTCAAATATCCTTCACATACAAAGCCTGTCTTATAGGCAAGGAATAGAGAAATAAATTTTCTGTACTAATATACAGAAAAAAATAGACAGTTGATACACTTTACCCATCATAGAATGTCTTCTTGGAAATTGCTACTCTAATTCTTTGGAATTTAAATAATACTCTCCAGGGAAAATATAAGACTATTGCCTTAAGCTATATAGTTCAAGATGACTTATTTCCCAAATATAAAAATATACTTTAGTAGTTATATAAATCTCTGTGGAGTTTTCACTATCTACAAAGTAATAAATTAAAATCTATGGTTTGCTCTTTTATTTTTTTATTCTCACCCAAGGATATATATTTTTTTATTTTTAGAGAGAGAGGATGGGAGGAGAGAGAGAAAGAAAAAAGAGAGAGAGAGAGAGAGAGAGAGAGAGAGAGAAGAGAAATAATGATATGAGAGAAACATTGATTGGTTGCCTCCTGTATGCCCCAGACCAGGGATTAACCCACAATCTTTTGGTATTTGGGATGATGTTCCAACCAACTGAAGCACCTGACCAGGGCTATGGCTTGCTCTCTTAACACAAGTTCCAAGTTTCACTAAAGTTTCTTCAGAAAGTCCTAACTATGTAGAAACTTAAAAATATATTTTCTCTACAACCACATTATTTCACCACAATAGATTATAAACATGCCTTCCAATAAAAAAAAAAGGCCCAGATGGCTTTATAATTGATTTTATACAAATATGCAAGGAATGACTAATTCATATATATGCAAGCTTAATCTAAATTATGGATGAAAAAAATTTTAAAAACTCAGCTTGTCTTACTAAGGTTCATATAACTTGATAAGATATATTAGTACAATATAAAATAATGAGAGTGAAGAAGATTAAGAGAGAATTAAAGGTAATTTTCAATTATCAACTTAGTTATGAAAAGTTCTAAATAAAAATTAACTAACCAGCTTGGTCCCCAGTATAGGGTGTGAGGGAGGCAGCCGGTTGGTGTTTCTCTCTCATCATTGATGTTTCTATCTATCGCTCCCTCTCCCTTTCTCTCTGAAATAAAAAAAAAAAAAACAAATAAATAACAAACCTGAGTTAACACTATTTTAAAATAATAATGCATCATTGTATGTAAAGTAGTATTTATCATTCAAACTTAAAGTGGTTCAACAGTAATAAATATAATTTAACATTTTCAGATTAAAAGGAGCAGCATTATACTAGTATGATCAACTCAACGGTTGCATAAATTATTTCATATCTTTCAATTTCTATTAATCTCTGAAAGATCTTCAGTAAATAAAAGGTATAAGGGTACTTAGGTTGTTCAGAAAGCATATATATGACAAACTTTAGGTGAAAATTCTCCACGATCAGCAATCAAGAATGATGCTTATCAAGAGGATCACATACCATAAGTGTTGGCGGTGTTCTGAAATACAAGTCACTGAACTACAGAGCCAGATCGTAAATATTGAAGATGTTATGTAAGAATATGTATAGCCATTTTATACGTGGCCATACAAATGCAGAAAGCTTCCTTAGCTACAGATCCTATATCAAAAAATAAAACTAAAACCACTTGTACATGTATGTGCCATGGTCATCGCTGGCCAATCCTCAAAGGAAAAAAACCATGGTTAAATTGAGATTATAAATGTTATACGACTCAAAATTTTGCTACTCTGACACAGACGGTTACATATAAAATATTTTCTCTATTTCTTTTTTTTCTAGATCCCATACAGATTTAAACTTTGCTGATTTGATGGTATTTGGTTTAAATAATTATAACACAGTGCAACTTGTAACAATGGTGTTCCATTCTGATTTCTTAATGACTGTTGTGGATCAGTTTGTCCCAATGCCTGAGAATGAAGTATGTTTACACAGAGAAATCTGTAAAAAACCAATTGTAATGGAGAATTAGTTCTTTAGAAGACCAACCTCAGTATATGATGCTGATTTTTATCTGCCACAATTCCAGACAGAATCTTCTGATTGTTTAATACAAAATATTCACTGTTTCTCGTTTTTATACAGTTTTTATAATTTTGGGGGACTTTGAAAATAGTAAAGCATTACTTAAATATATAGTCAAGTATTAAATTCCTCCCCAAATGGATAATACAGTTGTGTTTCTGTACAAGAAAAAAAAACACAAAAACCTTCCATGAACCACTTAATATAAACTGCCTCATTTCCCTTTGTACTCGGTGAAGCAAAGAGCCTCCATGGAACTCATGTGATGAAAAGTCCTTAAGACATTTCATGTACACTTTTCACTCCAATCAGGCTACTCAGCCAGTGAGTTAATAAACTTTGTCTATGGTTATATCTTCAAGAATACATTAGCCCTAGTTGGTTTGGCTCAGTGGATAGAGTGTCGCCCTGCGGACTGAAGCGTCCCCGGTTCAATTCCAGTCAAGGGCACATACCTGGGTTGTGGGCTCTATCCCCAGTAAAACATCATTGATGTATCTACCTTTCTCTTCCTCTTCCTTCCTTTCTGAAATCAATAAATATATTTTAAAAAAGAAAAGAATACATTAGAATACCCAAATATTTATTTAAGAATTCTTTGAAGAGTAAACAGTTATCCTATAATAAGAAAAAATAATATTCAAATCCTATCTAATAAAGAGGGAATATGTTAATTGATTGACCCTCACACCATCACAAAGATGGTGGCGCCCACAGCCAATAAGGAGAGAATATGCTAATTGACTGCCCCACCCTCAAAGATGGCAGTGCCCACAGCCAATAAGGAGGGAATATGCTAATTGACTGCCCCACCCTCAAAGATGGCAGCGCCCACAGCCACAAGATGGCGGCACCCAGTCCCCTCAGCCCTGCTGGAGTGGCAGGTATGTTGAAAGGCTGGGCGCCCGGCCACTCCGCGTGCCTGCCTCCAGAGTCCCCCAGTCCCCTCAGCCCCACAGCCACCCAGGGCCAGCCTGAGGTGCAGGCAAACCTCGGCTATCAGCTTCCCAGCCACCCAGGGCCACCCAAGGCTCAGGTAACCGGGGCCGGCCAAGGCTTGTGCTGCCGGCAGTGGCAGCAGTAGAGGTGTGATGGGGGCATCAACTTCCCCTGATCGCCGGGTCTCCTCCCACCCCTGAGGGCTCCCGGACTGTGAGAGGAATCCCCCACCCCACCCCAGTGCATGAATTTTCATGCACCGGGCCTCTAGTAATTTAATAAAGGAAAGACTGAGGCAAAGGAATTGAATTTTCCTTCTAATTGATGGGAATGGAGAGAGTGCTGCCTCTGCATTCTTGTCTAGGATGACAACTTGCTGATCCATAACACTCCACTGACAGCCTTCCTCCTAAGTCTATCAACTGGCAGGCCTGGCAACAGCAAACCGTTACACAGATATAATGTCTATCATATGAAGTTATCAGTTATTGGCTTACTAAATTAGCTTCATCTAAATGTGCAATCAGTTCCAATATTTATGTAAAGCTTTATTCATTAAAACCTATCTTATACCCATACATGGATATGTGTGTTTGTCCGAACTGGGTGCTTTGCTCTTACAGGACAACTTCATTAAAAATGACAACAGCAACATTTTAGCTGACTGGGGAGACTTTTATTCTTAGTATATAGACCAGTCATTTGACTTGTGAAAATGGTTTCAAAAGGCTTGCAGCATAATGGCTTTGACAAGATGTCCCACTGTGGCATGTGGGTGACAAGATGGACCTCATTGACTAGTACAAAGAAAAATGACATTAATTAGTTTCAAAATAACAACTTGATTCTGCTGATAGAGGAAAACTAACATTGACTGTAACAGAACCGCCAAGGACAGTCCTGAGGTTTTGTGAATATGGAAATAGCCAGCTGAAGAGAATTTTAAATTTCAGTTGCCATAGAATTGTTGAAGTAATGAGGTGGAAAGCTTTTAGAAAAACACAGGTAGAAATGTTCATTCAGATTAAGACCAGAGAGTTTGAATTGTCCTATGAACCTCTCAATCTCCTGAGAGTTAAAAAACAAGTTAGAACTCCCAAAAACTGTTGGGGTATCTTCCTTCAGCTGTGGTACAGGAGTGTGGTTACAATTTTGTAACTTCATTAAGTTGTACATCTGTGAAGTGTGCACTTTAAAAAAATACATATGATACCTTTCATACTTTTAAAATTCATTTATTTCTAGATCGTCCTCAGGTGTCAGTCCAGGAGTAAAACTTCCTGCAAGTTTTCCTGTTTCTCATTTAACTCCAGATCTCAAAACTAAGGAAACTGAATAATTGCATTTCTATTGTGGTTCTGTTTAATATGTCCAAAAGAATCAGATAAAAAAGGGGGGGTATGTTAATTTACTTCTTTCCATAGAAAATTATTTTAACAATCTTATAAGAGTCTAATTCTATTGATTAGGATTTTCTTGTTTTTTAGAGGTAGGATTAAGCATGGAATATATTTAATGCCTTGAGATTATTTCAAAGAAAACATAGGGAATACTAAACAAAGCTTTTTCAAATGCCCTGCTCAAAACAGCTTCTGATTCTAGAATTGTTTTTCAGAAAATGTCTCAACGAATATAAACTGACATCTGTATTTTGCAAAGGCAGCCAATCTTATATCATAAAAGGTCATACAAGTCACCAGGCCAGGAGCCCTAGAGGAGACATAAAAAGAACTCTAATTTAGCAATTCAAATTAGCACAGAGGTTAAGACCACGGATGTTAAAATCAAGCAAGTAGGTTACACAACTCTGGCTTGAGAATTAAATTTGTGACCATGGACAAATTATTTGCTTTATCTAATAAGATCCAAATTATCATGATATCCTAATAAGAGTCAAACAGTTTTCTATGTATTAACCAAGAGGACTCAATCCCTCAGCTGGACTAAACTTTAGACTGTTTTATTTTGTGGTTCTTTTTTTGGTTTTGTTTTTTTCTAAATCTTCTCCCCTGACCTCCCTTTTCTTAGAGTATTTACTTTAAAAAATTATAATTGTAAATTATTTCTCAGCCTCTTTGACAGGTACATCTTTTATTCATCCATTCATATATTGACAGACACTTCATTGTTTTGGTTATTGTGAATAATGCTGAAATAAACATGGGATTGTAGATCTCTCTTCTTTGGGAACGGGGATTGTAGATATCTCTTTAAGATCTTCTTTTTATTTATTTTTTATATATTCCCAGAAGTGGGATGGCTTGATCATATGGTAATTCTATTTTTAAATTTTGAGGAACGTCCATACTCTTTCCCATAGTGTGTACCAAACTACATTCTAATCAACAGTGCACAAGGGTTATGTTTTCGCTATATTCTTGCCAATACTTATTGTCTCTTGTCTTCTTGATGATAGCCATTTTGACATGTGTGAGGTCATATCAAATTGTGATTTTTGATTTGGATTTTTATGATGATTAGTGATGTTGAGCAACTTCCATATACCCGTTGGATATCTGTATGTCTTCTTTGAAAAAAAAAATGTCCATTAAGTTCTACTGACCATTTTCTAATCAGATTGTTTTTGTTATTATTGAGTTGTATGAGTTCTTTACATGTTTTAGATATTAAACCTTATACGATATAAGGTTTGCAAATATATCTCCCATTCCATAGGTTGCCTTTTTAATTAGCTAACTATTTCTTTTGCTGTGCAGAAGCTTTTAAAATTGATGTAGTCTCACTTGTTAATTTTTGCTTTAGTTGCTTGCACTTTTGGTGTCTTGGCAAAAAAACAACAACAAAGAAGCATTGCCAAGACCAATGTCAAGAAGTATCTTTTCTACATTTTCTTCTGAAATATGTATGGTCTTGTGTTAAATATTTAATCCATTTTGAGTTAATTTTTGTAAGAAACCTCCAAACCTATAGAAAAATTTTAAATATATATTTTTATTAATTTTTTAGAGAAAGAGGAAGGGAGATGGATAGAGAGATAGAAACATCAATGAGAAAGAAACATTGATTGGCTGCCTTCTGCAGGTCTGTGGGGATTGAGCCCACACAGGCATGTGCCCTGACTGGGAATTGAACCAATGACCTCTTGGTTCATGGATTGGTACTCAACCACTCAACCACTGAGTCACACCAGCCAGACTTGAGTTAATTTTTTGACCAGTGTATGATAAAGGTTTGATTTTTCTCCAAGTATTTATCCCATTTTCCCAACACCATTTGTTGAAGTAACTATCCTTTCCCCATTGAGAATTCTAGGCTCCCTTGCCAAATATTGGTTGACCATATATATGGGGGTTCACTTCTGAGCTCTCTATACTGTCTCATTGGTATTTGGGTGTATTTTTATGCCAATAACAAACTGTTTTAATTACTATATTGTTTTAGTATTAGAGGCCCAGTGCACAAAATTCATGCACTAGTAGGGTCCCTAATGGCTGCCAGCTGCTGGCTGGGCCTTCCCCAGTTGCTAGCTGCTGGCCTGGGCCTCCCTTTGTTTCGAGTCGCCCCCTGGTGGTCAGTGAACATCGTAGCGAGCAATCAAAATCCCGGTCAGTCGAACTCCCAAGGGGACACTTTGCATATTAGGCTTTTAAATATATTGATAGTTTTATAGAAAAAAAGTATTATAATGCCTCCAGCTTTCTTCTTTTTTAGGATTTCTATGGCTATTTGGGATCTTTTGTGGTTTCATACAAATTTTAGGACTTTTTTTTTTTACTCCCATGAAAAATGCCATTGGAATTTTGATAGGGATTGAGTTGAATCTAGACAGCTTTGGGCAGTTTGGACATTTTAACAATATTCACTTTTTTTTGTTTATGAACATGGAATATTTTCCCAGTTGTTTGCATCTTCTTTATTTATTCATCACAGTTTTGTTGCTTTCATTGTACAGATCTTTCAAAGATATATGCACCCCTATGTTCATTACAGCATTTTTCACAGTGGCCAAGACATGGAAATAAACATTGATGTTTCTCTCTCTCTGCCTCTCCGCATCCCTTTCAAGCTCTCTTAAAATCAATGGAATATATCCTTTGGTGAGTATTAACAACAACAAAAAAAGAAGTTAACACCCATGTCTCCCATGCACTATGAGAAGGTGGGAGCCTTGCTGCAACCTGTAAAGTTTCCTTCTGCCATGAAAATGAAAAAAAAGTTCACTTTTCCTTTGAGTAGGGCCAATTAGCAAATACAAACAGCCTGTGATTCTCCTCACACAGGTACTTAAAACTCCCACTCTGTTTCAATAGAGTTCAGTTTCACTGTATTCTCATGTTCCTCCTCCATTGCAATGGCTTTGCAAAAAGTTTTCTTTGCCTGTTTAACTTTGTCAGGTGCAATTTTTATTTTGGTATGTTTTAGTTGTAAAAATCTCATTTAATGCTCACAGCAACTCAAAGGTGTTACATATGATTATTATTCTTTTTTTTAATTACTTTATTGATTAAGGTATCACATATTTGTCATCAACCCCCTCCCCCCGTTCCCTTCCCAAACCCCCCCACATGCATGCCCCCCTCCCCCTGTTGTCCGTGATCACTGGTTAGGCTCATATGCAAGCACACAAGTCCTTTGGTTGATCTATCTCCCTTGTCCCCACCCTTCCCTACCTTCCCTCTGAGGTCTGACAGTCTGATCAATGCTGTTCTTGTTCTTCAGTCTATGATGTTCATCTTTTCCCCTAGATGAGTGAGCTCATGTGATACTAGGAATACACTTATAGGAACCGAAAATGAGACAAGCAATAATAGTTATGCTGAGAGGCAAATGAATCAGTCTATAGTGAGTTTCTTTCTGGGCCAACAGTTCTTTTGAGTCCTGGTTTCTATGTCCAACAGTTGTTTATGTGTTCATAACAGCAATGATATTTCAGTTCTGGATGGTGGACAAATTGTGGTAATGCAGGTCTGACCCTCTCTGGTTTGGTCCTGGGCAATCTGCAGTGACGCATATCTGCTGACTGCTAGTATGGCAAGGCATTGTCAGCGTCTTCCATCTCTGGACTGTATCTCTTCTGACTTCATGGCTGGAGCACTCCTGTCAATTCCTCTCTGTTGCAGGAATCCACATGTCTCGGAGTTGTTTTCTGAAAATATACAAACATATTCTCGACCAAAAGTTAACAAAGGAATATTTTCTATAAATTTGACTTGCGATCCTTTTTCATTTTTTTGCCCAAACGATTTGCCTTTGGCTTGTTTTGACACCATGTATGTTTTACCTGGGTGACTTGCTGTTAGCATTACAAATGAAAGTTAATTTTCTAAAGTAAAAATTTTCTAGATGTAATTTATTTGCAGGATATTTTTCCTTATATGATATTGTTCTACTATCCCCCCTTTTTTGGTTTAAATATTGGGAGGCTTTTGGAAATTTTATGCTGTAATCTTGATAGCTTTTAAATTTTACTTTTTTGCACTAAAATGTGACTGCTTTAGGTTCATTGTATGTTACGCACTTTTACCATGAGATGAACTACCAATAAAAATTATAGTTAACACTTAGTAACAGCTTTTTTGTCCAGTACAATTGATTTTTCTAGAGTATTTGCTTATTTTGATTGGCCAATTTAAATTAGTCTGAAAACTTGACTACTATTTTACTGTCAAATTTACTACTCTAACAACCATCTTGTTTTACCCTGTAATTATTAGTGGAGAGGATTATTTGCCTTCTTGAGTAGGCCCTGAGCATTCTTGGTGCTAGGCTGGATTTAGATATCATAGACCCCAGTTCCCCGGATCATGGGTGCAAGACATCTCCATCAAGTCTTGTTGCAGTGAGAGGGCATCTGCTGTCGGCCAAGTCTCTGTTACCTGGGTCCCGATGTGAGCTGGGCATGTGAAGCTGAGCAGCCATGGGGGCAGGAGATCTCCTTCAGCAGGGGTGAGGGTTCAGGCCCCTGCAAACTTGGGGGGGTGAAGGTCTGTGCCCCACCTCTGTTGACCCCCAAGTTCTCTCCTGATGGCCCCTATGCGACTGTGCCTGTCTTAGGTTGTTCCTTCCCTGAGGAATCTTACCTGTCTCTGGCTAACCAGCCATCCTCCAGGGCCAAGCAGGGTGATGTGAGGTTTAGTTCTGTCTCCTTGGTCGCCTATGCCCCCATGGCCTCCACGCCCAGCACCTGCCTTGGGATCACCCTCGCCTGCTGGCAGGGTCCCAGCGCTGATCACATATCTTGTGGAACCCAGGTTTCTTCTCCAAGGAGGCCCAGCTCACCCCACTGGGCGAGAGACAGATCCATGGTACCAGCCATCACGAGGTTTCAACCTTGGCATGAACAGAAGCTCAGGCAACAGCTGTGGACAATTGGATTGTGAGAAGCAGGTCCTTCTTGGCCAAAAGGGCAAGAGAGGCCAATTTAGAATGCTCAGGTGCCTTCCCAGGGGGCCCTCTACACAGTGGAAGGGATTAAACCCTTTCATGTCCTTTTTAAATTGCTGCCAGACATTCAAAGAATTAGTTTGTAAGTTTGTTTGGGGTAATTGTATAATATGCTGTTGTAATTCTAAAATATCTAGAGATGTGTTACGTTTGTCTCCAAGCACCAAACAGATGATATCCCCACCTCCCCCCACAGGCATGAGGAACTATAAGTAATGGGGGTGATCCAAATCTGGGAAAAATTTTAATGACAGTGTAGAATAATATCATGTAAGGATATTCTTTGTTCTAGTCCATGGCAATACCCTTTCAAACTGGCTGTCTATTTCTTTTTGTATAGACAAGGTCTTAGTTACATTTTCTGCACTTCTACCGCGGGCAAGTCGTGATAGTAGTGACACCCTTTCTTTGGTGTCCACACAAGCCAGAAAACTCTCTTTAATTTTACACACAAAGTGGCATTGTTTTGATTTTGTGTCATACAAAAGGGAAGCTGGGTGGAGACCCCTGTGTATTTATACTTACTTGCCCCACCCATGGACCTCCTGGATGACCAAGGTGTTTGGTATTATTGGTAACTACATTAGTCAGGGGATCAGCCCACATGAGTGGTCTTACCCATGAAGGGTATGGAGCATGAGTCCAAAATACTTACCCTCTTGTCCCAGGTAAAATTACTGTACATCTGATGATTGCTAGCATGGCTGGAGAGGCATTCTCGTGCATTCTTGGGTTTCTGGTTACTTCACAATTTCTTCCCTGAGGTTTGACATTCTGATTGATGTTTCTCTGTTTCTGGATCTATTTCCCCCCCCATCAGTTTATGTTGTTCATTATATTCCACAATGATTATTATTCTTAATGTTTTGTTCATTAAAAAGTTTTCATGAAGCCCTAGCTAGTTTGGCTCAGTTGCTAGCGGGTCAGCCTGCAGACTGAAGGGTCCCAGGTTTGATTCCGGTCAAGAGCACATGCCCTGGTTGCAGGCTCTATCCCCAGTAGGGGGGGCATGCAGGAGGCAGCTGATCAATGAATCTCTTTTATCATTGATGTTTCTCTCTCTCTCTCTCTCTCTTCCTCTCTGAAATCAAAATATATAAGTTTCATGAATAATTACTCTAAAGCTTATATAATTAACAACTACATTATGTTGTCTTTCTAATGTTATTTTCTTCATCTGAAAAATAGGTATAATGATATTTACATTAAAATGTTTTTAAAGTAATAAAAACAGTAAAATGCTGATCTAGTATAATCACTTTTATAGATATTTTTATTAATAATATTTTTAATTAACATTAATCATTAACATTAATATATTTTAATAATAGTAGGTTTCAACCAATTTATATACAGTAATTCAAATATCTTTCCATTAATGCCAAGGAATTACTCTAAGATAATCATTTCTGAACTAAGTCAAGGCTAGGAATTAGGTGATTTGATATGTCAGTATAGTTTAAAGAGCATTAAAAACATTGCCAGTTATAATTTATATCTTCATCATAGACAGATTCTTTCCTCTATCCCAACATTTTTTAATGAGTATTATATAAGCAGATGAAAAACTTTAAGGCTGAGAATGATTTCCTAATGTTTCCCATGTTCCTGGAGAAAGAAACTTATTTTAGAGGGTCTAAAGTTAGATATACTCTGAAAGCAACAGCAACAACACAGATACATCTCTGAAGAGATTATTTCACTAACCAAAACATCTACCTAATAAAAGAGTAACATGCTAATTGACCGTACCTTCGTGACACCCACCAGCCAATCAGGAATGAGTATGCAAATTAACCCAACAAATATGGCGGGTTAATTTGCATTCACAGGTGCAAGTGGCCGGGGGCAGGGCGGGATGCTTGCGTTGTCGCCATGGTGACAACGCAGGTATTCCACACCTCCTCAGCCACTCCAGGACTCTGGGCAGTGTGGGAAGGCAGAAAGGCAGCTGCGGGCTGGAGCTGAAAGGCTGCTCTGGCCAGAGCAAAGGCAGTGCCGGCAGCCAGGGGAGGGAAGGACCATTCTTGCATGAATCTTTGTGCATCAGGCCTCTAGTATACTAGATAAACTGGCAAGCCATGCCCATAAACAATACTCAGAACAATACTCAATTCTATGAGAGAATGATACACAGACTCTCTCTCCAAACTGCTCCACATCTTAATCTTTGAGTGCTCCATTATAAAAGAATGAGTGTGTGTGTGTGTGTGTGTGTGTGTGTGTGTGTGTGTGTGTGTGTGTGTGTGTGTGTGTACAGGGAAGGGAGCTGGAATAAAGGGAAGAAATAGCTAAAGAAAAGGATATTTCTTTCCTGCTAAGTAACGATGATACACTCCAGGAAACCAAAGGAGCTATTATTAAAAACTACAAGATAAGCAATTTTGATAACAACCAGCTGTGTAAATGTTTAATGCTTTTAATGCTTTTTATTGCTACACAAGGTAGTTTAGACTCTGCTTGGAGCAGTCTGTGAGCAGGATGCCCCAGATTCACTGCTTTTCTTCTAAATCTGCAGCTCACAACCTTTCCTGTACTGGGGACACGAAGCTGACAAGGGCTATATATATATAATGCCTATCTAAAAAAGGCCAAATATATTACCCACGGTCATAAGGGAGAAGTTCACCTTTGTGAAATAAAGGTGCAGCAGGATGCTCTAACAAAATAGCACCATGAGAGAATTAAGATTTGGTCTAAACTGACACCTATATTCTGCTTTTGTGAAAACTCAAATCCTTAGTGTTTTTGCTAGAAATGTGTAACCTCAATTTAACAATGCCTTCTCCTGTGGAGTTTTGAAACAAAGTGGATCTCAGAGGGTTTACTTTTCAACCAAATTTAGAAGTTGCTTTGGACAACATTGTATTGTACCAGAGCCCTGAAAAACAGAGATATTAAGAACCCCTAAAAATGTTTATGTTCAGGAAGTGACTTATGACTATATGTCCTATATGACTTAAATAATACTCTCAAATGCCCCTTGTTACCTATGACTAGGCCAGACACAGGTTGTTCAAATTCCCATTCTTCATAAAGATGACTTGAACTGCTTATCTCTGCTGATCAGTTAAAACAAAGACTTGCTAATGGACAAACCAATTAGGCTTTTCTCCTCCCTTGACTCAAACTTGGATTCATTCTCAGCCTTAGCCAGCAAACAATCTTTTCCTCGGGGTCCCTCTGGAGAATGGGCCAACCTCAAGGAAAGACATCCCCCAATCAACTGTTCCATCACACCACTCTCTCATCACACATCCTCACACCTTTTTCAGCCTACTCTCCTTTACTCCTCCCTATAATAAAAGATAAGTGCTTTCCTACCTAACCTTTGAGATGTTTGCAAATCTTTCTTTTAATTGTCTCAATTTCCCCTTTATAATTGTCCCCCACACATTTACTGTAGTAATCCTCTATAATAAAGTCTCTCCTTACCTAAGGCCAAATTTGTTTTTATTTGATACTTTGCATATATAAATATTTAATTTAAAATTATAATCATAAAATGTCAGAGCTTGAAGAAGCCTCAGAGCTAATGTAGTCTGGATTTTCCATATTTTAACATGCGTAACAACCACTTAGGGGCATATTAAGATTGAATGGAACTAGTACATATTTATATAAAACACAAGTTTCAAGTCAGGTATTCATTGAGCAGAGATTAGGAGACACTGATTTTCAAATAACTACTTTTACAGATGAAAAATGAAGATTACATGACAACTGAACAACATGTAGCTAATCAATGAGCCAGGCTTGAATTATGGCACTTTGATTCTCAAACTAGCAGGTGTCACATTATACAGTATTGGCTCTGTAATGATCATAATACCATCATTTTCTAATGAAAGCACAATGATACAATGGCACCCCCTTATCTCTGAGAAATACATTCCAAGACCCCCAGTGGATGCCTGAAACCACAGATAGTACCAAAACCTACATACAGTATATTTTTCTATACATGCATACCTATGATAAAGTTTAATTTAGAAGTTAGGCACAGTAAGAGATGAACAATAATTAATAATAAAATATGACATTTATAACAATACACCATAACAAAAGTTTTATGAAAATGCCATTATTAACTAAAATAAGCGTTAAACACAAACACTGTGTTATCACAACAATCAATCTGATCACTGAGATGCTACTAAGTGACTAAAGCATGGGAAGCATATTCAGGGGGGATAAGCTGGACAAAAGGATGATTCATGTCCCAGGTGAGACAGAGCAAGACAGTGCAAGATTCCATCAGTATGTCAGCAACTTAAAACTTATGAATTATTTATGTTTGGAATCTTCCATTTAATATTATTCAATTAGTAATTGGTAACTGAATCTGGGGATACTGCTGTAGATCTATAAGACAGGCATTTTCTTGGAGTATATGAAACAATGGGGAGCCCTCTAGAAATATTGGCACAATGGTATTAATTATTAAGCACTAATTAGTAGACTCACACATTGAATACTATAGTAGATTATCTTCAAACTGATTATTGAATATATTACTAAGCCTTGATTTATATCCTTGGCACACATTAAAATATCAGCCATCTTATCTCTACTTAGGAAAATAAATAACATTGCTGATTACTGTTCTATTAAGTTAGTTTTATTTATTTAAAAAAAATCTTTATTGTTGAGAGTATTACAGAAGTCCTCCTTTTTCCCCCCCATTACTCCCCTCTACCTGGTTCCTGCCCAGGCCCAGACCTTCACTACCCTATTTTCTGTGTCCATAGGTAATACAGATACACATGTAATATCATTGGTTAATCTCTTCCTACCCCTCCCATTCCCTCTGAGATTCATCAGTCTGTTCCATGTTTCCATGCCTCTGGTTTGATCTTATTTACCATTTTATTTTGTTCATTAAATTCCTTATTTGTTTATTTTGATTTTTATATACAATTGTTGATAGATATGTATTTATTACCATTTTATTGTTCATATATTTGATCTTTTATATGTTTTTCCTTCTTCTTCTTCTTCTTCTTCTTCTTCTTCTTCTTCTTCTTCTTCTTCTTCTTCTGCTTCTGCTTCTGCTTCTTCTCTTCTTAAAGAATACCCTTCAACATTTCATTTAATGCTGGTTTGGTGGCGATGGACTCCTTTAGCTTTTTCTTGTCTGTGAAGCTCTTTAACTAACCTTCATTTCTAAATGATAGCTTTGCTGGGTAGAATAATTTTGGTTGCAGGTTCTTCCTATTCATCACTTTATTTCTTACCACTCCCTACTGGCCTGCAAAGTTTCTGTTGAGATATCAGCTGACAGTCATATGGGCACTCCCTTGTAGGTAACTAACTGCTTTTCTCTTGCTGCTTTTAAGATTCTCTCTTTGTCTTTAACCCTTAGCACTTTAATTATGATGTGTCTTGGTATGGGCCTCTTTACGTTCCTAAGTTAGTTTTAAAACTATGCATTATGTGAAATAACATAAAAGAGAAAACTTTTAAATTTAAATATCCACTTTTAATATAAAAATGAGGTTGTGCACTTCACTAAAGAACAAAAGTGATAATTCCCTAGGGTCCAATTAGATGCATATAATTGCATTAAAGGACAGAGAGTACTCCAGGAGCATAACATTTCTAAGTGAAAAAACCTGTAGTCTTGCATAATTTTTCTTCTCTATTTTTGATTTTTAAAGATCAGTATGTGATATACTGGTGGTCTCAGGTTTCCATATAAAACACTGTCTAGTAATTTGTAAAGGAATGATTTTTCAAATGTGCACTCTTTAATCATTCACTTTTCAGTACCTGTAGCTAGCTGTTTACAAAGTTGAGGACAAGAATTGTTATAAAAACAGCAAATTTACAAGTAGATAGCATTTTAAGGAATAACTCTCTTATCTGGGAACCAAATTTTTATAGTTCCTATTATAGTAGTTTATGTACAAATAACACACATAAAAAGCCCAGATATTAGAAATATATTTTCTGGTATCACTCTACAATGTGCCTGTGAATACGAAGTGACCTTTGACAATTAACTATAGGAAGGTCCAATTCTTTATTAGAAGTCAGCTTATTTTGTAATTAACCAATTTTATGAAAGTATGTATGGTTGCAATTCACACCTTCAACTCTGTCAAATCTTTATAACAGCCCAAGTTTTATATATTACTATAGAGTATGAATATTTTCTTCATCTTATTTCTGAAATACTGTCCAATTTTTTCAATTTGTTATAGGTAGTGGGGACAAATATGTGTACCTCTATTCAAATAGCTAATGAAATGTCAATTTCAAATTAGCTATTATCTGATTCTGTGAGTTATCTATAAAATATTTTTTTGGCAGGGTTATCAGCATAAAAACCCTAAAAATGGAATTTGAATAGTACTGTATCAAAGGAAAACAATGACTTTCAGGCCTTTGATCTATCACTCAAATACACATAGTTTGAGGCTAAAGAAAGACTAGAAAAGAAACAGTAGGGAAAAGGAGAAACATGTCCAGATACATGTTTTCTAAGATAATGTTGTATATAACCATAGTCACTTTAGACATAGGCTAGAATATGTGGGCACTGTTACACACATATTACTATATTAATAGTGATCCTGATTTTTAGATTACTTTTTTGTATGTAACTTAAGATAACTGCTGATATTGTCATATTAATATTTCACTGTAGATGTAGTTTTGCAGCTCCATTTAAGTGCAAGCTGAGGAATATAATCAATTAGCTCATTTTTATGAGAGTTTCAAAGCTCTAATAATATCTGGTCTTTTCACTTTTCCCATTGTGAAAGAAAATCTTGAGAAAACCCAAAGGCTATGGATTCTTGTGTTTTAAAAATCAAGTTTTTCTCACCAGCTCTTCCAAAACTGCTTGTAAAACCTTGAGCACATTTTTTTTTTATCCTTGGAGCTACAGTTGCTTCTTCTACAAATAATAATTCATCATTTTATGGAGAATTGAGCACAATAGACATTGTGAATCTCCGTAAAGGTATTGAGTAGTTTTGCTCTAGAGAGTAAATGGAAAAACCTATTATCTACTCTTCAATGCTGTCATAGGCAATGATTGCCTTTAAGCATCTCCAAAATTAAGACATCTTATTCTATAAAATATGTCACACTACTTTTGAAAATCTACAACCATTTGTTGTGATTTACATTTTTATACCAAATTGATGTTTCCTGTTTTTAGTATAATTTTGATATCTCTAATCAACCACTTTACTTCTACTTAAGTTTCTGAATTTATCGATTCAGAGAATTAAAAGGACTAAAATTTTAGCAGATGGTTAAGCCATTGAGATTCATCTAATTCTGAGATGCTTGGGTTCCTTGGCAGAATGAAAGGTATAGCTGTTTTTTCCAAATTTAGACAGAATAATCTAAATAAAGAGTGATGCGATTTAAGTGATTCTTAGAAGCAATTGTAAAATGCATTAAGCATTAATAATACTTGATAGGTGTCAGAATTTATAAATAAATAGGTAAATTAATGAAAGTATGAAACATAAGAAAACACATAAATTGTCTGACTTATTTAAAAGGCAGATACTTATATATGCTGATTTTCTGGAATTATCATATGATAGTCTCTGACCAATACCTAGAGAAGAGAATCCTATCTAATAAAAGAATAATATGCAAATTAACCATCATTCCGTGACACCCACAAGCCATGCCCACCAGCCAATCAGGAGCGAGTATGCAAATTAACACCAGCCAAGATGGCTGTGGCCACTAAGTGAGTAGGAGGGAGGCTTGGGTTTCCCTGGAGATGGAGGAAGCCAAGTTTTCCACACATCCTGGCGGGCCCAGGCCTTCACTCAAGGCTACAAAGTTTCAATTATAGAAGATAAATAAATTCCAACAGAAATGGCTGCAGCCACAGAGCAAGCAGGAGGCTTGGCTCCGCTCCAGGCTACAAAGTTTCAATTGTAGAAGATAAATAAATCCCAGATACCAGGGCCTCCGCTTGTGTCGCCAAGGGGAGTGGCCAGCCTGCAAACCACCACAGGCCCCTCGCCCAGGCCACCCCACGCCCCAAGGGAACCCACACCCTGATCTGGGACATCCTTCAGGGCAAACCAGCTGGCCCCCACACATGCACCAGGCCTCTATCCTATCTAATAAAAGAGTAATATGCAGATTGACCATCACTCCAACACACGAGATGGCTGCCCCCATGTGTTCAAAGATACTGCCCCCATGTGGACACAAGATGGCCACCACAAGATGGCCAGCAGGGGAAGGCAGTTGGGAGGGACCAGGCCTGCAAGGGAGGGCGGTGGGGGGCAATCAAGCCTGCAGGGGGGGGGCAGTTAGGGGTGACCAGGCCAGCAGAGGAGGGAAGTTGGGGGTGACCAGGCCTGCAGGGAAGGGCAGTTGGGGGGGACCAGACCTGCAGGGGAGGCAAGTTAGGGACAATCAGGCTGGCAGGGGAGCAGTTAGGCATCAATCAGGCTGGCAGGGGAGTGGTTAGGGTGTGATCAGGCTGGCAGGCAGAAGTGGTTAGGGGCAATCAGGAAGGCAGGCAGGTGAGCAGTTGGGAGCCAGCAGTCCTGGATTATGAGAGGTATGTCCGACTGCCCACCGGTGGGATTGGGCCTAAATGGGCAGTCGGACATCCCTCGAGGGTCCCAGATTGGAAAGGGTGCAGGCTGGGCTGAGGGACACCCCCCGCCCCATGCACGAATTTCATGCACCGGGCCTCTAGTAAGGAATAAGTTGAATTGGTCTTTGCAGCTTTGGCTGTGTGATGCAACCAAAATGGATTTATTAATAGTGAGATTATATTTAGGAATCAAAAGTTGTTAAATTCCTTAATACAAAAAGTTAGACAGATGACTGATGGTTAGATAGATATTCAAATAGAAAAAGAGAGGTTTTATTGTACACTCACATTGATCTTTATCAGCAATCTTAAATATGCATTTCTGAAACTATGTTGAAAAATATTGTCTAAGACTTAATAACAGATTTTTAGTTATAATAATGCTCTTCCCAATAACCCCCCAAAATAAATTACAAAATACTTATTTATCCTTCTGGTACATGTACTCCTTTCCTAGGTCTAGGGCAACCAGATATGCTGTGAGAACGTCCACAGTTCTTCTAATCAACCACTTTCCTTCCATGATCAGGTCTGTCATTCACGCCCCATCACCCTGCATGCTGGCTTCTCTTCCCCACCTTCTGCATAAACCTAGACAGGCAATGAAGACCACTATCATGCCTTTTACTGAATCAAGTGCATTTATAGGAAAATTGGGAGCTTTAATAGGGTCATAATTGCAAGCAATATATATTAGCACATTTTACTATCATTCAATTCATCTAACCTCAACTTTCAGTGAGGGAAAGACAGTCCAAATAATAGGAAGTCTACAGTATGTGATTGAAATGGCTTCAAACTGAGGCCAGTCCAAAACCTCTTCTGAGCCACAGGCCAGAGAAGAACTTTACATGAACTGGAAACAACCCAGTGAGAGCTGAGACATTCCCGTAGTAGCATGACGACATTAATGTCATAATTGTTCAGTTCTACAGTACCAACTGAATCTGTCATATATAGGTTATTTCAGGGGTCAAAGTATTATGGGTAAAATGTCTAGGCTCTATAAGCAATCAGGAGTTGCTTATTGTTTAAATAAATATAATTGCAAAAAAATCTAACAAAATGAATGTTCAGAATGTCTATGTTTCTGAGTAACATGTCAACCCCTTCCTGGCATGTAGTAGTGGAATTATTTTCTTCTGAATCCTCCCTTTGGTAATATTTGGTTTGTATTTAGAGAATTATGGGTTTCTTTATCCCCTAACTTATTTCTTCTACATGTTTCCCCTTTTTTCTCTTTTCCAAAAGCTATCATTCATCATGCTTTTATTACATTGTCTGGACTATTACAATGCTCCAATATATGACTTATTTTCTTTGCTTTCACAGCATACTGTAAAAAGAGTGGGCCTCATAAAAATGATTGTGGCCTGGTTGATGTTTTGTCTATGCTTATAGAATTGGAGTGTGGTATAACCTATCTAGTTAATTATATTTGAATACACTGTGTATAGTAAAATGGTTATATCTTTTTACTTATAGGGTTACAACTTTAACTTTGGTCACTGAGTAATTATGAGAGTTGCAATTATTTTTGCAACAGAGAACAATCTGAATATCTGCCTTTCAGTAAAGTACATGTGTTAAGTTCCTCAACATTACTTTGAGTGCACATTTCAGACTGGTGTATAATCTGTATATGTACTTGCCTAAAAGAGGGGCACAATGATATAATTTTTTAGTGTTCCTGATTGAAAAAAAACAAACAAAAATAATTACAGTGAACATTATAAACATCATTATTTCTTTCAGAACCCATTTTAGTTTGTTCATGAATTCTGTATTTTTGGAGCCTAGTGTTGTTGGTAACAGGGTGGTGCATAGAAAAGCAATTGGCAGCCCGAGCTGGTATTCTCTCATTTGGGAGGTGTTTTTAACCATTTATTTTGTGTTCTTGGCTGGGGAAGATAATGGCTTATTAGTTACAAGCTGGCTGCAAATTGCCCACACTGTTTGGCCTTCTTTTAACTTTCCTGTCTCAGTTTCCCAGTTCCTCCTGCCCTGGAATCCTGTAACAGTTTCAGCTGGCTCCAACGTCCACGTCCATATTTCCTCCTTCTTATCATCCCTTGCCCTGTCTGCCTAATCCTGCTTCTAACTCATTTCACTAAGGTGACTGGAATTTTCATCTTAGTTTCTATGTATTGCTTTAAAATGTAATTAATATCAAGTGTTGACAATTCAACAGAATATAATTTCTTCAAAATAAAATAATCATTTAAAAATACTATGTGAAAACTCTAATGACTCAAAAAAATGTGTTTAACTTGGTATTTCTTGCCTTAGAACACTAATTATATTAATATCTTTAAAGACATAGTGACTGTGCTAATTGCATTAAATTTATAGAACAAAGATATGATAATTTATGAATGAGTTGCCTCTGTTATATTGCTCATCAAATATCACTGACCCATTAATAGAAAAATGAGACACTGACAATAATACGTGAGTTCACCGCCTGGGGTAATTTTGAATTTCAGTCTTAGAAACAAGTTTTATGCATGCGTTTTCTTTCTTTATTTTTCTGGCTGTGAATAGTGGTTAGTGTAGTGGACTAGAATAAATATTATTTAATAACTTAACTTAATAAGTGTTAAATATTTAAATGCACATTATGTGTCCTCTTGTCTTATGCTCCTCAGTAATAGGCCTAGGTTAGCCACACAGGAACAACTTATAAATCTTGGTTTTTGGTCATATGTGTTATCACCTCTGTTTAAAAAAAAAAAAAAAAAAAAGAATATGTTATTTGCCATTTCTTAATTTAAAAATTTTAGGAGAATCTATCCTAATTCCATATTTAAAAATAAGGTACTTAACTCTCATTTAGCCTCCAAAAGTATCCTCCTCTATTACCATTCTAATTTTTATTAATTAGATATTTATTTTTAGTTATTCTATTTCCTCTCTCTCTCTCTCTCTCTCTCTCTCTCTCCATATATATATAGGCCATGCCATCATATAATTTTTCTTTCTTTTTATTTTTAATTTTTAGAAAAGTGGAAGGGGGGAAAGAGAGAGAAACATCCACAAAAGACACATCAATTGGTTGCTTCCCGCATGACCCCCGACAGGGCTAGAACACAACGTGCAACCCACGTACTTGCCTTTGACCTGGAATTGAACCTATGACACTTAGGTCCCAAGTCAGTGGGCTGATGCTCTAACCACTGAGAAAACTGACCAGGGCCCATTTTTCTTTCTATAAGATTAGGAATTTATGCTCCTTATCTCTCCTACTATCTCTCCTACTATTTAAATGTCACTTATTATCTTGTTACATATATGATATCAGCAATGGAATATTTATGTTAGATTTTATAAAGACAAACTATCGGTTAGTACTTCAAGTATCTGGAAATATAAACTAAATGTTTTGCTTAACCGATTGTTTTGTTAATATAATTATTGACTTCTCATTCAACTCCTACTATTCACTTCTCAAGAGTTTACACTTATTTTTGTGTTATTTTCCCCTTGTCTCCCTTTGCATCATCATTTTATTTGTTCTCTTTTTATAGAAAGTCTGTTATTTGGATATTGGGTATCGGGAATCAATTCCTTATCTCCATTAACTTTTCTCTGATTATGCCTATGTTGTCACGTGTTTTTTTATTTACACTCTGAAACATTTTTACAATATATATGCCAAACATTATTTTGATTCTATTTCTAAAAAATGTACTTATTTTTAATTTAGATGTCTTTTGTGTTCTGTTGAAAGGTAACTCAAATTCTTAGAGATTAGATATTATTTTTGAGTCTGGTTGTCTATGTAATACCTATAACTTCTCTGTGCACAGGAGTAGGAGACTAAGTAATCTTGACCTCTCTTCCATATATAGTTTATAAATTATTTACACTAATTAGTAAATAACAGCCTACTTCTGCTGTCTATATTATTCAGTTTGCACTAATCATTCCCCGGGGTCTGCCAATGGAAAAGATGACCTACTTTTGAGGCTCTGTTATTCAGTGCATATTTCAGGTTCAGTGTTCTCTGGTTTTCCTTATTCCTTTCACTTTTCTCTCTCTCCTGTTTTGTTCTTAAATATATCTTTTGTTAGTAGCTACTAACACAACTTCCTTGCACTTATCACTTCTGTTATATATTTGTACATAATTAACATTATTTTAATGAGGATATTTTGGAAGGGAAGAAATGTAAATACATACAATCCCTATTTTAAGCAATAAATCTGATGCTTGAAAATTTTTGTTATAAAAAATATTTTAAATTTATTTGAAAGTTATAAAATTTTCTTCTAGTTATGGAAAAAAATGTTCGGTTCATGAATGTTATTAATCTAGCCTCAAAGTTTTAGCACTAATTCTCTGATCTCTTTTTCCTGTTAGATCTACCAAATAAATATATAGCAACTTTTAGTCTCTATTGCAAAAGATCTGTTCTTCCCACTGCTTTTTTCTACAATAACTGTTTAGAAATTTAGTGTGTCTTCTCTACGTGTTTTCTGTGACATGTTCACTGGCCTAAAGTTATCTGTTATATTTTTTCATCTTTCATTTCCATGGTAAGCAACATATGCTACCTCAAGCAGTCTTTTAATGGCTCCCATATTTCCTTCTCTTCTTCATTGATATCCTTGTGATTGAAATATTATCATGTACCTCCAGGGCTCTCAAGAGCAGTCACAGTTCTCATTCATCTTGAAACTCCAATAATTGAAGTCCTGCTCATATCTTTTTGTTAGAGGTAAGATATGTCTGTTGCAACAAATTTCCATTTTGTTTCAAGATTACAGATAGGTGCTGAAGAGTATGCTACATTTAAGGATAAGCTCTCCTCCCAAGGTTCAAAAAATTCCTTTTATCAATCACTGATGAGCATGTCCTTAGAAAGAACAGATGTTATAAAGTGTAATTGAAATTTTTTCAAAATGTCTTTAATAGATTATTTTAAAGCAGAGGACTGCAAGCTTCTAAGAAGGACAAATAAGAAAACTTTAGAGACAGAATGCATTTTTCAAGATATTTTTTTACCTCCCTAACCTTCCAGGGAATCACAAGCTACATTTTCATTTCCTGCCTGCATTTCTTATTTTTCTCCATCATTTCTTCACCACTCCTCACTTCTCTACTTCTTTTTATATAGAGAGTTGGAAGAATCCTAAGTTGGGAATCTCATGTACTTTATTTTTTGTTTTATTTATAATAGTGTTTAATTCTTTTCAAAAAAAAAATTATTGGATATACTATCTCCAACCTGGTTATTTGCCTGTTCTCGGTAAATAAGCATTTTCCCCTTAACTTTCCTTTTTATTGTCTTCTGTTACTTACAACATTGTTATAGGTTGCTGAAGAATGTATCTATGTAAACATAGGACAAACCATTGTGCTGTTGACTGAAACACTCAGCTACACGGTTAGAGTGTTCAGTATTATCATAACTAGACTTCGTAGTAAGAATCTCATGTACTTTAGGGAAACAGCAGACATATTGCATATTCTTTTAAAACTTTCTGGAGTCAACTCATTTTGCCTAAATGGTATCAACTACTGTTGAACATGCTAGCAGAGGAACTAAAGTGAGAATAATCTGTGCATGGATTTTTTGATCCTTCTCTTCTGGAAGGTAATGAAATTGATCAGTATCCCTTCTCAGACAAAATATTTTGATCAAGAGTTCAATCTTCTGGCAAAGATAAGTCAAGATTCCCTTGGTGATAAGAAAGTCAGAATATAAATATTTTCTTCATGCTATTAAATTAGAAGTTTTAAAAAAGTTTATGTAACAAATTATAATTGGTCTTCTATAGACAGTTCACCTTTTAATGGATTGTCTACTGCAATAAATTGTATGATTATTACCTGCATCAGTGGATTCCCTTAAATATAAACAAGATTGAATGAACATTTCAGCAGCTGAGAAGTAGTGATCATCAATGTCATGAAAATTCAATACATTGACTGCTCCCAGTTCAAGGACATTTACTAGTAAATTCATCTCTAGTCTGCCGAGTAAGGCAGAAATTCTTTTTCTGCAGAGAATGAAGCCTTAGAACAACTCTCTTTCATTCACATTCACTGGGTATTTGTGACAAATACCTGCTAATAGTGAAACAGGAATTTTTTGGGGGTAAAAAAGACAGGTTTTAGGAAATTTTAGAAACTAAGGGGACCATGGAAGAAGCACAGGGCTGCAGAGCAGCAGAAGGTATATTTCCCTAGAACAGGGAAGCTGAAAAGCTGCAGCGTTGCAGCCGTAGGGAAAAGGAACTCAGTGGGACCCTTTCCCCCTCCCCACATGGGAGTCCATTCTGTGGGAATCTCCCTTTGCCTATATGGGAGTCTGTATTTGTTCTTTAATAAATTTCCACCTTTGCTATACCATCTTCTGTCCGTGGATTCATTCTTCCACTCGGGCGGGCAAAGAATCTAGGTTCCAGTCCAAAAATTCCATTTCAAATAATATGTTGTGGAGTGCAAAGATGCACACATAATTGCTTCATTGTGTGTGTGTGTGTGTGTGTGTGTGTGTGTGTGTGTGTGTTTAAAGATAGAGATTCATTCAAAAGGTCAGAGCAATTTGAGTCTGGAAAAATGTCCCCCTACTTTCCAATACATACTACACACGTACTTGCTTAGATTAGCAGTCCAGAGAAATGTACTACAGGCATAATGAAAGGTATTTTGCTTAAAATTCAACCTCTAATGTAGTCAATAATAATGTCAAACTGACTGTGTTGCCTTGCACAATTTAATGTATAACTCATTTTATAGATATTTAAGAGTGGATTAATATAGTTAAAGAATTAAGTGAGAAAAATCATGTAAAGCCTTATCAACTGGGACTTCAGATGTACTCATTAACATCTTTCTCTTTTCTATGCCTCCCCCAGCAACTTATGGCCTTATTTCCTTAAGGTACGTCACATATACTCTCAAATTACCATTATAGAGAATTCGAATTTTATGATTTTTTTTGCTACCTCTGGAAATGACCTGCAAGCCAACTCACAAACAACTCCCTTGTTTCCTAATTATCACTGCTTTTTGTTGTTGATTGGTTTGGGATTTTTTGATTGTTTTGTTTTGTGGCTCTGGTCACTGAAAACTCAGAGAGCAGGGTTACTTCTCACCAATCTCAGTGTTGCTGTGGCTGCTCTAAGTGGGAGGCAGTCTCATTCTATAGCAGTACATTCACCCATTTTCCATCTTGTTCTGAGGTCTTATTACCCCAGGAAATGGAAAGCAATTGCTATCTACCCATGGAAAAAAAATAGCTTGTTTTCAATCTGCCCCCAGCTCTTCTACCACTAGACTCTCTCTCCTTTACTCCAGGGAGGCCTGCAATTCAGAATCAGATACATTTCCTGAAGTGGATTTACATCTAATATGTGGATTTATCTCCATTTCCAACATCCATATAAATATAGTGATTCAATACAATTTAGAGTATGGAGCTCAGGTCTATTTTAGCAGCTACTCTTAAATCATCACCTAATTTCAGAACTACCACCTATCTATTTTCTCTTATTATGGAAAACCAATGACCTTCCTATTCAATTTAGACTTCAAGGATAAATGAACTATTACTTTATGTTCTTCAAAAATTATTTATTTTTCACTAAATTTCAAAGAACCATGTCTAACCAAAATATATATAAATAGTTCTGTGACTAACTAGTGCCTTTTACTTACTTCTCATTCAAATCATCTCTTAGCCTCACTTTAAAATAGGAAAAGATATGTTAAAGATTTAAAGATATGAGTCAAATGTGACACATTTCTCCCAACCCACCTGACTTTCTATTGCCAATGTGAATTATGAGTTGATATATTTGATTCAGTTTTTGATAAAAAAATATTCAAAATTTCTGGCACTCATATAGATGTTATATATATTTTTTTAAAAATCCAACACACCTGTTTTCTCTTGAGAATCATTTTTCTTGCCCCTAGTATCCATAGCTATATCAGAAATAAATATGATGTTCACAAATGTCTCTGTCAGTACATTCATGTAAAAAAGATGCCTCCAGCGTATATATTCAGAGTAGTACACTGGCTCTTAGAGCATGTGCATCTTTAACTTTAGAAGCTAATACCGCCCTAACCGGTTTGGCTCAGTGGATAGAACATTGACCTGTGGACTGAAGAGTCCCAGGTTTGATTCCGGTCAAGAGCATGTACCTTGGTTGTGGGCACATCCCTAGTTGGGGGTTTGCAGGAGGCAGCTGATCGATGTTTCTCTCTCATTGATATTTCTAACTCTCTATCCCTCTCCTTTCCTCTCTGTAAAAAAAGATCAATAAAATATATATTTTTCAAAAAAGATGTAGAAGCTAATGCTGTGGGGTAGGTTTGGCTCAGTGGTTGAGTGTCTACCCAGGAACCAAGAGGTCATGATTCAATTCCCAGTGCGGGGGGGCGGGGGGGGGAGGCATGCAAGAGGCAGTTGATAGATGGTGTCTCTCTCTCTCATCAATGTTTCTATCCCTCTCCCTTCCTCTCTCTCTAAAAATCAATTAAAACATTTTTTTAAAAATATATTTTATTGATTTTTCACAGAGAGGAAGGGAGAGGGATAGACAGTCAGAAACATCGATGAGAGAGAAACATTGATCAGCTGTCTCCTGCACACCCCCCACTGGGGATGTGCCTGCAACCAAGGTACATGCCCTTGACGGGAATCGAACTCGGGACCCTTCAGTCTGCAGGCCGACTCTCTATCCACTGAGCCAAACCGGTTTCGGCTAAAACATTTTTTAAAGAAGCTAATGACAATCTGTTTTCTAAAGGGAATGCATGCATCAGCTTGGGGTTTATATTTATGGTAATATTTGATATTTCAAAGTTCATACTTTTTTCTATTCTCTCATTAGGTCCACAATATTAATTTTATTTTTATTCACAATTATAAGATATCTGTTAAGGTTGAACATCTCTATCTATTTTTATTGTTCATTCCTATTTCTTCTAGAAAAATTGGCCCATCTTTTGACCATTTGTCTTTGATCTGTTTGAGATGAATCCATGGATATTTTGAGATCCCTTGTAGATAGATAAGCATCCTTTGTCTGTTATATATGGTGGAACTATTTTTGTTTGTTTGTTTTTGTTGTTGTTTTTTTAGTTTTTAGCTGCTATTTTAACTTTTACAAGTTGGCTACTGATAACTTCTTAATGTATTCAGGTTTACCAATTTCTTAATATATTAGGATTTAACAGTCCCTTGTGCTCTCATATCTACTTAAAATCCCTTCTATGCTGGAAGTTCATAAAGTTACTCTTTTTAACTTCCAAAAAATTAGGGTTTTGTTTTTCACATTAATCCAGAATAGAAATTAGTGAGGAAGATTACTTTAACTTTTTTTCTTGGCTGGATTTCACTTTAGATGAGCTTCTTCTGATTTTAGGTTTTTGACCTGCCTTTACTTAGAGCAGTGGTCGGCAAACTGCGGCTTGCCAGCCACATGCGGCTCTTTGGCCCCTTGAGTGTGGCTCTTCCACAAAATACCACGTGCGGGCACGCATGTACAGTGCTATTAAAACTTCGTGGCCCATACGCAGAAGTCAGTTTTCGGCTCAAAAGAAATTTCAATCATTGTACTGTTGATATTTGGCTCTGTTGACTAATGAGTTTGCCGACCACTGACTTAGAGCATTTACTTTAGAAAACTTATCTTTATAAATGTTTTATCTGCCCTCTTTGAGATGCAGATATTTTTAGAGAGAGTGGCAGGGAGAGGGAGAGACAGAAAGAAAGAAACATTGATGAAACTCAGCAATTGGTTGCCTCTAGGCAACCCAAGGTATGTGCCCTTGACCAGAATCAAACCTGAGACACTTCGGTCTGCAGGCCAATACTCTAACTACTGAGCAAATTGGGTAGGACAGGGATAGCTTCTCTATCTACAGGTTTCTTTGAGAGGACAGGAACCTAACTTCAGATGGGACATCTCTCCACATTGTAAAGAACAAACAAACAAAAAAAACTCCAGTCAAGAAAATATGAAACATCTACTTTTCCATCTTAAAAACAATAGTGCTTTTTGTGTCTTCAGAGTTAAGTTCAGACTGTATTTGAGCTCTTCCTATTTATATAACCTGGAATAGTCTTTCTTACCTGTTCAAATTTGTTGAGTGCAATTGTTGCATTGACAAAAGCTATCATACTAAAAGTCATTTTTTATTTTTTTTTCCATTAGGTTCTAAATATAAGTGAGCTCATATGGTATTTGTCTTTCTCTCACTGGCTTATTTCACTTAGCACAGTGGTTCTCAACCTTTCTAATGCCGCGACCCTTTAATACAGTTCCTCATGTTGTGGTGACTCCCAACCATAAAATTATTTTCATTGCTACTTCATAACTGTAATTTTGCTACTGTTATGAATCATAATGTAAATATCTGTGTTTTCCGATGGTCTTAGGCTCTACAGCAGCAGTTCTCAACCTGTGGGTCGCGACCCACAGGTTGAGAACCACTAGCAGGGTTACCTAAGACCATCAGAAAACACAGATATTTACATTATGATTCATTAACAGTAGCATAATATTCTCCAGGTGCATCCATGCTGTCACAAAAGGTAAGATTTTCTTTTTGAAAGAGACTATTTTGGGTGATGGATTCATGATGCAGTGTGCAGATAATGTTTGGTTGAGTTATACATTTGAAACCTGTATGGTTTTGTTAACCAATGTCACCCCAATAAACTCATCTCAATAAAAAGATTTTAAAAATAGCCCAGCCAGCATGGTTCAATGGTTGAGCATTGACCTATGAAGGAGGAGGTTACAGTTTGATTCCCAGTCAGGGCACATGCCCTGGTTGCTGGTTCCATCCCCAGTGGGGGACATGCAGGAAGCAGAGGATTACTGATTCTCTCTCATCAGTGAGGTTTCTAGTTCTCTCTTCCTCACCCTTCCTCTCTGAAATCAATAAAAATATATTTTAAAATAATTTAAAAAGGACATGTAAGGATTTAATCCCTTCCATTGTGTAGAGGGCCTCTTGGGAAGTCACCTTAGCATTCTATATTGGTCCCTCTCACCCTTTTGGCCAAGAGGGACCCTCTTCTCACAACCCAATTGCTCACAGCTGTTGCCTGAGCTTTCTGTTCATGTCGAGGTTGAAGCCTCATGATGACTGGTACCATGGATCTGTCTCTCGCCCAGTGGGGTGATCGGGACCCTCCCTGGAGAAGAAACCCGGGTTCCCCAAGATATGTTGATCAGTGATGGGGCCCCGCCATCAGGCGAGGGGATCCCAAGGCAGGTGCTGGGTGTGGAGGCCACGGGGGCATAGGGTACCAAGGAGACAGAACTGAACCTCATATCAACCTGCTTGGCCCTGGAGGATGGCTGGTTAGCCAGAGACAGGTAAGATTCCTCAGGGAAGGAACAACCTAAGACAGGCACAGTCGCATAGGGGCCATCAGGAGAGAACTTGGGGGTAAACAGAGGTGGGGCACAGAACCTCACCCCCCCAATTTTGCAGGGGCCTGAACATTCACCCCTTCTGAAGGAAGTCTCTTGCCCCCATGGCTGCTTAACTTCCCATGCCCAGCTCAAATCGGGACCTGGGTAACAGACAGAGACTTGGCCAACAGCAGCTGCCCTCTCAATGCAAGAGTTGTTTGAGTTGTTGTGTACCCATGGTATGGAAAAGTGGGTTTTTGATATCTAAATCCAGCCTAGCACCAGGAATGCTCAGGGCCTACTCAAGAAGGCAAACAATCCTTTCCACGAATATTTAAAGGGTAAAATAAGATTGATGTTAGAGTAATAAATTTGACAGTAAAATAGTAGTCAAGTTTTCAGGCTAATTTAAATTGGCTAATTGAAACAAATGAATATTCTAGAAAAATTAATTGTACTGGACAAAAAGCAGTTCCTAAAGTGTTAACTAAATTTTTATTGGTAGTTCATCTCATGATAAAATTGGGTAACATGTAATGAACCTAAAGCAGTAATATTATAGTGCAAAAAATTAAAATTTAAAAGCTATCAAGATTACATTATAAAATTTTCAAAAGCCTCCTAATATTTAAATCAAAAAAGGGGGGAATAGTAGAAGAATATCATGTAAGGAAAAATATCCTGTAAGTAAATTACATCTAGAAAATTTGTACTTTAGAAAATTAATTGTAATGCTAAAAGCAAGACACCCATGAAAAACACACATGGTGTCAAAACAAGCCAGAGAAAAATCATTTGGGCAAAAAATGAAAAAGGATCCCAAGTCAATTTTATAGAAAATATCCCTTTATTAATTTTTGGTCGAGAATATGTTTGTATATTTTCAGAAAACAACTCCGAGACCATGTGGATTCTGGCAACAGAGAGGAATCGACAGGACTACTCCAGCCATGAAGACAGAATAGAAGCAGTCCAGAGATGGAAGACGCTTACGTCGCCTTGCCATACTATCACTGCAGGTTGCCCAGGAACAAACCAGAGAGGGTCAGACCTGCATTACCACCATTTGTCCACCATCCAGAACTGAAATATCATTGCTGACATGTGCACATAAGGAATTGTTTGACATTGAAATTGGGTCTCAAAAAAACTGTTGGCCCAGAAAGAAACTCACTACAGACTGATTCATTTGCCTTTCAGCATAACCATTATTGCTTGTCTCATTTTCGGTTCTTATAAGTGTATTTCTAGTAGCACATGATCTCACTCATCTAGGGGAAATGATAAACAACATAGACTGATGTGGAAGAACAGATCCAGAAACAAGGAGGCATGGATCAGACTGTGGGGCCTCAGAGGAAGGGTAGGGGAAGGTGGGGATAAAGGGGAGAGATCAACCAAAGGACTTGTGTGCATGCATATGAGCCTAACCAGTGGTTAAGGACAACAGGGGGGTGGGGGCATGCGTGGGGAGGGGTGTGGGGTGGGAATGGGGGGATGAGGACAAATATGTGATACCTTAATCAATAAAGAAATTAAAAAAATAAAAAGTTAAAATAAAAAATAAAATAATAATAAAGGTAATCAACCTACCGTATTTTCCGGCATATAAGACGAATGGGCATATAGAAGATTTTCCTGGGTTAAAAAGTCATCTTATACGCCGAAAAATATGGTAAATGGTCATTTTTAAAAGTTAATCTCTCTTTTCCATTAATATGTTTTGAGTATTTTTATTGTATCTATTTTTTTTTTTTCTGCAATTTCACTCTTATAAGTGAAGTGAAATGAATTTATTTACTTATCCTACCTCCATTAATTCACTGGGCTTCTGCAAATTTAGAATTGTTGGCTTTCCTTAGCTTTGGAAAATTCTCAGCCATTATCTCATTAAATATTTCTTCTCCCTAATTTTCACTCTTATTACCCTCTCTAACTCTGGTTACATCTATTTTAGAAATTCTAAAACGTAGCTTTTTCATCTTTTTGTCTTTCAGTTCATTAATATTTATTTCAGCTGAGTCAAAACTCTCATTAGACCCATTAATTTTTAATTATTTAAATTTTTTCTAGTTCTATTTTCTTTTGTAAACTTTTAAATTAATTTTTAGAGTCCCTTTCTCCCCACTTTATTTCTTTAAGTATTTGATTAATATTTTACATTCTGTCTCATACATCAAATATATGAGATTTTATTAACCTGATCATGTTTTCTATTATTTTGTTAGTTTAACTTAGAGCATTTTTATTTTTTATGTTGTGATTTTTTAAAGTGATTTCATATTCATTGGAAGGGAGGTTGTGAAAAATGTTAAGCTTTGGCAAAGGTAAGATTTCCTGAAAAAGTTAACTTTCACTTCCTATTTACAGGCATTGCTAATCTTTATTCTAATTTGAAATAGGCTTTTGGCTTTAAGTATTTTGGGGTGTTCATAATAGCAATGTGTTATCAATTAACATGACTAATTTGTGTGTTACATGATCATATAAATTTTAGAAGAATATATATTTATTAAACATTTTTATTTATATATATTTAATACTATATTTACATTTAGAGGGATATATAGAGATAATATGTATAGAAGGATATGCATATTTTAGAAGAATATATGCACACACATGCCTTTATAACCATGGCTCTAGGTGTGTAACTATCATCATTGTTCTTTTCTCATGGTGAATGGTAGTTGCAATTTAATTAAAATGATTCTCAACTGAATGCATAGTCCTTTGGACACTCAAATTTATCCAGATGTTTCCTGATCAGATTTTTTTCATCCTTAAGTGTGATCAAGACTTAATTTCCCTGCCCTCTTTGGTTCTTAGTGTGTGAAAAGTTAAAGTCATGTTCACTAGGGTTAGGTATATATGTTAACCACAGAAAATGGTTTCAGTGTTCTGACTAAATGTCTGGTTTCTTTTAATTTTTGGAGTCAGAATTTCTGACTATCTTATCAAAACATACATATTTTAAATTTCATTTATTATTTTATTTATTATCCATAATTCTTAGTTGCTTCTACTGATAGTGTTGGTGAGGCTGTCTAGTTTTTGGAAACAGACTATCCAAAGGCATGAGAAGTCTTCCTCTGAGGAAACTAGGAACTTTAGGAAAATCATTATTTTGTGTGAGTTCACTTAAATAATCATGGAATAAGTTTGCATAACAATTTGAAGTACTAGAAACAACTGGCAGTTTCTAGTAACACTGAAAAGTTGCATTCCATACATCAGCAAGTCTACTTTTAATATATACTCATTATAATATGTACATAAGACAATATAGTTAAAAAAGCATAATTAGATCTTAAAAAACTGCTAGAGTAAAAAAATAAAATTTAAATATAACATGTGCCGATTATATCACCTATATTTTTAAAATCATAGAAGATTATAATATATATTGCTTATAAGTACATGTACATATGTGAAAATATAATTTAAAAAACATAATTCATTAAATGAGATGCACAGCAAGCTCAAAATATTTGAGAGGAAGGTATTTGGAAATGAAATAAGGCATTGATCGGGAGAATGAATCCATATATTCATTGATTTTAAATGAGTTGTTTTAGATTGTTGATGACAAAAAGATTTGTATTTTTTTAATATCATTATTTTCTCATAAAAATGGTTTAGGCCTCAAGTAAAATAGAAAGCAGATTTGAATAATATCCACAGTAAGGTGAAAAACAGGACCAGAACATTAAAATATATGATTACAGAATTATAAGTTGATCAATTAAGACTTATCACTTTGCATCAATATATCATCCCAGTGCACAAAATTCATGCACGGGTAGGGTCCCTAGGCATGGCCAGCAATCAGGCCTGCTGGGGCCCTCCTTCATTCCATGCCACACCATGCTGGTCAGCAGATGTCATAGTGAGTGATTGAACTCCAGGTCTCCCTGTCGAACTCCTGAGGGGGCACTTTGTATATTAGCCTTTTATATATAGAGATAGATACTACCTTAAAAAAACCTTTGAACAAGTTCCTTCAGTGCATGCTTAGTGTTATGGATCCCTATATAAATGTTTATTTTTCTTTGCTCACTATAATAAAAAGTTTATCACTTGTCAAAAGATATATATTTCTTGGTAATTTAGCAATAACATTATGATTTTAAGAACATGTTGTATTTTCTTTTCCCATTTCTGTGATAATTAGTCAGACTTGACCTTATAATTTTAAGAACTTTATAAAATCCTATATTCTTTGAACATGCAATTTGTTTATCCATGACTTTTTTTACCAGTTGCCTGCCAGAATTGCAGAGAACAAGGAAGTGCTTTCAACAACTTCAATTTGAATCTCCTTTTTTTAAAACTTTGTTCTATTTTCAAAATACTTGACTTCCATTGTTTTTATTTTTTCCATTAGAAAAAATCAGAGTTCAGAGGCTTAAAGTCCCTTCATTACTCATGTTCTCATTCCAGAGGTAATGTTGTTATTCACTTTGCATTGAATAATTTGTGCATTATTTTAACACCCGAAAAACTGTTAAGGTGACACTCTTAGGTCCATGTAGCAATTACTCCCCCAAAAATGTATGTTTTATCTAAGGGTAACAGTGATTATAGCCACAAAGCATTTATACAAGCAAATTAGTTACAGTAACATTATAGAGTTGTTTTAGTGGAAAAACTATGGTCTAGAGCACTGTATGAGATGCCACTTGCAAAGATATTTGCCAAATCTTCTGAGTATTATTAAAAAGTATCCTTAAGTATAAAATTTCATGCAGTCAATGATAGATGCCCAAGCAATTTAGAACAATATACTTCATGGAAAAATGACAATGGCTATTGAGGAGATAGAAGAGGGCTAGGTAGTCAGGATGGGGCCTTGGGAGAGGGAGAAAAATGGGGAAGTACTAGAATAACAGGACGTTACAGATATGGATAGGATGCAGTATGCTGACTGTACCCTGCTCCAGAAAAACTGCAGAGAAAAACAAAATGACCTAGAATTGAACCCTGCTAGCTGGAGTTGCCAGGGGAACCCAGCTGGGTGGGAAGGATTCACAGGCAAGAGATGTAAGCTTTAAAATCTATGGTTGTTGCTAAGGAAGAATTCTTTGAAAGAACTTATCAATAGCTAGACAAAGAAGCTTCACTGGCAACCTACTTTTGGTGCCCTCCCTCTAACTCGCAATAAACTTTGCTTTCACTAACTGTCTTTATCCATGAACTCATTCTTCGATTTTGCCAGTCAATAAACCAGGATCCCATCACAGCATTTGGTGTCACTATTAAAATCTGTGTTTGTGTAAATATAAATATATATACATATAACATTTAAATGTAAAAAATTATATATTATATACATACTAGAGGCCCGGTGCATGAAATTCGTTCCCGGGGGGGGGGGGTTGGTGTCCCTCAGTCCAGCCTGCACCCTCTCCAATCTGGGATCCCTCTCACAATCCAGGACTGCTGGCTCCCAACTGCTCGCCTGCCTGCCTTCCTGATTGCCCCTAACCGCTTCTGCCTGCCAGCCTGACCACCCCCTAACCACTCCCCTGCCAGCCTGTTTGCTCCTAACTGCCCTCCCCTGCAGGCCTGGTCACCCCTAACTGCCCTCTCCTACAGACCTGGTCACCCCTAAGTGCCCTCCCCTGCAGGCCTGGTCTCCCCCAACTGCTCTCCCCTGAAGGCCTGGGTCCTCCCTAACTGCCCTTCCCTGCAGGCCCAGTTGCCCCCAACTTCCCTCCCTTGCAGGCCTGGTCCCTCCCAATTGCCCTCCCCTGCTGACCTGATCACCCACAACTGCCCTCCCTTGCAGGCTTGGTCCCTCCCAACTGCCCTCCCCTGCTGGCCATCTTGTGGTGGCCATCTTGTGTCCACATGAGGGCAGGATCTTTGACCACATGGGGGCAGCCATCTTGTGTGTTGGAGTGATTGTCAATCTGCATATTACTCTTTTATTAGATAGGATAACATTTATACATACACATACATAAAAGTTTATATGCATATATCCATTTAGGGGGTAAAATTAAAATTAAGAGATGATTCAGATTTTAAAATTGAAAGTATTACAGATATCCCTTTTCTCTGCTACTCATGACCATCACCCCCCTTCTTCCCCCCTCCCCAGCCTTCACTGCACTATTATTTGCTGGTTCCCTCACATTGCTATAGAAGCAAAAGAAAATTCTCTTTGAGAGAAGGTAATAGTTCTCAAGTTATGTCACAAACATTTCTAAAACACATTGCCTCGTACACATCTAAGATAAGGCAAATTAATGTGAAGTAATAGGACATTCTTTCTATTGGGGAGAAAAACTAAGGAACTAACTAACTAACTAACTAACTAAATAAATAAATAAATAAACAGGACACTGCAGATTTTCATTAGGGTCAACTAGAAATTGTAGAAGTGGAATACACTATAACCAAAGATAAAAACTCAGTAGGTGGGATTAATAGCAGTGTTTGAATTTTAAAAATGTTTTCAGATTGAAGAATAGAGACAGAATGATTGAAATATTGTGAAGAGGAAAGAGACATGGCAAATGTAGTGAGAAAATATAGCATATTTAATTGGAGTCAGCAGAGATAAAATAAAATGTGGTAGAAACAATATATTTTTTAAATAGATGAAAATTTCCACTAATTGATTAAAAAACAGCATTCAAGAAGCCAAAAGATTCAAGAAATCCAAAGACTCTTAAAGAGTTATATAAAAAGAAATCTGTATACAAACACATCATTTGAACATAAAAAAATCAAACATAAAAAATTTTTAAAACAGATTACATTGAAGTTAACAATGGTTAGCAACTATTAGGTTCATAGGATGACTTCTAAGAGCAAAATGAAAGCAAGAGAGGGGAAGAATATTTTAATATGTAGATTAAAAATAATTGACCACAAATTCTAAAAACTGCAAAAAAAAATTCTTTGAGAATGAATGTGAAAAAAGTGCATTGCTAGATAAACAAATCCTAATTAAATCCACAATTACCAAACATGTCATAAATTGAATACTTAGAGCTTTCTTAAAAAAAAATGACAATGATCTCAGTTGTCAGTTGGAGATGAAGAAAGGAATGGAGAGCAAAGAAATACAAAAGTATGCATTCACCAAGAAAGACCAAATAAAACACACCTCAACAAATTTAAAATAATAGAAATCATACAATGTATACTCTGAGACCACTATGTAATTTAACTAGAAATCAATAACAGAAAGATAACTGGAAATTTCTAAATTTTTTGGAGATTAAACAACATACTATGAAATAACACATGGGTCAAAGAAGCTATCACAAGAGAAAAAATTTTAAATCTTTTAATGAAATGAAAATGAAGATACAACATCAATATTTGTTGTATGCAATGAAAGCAATGCTTAGAGAGAAATTTATACAATTGAAAGCATATATTTTTAAAAAAGATATAAAATCAGTTGTCTAAATTCAATCAGTTGTCTTAGAAACTAGAAAAAGAAAAGCAAACTAAATTTAAAGTAAGCAGAAGAAAATAACATAAAAAAAATTAAATTGAAAATCAATCTAAATAAAATTTGGTTCTTCAAAAAGATAAATGATATTGACAAGACAAAATCCAGGCTAAATAAGAAAAAAAAATAGTGAGGACACAAATTATTGAGATTAAAAATGAAAGGGAATATTAGTACCGATCCCAAAACATTAAAAGGATAATAAAGGATCACTATGAGCAATTCTAAACCCACATATATGATATACTAGAAAAATGGACCAATTCCTTGAAAGATACAATCTGCTAAGACACATATGAGAAGAAATAGATAATTTGAATAGTTGATATCTTAAAGATATTGAATAAACTACTTTCTTTGCATCACTGTTTAACCATTTATCCCCTATTTGCCCTCTTCCATCTCCCTCCATTCCCCTTTATCTCTATCAATTTACTGTTGTCTGTGTCTATGGGATGTGTGTGTGTATATATATATATATTTTTCTTAATCCCTTCCCCTTTTTTTCACCCAAACCCTTCCCATTTGACAGCTATAAATCTGTTCTATGTATCTATGCTTCTTCTGTTTCTATTTTTTTGTTAAATAAAGTTGTTCACTAGATTCCACGTATAAGTGAGATGATGTGGTATTCACTTTATCTGACCGGCTTATTTCACTTAGCATAATCCTTATCAGGTCCATCAGTACTGTCTCAAAAGCTAATATTTCCTTCTTTTTTATTGCTGAGTAATATTCCATTGTGTAAATATACCACACCTTTTTGTCCACTCATCTACTAATGGACACTTGGGTGTTTCCAGATCCTGGCTATTGTAAATAATGCTGCTGTGAACATAGGGGTGCACATATTCTTTGGAGTTAGTGTTTCAGGTTTGTTTGGTTATATTTGGAGAGGTGACATTTTCTGGGTCATAAAGCAGTTTCTTTTTTAATTTTATGAGGTAATTCCATACTGTTTTGCACAGAGCCTGTGTCAGCCTGTATTTTCACCAACAGCACAGTAGGGTTCCTTTTTCTCCATATTCTTGCCAACACCAGTTGTTTGTTGATTTATTGATAATCATTATTCTGATGGGCTTGAAGTGGTATCTCATTGTGGTTTTAATTTGCATCTCTCTGATGATTAGTAATGTTGAACATATTTTCATATGTTTATTGGCCATCTGCATGTCCTCTTTGGAGAATTATCTATTCAGCTGCCTTTGCTCATATTTTAATTGGATTTTTTTTTTTATTGGTGTTGAATTGTATAAATTCTTTATATATTTTGGATATTAACCCCTTATCAGATGTACCATTGGTGAATATGTTCTCCCACAGTAGGTTTCCTTTTCATTTTGTTGATTGTTTTGCCGTTCAAAAGTTCAAAAGCTTTTTAGTTTGATGTAATTCCATTTGTTTATTTTGAAAATAGCACCGAAATTGAGAAGCAGTGTGAAGTCAAAACTAAATTCCATTTAGTTTTCCCAGATTCTCCCGCCTCCCCTATTTCTTTTAGACTCTCTTTACAACTCTTTGATTTTCTGAGAAAAAACAACAACAACAAAAATACTTGGTTATTGGAGCATTAAAAAATATCTTTTTTTGCAATGGATCAGGGCAACACTGAGGCTTTGCTTAACCTCCAAAATACCAAGGTAACGCTTTTTCCTACCTTTTTCTGTCTCCCATTTCTACACTTGTTTTCTATTTCTACTGGAAGCACTTCTCTAATAAATCACTAATAGATCATACTTAATCTTATCATCTTTCTGTAGAAACCTATCCAAGGTAGTTTTCAGTTTGTATTAAAGAGGTAAACTTTTTAAAGGTGTTGATAAATGTGTGGAGCAGAGTTTAAGAGCCAAATGACATTGACTTTGCTAAGTCAAGCTTGCATTTAGTCCTTAGCCTAATTACCAACTAATAGCAAAAGCATATATAATTTCTGGATTAATGGGATAAATGAATAATAAACATAATCAAATCAAAAGGATGCAATAAAGAAGAGGGAAAAATTATAAAACAGGTAGGACAAATTAAAAGCATATTGTAAGAGACTTGATTAAAATCGAATACATCATTTGTAACATTATTAATTCCACAAACATGTGCTTTAACAATAGGAACCAGACACCCTTCACTAGGGACTACTACATTTATTATTAATATTTTTATATATTTTTATTGATTTCAGAGAAGAAGGGAGAGGGAGAGAGAGATAGAAACATCAATGATGAGAGAGAATCACTGATCGGCTGCCTCCTGCATGCCCCACACTGGGGATCGAGCCCACAACCCAGGCATGTGCCCTGACCTCCTGGTTCATAGGTTGATGCTCAACCACTGAGCCACCCTTGCTGGGCAGGACTATGACATTTAAACTTTTATGAGAGAATGGGCAATTTAAATACTATACTTCATTATTTGCCCACATTTAGATTTTAAACAGTGTCAGAGCCGATGAGGAGAATTATGAGCAATGCAGTAACACATGCACATTAACACACTGAATTCCTCCTCTTCACCAACAGGGTAGAGTCTCATAACTCTGTTTCCCTGCAGCTTTTACTCCATGCCCTGACCTCCTGAACCTTGACATATCTGCCTATTTATGCTTCCTTGAACCTGAGGTAATTTTCTTTCGCTTCCTTTTTCCCAGGGGCACAGAGCAGGTTATAGCAATGGGTAGTCCCATGATTTCCACAGACAGAGGTCTTCAAGTTAGTTACTCTAATTGAAAAATATGATTTAATCATTAAAATAGACTTGGTCTGTGTATAAATTTAGAAATAACCTAGAATATAACAAACACAAAGTCTTTTGTTTCAAATGTAAAATCGCTCTAGCTGATTTGGCTCAGTGGATAGAGCATCGGCCTGTGGACTGTAGGGTCCCGGGTTTGATTCCAGTCAAGGATGGACTGGATCCCCCACAGGGGGTATGCAGGAGGCAGCCAATCAATGATTCTCTCTAATCAATGATGTTTCTATCTCCCTCTCCCTCCGTCTCGGAAGTCAATAGAAATATATTAAAAAATAAAAATAAATAAAATGCAAAATCAACTGTGTGAGCTTGGTATAATTGCCCTGATGTCATAGTTGAGGACACTGAAGTGCATAGAGTGTAGGGAAGCACTGGAGAATTGACTAGAAAGTTTGTAAGGAGGAAATTCTGACCTAGGGGCCTTGGCTGAAAGTGGCTGCCCCTAATTGTACTTTGACATTTCCAAACAAGTCTTTATGTGCGGCCCCTCAGGTGTTTACTGGAATCTTTACACTTAATCTTTAGACGTCCTTGCTTAAATGACACTGCAGGTGCATGTGTCCTCCCAAGAATACTTACCCTACTGATTGTATATAAAAGTTAAACTTTATGTCAAACTGCTATTACAATAAAAGCCTGAAGAGGCAGGCAAATGAGGCTGTCTGGTTCCTCTAGCCAGGCAGTCCCTTAGCCCTCTCTTTCACAGAAACGTGTGTCAAAGTAATCATTCATCGCTCAGGGTCTGCTGGTCGGCCCTGGCAATAGAGCATATCTGATGATGCCTTGTCACTCAGCTACCAACATAGAAGAAATAGACTAGGCATCCAGGGCTTCTGTCTTTCAGATCCAGCTTATGACACTGTATCTATTAATGGTATTGGCTCCAAATGGAGCTATTCTATTTAGCTGACTTCCATGAATCAAGGTGCATAAGCATGTTAAAATCCCCCACTAGAATCATGTTTGTATGGCAATTTACACTTTCAGAGTATTTTACATTTGTAATTTTAGACAGTTACCAAAGTCTAAATATTGGTATTAATATTGCCGTGCTTTTGCATATATTAATACTAAAGTTTTTCAGATGAAGGCACTCAGGTTTGAAAAGATTTAGTGAATTGTCCAAAGGATAACTTGGGACTTAAATCTAGATCATTTTCATTCTAAGCCTGTAGTTGGCCCACTATATCATATTAACCCTATACAATCATATTGTTAGGAGTATCTATCTAAATTTGATAAGCTCCTCTGAAAAGCATGTTATTATGCTTACATAGTTACAGTGGTATTAATTTTAAATATATATAATTTGTACAGTGTCTGCAAAGTTATTGTTACTAAGCCATGACGTACTAAAACCAAATGGTATAAGTTAGGATAGAGAGGTACAGCTAGGATGATATTTGTCTTTAGTAATGACTGTATACTCTTACTAATTAGAGTTTCACTGACATTTCATAATGATGCATCTAGGGCATTTATGAAACTGTAATAAAATGACCTGAATTTTGGCGTATCTATACTGAAGGGGTTGGTAGTAAATTAAAACTTGCCCAGGGAAGATTGAAATGACTGAAAAGAATGTAAGGACCATTTTCAAGTGTCCAAGCACTCTGGAAATCATTTACATACCAGCAATTGATGGGCCAATTTCACCTCATTCTTATCTATTCATTGAAGCTAGTTAGCTTTAGAACTCTGGTGCTTTGTTAGATTAATTTTAATTATATACATAAGAGAGAGTATTTATAAATGCTTTTTGGGAAGAAAAAAGAAAAATGCATTTCATTAAAAATAAACAAAAATTTTAGACCTTTAATTAAGGAAAACTAATCCAGATTAGAAACCAAATTAATAAGTTTTCTTTATTTATGTAAAAAAAAACTTTATGCTCTCTGTTATATTAAGTGAAGGGGAAACCATGATCTAAGTTATATTTTCTATTTTTAGGAGTAACTACTATATATATATATATATATATATATATATATATATATATATATATATGGAGAGAGAAAGAGAGTGAGAGAGAGATTTATATTTCCAGAAGAATATAGAAATCTAACAAATTTTTATTTTAAAACTTGTGAGTCAAAGAACAGATAAAGGCCCACAAGTGAGGATTTTTGGTTAAGCACTTAAAATAAGCTAAGAAAAAGTGAGCAAATATTAGTAGAAATCAAGTCATGGAATTGTAACTCTGTCTAGTAGACCATTGAGGTAGAAAATGTGTTCAGAGTTATTATTAGAGGTAAAGTAGAAGATACATGACTCGTTCAAAAATTATTATGAAAACTTATGGTTTAGAAGCAAGAAAAACATCTGGTTCAAGTTCTAACACTGCCACTTAAGAGCTGCGTGGTTTGCTGCAAATTAACTTTGCAGCACTTCTATTTCCTTCTCTGCAAAAATATTGAGAATAATTCTTGCATCCCATGAAGTTGCTATAAGGATGAAATATGTCAATGTATCTTGAAATTGGCAAGTCGCTCTATAAATCTTAAGGCATACATTAGTTTTAGGAATAGCCTACCACATGACTAACTTTATATAGAAAAATCCGGGTTTGGTGGTTTTACACAAGTTTAGAAAGATCACTTTATTTCTCCCACAGCTCCTGGGATCTCATTGCCCTGCACCAAGTGAATAACTGTCAGATGTGAGACGCTGCTAAAAATGCTAGAAAAATGCATGATGGAGTGACACTGGAAATAGCAGAGCCAAAGGCAACAACATGATTGTATTAATTGCCAGCCCGCAGGACCCTGAAGATATATTACAGCACTGGCGAGACTATTGTTATATGTAAGACCTAAGAGCAAGTGCTTCCCCATCATCAGATATAAGTTAGTAAATGATGTCATCATCTCAAAACTAACTTTGATTGTATCATTGTTTATGTTCTCTGTGGCTTAAAGTAGCTTTATTCAATCCTTTTTGTTCTAGACCCGTGGTCGCCAAACTCATTAGTCAACAGAGCCAAATGTCAACAGTACAACGATTGAAATTTCTTTTGAGAGCCAAATTTTTTAAACTTAAACTTCTTCTAATGCCACTTCTTCAAAATAGACTCGCCCAGGCCGTGGTATTTTGTGGAAGAGCCACACTCAAGGGGCCAAAGAGCCACATGTGGCTCGCGAGCCTCATTTTGCCCACCACGATTCTAGACCAAGCTGGTTGTCTAAGCGCAAATAAAAGCAACATTGCTTTGTTCCTCCTGTACTTGTTTCCATAGAAGTTTGACATGTTTCAGGAATGACACTAAGATAAATGATTTTTTAAAATGTCCAATAGAATCAAGAGCACAGTTGTCACGAGGGTTGTAAGTTATTCTGACAGCCCAAGGCAACAAGCTGCCAACAATTTGTACAGGAATATTTCAGGAAGATAATCATTTTCCAAATTCAGAACTAAAGTTTCCATGGGAAGCTAGCTACACATGAAAGTAGGTTTAGGACATGAAAATCCTTCATCCGAAAACTGCAGCTGGTCACCCGAACTCAAGGTATAAATTAGATAAGTTTCCACTGAATCAGAATAATATAGAGAATAGCAAACTGGTTCTTATTTTTTAGAAACTTCATTGAATTTAGGCTCTGAGAAAAGTTAGCCCAGTTGAAACTTAAGTTTCTATCAGACTTTAGTTGGAGAATAATGATTTTAATTCCAATTCCATTAGTAAGTAGATTGTTTGATCTGAGGAAATAAAATGAATTCTCAAGGCCTTATTTTCATTATCGATAAACAAGAGAACAGATCATGGAAACATATTGTCTATCAAATGGCTTTGTTAAGATAATCAGGTAAAGTCATATATCCCAAAGAGACAGAACCTACTAAGTGCTAAACAATGTTCATCAAATTGGAGTTCTAAACATTGCATTGCATCATTTGTACAAGTGAGATTTTTTTTTCCTATTTAATTTTTAACAGTTACTGAGCTTTTTGCAGGGGTCCTCAAACTACGGCCCGCGGGCCACATGCGACCCGCCAAGGACATTTATCCGGCCCGCCGGGTGGTTTTGCCGCCGCTGCCTGTCCTGCTTAGCAGCCGACTTAGCGGTGTGCATAGGAATTTGTTCATAGTGGTTTTTATTTAAACTATAGTCCGGCCCTCCAACGGCCTGAGGGACAGTGAACTGGCCCCCTGTTTAAAAAGTTTGAGGACCCCTGTTTTAGGGTGATTGGGCTTCTCATTGTTTTAATGGCCCATCCCCAGAAAGGACATGGAGTTCTTTCCTCTCCAACAACTTACTGGACCCCTTTTTCTTCTTTTGTCCCTGCCTTTCTCCTGTCAATCTTCCATCTCTCCTGTCTGCCTTTCACAGAAAACATGCTAGGCAGGCCTCATCCTGCATCAGCACTGGTGTTCTGAGGGAGTTGTCACTTTCTGTGTCTACAACTTGTTAACATTCAGCAATTTAAGAAAACACTTCCTGGCTCAACCCACATGAATTCAGCAAAAATGTGTCCACTGCTCTTGTTATTTCTGTTCCTAATTACTAATGGGGGGTTCGGGGAAGTGTAGGCAGTAGAAACTGCAGAAGGTGTGACTTTATTAAGGGGGTTTCCTATAGTTTTTGCAGAAAAATTGAACTTCCTTCTTTCTGTCTCCACTATATGAAATATATGAGATAGATTTAAGGAATTATAGTTAAATACAGCAGAAATCAATACGTTGAGCTGAGTATTATTTGGGAGAGTTTTCTCATTATTCAAAAAGACCCTCTATCAGGGTTCAAATCCTGACTCTAACAGAAACTATGATCTTGAGCATATTACAAGAATTCTGAACCTCTCAGTTTCTTCTTCTATAAAGTGGGAATAAAAATATATGTATCATAGGATAGTAGTTAGGATTAAATGAGTTCAATAGCTTCAATGATTTAGAACAGTGTTTGACATGGTAAAACTATTACTCATAAGTTATTATTACTATTTTTCTATCTTCTACAACATATCATGTCACTTAAAAGAAATTACACCATTCCTTAGAGGGGAACACTTACTATTTAATGTATCATATCTACTATACATACTCTGTTTGAATACAAAATATAAGTATTATCTATGTACCAAAAACAATTAAATACACACATAAAATAATCAATATTGCCCAGATGGCATGACTCAGTGGTTGAGCATCGACCTATGAACCAGGACACGTGCCGGGGTTGCAGGCTCGGTCCCAGTTGGGGGTTTTGCAGGAGGCAACCGATCAGTGATTCTCTCTCATCATTGATGTTTCTCTCTCTCTCTTCCTCTCTGAAATCAATAAAGAATATTTTTAAAAATCGTTAATATTTTTCTAAGTATTTTGGTTAGCTCTTTCAGTTTTCTCAATGTAATTGGTAATTAGCTGTGCTAAATTGAGACAAGGAAGCAAGACAAGGAGTTCTCGACAACATACTATGTGAGCAGGCCCTCCAAACACTGCCACGGTGTTTTTCAATAACTGTAGTCTTAGTCATCACGTGGGATAAGTATTATGATACTGATGTCATTTTTGTGTCTGCTTTTCTAACAATAAGAAAGAAGTGTAAAGAGCTACAACTCAAAGGTCAGAGAAATCTGTTCTTGAATTCCATCAGCACCACCTACTTATCTGAGATTGGAGGAAAATTACTTAGCCCCTCTGAACCTCCAGTCCCTTTTCTGTAAAGGGAGGGTTTCTACCTCAGAAAGCTGTCATTAGAGAAACTAAAACAGACCCAAGAAATACACCACTCAGCTCTGCTCAATAAGGAGGATAATTGACCAAAGCCCCCACCCCAGCTGCGGCACTCCTAAGTGCACACGACATCTGCATGAGCCGATGCTTCCTAAGGGCTGCTCCGGACAATGTCTAAGAAAGGCGAGGGGCCAAGCCATGGTAAGCTCACTCCTGAGGGAAGTTAGGACTCCAGTGGAGGCTTTGCCCAGGGGACTCACATGGGCCTGCCCAAACCTTTCTTAGAACTGTGCTGCAGGGTAAGATCCTTTATATCCAAGCTTCCTTCTTTCCTTTCTAACCCATAGTGTCTGATTTGCACTGCAATCTGAAAACACACACACACACACACACACACACACACACACACACATGCACACACATACACACACACACACAAAACATGATAACCTATCCTTCTCACTGTAACCTTTTACCCTTCTGATGCATGTCCCACAATAGATCCATTACCCTTAATCATGTCTTGTCATCTGCTTCTCTGAAAATCCATATTAATAAACTATATAACACTAGAGGCCCAGTGCATGAAATTCGTACATTGGGGGGGAAGTCCCCTCAGCCCAGCCTGCACCCACTTGCAGTCCAGGACCCCTCGGTGAATGTCCAACTACCCGGGAGTGGGCCTAAGCCGGCAGTCGGACATCCCTCTCACAGTCCGGGACCCCTTGCTCTTTACTACCTGCCTGCTCACTTCTTACCGCTTGGCTCGCTGATTGCTTCTTAGCACTACCATGGAGGTGGGAGAGTTCCCGCCACTGCTGCTGTGCTCACCATCCATGAGCTTGGCTTCTGGCTGAGCAGTGCTCCCCTGTGGGAGTGCACTGACCACCAGGAGGCAGGTCCTGCATTAAGCGTCTGTCCCCTGGTGGTCAGTGTACATCATAGCAACCGATTATTCTGGTCATTCCACTGTAATGGATGCTTAGGCTTTTATTATATAGATAGTACATGGCACACAGTATTTTATAAAATGTTTTTATCAAAACAGAATTATAGAAATAGACACCACATGAAAGAAAACATTCTACATTGACTTTGTAAATATTCAATATGAAGAATTTTTTCTCCTATACAAACATTATATTTCTTATATACAGAATCTAAAAACAAATTTATTTTATTTTACTTTGTAGCAAAATCAACAGTACATTGTATTGTATTTCTATACATATTTCTCTTCAACTCTTTCTCTAGCCACTTTTAATCTCTTCCTATTTCAGGCATGCATATTTCAATAATTATTACTATTTTTTTTTTTACCAAAAATAGTGAGTTAAAAATTCAGAACTCAGCCTTATTCTAGGCTGCTTTATTTTAAAGGTATGGTGATTTCATGAAAGGGACATAAAACAAGAAGAAAAGGAAAGAGTCCCTTAAAAATTTTTGAGTTAAAAATAAATAGCCAAATAAAACCTGAATTTATTATACTTTTCCTCCTTTGACCAATATTTCACATGGAACAGTGTATGTGTGTACTGGAGGTGGAGGTGGGTATATGAATGTGATAGGGAGAAAGAATGAAATAAAGTGGAATGTAATGAAAAAGGAAAACAAGAGCATAATCAGTTGTAATAAATGGAGAGGATTAATGTCTCAAAATGAGGAAACAGCTCTTTCTTGTTTCATGTAACTTCTCCTGTCTTCCCTATGAAACCAAAATATGGGATGTTGAGTCTGAATGTGTTGTCTAGCAAACGTGAAGAATGAAACTTTTAGTGGGACCCAAGTTTATTGGGAGGAGCCAGTCCTGGAAAAGGTGTAGCTGGGGTTCCAGGAGCAGCCCAGTGTCCTAACCTTCCTTTGCATGTTATAGTCAGAAGTAGTTTAGCATCCAAGCTAATTAAAATCTATTAGTCCATGTATAGAGGCCCACATGGTCATAAGCCACAAGCCATGTGGGCAACAGGGGATGTGCACCCCCACAACGAAAAGATCCTGTATCCATTGTGTGCTGCACCAAGGGGAGAGAGGAAAGAAGGAAGTGTGTTTATATATATATATATATACTAGTGGCCCAGTGCACGAAATTTGTGCGGGGGAGGGGGGTTTCCCTCAGCCTGGCCTGCACACTCTCCAATCTGGGATCCCTCTCACAATCCAGAAACACTGGCTCCTAAGTGCTCATCTGCCTGCCTGATGTGCCTAACTGCTCCCCTACCAGCCTGGTGGCCCTAACTGCTCTCCCCTCCTTGTCTGATCCCCCTAACTGCCTATCTGCTTTCCCCTCCTGGCCTGATCCCCCTAACTACCTATCTGCTCTTCCCTCCTGGCCTGATTCCCCCTAATTGCCTATCTGTACTCCCCTCCTAGCCTAAACCACCTAACTGCCTATGTGCTCTCCCTTCCTCTCCATGCCTTCAGACACCGGCGCAGGAGTGTTGAGAGCTCTCCACCGAGGCCCCGCCCCCATCCTGACATCCCCCTCCTGGCTGGGTGGTGCTGCGGGCCTGCACGTGCCTCCGCTGGGGGGGGGGGCATCCCCTGCAGCAGCCTCATGTCCTGGTGGCACAAGTCCCCGCCCCCATCCCAGCCCACCAGCTCCTGTGCACGTGCAGCCTGGTCGTGACTGTGACACCATTAGGACCAATTAGCATATTACCTCTTTATTATATAGACTAGAGGCCCAGTGCATGATTGAATCATGCACGTGTAGGGTCCCCTAAAAGCTTTTGCTTTCGATCATGGGGGAGCTGGGTGCCTGTCTGCTGGTGCACCAGGCCTTTCAGAAGCCTCCAGCGCGGCGAAGGCTTCTGAAAGGCCTGGTGCCTGAGCGGACAGGCACCCAGCTCCCCCACTTTTGATGGTCCGCGGTGGGATGTGAGCTCGCTGCCCCAGAGGCCCCTTCTGTGCTGCAGCACAGACATGGCGCAGACGCTGAGCTCGAGCCGCCCCTGGCGATGTGAGCTCAGTGTCCCGCCGGCCCAATCGGCCACCCCGGCCACCCCAGCCACCCCGAGTCCTGCCCCCCCGCGCCTCCTGGCTAATCGCGGGCATAGCGAAGGTACGGTCAATTTGCATATTTGTCTATTATTAGGTAGGATGCTTATTAGTTCCTGATTGGTCTTTTCAAATAGTTTTGTCTTAGAAACATCCTTGAGATTGGTTATATGCCTCACTGCCTTGTCTGTCTTAGCAATATCCATACATTTTAAAGTTCGTGCCTCCCATGCACACCCTTCCTTCCCGATGTAGTTGGGGTGTTTTAGTAACTCCACCTAGTTGGGTTACTTCCTTTCCCGTGGTCCTACCCCTATCTGCCTAGCTTCTGTCTCCTCATCTATGCCTGTATATTGGGAAACTAAAGCTTGGCTCTTCTTGCCATGTAACTCCTGGATAGCCTTTTTGATCCTGAGTTACATTTGTTTCCAACACAAATGCATGCTTATATAGTATTATTTTAATTCTGAAAACTTTATTGGGAACTTGTTGTCTGCTAAAATATGTTCATAAGATTCAAAAATAAATACAATATGTTCCTGGCTTTCCAAGAGCTCTAAATGAGCAAGCATAAATGGTACTATGCTAACTTTTTTATTGAAATCAGTATAAGGTGCTCTGGAATGTTCAGTGGAAATGCTTTGCTCTGCCTTTAGGACTGGAAATACTCCATTAAAATGTGAAATTTAATAGAGTAAAGAAATAGACCTTCACTAGTAAGATGAGGTCAAGAAGCAACTTTTGAGGCAGAGGGAATAATCCTATCTAATAAAGAGGGAATATGCTAATTGACTGTCATGCCCTTACAAAGATGGTGGTGCCCACAGTCAATAAGGAGGGAATATGCTAATTGACTGCCACGCCATCAAGAATGGCGGCCCCCACAGCCACAGGATGGCAGCGCCCAGTCCCCTCAGCCCCACTGGGGTGGCAGGCGTGCGCCTGCCTCCAGAGTCGCCCAGGCCCTCAGCCCCCTAGCCACCCAGGGCTTGCCCGAGGTACAGACAAGCCTCAGATGGCAGCTGCCCAGCCACCCAGGACCGGCCCGAGGCACAGGCAAGCCTCGGATGGTGGCTGCCCGAGGTAACCAGGGCCGGCAGAGGCTTGCGCTGGGGGTGTCGTCTTCCCCTGATCACTGAGTCATCTCCCGCCCCTGAGGGCTTCTGGACTGTGAGGGGGGACAGGCCAGGCTAAGGGACGCTCCCCTCCAGTACATGAATTTTCATGTACCAGGCGTCTAGTAGTATCAATAAATTCTTTTAAGTGTGAGGGTCCATGGACTACCCTAAAAATGCCAAATGAATCCTTGTGATTGGGGCTAGGTTGGCATAGATCGGAGATAGTATGACAAGAGATGAGTCATATCGTTAAAAAAGGTCAGATTGTGAAAGCACCATGGTGCTATGCTTGTACCGTAGGGAGCAGTTAATAGCAAATAGTTAAGGACATTTGTGGATGCCTCCTTATTTATTTAAAACTTCATCTTTCATTCTTATTTCCTAATTATTTACCCAGAGCAAATTTGCTTTCTAAGGGCAATTTTGGACTATGTAGAAAGTGATTTTTATGTATGTAATTTATCAGGACAAAAATACTAAAACCCGTTTAATTTCCTCACTTGTTCTATGTGTCAGTGTTCTGCAACTAATTTAGTTTGTATAGCATGCTTTCCCTTCACTCCAATTATTGCTAAAAAGTTTTCATTAAAAAGCACACAGACATGACCCATATTCAAAGTTAACTATTTCAACTTAGGGCTTTGAGGTTTATGAATAAGAAACTCTATGAAAATGTAGTTTTCCCATGGGTCTATATAAATGTAAACAAAAATCACTGTTGTCACAGTGCAATATTATTACAGTATCCCTGTGTAGAACCATCTAAATTGATAGTGTTGCATACCGGGAACTGAATAGAACTAAAGCTTTGATTTTATATTCTGTTCATCTAGCAATCATAGAGAGAAGAGTCTCCTAGCTCCAATCTCTGAGGCAGAGAGAGAAATAGAGATATAGAGATGATAGAGATAGAGATAGAGATAGAGATAGAGATAGAGATAGAGAGAGAGAGAGAGAGAGAGAATCACATTCCTATTTCCAGAAGCTTATTGCAATAGCTCTCTGACCAGCACTTTTGGGTAAATGATAATTGCAAAGTTTGGGTCAGTTAGTTTTGCAAATGTAAAATATTAATATCATATTAATAGTTAAGGAATGGCACTAATGTCATCAACTGCACACTTGTCTTTATGTTGTAAGGATGAGAACATTAACCTCATTTACATAATACAGAGACATATTCATTTCTCGAATAATTCATCTGGAACTTGGTTCTTAAACACACTTGAATTGACTATCTGTGTAGTTTTCTCTCTCCATCTTGTTTATTCATTCATTATTCATATGATTTACCTCTAAATTTAAATTTAAACTTACATATCCTCTTTAGCTCATTCTACTTTCTGATTTTTATCAAATATATATATATATATATGTAATATAGGTCTGGTGCACGAATTCATGCATGGGTGGGGACTGGGCGACCCACCCTGATTGGGCTGATCTGGCCAGGCTGGCTGTGGGGAGGGGCCATGGGCAGTTGGCCTGCCAGCCCCATCCCCTGGTTGAACTCCCTGTAGAACTCCTGGTTGAACTCCAGGTCGAGGAGACAATTTGCATATTAACCTTTTATAACATAGGATAATGTTTTTATGATTCTACCCAACCATGCCAAGGCTTTTTACATACACTGATAATTATCCTTTATGTGCTTAGCACTGTGTTTTTTCATGATCCTCCTATTCTGGACCCTGGGTTTAATACAGGTTCCTGAATTATCTGCAACCTTATCTCTCTTTTTTTTTTTCCTCAACTGACCTTCACCTTCTATGTTAGTCATGAATAAAAAGTCATACCTTTGACACTCTTCCTAATGAGGGGTGGAGTTTATATCTTCCCCTTGAATCCAGAAAGTCTAATGCCTGCTTTGACCAATGCAGAACAGTGTGCCTGACACTATGAGACCTCTGAGAATAGGTCATAAAATACTATGCAGGTTGCCTGATTCTCTTAGAGTCGTGGTCGGCAAACTGCAGCTCGCGAGCCACATGCGGCTCTTTGGCCCCTTGAGTGTGGCTCTTCCACAAAATACCATGGCCTGGACGAGTCTATTTTGAAGAAGTGGCGTTAGAAGAAGTTTAAGTTTAAAAAATTTGGCTCTCAAAAGAAATTTCAATCGTTGTACTGTTAATATTTGGCTCTGTTGACTAATGAGTTTGCTGACCACTGTCTTAGAGCATTTATCCTCAGAATGCTCCCATTTAGGACCCAGCTGCCTCAACATGAGACACCCAATCACATGGACAAGCCATTTGTAGGCATGCTGGTTGGCAGACCCAGTTGAGAGCAGCTTTTTTATCATCAAAAATCATTTACCAGACATATGAGTGAATTATTGTGAAGATAATTTTAGTTCCCAAATATTCACATCATCCCTAGCTAGTAACTAAATCCTGTCAGCTGAGGTCCAAAATATGTGTGGCAGAGACAAGCCATCCCAGTTTGGACCTGCCTAAAATCCCGATCCACAGAATCTGTGTGTTTAATAAACCAACTGCTGTTGTATGCCATTAAATTGGGATTGTTTACAAACACCAGTTGGACTAAGGATCTAGCTAATCCCAAACCCCCTCTACTACCACACAGGCTGCAAAGTCAAGTCCTGGCAAGTGGAGTCCTAAAATTAACTTATCAGTCTTCCAAGTAGATTTGTGAACATTGTTTCTTAGAAATTCACGGGGTGACATATATTTTCTTTCTAACGTCCTTTTCTCTTGGAGGTGGCATAGTTCAAGGACATCAATCAACACACACTACCGGACTTCAGCTTTCTCATTAGCACTATATGTGCAGAAAGACCGCAACTTGAGATATCTCCCCTGTCTCATTACATCGCAGTTCTCACTAAATCCGAGACAACAACCATTTTGAAAACTTATTGAGAATCATTGGAAATGGCTGGCCCATGAAATGGTAATAAATGTTCAGAAAGAACATTGCTTTTAAATTGAATCTCTCACCTAGATCTATTTGTAGTAGTAAAGTCTATATAAAGGAGAATGCCTTTCTACAATCATTTCTGGGCCTGCCACTTAATGTTGTTATACATATGCTTTATGTCAATGTATTAATTTAACTGTAATTTGGTCCACTTTATTAATCAAGATCTGCTGCAATAACTGATGAAAACTGCAATCCAAATCTGTAGACACTGGTTCTGAGCCATCAGAAGAAGGTATATAATCCTGTGCTGACTAAATAAAAGAGGTACCTATTTGTCCACTGAACACAATAGTAAAAATAACCAATAATATTAATAGCAACAGTATATAAACTTGACACAAAATAAGGATTTCTAAAATAATTGAGAGAGGATATCGGCAAAATAAAAATAACTATTTTTGTGCATTGATCATTTATATAGCTAGTGGAATTTTATAGAATCTAAGTAGGAATTTAGTGAGCATGGCAATGATTAATTGTAAATTTTATATTTCTTTGGTTTAACTTAAGGAAAATTTATAAATTTTAATTTATTATTTTTTCCTTTACAAAAACTCCTATAAACCTTTCTCTAAAATATCAATAATTATTTGAGTGTTAATTTCTGATGATATAGTTTATACATTGAGTCAGATTCTGCTTTTTTTAAATTATTTATAATTAAAGAAATAAACCAGAATGCACATTAACTTAACATTTATTCTTCAAGAATATAAGATTCATTAATATCTATTCTGTGTAAGGCATCCTAAGAGATGTGTTGATGGAAACGAAAATGTAAAAGAGGTAAATTAGCCCTGGCTGGTGTGGCTCAGTTGATTGGGTGTTGTCCCATGCACCAGAGGGTTGCTGGTTCAATTTCCCATCAGGGCACATGCCTAAGGTTTGGGCTCCATCCTTGGTGTGGGCATGCAGGAAGTAGCAGATCTATGTGCTGCTCCCATATCAATGTTTCTTTTTCTCTCTTCCTCTCCCTTCCTTTCTCTCTAAAGTTCAATGAAAGTATTTTTAATTTTTTAAAAGTAAATTAGCTGACAGGAGTGGCTCAGTGATTGGAGTATCATCTTGTGCACTGGAAGGTTGTGGGTTCAATTCTCTCGGTCAGGGCACATACCTAGGTTTCAGGTTCAGTTCCAGGTCGTGGGAGCCAGCCAATCAATCAATGTATCTCTCTCACATCAGTGTTTCTCACTCTTTCTCTCACTCCTCCTCTAAAATCAAATAAATAAAATAAAATAAGTTTAAAAAAGTAAATTAATGGTCATAATTAGAAAATGAGATACCTGTAAATAAAATACTGTAAATGTAAGGGGCAAAATATATTATTAACTCATATTTTCAGAATAATGATGAAGCCTATGGTTTTTACATCCATTTTTCTCCCTATGAATTTCACTAAAAATCTCAAAATATATTGTGCAAACTATGTCTCCAAAATTGTAAGAAATTGTAAAGGCAAAGCAAGAAATTACTCTTGGGAACAAAGCAAGATTACAAGAGTCAAGTGAATATGAGGATAAATTTAGGAAAATTTTTAAACAAAATGTACTGAGGTAGTTAAAGAAATCAATTTTTACAGTTGTATATTTTTATAAGAGAATACTGTACAAAAGGTTATGGATTTAACAAATTTTAAAAAAGTCTTCCCTCTCAACTTCAGATTAAGAATATCCAGATTTAAATATAAGAACATCTCCTAAAAATCATATTGTTGAGAAAAATTATTTATTATTTAAATTGCCTTTTAAAAATCTGTATTTTAAAATTAATTTGGTTTAGATTCATATAAGCATACACTATTTACAGGATTAGGCAAATTGCAATTGAAATACATGCCTTGGTTCTTTGTTTGGTTCAACAAACAAGAATGATCCAGCTATGTCAATTTTTGAAAATAAATTGATTGTATGAGTAAATTATTTATGAATGCTTTAAAACAATCATAAAATAATACTTAAAATATCTGTGGCTAAGATAATGGTATACATTCTGATGGATAATTTAAAGTGTAACTTAGAAAAGCACAATATTCGAAACAACAGAGAATTACAACTCCATTGATTCAGTATTAATCAGATTTTGTTTTATTGTCCAATCAGTTGCCTGCCCACTATAAAAATGCACAAATGCATTTCAGTAATTGAATTCATTTCAATAAATATGTGGATGGGACATATTGCCAGGCACTTGGAATACTGGGAGGGATAGAGAAACAGTCTGTTCTGTCAAGAGACCTAGTATGTATTAGGGAAACAGAAAGAAGTAAATTACAGAACGATGTCAGAAGCTTAGTGATCAAAGAATGTATTAGGTACAGAAATCACACCGTAAAGGAGCTATCAAGTCTATCCGGAGAGAGGTCAGGGGTATCTTCCCTGGAGAATTCTTTCTGATTTGTTTTGGAGGAATAATTACTTTAGTTTGTGGACAGGGAAGGAATAGTTATTGCAATTACAAGGAACAACAGTGACAAATGTATTGCAGAACAGAAATTTGATTTAAATGCATTATACTACACTGTCAGTAAGTGAAATGTTAGTAATTGGAAAACACACATATACACACAGACCCAAAGTCAAATCATCTTCTGTCACCATGTACTAGGCCCCCTCCACCCCCAACTCCCCCTTTCCTCTGGCAACCACCACTCTGTTGCCTGTGTCCATGAGTTTCAATTTTATATCCCACATATAGGTGAAGTCATATGGTTCTTAGCTTTTCTCACTGAATTATTTCACTTAGCATCATATTCTGAAGGTCCATCCAGGTTGTCACAAATGATAGTATTTAATATTTTCTTTTGGCTGAGTTGTATGCCATTGTACATTTGTACCACATCTTCTGTATCCAGTCCTCTATCGAAAGATACTTTGGTTGTAATTTTGATTTTTCATTTTGTTTGTGTGGTGTATCCTGTTAATTAATTTGTAGGTATTGCACCAACCTTACATCCCAGGGAAAAAATCCCACTTGATCATGGTGTATGATATTTTCAATGTACTGCTGGATTCGGTTTGCTAATACTCTGTTGAGGATTTTTGCATCTATATTCATCATGAATATCGGCCTATAATTTTTTTTTCTTCGTAGTGTCTTTATCTGGTTTGGGGGTTGTGATAATTCTGGTCATGTAAAATAAGCTTGGGAGTCTTCCCTCCTCTTGAAATTTTTGAAATAGTTCTGACTGGCTTCAGGCCTTGGGGTCACACTCAACACAGCAGTCTGTACCCTGAGATTATGCACACACGCACTAAAAAGGGCTTTTTATAAAAAAATAATAAAAAAAAAAAAACCATCTGATCTCTAATTCCTCTGGGATATTCTCTCACTTAACCAAAATGCTATTTCAGATAAAAACAAACAAAAATATGTGAGCAGACATTTAAAAAAAAAAAAGGCACCAATAGTACGGTTCCATTTTTAGGAAACATCCAGAACAGGTAAAGGAACGGAGACAGAAGGTACATCAGGAGTTGCCAGGGGCAGGAGAGGCGGGGAATGAGCACTGTTGGTGCAGGGTCTCCTTGTGGGGTGGTGGGGCATCCTGCAACTGGGCAGGGGCGATGCTTGCACAGCATCGTGAATGTCCTTCGTGCTCAGTAAAGCCATAACTTACAACATCAACAATAACCTTTATTCTTGACTTAAAAGGAGCCACACAGTGGAGAAATGGGAAAACGTAACAGTTCAAGTCCAAGAAAAAGGTCAAAGCGGGGCGGGGAGAGACACATTCTGGTGGGCGAGGGAGAGCAGGTGCAGCAGGCGGCTGTGAGGCCGGCCCTGAGGTTCGTTCCCGAGTCCGTGCGTGGGCGCTGTTGGGAGCCAGGGAGGATGCGGGGTGCCGGGGCCGTGGGGTGGCTCAGGCGGGTGGGACTGCTCTTTGCAAGAAGTGAGGCCCCTGCTCTTGTCCCAGGACCCGGGCCGTGACCTCACTTCCTGACGGCACGGCCCAACTGACCTTGTCACCCTGGCAACCGGGAGCCACGTTCGATAACCGCCCCTGCCCGGCTCACTGGCCTGGAGGCCCGGGGAAGGACACCATGTTTTCGTGTTGTCTGCCCGTGTCCCGAGGCCGCGACCTGGAGAGCGGCGGCAGCGAGGAGAGTGGGCTCCGCCGGGGCCGCCGCTGGGGCCAGACTCAGCCCAGACGCCGCCTGTGGCCCTTCTCGCGGCGGGACTCGCAGGTAACACGGGGCGGTTCGCTCGGGGCCAGGCGTCCAGGCTGATCCTCCCCCGAGCAGCCCCATGTCCCTCACAGTGTGTGTGTGTGTGTGTGTGTGTGTGTGGGGGGGGGGGGGTATATGGGGGGCTCAGGTGGGGAGGGCCTGCCCAGAACAGGAACAGGTTGGGGTGGGGGGCCAGGACCAGTCATGGTCGCACCCCGGGTCAGGCCTGGCTGGGTGGACGTGGAGTGTGGGTGGCGCCCTCTCCCCCAGGTCTATCCCGAGCCCTGGGGGTGACTCCCATCGCCCCTGGGTGGAGGTCTGTGCAGACACAGGGCCGGGCCTGCTCCGGGAGCAGAAGGTCCAGGGGGGCAGAAGCGGCAGCGACTAGGGCCACGATTGAGGCCTCCTGACCGGCTGCCGGTCACTGTCACCGCAGCGCTCAACCCGGGTCATAGAGGAGCGGTCTGCTGAGGAAGACATCTGCCCAGTCTCCAGCAGGCAGGGGGCGGACAGCCACCCCCCCGAGGGCCAGGGCAGGCCCGAAGTGGGTGTGGCCACCCCGGCGTCCGCAGAACCGGGGCCCTGGGGTGTCCCGAGAAGGACTCCTCTGCCGAAGCAGACCCCGCTGCACAGGGAGCTCAGGATTTCTGAGCACCGTTCCCACGTGACAAGGACCAGGTCAAATAACCTGGAGCCCCAGGAGGCGGAGCCCAAGAGTGAGAAGATGGTGGAGAGAGGTGAGACGGGGGTGGGGGGTGCCTGTGAGTTTATGAGGAGGAGCTGGTGCCGGACACACAGGGAGCACCCCCAGAGCCTGGCCAGGGGCAAAGACCGGCCTCAGACCACCCCTCTGCTGGACTGCGGGCGGGGGGGGACGCCCTGTGGTGGGTCCTGGGCTGTGGCTGTGTTCTGTGTTTGGGGGACACATGGAAACGCAGGCACCTGGGTGATCTTTTCTCCTCTCCCAACTCCAGCACCAGCCCAGGAGGCAGGGCCGGCATCTGCTTCAGCACCTGTCATACCTACCGAGGAATCCAATGCAGGGGCAGCCTTAGAGGAGTGTCCACCTCCAGAGGCCCTGCCACTTCCAGCAGCCCCTCCAGTTGCAGCTGTGGAGCCGGGACCACCCTGTGAGGCACCTCCAGACATGACGGAGGCCCCACCACCCCTGCCTGAAGAACCCTCCCTCCAACCTGTCCCGGTTCCTGCCACAGAGGAGGAGCTGCCTCCTGAAAACACAGCAGGGCCAGCTCTAGAGCCGCTTGTTGAACTTGCTCTTGCTCTTCCACCAGAATTTATTTTACCCCCGCTCTTTGACTATTTTCTTTTATTTTCTCTAATTGTTATATTTTCCTATTCTCCACGGCATGATTCATTTTAATACTATGTAAAGTTTACTGTTTATATGTTAACAAAGTGCCATTCCCAAGCATGAAGTACATTCATGATTCTGTGCAGCCACTACTGAGTTGCAGAACGTTCTATCACTCCAAAAGGAACGCCCTCACCACCCATACTCTCCCTGCAACCCCTAACTTGTTTTCTATCTCTATTCCTTTATCCATTCTGGATGTTTCCTATAAATGGAATCTTAAAATAGGTGCCTTTTTGTGTCTGTTCTCACGTATTGTTTTTTTTTTTTTTTTATGGGTGTGTTTTTTTCTGAAATTGCATTTTTGTTATTTGAAAGGAATATCCCAGAGGAATTAGAGATCAGATTTAAAAAAAAAAAAAATAAGCCTTAAAGCCCTTTTAGTAAGTGTGTGCATAATCTCAGGGTACAGACTGCTGTGTTGAGTGTGATCCCAGGGCCAGAAGCCAGTCAGAACTATTTCAATAATTTCAAGAGGAGGGAAGACTCCCAAGCTTACTTTACAGGGCCAGAATTATCATAACCTCAAAACCAGATAAAGACTATACGAAGAAAGACAATTATAGGGCAACATCCCTGATGAATATAGATATAAAAATCCTTAACAAAATATTAGCAAACAACAAGACACAGAGGTCCACTTTCAACACTTATTCAACATAGTACTAGAAGTTCTAGTGACAGCAATCGGACAAGAAGATTAAATAAAAACCATTCAAATTGGAAAAGAAGTGAAACTGTAATGATTTGCAGATGACAAGACACTGTATGTAAAGAACACTATTCCACCAAAAAACTTAAGAGAACTGATCAATGAAACCAGTAAATAGCAGGATCCAAAAAAAAAAAAAAATCCACAAATAAGTTGCATTTTCTATACACCAATAATGAACTATCAGAAAGGGAAACTATGACAACAATCATATTGACAATTGCATAAAAAATTAAAATACCTAGGAATAAATTTAACCAAGGAAGTAAAGAACTGAACTCAGAAAATTATAAAACACTGAAGAAAGAAACTGAAGTAAATGCAAATAAGTGGGAGCATATGCCATGTTCATGGATAGGAAGAAGTGACATCATTAAAATGTCCATTCTACTCAAATCAATCTATAGATTGAATGCAATTTCTATCAAGATATCAATAGTGTATTTCTATGAACTAGAACAAATATTTCAAAAATTTATATGGAGCCCTGGATGGTGTTTCTTAGTGATTAAAGCATTGGCCCAGGCATGAAAAGGTAGGGGGTTTGATTCTCAGTCGATGAAACATACAAGAGTTGCAGGTTTGATCCCCGGCACCCTGGGGTATGTGGGGGAGGAAACCAATCCATGTATCTCACATCAATGTTCTCTCCCTCCCTCCCAGTCTCTCTAAAAACCAAATGAAAGAATATCCTCACAGGAGAATTGGCAAATAAATATACCATGAAATATCATGAATAGCCAAGCAATCTTGAGAAAGAAGAATAAAGTTGGAAGCATCACCCTATTTCACACTATACTACAAGGCTATAATAAAACAGCATTGCATTTGCATAAAAACATATAGATCAATGTAATAGGATAGAAAGATAAAAAATAAACCCATGTCTCTCTGGTCAAATATTTAACAGAGAAGACAAGAATATACCATGCCATAAAGATAATCTACTCAATAAATGGTATGGGGAAATTGGACAGATACATGCAAAAATAATTGAAAGATCACCTTCTTACATCATACACAAGAATAAACTCAAGATGAATTAAAGATTTAAATATAAGATTCTAAATCATAAAAATCTTAGAAGAAAACATAGGCAGCTAAATCTCAGACATTTCATTTCTTGTAGCAATTTTTTCTAATATATCTTTTTGGCAAAAAACAATAGCTAAACAAATGGGATTATATGAACCTAAAAAGTTTTTGCACAGCTCTGGCCAGTGTGGCTCAGTTGGCTAAGCATTGTCCAGTGCACCAAAAGGTCTTTGGTTTGATTCTAGGTCAGGCCACATACTCAGGTTGTGGGTTTGATTCCCAATCAGGGCTCATACAGCAGGCAATGGATCAATGTTTCTCTCTCACATCGATGTTTCTCTCCCTATATCTCTCTTCCCCTCTAAAAATCAATAAAAACATTTAAAAAAATTTTGCACAGCTATGGAAATCATCAATGAGATGAAAAGACAATGCACTAAATTGGAAAAAATATTTGCCAATGACAGATATGAGGTTAATATCCAAAATTCATTAAAAATTTACAACCCAACACCAAAAAAAAAAAAAAAAAATCCAATTAAAAGTTGACCAAGGACCTGGATAGACATTTCTCCAAAAAGGATACAGATGGCCAGTAGATATATGAAAAGGTGCTCAATGTCACTAATAACAGAAATTCAAGTTAAAACATTACACCTTTCTGAATGGCTAGCATAAAAAAAATCAACTAACAAAAATGGTGGGAAGGATGTGGAGAAAAGGGAACCCTGGTGCACTGTTGGTAAGAATGCAGATTGGTGCAGCCACTGTGGAAAACAATATGGGGTTTCCTCATAAAATTAAAAATGAAACTGCCTTATGACCCAGAGTTCCTAATTTTGGGAATATATCTGAAGAAACCCAAAACACTAATTTCAAAGAATATGTGCACCCCTTTATTGCAGCATTATTTACAATAACTAAGATCTGGAAGCAGCCCAAGTGCCCAAGAGGAGATGAATGCATAAAAAAGCCACCAGTTCCACAATGGAATACTGCCTGACAATAAAAATTTTTTTTAAAAAAAATGGAAATCTTACCTTTTGGATGGACCTGAAGAGTATCATGCTAAGTGAAATAAGCCAGTCAGACAAAGACAAATACCATATAATCTCATTTATGTGGAATCTAGTGCACAAAATAAAGTAACAAACAAAATAGACATAGACTCATAATTATAGAGAATAGACTCATATATTATGTCAGAGAGTAGGTGGATTGAGTAGCTGGGTGAAAAGGGTGAAAGGATTAAGAAAAAAACAACACAAACCTCACAGGCACAGACAACAGTAGGTGATTGCCGGAGGGATAGAGGGGTGGGAGGAGGTTGATGAGGGTAAAGGGGGGATAAATGGCAACAGAAAGAGACTTGACTTGGCGTGGTGAACACACAATACAATATACAAGTGATTTATTATAGGATTGTACACTGGAAACCTATGTAACTTTATTAACCATTGTTGCTCTAATAAATTCAATAAAAGCATAATAACCTTGGTTCTCTATATGCCTAGAAGATGATTGACAGTGTATTATTAACATGTAAAAATTAAATGCTTTTATTAATATACTCCTCTGAAATTTATCAGTATAACAAATAGAAATGCTGAACAATGACACACCTGCCACCTCCAAACACACAGGCAGATGTTTATCATTCAAGCGATGGTTTATTTCCCTAGTGAGGATGCACTAAGCACTATCTGAGCCAAATTGTTAAGGAAACAGATGCCTGCTCATTACCATCATTTTTTCCTTTTCTCTGTTCACTGCAGCATATACTTATCACTCCATAGGAAACTGGAATCCTTGACCTCTGGATGGTAAGGGTCATTAATTTGCTGTTGCCACTAGGGATATTCTTTTCCTAACACATCAAATATTACCAACATGGTTTTCTCTTACTGTTTCTCTGAAGGAATAAAAGCAGAAGTGAAGTACATGCTTTCTTAAATGACTTCCACCCAACTGATTTTATAGATTAATCAATGGCCTCAGTTCAACTTACAAAAAATATGGACTAGCACATGTGCTAGTAGGCTACTCTTTATTATATCTGTTATTGATTGTTGACTTATCACAAATGTATTGGGTTTGAACCCAAACCAGTTTAATGTAGGTGTAATTTTCTATTTAACTACATAATTTAATTAAACTTTACATATGTACACCATTTAAATATGTATATAAAAGATAATTATTTTAGAACATTGAATGAATTAAATTTTGCAACTGTGAGGGAAACCACCAATTTAATGAATACGTGTGAAGATAATTTTTATTCAGTAATACTGCTTGAGTTTTTTTTAAAGAGCTAAAGTCATTTATTGGTATTTAGGTTGAGACAACAACTATGGTACAGAATTGCCATGTTTCCTACCAAAAAAATAACTCTGGAAGTACTGTATGCATTGCAAAATTTATAAAAAGCCCCCCAAAAAGAGTCACAGTAACTGCCTGAAACAAGGCATGTAAAAATTTCAAGTTTTTTTAATAGAAACATCACACATTTTAAAACTTTAAAAATTTCAAATAATTTATTGCTTGTTTAATATAACACACAAAAATCAACATAGAAAGACTGAAATATGTCAAAGATATTTTTAAATGGAAATTTTTACTTCATAATTTTTTTAAATAGGAAAAATATAGACCTTAAACTTACACAATGTTATATGTCAATTGTATGAAAATAAAGGGGAAAAACTAAATATTTAATTAAAATGTGTTGGCCAAATTATATAGTATGCAAGTAAACATTTGACACAGGCTATAGGGTTTTACTCATTTTTAAAATTTATTTTAAAATTTATTTTATTATTTTGTTAATCCTCACCTGAGGATACATTTTCCCCCATTGATTTTTAGAGAGAGTGAACTGGAGGGGGAGAGACAGAGAGAGAGAATCATCAATTCGAGAGATACACATCAATTGGTTGCTTCCCACATGCTCCCCGCCTGTGGCCAAGGATTGAGCCTGCAACAAAGGTACATGCCCTTGACTGGAATCGAACCTGGGACTCTTTGGCCTATAGGCCGATGATCTAGCCACTGAGCCAAACCAGCTAGGACTATATCTCTCTTTTTTAATTCATTCTTTTTTTCAAAAATACTACCTATACCCCTTTTCTTTGACTTATTTTTATTATTCTCAATTAATCTTTTTCAGAGTATCTTAGCTGCTCATTCTACATAAAGCACTCAGAAATATTTGGTTTTCCTATTAAAGTAAACATTATCATGAACAAAAACTCCGAAACTCATACCTAGGGCTGAGTATTTTACAGACTAGATTAAGCAGCAACTAGACTTCCTAGATTTCTCCCGGCACTTCCATGTAAGAATTACATGGACTTTGGTATCTGTGTCTCAGTTATTACCTCATGTATAAAGTTACAATAATCAGTTATAATTTATAGGAGTATTGTAAATATTAAAGGGGTGATGCATATTAAAAATAATTTTAAACATAAATCATTGTATCTGTCTAACTAGGTCACAAATAAGCTTTTTATTTTCTTGGAGCATAAAACTGAATTTCCTTTGCAGTGCAGTATCTGTGAGAGAAAGCCAAACCCACAAGGCCACTTCTAGTCTTTGATTTAATAATTTTAATCAAGCATTGTTAAAATTTTTAAGATAATTTTGAATTTTAGTTAATAGTAGAGTAAATCTGTGTAAAACTGAAACTCTCCCACTACACAACCAATAAGCATTGGCAAAGAACTAAGTCATTAAATTCATTGTCTTCTAATGAATGTATCAATCATATAAATTGCTCAATAGCAAGTGGTTTTAACCACTGTATTCATGACATTTTGTACAGAGCCTACTTCAAAAAACAGCACACATATTTTCAATATTAGCAGAGTGGAGCAAGTCAATAAGGGAAATATCAGTCTGTTGTTTTAAAATTTCAAACAATCCAGATTAGTGTCTAACAAAGCTGGAGTAGTTTGAGATAGCAACTACATGTGTTTTTTTTTTTGTGGGTTTTTTTTTCACATGTAGTTGATATTCTTCTGTGACAAATGTAAATAAATAAAAAAATCTGTGTGAGTTCAATATTATTGTTTATTAATGCATTAAAACTTTACTAATAAAAGTTTTATTAGTAAATTTGAAAGTTATTTGAGATAAGACAAACTGAATGTGGTAATTTTATATATTTTCTTACATTGCAACTCTCACCCAAATCTAAAGAAAAGTACTTCACATTTTTTTAAATTTTAATAAATTAAATTTTGATGTGGTTAAAATTTTTTTCTCTGAATTAGGATATTTAAAAAAAAGTCTTGATTCTATAACTGATTGTTTGGCGGCGTAAGTGAAAATCTTTCATTCGTATTAAAGTATCTTTTTTTAGTTCTTATCTCATGAGTTTCTAATAAAATTTCCATAACAGAAATGATCATTACTTGTTTCTTTCTCTGCACATTATGTATTATATAACTTGCCCAGTTTACAAGCTCTGATTCTGATAAAAATGTTTTGAAACATTTTAGTAGGTATTTAATTCTCATAGTAAGTGACTTATTTCAGATATTGTCTTCTGTTTAGAGGGAACATCAAATTTGCTATGCATTTTTGGAAAAGGTTTTTTTTTAATTTTATACACTTTATTATCTTAAAAAACATTTTTCTCAAAGTAATGAATAGCTTTTTATTTTACTCTGCTGCAATTGCCATTCGTTTTATCAATTATTACATACCTTATTACAATAAATTTTTATCTTTACTGTTCCAATCATAATAGTAGTTCTGCATCTCTACTAAACACTGCATCAGAAATATGTCTTGACTTGGCCAATGTGGGAGCATCATCCCGTATACCTAAAGTTTGCAGGTTCAATTCCCAGTCAGGGCACATACCAGGGTGTGGTTTCAATCCCCAGTTCGGGCAGTTATAAAAGGCAACCAATTGATGTTCTCTCTCACATTGATGTTTCTCTCTCTCACTCCCTCCTTCTTCCCCTCCCTTCCCTCTCTTCCTTTCCCTCTCTCTAAAACCAAAGCACATATCCACAGGTGAAGATTTAAAAATAAAAAGAAATAGGTCTTTATTTTAAATTTTAAAAATTGTCCTTATTTAATTTTTAACAAAAATAATTTAATATTAAAATTACAAGTATTTCAATGAATTTCTAAGTATGATTTAAATAGATATCACCCTTTCTTGTTTTATCTGCATAATATATTCAAAAATAAATTAAAATATTATATTTATATTTGGAAAATATTCAAATTGAATAAATCCATTGACATGACTAGATGAGAAGTATATTTATACATAATCATTGAAACCTTACATCCACCCAATACCAAACTACAATAAGACAGCACCTTATGCCCTGAATGGTTTGTCTCAGTGGATAGAGCATCGGCCTGTGGACTGAAAGGTCCCAGGTTCGATTCCGGTCAAGGGCATGTACCTTGGTTGCGGGCACATCCCCAGTGGGAGGTGTACAGGAGGCAGCTGATCGGTGTTTCTCTCTCATCGATGTTTCTAACTCTCTATTCCTCTCCCTTCCTCTAAGTAAAAAATCAATAAAATATATTTTAAAAAAAATAAGACAGCACCTCAACAATACAACAAGTTAAAAGGTAATATTATAAAAATAATAGTTTTGCATCAATACAAAGTTTTTTATGTTTTTATAAATTAAAGTTAAATATTATTAATAATTCATTAGATGCATTAGCCACATTATAGGTACTCACTCACAGCACAGGCTTAGACTGAAATTATTAGCGTAAGTAGAAAAGGGATTTTTAAAAATATATATTTTTATTGAATTCAGAGAGGGAGAGGGAAAGAGAGACAGAAACATCCATGATGAGAGAGAATCACTGATCGGCTGCTTCCTGCACGCCCCCTACTGGGGATCAAGCCCACAACCCAGGCATGTGCCCTTGACCACAATCGAACCTGGTACCCTTTAGTCCGCAGGCCAATGCTCTATCCACTGAGCCAAACCAGCTAGGGTGACTGTTCAATTCTTGCTCTACTTCTAGTTTCAGCTCCTATCAAAAGAGCCAAGATATGGAAACATCCTAAGTGATCATCAATGGATAAATGGATAAAGAAGTTGTGGTACATATATACAATGGAATGGTACTTAGTCATAAAAAGGTAAAATATTGCCATTTATGACAACACTAGAGGCACGGTGCACAAAATCCATGCACTGCGGGGTGGGGCCCTCAGCCCGGCCTGCACCCTCTCACAGTCTGGGACCCCTCACTGCTTATTGCCTGTCTGCTCACTCCTTACCACTCGGCTCACTGCTCTTTAGCGCTGTCATGGAGGCAAGAGAGGCTCCCACCACCACCTCTGCACTCGCCAGAGGCGAGCCCGGCTTCTGGCTGAGCAGCGCTCCCCCTGTAGGAGCGCACTGACCACCAGGGGGCAGCTCCTGTGTTGAGCTGCTCAGTGTGCATCATAGCAACCAGCTGTTGTGTTCGTTCTGCCATAATGGTACCTTAGGCTTTTATTATATAGACTAGAAGCCCCGTGTATGAAATTCATGCACTGGGGGCGGGGGAGTGTTCCTCATCCCAGCCTTCACCCTCTCCAATCTGGGACCCCTCTGGGGATGTCTGATTGCCGGTTTAGGGTTCGGGTCTAAACCAGCAGTCAGACATCCCTCTCACAATCCGGGACTGCTGGCTCCTAACCACTCACCTGCCTGCCTGCCTGCCTGATTGACCCTAACCACTTCTGCCTGCCAGCCTGATCACTCCCTAACTGCTCCCCTGCTGGCCCGATTGCCTCCAACTGCCCTCTCCGGCTGGCCCAATTGCCCCCAACTGCCCTCCCCTACAGGGTTGGTCCCCCCCAACTGCCCTTCTATCCAGGCCTGGTCCCCTCAACTTTCTTCCCCTGCAGGCCTGGTCACTCTCAACTGCCCTCCCCTGCCGGCTATCTTGTGACAACGTGGGGGCGGCCATATTTTAATGACATGGGGCTGCCATCTTGTGACATGAGGGTGTGAGGGACAATTTGCATATTACCTCTTTAGTATATGGGATGGATGGATTTTGAAGGTATTAAGCTAAGAGAAATTAGTCAGATGAAAAAGGACAAAAAACATAATTTCACTCATGTGGAATATAAAAATAAAAGTAACCAACTAACTGTCAAAACAAATACAAAAATCATAGATATAGACAACAGGATGATGGTTACCAGAGGGAAAAGGGTGAGCCCTGAATTGGGTAAAGGGTGTCTAATATATAATAAGGGAAGGACACTATACTTTCAATGGTGAGCACACAATCGAGTACATAGTTATCAAATTATAATATTGTACACCTAAAATGTATATGTTAATAAACAATATTATGTCAACAATATATATATAATTATTAAAACAAGTTCACTAAAACCAACAGAAATACTTTCCTTTAAAAGTTTTATGAATAATTTTCTTAGGCTGTTTTTAAGTGCTACAGACATCTCTGGCTATTGTTACAAAGGTGGCAGAAGAAAGCATTCTATTAATACTTCAACAAGTATTTAATAAAGTTAATATTGTTTGATCTCTAATATTTCTCTCATTCTTTAAGTGTATATTTGGTCTGTTTCACCAGTTGGTAATTTTATTTCTCTTTTATGGAAAATAAGGCCAAAAATGTGTTCAAATGTAAAATCTTTTGAAAAGCTCAGTATCTGTCCTCTATCAGACATGATTATCCCTCTGACCCACCTTCTAATACTTGGTCATGCTGCTTTGTTTTTGATGGTTTATATCTAAAGTTAAATCACATACTTCTTCATCTCTTGATAGCATAGCATTAGATTATATTTCATGCATTCTCTCTACATTATTTTTAATTCCTAAAATAATGTTATAAAGAAATTTAAGAACTAATCTTCTCACATAATATCAATATTAGTTACAGTCAGCAAATAATAATTTTAGCAACTAATACTGTATATAATGAATTAAAATGTAAGATATAACTAAGCAAACCACAATTGTTTATTTAAATAATTTGTTTAACTATTTCTGAATCTTTTATTTTCCAGATAAATTCTATGAGAATGTTTTTTTCTAGGCAAATCTTACTGTTACACAAACAATATTATGGTATATCTCTTTATCTTGCATTTATCCCCCTTACTGAATTGTATAATTAATTAAATCTTGAGTTTTAACTTTATTCATTGGAATATTCTAGAAATAAAGATCTCTTAAGAATCAATTTGTCTGCAATTACCAGTGACTGGGGTTTCCCATGCCCACCCACAAGTCCAATGACTCTCAAGAAGGCCCTACAGCACTCAGCAGCACGGAAAACTCATGGCTAAATTTCCTTCCAGTAAAAGTTACAGACTAAAAGCAAAAGCAAATAAACGAATTGAGCAAAGTCCAGAGAGGTTAGGTTGAGGCTACCAAGTCCTTTCAGGCTGGCGCAGCAGAGGATGCGTTCTCTCACAGCAAATTTGTAATTTTCAGTGCACAAGTCTTGCACTTGTTTTGTTAAATTTATTCGTAAGTATCTTATTCACTTCAATTCTATTGCAAATGGGTTTGTTTTATTGATTTCACTTTGGATTGTTCATTTTAAATGTATAGAAATGCAATTGATTTTTGTATATTCATCTTGCATTCTACGATACTGCTGAATTCATTTATTACTGGGATTCTGTTTCAAAATTTACTACAGTGGCAAAGTATTTTAGTGTGTACGTGGATCCTGAGGGATTCTATAATCTTATTTCTTCTTTTACAATCTGGGCCCCTTTTTATTTGTTTGTTGAATATTGCACTGGCTACAGCATCTTGTATAATGTCAAATGGCAGTTGTGAGCCTAAGCATCTTTATCTTGATCCTGGTATCAGGGGGATAGCTGCCATTTTTTTTCACTGTAAGTATGGTGCTAGCTATGGGCTTTACATAGATGCTTATTAGGTGAAGGAAATTCTATTTTAATATTTTTGGTGAGATATCTTTATCATAAAGCATATTAGATTTCACCAAATGCCTTTTATCTATTTTTTAAAGTATCATCTTTTTGTCTATATTCTATTAATATGATGCATTTCAGAAACTTATATTTTAAAATTAAACCAATCTTGCATTTTTAAATAAATAGTACCAGGTCATATGATATACTATATTTTACATTTTGCTGGATTCTATAATTGTAATTACAGGTGTGTTAAATGTATTCAGTGTTTAAAGAAATATATTTTTAAACATTTTCCCCTGAATTTAATTACCTCAACCAGTAAGAATTCTTTAGAAAAAACCTACAAATTCTCTTGGCCCGAACTCTATCCTTGTACTGCCTGGTTTTCCATTAATAGGCTCATCATTCCAATGGAGTCAACATTCCATAAATTTTACCAACATAATTCTTAGTCCACAGATATTGCTTCTTTTATCTTTATCTATCTATCTATCTATCTATCTATCTATCTATCTATCCACTCATTCATCTTTCCATTCACCCACGCACTAATGCATCCTTCCATCAATCCACATATCATATATATTTAATATTAGATTTATCATATTATTTTTATTTGGCAATCTGTAGAGACATTTAATAACAGGTGGTAGAATTTCCAAAACGTCAAGGGCTATTTTTCTAATTATTCTTATGGAGGATTATAGTTGAAGCTTTGTAAGAGAGGCTTCATAATATTTTCTTTGGTTTTGGTTTCTTATGCAGAAATACTACAGTGCATTCTTATTTTTATCTTATTTTCTCTTTTACATTAATATGAGATCCCCACATGCTTACTCATATTATAACAACAGAAATATCACTTCCTTTTTCTATTACCTCTTTATGTAATTTTTATATATGTCTTCCTAGGATTTATATTGTGACCTTTTCATATCTCTCTAGTATGTCCTAGTAGTGACCAGAATTCTCTTAAAATATTCCCTCTGTTTCTTCAGTTTAACCAATCAGATGTTATAAATTTTGTCTTTATTCTCACAATACTCTCATTTTGACATGATATTGAAACATATATTCCAATCATTTTAGTTCATCTTTGATATTCTGAGAAAAACATTACTAGAGATAGGATGTTATAAGCAAAGATTTTTGAAATTGTCTTCTTAGAAAATTCATGTTTTTGTTAATATCTATATTATATTGTTCTTGATTTTTATTTATTTATATATAATTAATTGCTAAATCTCTGATGGAACCTCTGGAATATAAAGTTATTAGAGACCTTATTTAATTAGTTAACTTAAATCTATTTTCTTTTGTAATATATTTAATAAGCCTCATAAATTCAAGAGGTTAGCTGTTCTGTAGTTCCCTCCTTTTGCCCTGAATACAGTTCAAAACATAAAGGAGAATAAAATACTAGCAGCCAATTTAGCATGGTTTCCCTAAGTCTGAACATAATTTAAAGCTATAACTTTACTAGTGCTTGTAGGACAGATGGAACACAAGTTCAATGTGCTTGGCTGCAAGGCTGAAAGGCATAACAAAACAAAACAAACACACAAAAATGATCTTTCCCCTAATGCCTAAAACAATGGACTGCCTGTTTCAGGTTTCCCTGCAATACTTGGGCAAGCTATAACATTCAAGGTTCAAATGGCTCATTTGCTAAATGAGCAAAAAAACTGTATCCACCTGTATGTACATAAAGACACCATCATGTACAATGACCAATATTAAAACCCAAATGATCTTCTGATGAGTCTACAGCAAAAGCCTTACTTTCTACCAAATAATTATTTCTCTTTCGTGATTCCCCAACAATGAACCATACTAGAGCTTTTGAATGTAAATGAATTAATGCTCTCTATTCTCAATCTCTTGGCAGTTGGTTAGACAAAGTAATCATGCAAATAGAGATAAAAAATAGGCCATATCTTACTCATAAGGCTATCTGAGCATGTGTTTTAGGTTTCCAGCCAAGTAAGACTAAGGCTCACTTCTGGTGCATCCCTGGCCCCTGATCTCTTCTCTCAAGACAGATATCAATTCTGAGGATTGATAAAATCCCACCTGGCAGGGACCTAGGGAGTATCATATTCAAGAGCCAAGAATGCATGGAGCTGCACAAAATGAGATTACATTAGGTTCACTGGCCAGCTCTCTAAAATTCAGCAAGGGGAAGGCTGTGAAAAAGAGGTTTTTGCCTAAAGAGAGCACAACTAGCACTCTCTTCAATGATGATGAAGAGAGGGCAGAGCGTTTATTGAAGCTGTACTTGAACGTTTGATATTGGGAGTAAGTGGTAGATCATTTTTTTTTCTCTTTATATTTCATTTCCAGATCAGGAACATTTGCATTCAAAACTGATCAAAGTGCTACACACATCATTTGGTAATATACAGAATGGAACCAAAGTAGGTTTACAGTTGTGATTATTTATTAATTATTATATTATTTTCCATGAACATCTGTAAACCTACTATTGCACCATCTGTATATATATATATTTATCATCTACGTAGCTAGCTGTCTGTCTGTTTGCCTACATGCACGTGTTTGTATTTGTGTGTTTATTAATCTATATATCTACATATCTCCTCTGTTCAACGTATGTATAAATCCATGTCAACATTTATATCTTCACTATTTCTGGTTTATCAGCTTGTACTGAGAGAAAAAAACGTGGGTATAAATATGATGCTCTTATGATAATGATGTAATTTTGGCTGTCTTCTGTAATTAACCAGTGGACATGAGAACTAACAACTTCACTCACTACAATTTCCTTAACAAAATTCATTCATAACAATTTGTTTATAAATTGCATTTATCAACTTATTGGGATAAAATTAAATTACCTCAGAGATACATTAAGAATTGTTTAAAATACTAATTAATGTAGGGTTGGGGGACGAGAAAAGATAAACCAAAGAACTTATATGTTTATATGCATAGGCCCTGGACACATGCAATATGGTGGTGAAGACTTGGGGTGGGTAGAGGCTGGGAGGAGGTGGTAAAATGGGGAGGAGGGAATGAGAGATATCTGTAATAGTATCAATAATAAAAATATATTTTAAAAATTTTAACAAAAATACCAGATATTCATCTTAATATTCAGAATTATATTTAAAACTAGAAGCCCGGTGCACGAAATTCGTGCATGGACGGGGGTTGTCCCTCAGCCCAGCCTGTACCCTCTCCAATCTGGGACTCCTGGAGGGATGTCCTACTGCCCGTTTAGGCCCGATCCCTCTCACAATCCAGGACTGCTGGCTCCCAACTGCTTGCCTGCTTGCCTTCCTGATTGCCCCTAACTGCTTCTGCCTGCCAGCCTGATCACCCCATAACCACTCCGCTTCCAGCCTGGTTGATGCTTAACTGCTCCCCTGCCAGCCTGTTTGCCCCCAACTTCCCTCCTCTGCTGGCCTGGTCACCCCTAACTGCCCTCTCCTGCAGGGTTGATCACCTCCAACTGCCCTCCCTTGCAAGCCTGGTCCCTCACAACTGCCCTCCCTTGCAAGCCTGGTCCCTCACAACTGCCCTCCCTTGCAGGCCGGGTGCCTCCCAACTGCCCTCTCCTGTTGGCCATCTTGTAGTGGCCATCTTGTGTCTACATGGGGGCAGGATCTTTGACCACATGGGGGCAGACATATTGTGTGTTGGAGTGATGGTCAATCTGCATATTACTCTTTTATTAGATAGGATAGAGGCCTGGTACAGGGGTGGGGCCAGCTGATTTGCCCTGAAGGGTGTCCCAGATCAGGGTGGGGGTTCCCTTGGGGCATGGCTTGGCTGGTGGGCATGGTTTATGTAGCAGAGTGATGGTTAATTTGCATATTACCATTTTATTAGAGAGGATATGTATTTTTTCATATCTACTGAAACCTTACTTTTCCTCCATCGGGCATACTTAGAGGAAATCAACCCCTGTGTCAAACTGGGCTCACATTTATTAATATACAATGCTGCAATGCAATATTCTATATGGATGTGAATTTGAATTCTTGTCCATATGTCTCATTGTTTATGCTTCTATTTACCATGCCCTGCCAGTCTCCAGTAAGCCTAATGTTTTTCTCTTTTAGAATTTCTTTTCTATAGTTTTCATATTCTGCTTTCTAGACATATTATTTAGGTTTCCCATAAGGCCACAACTAAGGGCTTTGATGAGTGGGGTCATTGGGGTATTAACATTTCAAGACATTTTCCTATGTCAAGTTTCCAATTGCTTAATAAGAGTAGCAAAAGGTGAAGTGATAAACACTGCACCCAAACACTGCAAAGAACCCTCTTTTCCAGAGAGTGATACCGTCCCTCTACTGGCCTCCTCTTCTCCCCTGTCCCCATTTCTCCCTTCAAAGCCCTCTCTACTTTTGGATTAATAAAATGCATGACATACTATTTTTGTTTTTAAATATCCTTTCTTTTAAAATTGTGCCTTCTTTTTGGACATCTTATTTGGAGAAATAAAGTTATTTCTACCCATTTATACTTCATTATCTTCAGGAAGCCTCAGAAAGAAGTATGCAACTACAGAACACCCATTTCTTACAATTCACTATCATACTTGTAGGTATTATATGAGCCACTTAGAGTCTCCTTATTTCTGATAATGATGTATATTTTGAAGAACTGTAGGCCACACCACAGTTATGATTCTACTGTATTTAGGGAGAGTATATAATTAGGTTACCTAATCACAGAACTTAATTAGATATTGTAATTATCTATGTCTAAATTTTGCCTATTGACATCTATTTAATTATATTTGTAAATAAAAGTCTGACATGTTATTTGGTATCATGAATAGTTCTGATTTCCCTAAAAAAGTTTCATTAATCCTAAAGTGTTGAATTATGGTCATTTTTCCTTGTTTTTACATAGATAAAGAAATGTGTTCAAATATGTCATTTTTTAAAACTACACTAATAATTTATATACACAGTAGGGCATCTATATAAATATGAAATGTACTATATAATAAATATTTGAAAAATAAAAAGTCTTCACTATTTTTTATGTCAAAATCTCTTCCCTGAGGTAAAAATATAAATTACATTTGTTTCAGCTACTTTAGAATGTGCAAATGGCAAAGGACCAGAAACTGAGGACAAGAGAACAGAGAAATTTGCTTATATATTAAATAAAAGTTAAATATTAGTGAGTTATATAAAGCCAAGGAGAGAATTGGGGGAGGGGTGCATTTTAGAATTTAAAACACTGTAAATATGTGAAATATTGTCAAACATATAAAACTTGGATGTAATACTTTCTATGCAGATATCCATTCTAAGATAATACCCTCCAAAAGGTCTTGGTAAAAAAAAATAAAAAATTGACATTTATCTTTCAATATGTGATCAACACCACAAATATTGCTAAAACAACAACAACAAAGTAACTGAGAGATAACACCCATCCCATCTCTTTCCCTGTCTCCCTCCCTCAACTCCACCTGGCCCTTCTGAAGAAATACCTCTGGTAGGTAAATGCTTTTGTATGTCAGGTAATCAAGAAAACGCTTTTCTGGGAAGGAGGGGATGAGTGGGTGGGAAGAGATCAACCAAAGAAGTTGTATGCTTACATGCATAACCCATGGACACAGACAATAGGGTGATGGAGGCCTGGAGGGGTAGGGCGCGGGGGCAGGCTATAACAGGTCAATGGAGAAAAAAAAGGTCATATGTAATACTTTCAACAATAAAGTTTTTTTTTAAAGAAACCCCTTCTCTGCCTCAATTACTAGATATTCTCTAACATGCTTTCCTTCCCTATGTATTTCCCAGTAAAAGTCCTACATTGATGCTAAAACCTAAAACTCAAGTTTATTCTGAATAAATGCATATGTCCTTTGTCTCCCCTCTATTTCTAATACTTATTCACATTGATATACATTCTAAGTAATGAGTGGATCAAGGTTGGTTTTTTTTAGGCATTCTGACATGACATAATCTGAATTAAATTGGGTTGAATGTCTATGGAGAAGGATAACTCTACATTAATCTTTTCCTCAATGAAATTTCTCTACACGAAGGAAACATTTCTCCTCTTACCATTTACATTCGTATTTTCCTTCATTTAGTTTTGCTTCTATACATCTTAAAATGATTCAAAATACTTAATAAGCCATAATTAAAGTTTATTCAGCCATAATTAAAATTTAAAATGTCATCATGATTGGTTAAAATTACTAGGATTCTTAGTGATAATTTGCATCAATCCCCCTTTTTACTTATTTACTGGTATAAGAGATTCCATGATTTTCCATTGAATCAACTTCTACAGTGTAGTACTCTGCTTTGAGCAGCATCTATCCAAATAATCTTGTAATGTCTACTTGACAAGATATAGATGGCCAGCACGCGCACCTGGGTCTGGGAGAGGCCACGCTCCCCTGGGTCCGGGTGAAGCAACGCGCCACTGGGTCTGGGTGAGGCCATGCGCCCCTGGGTCCGGGTGAAGCTGGAGCATCCCGGGTCCGGGTGAGGCCGTGTGCCCCTGGATCCAGGCGAGGTGGGTCCCGGGTCCGGGTGAGGCCGCGCGCACCTGGGTCTAGGTGAGGCCACACGCCCCCTGGGTCTGGGTGAGGCCACGTGCCCCTGGGTCCGGGTGAGGCCACGCACCCCTGGGTCCGGGTGAAGCTGGATCATCCCGGGTCCGGGTGAGGCCGTGTGCCCCTGGATCCGGGTGAGGCTGGGTCCTGGGTCCGGGTGAGGCCACACGCACCCGGGTCCAGGTGAGGCCATGCGCCCCCTGAGCCCGGGTGAGGCCACATGCCCCTGAGTCCGGGTGAAGCCATGCCCCTGGGTCCGGCCAAGACCAAAACAGAGGGTGTCGGTCATGCATTACCACCATTTGTCCACCATCCAGAGCTGAGGGGTCAGTACTGACAGGTACACATAAGGAACTGGTGGACATTGATATGGGGTCTCAAAAGAACTGTTGGTCCAGAAAGAAACTCACTACAGACTGATTCATTTGCCTGTCAGCATAACTATTATTGCTCGTCTCACATTCAGTTCTTATAAGTATATCTCTAGTGACACATGATCTTGCTCATCTAGGGGAAATGATGAACAACATAGACTGATGAACAAGAACAGAACCAGAAACAGGGAGGCATCGATCGGACTATCGGGCCTCAGAGGGAAGATAGGGGAGGGTGGGGGGGGGAGGGAGGAGAGATCAACCAAGGGACGTGTGTGCATGCATATGAGCCTAACCAATGGTTAAGTTCAACAGGGGGTAGGGGCATCCGTGGGAAGGGGTGTGGGATGGGAATGGGGGGATGAGGACAAATATGTGACACCTTAATCAATAAAGAAATTAAAAAAAAAAAAAAAAAAAAAAGATATAGATGGCCAGAATATTTCCTAATATATGAAAATAATTTCAATTTTAATTTTTAAGTGTATATTAATGCAAGTATATGTCTGCATTAAAATCACAATGGCAAAGTCATTATGAATTCTAGGTTTTATTAATAAAAGTGTTTGAGAAAATTGCCCTACAGTTACATTTTTGCAGCATGAGGTACTTAAGTGAAAAGAGTCTTGTGTAATACTGGTAAGTACTTTTGAATGCTTATTGAAGAAAAAGTATATTAAATTGATGAAAAATGCACTAAAGATATTATCGTCATTTGAAAGTGCTAAAGATTAATTCTATATTTAATGGGTCTTTTTCATGAAATAAGCATAGTACAAAATTGAAAATCTTTAGTAATGTGGTAATGTTAATTTATAGGCAAATTCAATAATTTCTAACTGTAAGAAAGTCCAGTGCAAAAAATATATTCAAACAAATTTAGTAGGAAAAGTTTAACGAACTTAATAATTCACATGAAAAGGAGAACTTTTGGTTATCTTAAAATGAAGCACCCTGCCCTTCAATACATGTACAATTTAACAAAATAAAAATATGCAAATGGAAGCAATATATTTATCTTGAGAAAGGTAAAGTTTTAAAATACAATCAAGTTGAAATATTATAAAATGAGTTCTACTGCAACAATATTTTAGGATAATAGCAGGGATGTCAGTTAAGCAATTTGCAAACCGTATATTTCCCTGCTGTGTTTGCAAGATTACCTTGTGAATCATCAGGATCCATAGCTCTAAAGGCTTTAGATTTACATTTGCCTGAAGTGCAAGGCCACAAAGGACACTGCAGATAAGACAAACAACATGATGATCTAGTAGGTACAACACCAATAAAAAATAAACAAATAGGTCTCTTCTTCCAAAAGGCTGAAGCGGACACTCGTTTTCCTTTTGCACCAATAAGTCTGGGGAGACATACAGACTCTTTACATAGATTACTTTGGAACAGCTTTTTTTTTTTTTCTTACTGAGGCTTGTTCATGTATTTTATATCCAAAATGATATTTGAGACTAAAGGTGGGATGACAGGGCTTCTTTATCTATGACATTTTTTGGAATCTTCATAACCTTCCATTCCTGTATTTTATTTTTGGCCACACTCTGTTTTCCTTTGCTCCCTTAATCAAATAGAACTTTTTTTCTCTTTGTATTCAAACTTACATTTTTACTGGCACATATTAACTTTTTTCAACGTTTCTTGTACTTTTACCAAGCATACCTACTTTAAAACTCCTGATAAAAAGTTATCAGTTGGTAACTGATATTTACGCACTACGTTATACATGCCAAGATTTTTTTCTAATTGATTTTATATATATCATTCTTCAGTGGTAATATATATATCTTATATAATAAAGAGCTAATATCCTAATTAGACCTGACGGTGGAACAGCCCTCCAGAATGACCATCCGACCATCCAGAATGACCAGTGGGCGGGGCTGCAGGGCCACGAGACAGCCAGGGCCTCGAGGGCTGAGCCCCTTGCATGAATTTCACACATCAGGCCTCTATATATATATTGTTCATTCTGACATCCTAGAATAGTGGCAACCCAGAAGCAATAAACATAACTACTACCAAAATGTCACAGTAACTAGCATTCTTCCAATGAAATAAACCTGAGCTCTTTGAAAAACTATCAATGCCCGAGTAAGATATGCCTGGGAATTTTGTGTGCCAGAAAGGCCCCATATCTTCAATAAATTATACTGGCCTCTCTGAAGACAGAAACCAACTTAAAAAATTTCCCACTGGTCAAATCTAGGACAATTTTAGCAATACAAAACGAATCATTAGCCACAGAATAAAATGAATGTGATTTCCTAATTATATAAACAATTGATTAAATGAATACATTGGGTAAAAGAAACTTTTATCTTTCAGTAGAATCCCAATATAGAAATGTACAAATAGAGAAATAAAATATCATCTTTGACAATCACTCTAGGAATAAGCTTCATGGTCAAGAATCACAGTAGATGATAATATTGATGGAGCAAAGTTTGATAAAGTATAAGATATTTTCATAATCTTGAAGTATCTTTCCATAAAATATTTATTAAATTATTATCTTTATTACTAAATAAAAATCAATATAGATTACTAAATATCTAGTAATGATTAACGGTAATCTTCCCCAAAGTATATAAATTGAGTCTAATCATGCTAAAACATCACACAAATCTAAATTGGAATAAATTCCACAAAATAATTGGCTAGTACTCTTAAAATACCATGGCAAAGTCATAAAAAAGAAGCAAATTTCCAACATAGGAGAATATTAAAGAAACATGACAATTAAATATCATATGAGATCCTGGATTAGATTGTAGATGAGAGAACAGGTATTTGTGGAAAGATTTGTAAATTTTCAAAAGGTTTATAGATTAGTCAATAGTATTGTAGAAAAAATAATTCCATGCTTTTGCTAATTAAATTATGATTAAGATGTTAATATTTGATAAATTACATGAAAAGTCTTTTTACTATTTTTGTAAAGTTTTGTTAAATTTGAAATTATTTCAATGTATTAAGAAAAAAATTAAAACTATTGTATAAATCATAAGTGGTAAGATTTAAGAATAACAAAATTGTGAAAGCAAGATATAAGGGAAAGAGAGTCAAATATGCAGGAACAGGTGTATTATAAACCCTTTCTTTTGCTAGGCATTTTATTACTTTATATAATTTATTTTATCCTATTATATCCTTTGAGAAAACTAGTGTAAATTTAATCTTGCAGGTGAGAATATATTAGTTTGTATATTTGCTGGATATAATTAGATTAATCTATGTTAAACAAAGTATATAAGATTATCAAAACTCTCACACTATAATTGTGCCAACAGAACCCAAATGTAGTAAGGTTGTCAGGACCCATGAAATAGCATAGTAAAATATTGAAGAGCCATCAATTTTCTCTGTATCTCATCTGTTTGATCCTATTTATATATTTTTAATCTTTGTTTCTCCATATTTTTAATCTTACGTAGTCCTCATGGTAGAATACTGCACCCCAACCCACACAATTATGTTTTATAATTTATAAAGATTAGCTGGAAAAAAACAAATTGCAGTTTTAAATTTTACAATAGTACAAATACACTTGCTTCAATTAAATTGTGTATGTGTGGAGGGAGAGGAGAGGGGAGGGGAGGGGAGGGGAGGAGAAGGGAGGAGAGGGGAGAGGTGGGGAGGGGAGGAGAAGGGAGGAGAGGGGAGGAGAGGGAGAGTTAGAGGGAACAATGGTGTTTAGGGGACTGACAAGATATGGGTACTATATCTGGCTTTTTAAAATTTTCTTATGGCTCATTTTATTTGTGTATCAATTTTACTTTCCCTGTCCAGATTAGCTCTCTGTAGTTTTGCACTTACATTGTGAATGACTTGATCCACTGCACACCACACACACACACACACACACACACACACACACACACACACACACAAAACTCCTTTACTCAATAGAGAAAAATCAGCTTGTGGAAGATATCCATACAGGATTAATTAATTGTGATCTGGGAGGTTGTGTTTATAAAGTGCAATATACTAGTAGCTGCTGGGTACCCATACATGGATGAGCCTGGAACATATGGAAGAAAAGGTGGATGGAGGGACTCCTAAAAAGGGTAGAGATACTAAAAAACAGCCTACTATCAGTTCATTTAACCAGTCTTGATCAAAGTATTTGGATCCTATAATAACTGGACAATACTAACACACACACACACACACACACACACACACACACACACACACACACACACGTAACTTTTTGTGGCCTCTCTTTGTTCAAGGTTTTGATATTTGCAACCAATTCATAAGGTTTTGAATGAACTTGCCCCTCCATGGCAGTAGTTATGGGTAATGAATAATCTGAATAGCAAACTTCTACAATGGATTACATCTCCAGATGACTCAATCATAACATAAGACAAATGCACGCACCTTTGAAGTAGGCAGGCCCGTGTGTGAGACCAGGTGCTTCAATAAAACACTGACATTTTGAACTGACTCTGACCATGTGACAGACATAGTTTAGCAGAGAGTACACAATTTTGAGTGCATTCTGTTTCATAACCAAATAATTGTCTTCTGACTTCTTATTTTATACTAGAAGTCCGATGCACGAAGATTCATGCAAGAATGGGCCTTCCTTCCTCTGGCTGCCGGCAACACCTTCACTCTGGCCTGGAGCCACCTTTCTGCCTTCGCTCTGGCCCAGAGCTGCCTTTCTACCTTCCCACACTTCCCAGAGGCCCAGAGCTGCTGGGGTGGTGTGGAATAGCTGCATTGTCACCATGGCGATGATGCAAGAATCCTGCCCTGCCCCTGGCCACTCAGCACCTGTGTATGCAAATTAACCTGCCATCTTTGTTGGGTTAATTTGCATACTCACTCCTGATTGGCTGGTGGGCATCACGAAGGTACAGTCAATTTGCATCTTTCTCTTTTATTAGTATAGATTTTGCCCATTTCAAAAATGCCTCCCAGACTTCTTCCCCATTATTTTAAGTTAGAACTTACCAAGACCTTGTGATACTAAGTCCCTGGCAATGATATATTTTATCTTGACATGACTTTCCTCATTATGGCATTCCATTAGTAGAAAGAGTGGGAACCATAATAACCATGGAAATCAGAGTGGTGTTTTACAGTTCCTTTAAGATCACTAGACTTCATAGCTGGGTGCCAGAAATATGTCCATGGTTTATTTCTGCAGCCACAATTAGGCACATGTAATTAGTACAATTGCTTCTTATTTCTTTCTACCAATCCTACCACATAAAGGAAAACATTCCTTTTATCTGATTAAGCTGGGTAACGTAATACTTTGCATATAATTGTATTTACATGATTTTTACAGACATTTTATAAGTCCATTTAATAAATACAATGATGCCATGTGTGTAACTTACATATGTCCCATATATTACTATTTTTACCATTCAAATACATTCATTCTCTAGCACTATTTAAATAAATCCTACAAAAGTCTTTGAAACTTTGCATGGTAGGATATATCAGAGCAAAAATATTAGAGAAATAGTTCACAATAATATGCTATTGCTTTTCCAGCCTCATATATATGAGATGCGAGCGATATAACCTTTTACTCTGGAGCATAATTGTAATTACTGGATTTAACTACAACCATACTTATAAATAGAACAAGAGTCTGGGTGTAGGACAAGTTTTCCAACACAAATGGCAAAGAGCATATGGTGAACCAGGCTATTTATATAAGATGCAAACAAGAAAAAATAGCAATTGTACTTTAAATATTATAGCACTGTATAATTTACAATTTCCTTAAGTAATCCTTAAAATTTATTTTTGCTGTTTGATAAAGATTTCACTGTACTGACATAGGTACAGTAAGTCATAAAAAGTCATATTACTAGCTATGCCTGCAAATGGATAAATTAAATGAGTCCAAAAAGAATATAACAGTTCTTAGCAGGAGACTATCCTTTCACACCTATCACATTTGTTTGCAAAATTTCAACTGTGGTTGAAGGTATGTGAATGTGTGTATAATATTCCTCTTGAATGACTATTACCAATGGGTGTATTCATATATTGTACTGGTATGAAAAACACTAATAAATACAAATTGATTTATATAACATGCTCTACACACATTTTTCATATTGGAAACAGATCTGTATATAATATTTTGCCATGTGTTAAAAGATTTTGAACTGTTTTAACTCTATATATTGCCAAATATTTAAATGTCTATAAAATGATTGGTACATACTAACTGTTTTTATGTTACCTGCTAATATTAAATACTCCAGAACAAGTGATTTAAAATAGCATCTTTTTATATTGTTATTCAGATTAATCACTTTACCTAAGAGAACTATTTATGGTTTTAATTAAATCTCTTAAGTTTGATACAAGAGAATACTTTGCTCTAAAGGCAAAACATGCAAATGTATCTTTAATCACACTGAGAATTTGTTATTTAATCTGTTATGACTACCTTTATGATTCTGTTATTTTTTATTTGTAAAATGCAAGGACATATCAGGTTCTGGAAAAATGAAATTTTTGTAATATTATATATATATATATATATATACATACATATATATATATACATACATATATATATATATATATATATATATATATATATATATATATATATATATATATATATATATAAATGATGTGTTTATAGCAGTGATTTTCAACTTGTATGCTGCAATAACTTTTTGTTGTTAGAAATGACACATTTTATGGCTCAGTTCTTTTCTCCTCCTAAAAGACAGCTGCTCAGTGGGCTCTGAGCACTGCAGCCACTTGGGCACACTCAGGGCTCCTCATCCCCTTCGCCAGCTGTTGTCTGAAAGTTCTTGTGAAGGGCCAATTAAATAGTAGAAATATTGAAAAACAGTTTCCCTACCCGGACATACCATCCTTCACTTGGATAAGAGATCCATTGTCTTAAGTGCATGCAAATTAGAAAATTTAAAGACACAAAAGACGTGAGTTAACAGAGACATGAAATGATAGAGAATTAAAACAAACATTCAACAACAGATACTACTGAATTTTGGTTATTTCTTAAAAGTGAATTTTCTCATATTACAAAAAAAAAACAATAGAAGTACTTTCATTACCAAAACTAGCATACATGTAACTAGTGGATTTAAGAGTATATATCTATCTTTCTTTTTAGTTCTGTCAGTTTTTCTACATGTATTTTGAAGTTCTGTGCACAAATGCATGCAGAATTAGAATTTTATATATTCTTGAAAGCTTAACTCCTTCATCATTATGTAATGGCCCTCCTTATTCCTGAGAATCTTTTGTTCAGACTGCTTTAATCAACTTAATATAGCTCTTTAAGTTTTCTTAATATTATTATGGTATATCTTTCTCCACATATGTACATTTATCCTGAGTCATTACATTTTTCTTTGACAACATATAATTGCTTTTGTATATATTTCAACAGGTTCTGATGTATTAAACCATTCGTGTTTGTAGTGATTACTGAGATGGATTAATATCTGTCATGTTTACAATGATTTTCTCTTCATTCTACAATTATGTATACATATAAAACTATATATATACTAGAGGCCCGGTGTACGAAATTCGTGCACGGAGTGGGGTTGTCTCTCAGCCCAGCCTGTACCCTCTCCAATCTGGGACCCCTTGAGGGATGTCTGACTGCCCGTTTAGGCCCGATCCCAGGGATCAGGCCTAAACGGGCAGTCGGACATCCCTCTTACAATCCAGGACTGCTGGCTCCCAACTGCTTGCCTGCCTGCCTTCCTGATTGCCCCTAACCGCTTCTGCCTGCCAGCCTGATCACCCCCTAACCACTCTGCTGCCAGCCTGTTTGCCCCCAACTTCCCTCCTCTGCCGGCCTGGTCACCCCTAACTGCCCTCTCCTGCTGGGTTGATTACCTCCAACTGCCCTCCCTTGCAGGCTTGGTCCCTCTCAACTGCCCTCCTTTGCAGGCCGGGTGCCTCCCAACTGCCCTCTCCTGCTGGCCATCTTGTGGTGGCCATCTTGTATCCACATGGGGGCAGGATCTTTGACCACAAGGGGGCAGCTATATAGTGTGTTGCAGTGATGATCAATCTGCATATTACTCTTTTATTAGATAGGATAGAGGCCTGGTACAGGGGTGGGGGCCAGCTGATTTGCCCTGAAGGGCGTCCCGGATAAGGGTGGGGTTCCCTTGGGGTGTGGGGCGGCCTGAGTGAGGGGCATGTGGTGGTTTGCAGGCCGGCCACACCCCCTGGCAACCCAAGCAGAGGCCCTGGTATCTGGAATTTATTTTCCTTCTACAATTGAAACTTTATAGCCTGGAGCGGAGCCAAGCTGGGGCTCCCTCTGAGGCCAGCAGCCATTTGTGTTGGGGTTATAATTGAAACTTTGTTGCCTTAAGCGGGTGGGCCCGGCCAGGGTGTGTGGAAAGCTTTGCTTCCCCTGTTGCCGGCGGCAACCCTGGCCTGCTCTCTCAAGCTCCATTCTGCCGCCATTTGTTTGAATTTGTTTACCTTCTGTAATTGAAACTTTGTAGCTTGAGTGGAGGCTTAGGCCTGGCAAGAGCAGGCAGAAACCTTGGCTTCCTCTGTTACCTAGGAAACCTTGCTCTCTGTGGCTGTAGCCATCTTGGTTTGGGTTAATTTGCATACTCACTCTGATTGGATGGTGGGCGTGGCTTGTGGGCGTGGCTTGTGGGCGTGTTGGAGGTATGGTCAATTTGCATATTTTTCTATTATTAGATTATTAGATAGTTTTATATGTATACATATAAAAGGCCCGATGCACGAAAATTCGAGGCCCGATGCACGAAAATTCCTGCAAGAGTAGGCCTTCCTTCCCCTGGCTGCCAGTACAGGCTTCCCTCTGGCACCCAGGATCCGGGCTTCTCTCCTCCGGCAACGTGCAGGCACCCAAGATCTGGGCTGGCTTCCCTCCAGCCCCGGCTTGGACAGGAAGGACGACAGGAAGGACATCTGGTCTAATTAGCACATTACCCCTTTATTATCCTATTTAATAAAAGGGTAATATGCAAATTAACCACCACTCCATCACAAAAATGGTGGCACCCGTAGCCCCAAGATGGTGGTGCCCAGTCCTCTCAGCCCTGCTGGAGTCCCCCAGTCCCAGGGGGGCGGCTGCTTTGAGCAGGCAGTGTGAGCAGCCTGGTGGAATGTTTGCTTTGTTGCTGCGCTGATGAGGCAAGCATTTCTGCACCCAGCCTCAGATGGGCCTCTGGCCAGGTCTGGGCGCAGAACGCTTGACTCATCGCCCTGGTGATGAGGCAAGCATTCTGTGCCCAGCCGCGGATGTGCCTCTGGGCCACGGAGAGCCTCTTGGCAGCAGGTGCGAAGTGGCCAGGCCCCACAGAGAGCTACTGGCTTACAGATTCGTGCACAGGGCTACTAGTAATAGATAATATAAGACAATGTATTATAAATAAGGGTTCAGTGACACAAATAAACGTAACCCTATTAGATCATGAATATCAGTATTAAAATATGGAAAATAGTTATTTTGTGTAGACATTATTATAGTTATAATACAAAATTCTAATTTGGGGCTATTATTAATTTTACTAGTAGCCTGTGCATGAGTCCGTGTGCCAGTAGCTCTCTGCGGGGCCTGGCCGCTCTGTGCCCCGTAGCCCAGAGGCTCTCTGCAGCCCAGAGGCACACCCACGGCTAGGTGCTGAACACTTGCCTTGTCGCCAGGATGACAATGCAAGCCTTCCTTGTCCTGGCCCAGCCAGAGGTCCTCCGCAGCCGGGGTGGAACACTTGCCTCATCACCACAGCGATAAAGCAAGCATTCTGCCAGGCCTCTCACGCTGTCTGCTCTCAGTGGCTGCACCCCTGGGACTGGGGTCTCCGGCGGGGCTGAGAGGTCTGGGCACCGCCATCTTGTGGCTATGGGCGCTGCCATCTTTGTGATGGAGTGGTGGTTAATTTGCATATTATCCTTTAATAGATAGGATGAATATTTAAGTCCATATCAGAATTTTATATTAAAAATTCAGATAAAGGATCTTTGATAAGTATACAACTGATTTTTATCTATGCTCAAAGATCTATTATCAAAATTTTATGTTTTAATTGCAGAGTTAATGTATAATAGAAATTAAAAATATTTATATGGCAAAAATTAAAAAACAAGATGATATGAAAATTTTGCTTAAAATACCTATAAATTACTAGTAATTTTATGTGCTTAGAATATAGTCATTGTTATTTAACTTAAATATTTGGCCTTAAATTAAATCCAGAACAAAATAAAGTAAATTGTCCATGGATTTTTTTTTAGCTATGGCCTTCTTTTTTATCCTCACTAGAGTAAATGATTTATTTTTTTAATTGATTTGAGAGAGAGAAAGAGAGAGAGAGAGAAAGAAATATTGGTGTGAGAGAGAAACACTGATCAGTTGCCTCCTGTACATGCCTCAGCCGAGGCATTGAACCCCTGACCTAGGTATGTGTCCTGACTAGAAATGGAACCTGCCACCCCTTGGTATCCTGCACAACACTCCAACAAACTGAGCCCCTCAGCCAAGTCAGCCTTTTTATTACAGAGGCTGAGACATAGCTGGGAGGCATTCTGTACTTATTTAAAAAATACTAAATATAAATACACTTAAAAGCAGCAAGACTATTGTAACTCAGATTCACATTAAAAGCATTTTGCTCTAATGTAGGTAGTTCATTTTTCTATTATAAAAGAAAACTTGTATTAGTAGTTTAATGTTGAGATAACTAAAACATCCCAGAGAAGGTATTACTTTACACCTTCATTTTTTTCTAAATAAAACAAAAAGTAATTATTTCAATTATTTCAAAGGGGTTCTTATAATTGTATTAGAAAAGTTAATAAAGAAAACCAAAAATACCAAAAATTTTGATGAGAAATAATTAAAAGCCATCTTAGTGTATTATGATAGCTTCTTACAACACACATTCTTTTCAAATTCAAATCATTTCTATTTGCTTCTTTCATCACTAGAGAATTTTTTCATTAGTGCAAAAACATCTTCTCATTCTACATGTTATTTTGCCTGCCTGCAAAAATGGCCACAGTTTGTCCAGATTGGCAGCCACAGGCATGATTGCCATTATTCTCTAAAAATACTGACCCCAAACCTTAGTGTCATTTATACTCTGTGGACTTGATTCACATTCTTACCTGTTGATTCCTGTCTGTCTCTAAGCTGAGAGTAATTTTCTTGTTTCCAAGAGCACCTTAGAAGTGAGCCATGTCTGGACCCTGGGTCATCGTGGCAAGTTTCTCCTGCTTTAGAAAGTGCCTGACTCGGGAGAAGTCAATGAGTCAATAGGAAAAAGCATGTGCCCCTTTCTCTCACATTTGCTCCTGCATTGGAAGCAGAGATCCTGAATTAAATTTAGCATTGGCAAGGTGTTTTATTTTGGTAATACTGGCCTGACTGAAGTACCAGTAACCGATGTCTTATGAGAGTGCTTATGATATTTTAAGTCTGAGAATTTATTAGCTCAAACACTGAAGGTCAACTCTGACTTTTTAAAAAATTTTTTAAGAACTGAACTTTAAAAAGTTTAGAAGCTTAACTCTAGCTACTAAAAATGAATCTTGGGGGGGGAGGGAAAGGAGACATGTATACTACTATTTGTAATACTTTAAACAATAAAAAAAGAAAGAAATGAATGAATGAATTTTAAGGCCAAAGCAGAGACATAAATCAAAGACAAAGTGATATCATGCCACTAAATTACACTCAGTTAATCTCTGACCCAGTTTTCTTCCCCTTCTCCCATCATAACACCCACATACACACACATCAAGAAAAACCGCCTCTAAAGGGAAAGGATGTTCACAGACCTGGAGCGGGAGGATTATAAGTCCTGATTCAGGGCTCATGCTGATGTGATGAAGATTTCTCAACACCCATTCACCTTCCCTCAAACTTACATAACCGGGGAATATTGTAGTTGTATAAAGATTCGATTCATTCTCAGAGTTGAGTGGAAAATATCTCTTCAGAGTCTGCTGGTCTTGGTCTTGTATAGTTGTGTGATCCTGGCCCTCTCTATTCGTCATCACTGATATGATTCCTGCAACTAACAATATCTGTTACAAATGGTCACTGCTTTACAGTGTGATTCATTTTGTGGAGCCCTGTTTGATAAAAGAAACAAACATGTTCAAAGAAGAGATTTACTGTACACTAAGCGATGAATTAAGGGGTCTCTAAATTCTCGGGAGTGCTCTTTATTTTCTAGCTATTGAGCTTGTCTTTTAGAAAATAAATGAAAAATATTATTGAGTAGTCTATTATACATATAACAACTATTCCTCCTGATCTAGTCAAGCATTAAATATTGAACCACTTTCCAAAGATTAGTATAGATTATAAAGTTTAAAAATGTGGTATTATTTTTTACATATGTGCCATAATTTATAAAAGGACTTTAGAAGAATGAAGTATAAAGATTCACTAAACTTAAAAAGAAATATAATCATTTGAAAGTAGACAGGAGAAATTAAATATAATTATGTAATAGGCAAATTTAGATTCAGTTTAATATAAATGAAAGTCTATCAATAATCTATACATATATGCATATTGCTGAGCAACACATATAAAGATGTGTAAACATTTGATATGCTCTACCAAAACTTCATATATAAGTGCAGTAATAAAGATTAAATCTCATCTAATCAAGAAATTAAAAATTTCTACTTAAAAAAGTTTAAGAGCTCTGGCCAGGTAGGTAGCTCAATTGGTTAAACCCTCATCGCAATATGCCAAGGCTGTGGGTTCTATCCTCAGTCAGAGCACATACAAGAATTAACCTAGGAAAGCATAAATAAGTGGAACAACAAATCTCTCTCTCCCTCTCTCCTCCTCTCTCTTCCTCCTTTTAATGTAAAAGTTTTTGAAATATTTTTAAAAAATAACTTCAATTAACCTTAAAATTTATCCCATGAAACTATAAAACTTGAAAACTAGTATTCAAGACAAAAGAAAGTGAATAAGACTATAAATAAAAATAAACAAATAGGTAGGTAAATAAAAAAATAAATAGTGGAGGTCATTATATTTGACACAAAGTTGATTCCTAGGTTCAGTATTGTCAGCTAAGATTTTTTATTTTAACTTATGGTGTCTTGAATTTTATGTGCTATTATTAGTTACTTAAAATCTGTTTTTGAATAAGACGGAGTGCAAATAAACAAATACTAAAAACGTATTTAACATAGAAATAATTGCATTTATGTTACTTTTAGTTCTTAAAAAATATGATAAATTTTTAATATTTATTTATGACTGAAGGTTATAACTAACATTAATAATATCACCATTTTTTATAGTAACATCTTCAAGGAGCCCTGATACTTTTAAAATTATTTGCCTCTATGACATGTAAGTAATATTATATCAATGTACTTTTTACTATTCTGTTTTCTTCCGTTATTATCAGCTGCATTATTTCTTGAGTGTGTGTATATATGTGTAATACAACTAACAAGTGCCCCTCTAAGAATCAATTTTCTTTGAAAATGTGAAAAATATGTTTTTGGAAAGTTATTTCTACTTGAAAATGCTTAAACAGTATACTTTATTTCTTAGATGAATGCATAATAGATAATTAATTCTTCCATAAATATGAGTACATTAACATAAGAGATGAAATAAAACAATTATAGCATTATTAAAATCATGATTCAGATAAGTATTGACTGGACTTCAAAATGAGAAAACCAAGTAAAAACATATAATAAAATCTAGACCTAAAGTGTTCTTAAGAATTTATTACAATCAAAACTGACATTCCTTTTTTTTAAATCTTTATTGTTGAAAGTATTACATATGTCCTATTTTTCCCCCATTGACCTTTCCCAGCTCACACTCCCACCCCAGGCCTTCACAACCCTATCATCTGTGTTCATTGGTTATGCATACAAGTTCATTGGTTGATCTCTTTCCACCCACTCATCCTCCCCTGCCTTCCCTCTGAGGTCCCACAGTCTGTTTGATGCTTCTTTGTCTCAGGATCTAATTTTGTTCATCACTTTATGTTCATTAGATTCCACATATGAGGGAGATCATGTGATACTGGCTTATTCCACTTAGCATAATGCTCTCCAGATCCATCCATGCTGTTACAAATGGTAAGAGTTCTTTCTTTTTTACAGCAGCATAATATTTCATTGTGTAGATGACCACCGTTTTTTAATCCACTCATCTGCTGATGGGCACTTAAGCTGTTTACAAATCTTAGCTATTGTAAATTATGCTGCTATGAACATAGGGGTGCATATATTCTTTCTGTTTAGAGTTTCTGATTCCTTAGGATATATTCCTAGATGTGGGATCACTGGGTCAAATGGGAATTCCATTTTTAATTTTTTGAGGAAATTCCATACTGTTTTCCACAGTGGCTGCACCAGTCTGCATTCCCACCAGCAGTGCAAGAGGGTTCCCTTTTCTCTACATCCGTGCCAGCACTTGTTTGTTGATTTGTTGATGATAGCCATTCTGAGAGGTGTGAGGTGGTATCTTATTGTTGTTTTAATATGCATCTCTGAGTTGATTAGTGACTAACCAAAACTAACCAAAACTATTTCTTTTATTAGGGCTTAAATCAATCATTTCTTTAGTGAAGGACTAGGCAAAGTAATTTGTTTGCAACTTGGCACAAAAAAAAAGAAAAAGAAAACTTTTATGGCAGAATAACAGTGTGAAATATTCCTATAATATTAAATACCAAAAAGAAGGAATTCTGGATACAGTTACTTCAACATTTTTAAATATGTTACTAAAGTGTTTTTTTTTTTAATTTTCTCTTTGGTTTTGTTAGTTTTTTCTTTTGCCAAGCACATAAGCTCATATGGCTCAATTTTAATAATTCCAGTGTGTACATAAACACATACAAATACACAGTTATCCAATGTATGGTCTTTACAAAGATTTAGTAGTCCATAGCTCCTTAGAGTCATTATATTCAAGGATTTGATTTTGTACTTTGTCCTGTGGTCAGATACAGTTATTAACTAATTATTTTCTGTTTTTATTCTTCTTGTCATTATATGAAAGTATATAGTAAGTCTAATTTCATAGTGCATCAGGCATTTGTTACTAATATAACATCCTTTATTTTTTTTTTAAAATCCGTCTTCTACTTCAGGGAAGATGGGATATATATATATGTCCTGTCTCCTATTCTTCCCATGCACTAATTCCATAAATCAAAGACATTTTATATAAAACTCACAAGTGTACTTCTGAGAGGTGAGACAAAGAAGATAGACTCTCTAAGGACTTGGACTGAAGTAAAGACAGAAGCAATTTTCCTGCATCTTATTTTGCCTCATATCCTATATCTGGAACTAAAGAAGCAGGGAACTGGATATATCAAAGGAGCACAGAGGGGAAAATGCCTCACAAAAGCCTCTGTCTTGTGCCAAAGGACCAGGAAAGCAGAAGCCTGCAATAAAGTGTTAGACAATAACTACTCTACTCCAGTAAATTCTCACCCTAACACACACACACACACACACACACACACACACACACACACACACACACACACTCACATACACACACACCAAACAAACACACACACACACACCAAACAAACACACACACACACCAAACACACACACTGGGGAATTTCCCCATCTCCAAAGTAGCAAAGTTTAAGTGGTGATCTGGGACTGCCTCTCTTGCCAGTAGTATTAAGTATCTTTACCTTACATCTCTTCATTGGGAAGGTATCAGAGGGAGACCAGTGGGGAGTCAGAACTTTCACCTTTGCCCAGAAGTAATGACACTAAACATTCTCTTCCCTCTGAGGACTGAATGAAGAGACTGTAGGGAGAAATAATGAGCCTCTGCTATTACTCCAAGTCAGAGAGTTAGCAATGGAGGCTTAGTGGGGATCCCAGAAGAAAATGGAATAACATTTTTAAAGTGCTGAAGGATGACTGTCTACTTGATAACCATATCCTGCAAAAATATCTTTAAAGGCAGAACAAAAAAATGAGGGAAGTGTGTTTTAAAAATATAGTGCTTTTAAAATATTTTTATTGATTTTTTTAGAGAGCAAGGGAGACGGAGAGAGAAAGAAACATCAGTGTTGTTGTTTTTTGTTGTTGATGTTTCTCTCTCATTGATGTTTCTTAATCCTTATCCAAGGGTATTTTTCCATTGATTTTTTAGAGAGAGTGGAAGAGATAGGGAAAGACAGAGAGAAACATCAATATGAGAGAAACACATCAATTGGTTGCCTCTTGCCCATGCCTCAACAGGGAGGAACAAGCACCAAGGTACATGCCCTTCACTGGAATCGAACCTGAGATCCTTTGGTCAGTTGACTGATGCTCTATCCTCTGAACCAAACCAGCTAGGACAAGAAACATCAGTGTTTAACATACTTCGGCTGCTTCCTGCACACTCCTACAACCTTTTGGTGCAAAGGATGAAGCCCAAGCAAAAATGTAATACTTATAAAATGCATTAGAAATTGAGGTATCATTAACTTAAAATAAATTGTTATAAACACAGGTTATTATATATAAACTAGAGGCCCAATGCACGAAATTTGTGCAAGGGGCTCAGCCCCCGCTGCCATGTTACCTGCCTCTGCCTAGGCCCCTGCCCGCTGTGGTGGCTGGGGGCCCCTGCCGCCTCTGCCTCGGCCCCCGCTGCCACAGCTTTGTCCAGAAGGATATCTGGTCTAATTAGCATATTATGCTTTTATTATTGTAGATTTTGTGGTAACCACAAACCAAAAACCTATAATATGTACAGAAAAGAATAAAGAGAAGGAATCCAAACATAACACAAAGAAAGATATCAATGCACAAAGAACAGAAAACTAAAAAGCAACCAGAAAACAATAAAATGCCAATAAGTATAAACTTTACAATAATTATTTTAAATGTAAATGAACCAAATGCTCCAAACAAAAGACACAGAGTGACTGAATGGATAAAAGAAAAATGAAAACCATAATTTGCTGCCTGCAAGAGATTAATTTCACATCGAAAGACACACTAAGCCAAAACCGGTTTGGCTCAGTGGATAGAGCGTCAGCCTGCGGACTGAAAGGTCCCAGGTTTGATTCCGGTTGAGGACATGTACCTTGGTTGCGGGCACATCCCCAGTAGGGGGTGTGCAGGAGGCAGCTGATCGATGTTTCTCTCTCATTGATGTTTCTAACGATCTCTCTCCCTTCCTCTCTGTAAAAAATCAATTAAAAATGTATTTAAAAAAAATAAAATGGAAAAAAATAAAGACACACTAAGACTGATAGTGAATGGGTGAAAAATTACATTTTATGCAAAAGAAAATGAAAAGGAAACTGGGGTACTTATATCAGACAAAAGAGACTTTAAAACAAAAACTGTAACAAGACAAAGAGATAAATGATAAAGAGATAAATAATGCATGAGGATATAACACTTATAAACATCTATGTACCTAACATTGAGCTCCTAATTACATAAACCAAATATTGATGGACATAAAGGAAGAGAATAACAGTATCTATATATATAAAAATCCAGCGACTGGATCACCGAGACAACCAGAACGACTGGTTGATATGATGCCCACTGCGGCCAGTGAACTGTCCCGATCAGGGGGTGGGGCAGCGGCCAACTTCCTATGGTCCTTCCCCCTGGCTGGCCTCACCCCAATGGGCCCCACCACCCTGATTGACCCAAAGCCACTCCCCTCAGGTGGCCTCACCTGATCCACGCCCTGACTCTAATACGGGGTGGGGCCAGCCAGCCAATCTCCTACAGCCCCTCCCCCTGCCCCAGATTGGCCCCCCCACCCAATTCTGGGTTGGGGCCAGCTGGCCCACCACCCACAGCCCCTCCCCACAACCATCCCCACCCCTGATCAGCACCTACCATCCTGAATGGCCCACAGCCCCTTCCCCCAGCCAGCTCCACCCCTGATTGGTACACCGTACACCAATCAGAGGTGGGGCTGGCCGGCAACCTCCAAACTCCCACCTTCGCCTTCTCCCTACAGGCCCAGCCCCAATCCACCAATTGGGGCCAGGCTGGCCGGACACCACCCATGCACAAATTCATGCACTGGGCCTCTAGTGTAAGAATAGTAGAGGATCTAACACACCACTTAAATCAATGGATAAGTCATCAAGACAGAAATTCAGCAAGGAAGTTTTAGCCTTAAATGACACATTAGATCAGATGAACTTGCCAGATATTTACAAAATATTGCCCTCCAAAATAGCAGAAAATACATTATTTTCAGGTGCATATGGAATAATCTCTAGAATAAATCACAAAACAATTCTCAAGAATTTTAGAAAATTGAAATCATATCAAACACCTCTTCCAGCCACAATCATATGAAGCTATTCAATTACCAAAAGAAAGCTATGTGGATATTAAACAACATGTTATTAACCCTTTGCACTCGCTTGCTTTTTTCTCGATTCCTTTATTCTAATGCTAACCGTGTTGAGTCACACTCGACATCCGAGTGCAAAAGGTTAAAAATCATGGAGTTAACAAAATAATCATAGAGGAAATAAAATATATCTTGAGACAAATGAAAATAAAAACATAACATTCCAAAATGTATGAGAAATATCAAAACCAATTCTAAAAAGAAGTTTATAGTGATACATGTCTACATCAAAAAACCAGGTTAGTCTCAAAAAATAACATAACCTTATACCTAGAACAACAAAAAAAAGGAAACAATAAAGCCGAAAGTTAGTAAAAGGAAATAATAAAGCCTAGAGTGTAAATAGATAAAAAAGATAGAAATAAAAAGAAGATAAATAAAACTTAGAGTTGGTTATTTGAAAAAATAAAAAATTTATAAATCTATAGCCAGAGTTATCAAGAAAAAAAATAAGAGAGCCCAAATGTTCAAAATCAGAAGTGGGAGATAAGTTTTCACCTGACACCACAGAAATACAAATAATTCTAAATGAATATTACAAAACAACCATTCACACCAAATTGTACAATCTAGAAGAAATGGATACATTCATAGAAATATATAGTCTTCTAAAAACTAAATTAGGAAAAAAACAGAATCTGAACAGACCAATTACTAGTAAAGATATTAAATTAGTAATCAAAATTCTCCCAAGAAACAAAAGTCTAGAACTATATGCTTCATAGGTTAATTATCCCAAACATTTAAAGAAGAATATTTATTTTTCTCAAACTATTTCAAAAACATTGAAGAGAAAGGAACACTACAAAACCATTATCAAGGCCAGCATTACTCTGATTCCAAAACAAGACAAAGATACTACAAATAATAATAATAAAAAAATAATAATAATAATATATTACAGGCTAATAACCTTGATAGATGAACATAGATAGATGCAAAATTCTCAACAAAATATTAACAAACTGAATGCAACAATATATTAAAAGGAAATTATTCAAGGATGGAAGATGATTAGGTATATGTAAATAAATCAATATAATACACCACCACATAAGCAAAGGATAAGAATCACATTATCATTTCCATAGATGCAGAAAAAGCTTTAGACAAAATACAACATTCATCCTATATAATAAAAGCCTAATATGCTAAGTGTCTGGTCATCTGGTTGGCTGTTCAATCAATCAAAGCATAATATGCTAATGAGATGCTCTGATCTGTAGGTTAGCTTGCTGCTGGGGTTCTGCCAATCAGGACTGAGTGAGACGGGCCAGACACGCCTTGGAGCCCTTCCATGGTCCCTCCCCAACTGGCCAACCTCTCGTGTCCTTCCCAGACCCCAGTCATGCACTTATGAGGTCCCTTGGCCTGGCCTTCACCCTCTTGCAATCTGGGACCCCTCGGAGGATATCGGAGAGCCAGTTTTGGCCCTATTCTGCAGGCCAGGCCGAGGGACCCCACTGGTGCACCAATTCGTGCACCAGGACTCTGGTTTATGATAAAAACTCTCAACAAAATGGAAATAGAGGCAACTTATCTCAGGATAATAAAAGCCATATGTGATGAACCCACACCTAATATTATACTCAATGGTGAAAACTCAAAAGCTTTTCCTCCAATATTATAAACAAGACCATGATGCCCACTCTCACCAGTTTTATTCAACATAATATTGAAAGTCATGGCCACAGAAATTGAACAGATAAAGAAATAAAAGGCATCCAAGTTGGAAAGGAGGAAGTAAAACTTTCACCATTTGCAGATGACAGGGTTATATAATTGAAATATATTATATATAACAAATATAAAATAATAGATATATTATTTAAAACCATAAATATTCCATCAAAAACTATTAGAATAAATGAATTCAGTAAAATTGTAAGATACAAAATTAAAATAAAAAAACAAATCAGTAGTGTTGCTATACACTAATAACAAAATATCAGAAAAGAAATTAATGAAACAATTCCATTTATAATTTCATTAAAAAATAAAATACCCAATAATAAATTTAACCAAAGATAAAAACTATAAAACATTGATAAAATAAATCAAAACAATACAAATAAATGAAAGGATATACCATGCTCACAGATGGGAAGGTTTAATATAATTCAATGTCCATACTACCCAAAACAATCTACAGATTCAAGGCAATCCCTATCAAAATACCAATGACATTTTTCACAGAACTAGAACAAAAAAATAACCTAAATTTATATGGAGCAACAAAAATATCTGAATAGCCAAAGCAATCTTGGGAAAGAAAAACAAAATTGAAGGTATCACACTACCTGATATCAAACTATTCTACAAGGTAATAGTAGTCAAAACAGCATGGTACTGGCATGAAAACAGACTCATGGATCAAAGGAACACAATAGAGAACCCAGAAATAACCCTGCATCTATATGGTCAATTAATCTGTGACAAAAATGGCAAAAACAAACAATGGGGTAAAGATAGTCTCTTCAAAAAATGGTGTTTATAAAACTGTACAGATACATGAAAGAAATGAGTGTATCTTTTTCTACACCATATACAAAAAATAAATTCAAAATCAATTAAAGACTTAAATGTAAGACTTGAATCCATAAAATTCCTAAAAGAAAACATAGGTAATAAACTTTTTGACATTGGTCTTTGAAATATTTTTTTGGATATGCATCCCAGGGTAAAAAACAACAACAAACAAACAAAAACAAATAGGACTACATTAAACTAAAAAGCTTTTGTATTGCAAAGGAAACCATCAACAAAACAGAAAGGCAACCTACTGAATGGGAGAAGATATTTGCAAATAATATATCCAATAATGGGTTTAGTAACCATAGAATATAAAAAACTCATACTTTTCAACATAAAGAAAACACAAACAGCTGCCCCCCAAACAAACAATTTAGATAAAAAAGGTGTAGAGGAATGTATAGCAGCACAATGTACAATAGCTAAGATTTGGAAACAGCCTAAGTGCCCATCAGCAGATGAGTGGATTAGAAAACTGGGGTACATCAACACAATGGAATACTACATTGCTGTAAAAAGGAAGAAACTCCTACCATTTGCAATAGCATGGATGGACCTGGAGAGCATTATGCTAAGCGAAATAAGCCAGTCAGAGAAAGATAAATATCACATGATCTCACTCATTTGTGGAATATAACGAACAACATAAACTGATTAACAAAAACAGATCCAGAGACAGAAAAGCATCTATCAGACCATCGAAACTCAGAGAGAAGGCAGGGGAGGGTGGGGTTGGAAGGGGGAGAGATCAACCAAAGGTCTTGTATGCATGCATATAAGCCTAACCAATGGACACAGACACCAGGGGGGTGAGGGCATGAGGGTGGGGGGGTTCAATAGGGGGGATAAGGACACATATACAATTCCTTAATCAATAAAGAAAATTTAAAAAAAAATGTGTAGAGGAGATGAATAAAAATTTTTCCAAGAGAACGTACAGATGGTCAACAGACATGAAAAGATGCTCAGCATCACTAATCATCAGGAAGTGTAATTCAAAACAACAATGAGATATCACCTCACACCTGTCAGAACAGCTGTCATCAATAAATCAACAGACAAGTATTGACAAAGATACTTTGGAGTTATTGTAGCAATATTGGTGCAGCCACTATGATAAACATTATGGAGGTCGCTCAAAATTTTAAACATAGAACTACCATATGACCCAGTAATTCCACAATATATAATTTATTTTACCAAAATCTACTTCTAATTTGTGCTGTTCATTATAGTGAAATATATGATTGTTACTTATTTATAACTCTACCCCCTCTTGCTTTCCTTTCTGTGCTATTACTGTCATACATAATAAATTTACATATGTTACAAATGCAACTATAAATTGTTTCTTTATTACTTTATATAATTTGTCTTTTACACATAGCTTTGGTCCTCCATTACTGCCTTATTTTGCATTAAGTAGATATAATGTGCTATTTTAATTTTCTTATTATTTTGCTATACATTTTGTTATCTGAGTTGGCTGCAATGAGATTATCATTCATATCTAATTTACAAGATTCTAGTTCATGTTAACAACTTAATTTAAATAGTACACAAAAACTTTCATTTTATACACTCTGTTCCATCCTCTTTTGCTCTGTATCACAAAATAAGTCTTTAAATATTGTTTCCATAAAATATATTATTATAGCTCTTTGCAGTTGTCTTTTAAGGCTGATAGAATTTAAAAATATTAAAATGACAACACATTTATACTAACCTTTCTAATTGCATTATTGGGATATACTTTACATACCACAAAATTAACCTAAGTAAAGTGATTAATTAAATGTTTTTTAACATATTCACAGATATGTACACCAACATTACAGATACTTTTAGACCAGTTTAATCACCTGAAAAAGAAACCCTATATCTCCAGTTGCTACTCTGTTCTAACATCAAGTAAAAAGCTGAACAGCCTGAAAAATCAACAACTCCTCCTAGAACTATGAGAGAGGGTAGGGCACATGGCAAACCTCCAATCATGTCCAAGGCAGGAGATACAGGCAAATAAAAACTTGAAGGCTTACCTGAGCGGACTCAGGAGTAGAAACCGTCCCTGAAGCCAGTGCTGGGGAGGGAGAGTTGAACAGGAATTGACACAATGCCGGAGGCTCATGGTGAACTATTCTTAGAGATTAAAAACTCTAAGGGGACCCGCTTCTAGGGGGTACCCTAAAATATTGCAAGATTTGCTGCTAGGAGCTTGAGCAGATTCCCACAGTAGACATCTAAAGAAACTGTTCTTCATTTTCTGGCAGAAGGGTGAGAAACGGGACCATTTTGAAATATGCCATTGAGATCTTACTGTTCTTGAACAAGCCTGCCCGCAGGTGAAACTAGTTAGAAGTCTAATCAGGTGAGTACTATTAGAATATAAGAGAACTGGGAAAGGGAAATAGCCTACTTCAGCTGGCTCTAGTTTTCCATCTGGGAGAAGGGAAACACAGCTCCAACTCATTCTATATCTTATCCCAGTGGTCGGCAAACTCATTAGTCAACAGAGCCAAGTATCAACAGTACAATGATTGAAATTTCTTTTGAGAGCCAAATTTTTTAAACTTAAACTTCTTCTAACGCCATTTCTTCAAAATAGACTCACCCAGGCCGTGGTATTGTGTGGAAGAGACACGTGGTATTGTGTGGAAGAGCGGCTCAAGGGGCCAAAGAGCCGCATGTGGCTCGCGAGCCGCAGTTTAGGACCACTGTCTTATCCCAACAAATGGAGGACAAAAACAAACAAAAACCCTGAGAAACTCTTGTGAAATTCAAAGTCCAGCATAGGCTCACTAAAGGATTAAGACTTATCACAGAACTATAGAAGACTATAGAACACTTTCCCTCCCACAATACCTCACAACCACATTACTACAGTTCCATTTACAATCCCCCCCCCTTTTTTTTTTTGTTAATCCTCACCCAATAATATTTTTCCTTTGATTTTTAGGGCGAGTGGAAGAGAGAGGGAAAGACAGAGAGAAACATCAATATGAGAGAAACATAGCAATCGGTTGCCTCCTTGCACGTGCCCTGGCCAGGGCCTGGGCTGTGGAGGAGTCTGCAACCAAGGTACATGCCCTTGACCAGAATCGAACCCGGGACCTTTTGGTCGGCAGGCTGACACCCTATACACTGAACCAAACTGGCGAGGGCTACAGCAATTTCTTTTGTTGGTACATCATGTCCAGCTAATAAGAAAACAATATAAGCCATACCAAAAGATAAAAACACAATTTGCAAAAACAGAGCAAGCATCAGAAAGAGATATGTCAGGATGTTGGAATTTTCAGATAGGCATTTAAAGCAACTATGATTAATATGCTGATGGCACTAATGGATAAAGTAGGTAACATGCAAAAGCAGCTGGACAATGTAAGCACAGTGATTGAAATCCTAAAAAAGAAATGTTACAGGTCAAAAACATAGTTACAGAAATGAAGAACGCATTTGATGGGCTCATTAACAGATTGGACATGCATGGCTGAAGAAAGAATTCTGAGCTTGATAATATATTAATAGAAATGAACCCAAACTAAAAAGAAAAATAGAAAAATGAACTGAAAAAGAATATATATTTATGTATATACTAGAGGCCCAGTGCATGAAAATTCATGCACTGGAGGGGGCAGTCCCTCAGCCCTGGCCTGCCCCTCTCACAGTCCGGGAGCCCTCAGGGGCAGGAGGTGACCCAGTGATCAGGGAAAGGCGAAGTCCCATTAGACCTCTGCTGCTGCCACTGCCAGTAGCACAAGCCTCAGTCAGCCCTGGTTACCTGAGCCTTGGGCGGCCCTGGGGGGCTGGGCAGCTGCCATTTGAGGCTTGCCTGTGCCTCGGGCTGGCCCTGGGCGGCTGGGGGGCTGAGGGGACTGGGGGACTCCAGAGGTAGGTGCATGAAGTGCACATGCCTGCCACCCCAGCAGGGCTGAGGGGACTGGGTGTCGCCATCTTGTGGCTGTGGGTACTGCCATCTTTGAAGACATGACAATTAGAATATTCCGTCCTTATTGGCTGTGGGCGCCACCTTCTTTGAGAGTGGGGCAGTCAATTAGCATATTCCCTCCTTATTGGCTGTGGGTGCTGCCATCTTTGCAATGGTGTGAGGGTCAATTAGCATATTCCCTCTTTATTAGATAGGATATGTGTCTGTATATATATATATATATACACATATATTATATATATATATATACACACACACACACATATATATATATATATATATATATATATATATATATATATATATATATATATATACACACACACATAGTGTGGAACAACAACAAAAGGTGTAACATGTGTAAAGGGAATGCAAGAAGGAAAAGAAAAAAGAGAAAATAAGAGAATATTTATTTGAAAGAAAAATTAATATGAATTTTCCCTAATTGATGTCATATATCAAACCACAAATCCAGGAAGCTAGAGAATAGCAAGCTAATAAATGTAAAATTCTATACCTAGGCATATTACATACAGAAAATTGAAGGTCAAGAGAAAGTCCTGAAAGAAGCCAAAGGAAAAAACACTGTACCTATAGAGATAAAAATTATATCTGACTTTTCCTCAGAAACCATGCCAGCAAGAAGAGAGTGAAGTGAAATATTTTAAAGGTTTGAAAGGGGAAAAAAAAACCCACCAACAGATAATTCTGTACCCTGTGAAATTATCTTTCAAAGGTGAAGGAATAACAAAGAATTTCTCAGAAAAATGAAAATTAAAAAGAAAAACATTATCAGTAGACCTGCCTTGCAAGTAATGTAAAAGAATTTCTCCAGACCTGGAAGACAAATGCTACATGATTCCACTTCTACAAGGTATCTAAAATAATCAACTTATAGGAGCAGTAAATAGAATGATAATTGCCAGGTGCTGAGAAAAGAAGAAAATGAGGAGTGTTATGGGTTTAACATTTCTGTTATGCAAGGTAAGTAAGTTCTAGAGATCTGCTGTATAACATTGTGCCTATTGTTCGCAATCCTGTATTATACACTTAAAAATCTATTAAGAGGATATATCTTATGTTAAGTGTTTTTATCACAAATTAAAAAGTAAAAATCTAAGTTTATAAGGGATAGTACTGAGAACAAATCCCAAGCATTAACTTGGATCACTATGTTTTTTTCCAACACACTTACTTTCTCTTTGTATTTCATTTCCAATTGTTTGCAAGCATCATTTTACTATGTAATGTTGCATTTCAAGCAATGCATAATATTTCCATTTATGGAATGTTTATAGTCTCACACAAAAACCTATTTAAACACTTTGAAATAATCAATTTAAAAACCGACTAATAATATCTTTAGATAAAATGTAATTGCACTGAATCCAGTGCTGTAGAATGTTGACTGTTCATTGAATACCCAAATTAAATCCCCCGGAAAAACAGAACACGTGCTTCTTTTGTAACGAAGCAATGAAAGCTAGTCAAAGGGTCAATATTTAGTTGAGCATGCCCAAAGATGGTGGATAATATTCCCATATAGAGAAATACATAGTAGTTGATAAAATCCAAAACTATTATTTTAGTATTCTCCCTTTTAAAAATATTTGAAATATATATAACATATTTTTGCTTGGAAGAATGAAATATTCTAGATGTAATGATCGCACAAACACAAGTAGCCTTTCCAAATTCCTCAAGAGAGCAGAGAGGGTTAAAACTGTATATTTGTGTGACCATTATAATATTGATTTATATGATAGTCCACATACCACTGACATTGCTTTCAGGCCACACCTGTCTCTAATTTATCACCATTAACTCAGCCTATTTATATGGGCATGGGCAAAACAGTATGACAAATGGCCTCTGATTTGAAGGACTTTCTGTACTACCTAAGGGAAACGAGCTTTAATAAACCAAAACAAATTAAAGTTAAAAATAAAAAATAATGAAAGCATATACAATAGTTGATGATAATATCAAATATATTATGAATCATAACCTAATTGATGACACAGGCGAGATTTGTAGGTGTTCGGGGAGGGAATGAGCGTAGACAGTAGAAAGATAAAAGCTTCCTAGAAAAGAAGAGGTAGAATCTGTACCAGGTGAGCATCAGGGCGTCCAGTGTAGAGTACCATTCAGAACTTTGCATATAATTTCAAATATTTCTGTCTGCAAATCAATCTTCTTTTTTTTACTTTTGTATTCCTACGTCTGATCAATGAAGTACATGTTTTACTCTATAAAACACTCAGTTGGCTTCTCTCTCTCTAATTAACCGTAATGTCAACATTGAAAAACTTCACCCATTACATGAGAATTCCCTATTAAGGTATAACTTAAGAACACAATTGAGAAAACAGGGATACGATAATGATTCATCATTGTATTTGTTTAATTATTCCACTAAAGGATTTTACTTTCATTAAACTTTAGAAGAAACATTTTTAAAATGACTATTTCATACTTCTGAAAAAGGGTTATTTTTGTTGTCCTGAGTGACAGACAGATATTTAATCAATTATAGCATGCACAACGTTTGTCTAGGAAGTTTAAAGTATCACTTTCAACTAAACAATTATGTAAAAGATGATCTTCAAAATAATAAAACTGAAAGAAAACATCAGATGAACAGGAGAAATGTTCAGAAATCTGATGAGAGCTTTTAATTTTTTCAAGTACTGTAGAGGAGATTGAAACTAGTATCAATAATTATATATGTATGCTTTTATTGGTGTCCATGAGATTGTTAAACAGGACTCAGTTTACCATGTTTCACTTCCTACAAAAGTCAAGAACTAGAGCTCTCCTCCAGCCCATTTCTCTAGGTATTATATATTTCAACTTTTATACTAATCCCTGCCCTCCAGAGAAATACTGCTTTCAAATACCTTATGAATAGAGGCATCCATTATCGGCTAAATAAATGACGGGTAGATATCTTGCCATTATCTAAAAGCTGACCCATTCATTAAAGCCTTCCCGACCAGTAATAATTAGATGTCGCAGCTCAGTGATGTGCAGCATTGTTCAGTTCCCAAGTGTGTATCTCCCTGAAAACATATCCAGATGGGTATCTCCAATGTATCTAAAACATCATTGTACTTATTTAAACTGTTGTAAAAGAAGTAAACACCTTCCTAAACAAGGGAAAATAGTATTTTGAATCCACAAGGAGAAAAGTCTAGAACTTTTGTTTTCACATTTTATTCAATAGCAAATTTCTGATTAGTGCCTATTCACCAAATGTTCAGACCTGAAAGATTCTCAAGTATGTTTTGAAAGTTTTATCTTTCTTTTCATTCATAACTTTAATCTCTTTGGGCAAAAACTTCCTCCATGAGGGACATTCCTACATACACACACACACATGCATACATGTATACATGCATATTGGTCCATTGAGTATCCTTCCAAATGCATATACAATATTGTGGCAATGATTCAAGTACTGAAATAATAGTAAGATAAGGATATGCTATAAGCAGAACAGCTAAAACACTTCATTGAAAATGATATATTTTCGAACCAGTCATTTATACTCCTGGGCATTTTTCCAAGAGAGATGAAGATCTATATCTAAGCAAAAATCTGTCCATAAATGTCTATTGACTCTGCACTCATAATAGCAAAAACAAACAAACAAACAAAATACCTAGAAATATCACTGATTTTATTACTCTCAGTTTTAAATGAGATAATATTTGCAATGTCCTTAGCATCATCAAAGTGTAGAATCTTAATTGAAATGTTTGGGTAGATTTAGTGTCAGTAATAGATTATTTTGATTGGTTATGTCCTAACATGAACTTTCAAATTCATTCCATATCTTGGTTGGAATTTCATGCATCTCTCATGTGTCCCATATTGTCTCTGCTGTCTGAAGTGTCCTTATTTGCCTCAAGACAATGGTGAACTTCCACTAATCTTCTTAACACCCATTTCTTCCTTTAAGAATGCTTCCTTGTAGCCTGATCTGCATGGCTCAGTGGTTGAGCATTGACTGACCAATGAACCAGGAGATCAGGGCTCAATTCCTAGTCTGGGCACATGCCCAAGTTGTGGACTTGAGCCCTAGTGTGGGGCCTGCAGAAGGCAGCTGATCAATAATTCTCTCTCATCATGAGGTTTCTATCTCTTTCTTCCTCTCCCTTTCTCTCTGAAATCAATAATATCTTTTTTAAAAAGGAATGTGTCATTTCATATAATTTTTACTATCTCTACTAGTATAGCTACATGTTCCATCCATTTTATCACTAATATTTCTAACATGTTGCCAGTAAAACACAAATTAATGTCTATTGGACATGTCTATTTATGTGTAAGGTATATCTTCAGTAACCATATAATTTATCATCCATATTGGCGCACTTTTGAAAGTAAAATGTGACAAGCTAACTGATGTAAATCCAGATGATAATTTAGTTCCTTGAACAAATTCACCACTAAATAATCATGTGGATTCTGGGGACCATCTATAATAATACAAGTGTAATATGCTAATTAGACCAAACATCCTTCTGGACGACCTGCGGACGACCTTCCAGACGAAGCCAGGGCTGCAGCCGCAGGATCGAGGCAGCCACCACGGCTATGAAGGAGTGATCCAGTCAGCCGCCAAGGTTGCAAAGGCCTGCTCTTGCATGAATTTCATGCATCAGGCCTCTAGTATATTATACTTAATTATATGTGAGGAGACTAGCAATTCACTTTTTATTTAATCAATGTGTATTCATGTTTATGGAACTTGAATATGCACATGAATCCTTTAACAACTCCATGTACATATACCCTGGTCATTGACTTTTGGTAACTCCTGTGGTACCAGTTAACACGTTTCTGTCCCGCAGTAATTTGTTCCTTCATGCTGGGGGTGGGACTCTGCACAGCACATTTTTGTTTTGCCATCTTGCTCCTATTCAGGCTCCAACAATAATGGACACTTGAGAGAGACTGAGAAGCTGGGGATGGGAGGACGCCCCATTTTCTATTTGACTCCTTTCGTTTAGCAACCTTGCTTCTTCACCACAGCAGTGGCAATTACTTCCAATAGCAGCAGTTGAATCTAGTTTGCAGCTTTTCAACAATAGTCACACACACAGCATCACTGTTCCTCTTCAAATATGCAGGCACGTTGTTCAGTCCCCTCAGCTTCAGAGGTCTGACTCTCTGCCAGCTCGGAGATCCCCAGGACCCTCTCCTCAGAGCTTCCATTTCCAGTTTGTGTAGGACCCTTTCTCCGAGCTTGTACATTTTAATATTCCAAACCACTTTCTTTGTCCCATTTGCCCAAATGGTAGCAGGTGTTTTATGCAATTGCTATCTTCAGGATATCTTATTATTTTCTCCATGTCTTTCCACTTACTTATTCAACACTGTCAACACTAATTAGGAATTATTTGCATTATCTTGTTAAATAACTAAATTATATAGGCACCTTCTACAGGGATAATGTTGCTACATATTCCACAGAATGTGTTTTTTTCTCTCTATGGGATCATGTTCTCACTCTGTTTATTAAATAATTAACTACCAGCATAAAATCAATAACCAGGCCTATGCCGGAAATTTGATATTGGTATTGCTTATGACCTCATTTTGCCATCTGTACCTCCATATCTGAAGGCTCTAAACAGAAAATATTAATATCATAAACTCTAATTTTTCCTGACTGCAAAATCTTATCTTTTTACCTTCATTGTTTTGGTAGCTTCTTTATAAATCATTCCCTTGATTACTTATGTCCTCTTTGAGGTCTTAATCATAAGCAAACATAGTCACAGGAAAAGGAGTTACCATGGACAGAACTTCAGCTTTGTTCTAATATCAACCTTCCTAATACCCAATATTTATTATATTTCTATTTTTAATCTTAATACACAACATAGCAATTACAATGGTAATTTAATATGTAAAAATATACAGAACTGTAAGGTATTAACAGCACTCATGTTATGGTGAATTTCTACACACCTTCCTGTTTTAATCAGTGGAGTGCATTATTTAATTCAGCTCTTTTACTTAACATATTAAAAATAATTATCTATGTTCATATATATTCAGTGTGGAGGCAAACTAGGTTTACAGTTGTTCATATGGAAGATAATACAATAATTAATAAATAAGAATACAAAAATGAACTCTGGTGCTCGGTTTGACAGCATATATGCTAAAATTGGAACAATACAGAGAAGATTAGAATGGCCCCTGAGCAAGGATGACATGCAAATTCATGAAGCATTTCATATTTAAAAAAAAAAAAAAGAACAAGAAATTCTATGTTTCTCATACTCACAACTATAAGCATACTTTTGTCCCACCTGTATTCATAGTGGTCACTCTATGGCTAAAAAATATTCCATTAATTTGGTAAGTAAATATAAATGTAGCTATAGTTCAGCTTCTGGACATTTAATTTGCTTTCACATTGTTTTGTCCATACAACCCACATCATAATGAATATGTTTATAAATAAAGATATATATATATATATATATATATATATGTGTGTGTGTGTGTGTGTGTGTGTGTGTGTGTGTGTATGTATATATATATATATATATATATATATATATATATATATATATATATATACTTTTCTTTGAAATATGTCCTTAGAGAAAATATTGAGTCTGAAAGGATGAAGTAATGTGACTAATAACGTCAAAAAGAATCTGTTATCCTGATGGTTTATCTCTAGGCTCATCCAAGATAGAAAATCAGGCTGGAATTTTTCTATGTAGCCAAAAGATTTTACATCAAAGTTGGTAATAAGAAATTGGAGACTATATTTTTCATGGAAAGCTTATTTGTTGGTAATGCATTTTTCAGACATATGTTTAGTGGGACATGAAAAGGGACAGTCGTATTTGCATTCAATAGTCTAAAAAGTAATTAAGTTATTTTAGACTCTGTCAGCAAGTGAGATCAGGCTGATAAGTAGAGAGGAAGCTGAAGATTCCTAAAAACACTTGAATATTAAAATTCAAACTTACACTTGATAGTCTATTGAGACAGGTACATTATTAACAGATTAGTGTTGTAGATACTCCATGTTATAAGCACATCCTTCTCACTCCCTTGAAGATAAGTGTGGCTATCCATTTTGCTTTCACTGGTTAAATATAAGCTGAAGCAATAAATTTAATAAACTAGGTCAGAGCAGAAGAAGTACCTGGTACATGAAAAAAATTAGGAAGGAAAACAAGAAGGTGTGAGGAATTCAAAAGAAACCAGTGATTAAATGAATTAAGTCCTGATGAAAGAGCAAGGAAAGATCAGATCCAAAACCTGCACTCTTGGAATAGTAATAAAATAGAGATTGTTGGTAAGAGGATTTTCAGTGGTCTGATACAGATAAGAGCTAGATTGGAGTGGATTAAAGAGTGAGTAAAAGTTGAGAACAAGGACATGGATGATTTGTATTGCTTTATCAAGAAGTTTGTTCATAAAGAAAGTGAAATAAATAAAGTGATAGTCATGGACACTGATCTCTTTTTCCTTAGATTATCAAATTTTAAAAAAATGACAACAGCCAACACAACAATAGCTATCCGGTGTGACTGAATCAAAATTATTCCAATTTTTTTTGTCAGATCAGCAAAAACTTTAATACATCTTTTTGGTGTGCTACAGAACTTTAATAATTAGTTTATGTGTGTCATGAGATGAAAAACATTGAAAATTGCTGCTCCAATATGATGGAATGTTCTTCCAAGATTAGGTTATAAATCATTGTGACTTCTTTCTTGTTCACGTTCTCTCTCTTGTTAGCTCCTACTTGCTCAAATTGATGAAGCCAGCTGCCATGTTGTAAGCTGCCTTAAGGAGAGGAATTGAGGACAGTAAGGAACTGAAGCTCCCAGTCCCAGAGCCTGTAAGAAACTGAATTCTGCCCACAACCAACTGAGCTCTGGTGGATCTTGGATCCTATCAATATCAAATAATGATATGGCTACATTCCAGATGACACTTTGATTACAGTCTCATGAGAGTTCCTGAGGCTGAAGACTCAGGTAAATCACTTGCATATTCCTGCCTCATAAATATATGTGCTGTAATATTCTAATTTTTGGATAATTTGTTTTGCAGTAATCAAATACTGCTAAAATATTTCACTAAGACCTAGGACCACCATTTAAAAAAAAAATCAATGAATAAGGCAAGGTTTTTCTGCTTCAAGTCTTTAAAATTTACCACTACATCTTGAATGCAGGAAAAAATATACTTTGGGAACCACTCATCTGATAAAACAAAGAAATCTCAAAATAAAGTATCCTTAATAAGGTTGATTTTTTTTTCCCTTTCATATAACCATAAAGATTACCAAATTGTGCAGAGCTGAACTCGGGTCAGTACAAGCAGCAATGTTGCTGGTGGAAATTGTGTTCTTCCGTGGGATTGCTAGAAAAGCAATCCAAGAACCCACACACAGGAGACTGTGGTATGGCAAGATTAATCCAGAAGGCAGCCCCTGGGTTTCCAATGTCCCATCTCAGCATCCTGCCACGGGAAAGGTCCAACCTTGTCTTCATTAAGGCCAAAACAAAGGCCAGTTTCCAGAGTTTCTGTTTCATTTTGAAACTTAGAACTTTGGAGACCGGCAATTTGCCATGGACCCCCAGTGACTACTAACCCTGCATGGTCACACGTTCCCAGGTGAGAGACAACACAACAGGCAGTGCATTACCCCATGAGACAAAAAGAGCTCTCTTTGTTTCCCTGAGGTTAGGAGCAGGAGCTTTTTAAAATAACCAATCAGCTTCCCAAGCTTTCATGAGCTCCTGATAAGTCCACCCCCCTAGCCAATGATCCCTTTCCCAGGTTAGACTGACAGGCTTCTATGGTCAAGTACCGCCCCCTGTGCCATTTTGATTTTCATTGTGCTTGTACTTACCTCCCTCTGCTGCCTCCCTACAATCAGGGACTGGGAGGTGGGGAAGGGAAGAGTATTAATCCTTGGAGGGGCAAGGGACAGGCTCCTGCTCTTCAGCCCATTAGGTTCAACAATGTCTCATTTCCTTTGCTTCCTTCCTTTATCTAGCTACCTAAGCTAACAGAGACAGCACAATGCAGATTCCATCTACCATGTTCTGCCATCCCTTAAAGTGGTGCCTTATTTCACGTGGTTAAAACTAGCTTACTGCAATTACATGTTTGTCTACCACTGTTGGAAGGGATATGAGGATACAGAGAGTATGGACTTCTCTTATAAAAACATGGCACTGAAATTGTGTACATTTTTTCTGTTCACATACTGGTAGCCAGGACTTAGTCACATGCTACACTAAGCATCAAAGGAATCTTTGAAAGGTAGTTTCAAGCAGGAAAGCCATATTTCCATTGAAACCCTGAAAGCAAGCATGGATTTTGGGAGGCGTGAGCAATGTCTGCTGTAGAAATCAATTCTACATCTAAGACACTGGATATTCCTAAAGAAAGAATAACATAAATTAGGCAGACAAAACACATGAACAGACAAGAGGTCTGACAGAAACTGGCATTTTCAAGAGAAAATGATACACCATGGCTTCGGTGTTGGGTTTTTGAAAGGTATGAATGAGCTTATTAAAATAGTTGAGTTCAGAAAGGTAGCTGGTTGTCTTCGCAGAAGATTTGAAAGCCCTACGAATGAATTTCTGTTCTTAAGCAAAGTGGAAATATTTACTCATTTTGAACAAAAGAGTAAAAGAATAAAATATGTGTTAAGAGGCATTTCAGGAAGTAAAGATTAGGATAGGTTGGACATGAAGATAATTTTAATCCATGTTATAATCTGTAGTTAAATTTTTAGGCACATTAGAAATAGAACCATGAAAGTGAGAAAGAAGACATGACGTTTTAAAGCTTTTATTTGAAACAGAATAGACTAAAACAGGATATGGTAGAATAGAAACAATACCACAAACAACATGATATAACATAACATACATAACATAGCACAGCATAGCGTAATATAACATAACAGCTGAATATAAGGAATAAGCCAGAGTGAAAATTTGACTATGACTCCAAAGTTCCCAGACTAAAATTCTCTCTGAACAGCAACTCTTTTGGGAGGAAGTAGTACAATAGAAATAATTGCTATTTTTTGTTTGTTTGTTTGTTGTTGTTTTTAAAGGAGATAATGAGTGCTGTTCGGATTATGCAGAGTCTCAAGTATCTATGGTATGATCTGACAGAAATCTGTGACTAAAATAGTAAATTATATTTTAGTTTGCCCATGTTTATTGCCTTGGCTTTATTTTAGAGCACGATACATTTATTATGCTAGGTTGATTGATCTAGGAGTCAGTCTTTCACCAGGCCAGTATCTCCAGAACCTATTTCCCAGTTAATGCATTTCTCTAGCTATTTTTCTCCCCATCAGCATCTGTTGGGCAATGAAGCACAAAAATTGCATATGGTGCCTTAATTTTAATACAGAAATATATTCTGCTTTACTGTTGTACTTATTGTCTTTCTTTTCCTGGAAGCTTATTTGATTGAATTTTTTGGCTCTAATTAAGAAAGAAATAAACCAGTTTTTACCTTAAATAATGATTTTCCATTACTTGCTCTTCTCAAATAATATGAACTATGCACCTAACCAGACAGAAATTAAATTGCTTTGGGAGATTCGGAACAATACTGTTAGGATTTATTTCCTTTAAATAATAACTTTAAATGCTGGTAGGGAGAAATAAGGAGAACCAAAAGAAAATTATATATTGTAATAATAATGAGTTCTAAGAAATTGCTTCAGATTTGAAATGTCTTCATTTATTCCATCAATGAACTAATATAATGCCCTGTTAGACAAGGTCTTTATACCAATTATATAAGGTTAATTGTATAAATTAGCATACCTAATCTAATAAAAACAGCACTAAGTGGAGGAATAATGAGTTATCAAATGGAATGCATTAAATGTGTCTCTTTTTATCTACTAATAAAAGCAATAACCTTTTAAACATTAAATGAAATAACCATTATTTATAAGTATTTTGTTTTTTTAGATAGTGAGAGAAATATATATGAATCATGCTATTTGCACTTTATTCTTAATTTTGTATACCATAATGATGTTCTCTTAGATCAAAATACTTGGATATATATAAAAAAAAAAAACACTATCCAATCTATAATAATAAAAGCATAATATGCTAATTAGATCGGATGTCCTTCCAGATGTCCTTCCATCCTTCCGAATGAAGCCGGGGCTATGAGGGAAGCCTGGGTCCCGGGTCCAGAGGGAAGCTGGTGCCGGCCGCCAGGGGAAGGAAGGCCTACTCTTGCACGAATTTCATGCATCAGGCCTTTTGTTATTAGATAAAGATGCATGGATCAGCCTAAAGGATAGCAAAGAATATTTAGAATTCTCTTTCTATATTGTATTCTTAACAATGGCTTGCTTGATTTTGGCAACCATACAGAAAACTGTCAAATGCCAGAGGACAATTAAGATATTTCCCAATTGATCTCCAAAATTGTACTATATAACCATTGTGGTTCAGTCACAGTTACTTCCCATTGTTCGAAAGTGAGATGTTCTCTCATGACTATAAATTTGCTGATTTTCTTTACCCCTTCCTGTATTGCCATAGCTCTCTTTTCTCTGTTTGAGTTCTTATCACCATTTTCTTCCACATGCAATTTTTCTACTACTCTTCTTCCTTCTTTTTACCCCTCTCCTCTTTATCCTTCTTTTCTTTCTTTATGTCACTGGAGTTTTTATCTTCTATGGTTACCAAATTCATTTGCTAACAGACCACTTCATCATAAATAATTCTGCATCTCTCTGTGCAAATTGAAAGCTATGCTTTTATTTTGCTATGCCATCAATCACTGTCTGTCTTGGGCTATGATTTCTTGCATAGATATGAGCCTCTTGTCTAAGCTATGAAGATGTGAAAGAGACTGACTGTGTTTCATTCACATTTTTCTTCCTTAGTATCTAGCCCTAAAACTTTCTTATGTTTAGTCTTTAATAAGTACTTGATGAAATACACTGAATATACATGGTAAGTTACTGGCAAGGAAGACCTACTACATTTAAAATGAGTGCTTTTTAAATAAAATAAATTATATTGTACCTTTCAATTTATAAAACAAAACAAAACAAAAACACTAACAGGAATAGCTAAAATTCTATTTTCATTCTATTTTCACTGTGTTTTCTAATTAACATTAGTAGCTTGGAGAATTGAGTAGAACATTTTATTTATTTATTTATTTATTTTAGAAAGTGAGTTCATGAGTACTCCAATGGAGAAAAGAGAATGCTTCTTTTTAGATCAGAAAGAAATAATACAATTATTGGTAGTAATTTGGGGGGGGGGGGGTGGAAGAACAGTGGAGGGAAAGTCATATAGGAAAATTAAAGTAACAGGGAGAATTATTATATTGATAAAGGAAACTATTTAAGGGTACAGGTAAAAACATTAAGATGAAGTGACTTCATGAGAAATAGAAGGAAAATAAATTAAAATGCACAAAACAAATAGCACATTGTTTTTAGTGCAACACAAATAGAAACTGATATGAGACAAAATTACAAAGCTCTAATTATTTTTTATTCTGTAATAAAGAGTGCCTAATGGTAGTGTTAATAAAATTATGTTTTAAAAAATAATTTACAATCTTTAGCAATTTAAAGACTACATTTGTGAAATAGGAGTGATATGAATACCTAGATCATAGGAATGTTCTGAGAAGTAAATGTTTAGTGTCTTATAGCTATTAATAGGACTATCATATTAAAAATATGCAAAATGATAGTTCAACTTTACTGACTTCATTTAAAATGTCTCCTTTGAATCTAATGTGAGTATCAGCAGAAAAAGGGAAAGAATCAGGAAGTAGTCCATATTTTGGAAAATACTTTAGAAGAAAGACAATGACCTTTCTCTCATATGTAGGCTAATTCTAACTTTTTCTGAAGTGTGGGCAGTATGAATTTTCATTTGTTTTTAAAGAATTTTGTTTAAATCAAAGATCTTTATACATCTAGACTTTTTTCAGAGCAAATACAAAAATTATCAATAAAAATAAAGACTATTATTAACAAATAACTTGTGATGTCTGTCACAAACACAGTGTGTTAAGATATGGCCCTTGACAATATGACCAGTTTGTTGGCATCTGTCTGTACAATGTATTTTAACATGATAACAAGCCTCATGCACCCAATATGCATGTGAGCTTCTTGAGGTGAATATTCACATTATCTACATTTGTATTTTCTTCAGTGACTAGCATAATATTGTATACAAAGTCAATAAGTAACCAATATTTATTCCTTCCCTCTTCTACAGATGAGTGGGTTGACCAATAAGAGCTAATAGAAACTATGTCTGGAGACTTTGTACTGTAGGAGTTTGCTTGTTTGCATTCTCTGGTGACTATTCTCTGAGGCAAACCAGAGATACTGACAACTGGAAAGCAACGGTAAATTAATTAGATATTAAGTTATTTTCTTTGAAGTAAAAAAAAAAAACCTGCCAAGTATAAGACAAAAACAAGAGCATCAATGGGAAGAAATATCATCCATAATTGTATCACATTCAAAACTTATCATTTTGATTGAAACACTAGAAGTGTGAATAGAAGACTGTCATTTCCCAATTATCACTTTACACATCATCATTCACTTTATCATTTGTATTTTCTTGCCCTTGACTCTGATTTTCCAATTCACTCCATCCAAAATACTTTTCTGCTTTACCTCATGAAAGTGCCACCCCATAAAGAACAAACTCCATCTATACTAATAAAAGCCTAGGTGGCCCTCACACCCTCACATGATGCCCTTATGTCATCACAATATGGCCACGCCCACATTGTCACAAGATGGCTGCCACAAGATGGCCAGCATGGGAGGGCAGTTGTGGGCAATCAGGCTGGCAGGGGAGGGCAGTTGGGGGCGAACAGGTCAGCAGGGGAGGGCAGCTGGGGACGATCAGGCCGGTAAGGGAGGGCAGTCGGACATCTCTCTCATAACCCAGGACTGCTGGCTCCCAACCGCTCGCCTGCCTGCCTGCCTGCCTGATTGCCCCTAACCGCTTCTGCCTGCCAGCCTGATCACCCCCTAACCACTCCCCTGCCAGCCTGATCAATGCCTAACTGCTCCCCTGCCAGCCCAATTGCCCCTAACTGCCCTCCCTTGCAGGCCTGGTCCCTCCCAACTGCTCTCCCCTGCAGGCCTGGATCCCCCCCCACCCCAACTGTCCTCTCCTACAGGCCTGGTTGCCCCCAACTGCCCTCCCTTGCAGTCCTGGTCCCTCCCAACTGCCCTCCCCTGCTGGCCTGATAGCCCACAATTGCCCTCCCCTGCTGTCCATCTTGTGGCGGCCATCTTGTTGTCCACATGGGGGTGGCCATCTTTGACCATATGGGGGTGGCCATCTTGTGAGTTGGAGTGATGGTCAATTTGCATATTCCCTCTTTATTATATAGGATAGGTTCTTTGGCTTATCTCTTTTCATTCCCCCTCCCACAGATATATCAGTCTTTTCCAGGCCTCCATCTCACTTATTTGTGGAATCTAATGAACAAAATGAATTGATCAACAAAATAACACCCTAGGCATGGTATTCTTTTTTTTTTTTTTTTTTTTAGTTAAAATGTACAAGAAGATCATCCCTAAAAGCAATTCAATCATGGGAAATGAGTATATTTAACTAGGGATATCATCCTGATGAATAATTGAGAATCTGTGCAGAAGAAGAATATATATTGGATAAGCAAGGAGCAGAATCTGTGACACCATCTACTGTTACACCTCAAAGAATATATACTCCTTATATCCTTTATCCTTTTGATAAACCTCAGCTATCTAATTGGGATTCCCCTTTGCTTTTAAATATTCTTACATTGGTCCTATTTGTATAAAATAAATACCACATTCAAGCACTTATTCTTCTGAAGCTACTTTTTGTACCACCATTTGCAATCAAGCATACCTGATGAGGTTGTTGAATCCAAGTCTCTATTTTTTTGTCTCTCATTTATTCAAAAGCCTAAATCAATCAGGTTTTTCACCCACTTTCATGCATCAGCTTTCACTGTGATTTTTGGAAATCCATTCATCCTCTTCCTTGACCACTTTTACCTCTTGAAACTATTGACCACTATCTTCATAAAATATAATCCTCTCTTGGTTTACTTAACAAAACAATTATCTGACATTTCAACCCACTTTTCCAGCTTTCGTATCTCTTTTTTGGAAGCTGTTATTATTCTACACAATCCTTACATATTGTTTTTCTTCAAGGTCACACTATATTTCCAGGTATATTAGCTTCATAGGTCTTCTAATACATTCACTTTTTTGTTCCACAAACATTTACTTAACCACCTGTGGCAAGCACTCTTTCAAGTGCCAGAGTTTGAACAAATCCTACAAAAATACATGACCCCATAAAGATTACATTTTACTTCAGGAAAGAGCTAATACACAAGAAGAATAATTAAAATGTATAGTACACTGTGAAGTTACAAGCACCAAGGAGTAAAAAGAAAACAGAGATATGGAATAGGCATTGTCAGGTGGAAGGAGTAAATTTTTAGTCAATAAAGGAAATGCCTCAGAGATAGTGATATTTGATAAATGTGAAGCAGGTAAGAGAGTAGAGTTATGTGTATGTCTAGTATAATATAATTCTAAAGGGAGGAACCTAGAGAACATTTTAAAGAAACCGTATACAGAGTTTCAATTGCATTCCATAGAGAGGTAATAACTTTTTGAGTGTATAAATGCATCTTCATGATCATAATTCCACAAGACATATATAATATAAAATTTTTATAGTCCATAAAACATAATTTACTTAGATTATTTTCAGTCATATTTTAATTCTTAATAATGATTCATGTATATTATAAATTAAATCTAAAATATAACTAATACATTATGATACAAAATATATAAATAAAAATAAAAAGCATAAATATAAATATGAAATAAATGTAAACATAAAGTAAATGTAAAATATATGAAATAAAAATATAAAATGCATTAAAATATAATTAATAATTCAGTTTACTAACACTTTTAGATTCTGTGATTAAAAGGAGAAAACTAGAAATTTTATAGGGTGTATTTTAAATACTTTATCAAATCATACATATATGTTCTAATATCTTGAAAGATCATTTGGAATTCCTTTTATAATCTTACCTATTCTATTGTCTGTACCTCTCTCTTCTCTATCTTTTATGTTTTAGAGACCAAAAAAATAACTATAGCTTTTAAACCAAAGAACTTAAGAAGATATTTATGTAAGCATAAGGTTCTTGGTCTCTCATATGTTTTGCTCTTAAATCATTTTAATCTTAACTTTCTATACTAGTGATGATTTCAGCCAAGGCTGAGGTTAGAGCATTGGGTCTAGGCATATCTTTTTCCCTGAAGTTCAAGTGACAGCTTATTTTGTCACTCCTTAGTGACAAAATTCCAGAGTATTGATTATAGTGTGGTTAGTCAGTCAAAGGCCTCAGATATTTTTGTGGGAAACTTTTGTATCTATAAATGCTATACAATTTTACAAAGCAATCAGCCCCACCAGCTAGAAATCAGTCTGGTCTGGCACACTCTTCAGGTCACTCATTACTCTACAAGCACTGGGTTGTGGTAAGTGAATAAGGAATCCTCAGAGATTGATGATCCACTGTGACCAATGTGTTTGTAGTTAAGACCTTCTCTTCATTTGACTTATACTTTCATTTAGTTTAAAGTAATATATGGCCTCCTACTTAAATACTTTTTTTGATGATTTTTGCCAAACATTTTTATTAAAATATATATATATATACTAGAGGCCTGGTGCACGAAATTTGTACTCTGGGGGGATGGGGTGTCCCTCAGCCCAACCTGCACCATCTCCAATCTGGGACCCACCCTTGGGATGTTTAAACAGGCAGTCGGACATCCCTTTCACATCCAGGATTGCTGGCTCCCAACTGCTTGCCTGCCTGCCTGATTGCCCCTAACTGCTTCTGCCTGCCAGCCTGATCACCCCCTAACCACTCCCCTACCAGCCTGATCGACACCTAACTGCTCCCCTGCCAGCCCGATCGTCCCCAATTGCCCTCCCCTGACAACCCGGTCACCCCCAAATACCCTCCCCTGCATATTCGCTCTTTATTAGATAGGGTTTTTTCTTTAACATATTGGACAGCCCTAACTGGTTTGGCTAGGTGGATGGAGCATCAGCCTGCAGACTCAAGGGTCACAGGTTCGATTCTGGTCAAGGGCATGTACCTTGGTTGAGGACACATACCCATGGGGAGTGTGCAGGAGGCAGCTGATCGACGTTTCTCTGTCATAGATGTTTCTAGCTCTCTATCCCTTTCCCTTCCTCTCTGTAAAAAAGTCAATAAAATATATTTAAAAAAAAAACATTTAATATTCCTCCATATCTGCCTGGCTGGTATGACTCAGTGGTTGAGACCCCAGGCTGCCACCACTGGGAGGGGGATCATGGCATGGGGGTGCGTGCCCCTGCCGGACTGAGACCCAAGCCCAGGCTGCTGCCGCTGGGAGGGGATCGGGCTGTGGGAGTGAATTTGTTTTTGTTTTTTTATAAAGGGTCAGGAAGGCCTCTGGGCAGCATTCCACCAGGCCGCTTACTCTGCAGGCTCTCAGCGGCAGCCCTCCCTGAGACTGGGGGACTCCGTCGGGCTGAGAGGACTGGGCGCCACCATCTTGTGGCTATGGGCACTGCCATTTTGGTCACGGAGTGATGGTTAATTTGCATGTTACTCTTTTATTAGATAGGAGATATATATATATATCCTATCTAATAAAGAGGGAATATGCTAATTGACCATCACTCTGTCACAAAGATGGCTGCACCCACAGCTGAGGCCAAGTTCCCATAAGGAGCCTTAATGAGCAATCAGCAGGGACCTGAGGCTACTCTCTCCCCCACCCCTGTGGGGCTTGACAGGGGACTTCAGGCAAGCCCACCATCCGGCGGGGCTTGATGGGGGACCTCAAGGTGTGCTTCCCGTCCTGGTGCTGGGCTAGGGGACCTCAGGCTGCTCCCCCTGCCCCAGCACCAGGCCAGGGGACCACAGGCTGCACCCCCCACTAGGTGGGGCTTGACAGGGGACTTCAGGCCATGCTCCCTGCCCCAGAACCCATCCAGGGGACCTGAGACTGTGCCCCTCTGCCTGTCTGGGCTTGACAGGGGACCTCAGGCTGTGCCCCCCACCAAGCGGGGCTTGATGGGGGACCTCAAGGTGCACCCCCAGTGCTGGGTTGGGGGAACTGAGGCCATTCCCCCACCCAGCAGAGTTTGACAGGAGACCTGAGGCTGCACCCCCCTGCTGGTGGGGCTTGACAGGGGACCTGAGGCTGCGCCCCCCCTGGTGCTGGGCTGGGGGACCTGAGGCTTCACCCCCCCTCCTGGAGGGGCTTGACGGGGGACCTCAGGCCACGCCCCCCCATCCTGGCACCAGGCCAGGGACCTGAGGCTACATCCCCTGCCTGGCAGAGCTTGACAAGGGTGGGACTGGCTGGGTCTGGACCTAGTCCAATGTGGGGGGGCTGGCTGGGTGTGGGTCTCACACAATTTTGAGGTGCATGTGGGTGGGCAGGGACTTGACTCTGGGTCCTGTGGTGAGCCTCAAACTCTGGCAGGAGGAAGGTTTTCATATACATTTTACTAATTTTCTTTCATCTCTGACACTTCTATTATAGAGAAAGGGCAAATAGCAATATTAAATTATTTCCTCTAATTAATCCCCCTTTAATGTGCATGAATTTTGTGCACCGGGTCATTAGTATATATATATGAGCCCACGCTGGTTTGGTACAATGGATAGAGCATCGGCCTGAGAACTGAAGGGTCGCAGATTTGATTTTGGTCAAGAGCACATGCCCGGGTTGCGGGCTCGAACCTGAATAGGCAGTGCGCAGGAGGCAGCCAATTAGCGACTCTCTCTCATCATTAATGTTTCTATCTCTCTCTCCCTCTCCCTTCTTCTCTAAAATCAATTAAAAAATAGATGTATTTAAAAAATAAAAAGGCTCTATGCCTTTAAAAAAAAAACGAAGAGATAATTTTGAATTTATTGTTAACCCCAAATAATAATTTTATTTAAGATTGCTCTCTTAGGTTAAATAATAATGGTACTGCTGTCTATTAATCTCCTTCAGAAGGATGCAATAATGCATTTTTCATTTTGGGGGGAATGATTTATATAGTATGTAGATATGATTAGCTAGTTATACTTTTTCAATCGAAATGTGAATAGTCATTACATTCACATTTCTAATGTCAGGGCAAATAAGTTGGTGCTGTTGACCCTCAAGGTGTGAACAGAAATTATTTTTTCAGACAGTTAAAGTGAGATAAAAAAATGTAGCTACAGATTCTTTAACTTTTTTGTATATAAAGCCCTAATAATAGGATTCAATATATATATGCTAGAGGCCTGATGCATGAAAATCGTGCAAGGGGCTCAGCCCTCGCAGGCCCGGCTTCATCTGGAAGGTCGTCCAGAAGGACGTCCGGAAGGATGTTCGGCTATCTGGTCTAATTAGCATATTGCCCTTTTATTATTATAGATAATTGATTTTGAAAATGTCCCCTTTAGACCAGCTTGTGGGTTAATTTTCTAATCCAAATAAAAATGGAAATATATTTGAAAGATGAAGTTAACAAAATAAAACCTTCTTAAGGTAAATATATTTGACTATTTCTGAAGCTACTTTCTGTGACTTGCTGATCAATAAAATAAGCTTCCTTTAGATAATTTTAGAAACAGAGGGTAAAAAGGAAATTTAGAGGTTAGTTTATCTGCCTCATCCACCCAGAAGCCTAGCCTTACTGCTATTTGTCTGTTAAACTTTTATTGCTCATATGAACAAATGTTTGCACAAAGGGTAATAACAAACGTGGGAACATTATCTTGAATGTATCCTCCTCCACACTTAATAGTTTAATTGCCTTTAAATACATTTCTTAATTTCATTGGTTATTTTTTTTGCCTTTAGCCTATAAACATATGTCCTAAAGGGCTAAACTTGCCTTTAAATGTAAAGCTGAAATTTATAAGTTACAGGTCTAATATTTGAGCTTAATGTATTTGTCAATATTAGTTACTAAGCCTAAGTGCACCCATTGTCTTCCCAAATGAGAAAGCTGCTGCTCCGCAGAATTAGCTAAATCATTCTCACAACTCTTCCTATTTCCTATTAATGCTAATTCACCTCTAAGAACATATAAAATTCCACCTCCTAACATGTGGTTTCTGCAACTTCATTTGCTCAAGGTCAGAGTTTCCTCATTACATTTACCTCATATCCTTATTTGTATGCCCATCAACTTGGTATCTCAGGTCAGATTGCTTCAAAACTATTTATATCATACTCTGAAAACCTCAGGTGTTTGTTTCTATAGAGTCCTATATTGCTCTGCACACAATGGATCTAAATATTATTTGAGATTCCGAGTCTATCACTGATTTCACAGATGTTATCTCCCTACTCCACAACACTTTCTAGGTTCATCTCACGTTGGGTCAGTTCTTCACCTGGTGTAGTGATAGAGTGATCCAGGCTTTCATCCAACAAGGGTCTGTGACTTTGTATTTCTCAATCTTTGTCAGGTAATGGTTCCATCAGGTATACATTCAAGAGTATTACAGAAAAAGAAGAGAGAGAACCTATGGACATGGACAACAGTGTGATGCTTGTGTGGGTGGGGCGGGGGGGGGAAGGGTGGAGGTGGAAGAGAGCATAAAGGCTATAAATGGTGATGGAACAAAAATAAAATAACTTTTTTTTAAAGTATCATGGAACATGAAAACAGCAAGGGGTTTCCCAGTGAAACCTGAGTTCTAGGCATGCTTGTAGGTCTTTTGGTATAATACCATACCTACCTCTTCATAATCATATGAATATACTACCCATGCCAGTACTATAACTTACGTGTCCTCCTTCTAACACACCAGCTTTCAATACTCAAAGTGACAGGAAAATGTCATTCCTTTAGATTTAGGGTAATCTTTACTGTATTCTTGGATGAAGGGCTCTGCATAGAAAGCAGGACATTTAACCCATCAGAACATTGAGTACCAAGGATAGAAAGCATATATTTAAGAAGAAAGTCAATGTGAGTGAGAAGGAGGCTTATTCTACCACGTTTTTCCTAAAATATGTCAATTGAAGTAAAACATTATGTATCTGGACTTGATTAGATGCATTTACTACAATTCTGAGATAGCTTCCCCATCTCTCAACGTGTTTACCTTGAATTGGCAACTTAGCTGAGCCTTCAATAGGCCACTCTACCATTCTTTAAATCAGGTTGCTTCTAGTGATGTGTTATATATGATAGGAATTGTCATCTATACCATGTGCCAATCATGGCACTTTTCCACCATTAAATAGGTAGGTACCTTGATCTGAGACAATATTATATGACATTCTATGTCAGTAAATGTAATTTTATTGTAAACCCTGAGACACTGCTATTGGAAAAGACATTTCAGGCAGAAAAGGCAAACCCATACTTGGATCAGCTATCACTTCTTATGAGAACAAATTACTACTTTTGCCAAAGTGGAAAGGGTATAATTAAATTAAATTGAATCCAATTTACTGATCACCTGGAAGGATAGTCCAAAGGAGAGTTTGTACAAATCTCTTTCAGTAAACATTGCATATATGGCAAAGCAGCTAGAAATACAACTTAAGTTTACTGTGTTTCATTTTTGAGGGGAGGGTGAAAAACAGATGAATTAAAAGGAATACAATGGGGAACCACAAACCTTACAACCTTTAAAATCATGGGTTGCATTGGAGATTTCAACAATTTCTCCCAGGATGAGGTACTATTTTTTACATACTCACTTGGTAGAGCGAAATGGGGAGCAGTCCAGGAGACTTCAATTTGATCCTTCTTATTAGATTTATTTGGGTGACATTGGTTAATAAAATTACATAGGTTTTTAAAAAATATTTTTTTATTGATTTCAGAGAGGAAAAGAGAGGGAGAGAGAGAGAAAGAGAGACAAACATCAAAGATGAGAGAATCATTGATTGGCTGCCTCCCGAGTGCTCCCCATCGGGCACTGAGCTTGTAACCTGGGCATGTGCCCCGTCTGGGAATTGAACCATGACCTCCTGGTTCATAGGTTGATGCTCAAACACTGAGCCACACCGACCAGGCAAATTATATAGGTTTTAATTGTACAATTCTATATGTATATACAATGGAATACAATTTAGAAATAAGTAAAAAAATGACATGATTTCATTCATATGTGGGATATAAAACTGAAAGCAACAAATGAACATCCAGAAAAACAAACAAACAAAAATTTACAGACAAGGACAACAATATGGTAATTACCAGAGAGAAAGGGGATTGGGGAGGTGGTAAAGGTAAAGGAGAGCCAAATATATGGTGATGGAAGATTTTACTTTGGGTGATAAACACATAGTGCAATCAATATACAGATTATGTATTATAGATGAAATATTGTCATTTACCACTACATGGATGGACCTTTAGACTATCACATAAGCAAAATATGGTAAATGACAATATTTCATCTTCTCTTATTTCTAAATTGTATTCCATTATATATACATATAGGTACTAAACTTGGGTCTTAAAGAAGATTTTATGAATTTGACCTCAAAGGCAAGGGAAGTAAAAGCAAATAAAAATGAATGGGGTTATTCCAACCTAAAAAGCTCCTGCACAGCAAAATAAACCATCACAAAACAAAAGGGCAACCAACTGAATGGGAGAGATATTTGCAAACAACACTTCCAATAAGGCGTTAATATCCAAAATATATAAAGAACTCATACAACTTAACAATAACAGAAAAACAATCAAATTAAAAAACGGGCAGAGGACCTGATAAGACACTTTTCCCAAGAAGACATACAAATGGCTAACGGGTATTTGAAAAGATGAAATACAAATGAAAACTGTAATGAGATACCACCTCACACCTCACACCTGTTAGAATGGCTATTGTTAGCTATACAAGTAGTAACAAGTGTTGAAGAGTTTGTGGAAGAACAAGAACCCTCATTGAAAGTTAGTGAGAATGTGAACTGGTACAGTCACTATGGAAAACAGTATGGAGGATCCTTCAAATTTATGAAAAGAGTTTACCACATTACCTGGCAACCCCTCCCCTGGGTATCTACCTGAACATTTTTAAAAGATTTATTCATAAAAACATATGTAGCCCTATGTTCATTGTGGCCAAGACATGCTAACAACCAAGTTATTCTTTGATTAAGGTGACCAGACGTCGCGCTTTTGGCGGGACAGTCCCGATTTTTAACAATTTGTCCCGCGTCCCGCGGCGTTTTAAAAAAGTCCCGATTTTTGGAAAGAATGTACGACAAGCTAGGGAACGGTGGGAGAACGGGAAGGGAATATATGGTTTTCGGCAGCCATGTGGCTATTTAGCCAGGATATGAGTTTTATATTATTTTTGTTAATTTTATAATGTTAAACTTTAATAATAACAAATAATTGTTGAGAACTGATTATCAAGAACTGCTTATCAAAGTTCGTATTGTTGATCAGTTGTTAGAATTCGACCACCATTGTTTGGACTTAATGAACAATGGCATTTTTTGGGATTGGCAACGACGAAAACATTTTGTAACTGTCTCTCAGACGATACACATCGTACTGCGTGCTAGTAAGCTAGTTAAACAAGTTATGTCATTACAAATCAGCTATTCAGATAATTTAGGTAAGTAATTTATTTATTTATTTCATAAATACATAAATTTTCTTGAATTTAGCAGATAGTACTCATATTATTTATATTTTATAGTGGCAGCAAAAAGTCTAGCACCGGCCTTGAAAATGACACTTACGACTTATGTTACGGCAAATTCAGAGGAAAAATAATACGTTAGTATTGTTATTATTTAGAAAGAAATATAGGATTAAAATAATTTTAAAAATATAGTTACTTTATAACAATCAAATTAATTTAATTTATAAACTAACAATAAAATATGTTCATATAATTATGTACCTACTTACTGTGTTTTTAAGCAATATGTATATAATAATTTATAATATAATTTTAAATTATTTTTTTAGATTTTTAACATAATGAGTAAGAAAAGAGGATGCAAATTCAACGATGATCTAAGAAGTGAATTTCCTTTTATTAAAAAAACCAAAAGCGATTACAATACAGACCAAATTTTTAATCAAGAACCACCCCCTCCCAGGCCGAAATCGGTTTGGCTCAGTGGATAGAGCGTCGGCCTGCGGACTCAGGGTCCCAGGTTCGATTCTGGTCAAGGGCATGTACCTTGGTTGTGGGCACATCCCCAGTAGGGGGTGTGCAAGAGGCAGCTGATCGATGTTTCTCTCTCATCGATGTTTCTAACTCTCTATCCCTCTCTCTTCCTCTCTGTAAAAAATCAATAAAGTATATTAAAAAAAAAAAAAGAAAACCTCTCCCCCTCCCCCGGTCAATGGTGTCCTGCTTTACCAATGTTAAAATCTGGTCACCTTAGATTGTATAAAGAAGATGTACAATTTGGCCCTTTTTTACATCCTCTTTGTACTTCTCAGATCAGGAAGCCACTGTTAGAACTCTTCTAACAGCCAAATATATCCATTCTAATTATGCATTAAAGTACCAAGTAAATAAACACAAACTGGGTCTTTATATCGACTGTATCTAATGTGAGATGTTTGTGCCAGAAATCCATATATTACCATGAGGCCCCCTCTCACCAGAAGACCATAAGAGCAATTCAGGGACCTTGGTATCAGTGCTAGATGAGACTATGCATAAAATATACTTAAAATATCTGGTATTCTTTTTTTCCCAATGGTCTTTTTTTGAGTAGGGCTTAAAAGGCATTGAATTGTGCTTTCTCAAGAAACCCAGCCTCCACCTCAATTAGAATTTTTTGAGTGTGATAACAGGGTTAGATAGAAAAAGTGAATGAAAGGCAGCAATTGTTTCTCTGGGGAAGATGACTCAGATTTCTTTTTTACTACCTCTATTATTTTAAATCACACAAATGAAGCAACATTCTAGATGATAGTCTATTTTGCCCTTAGCCCTTCTCTTTGTCCTGCTAAATAACCCTTGTTTTATTTGGATAATTCCCCCCCCAAAAAAATTTTAAGAATGAACTCCCCTATTTTGTTTCTCCTATTCTTACCCACTCTAGCCCAAAATATTCTATCATGCAATCTTTTTAGGTACTTAAAAATGATTTAGTTAAAGGACCCCAAATAACACACAAGTTTGTTTTTGGCACCTTTACCAATTTTCTGCCATTTTATTTTAACCTAAATCTTACATTATTCTGTGTGAAAAGAAGGCTCATACTACTGCTTTATAATAATATTCAAATAGAGCATTCAACTAAAAAATAGAACATTTTATTTGAAACAGCAAATAGTCATTTGAAATGTGTTTACATTTTACTCTTGTAGATAACAGGTAGTGCACAGAATATTTAAAACTGGAAGAATTTAGATGAAGCTATTTTGTCTTAAATATATCAAAATGATAAATCATTTAATATACTATTGACATCAATTATCATTTGTACATAATTATGATGGCAAACAGATAATTTAAAGAACTTATTTTTTAGGTTAAGTGTATCCTTTTAATGGAATACATTAGTATCCAGTTTAGATATTTAAATAATTCTCTTTAAAAATGAGGTTCACATCCATTCATTTTTTTTTGTTTCATTAGAGTAATGCTACTTTTATTTCATACTTCTTTAACAAGTTCTTTCCTTATGTTCACTCCCTGTGATTAATAAAAAGTCCCAGAAATGTATAAAATTCTGACCTAGATAAAATATCTTTTATATTCCAGGCTAGAAACACCTATGTTAACCATTCCCATTTGAATTTTTAAATATGACCCATTTACTTAATATTATATGCTGAAATGAAAGCTGTTGCTGAAGGGCTTCAGCTACATGAAGAGGTATGGAAGATCACAGGGTGTATGATCAGTCACCATTTCCTGCAAGCTGCAGAAGCCATGCAGGGCACCTGTAGCCATGGAAACATTAATTGTTCACTTCATGTTGTATCAGGGCACAAATATATTAAAATTATATTGATTGTGATTTTGTTTCCATTCTGAAAGGAACCTGTGGGATGTCTTCTGCATATCCTCTGGCCTTGGGCAAAGGTTATCTGCTTGGTTTTCCTATCTATGCAAGGCAAAAAACTAAGATCCAGCCAAGGTGACAGAGCCAAGCATAATTTTTCATATCAGATGTTTCTTAGAAGTATGCAATGTGCAAGCAATCAGCGTTAATACTTTAACATTCTTAGTCTTAAGTATCAAGCTGCAACCTACTTTTCTCTAATACACTTCAAACCATATGGTTGTTTCTGTTACTGGTGTCAATTTGGTTGTGTGGGCAATACTTAGGCACAACATAAGACATTTTCATTGATTCTTAAAAGGTCTTTATTCACACTTGAGCTAAAGCAGCTGGTCGAGGGTTAGGGAGCACTTGAGTCACCAAATCTCTAGATATTGCTTTCTGCTGCACCATCTGTGCCCTGTTAAATATTCTTGATTTTTGCCAAGTTTGGGCCAATTTATATGTTAAATCAGTTACTGAAATCAGGATCCAAGAAGCTTCAGGGAGAAAAAATGATATTCAACTGCATAACTCTTATACATTAATCATTACTATTAGAGTGGGAAGATCAAATACTGCCACTCAAAAGATTGTTGTGAGAAACCAGCCTCCCTGGATTTTGGAAGGACCGTGAATGTGAATAATATTTCAACATCATTCACCCCAGAGAAATGTACCCCATCCTAGTCTTTTAGAATAGTGAGTGAGTTCTGTATGGGATGCTCTAAGATGACACAGAATCAATTATTTCACAAATGCTTTTTAATCTTCTATGCACTATAGCTTAGAAAAACCTAACATGGTGACTAATTACTTTGGTAGCCTAACAACTTTACTGTCTTGTAGCTGGCACCAGCTCCCGTAACACAGACTAGCCAGTATTAACTTCCCACTTGAAGAAGCATAAAATTCTAAAGTGCCACATGGAACAATGGCTCAAGTTAGGAAAACTACTGTCCTACTTTTGCCATACATACTGATTTTCAACAATGAATAAAACTGTCTTGTTATTCCCAAATTAAAAAGGATATAAAAGTGAAAGCACATTACATATTTAGATTTTTTATTAAACTAGAACGTTTCACAAAACTAATCTAACTGGACATTTCTTTAATGCAAAGATCAAAATATTCTGAGTAATGACATTGATTTAGCTAATATTTGCCAATTATATTCTATGTGGCCAGTGCCCTACTGAAAAAATTAATTCATTGTCTCCTCCAACCCACCTCAAATCATATGAGTATACATCCCAAACTCTATAAGACATTTCAGATCTTATACATGAGATAGTAAGAAAGTATTTATTGGCATCAAGATTTTTTAAAATTCACTCACTCCCAAAAGTGCCTGTTAAATCATATACACATGTCTTAATCATAGGTTCAACAATTGTCTAACATTGTTATCTGAGACTACAACCTCTGACATTTCATACTATGAAGCACTGAGACTATATCTTATTTTTTTATGTTGCCCTGAAGTGATTAGTAATGCATTCGATAAAGATATAGCATTCAATATATTGCCCACATAAAATCAAAGATATGAATGATGATTGACTGCCAAAATATCAAAGCAAATTGCCAAAGCTTATCTCTATAATTATTTGAAGATCAGCCAAGTTTTCAATATTTACAGTTAAAACAGCAATGTTCTCTAGGATTAAATGTTTAGTTTTGTTTGCTACAAGTAAAGCTAGAAATCCCTAGTGTCTGCTGAGATGGTCAGACATATCAGTCATGATTGTCAAGATTCATATAATTCTCTCATGTTTCAAAGTATTCTAGGAATAAGGGAGGCTATATTAAATAAAACCTGAATAAGCCAAAGAGTTTAGGCTTTTAAGTTTGTTTTTAAATTCCAGAAAGAGGAACATATATACTTTTTGGAGGTAGTAAATGTAATTTCACAAAATTCAATATGATCTAAAAGCTCCTGAGAACCTACCATAAAACTGGAAAATTTTACTGAGTTTATACAGTTTCTTAAGGCTAGAATAGTTAACTGTATTTTAAAATTAAAAATTAAAAAAAAACAGGCATTACAGATGATTTTTGTTTAAAAACACAACTTTCCCAGTTTATTTTGTGACTGATAAGAAGAAAGATAGCAAAGGTGGAGAACAATACATATTTTTACATAGAAGTATGAAATTACCCAAAATGTTTCCTGTAAGACAATCACAGTCAGTAGATACCATGCCCTCAATCAGTAAAGCTAGATATAAGTAAATGACAATGATACTTCATCAGTTAGAAATGCCAAAGTGGGTTTTAAAGGCTGATGGTGGTGGTGTGATCATTATGTTCCATAATTTATTATAATGTCATTTAATATTTTATTAAGGATTTATAAAGTATCATCTCTAAAAATAATATCAAACTTCTAAATATTAAAAATTTATGATGTTTAATAGTATACATTATTTATTAATGGATAATTAATAGCCAGTTTCTATAATATTTACTGATGGTAAATGAATACAAAAGAACTTTTGGTTTGGCTCTATATCACTCACAGGCAGCCACTAAACTTAATATAAAGAGACAATGCCATTAACACTTCTTAAATAACCTATGTTTCTATATATAAATAACACAAAACTTATTCCATTTTAACTTGCTATGATTTTCAAAATTTAGACATTGAAATCTTGGTCAATAAAAAAATACAAAAATACTTGTTAGGTAAGCTTTAAATACATACACATACATTATTGATTCAAAATTATGACATATGTTTGAATATTAAAACTAAAAATACATTATCTATAAAAAGTCAAACTTACTATTTCCTCTTCACTATCTTTTGATATTTTTCTCTTCTCTTTGCTCCTTGCTAGCACTTCTTTTTAACATTCTCCCTGCTTATCTTCCTTCTAACTTTTTTATCTTCCCTCCAAATTTTGTTATGTTACTTAAAATATAAAACAAAGAACATCCCTCCAAATACACTAAATATAAAATGGACACCAAACAATGCAGATTTTATCTAAATATAATAATAAAAGCATAATATACTAATTAGACTAGACAACCTTCCGTACAACCTTCCAGATGAAGCCATGGCAGCAGGGGGTGGAGGCAGAGGCAGCCAACATGGTGGTAGGGGCTGAGCCCCTTGCATAAATTTCGTGCATCAGGCCTCTAGTATATAAAAGGCTAAGTGACCGACTGTCTGTCCGACTGACCAGCCAGTACATATGAAGTGCACTGGCATTTTAAAAATAAATGCGCAATACATATAAAGCCCTCACTGGCGCCAATCACCTGGGTGTGTTTCAATCTGTCATTGTTGATTGTGAATTTGGTTGACACTTCTATTATAGAGAAAGGCCAAATAGCAATATTAAAATATTTCTTTGAATTAATTTCATTTCAATGTCCACGAATCTGTGCACCGTGCCACTAGTATACTTATAATAAATTTAAAATAATTTTCATAGTTTTTTTATTTATAACTCAGTATGCTAATATCCATCACAATCTTTTTGGATTTATGTATCTCATCTTTTTTAACATAATTTTAGAATATTATTTTGGTGTTTTAAGATTTTCATTGCTGTCTTAAAGCTACAGAATGAATCTTCAATGATTTTGCAAAAATATAATTATTGGTGGCCCTAACCGGTTTGGCTCAGTGGATAGAGCGTCGGCCTGTGGACTGAAAGGTCCCAGGTTCGATTCCGGTCAAGGGCATGTATGTTGGTTGTGGGCAACATTCCCAGTGGGAGGTGTGCAGGAGGCAGCTGATCGATGTCCCTCTCTCATCGATGTTTCTAGCTCTCTATCCCTCTCCCTTCCTCTCTGTAAAAAATCAATAAAATATATTTAAAATATATAGATGTAAATATTGGTAATGTTTAAAATCTGTTATCACCCTGGCCGGGTAGCTCAGTTGGTTAGAGCATTGTCCTGATATGCCAAGGTTGTGGGCTTCACCCCCTGTCATGGCACATACAAGAAGCAACCAATGAATGCATAATTAACTGGAACAACAAATCAATGTTTCTCTCTCTAAAAAATAAATATAAAAAAAAACTTTAAAAAATATCTCTTATCTAAAAACAGGTATTAATGTTGAGACAAGTAAAATAAAACTCACTGATAGAATGATGGTTTGTAATATTTTGAACAGCTGTTAAAAATATAGACTTTTGAGAAAATTTGATTGTCCCAGTTTATAATTTGTTCTATATTACAAGACAATTAGGAATGTTTATTAAGGAAATTAATTTAGTTCCATATTGCATATTTAAGATATCAGTTTCTTTGCTGTTTTGTGCAGAATTTATTTTTAAAAGAAATAAAACATTTCAAAAGTATTATGGATATAAAATTTTCACAACGAATTAGAAAAAATAAAACACAGTGGAGTGTTCCATAGGTATGTGACCATGGTCACATTGTATGAAAAGAATGTTTTGATAGAAGTGAAATGGCCAATGTCATATATTAATGCTATCCTGTAGTGAATAATAAAGCATCGTTTTCTACAGAGACCAAAATGATCTTTGGATTCATAGGACATAATAGTAGGAGAAAATTGGCACATCTACATGGACAGTGATAGTGATGAGTTGTGATTAATTTGTTCAATGGTGTCTTTAATTCAGATTAACAAGAAAAAGAAAGCTAATAGAACAAACTAAAAATTTAGAACACTTCAAAACCCATGTCTTTCTTAAAATACTAACAGTTAATAAAAATAACAATGCTGTATAAGTTACTTTTAAGTATGCAGTCTTCATCTTGAGTTAAGTATCTGAACATAAGTGTTCAGGAATATAGACTGATGTTTACTTATAGAAATTAATATGTGCACTAACATCTGAAATGTAGCATATGAGATTTTGATCAGAATTTGTGAAAATCTTTTAATCTGAAGTAATGGATGGGGTAAATTGTAAGTAAATCAAATTCTATGCAATCTGGATCAATATGAGATTACCATTTCCAATAATAAAACTGTCTTATTAGAAAAAAAAATAATTTTAATAAATATAGACAACTTCATCAACCCTAAGGTATTAAAACATACAGTTGTTGTTCTTATTTAACAAAACAAAAATTAAAGTATTTCCAGTCATACTTATATTTCTAAAGGACATTATGATTAAAATGAGAGTTCAATAGCTCAATTTCTAAAGAAGTTAAATATCTAAGGAGTGTTAAACAAGCAAACAAACAAAAAATACTTTCTTAATTAAATACACATGAGCCTTTAAAACACTTTTAAAATATTTCTAGAGAGTCATAATATGGCCCTAGCAGGTTTGGTTCTGTGTATAGAGCATCAGCCTGCAGACTGAAGGGTCCACGGTTCCATTCTGGTAAAGGGCACATTGCTTGGGTTGCAGGCTGATCCCCAGTAGGGGGTGTATAGGAGGCAGCCAATCTGATTCTCTCTCATCATTGATGTTACTATCTCTCTCCCTCTACCTTCCTCTCTAAAATCAATAAAAGTATATTTAAAAAATAAGTCATATATGTATTTGCAAATAAGATAAATGACTGCATAATAAAAAGAGAGGAGGAATATTTTAGTACCATGAAAGAAACTATGTTATACCAAGTGCAGTATTAAAAAAGAAAGATGAACATATACACCTTGACTCATGGATCTCTTACTGAATAATTAGAAGGATAGTGTGAACATTAACTGAGTTATGTAATACTAAGTAGACATTTTCCTGAAAAACATGAGCATGATTAATACAACAAAATTAATATCCTCTCTAATAAAATGTATTATGCAAATTAACCATCACTCCGCTACATAAGCCATGCCCACCAGCCAAGCCACGCCCACCAGCCAATCAGGGCGAGCATGCAAATTAACCCCAGCCAAGATGGCTACAGATACAGAGAACAAGGTTTCCCAGGTAACAGAGGAAGCCAAGCTTTCCATAGCCGTTGCAGGCCCAGGCCTCCACTCAAGCTACAAAGTTTCAATTATAGAAGGTAAACAAATTCAAACAAATGGTGGCAGAATGGAGCTTGAGAGAGCAAGACAGGGTTGCCGGCGGCAACAGGGGAAGCAAAGCTTTCCGCACACCCTGGCCGGGCCCACCCACTTAAGGCTACAAAGTTTCAATTGTAGAAGAATTAAAATAAATTCCAGATACCAGGGCTTCCACTTGGGTCGCCTTGGGTCGGGGGTGTGGCCGGCCTGCAAACCACCACAGGCCCCTCGCCCAGGCCGCCCACGCCCCAAGGGAACCCCCACCCTGATCCGGGACACCCTTCAGGGCAAACCAGCTGGCCCCCACCCCTGTATCAGGCCTCTATCCTATCTAATAAAAGAGTAATATTGACCATCACTCCAACACACAATATGGCTGAGAGCAGATTGACCATCACTCCAACACACAATATGGCTGCCCCCATGTGGTCAAAGGTCCTGCCCCCATGTGGACACAAGATGGCCACCACAAGATGGCCAACAGGAGAGGGCAGTTGAGAGGGACCAGGCTTGCAAGGGAGGGCAGTTGGAGGTGATCAACCCTGCAGGAGAGGGTAGTTAGGGGTGACCAGGCCGGCGGCAGAGGAGGGAAGTTGGGGGCAAACAGGCTGGCAGGGGAGCAGTTAAGCATCAACCAGGCTGGCAGCGGAGTGGTTAGGGGGTGATCAGGCTGGCAGGCAGAAGCAGTTAGGGGCAATCAGGAAGGCAGGCAGGCAGGCAGTTGGGAGCCAGCAGTCCTGGATTGTGAGAGGGATGTCCGACTGCCCATTTAGATCGGGCCTAAATGGGCAGTCAGACATCCCTCCAGGAGTCCCAGTTTGGAGAGGGTACAGTCTGGGCTGAGGGACAACCCCCGTCCATGCACGAATTTCGTGCACCGGGCTTCTAGTTTAGATATAAAGTGGTAAATTGGCACCAGGATCAGAGAGACACAGATGTAAGAGAAATAAGAATTCATGTTTGAAAGCTGTAATGATGAAGAAATAATTTAACAAAACGTTTTAAAAAGATGAGATTTTAGTTTATTATCTTTTTCTTTTTTTAAAAAAATTTATTTTTATAGATTTTAGAGAGAGAGGAAGGAAGAGGGAGAGATAGAAACATTGATGAGAACAGTCAATTGGCTGCCTCCTGCACACCCCACACTGGGGATTAAGCCCTGACCTGAACCCAACTTAGGACATTTTGGTTCATGGGTTGATGCTCAACCACTAAGCCACATCAGCTGGGCTATAGTTACTACATTTTTTTTTTTTTTTGGTTATTACCTTTTCTTATTTTCCTTTTTTCTAAATTTATCTTATAAAATAGGAGCAACCCCACTACACACTGGCATCCTATTTTATAGAAAAGTGAGGCTCAGAGCAGTGAACTCATTGTCTCACATTCATGCAGATAGTAAGAGCAAACCAACGTTTAAGACTCTAAGGCTTAAGCTATTTAAAATCATCGTTACTCTAAGAAAGAGTTGTTTAAAATAAATGAAAAGAACTAGGGTAAAATATTGTTATTAAAATGTTCAATAAATATTACTTGAATGAGTTAATAGAGCTAAGAGTGATATGGTTTAATGATCACTACTACATTAAAAGCTAGATTAAAATATCCAGATCTTATAAATATGACTCACAGGGATATTGGAAGGTCATCAACATATATCTAAATAAGTGTTTAGAAACGAAAACATATATAGATTCAGAAATTAATGAAAATCTGATTTATATTTTGGAGAGAGTGAATTAAAAGTTGATATATGGAGGTTTAATGCAGCTACAGGTGATGACTTGCAGTTAGAGCTTGACAGAAATTTCCAACAAGGTTATTATTGAATACAGGCCATCAAACAGCTATAGGCAGATGCAATGTTTGTCTCCAAATCCTGGAGACAAGATTCAAGGCTTGTCTATACCGGGGTTATGATGGAGAGCACTACAGCACAGAAGTTTAATTTGCCTGTGCCCTCAGAAAGATATCTTCAAAACAAAACAAGGAAGTGTTTTGTTTTTCCTTTTAGCTACCAGCCTATTGGTAGGATGTTTTTATTTCATAGTGTGCTGTGATGTCAGGAACTCTATGTGAGATTGGAATTTGACATTGATACCTGTTCTGCTTGTCTGCAGAATGTAGAAGATGTATTTGCTTTGATCTTGGCTACAGCTGAAGCATTCTGGCTCCTACTTCATCCTCTCTCCTAAGTATTGGAAATCTAGACCTGCATTAGGGTGTGGGAAAATGTCCTTCCCATGCGATTCACTAGCCTGACAATGGATAATAAATACCCACCAAAATATCTTACTAGACAATGGAAGTACAGCAACTAGAGCTAAGTTTGTTAAGAAGAAATAAACTCTAATAATATAGTTAACATTTGTGAGTGTTCAGGGAAGAGTAATATGGAGAGGGAAAGGTGTAGCTCTGAAGGAGCAATGAAGACATGCAATTAATTTCATCATTTGGATACATATTTAGTGTAATTTGAGTGAACACAAAGCAGTTATTTTTATTGTAAGTTACAGGAAAATAAAAACAATACAGCAAAGAAAACAACAAGAAACTCAATAGATACTGAAATAAAAAATTTAAGTTACAAAGAATTAAGGAAAAAAATAAGTTCTTCTGTTTTCATATATAATTAGAAACTGAGATAGGAAAAATAATTTCAGAATAAAATAAATTCTGATTGTAAACCAAAGGACTGAGAAACCTTAGAAATGTATTTAATTTAAAAAAAAAATCAAAAAGCCCTTTTTAAAATTATGGGTCAGAGTCTTAATTAAGGCAATATTAAAATGTGTTTTAAGAGAGACCAAGGACTCATAGATTAATAAAATAAAATTACTAAAAAGCACAAAGATCATCACAAAAACTGGATCTTCTCCAAGAAAATTTAGCATGACAAAGTAGATCAATTTAAAAACTTCATCTACTATGTTAGAACGCCAGTTTTAATGAAGCAAAACTATGAAGCATTTATTTGATGAAGCTAGTTTGAGAATTTTTAAATCTGATTAACAACTACAAAATTGCATTTTGAGGTATCCTAACCTATAAGATGCTATCAGTTATAGGACTTATATTGGGTCATTCCCTGCCTTTTCATATATATATATATATACATACACACACACACACATATATACACACACACACACACACACACACACACACACATATATGTTAATTCTTATTCAAATATATTTCAAATATATTTTCACATCAATATATTGGTAAGTAACTTCTTCTTAAATATTAAAGTTTGATATAAACTCTTCAATAAATAGCTTTGAGAAACATATAACATACTAAAAAACCCACAAACATTAAATATGACCAAATTTAAGCCAAAGACTAGTTATGAAAGTGGTTATGCTATTTCCATTCAATTCAGTTATTTACTGAGAACTTTCTATGTGTCAGGAACAACTAGAATTGTGATAATGAATTAAGACCATAGTTGTTGCATCTCATTGAACTTTCATTCCAAACAGATGTATTTTGTATTAGTTGCATAATTTGTTGGTAACTGAAAGCAGTTTTCATACTTTTGACATTTTTCTCTTATCCAAATTAAATCTAAGAAATGAACTCCCTTTTGAAATTAACCTTTTGCTGATTTTTGCCAAGTTTGGGCCAATTTATATGTTAAATCAGTTACTGAAATCAGGATCCAAGAAGCTTCAGGGAGAAAAAATGATATTCAACTGCATAACTCTTATACATTAATCATTACTATTAGAGTGGGAAGATCAAATACTGCCACTCAAAAGATTGTTGTGAGAAACCAGCCTCCCTGGATTTTGGAAGGACCGTGAATGTGAATAATATTTCAACATCATTCACCCCAGAGAAATGTACCCCATCCTAGTCTTTTAGAATAGTGAGTGAGTTCTGTATGGGATGCTCTAAGATGACACAGAATCAATTATTTCACAAATGCTTTTTAATCTTCTATGCACTATAGCTTAGAAAAACCTAACATGGTGACTAATTACTTTGGTAGCCTAACAACTTTACTGTCTTGTAGCTGGCACCAGCTCCCGTAACACAGACTAGCCAGTATTAACTTCCCACTTGAAGAAGCATAAAATTCTAAAGTGCCACATGGAACAATGGCTCAAGTTAGGAAAACTACTGTCCTACTTTTGCCATACATACTGATTTTCAACAATGAATAAAACTGTCTTGTTATTCCCAAATTAAAAAGGATATAAAAGTGAAAGCACATTACATATTTAGATTTTTTATTAAACTAGAACGTTTCACAAAACTAATCTAACTGGACATTTCTTTAATGCAAAGATCAAAATATTCTGAGTAATGACATTGATTTAGCTAATATTTGCCAATTATATTCTATGTGGCCAGTGCCCTACTGAAAAAATTAATTCATTGTCTCCTCCAACCCACCTCAAATCATATGAGTATACATCCCAAACTCTATAAGACATTTCAGATCTTATACATGAGATAGTAAGAAAGTATTTATTGGCATCAAGATTTTTTAAAATTCACTCACTCCCAAAAGTGCCTGTTAAATCATATACACATGTCTTAATCATAGGTTCAACAATTGTCTAACATTGTTATCTGAGACTACAACCTCTGACATTTCATACTATGAAGCACTGAGACTATATCTTATTTTTTTATGTTGCCCTGAAGTGATTAGTAATGCATTCGATAAAGATATAGCATTCAATATATTGCCCACATAAAATCAAAGATATGAATGATGATTGACTGCCAAAATATCAAAGCAAATTGCCAAAGCTTATCTCTATAATTATTTGAAGATCAGCCAAGTTTTCAATATTTACAGTTAAAACAGCAATGTTCTCTAGGATTAAATGTTTAGTTTTGTTTGCTACAAGTAAAGCTAGAAATCCCTAGTGTCTGCTGAGATGGTCAGACATATCAGTCATGATTGTCAAGATTCATATAATTCTCTCATGTTTCAAAGTATTCTAGGAATAAGGGAGGCTATATTAAATAAAACCTGAATAAGCCAAAGAGTTTAGGCTTTTAAGTTTGTTTTTAAATTCCAGAAAGAGGAACATATATACTTTTTGGAGGTAGTAAATGTAATTTCACAAAATTCAATATGATCTAAAAGCTCCTGAGAACCTACCATAAAACTGGAAAATTTTACTGAGTTTATACAGTTTCTTAAGGCTAGAATAGTTAACTGTATTTTAAAATTAAAAATTAAAAAAAAACAGGCATTACAGATGATTTTTGTTTAAAAACACAACTTTCCCAGTTTATTTTGTGACTGATAAGAAGAAAGATAGCAAAGGTGGAGAACAATACATATTTTTACATAGAAGTATGAAATTACCCAAAATGTTTCCTGTAAGACAATCACAGTCAGTAGATACCATGCCCTCAATCAGTAAAGCTAGATATAAGTAAATGACAATGATACTTCATCAGTTAGAAATGACCAAAGTGGGTTTTAAAGGCTGATGGTGGTGGTGTGATCATTATGTTCCATAATTTATTATAATGTCATTTAATATTTTATTAAGGATTTATAAAGTATCATCTCTAAAAATAATATCAAACTTCTAAATATATTAAAAATTTATGATGTTTAATAGTATACATTATTTATTAATGGATAATTAATAGCCAGTTTCTATAATATTTACTGATGGTAAATGAATACAAAAGAACTTTTGGTTTGGCTCTATATCACTCACAGGCAGCCACTAAACTTAATATAAAGAGACAATGCCATTAACACTTCTTAAATAACCTATGTTTCTATATATAAATAACACAAAACTTATTCCATTTTAACTTGCTATGATTTTCAAAATTTAGACATTGAAATCTTGGTCAATAAAAAAATACAAAAATACTTGTTAGGTAAGCTTTAAATACATACACATACATTATTGATTCAAAATTATGACATATGTTTGAATATTAAAACTAAAAATACATTATCTATAAAAAGTCAAACTTACTATTTCCTCTTCACTATCTTTTGATATTTTTCTCTTCTCTTTGCTCCTTGCTAGCACTTCTTTTTAACATTCTCCCTGCTTATCTTCCTTCTAACTTTTTTATCTTCCCTCCAAATTTTGTTATGTTACTTAAAATATAAAACAAAGAACATCCCTCCAAATACACTAAATATAAAATGGACACCAAACAATGCAGATTTTATCTAAATATAATAATAAAAGCATAATATACTAATTAGACTAGACAACCTTCCGTACAACCTTCCAGATGAAGCCATGGCAGCAGGGGGTGGAGGCAGAGGCAGCCAACATGGTGGTAGGGGCTGAGCCCCTTGCATAAATTTCGTGCATCAGGCCTCTAGTATATAAAAGGCTAAGTGACCGACTGTCTGTCCGACTGACCAGCCAGTACATATGAAGTGCACTGGCATTTTAAAAATAAATGCGCAATACATATAAAGCCCTCACTGGCGCCAATCACCTGGGTGTGTTTCAATCTGTCATTGTTGATTGTGAATTTGGTTGACACTTCTATTATAGAGAAAGGCCAAATAGCAATATTAAAATATTTCTTTGAATTAATTTCATTTCAATGTCCACGAATCTGTGCACCGTGCCACTAGTATACTTATAATAAATTTAAAATAATTTTCATAGTTTTTTATTTATAACTCAGTATGCTAATATCCATCACAATCTTTTTGGATTTATGTATCTCATCTTTTTTAACATAATTTTAGAATATTATTTTGGTGTTTTAAGATTTTCATTGCTGTCTTAAAGCTACAGAATGAATCTTCAATGATTTTGCAAAAATATAATTATTGGTGGCCCTAACCGGTTTGGCTCAGTGGATAGAGCGTCGGCCTGTGGACTGAAAGGTCCCAGGTTCGATTCCGGTCAAGGGCATGTATGTTGGTTGTGGGCAACATTCCCAGTGGGAGGTGTGCAGGAGGCAGCTGATCGATGTCCCTCTCTCATCGATGTTTCTAGCTCTCTATCCCTCTCCCTTCCTCTCTGTAAAAAATCAATAAAATATATTTAAAATATATAGATGTAAATATTGGTAATGTTTAAAATCTGTTATCACCCTGGCCGGGTAGCTCAGTTGGTTAGAGCATTGTCCTGATATGCCAAGGTTGTGGGCTTCACCCCCTGTCATGGCACATACAAGAAGCAACCAATGAATGCATAATTAACTGGAACAACAAATCAATGTTTCTCTCTCTAAAAAATAAATATAAAAAAAAACTTTAAAAAATATCTCTTATCTAAAAACAGGTATTAATGTTGAGACAAGTAAAATAAAACTCACTGATAGAATGATGGTTTGTAATATTTTGAACAGCTGTTAAAAATATAGACTTTTGAGAAAATTTGATTGTCCCAGTTTATAATTTGTTCTATATTACAAGACAATTAGGAATGTTTATTAAGGAAATTAATTTAGTTCCATATTGCATATTTAAGATATCAGTTTCTTTGCTGTTTTGTGCAGAATTTATTTTTAAAAGAAATAAAACATTTCAAAAGTATTATGGATATAAAATTTTCACAACGAATTAGAAAAAAATAAAACACAGTGGAGTGTTCCATAGGTATGTGACCATGGTCACATTGTATGAAAAGAATGTTTTGATAGAAGTGAAATGGCCAATGTCATATATTAATGCTATCCTGTAGTGAATAATAAAGCATCGTTTTCTACAGAGACCAAAATGATCTTTGGATTCATAGGACATAATAGTAGGAGAAAATTGGCACATCTACATGGACAGTGATAGTGATGAGTTGTGATTAATTTGTTCAATGGTGTCTTTAATTCAGATTAACAAGAAAAAGAAAGCTAATAGAACAAACTAAAAATTTAGAACACTTCAAAACCCATGTCTTTCTTAAAATACTAACAGTTAATAAAAATAACAATGCTGTATAAGTTACTTTTAAGTATGCAGTCTTCATCTTGAGTTAAGTATCTGAACATAAGTGTTCAGGAATATAGACTGATGTTTACTTATAGAAATTAATATGTGCACTAACATCTGAAATGTAGCATATGAGATTTTGATCAGAATTTGTGAAAATCTTTTAATCTGAAGTAATGGATGGGGTAAATTGTAAGTAAATCAAATTCTATGCAATCTGGATCAATATGAGATTACCATTTCCAATAATAAAACTGTCTTATTAGAAAAAAATAATTTTAATAAATATAGACAACTTCATCAACCCTAAGGTATTAAAACATACAGTTGTTGTTCTTATTTAACAAAACAAAAATTAAAGTATTTCCAGTCATACTTATATTTCTAAAGGACATTATGATTAAAATGAGAGTTCAATAGCTCAATTTCTAAAGAAGTTAAATATCTAAGGAGTGTTAAACAAGCAAACAAACAAAAAATACTTTCTTAATTAAATACACATGAGCCTTTAAAACACTTTTAAAATATTTCTAGAGAGTCATAATATGGCCCTAGCAGGTTTGGTTCTGTGTATAGAGCATCAGCCTGCAGACTGAAGGGTCCACGGTTCCATTCTGGTAAAGGGCACATTGCTTGGGTTGCAGGCTGATCCCCAGTAGGGGGTGTATAGGAGGCAGCCAATCTGATTCTCTCTCATCATTGATGTTACTATCTCTCTCCCTCTACCTTCCTCTCTAAAATCAATAAAAGTATATTTAAAAAATAAGTCATATATGTATTTGCAAATAAGATAAATGACTGCATAATAAAAAGAGAGGAGGAATATTTTAGTACCATGAAAGAAACTATGTTATACCAAGTGCAGTATTAAAAAAGAAAGATGAACATATACACCTTGACTCATGGATCTCTTACTGAATAATTAGAAGGATAGTGTGAACATTAACTGAGTTATGTAATACTAAGTAGACATTTTCCTGAAAAACATGAGCATGATTAATACAACAAAATTAATATCCTCTCTAATAAAATGTATTATGCAAATTAACCATCACTCCGCTACATAAGCCATGCCCACCAGCCAAGCCACGCCCACCAGCCAATCAGGGCGAGCATGCAAATTAACCCCAGCCAAGATGGCTACAGATACAGAGAACAAGGTTTCCCAGGTAACAGAGGAAGCCAAGCTTTCCATAGCCGTTGCAGGCCCAGGCCTCCACTCAAGCTACAAAGTTTCAATTATAGAAGGTAAACAAATTCAAACAAATGGTGGCAGAATGGAGCTTGAGAGAGCAAGACAGGGTTGCCGGCGGCAACAGGGGAAGCAAAGCTTTCCGCACACCCTGGCCGGGCCCACCCACTTAAGGCTACAAAGTTTCAATTGTAGAAGGAAAATAAATTCCAGATACCAGGGCTTCCACTTGGGTCGCCAGGGGGTGTGGCCGGCCTGCAAACCACCACAGGCCCCTCGCCCAGGCCGCCCACGCCCCAAGGGAACCCCCACCCTGATCCGGGACACCCTTCAGGGCAAACCAGCTGGCCCCCACCCCTGTATCAGGCCTCTATCCTATCTAATAAAAGAGTAATATTGACCATCACTCCAACACACAATATGGCTGAGAGCAGATTGACCATCACTCCAACACACAATATGGCTGCCCCCATGTGGTCAAAGGTCCTGCCCCCATGTGGACACAAGATGGCCACCACAAGATGGCCAACAGGAGAGGGCAGTTGAGAGGGACCAGGCTTGCAAGGGAGGGCAGTTGGAGGTGATCAACCCTGCAGGAGAGGGTAGTTAGGGGTGACCAGGCCGGCAGAGGAGGGAAGTTGGGGGCAAACAGGCTGGCAGGGGAGCAGTTAAGCATCAACCAGGCTGGCAGCGGAGTGGTTAGGGGGTGATCAGGCTGGCAGGCAGAAGCAGTTAGGGGCAATCAGGAAGGCAGGCAGGCAGGCAGTTGGGAGCCAGCAGTCCTGGATTGTGAGAGGGATGTCCGACTGCCCATTTAGATCGGGCCTAAATGGGCAGTCAGACATCCCTCCAGGAGTCCCAGTTTGGAGAGGGTACAGTCTGGGCTGAGGGACAACCCCCGTCCATGCACGAATTTCGTGCACCGGGCTTCTAGTTTAGATATAAAGTGGTAAATTGGCACCAGGATCAGAGAGACACAGATGTAAGAGAAATAAGAATTCATGTTTGAAAGCTGTAATGATGAAGAAATAATTTAACAAAACGTTTTAAAAAGATGAGATTTTAGTTTATTATCTTTTTCTTTTTTAAAAAAATTTATTTTTATAGATTTTAGAGAGAGAGGAAGGAAGAGGGAGAGATAGAAACATTGATGAGAACAGTCAATTGGCTGCCTCCTGCACACCCCACACTGGGGATTAAGCCCTGACCTGAACCCAACTTAGGACATTTTGGTTCATGGGTTGATGCTCAACCACTAAGCCACATCAGCTGGGCTATAGTTACTACATTTTTTTTTTTTTTTGGTTATTACCTTTTCTTATTTTCCTTTTTTCTAAATTTATCTTATAAAATAGGAGCAACCCCACTACACACTGGCATCCTATTTTATAGAAAAGTGAGGCTCAGAGCAGTGAACTCATTGTCTCACATTCATGCAGATAGTAAGAGCAAACCAACGTTTAAGACTCTAAGGCTTAAGCTATTTAAAATCATCGTTACTCTAAGAAAGAGTTGTTTAAAATAAATGAAAAGAACTAGGGTAAAATATTGTTATTAAAATGTTCAATAAATATTACTTGAATGAGTTAATAGAGCTAAGAGTGATATGGTTTAATGAGTCACTACATTAAAAGCTAGATTAAAATATCCAGATCTTATAAATATGACTCACAGGGATATTGGAAGGTCATCAACATATATCTAAATAAGTGTTTAGAAACGAAAACATATATAGATTCAGAAATTAATGAAAATCTGATTTATATTTTGGAGAGAGTGAATTAAAAGTTGATATATGGAGGTTTAATGCAGCTACAGGTGATGACTTGCAGTTAGAGCTTGACAGAAATTTCCAACAAGGTTATTATTGAATACAGGCCATCAAACAGCTATAGGCAGATGCAATGTTTGTCTCCAAATCCTGGAGACAAGATTCAAGGCTTGTCTATACCGGGGTTATGATGGAGAGCACTACAGCACAGAAGTTTAATTTGCCTGTGCCCTCAGAAAGATATCTTCAAAACAAGGAAGTGTTTTGTTTTTCCTTTTAGCTACCAGCCTATTGGTAGGATGTTTTTATTTCATAGTGTGCTGTGATGTCAGGAACTCTATGTGAGATTGGAATTTGACATTGATACCTGTTCTGCTTGTCTGCAGAATGTAGAAGATGTATTTGCTTTGATCTTGGCTACAGCTGAAGCATTCTGGCTCCTACTTCATCCTCTCTCCTAAGTATTGGAAATCTAGACCTGCATTAGGGTGTGGGAAAATGTCCTTCCCATGCGATTCACTAGCCTGACAATGGATAATAAATACCCACCAAAATATCTTACTAGACAATGGAAGTACAGCAACTAGAGCTAAGTTTGTTAAGAAGAAATAAACTCTAATAATATAGTTAACATTTGTGAGTGTTCAGGGAAGAGTAATATGGAGAGGGAAAGGTGTAGCTCTGAAGGAGCAATGAAGACATGCAATTAATTTCATCATTTGGATACATATTTAGTGTAATTTGAGTGAACACAAAGCAGTTATTTTTATTGTAAGTTACAGGAAAATAAAAACAATACAGCAAAGAAAACAACAAGAAACTCAATAGATACTGAAATAAAAAATTTAAGTTACAAAGAATTAAGGAAAAAAATAAGTTCTTCTGTTTTCATATATAATTAGAAACTGAGATAGGAAAAATAATTTCAGAATAAAATAAATTCTGATTGTAAAACCAAAGGACTGAGAAACCTTAGAAATGTATTTAATTTAAAAAAAAAATCAAAAAGCCCTTTTTAAAATTATGGGTCAGAGTCTTAATTAAGGCAATATTAAAATGTGTTTTAAGAGAGACCAAGGACTCATAGATTAATAAAATAAAATTACTAAAAAGCACAAAGATCATCACAAAAACTGGATCTTCTCCAAGAAAATTTAGCATGACAAAGTAGATCAATTTAAAAACTTCATCTACTATGTTAGAACGCCAGTTTTAATGAAGCAAAACTATGAAGCATTTATTTGATGAAGCTAGTTTGAGAATTTTTAAATCTGATTAACAACTACAAAATTGCATTTTGAGGTATCCTAACCTATAAGATGCTATCAGTTATAGGACTTATATTGGGTCATTCCCTGCCTTTTCATATATATATATATATATATACATACACACACACACACATATACACACACACACACACACACACACACACACACACACACATATATGTTAATTCTTATTCAAATATATTTCAAATATATTTTCACATCAATATATTGGTAAGTAACTTCTTCTTAAATATTAAAGTTTGATATAAACTCTTCAATAAATAGCTTTTTGAGAAACATATAACATACTAAAAAAAACCCACAAACATTAAATATGACCAAATTTAAGCCAAAGACTAGTTATGAAAGTGGTTATGCTATTTCCATTCAATTCAGTTATTTACTGAGAACTTTCTATGTGTCAGGAACAACTAGAATTGTGATAATGAATTAAGACCATAGTTGTTGCATCTCATTGAACTTTCATTCCAAACAGATGTATTTTGTATTAGTTGCATAATTTGTTGGTAACTGAAAGCAGTTTTCATACTTTTGACATTTTTCTCTTATCCAAATTAAATCTAAGAAATGAACTCCCTTTTGAAATTAACCTTTTGCTGATTTTTGTAGGAAAGTTTCCAAAAATACAGAGCAGGTTAAAATAATACAAAGATCACCTAGATTCATCTATCAATACTGTTCACGTTTGCTTTAACATCGATCTGTATTACCTCTATCTTTCATCATGTATCTAATCTCCTTATATATTTTTATTTATTTATTCAATTATCTTCACCATTTTTATTTTTAGAATCATTTCCAAGTAAGTACTTCATATTCAAATTTGTTGAACATTACTCACTCAAGAAACATACATTAGGTTCTTAAATCTCTTTAGATACTTAAAAATAATATAAGTATTTCTTTACTATTGATTTTTTTAAAAAGCAAGGTCATTGTTTTATAGCCTATACTGAAGTCTGGATTTTTCTGCTTCTATATTTTTAGTGTTGTTCAATTTGTTCTTCCATGCACTGTATTCTTTATAAACTGGAACATAGGTCTAAACATGGATCAGATTCAGGTTACACATCTTTGGAGCAAAATGTACCATCATAGTTAATTGACTTGCTCATTGAACTTTATGAAGAGTCATTTACTATAAGGTTGTCCTACCACTAATCATACTAAATTGGATCTCTTGATTTAATTGAAGACAGTGAGATCTTTTCATTACCTCTACTATTAGTAACAGTTAGGATGATGTTTAACCCACTAATGATATGTTCTTGATATAATTGTTTTGTAGGTCAAATCATACAAATTTTGTTAATTTATCTTATCTCTTTCTCCTTAGTTATTAGTTAATGTTCTTTATATAGGATGAGAGCTAATCTCACAGAGTTTTGGTAAACAACAATGCTTTCTTTTAAAGTAAGATATAAACATGATGCTTTTTTCTTTTTTTTTTTTTTTAATAAATCTCTGTTGTTCAGATTATTACAATTGTTCCTCCTTTTTTCCCCCATAGCTCCCCTCCACCCAGTTCCCACCCCACCCTCTGCCCTTACCACCCCCCACACTGTTCTCATCCATAGGTATACGATTTTTGTCCAGTCTCTTCCCGCACCCCCACACCCCTTTCCCCTGGAGAATTATCAGTCCACTCCCTTTCTATGCCCATGATTCTATTATATTCACCAGTTTATTCTGTTCATCAGATTTTTTTATTCACTTGATTTTTAGATTCACTTGTTGATAGATATGTATGTGTTGTTCATAATTTTTATCTTTACCTTTTTCTTCTTCTTCCTCTTCTTAAAGAATTCCTTTCAGCATTTCATATAATACTGGTTTGGCGGTGATTAACTCCTTTAGCTTTTTCTTATCTGTGAAGCTCTTTATCTGACCTTCAATTCTAAATGATAGCTTTGCTGGGTAGAGTAATCTTGGTTGTAGGTTCTTGCTATTCATCACTTTGAATATTTCTTGCCACTCCCTTCTGGCCTGCATAGTTCCTGTTGAGAAATCAGCTGACAATCATATGGGTGCTCCCTTGTAGGTAACTAACTGTTTTTCTCTTGTTGCTTTCAATATTTTCTCTTTGTCTTTTGCTCTTGGCATTTTAATTATGATGTGTCTTGGTGTGGTCCTCTTTGGATTCCTTTTGTTTGGGGTTCTCTGTGCTTCTTGGACTTGTAAGTCTATTTCTTTCAACAGATGGGGGAAGTTTTCAGTCATTATTTCTTCAAATAGGTTTTCAGTATCTTGCTCTCTCTCTTCTTCTGGCACCCCCATAATTCGGATATTGGTACACTTGAAGTTGTCCCAGAGGCTCCTTACACTATCTTCATATTTTTGGATTCTTTTTTCTTTTTGCTTTTCCAGTTGGGTGTTTTTTGCTTCTTTGTATTTCAAATCTTTGACTTGATTCTTGCAATCCTCTAGTCTGCTGTTGGATCTCTGTATATTATTTTTTATTTCAGTCAGTGTATGCTTAATTTCTAGTTGGTCCTTTTTCATATCCTTGAGGGTCTCGCTAAATTTATCAGCCTTTTCTATAAAAGTCTTGAAAAACCTTATAACCGTGGTTTTGAACTCTATATCCAGTCATTTGTTTTCCTCCATTTCTTTCATTTGTGACCTGTTTCTTTGTCTCCGCATTTTGGCTGCTTCCCTGAGTTGATAGAGTGGCTTTGTATACTAGGTGTCCTATAGGGCCCAGGGGCTCAGCCTCCCCAGTTACCTGAGGTGGACACTCTTGGTGCACCCCTTTGTGGGCTGTGTGCACAGTCTTGTTGTAGTTAAGCCTTGATTGTTGTTGGTATCACTGGGAGGAATTTACCTCCAGGCCAATTGGCTGTGAGGATCAGCTGTGTCTACACTGGGAGAACTTCTGTGCTGGAGACACCCTTATGAGACAAGACTTGCAAAAGCCTCTGTGCTCAGCTTGGGTGGGGCAGAGTCTCAGGGTAGAGCAGACAGCAATGACTTCCTGTCAGCCCTGCCCTAAGAGGCCCCTTGGTCTCAGTGTCTCATGGTAATCGCTGCAAGCACCTCTGAGAGAAAGCCACCCTTGAGTTTCGCCTGCTGCCAGACAGTCCATTTTCTCCCCAAATGAGTCTGGGTCCCCAGAGTCTCACCTTCAACTGGAGTTCAGAGCAGTCGGAAGCTATTTTCTCCCTCCTGATTGAGAAAGCCAGCCGCGTACTCAGTTGCCAGCCGTCTCTGTGTGTGCGCCTCCGTACCTCTGCCTTCCACAGTTCCTCTGAGTCTCAGTGTGCTTTTCTCTTTCCTGACAGTCCAGTTCCTCCCGTATGAGTCTGGGTCCCCAGAGCAGTCGGGAGCTTTGGTCTCCCTCCCAACTGAGAAAGCCAGCCGCGTACTCAGTTGCCAGCCCTCTCCGCATGCATGCCTCCGTACCTCGGCCTTCTGCAGCTCCTCTGAGTCTCAGTGGGCTTCTCTCTTTCCTTCTAGTTGTAGAATTTTTACTCAGCCAGACTTCCTGTGGTTCTGGATGATGTCCATTTTGTCTTTTAGTTATAGTTTTGAAATTATTGTGCGAGGCAGCAGTTTAGGTGTTTACCTCTGCAGCCATCTTGGTTTCTCTGGTTCTTTTTCTTTATTTTTCTTTAATAAGGGTTTGTATGAGTCATCTATTTTCATTTTATTTCTTTGTGAGCATATATATGTACTTACCTACATTTATATAGTTATTATATTATAATAAATTATAGCACAGGACAATGCCCACCCAACTGAGCCACCCCGGCTAAGGCACTGATCTCTTTTATTTTGACCATTGTTCTACAGTTTGGACTTATGATTTTCAATTCACAAATTTATATTTATTATACTCGTAAAAAATGTAAGACTGGCAAAAGTTATAGAACAATAGAAACTGAAACTAAATATAAGAATCTGGCTATATCTAGAAAAATGTTGCATTCATATACTTATTTTTTAGCTTTCCACATCCCTGGCCTTACTCTTTCCCCTGCTATTCTGACACTGTCATATAAATTCCCCTGGTTGTGATTTTATTTTTCTAGGTGAAAAAATAAAAACCAGAAACAACAAAAACCACAAACAAAAAATACAAATGCAAATACATTTTAATGCAGCAGGTCCTCTTTTAAAAATGTAGATCAGTGGTTGATAGAGGGGAAGAAGTTGGAAAACTGGGTGAAAAATGTAAAGAGATTGAGAAGTACAGATTCGTAGTTACAAAACAATCAAGGGAATGTAAAGTACAGCATAGGGAATACAGTTAGTAATATTGTAATAACTGTAGTGCTAGGTGGGCAAAGAAATATTGGGGGTAGTACTTTGTAAAGCATATAATTGTCTAACCACTATGTGGTACACCTGAAATTAAAACAAAATCATATTGAATGTAAGCTGTAATTGAAAAACTTTAAATTTAAAAAGTAATCTATATATATAAAAGGCTAAGTGACAGTCTGTCCAACCAGCCAGTATGTATGATGTGCACTGACCACCAGGGGGCAGATGCTCTGACCGGTAGCTATGATGCACACTGACCACCAGGGGGCAGACGCTCAATGCAGGAGTTGCCAAGCTGCTGTGACTTGGCAGCAGCAGTTCTTGGGTGATGCACCCTGGAACCAGAGAGGAGGGAGCCCGATTCCAGGGTGTGTCATCCGAGAACCACCCTCTTGCAATCCGGGACCCCTTGGGGAATATTGGAAAGCCGGTTTTGGCCCGATCCCCACAGGCAGCCTGGGGAACCCCACCTTCCAGAGGGACCCCACTCACTCTGCAGATGCCCTTGGAGCCTCAGCACTGCCCCAGGTGTGGCTGGCTGGGGAGGGACTGCGGGAGGTAGGCTCTAGGGCATGTCCAGCCCATCTAGCCCAGTCCCGCCTTGCTGGCCACCTTCTAATTAATTTATTTTCAATGTGCATGAATCCATCCCCTGGGGCACTAATATAATATAATCTTATATGTGTGCAAAAATATATTGGCAATTATACTTCTTATAACTTGTTTTTCAAGTATCAAAACCTGGAAAGAATATCTCTATATATATCCAGGACTGCTTAGGTAAATTATAATATATCTATACTATGGAATATAATATTATTAAACTATTTTCAAAAAGTGAAAATTAGTAAGTGTTGGTATGAAAGGATTTCAAAAATATAGTAAAAATGAATAAAATTTTTAAAATATGCACACAATACAATGTACAGATCATGTCTCATGGAAATATATACTTGAATCTTATTAACCAATGTCACCTCAATAAATTTAATTAGTTAAAAATATATACATTATGATCCCATTTGAAAATTGATATGTGTCCAGAAAATTTTGAGAGAAGATATATGCAGAAATTTCACTTCAGGAAGAAGAACTTAAGTCAATGGAAATGAGCTCTTTTTAAAAAAATTAAAATATTTAAAAATGATATATATTGTTTTCACAATCAGTAGTTTAAGTAAAATAAATGTGCAAAGTTATATTGTTAAAAAAGAAACTCTGTTCTTATCAATCAGATTTAGGCACAAATTTCCAAATTATATAAGCTTTAGGAAATTTTGTCATCAAATGTTCAATTTTTTCCTCTCTTTTTTGGTATTTTATTCCTGAGAATCAGAGAATTCAAAGTTAAATATGTTGGAGAGTTTGGAAATGCATCCCTTAGAGAAGAATCTATTTTGTTCTTGTATTTTGTTCCAGGAAGCTAAGAAGGAGCCCCAGGAATGCTTTCTCTATACTTTATAGGTACATAGTAATCTGAGATTTCATTGTAACCCCATTGCCTAAAAATGTTAGATTCTATTTCTAAATATCTAAACTTTTCCAGCACATTTCTGAATTACAGCCCACCAAAGAGCCAAATTAGGCTATGAGAAGCCAATCCAAAATCCAGAGGCAGCATATATGTGTGCAGAAACCACTAAATCCCAAAATAACTTCATCACTGATCCCAAAACTGAAATGAAGTTAATAGAAAATATCCTCTGGCAGTGGACTTTCATTAGCTCCTCTGGCTCTCAAGCTTTCAAAAAATGACAATCTCTTGCTCTTTTCTTTTCTCCCATTGCACAAGTCTTTAACCAAGTGGTATATTTTTATTACCTAAAAAGAAAATTGATCTCTTAAATGCCCTTTAGTGTCCAGTGATTGGACACATACAGTTGGAATCACTTTTAAATAACTTTTATATTTTCTAGTCCAAGGTGGGTGAAATACAAACATGGTATGTACTTGAAATTTAGGAGATGAGCCCTTGTGGAAGCAAGTAGCTTTTGTGTGAAATAAGAATAAAGCTTAAGACTAAACAAAGGCAAGATTGTGTATATGGATTGTATTAGAAAAAAATTAGTTGGTTGAATATCTAGGCTATAATGTGTTTTTGGCTTTAGATAGTAGACTTGGGCATCAAAGTGAATCATAGAAAAGTAAAACCTTAGTTTTGGAATGGGTCTTAGAGGTCATAGAGTGATAGCTAGCCTAACTTCCCTTCTAAGTAGCACATAGCCCTGGAGTATCCTGGAAGAAAATAAGAATTTATTTTAAACATGAATATTTTCATTGAGAACTTTAACATTTACACAATTGGCATAAAGATTAAACATGCATTTTTTAAAAACTCAATTCTTTCCCTTGCATCTACCTCATATTCTTTGCTTTGCCTCTACACAACATAGAACCAAGCCTCCCAATTTTATAATACAAATCATTAAACAGCTGAATATTTGTACCCTATCTCCACTTCTACTACAAGTTTGTGGTCCTCTGTTCCTTAAATCACTCTCTCTTAAACATGCAAATACTTCATTGCTTATGTGTAGAGCTTTCTTTTATATTCCTTTTTCTTGTGATTTTTAAACTCATAGTCATTCCTTTTGTAAATATGTTTTTATTGACTTTAGAGAGAAAGGAAGGGAGAGAGAGAGAGAGAGGAAAACATTGATTGGCACCATCCTTCATGCCCCCTACTGAGGATGGAGTCTGCAACCCGGGCATGTACCCTGACCAGAATGGAACCTGTGACCTTTTGGATGATGTTCAACCAACTAAGCCACACTGACTCCTGGCCATTCTTGAGAATCAAGATATAAAATATGCCAATTCTTGCTATGCTATAATAATCTCTTTAAAATACCACTTTCTGTCCACTCCAGCATCATATACATTTCAGAATATCAAGAACTCTGTATCTAATTTAAAATTCATCTTTCAGGTAGGGTTTTCTTTATTTTCAAACAAAATATCCTACAACAGTTTTTCTCAGTTCAGTTCACAGAACATGAGAATTCCTAAGAGACTTTTAGAGAATTTGCATTATCAAAATTATTTCTAAAATAATACTAAGATGTCATTTGCCTTACACTACATTGACACTTGCAATTTTAGTACAAAAAAAAAAAGTAGATAAATATGCTGGCACTATTCCATGAATTATGGTAGTGGTATCAAACTATTACATTTTATTTTTTACCACCATGCTCTTAAAAGAAAGAAAAATACTGTTCAATTAAGATTATTTTTATGAAGCAGTAAAGATTATTTTTATTAAATCTCAATTATTATCATTTCATGTGTGAAACAGAAAATGTTAATAACTAGGAAATGATAAAAATAGATATGATCGATTCCAAGGTGTTACCATGAGTGAGAGAATAGGTAGAGAAAACCAAAACTGAAAGTGAGCAGTTCAAGAAGCTGAGGAGCCAGTGTTATTGGATTCCCATGTGGATGCTGAATCATCGAGTTGGTGACAGAAGTAGAAATATAGGAAAAAAGTGAATTATAAAATTTTCAATGATTAAGAAGGGTAACAGATACCTAAGAGGTTGTTGGTAAATGACAAATTAGAAAGAGGGTTAACATTTTTATTTTAGTAGTTAAATGGCATGAGGTTCAAAGAAGCTGACATCTTAAAGGAGTAGCTAAAATAAATAGTTTGCATTTTAGAGTGGAATATAGGAAAACACTACACTACTCGTGATGCCTAGTTATCTATATCATGAAAGGCCTGTCACGACCAACTACTGGATTCACCAGAACTTCTGGGTCCCACGGCGGCCGCGGCGGGCGGGACCTCTGGGACATCTTGGGGCACCGGCAGCATCTGAGGAGCATTACGAGACTTTGTGGGGTGGCGTACATTGCCCTCATGGCAGGTTAGGCCTAGGGGACCCTACATGTGCATGATTTAATCATGCGCTGGGCCTCTAGTCTATAATAATCTATAATAATAAAAGCATAATATGCTAATTAGACCAGACCTTCCGGACAAAGCCAAGGCTGCGAGGGAAGCCTGGGTCCCGGATGTCAGAGGGAAGCCAGTGCCGGCAGCCAGGGGAAGGAAGGCCTACTCTTGCATGAATTTCATGCCTCAGGCTCTAGTAAGGATTAAAAGGGATAAAACATTTCCAACGAAAGAAGACCACATGGAAAACTGCTTTATCAAGGAGCAAAAGCACACCAGTTCTTACTATGAGTAAGATTAAGGAACCATCAGGAGGTCTTGAGGTTAGAGAGAACTTTGTAAAATCACGTCTAAAGAGCTTTGCGGGGAGGAGAGGAGTAGGGTATTAAATTATGGGAAGATGATTGGACTGGCATGTTAATGAGTGTCTCTGGATAATTTATGGCCCGAGATGAATAGGAAGGTGATGATATAATCCCTGATTCATTTCAAGTCAGCAGCTCAGTCAATCCAGACCCTGGTCCTGAACATTTAGTTTGGGGACATCATTGTAGACAATTTCTCCCTCTTGAAGCTATTTAAGATATGGCTGTGAGGGTAAAAGAGTGAAAGAACTCTTCTGATAAAGGCTGAGGAAAGGCCATTTTCTTTCTGGTCCCGTGTGTCTCACCATCATATGCTAGTGAATTACTACAAGCTGACAACTATTCCCATTTTTTTTCAAGTATGTTGCGGCTCCTGTTATGTAACAGGAGTTCATGTGATGTAACAGAGTGGTTGACAAGGACAGAAGTCTTCATGGTTCAGATCGATGTGGTAAACGAACACAGTTGAAAAAAAAAAAATAAGGTGCAGTGCACTTGACTGAGGGCTGACATTTGGTGTTCCTATGCAGTGGCTTATGTGAGAGATGCTGACTGAGAAGGATGAAGTTGAAAACAACAACGCAATATTTAACAAGCACAGGAGCGTGACTCAACGAGGAGCAGAAATCAATGAGGCAGAAAAGACTACTCTTGAAAACAAATGAGGCAAAAATGGACCAACTCCCAACCTTTTCAGGATCCTTTTTTTTTTTTTTTTTGGTTTGTTTGCAACTAAAGCAGCCAAGCTGAGATCCAGTCATATTTCTTCCTGCTCTGAATTGCCTATATTTATGTCCAGTTACAGACATGAAAAATAGCCCACTAGAAGCATAATTGCCCATCCTCCTTACTCCTCAGCCAAAACTGCTCTTTCTACTGCACTAGTTCTAACTCACAATGTACTTAAATGTCATCACTCAGTCAGAGTCCAGCTGAAACCAAATACATCATCCCATTTCTCTTTTCAGAATATTGGTTTTGGAGTAAACAAGGACATTAGAGAGGACATTGTACTAATGGATAGGAGTAGAATTCACTCAAAAATATCAGGATCCAAAGCGAATCTTCAGAGCAGAAGTTATGTTGTGTTCCTAAGAACAGTTTGGCGATTTCATAAGACTGTTGCATATGATATTTGCAGTTTGGTTCAGTGTTAAGGTGCCATCAACCCCAAATGGTAGAAAAGCATGGGATGAGTTCACTGTTTTGAAACAAATATTCAAGCAAGGATGTGTGGAGACAGAGCTAGTGTCTTTAGAAACAAACTAGAAATTCATAAGGACACAAGGATAAGTTATCCTAAAGTTATCTATGATTCACTGCCTCCTTCCTTGGCAGACTTATTTACCACATAGCCATCAGTCAGAGAGAGAGAGAGAGAGAGAGAGAGAGAGAGAGAGAGAGAGAGAGAGAGAGAGAGATCATGGAAAAGGTTGAGCCATCTTTACCTAGGTCTAGCACAGTGATTTGAATTTTAAAATAAAAAGAATATATACTTTGAGATCACATGTAATATGGTGAAAAAAACAACACATGGGTTGTGGACTCGGAGACACTACTCTTATATTTAATTCCACCTCCACTATGTACAAACTATGACACTTTAGAAAAATTTATATCCTCTGAGTTTATAATAATAGCAGTCAAATGAAATCTAGCATTTAAAAGGATTTATCACAATATAAAATAAAATTATCCACTAATGTTAATTTCTTTTATTTTCCAGCCTAAACTGTCTCAAATAAAGTAAAATAGATTAATTTAGGGCTTTGAAAATATACATCCACCTTGGCTAAGCTCTGAGACAAAGTTGTAGAAACAGCATGCCTCTGAGGAAAAAAAAAAAAAAGATATTTTTATTCTTCCAAATTTTATTTTCCAAGCATTGCAATAAGAAAAGCAATGCATATTTACCATTGATTTTTAGTATTTCATGGCCAGGCCTATATTGCCCATAAAACTTTCTTCAAAGGCTTTGCATGCCACCCAGGCCTCAGTTTGTATAACTTTAAATGAGAAATGGAGTTATATGTCCTGTAGTCCATAAAAGAACAAAAGATATGATTCTTTATGACCACAACATCCTTATGATTGTGTTAATGTCAGTAAGCAAATAATATTGAAGCAACTTATGGACTCAGTTATTGAGTTATAGAAGCAGTTTTAGTAATTATGTTTCTTAGTGTCTTTAAATTTTATTACAGCCACTCTTAAGGCAGGTTTATACCTAAGGATAATTCAGATAATTATAATCCAGAATAGACTGGTTTAGAACTCTGAAGGAGATACAATTTAGGAAAGGAAGCAGCATTACAATTTAATACACACCATTGAATATAACAGTAATTAAATATGCCTGACTATTTGAAACAATAATTAGACCATTTTTACATTTGAGGTAAATAAAATTGAATCAATCAAGTTTACTTTTGATGGAAAAATAAAAGATGGCATCATCATTCTCTCTTAGTCTAAATATGTAAAATTCTAATAGATTACCTTGACTTATCTAGTAGTCATAAATGCTTTCTACCAATTGTTACAGTTCTTCTCTATCTTGACACATGAGAGGATTTCACTGCCTGGAACCTTGAAGTAAGTATGATCATGTGAGTTACTTGGCTAATGCAATGTGAATAAAAATGACATATATTACTTTTAGGCAGAAGCCTTTCAAGGTAGATAAGTAACGCTGAAGTTCTTCCTCCTTGCTACTGTATGAGTGAGGAGCCCTTCAAACAGTCTCCAGGTTACACACAATGGACTTGCACAGTGAAAAATAAAGTTTCTTTTTAAGCCACTCATACAGTAAGGCTATTTTTAATTGCAGCATTAGACTGTCCTAGGTGATCCAGAAACTGAAACCAGAATTTGCATGTTGTCCTAAAAAAATCATAAGATAGACTTCAGAAGCTTAATGGTTAGGTGGCTACCAGCAAGGAAACTATTTGACAGACGGCCATCCAGGTTACACAGTATCAAAGTTTTTGGTAAAACTGTTGCCTTTGTTTATTAAACATATACCGTGAGTGAAGAAGTCATACAACAGAACATTAGCATGTGCATTGTTTATTGGTGACTATAATTTGTAAGGAAATCACAGGAAAGAGGTGACTTTAAGAAAAAAAAAAGTGGTCTATTTCAAAGCAGAAATGAAAGAAATTAGAGAGAATCTAACATTGGAAAAGTGTAGGTTTGGAAGAGAAAACAATTCTCAATTTTGCATAGTGAACTTACCAGTAAAAAAAAAAAAAAAAAAAAAAAAAAGCTTAAAGCAACTAAGATTTATTCAGGCTGCCACAAAGGCTATTACTCCATTTTGAAAACCTCTGAATAAGTAAAATTAGTGAGAGTCAACATCCAAACAAGGGTGTACTGCAAGTAAAACATTACCAAGGTAAATAGCAAATGATGAATATGACTCATAGAAAATTAACTAAAGAGCAGTGTTTTCCACCATCATATGATGGGCTCAAGACACTCATATTACCTTTCAAAAGAATGACATGTGGGGCTTATAAAGAAAGAAAGAACTATAGTAAACATGAGAATTATAACTCAAAGAATACTTTGTGACTATTGCCACATGGAACTGTTTGGAATTGGATAAGAAGTTCGCTCAATTTTGGAAAGAGGTGTAAGTCTAAAAGAAGCATCAGCCTGGACTTAAAATTATGTTAAGGCTAAAAATGATTATTGGGCTTCCAACCATTTGTACAGTAGATGGACTGAAAAATTGACTGAGCTTTATAAAAGGGAAAATTTACCACCAGTACTTGAAGTTAATGTAAAAGATACAGTAATCCAGGTATCAGTAACAGAGCTACGAGAAATAATGGACAGGGATGCTTTTAATGAGAGAAGCAACCAATTAAATAACCTCTCTCCCAGGACAGAGAGAGAGCTTCTCAAAATATCTGTTCATAGATATGTCAGAATTCCTAACAGCCAATAATCAAGGACCAACATTTGTCTCACTTTTATTCCCCCTTCCAAGAGGGGACATGTATTGCAGTTATTCCATCGCCTCTGCCATTTAATATTAAAGGATTGGAACTTTTACCCCCTCTTTAAAAATATTAAGTTCTCCAGACCAAGCAAAACCAGATCTAGAATCCTAAAACCAATGTAGGAATAGTTCGAAACACCCCAATTTAGAGATTGCTATGGAATCAGACATTCTGTTCTTTTGAATGGATAAAGTGATATAGGATCTTTTGATTTCCTCCTTGAAAATGGGTGTGTTTTTGTCTGGGAAAAAGAAGCAATGACTATTGATGACCAGAAGGCAGACTATGGTAGTCACTCTGTGTTTACCATTAGTTCCAATTCTCCTCTAAGAACACAATTGATTTCACACATTTATAATTAGGTGAAGACATGCCACCTGCCCTGAAAAAAAAAAAAAAGAAGAAGAGAAACTACGTGTCATTTTCATACAGAAAACTTTAAGAGGAGCTGTATAATTTACCATGCTCTTCTCTCTGATACAACTAGTGATGTTCCAGATGGTGGAGGTTAAGTGAGGTGATGAATCTGAAGTAGGAAAATATAGAGCCTCAACTAAATGACAATATCCATGTCACAGGAACAATAAGTAAACCTAAGGTTATTTGTTATTGCATTATATTCTAACCCTTTCTTAAGAGTTTGAAAGTTTAAGAAAAAGGTGGATTTCCTTTGAATCACTTTAAATTATTTCTAACTGAAATATATGTATGATGTTATATATATAAGAAAAGCTATTTGTAACCCTGCATTCACTATATGAAAATGTTGGAAATCAGAAAATAAATTGAGCTCAGCTTTATGATAGGTTCGCTTATTTAACCCTGATTCTTCTATTCTATAGTTGTACATAAATTACAAAAATTACTCAACCCTGTCCTTTTGTTCGTAAAATAGGGATAGTTGCTCAATTTAATTCCAAGATTCCATGATTCTTAAGATGTAAATAAACTGGAAGTAATTAATGAATGTCAGCAATTTTCAATATAATTAATTTTAATTTAGCAATAAATTGTGAGAATAATTACTCATAGTATATAACTTAGCATTTATACAGAAATCAGGATACTTTACTATGCATTTTCAGAAAAGTAGAGAACTCATGGACATGGACAACAATGTGTTTATTGTGGGGGGTGAGCAAAGAGGGGACAAATAGTGATGGGGAAAAAAAATAAAAATGTGGGGGGAAAAAGAGAAAACGAATTCATACTTTTTACGATCTCTCTTTCTCAGGTCCCCCACTTCCACCAATAGTATTGATACTCATTTTAACTTTCCAAAACTCAGCGCCTCACCACTATTAACTGCTATGAGATCACCAAGATCTTTATGCCAGCCACCAAAATAACCCCCAGAATCCCAGGTCCCCTTTCACTTTCTGCTTTAAAATAACCATAAGGCGCTCTATGTTCTTATTTTATTCCAAAATCACTCTTTCGCCCCCAAGTCTTAAAAATATTCTACTTACACCTTTCAAAATTATGGTCCAACAACAACAACATTTTGTCTGTAACTTCTTGTGTTAGTCAGGGTTCTCCAGACAAACAGACAACAGGATATATAGCTAGATAGATATAAGAGGAGATTTATTATAGGAATTAGCTTGCATGATTATAGAGGCCTAGAAGTCCCATGATCTGCTGTCTGCAGTCAGGAGAACCAGGAAAGCCAGTGGTGTAATTCAATCTCACTCTACCAGCTCAAGAGAGCGGGTGGGGTGGGTGTCTATGGTCTGACTCCAGGTATTGGAGAACCAGGAGCACTCATGCTAAGGGGCAAGAGAAGATGCATGGTCTCAGCTTAAAAAGAGATTGCATTAGCCCTTTCTCAGCCTTTTTGCTCTATTCAGGCCCTCCAGGGATTAAATGATGGCCACCCACACGCATGAGGCCAATCTTTACTCAGTCTATAACTCAAATGCTAATGGCTTCCAGAGACAACCTCACAGACACACCCAGAAATAATGTTTTACCAGCTATCTGGGCATCCCTTAGCTTAGTCCAATGGGCAAATACAATTAACCATCAGATCCCTTATCCTGCATTTTATAAATGTAATTTTTATCTAAATGTTAATCTGGATCTGCCTGAAAACACAACTTCCTGTACATATGTTCTTGGCGATTATTTTTCTCTCCTCCAACAATACTTATATTATTGGTCCCAGATATAAAGTCATTGTCCTCCCTTTGATTTCTACACAAATTAATTTCTCAGGTAATTCACCATTGTTTTTTAGATAATGTAGCTTTTGAATCACTGCCAGTCTTTCTAAAATCCCTTGCCTTAATTGTTAGTGTTAATGTAAAAACACTCAAACCTGTAAAGAATTTTTGTGAGTTTATTTCAGCCAACTTGTCGACAATTGCCAGGAAGCAGAATCTCAATGTATTGGGATAGTGCTCAGGAGAATGGCAGTTTTTCACCTTGTTTCATTCATTACAATCAAAGGAGGAGATGTAAATGGGTTATATTAAATCCACGGATGATAGATTAGGGAGGCTAGAGAAAGCAAAGCAGGGGAACCTCTGGGATTGGATAAAAAGTAAAATGACAAGTACTTCTTTTCCATAGGTGGGTACAGGATAGTTAAAAGTCAACAATTAACATGATAACAATAACAATGAAAGAATTTGTGGCATCTGTCCTGAAGCCCAGGTCATTTGGTTGTGCCCTGAAAGGTCCTGAAAAAAGGGAAGTTACAAATTACCCTGACATTTCAAGGATATGTTATCTTAGATGCGAAAAGACAACAGGCTCAGTTAAGGTAAAGATTGACCTTGTCAGTGAAGATACCAGCCTAGGACCTAATTACCCACCATAACTGCTTTTGGTTAAAGTTTAATTTCAGACCATTACTTTAGGTCTCTGAGTTTGCAAGACTGCCATGCAGGCCTTCCCTGAGCTTGTCAGGTTAGCATGTGGCCCCTTTCATCCACATTAGTAAATTTAAAATGTAGTTTCTGATAAAATAACTTTTCCTTACTGTGCCTATGAATTCTAAATTATTATTAAATTTGCCCAATTTATACTCAATAATATGCTAAATTGGCCCCCTTCATTAAAGATGCATCTTAAGCTGCTTGAGTCCAGACCCTAAAGCCCATACATGCACTCCCTTGACCCTCCCTTATGGGCACTACTAAAATATTTTTCAAGATTTGTGTTCTTTTTTAAAATATATATTTTTATTGATTTCAGAGAGGAAGGGCAAAGGAGAGAGAGATAGAAACATCAATGATGAGAGAGAATCATTGATCGGCTGCCTCCTGCACTCCTCGCACTGGGAACCAAGCCTGCAACCCAGGCATGTGCCCTTGACCGGAATCAAACATTGGACCCTTCAGTCCGCAGGCCAACACTCAATCCACTGAGCCAAACCAGCTAGGGCCAAGATTTGTATTGTTTACTTCAGCTGTTTTAATTAATTTGACTTTCTCTGACTTGCACATTGTCCCAAGTAGATCCTGGGAAAGGATCTGGGGTGTTTATCTAAGGCGTCCCTTGAGATAAACTTTAACTGTGCAGGAGTTGGGACATTCAAGTAGTTGCTAGCAAAGAGGCTACTCTATGCAAGCAGGACCAAGAGCAGGCTTAGGACCAGAAGCTTTAATGTTAATTTTAAGCATATGCAAAATAATTCAATTAACTGCCGGAGGAATTATACCACATGAAACATATGCAGGTGCAAATCACACCACACTTTATTACTCACACAAGTGCCTGATGCTGAGGGTATAGGTTTAATAGGATCCCGGTGGTGCTGTCCTCTGGGGTCTGGCAGCTGGGCTGGTCTGGTCTGGATGCAGGGGGCCGGCGTTCCTCACCTGAGAGCTCAGTCGAGTTTTGATTGGGAGGTACTAGCCTCCTAGCCGTTCTTCTGTTGTCTGGCAGGAAGAGAAGCACAGAGTGGCATCGCTTGCTGGACTGAACACCCTACATACAGGGGATGGAACCCACAGCCTGGGCGTGTGCTCTGATCACGAACTGAACTGTGACCTTCTGCTTCATAGGTCAATGCTCATCCACTGAGCCAAGCTGGCTGGGCTGATCCAAACTCCTCTTAAAAGAGGGTATTTGTTCTTCCCTAATGAAATACACAGCTGGTGATAACCAATTTGCCAGAGAAAGCTACATATATTCTTAAGAGGAGTCAGAAGCAGAAAGTCAAGTGGGTTCTAACAAATGTCCTAATATCCAGCTATATATTAGAACAAATGAGTTCTCTTAGTCAACATGATCTAATTTGACACAGATCAGAAAAGAAAGAAAATGTGGCTGAGAATGTGTAATGATTTGCTTTCTTTTTAAAAATCATTTTACCATATTTCTTGAGAAGGAAGAAACTTTTATAGCTTTTTTTCTAGGTAACTTTAATCCTCTCTGTGAGGGAATTCAAGGGAGATTGTTTTCTTTTTCAGCATCTTTACTTGCCTGGGCAAGTTAAACATTTCCCATGACTGACATATCTGACAGACATCACATCAGTGAGAGGGTACTTTTCCAAAAGCATTATTGTGGATTTCTATTATGCTACTTATTATCTGAAGATACAGTGCCTTTCTTTGTTGCAGCCTGACACCATTTTGCTTTCATTTCATTCCATTTCTACAACGGTAATGGGTAGCACTGAAATTGTCATTCAGGGTGGTGGAATGAGCTATTTATGCCTCTTAGAGAAGTATTTGTGCTGTAAAGTTCATGTTTTAATCTTAATCACTGTTTGTCAATGACTTAAGATCTTTTTATCTGGAAACACACATTTCTAAAAATAAACCCTAATCATCCTACCTAATAATAGACAAATATGCAAATTGACCATACCTTCACTATGCCCGCAATTGGCCAGGAGGCGCAGGGGGGGCGGGACTCGGGGGGGCCGGGGTGGCTGATTGGGCCAGCGGGACGCTGAGCTCGCATCGCCAGCAGTGGCTCGGGCTCAGCGTCTGCGCCATGGCTGTGCTGAGGCACAGAAGGGGCCTCTGGGTCAGCAAGCTCATGTCCCACTGCGAACCATCAAAAGCGGGAGAGCTGGGTGCCTGTCCACTCAGGCACCAGGCCTTTCAGAAGCCTTCGTAGCGCCAGAGGATTCTGAAAGGCCTGGTGCACCAGCGGACAGATACCCAGCTCCCCTGCGATTGAAAGCAAAAGCGGGAGAGCTGGGTGCCTGTCCACTCAGGCACCAGGCCTTTCAGAAGCCTTTGTAGCGCCGGAGGATTCTGAAAGGCCTGGTGCACCAGCGGACAGGCACCCAGCTCCCCTGTGATCGAAAGCGAAAGCGTGTAGGGGACCCTACACGTGTATGATTCAATCATGCACTGGGCCTCTAGTTAAAAATATTTCTGCTGGTTTTATTAATAAATTCTTGATAACCAGTAGTTTTGGTCCTGAAAGGATTTTTATTCTGAATAACTATTATCCATTTTAGTACACATTTTTTTTATTGAAATGCAGTTTATTTGTTCCAATTAGGATTTTAACGTTTTGATTGAAGGCAAAAATTAAATATATAGAGCTAGAACTAGGATGTTTAATTTGCACTCTTTAACCTTAGAGACCTCATTAATTTAACCATAAAATACATAATATTAAAAACATATGAAGAAACAGAATACAATTGTATGCAAAATTTTACATTTTTGTATAGAAACAAACATTTCCCCTTTTAGTTTATTTAGCAGTGTTGAGCTTTTTAAAATGCCTATTATATTTTGTAAAAAGTTGATCCTAGAGCTTTTGTATAATAAGCTTTTTCTATTCCTTAGAACACATTTTCTCCTATTTGTCACCTAAGTCCTATTTACTCTTCAATTTTCACTTTTTCATTTTAACTAAAATCCTCTCTTTTACCCTAACCTACCTTAGGTCTTGTTATTCCCTCATAGCCCACACATATACTCTCCTAGCATGATAATTCTGAATATCTTCCTCAAATACTCTGATATAGAGGGCATAATGGCAGACTTTCAGCGATATCAGTGAGTTTGTATGTGTGTCTTTGTATTATGTTGTGTCTAATATCTAAAATTTAAATACTTCACTATTTAATATTTTCAGTCTAATTAACCACTTGTCTCCTGGATATGTTTAATTTATTTTTTATCATTCACTTAGTCTTTTATTCACTCTCTTGGTAACATGCTCAGTGCCTACTAGGTGCTAGATATGGTATTATGTAATGGAAATTTAGGAATGAGATTAAATCAGTACTAAAGACATGTCAGATTCAGGTGTGAAGATAGTGTAGAAAACAAAAACTATTAATGGTACATTAATTGTTATGATAAAGGTAAGCAAAATGAAGGAGAATGCACCAGTTATAATAATTCAAATTAGGCTTTTTGCAGGACCTGAGGTAGTAAATTCTAAGTGGAAATTAGACAGTTTGAGAAAGACTCCAATACGTAAAGTGATGTGATAATTAAAATATTTCAGATAGAGGATTTGAAATAGACAATAATAGACATGTGCTTAGGACTTTTACCTTAGTTATTTTCCTAAAGCACAATTCTTCTAGATGAACAAATGGTTTACTTTATATTTTTGAAGCTTTTATGCATATTTTAACTCAGTAAGTCTTTTTGGTCAATCTACATGAATAGCAGTTTTACAGCTCTCTCAGTTCTCCTTACCTTGCTCTGATATTAACATTTTAAGTATGCTCATTTATGAATTTTATGAGGAAGTTATATATATAAATATATATACACACATATGTACATACATAGGCATACATGTATGTCTTGCTTTTATTTATTTGACATTGTGTCACTAATTTCATACAGCCTGTTACATGAAACTATTGTTCACTGATTTGTACTGCTAAATATGTTTCCATTTTATAACATAACTAGGGGCCTGGTGCACAGATTCGTGTACTCTTGGGGTCCCTCATCTGGTCTATGGACATCCCCCGGGGGTGTCCTAGATTGCGAGAGGGCACAGGCCAGGCCAAGGGACCCCACCAGTGCATGATCGGGACTGGGGAGGGACCACGGGAGGGCTCCAGGGCGTGTCTGGCCCATCTCGCCCAGTCCCAATTGGCCGGACCCCAGCAGAAAGCTAACCTACCAGTCGGAGCATCTGGTGGTCAGTGCGCATCATAGCGACTGGTCGAGCAGTCAAACAAACTGTTGGACACTTAGCATATTAAGCTTTTATCATATACTAGAGGCCCGGTGCACGAAATTTGTGCACAAGGGGTGGTGTCCTTCAGCCCAGCCTGCACCCTCTCCAAACTGGGACCCCTCAAGGGATGTCCAACTGCCGGTTTAGGCCTGATCCTGTAGGCGGGGCCTAAACCCACAGCCAGACATCCCTCTCACAATCCAGGACTGCTGACTCCTAACCACTTGCCTGCCTGCCTGCCTGATCACCCCTAACTGCCTCTGCCAGCCTGATTGCCACCTAACTGCTCCCTTGCTGGCCTGATGGCCCCCAATTGCCCTCCCCTGCCAGCCTGATGGCCCCCAACTGCCCTCCCCTGCCAGCCTGATGGCCCCCAACTGCCCCGCCCTGCCTGCCTGATGCTCCTAACCACCTCTGCTTTGGCCCCCACCATCATGGCTTTGTCTGGAAGGAAGTTGGATGTCTGGAAGATGGCCAGTCACCTGGTCTAATTAGCATAATACCCTTTTATTAGTATAGATAGGATTATACTTGTTTATTTTTCTTTGAATGGGCCTTTGTTTTGTTTCTGTTATTATGAAGAAAAATACTACTTACCCTCCTTTTTATATCTTTAAATCCACAAGGACTCAGTAAATTTTTCATTTATGAGGCGTTGAATTTTTGAGTCCTAAGGTAGAGGAGAATTGTGCCTTTAAGGATGATGCCAAATTGTTTAAGCAAATCTTAGTAACAACTACACCTCCATCAGTAATGCAGAAAATCATTGTTGTTCTTTTTTTCTGAATCTTCTCTTTAAGTCATTTTTCAACTTAAAGAAGGACAAAAGCTAGGAACGTGCTCAGTCCAGATGTGCACCTCTTTTGGTCATGTGTGGTAGGGCATTTAGTTTCTGACGAAATTGTTTTTAACTTCTATATGTGTCCAATTTCCATGAACTTTTGTTTAATAATAATTTATCAATAATGTGATGTTACTGAAAATGTACAGTGACATCTGAGACTCTGGAAATTGGATAAATGAGCACTGCAACACAGACAAATATTAAAAGAGGGATTATGATTATAGTTAGTAGTTCACTTTTAAACCAGGATTAAAATGCGCCCCTCAAAAGCTAGAGGCTAGATTTTATTTCCAAACTAAAACCCTGAGAAGTAGATTTGGGGTTATCTTAACTTTTAAGGGCTATCTTTCTTTGATGTCTCTTTAGGAAGACACACTCTTCGGAGTTTTAGGTACACAGAGGGTCTTTAGGAAGATGTTGAGGAAAATCTGTTTCAAATGATAAAGGAGTGTGAATTGTTTCATAAGCTGCTTTCCATATGTTGTCCTGTCTTCTTGCAACAGACAGGATCTAGTGTCAAAGGCAGTGTTTCTGGGACACTGAGGACTGTCCACATCACTTATGTAAAGTAGGAAGAAAGTTTTATGATTGTTAAGAAGGCCAATTTGGGAGGCAGTAAAAGAGTTCATTAAAAAAAAAAAAAAATCCAGTTCCTCTCTAAGTTACAAAGAAAGAATCTGGATAGTGAGAAATTGGTCACATCATACTGCCTGGCAATTTCTGCATAGTTGGAAATTTACTGTTTTCATTACTAGGAGAGTCACAGGAATCTTTGTAATTGACACTAAGTAACCTTCCTGGGAAAATATTTGAATGGCTTGCAGTCTGCCAGAAATGAGGGGTTTATCATCTTGGGACAAGAACACAAAGAGAGGCAAATAGTTAACAACAAAGCATATACCAAGGGAAATATTTTTTATGTATGAATGATTATTGACAACATCCCTAATAGAGTAGCCATCTTCATTCACAGGAGGTAGAAAAACTCAGCATTTGGGAAGCCAATGAAAATAAAACACAGTTTGGGTGCAACTTGGGACCTACCACACTGCCATGACCTCAGAAAGCCCTGACTAGGAAACTCCTGGGGCCTCAGGGAAGTATGCCCTTCCTGAATCAAGGGTCTTGATATATGGAAATGAGGTAGTCTTGACTGGAAGTCAGTGATAGTTCAGGCATACCAAAGCTCCCACAAAACAAAATGATTGTTTCAACGAAAGTAGAGCTATTAAATTTACTGCAACAATAAATGAGTCTTGTAGTATCTCAACATTATTTTTCAAAATATATGAAAATTGATCTTTTAGTAAAAATGTGCTTTTTCCAGCCCAAAGTGAGTAAAAGAAACTAAATAATGAAGATCAGAGCAAAAATAAACAAAACAAAGTCTAAAAATATAGTAAATTAATAAAACTAAAAGATGGTACTCTGAAAAAATAAACAAAATTCATAAACCTTTAACAAGATTAATCAAGAAAAAAAGAGAGAGGACCCAAATAAATACAATTAGAAATAAAAAATAAGTGATGACTGACATCATAGAAATACAATATAAGAAAATATTGCAAACAATTACATGCCAAGAAATCAAAAAACCAAGAAGAAATGGATAAATTTCTAGAAGCATACAATCTTCCAAGGCTGAATCAAGAAGAAACAAAAAATGTAAACACACTGATATTACTAACAAAATTGAATTTATAATAAAAAAATCCTAACAAACAAAATTCCTGAATAGATAGCTTCACAAGTAAGTTTTACAAAACATTCAAAGAAGAATTGACACCTACTCGTCCAGAACTATTCCAAAATTTGAAGAGGAGAAAAGGCTGCCAAGCTCATTTTAGGAAGCCAGCATTACCCTGATTCCAAAACCAGAAAATACATTACAAAAGAGGAAATTACAGGCCAATATTCCTGATAAACATAGCTGCAAAAACTCTCAGTAAAATGTGAGCAAACTGAATTAAACAGTATGTTAAAAATATCATACACCATATTCAAGTGGGATTTATTTCTGGAATTCAAATTTGATTCAATATTTGCAAACCAATTAACTTGATACACCACATAAATAAAATAAAGGATAAAAATTATATGATCATAAAAATAGATGCAAGAAAAGCATTTGAGGAAATCCAGTATCCATTTATGATAGAAACTCCCAGCAAAGTGGGAATAGAGGGAGCATACCTCAACATAATAAAGGTCATATATGACAAACCCAAAGCTAACATAATACTAACAGTGAAAAGCTGGAAGCTTTTTTCTTTAAAGATCAGAAGCAAAACAATAATATCTACTAATACCAGTTTTATTCTATGTAGCACTGGATGTCTTAGCCACAGTAAATAAACCAAGAAGAAGAAATAAAAGGTATCAAATTGGAAAAGAAAAAGTAAAATTGTTATTATTTGCAAATGGCATGATACTGTATATAAGGAATCCTAAAAATCACACCAAAACTCTTAGAACTGATAAATGAATTCAGTGAATTAGCAGGATACAAAATTAAAATTTAGAAATCAGTTGCATTTTTATATACAGCTATCAGAAAGAAAATTAAGAATACAATTCTATTTCAGTTGCATCAGAAATAATAAAAATACTTAGGAATAAATTTAAGCAAGGAGGTCCTAAGAGAGGGAATTCCTGACAAAATCCGGTAATAGCACTGAGACCAATGTAGGAGAAAGAAGACAAGGGATAGTTAATGGGAGGCATGTCAGATCATTAGGTGTGTGGGAACTTTCTTTCCTTCCTTCCTTCCTTCCTTCCTTCCTTCCTTGCCTGAAAATACATTTTTATTGACTTGAAGAGAGAGAGGGAAGGGGGGGGAGAGAGAGAGAGAGAGAGAGAGAGAGAGAGAGAGAGAGAGAGACATGGATGTGAGAGAGAAACAAATCGGTTACCTCCTGCATGAGCCCCAACCACGCATTGAACTCACAACCTAGGTATGCGCCTAGGTATGGAACCTGCAATCTTATGATGTTCACCAAATGAGCCACCCGGCCAGGCCTATTTTTACTTTAAATGCTCCTTTATTTTGAGAGGCCTGGAGAGATAGTGGGGGAGAGTTACACAACCTGACTTCTATTTTGATAATTTCTTCTTTGGCAGCTTTGTTCAGAATAGTTTGGAAACCAAGAGTGGAAAATAGAAATGTGGAAGCAGTGAGACTACAGAGGTGGAATGATGGTTGTAGGTTATTCTTTCTCAATTAAACCCCTTCTTCTATGTAATGCCTTGTGATCTGCCACTAGGACTCTCCCAACCTGCCTGTTTCCAATGAGCTGTGCCAAGGAAGCCTGGAAGCTGAAGGAGGGAGGAGAGAGTGGCACTCTCTTTCCCCTTTGCTTCCTGCCCCCTCAGCTGGACCCCAGCATTTCAGTAACAGTTACTTTCATAGCAGGAATTGGTATCCGTTTGGAATATCTTCAAAAGTCTAAGAAACTCCCTCCTTGTGACCTTTCATAGCACCAGCATTGAAACCTCAGTGGTCTGAGTCCCAGAACCCTGAGGCCCCTGCCCCCTTTGAGTTCCTGGACTACCTGTATTTTGTCTATATCATCAGAGCTCATGAAACTGGAAGGAAAAGCAAGAGAGTGATTACCATAAATGTCAGAACAGTGTACTCCGAACAAACATCTGGGCTTCTGGTGCAATTGAAACTTCATTAATACGGGTGATGGTTTTAGGATCATCATTTTGCAATTATTGACAACTAGGGCCCAGTGCATGAATTCGTGAACCTTGAAAGAAACTGTGAGCTGTGAGGCTGTGGTGGGCCCAGGGGTGGGTCTCATCCTCTGGGCCCCCGCCTGGCCCCTCCTACTGTGGCCTCCAGTCCCCTCTCTGCCAGCAGCCCGGCTCCCACTGCCTCCACTCACATGCGCTGATGGCGCCAGCCCCACTTGCATCCACTGACAGCCTGGAGCGATTGGGGCCAGCACCAGCAGCGGGTGTGAGTGGTGGCTGCTGCCACAATCGCCCCTCAGGAGCAGGGGCAGGTGGAGAAGCCCTGAGAGGCGATCTGGGCCAGCAGCTGCTGCTCGCACCCACTGAAGGCACCGAGCGATTGGGGCCAGCACCAGGCACCGATAGCGGGTGCAAGTGGCATCTCTGGCACCAGAAGCGAGTGTGAGTAGGGCCTGCACTAGCAGCAGGTGCAAGCACTGGGTGGGACCACGGCATGCGAGAACAAAGAATTTTCAGTAACCACCAGAGGCTCACCCCGATGACAGCGACCAGCACCCTGCCTTGGTCTGGTGCCCCTGCTCACCTGCTCCACCCTCCCACCATGGCTGACGCCCGCCATGTTCCACGCATGCCCCTTGGTGATTAGCACACATCAGAGCAACTGGTTGTTTGGTTGTCCTGCTGTTTGGTCTATTTGCATATTAGGATTTTATATATATATAGATGCTGCCTGTTTTTGTTTTATGCAGTGATTCATTCCGTAGCTTTAGAGTTCTGATTGTTTGGCATTAACATCAGATAAAAGATAGATATTTTTAGAAATTTTTGAATATTTAGCCCTACATTGATTAGAAGCTATCTTAAATTAAAATTACATTTTGTATTGGAAAGACATTTTATATGAATTATGTATTTTTATGGGTTGCACGCATGTGTTTCTCAATAGAATAATCTTGGAGTATTTTAGATTATAGCATTCTCAGTCCCTATCTTCAGATTAAATGTTATTTAATGGCTAGGTGGAACCTGAGCCTCTTACTTTTATAGAAACCCCCCTCAGGAGATTATGTAGCATGCAGGTTTAGAACAATGGGTTAAACTGAACTGCAGATTCTTGGAAAGCAAAACAATATCTTGCTATTATTTGTATTCCAAGTACTTTACCCAGTACATTAAGATACAGTGGCTGTATGTTAGATGAATTAGTGAGTAGCTACATAGAATGACATTCAGAGTTTACAAAATACCAAAACATATTGACAGTCCTTCAACTTAAATAAAGTTCAATTTTAAAAATAACTTTTATTTTTAGAGAGAGAGGAAGGAAGAAAGAGAGAGAGATATCAGCTGCCTCCTGCATACCCCTCGTGGCCCTGGAGGCCACCCAACTAACCAAACCACACTGGCCAGGCCTAAAAGTATTTTAAAGAAAAACAACAACTATTTACTCATTTCTTCTCTTGAAGTTATTTTCAGTTTACTTTGATAGAATCATTTACTTTTTGTAAACAGAATAATGTCCATCAGTTATAATCTTCCATCTCCCTATTTTATCCATCATTTTAAACTGTTAGCCATTGTTAGTTTTTGACAATGCATCTGTTCATCTTCACTATATAAAGTCAGACATTTATTTGCTGATTATAATTGAACAAGTTTGGTAATAATGATATTTTTAAGTGTAAGAAGGGGTTTTGACTTGTAGCTATTCCAAAGGACAGCTGTGAACTAAAGTTTTGTAGAACTGCTAGATCTCTAGTGAGGTGGGCTGGCTTAATTAATCCCAAATGATACTCACAGCAGGCAAGCAGATTCTCGCAGAGCTGGAGAAGCAGCTTATTTAATTTGTTACTAAAGGAAATGTGAGACTGGGGCTGGATGGTGTTGAAGACAAAAGTGCTTTCTGGTAGACTGTCAATGTATATTCATTTGCATTCAATCAATAATGAAGTTATATTTAAATCAGTATTTAAATACAAAGAATATTTTGTGTTGGATCCTCTTGATTTTGGTTTCTAGAATTTTTTGAAAGTCAAATTGAATGTGGAGAGCTTTAGGAAAAAAATGTCCTTCAGTCATAACTCACCATTATTTTAGATTATTCTGAATCTTCCTTGATTGTAAGCAAAAGTATTGAGCTTTCTTTTTAATCACTAATTCATGTTCCCAGTTGAAGATATATAGGCATATGTAACAACAGAGAATTATAAATTACATATATATGCAATTCTCATATACATATAAGTTTCTAATATCTCTAGACACATTTAAAAATGTAATTATGAATAAGGTTTATGTAAGTCTGCTAATGAAATTTAAAATTTTCAAGTTTTTTAAACATCTTTTACTGCTTTGTTATTTGTTGTATACAATTTTTTTAATTATTGTGTTTTCCTTATCAATTATATACTTTCTGATACATAATTTTATCATAAAGTCTTTTTATCCTACTCAATGTTTTGTACTTTAAAGTACATATTTTTGGTTATTTTTATTATTATTTTAGTGTGCCTTACATTTGTTAGGTAGTGTTCCTTGGAATAACACCTGTAGAAAGAAGGTGAGAAGACCACAACTTACTCCACTGTATCTGATAATTAGGTTCTCTTTGATAAGTTAAACATTCTTATGTACTCATTAAGTATAAATGATCTACCTTTCTAGTTTATTATACACACACAGAATAAAACTATAAAGATTTTATAATGTAGCTTAGATATATAACTGACAACACTTTTTAAGTATAAAATTTAGTAACAATTTTCCTAAAGTTTTTAAAATTAATATTCATTATTCAAGGGATGTGCTTATGGCATTGTATGTCTTCCAATGAATTGCAGCTCCTAGTGTGGTCCGCTGATCAGAGCCAGTCTAAGAACTATTTGCTACTGCTCTGTCACAAAATATGGGCAGGCCTGAGAGTGTTTTTCTAAAATACCTTTTAATAGACGTTTATTGGAGTCATTCTTATTTGTGAAATGTAAAAGTAATAAAAAATAACCTTGTATTTTTGTCTTTCTCTAATTTTCTAGTAAACCTTTTATCTTATTTTATGAAGTTGTCTTTAAAAAATTGGAAAATTAAAAAATATATTATTTTTTAATTTTTTAAAAATTTACTTATTGTCTTAAGTTTTACATATGTCTCCTTTTTCCCAATTAACAAACAACCCTGCCCCCAGCTATTCCCACCCCAGGCAAGCCCCCACCGCCCCAGTGTCTATGTCCATTGGTGATGCTAATATGCATGCATACAAGTCCTTTCATTGCTCTCTAACTCCCTCTCCCCTGCCATTTGTCTCCGGATCTATTCTTGTTCATCAAATTATGTTGATCATTATATCCCACATATGAGTGAGATCATGTGGTATTTATCTTTCTCCAGCTGGCTTATTTCACTTAGCATAATGCTCTCCAGTTCCATCCATGCTGTTGCAAATGGTAAAAGATCCTTCTCTTTTATAGTGGCGTAGTATTCCATTGCGTAGATGTACCACAGTTTTTTAATCCACTCATCTGCTGATGGGCACTTAGGTAGTCTTCCACAGTGGCTGCACCAGTCTGCATTCCCACCAGCAGTGCACGAGGGTTCCTTTTTCTCCACATCCTCACCAGCACTTGTCCTTTGTTGATTTGTTGATGATAGCCATTCTGACAGGTGTGAGATGGTTTCTCATTGTTGTTTTGATTTGCATCTCTCAGATGATTAGTAACTTTGAACATGTTTTCATTATCTTTAACCAAAAATACTGCCTTAGAAATGGAGAATATGACTGTAAGTGTAAGTATATTGATAGGAGCATTCCTGTAACTGTTAGAGAATAACTAAAGAATTTGTCAAGGGAAGGACTTGAGACAGGAGAATGTAAGAGGGCCATTGTAGTGTCAAAGTGAAGGATGCCCGAAGACAAGAAAACCCACTGCAAACACTAGTGTATGAAGCAGGAGATGAGAGAGCCTGTTTCAAGATGATAGTGGAGTAGAAAGAGTGGAAATAGGGCTTGAGAAACCTTACTAATAAAAAATATCAGTAGGCCCAGGCCCATTTTTCCAAGGTGCATTATCTTACTTTTAAATGAAGCAAATGACACAGAGGATTTTCCTGTAGTACATAATAAACTTGGTGAAAATTTTGAAGTCACAATCCTTCAAAGAAATAAAATAAATTCTCCATCCTATCTAATAAAAGAGTAATATGCAAATGACCATCACTCCACTACACCCACAAAGCCACGCCCACCAGCCAATCAGGAGCGAGCATGAAAATTAACCCAACCAAGATGTCTGCGGCCATGGAGTGAGCAGGAGGCTTGGGTTTCCCCGGCAATGGAGGAAGCCAAGCTTTCCGCACACCCTGGCAGGCCCAGGCCTCCACTCAAGGCTACAAAGTTTCAATTATAGAAGAAAAATAAATTCCAACAAAAATGGCGGCAGCCACGGAGCTGTAGAGAGCAGGAGGCTTGAGTTGCCCCCCGGCAATGGAGGAAGCCAAGCTCCTGCAGCCCTGGCCTGCCTTGGCCTCCACTCAAGGCAACAAAGTTTCAATTATAGAAGATAAATAAATCCCAACAAAAATGGCTGTGGCCACAGATGGAGCAGGAAGCTTGGCTCCACTCAAGGCTACAAAGTTTCAGTTATAGAAGATAAATAAATCCCAGATACAGGGCCTCTGCTTGGATTGCCGAGGGGCATGGCCAGTCTGCAAACCAACACAGCTACCTCGCCCAGGCCACCCCATATCCCAAGGGAATCCTCACCTTGATCCGGGACACCCTTCAGGGCAAACCAGCTGGCCCCCACCCATGCAGCAGGACTCTATCCTATCTAATAAAAGAGTAATATGCAAATTGACCATCACTCCAACACACAAGATGGCTGCCCCCATCGGGACACAAGATGGCCACCACAAGATGGCCAGCATGGGAGGGCAGTTGTGGGCAATCAAGCCTGCAGGAGAGGGCAATTAGGGGTGATCAGGCCAGGAGAGGAGGAAAGTTGGGGGTGACTGGGTCTGCAGGGAAGGGCAGTTGGGGGGGACCCAGGCCTGCAAGGGAGATCAGTTGGGGGGGACCAGGCCTGCAGGGGAGGGCAGTTAAGGGCAAACAGGCTGGTAGGGGAGCAGTTAGGCACCAATCAGGCTGGCAGGGGAGTGGTTAGGGGGTGATCAGGCTGGCAGGCAGAAGTGGTTAGGGGCAATCAGGAAGGCAGGCAGGCAAGCAGTTGGGAGCCAGCAGTCCTGGATTGTGAGAGTGATATCCGACTGCCCATTTAGGCCCGATCCCACTAAACAGGTAGTCGGACATCCCTCGAGTGGTCCCACATTGGAGAGGGGGCAGGCTGGCCTGAGGGACACCCCCCCCATGCACGAATTTCGTGCACCCAGCCTCTAGTGTATATATAAGTAAAGACCCATCATCTCAATGGTATAATACTTTAGGGATGTCTACATGTACAACTTCATTCTTATTTAATGAAAAAAAAAATTTAAATACATGTTTTATGAGACATTTATAGCCTACATAGCATTTGTAGAGAAATAATAGTAACTAAAAAAATTTTTTTTTTTTATGTCTGAGGGAAAAATTGATAGAGCAATGATTTTACAAATATGTGAATGTTAGTCTTCATTTTCTTTTATTAATAACAACCTACCAATAATTACAAAAGCTATGAAATATTTTAGGAAAATTATATTTACATATTTAACCAAGCTGATTTATAAAATAAACACAACCAAGGCATTTACTAACAGTGATTGTCTTTCTATAATCTATCCGATATAATAAAAGCCTAATATGCTAAGTGTCTGGTCATCCGGTGGGCTGTTCAACCAATCAAAGTGTAATATGTTAATGATATGTTAAGGCAACTCAATCACTCACTATGACATGCACTGACCACCAGGGGGCAGACAGTTGACCGGTTGACTAGTTGCTATGACTTGCACTGACCACCAGGGGGGAGACGCTCCTACTGGTATGTTAGTTTGCTGCTGGGGTCCAGCCAATCAGGACTGAGTGAGATGGGTCGGACACATCCTGGAGCCCTCCCGCAGTCCCTCCCCAGCTGGCCAACCTCCTGCATTCCTCCCTAGCCATGATCATGCATCGGTGGGGTCCCTTGGCCTGGCCTGCACCCTCTTGCAATCCGGGGCCCCTCAGGGAATGTTGAAGAGCTGGTTTCTGCCCAACGGCAGAACGACCAGCCGCTATGATGCGCACTGACCACCAGGGGGCTGATGCTCAACGCAGGAGCTGCCCCCTGGTGGTCAGTGTGTGTGCTCCCACAGGGGGAGTGTCGTTCAGCCAGAAGTTGGGCTCACGGCTGGCAAGCACAGAGGTGGTGGCGGGAGCCTCTCCCACCTCCACAGCAGCGCTAAGGATGTCCAACTGCCAGATTAGGCCCTCTCCCCTAAGGGCTCCCAGACTGCAAGAGGATGCAGGCCGGGCTTAGGACCCCCCTCCCCCCGAGTGCACGAATTTTGTTCACTGGGCCTCTAGTTAGTACATATTTAGGGCAGATAAATTCCAAAGATAATTAAGTTCGAAATAAATAAATATCTCAAAATCTAAGTTCATGCAACTATTTCAATAAAGTGGGTGGATATGAGATGATTCCTCTTATAAATAATATTTATGAATCTATTTATTGAGGATCTTTTCACTTTTGTAAGTTCCAATGGTCACCTAAGTTAAGTTTTTCAGTGGATATCTTGAAAGTTAGGATCAATTGCATTATTGCTTTCTACATCCTTTTATAATGACAAATTAGTGGAACTTGATTAGGATAAATAAAAATATGTTGTAGTGAGTCCAGGTATTTTCAGAAATAAATTTATTATTGGATGATTTCATTCTTAGATGACACAGATATTTTGAGATATAAAGAGGTTGTCCATGGAAGAAAAATAGATATGATTTTACCACTATAAAAAATGGTAGCAATAGCTACGTAGTTTGAAATATACTATAAAAATGACATATATGGAGCAATTTCAAAATGAATTCTGAGCTGCCATTCTAGGGGAGCTACCTTTCACATCTTGCTCCTTGAAACTTTGGTCTGTTAAAACTGGGCCTGACCTTTGCATTGGATATAACCTACATCGTGTCAGTAAAACCAACAGAAAAGTGGACATCCTGAACACAAGGAGTAATGATTAAGCTCTCTCTTTCTGAATGATAGAATCAGTAACCAAGCACGTATAGCCAAGAATAGCTCATCTGTTCAGCACCTACAGAATTTTTTTTCTTTCTGTTATGTAATTATTCCTTTACTTTTTTTAAAAAAAAATATGTGTTTATTGATTCCAGAGAGGAAGGGAGAGGGAGAGAGAGATGAAAACATCAATAATGAGAATCATCATAGATCTGCTGCCTCTTGCACACCCCCTACTGGGGATCAAGCCCACAACCTGGGTATGTGCCCTGACTGGGAATTGAACCATGACCTCCTGGTTCATGGGTCGATGCTCAACTACTGAGCACACCAGCCAGGCTAAATTATTCCTTTACTTTTCTCATAAAAACTACTTGTCTTCACCCTGTAATTGGGATACTGTCTGGAATTCTGCCTAAATCTGTGCTCTTAGAATTGTAATTTTTTGACCCTCCCAAAATGCTTTTTGCTTTTCATTTTGGCTTTTTAATATTAGGTTAACAATACATACAACTCTTTGGGTTCATTATTTCTGACTTTTATATAGTCTTACTCAATCAGATAGATTATATGGGATTATGCCAGGTTTAATGAAATGGAGATTCTATTAGTATGTGAGTGTGTGTGTGTGTGTGTATTTAACACAATTTTTTTATTTTTTTTATTTTTTTATGCAAACTGGGGATTAGTTTGGGTGACAGAAGCCTTTAATATGTAATGTAATTAGAATCAGTTCCCATAGTTTTGACACACAACAGTAAAAAAATAAAGACCACAGCTTTGGTAATTTATTTAAACTCACTTCCTCACTTAAATTAATCCATCTCTACAAGATTCAAGTATATTTAGGTGGCCAGGTAATGGATCTGTCAATTTTACAGCCACGTGCTCTCTCTTACTGCCCAATTCCTCAGTCAGCATCATTCCCATGCACTTGCAATATTCTAAGAAGACTGCATTCCAAAGAGGGAGCTATCAATCTCTTTTCAGTCAGGAGGCTCCTTACCACTAATTTACATGCAAGTAGGGTAACTGCATAAAAAAGAGTTTTGGGAGAAAGTTATTTTTGAAAGGGTGTGTAAAATAATCTGTGGCACCTTTCCCTTATTGTAAAAAAAAAAGTCTATTACTTGTCTTACATTTACATGGTTTACAGAGGCCCATAATTGGTTGCACTTCAGAAAAGCTGACTTAATGTCTAGACCTCTACAGGAATGATATAATTAAAAGTTGCTGGCAATCCAAAAGCAGAGCATTTTCAATGAATAAATGAAACTAATTTTCTCCTCATCAGAACACCTAGGCATAACTTACTTCCCCACAGATAGGGTCAATTTTGGACAACCGGATTAAGGTTCAAATACCAAGTACACCAATTTCAGATTATTTATTTTGTTTTTAGGTTTGACCTGTCTTTTAATTCTGATGATGGAAAATGATCCTCATCAATTACAAGTCTCAGATATTTAAGTAGGTGTGGGGAATGGGGATCTGAGTGAGAGAAATCTATGTGGGTACATTTATATTGTTCAATATATAATATTCTATTTTTAGGCCATATACAGTTTGGATTTGCTTGTGCTAAAGTAGCCTCAACACAGTACCTCAACAAATGTCTGTTTTATTTGTCTGTGTAATATATAAATCATTTGTATATTTTGCTCTATAGAAGAGAGGAAGTTAACACCAGTAAGATTTATTCTGTAAAAATATCCATGTAAAAAATGAGTCATTAGATATAATACCTCTTTATATAATGACACAAACCACACAAAAAGAAAGAAAAATCACACATACACAAAAAAACCCTAAAATCACCAAGGGAAAAAAAGTAAACTATTAGAATTTTTTCATTCTAATTGCCAACACAATAAATTTAGAGAAAGAATCATTCTCTTGGACACAAGCAACCATGGCCTTTCTTCTCAGCAGAAGGTGATATTTTGGTATTTATACTACATTTGAATAAAACAGATTGCTAGTCTTCACAAAATTACACTTGGGACAAGATTTGAGTCAAACTGTTTTACTTTACTTTTTTCCTTTCATTTTTAAGTAGCAATTATCCTAGCAATTTTGATACTCATTCATTTCTATGGTCATTGTCTACAATATTATGTGGTTTATTTTGATAATATTACCCTAGTACCTTATTATAATTATGGCAATTTGTCCTTTTATTTTCTCTTATTTGTCATAAAGAGATAGGCATTTCTGTAGCTTCAGATGTTAAGTTTTTCTAAGACGTCTTAGGCCCTAGTTCTGGTCCTATTACTTAAGGTACTCATGCTCTTCACAGTTAAATACTTTGCAATAGTGGCTGATTATAATTCTTCCAATAAAAGACAAACATTTCTGGAATTCTTCCTTAGTACTTGGGCATCAGCAACCTTTCCACGACCATATGGTGCAGATGGTCATCTCATTTAATCTGGCACCTTTCCAAATTCAGTTCAGATTTAATATCAAATTATTAAAAGTCAACATATACCAAGAAGTTACTAGTAATTTTCCCTTCTTTTAGTTAACAACTGGTTTATGGCTATAGATAAATTTAGAAAAATGATTAAGTGGATTGAAAGATGCATACATTGTTAGCTCTATCTGAAGTAATCTATGTTATTAATGTTTGCTAAGTTATATGTGGAAACTATTATGATATTAAATTTTTTTTTTTAGGAAGTAATATTCATTATCCCAAACTGAAGCATAAGGCTTTGCATCAAATACAAATATCTAACTATTTAAATAAAAACATGTAAAATAATACTGGACAAAGCCAATGGTAAATACAAATTTATTACTGAAACATTATGATATTGGAAAAATACTCGAAGGACAAAATTCTGAGATAAAACAACTCAATTTCTCTTTTCATTCAGGTTTTTATAAACATAGTCAAATAATCATTAAAGTTATTCACACAAATAAGCTCATCTTTAACTATACATGTGTATCTTTAATAAATTATTAATAAAACAAATATTTATGGTTAAATTCCTAAGCTGTTAACAAAATATGAAAAGTTAATAGATATCGACTAAACACCTAGCACAGTCAAAGAATTGTGCTAGATCTGGGAATGCCGTAATGCCAAAAAATTGTTTCATCTTCAAGAGACACACAGTTTAATGGAAAACACAGATGGATAAATAAATAATAGCAATCTAATTCAATATACTGAGTGCTATAATAGAGATTATAACAATGTTGTGGACTTAGGGGAAAATAGCTTTTATTTCTAAGACAGCGAGGGAAGTCCTGGCAGAAAAATAGGGACTATGTTTTCCCTGCATTGAATCTAAATATCCTAAATGCCAAGAACATTACATAGGGAGAAAAAGGTATAACAAAGATATAAACAAATGGTAATGCCTAGAACATAAGTTGGCCAGAGTAAAATAATGTTAGTAAGTGAAACAGTGTGGAGAGTTTAACTAAGATACTCCATGCTGCTTCAGTATCCATATTGTTTGGACACACAGTCTGCCATAAATTTAAGAAATATATATATTCTTTAACAACTAACAGCTCAATTTAGAAAATGAAATGTATTTTAATAAACACTGCCTTTATAATTAAAGTGTGTGTATACATTTTTGGGGATAATATATGAAGAGATAAAAATTAGATATAAAACATTACATAATGGACGTGTATAAAAGAAAATAGATATAAAATAAAATGCACACTGAATGGAATCACAGCAAATTAGATACTACAGAAGAAAAGATTAGCGAACATGAAGACATAGCGATAGAAACGAAGCACAGAAATTAAAGAAAAACACTGCATAAAAGACACAGTGAACTATTCTAATATGTGCTATTAGATACAGAAAGAGGGGAGTATAGGGGTATAATTTGAGAAAAGAAGAGTAGAGAATTTTCAAAATTTGGTGAAAACTGTAAACCTACACATCCAAGAAGCAAAATAAACTCCAATCAGAAGAAATATGAAGAAAAATCATTAGGTCATATAAATATTTTTTTTCTTTGTTAGAACAGCAACAAAGAGACAAAATATTTAAAGAAGACAAATGTTGTTTTTTAAAAAGACCTATATGTACAACAACAAAGGTAAAATCAACAAAGCCTTCCTGTTAAAATGTATGCAAATCAAAAGAAAACACAGTGATAATTTTAAAGTACTTGTGTGTGTGTGTGGGGGAGATGGGGGGGGGGGGGGAATCCAAAAATGTCAACCAGGCTTTTTTTATCTTTTAAAATGAAAGAAAAAACTTATTCAGCCAAATAAAACCTGAGAGATTTCATCACTAGCAGATTGAAAATTAAGAAATGTTTTTTAAAAAAATTATTAAGATGGAGGAAAAATGATATCATATAAGTAATTACATAGTAAATCCATTTCTTTAAATATCTCTAAACTTTACTAATTAAAAATAATTGTATGGCCCTGACTGGTTTGGCTCAGTGGTTGGAGCATTGGCCTGTGTACTGGAGGGTCCCAGGTTTGATTCTGGTCTGGGGCATGTGTCTGGGTTGGGGGCTCAGACCCCAGTCGGGGGGTGCAGGAGGCAGCTGATCAGTGATTCTCTCTTATCATTGATGTTTCTATCTCTCTCTCTCTCTCTCTCCCTTCCTCTCTGAATTGAATAAAAAATATATTAAAAAAAATTATTGTATGAACAAAATACAAATATACTGTATAGTCAGAAACAAAAAACAAAACAATCAATAAGGACATCAGTTGTACTTACTTATGGACTCCCCATGTGACCTGATTTCATGTTCACTGATCGCTTAATTATTTTGTCAAAGGCCCTATTTCCAAAGACAGTCACATTTTGAGGTATTGGTGGTTCTGACTTCACATATGAATTTGAGGGAAGACTAAACTCATAATAGTATTTAAGAACTGATTTTACAATGTGGACAACTTTTAATGTTGCATATTTATAGTAATTTATAAAACACTTTTAAAACATTTAAATTAATAGAGAGGATGCTACTTTGGGATGTTTAATAAGAGTCAAATCTCATAAACAAGTGCAAAATTAGAAAAACACAAAAGGATATAAAATTATAATTTGAAATAAATATTAGCTTTTTAAACATGTTATTCACTTAACTACTATTTTACCATGTATTAGTAGTGAGTTCTGAGTTAAACTAAACAATATTTCAACTCCATAACTTCAGTTCTTACCTTTATATTGGAAGATGAGATCTCTTTAGATTAGAATGTTTTTAAATAATTTTAAAATCATAAAATTTATCCATTTAGTATTTGTAACTATGGAGAATGTGTACAATACAAAAAGAATTTCTGTCAATCAGCAAAGTCATATGACCTAGAGCTATGAAAACCCAAGGCCTCAGAGGTAATTTTGATTTGCCAGTGATGATTTTTCTCTTATATTACTATCAATGACATTTGGTTCAATTTAAAATACAATACTGCTGTTCCTGGCAAAGTCGCTAAAAATGTTTGTGGCACATTATTATACTACTTACCATACTCCAAATTATTTTATTTCTTCCCTTATTTAGCTTTTACCTAGATCAGTGTTTAGTTTATATATTTTATATAAACCCACACACAGTGTCCCCTAGCTATATCAATCCATAAATGTATTCTCTGAATTTTTTCCCCTCCATGATCAGAGGTATGAGGGATGGAAACACATTCCCATATACTATTTCAATCCTTAATGCCATAATGAAGTTCATGGCACTTTAGAGCTTGTTCATGCTCTTATTAAATCAGTCTTATAATATTTCAGCCCAAATTTATATCTTTTTTGTTTGTTGTCTTCCCTCATCAGTATTTCAGTAAATTTTCAAGGCTAAGGTTAATGATAGCTACTTAAATTTCATCCTCAAAGCAAAAGTTTCAGGAAATCTCCCAACGCTTTAATTCCTTAAACTCTATTTCTCTGTGATTTGTAACACCATTCTTTTTTTTTTTTAAATATATTTTATTGATTTTTTTTTTTTTTTTTTACAGAGAGGAAGGGAGAGGGATAGAGAGTTAGAAACATCGATCAGCTGCCTCTTGCACACTCCCCACTGGGGATGTGCCCGCAACCAAGGTACATGCCCTTGACCAGAATTGAACCTGGGACCCTTCAGTCCGCAGGCCAATGCTCTATCCACTGAGCCAAACTGATCAGGGCTGTAACACCATTCTTAATAAGCAGGTTAGAAGAGAGAAAGGGAAACTGTAGTGAAAGAAAATGAATCAATTTACAGAAACAGGAGTTAATTTTCAATCTTTGAAATTATAAATAAACACTTATCTTCTTGTCTATCAAAGAACTGATTTTACCTCTATTCTGTCAACCACTGAAATCAAAGAATTCAAACATTTGGACATTTATCCAGCAGGTAAGAATACTTTTTGTTTCTTTGGCAATATTGGTTCAAGATCATGCACACAAGTAAACAAAGTAGAAATCATTTATGTTGACTAATTAATATTTGTAAGCAAATACAAGAATTGATTGAAAGTTTATCCAAATAGTGTACTATATATAATACTGAAACCATGTACTAAGGAATGAAAAACAGAACAACTTCTCAAAACTGTTTGCTTTAAATGTGAATATCAGAAGCCTATGGTTTTTCTCCAGAACAAAGGATTTAAGTTTGTCACCTAGATCAGTCAGATGTATATTCCTATATTCATAGGGAAGTTATACTTAGAAAAGCCAGATAAATATTAAAATATATATTTTGATATAAATTTGAGATACTACAATATTCTACTAGAGGCCTGGTGCACAAAATTTGTGCATGGGTAGGGTCCCTAGGCCTGGCTGGCGATCAGGGCCGATCAGGGCCTTCCTTCCCTAGCTGCCGGCCAGGGTCTTCCTTCATTCCATGCTGCGCGCCCCCCCTTGGTGGTCAGCGCACATCATAGCAAGTGGTTGAACTCCTGGTCAGTCGAACTCCCGAGGGGACAATTTGCATATTAGCCTTTTATTATATAGGATAATACTAGATTTTAAGACCAAAAGATAGATAAAGTGATAAAGATCACAAGTATGGTGATAATATAAAAAATAATGGAAAGCTTGTTTATTCCAAGAAACCACTTTTGGAATAAAAAGAAAGCAAAATAAAAAACAAATAGCTATCTTTCCTACTATATGATATAATGAGTTAGCAGACACAAAAAGTCTTTTACTTTGGAATTTCTCTTGCTCTCAAAAGCCATTAGGTAAGCAAAGATATAAAATTGTAATTGTGAAATAAATATTTAAAATGTAAGATTGCATTAGGCCAGACTTATTTACTTAATGTTTGTGGGCTTTAGGAGCCACAGAGAGTGCCCGGTGGAGGACACGCTCAGTCCTCAAGTCCAACCGACATGCTACCGCCAGTAAAGGAGGTCTATTCTCATCTGAATAACCTAGAAGACCATTTCAAGTCAGAATCAATAACTTGGGGATCAAAATATAATTATGTTGGAAAACGTTATATTTTTAAAAAAGGACAGAGAACCTCCAGGTTAGTTTTACTTTCCAGCTATGTTTTACTGAAATGTTGTTGAAAAAACATCAATTATCATGGTAAAAGAGTATTCTTCACACCACTAGAAAATTCTGGAGACAAATTATCTTTAAGTCCACGTTAATAGTCTGTGCTCCCAGTAATAAAACCCAAGCATACTCCCACCCATATCAGCAAACAGCATGGATGGCCATAAGGGAACCATGCCAGAGAAAACTAAACAATTTAGCTGAAACTCTTGAAGAGAAGAAAAGCATGTTCATCTCTCTTGCCCTCTTTTTCTTACTCTGACTTCCTGGTGTTAAGCTTTTATCCTTTGGCAACATGAGTACTCACATAGACTTAGAATCCTTCTCATATACTGTAGCTTCTTATGATAATTCTGAGGTGTGATTCTGATGCCTAATGACCCTCTTTCATCACTTTGTCAGCATTCATTCACAAGTTTATCAACGTATCTATTGATGAAATGCTCAAGAACACTTTCTCACCAGGTTAAACACCTTTTAGCCATAAATTAAGGCTGACCTACACTGTGCTAAAACTTCTATTTCACTGGTTGTTCTTTTTACTTTTTTTTTTAAGTTGGCACAATATTCTTTGATACTAAGTAAGAGGATAATACAAATACTCATACATGCACCCACACCTGAAATTTCCTCTCTTCAATATTGTGTCAGTGAATATAATTTTAAACTGCTCAAATACCAGGAAAATTTCTGTCAACACACTGTTATAAACAGGGTGGACTGTGTGGCTAAAAAGTCCTGGGTTCATACCCTATTTTTAAATTTTCTAACTATGACCTTGGGGAGAGTTTTGAGTGATTTACAGTGTCCTCACCTGTAAAATGGTGCTTTAACATTGTTTCACAAGATGGTGAGAAAAGTAATTCTCTAGTAATATGCTAGGAAGAAGGTAGGAATTAACAGATTGAAATTCACCCCATTTCTCTCCCTGTCAGCACATTAATTTTGAGTTTAGAATGCCAAGTTTGTGCCTTCACCTTCCTCTAACATGTATGACCAAGGTGCACTCTAATCATTCTGTAGCCCTGCAGGCCCAAGGGATCCTTATGCAAATTTCTGAGGTAGGCATAGAAAGATCCTCTTGGGACCCTGACTACATATTTCTTCACTAGAGGCCCGGTGCACGAAATTCATGCACCGGGGGGGGTTGTGTCCCTCAGCCCAGCCTACATCCTCTCCAATCTGGGACCCCTTGAGGTGATGTCCGACTGCCCGTTTAGGCCCGATCCAAGTAGGATTGGGCCTAAACGGGCAGTTGGACATCCCTCTCACAATCCAGGACTGCTGGCTCCCAACTGCTTGCCTGCCTGCCTTCCTGATTGCCCCTAACTGCTTCTGCCTGCCTGCCTGATCACCCCCTAACCACTCCCCTGCCAGCCTGATTGATGCCTATCTGCTCCCCTGCCAGCCTGTTTGCCCCTAACTGCCCTCCCCTGCAGGCCTACTCACACCTAACTGCCCTCCCCTGTAGGCCTGGTCCCCTGCAACTACTCTCCCCTGCAGGCTTGGGTCCCCCGCAACTGCCCTTCCCTGCAGGCCTGGTCCCTCCCAACTGCCCTCCCCTGCTGGCCATCTTGTGGCAGCCATCTTGTGTCCACATGGGGGCAGTCATCTTTGCCCACATGGGGGCAGCCATGTTGTGTGTTGGAGTGACAGTCAATTTGCATATTATTCTTTTATTATATAGGATTAGATAGGATAGAGGCCTGGTGCATGGTTGGGGGCTGGCTGGTTTGCCCTGAAGGGTGTCCTGGATCAGGGTGGGGGTTCCCTTGGGGCATGGGGCAGCCTGGGTGAGGGGCCTGTGGTGGTTTGCAGGCCAACCACACCCCCCGGCAAACCCAAGCAGAGGCCCTGGTGTCTGGGATTTATTTATCTTCTATAATTGAAACTTTGTAGCCTTGAGCGAAGCCAAGCCTCCTGCTCGCTCCATGGCCGCAGCCATTTTTGTTGGGATTTATTTATCTTCTATAATTGAAACTTTGTAGCCTTGAGCAGAGGTCAAGGTAGGCCAGGGCTGCGAAGCTTGGCTTCCTCCATCGCCAGGGGCAACTCAAGCCTCCTGCTCTCTCCAACTCTGTGGCTGCCGCCATTTTTGTTGGGATTTATTTATCTTCTATAATTGAAACTTTGTAGCCTTGAGCAGAGGCCTGGGCCCGCCAGGGCATGTGGAAAGCTTGGCTTCCTCCATTGCCTGGGAAACCCAAGCCTCCTGCTCTCTGTGGCAGCAGCCATCTTGGTTGGGTTAATTTGCATACTCACTCCTGATTGGCTGGTGGGCATGGCTTGTGGGTATTGTGGAGGTACGGTCACTTTGCATACTACTCTTTTATTAGATAGGATATGTCACAGCCTGACTTGTGACCTCATGAAAGTAAATATATGACCTTTTCACATAGATATTTCTTTCTGTTTCTAGAAAACATTTTAGAGAATCTATTGTATTATTGCTCCTACTGGAATAAATACTACTCCCAATTTTTTTATCACAGTTCTTAGGCTGTGGTTCCAAGATTACCTACTACTACTGTAAACCTCTCCACTTGACCAGTAATACATGAAAGCTGGCCTCAGGGTTTCTCGGTGAGCTGAGCACTGTCTATTTATTCATTCTTCCAATAAATATTTGTGGAGTATTTTCTATGTGCCAAAGACAGTTCTAAGCACTTAGGATACAATATTTGATAAGAGAAACCTTGCCTACTTTATTCAAGTCATGTACTGAAAATAAACAAACAAACAATATAATTAGAGCTCTGAGATAAATAATGCTTAGGGGTCAGGGGTAATTAGGAAATGGGTTCCTGAGGATCTGATAATTACACTGAAATCTGAACCATGAAAAAAAGCTTACTCTCCAAAGACCTAGAAGAATATTGTTGTGTAGAACCAGCATGAAGTTCTAAAGTACTTTGTAGCTATATCATTGAAATCTGAACCATGAAAAAAAGCTTACTCTCCAAAGACCTAGAAGAATATTGTTGTGTAGAACCAGCATGAAGTTCTAAAGTACTTTGTAGCTATATCATTGCTTGATAGGTAGACCTACTATCCTTTAAAAAGTTAGAAATTTTTATATCAGAATGTTCACTACTAATTTATTTTTCTATGATATTTATGTTTTCCTATAAAGAATGCATGAGCTAGGCTATTGGTTTTCATTTTAAGTAAATATATTTTATTTGGTTCAGTGCTAAATGTTTTACTTAAATTTAAATTTACTTTGCTCAATATTGTAATTTTAGGAAAATCATTAGTAAAATAAGAATAATGTATTTTTATGGTTGTGTTATATTACACTTTAGTAATATACTCACATATCCTATATAATAAAAAAGTGGTATGCAAATTGACTGTCACATCCTCACACAAGATGGCCACCCCCATGTGGTCACAAGATGGCCACCACAAGATGGCTGGCAGGGGAGGGCAGTTGGGGGTGACCAGGCCTGCAGGGGAGGGAGGGCAGTTGGGGGGGGGACCAGGCCTGCAGGTGAGGGCAGTTGGGAGCAACCAGGCCTGCAGGGGATGGCAGTTGGGGGCGACTGGGCTGGCAGGGGACAGCAGTTAGGGGCAATCAGGCCAGCAGGGGAGGGTAGTTAGGGGTGACCAGGCTGGCAGGGGAGGGCAGTTAGGTGCAATTGGGCTGGCAGGGGAGCAGTTAGGCATCAATCAGGCTGGCAGGGGAGTGGTTAGGGGGTGATCAGGCTGGCAGGCAGAAGCAGTTAGGGACCATCAGGCAGGCAGGCAGGCGAGTGATTGGGAGCCAGCAGTCCTGGATTGTGAGAGGGATGTCCAAGGGGTCCCAGATTGGAGAGGGTGCAGGCTGGGCTGAGGGACACTCCCCCCACTCCCCAGTTCACGAATTTCATGCACTGGGCCTCTAGTTCAAATATAAAATCTATTAGTTGAAATAAATTGTTTTTCCAAGAGAAAACTTGTTCATTTTCTCTGTAATGTCACATAGTGAATCTCTTCTCAAATTATTATTTCAAAATTTCAATAATAGAATATCCATCAATATGGTACTGGGAAATAAGTAAGGTCAAGTGGTTTATTATTTGTTGGTAGAACTGATATTTTTCTCTGAAGACTTAGGCATCTAAACTCAAGTATGCTTTCCTGGAACTGGAAAGTATGTTCTTGACCCTATGGTTTCTCTGCATTGCTGAGAAGAGTTTAGATGTTTAGTAATTTAATAAATACTGGCATGTTTTGTAATTTAGTGTTATGAAAGCAACACAATGCAAGAGTGTTTAAGTTTCTTTAGATTTGTACAGGGTCAAGTGGGGAGCAAATTTTTCAGTTTAAACCAATTCTGTTGTTTTTAATTTATGTATTTAATAGTGCAAAACTCTATTGTTACATAGACAAAGGTATCAGTATCAAAAAGACAAAATCAAATAACATAGTAAGGGTATAATAAACAATATGTATACATCAAGTAATTCTATCAATATGTATACATCAAGTAATTCTATCCTGTGATATGGGCAGGTTTAGAGAAGCAATTTCCAATGTATGAACTATTTGAAACTTTGGAGGTTCCTAAGACTCTATCCTGGGGACAGTGAGGTCCAAACCATTTTTATAATAATTGTATCATTTTTATTGCTGTCATAACAAATAACCACAAACTTTGCAACTTAAAACACAAATTAACTAAGAGTTCTGTAGATCAGAAGTCTGGCACAGATCTTACCATACTAAAATAAAAGGAATTGGCATGGCTCTGATTCTTTTTGGAGGCTTTATGGGAAAAACCTGTTTTCTTACTAATTCAGGTTTTTGGCAGAATTTAATTCCTGACAGTTGTACAACTGAAGTTCCATTTTACAGCTTCCAGAGAATATGCACATTCCTTGGCTCATGTCCCTCTCACTCAATCTTCAAAGTCCATAACTGATTTTAGTGTGTCTCTCACAATGCACGCCTCTTCTGCCTCTCTTTCTGTCATTTCTTTCTCTATCTCTTTCTTTCTCTCACTGCAGCTAGATAAGTTTCTATGCTTTTAAGCCCTCGGGTGAGTATATTGGGCCACCCAATAACCTAGGATAGTCTCCCCAGCTCAAGGTCCCCAAACTTAATCATACTTGCAAAGTCCCTGTTACGTAATGTTACATATTCACAAGTTTTGAGAATTAGGACCTAGATATATTTGGGCAACATTATTCTGTCTACCACACTAAAACTGAGACTGTCTTTTTAACTCTGTTGACATTTGTGCTGTGGGTGCAAAAGTAGTAGTGTATAAACTGTTCGTATTTTCAGCATAATCAAGGCATTGACACCAAACTACATGACATTAATGTATTTTTCACTCCTATGTGTTTGCAGTAAGACAAAAAATAAAGAACATAAATAATATATTTGATGAAACATTAAAATTATTAATTTTAGTAATGATTAACCCTTAAGTACACCTCTTGGTAATATTTTGTGTTATGAAAAGTGTTCATAAATAGTTCTCCTATATTATGAACTGTGATGGTAAATTGAGGAAAAATACCTGTGCAATTGTTTTAATTATATACATAACTAGACTTATTTTTATGAAGCTGTATCTTTGCTTGTATTAATAGCATATAAATTATGATTTTTAGATGTATGTATTTGGCTGATATAGTATAGAAAACTTAACTCATTTGACACTTCAAGAAACCAACACAAATTGTTTGTTGCAAATAGTAAAATTTAAGATTTCAAGCCAAAATAGTAATCTGGAAAACTTCTATGTGCTACCACAAAGTTTATACCTATCTTTAGTTGTGATAATAATGAATGCTATTTTTAAAATATACATATTTTATAATGAAATGTGGCACCACTTGTAATATCTGCATAATTAAAAAAAACAGCATGTTTTTAAAAATAAAAAGGCATGATGTAATAAAATCTTTAATAGATTAAAAAATCTAAAGGAGAAAGATTATTTAGGCATAAAGCTATTTAGTTACATAGTTTCACAATTTAATGCTCATTGATTCTATTTAGGGTTCCACATCACAGCAAACATTTTAGAAACAAATACTTATTTGAAAGCATATCAAATTATTTTTCCCTTTTCAAATATATATCTTTGTGAAGCTATAGTTTCTCCATATACTTCAGCCAAATCAACAAAACAACATAATAAATGCAGAAGCATATTTTCAGTCCAGCTCTCTTCCATTACTCTATAATTTATAGAGATTTACAAAATCATAAATTAAACTTATTGTAGTCACTAATTTTGGGGAGGGAAGGGAAACACAGTTAATTTTTCATGAATTTTTTATGAATGCAAAGTGTGAGGGGCTTACTACTGCCATTTATAAATGAATGCATATTTTTTAATCTCTGTTTTACTACCAATACTATAAATCTGGATCAGTATAACCACATACCAACAGTCTTTGGGGTTCTCGACAGTTTTAGGAATATAAAGTAATCCTGAGATCGAAACTTAAGAACTACTGAATTGATTGATATTATAAAACTCCATTTTAGTAACTGTTATGCTTATTTTTATGACATGGTTAAATATTTAGAATTAAAAGCTAAATGTATGTCCTTCCACAATGAAATATATAAGTAACATATGAGTGAAAGGAATTGGTAGCTTTATAAAGTGATTGGTTGCTTTGTAAAATTTATTGGTTGCATTTACACACATTTGGAAATATTTTTGTTTCATTAGCAAAAAAACATATATGTAACAAGTGGGTTTAAGAGCACATATCTATCTTTCTTTTCAGTTCTATCCATTTTTCTACATGTTTTGAAGTTTTGTGTGTAGTTAATAGCGTACAGAATTAGAACTTTTACGTATTCTTGAAGACTTCACTCCTTTATCATTATGTAATGTTCCTCTTTATTCCTGAGAATCTTTGTTTAGACTCTTTTGTTCAAATTAATATAGCTCTTCAAGCTTTCTTTTCATTAATGGTATATCTTTCCCCATATATTCACTTTTAGCCTGTGTCATTTCATTTAAAGTCAGTTTTTATAGACACATATAATTGCTTTCATATACACTTCAATGGTCTCTGGTGTATACAAACCATCCATATTTGGAGTAATTACTAAGATAGTTGCATTAATATTTATCATGTGTATAATGATTTTCATATATATGTACATGTATATATGTAAATAATACAATGCATTATTATTAAGGCTTCAGTGGAAATGGTTTAGTGAAAAGACACAAATAAATTTACCCCTATTAGGCCATAAATAGGAATATTAAAAATATGGTTTATACAGGCTACTCAATAGAAAGTAATTATTTTTGTATAGGCATTATAATAGTTATAATACAAAATTACAGTTTTGGGCTAATTTTTTTTTTTTTTTTTTAATATATTTTATTGATTTTTTGTAAGAGAGAAGGATAGAGAGTTAGAAACATCAATGATAGAGAAACATTAAGTCCATAGAAGGAACCTGGGATTTTCCACTGAGCCAAACCGGTTTCGGCTGGGCTATTAATTTTATGAATATTTTCCATGAAATATTTAAAATAGAAAAATGTTAAAGATTTAGATAAATGCGCTTTGATGAGTATACTACTGATCTTCATTTGCTTCAGCAAAGATCTATTATCTGAATTTTATATTTTAATTGGAGATTAAATATATCATAGAAAGTAGTAAAATTTTATGGCAAAAAATAAAAACCATCATGAAATGAAAAAATTGCTTAATGTAACCTGTAAATTAATTATATCTGTTCAGTGTGTAGGTATTGTTTATTTGATTTAAATATTCTGCCTTAAATTAGATCTATAAAATAAAAGGATAAATAATACTTGGACTTTATCCAGCTTTTGTCCTTTTTTATTACAGAGGGTTAGACATAGCTGGGAGGCATTATGCACTAATGAAAAATAACTTAATATGAATATACTTTAAAAAAGTAAGTTTATTATAACACAGATTCATGTTAAAAAAAATGTGTTCTGATCTAGGTAGTTTTCTATCATTATAAAAAAAAATTGTATTAGTAATTTAACATTGATATAACTAAAACATTCCAGAGAAGGTACTTTACCCCACACTTTTCCTAAATAAAACAAGAAGTAATTATTTAAATTGTTTTAAAGTGGTTCTTATAAATGTTTGAAAAGTTAATAAAGAAAACCAAATTATCACAGTTTTGATGAGAAATAATTAACAGCAACCTTACATTGTCAAATTCAGGATATCTTCTTACAAAACACATTCTTTTCAAATTCAAGTCATCTCTACCTTATTTTTTCATTATTAGATAAATATAATTGTTAGTACAAAAATATATTTTCATTAGACACAAAGTAATTATTTGGTAAATAAATGTTTGAGCTTAGAAAATTTATTGGTGCTCCATTGAAGCCTTTTTTTCATTAAATTTTTTTGTTGACATTGGTTAATAAGATTAGAAAGATTGCAAGTGTACATTTCTATGATACATGATCTGTATATTGCATTCTGTGCCCACCACCCAAAGTCAAATCATCTTCCTTCAGCATATATTTGACCCCCTTTACCCGTTACTACTCTCCCACCCTGCTTCCTTCTGGTAAGTACCATATTTTTGTCTGTGTGTATAAGTTTTTCTTTGTTTTACCTGTTAATTCATTTGTTGCTTTCAGTTTTACTGTATATCACATACATGAGCAAAATCACATGGCTCTTAATTTTTTCTGTCTGACTTATTTCACTTAGCATGCTATTCTCCAGGTCCATTTTGCACTTGTAACAAAAAGAACAAAACACCTTGGAATAAACTTAACAAAGTATGTGAAGGACCTATATACTCAAAACTACAAAGCACTAATAAATGATATTGAAAAAGACACCATGGAATGAAAAAATATTCCATGTTCATGGAATAGAAGAATAAATACAGTTAAAATGTCCATATTACCTAAATCAATATACAGATTTAATGCAACTCCCATTTAAATCCCAATAACAATTTTTAAAGAAATAGAACAAAGATCATCAAATTTGTATGGAACCACAAAATAGCTCTAATAGTCAAAGCAATCCTGAGAAAAAAGGATGAAGCTAGAGGTATCACATTCCTTGTCTTCAAATTATCCTACAAACAAGCCAAAAACATACAATGGAGAAAAGAAAACCTCATCAATACATGGTGCTAGAAAAAAATGGAAAGCCACATGTAGAGGAAGTCCTTCTTTTAGATGGCTTTCATATAAGTTTTCTAAGAGATGACTAAGGTCAACTCTTAAGTCAATGATTTAGTTTAAATCTGATTCTTAGAAATTGCTAATCTTCTGTTTATTGTCATACTAGAGGCCCGGTGCATTCGGGGTGGGGGAGTCCCTCAGCCTGGCCTGCCCCCTCTCACAGTCCTGGGAGCTCTCAGAGAATGTCCGACTGAAAGCTTAGGCCTGCTGCATGTGTGGAGCGGGCTTAAGCCGGCAGTCAGACATCCTTAGTGCTGCTGCGGAGGCAGGAGAAGCTCCGGTCATTGTTGTGCTTGCCAGCTGTGAGCCCAGCTCAGGGCTTCTGGCTGAGCAGCACTCCCCCTATGGGAGCACACTGACCACCAAGGGGCAGCTCCTGCATTGAGCATCTTCCCCCTGGTGGTCAGTGCATGTCATAGCGACTGGTCGTTGAACTTTTGGTTGATTTGTATATTAGCCTTTTATTATATAGGATACCCTAAAATTGTGTACAGACATTAAGATGACAGATCTTTAATATAATCTCGTTCTTAGGGTGGGGGGATTAATTGTTATATCTGGTGAGTTCTCTCTCATTTATTTCTCATATTTATGGACTGAATACTACTTCTCAGTTATTTTTTTTCCTTGTCATAGGTATCATCTTACAAAACATGCACTGTAGACTATTTGATGTGAATAGATCTTATTTTCAAGAATATAGGTAAAAATTATTAAATAGATGCAAAGCATTATTATTAAGGGTTCAGTGGTACGGATTTAGTAAGTAGACACAAATAAATCTACCTCTATTAGACCATAAATAGGAATATTTACAATATAATTTATAGGGCCTAGTCAACAACAGAAATTTAGTTTGTATAGCCATTAACATAGTCATAATAAAACAAATTCTAATTTTGCCTATACATTCAATAAACATTTAAGTCCATATCAGGACTTTATATTAAAAATATACATAAAACTAAAACCAAGTATAAGTGTTAACAGACATTCTATTTTAGTTACTGCATAACAAAATTTAAATATTAAGTTTACACATGTATATATTTATGACTTTATTGGAATCATCTTTACATGTTATTTTAAAAGTTTCTGATATACAGAAATCAAAATGGTAACAAATTATGAAAGGAATTTTATTGGTTCCTTATTTCAGAGAAACATGGATATTTTTAAATTTTGATGCTGATCTTCTTGTTTTCAAGCTAGAGAGAGACATCTTGTTTACAACCTGTATCCTTGTTGTAATGCCTAATTGTCAACATAGTGTCAGGAGGACTAAAAGGAAAATAAATCTTTCAAAATGACAAGATTATACTATTTCAGACCAATTACTGAGCAAAATGTTGTTACCAGTAACTGTCAGCCATACAGTTAGAATATTTAGAGAGCTTTATGTCTATATCATGCAGGCAGTACAGTGTCATGATTAAAATGCAGTTTCTAGAGTCAAAACTGTGAAGGCTGAATTTTAATGTCACATTTCTTTACTATTGTAGTTGGATAAATCACACAATGTCTAATCCTTAGGTTTCTCATTTACCTAAATGGGAAAATATTTACTATAGATTTGCCTTAGTGATTAAATGCAAGACTCTATGTACATGAGTCCTCAGATTTGCTGTCATATACTAAGTTATATAAGAAGTATTAGATATAGTTATGTAAATAAATGATTACTAAATGCCTGAAAAATATTCTCCAAATAACTATTATCCTTTTATTGTCTTAAATTTCAAAATCATAATAAGTTTATGTGTTGGAAAGGACATCAGCGGTCAAATGGGCATTGCATGACTTAGTATGTTGCAAAGCTTTCACTAGATCACTAGTGGTTACCTATAAATGCTTTTCTGTTCCTCCCATGGTGATCTTATCTTAAAATGTAAATGCTCCAGAAGACAATGATTTTTAAAATTGCTTCTCAGTAAGTGATTAGTTGCTGATGAGAGCAACTATCTTTTTTGGAGGCTCATTTGTGTCATAGTTTTAAGAAAACGGGACTTGCAGTTAAATAGCGGTTCTAATAATTACTACTAATCTTGGGTAGATTTTTTTTTACTTTCCTTTGTCTCAGTTACCTCTTTGTAAAGTGTGAATAAAAATTTACCTACTTCATAGGATGGTTCTTAAAGTTAAGTAAATTATAATTTTTAAAGCATTGAGAAGAGTGTTTAGGATATAATAAGAACTACAAAAAAGTCTTATTGTCATTACCATATCATTATCATTCTAAGACATCCATAAGGGAACATGAAGAGGAACTATGGGGGAATACCACTTTAAAGAATTGCTCAGCTGCAATTCATCTCATTCATTGAAATTAGGACAAGGTGGTTCCAAATTAACCATCCCAATCACCTGGCAGAAAAACATGCAAATGTTTTTGGAAGAAAATAACATCACTTCTGGCCTCAAAATATTTTCACAATTAATTTAAAAAACACATAATCTGAGTCAAAATAAAATAATTATGAATGTGAGGAGAAAAGATAATGTAAGAAAATATCAACATAGGTCATGGACAGTAAAAATACACACAAAGTTTAAATATATTTTTGCTAATAGATATACACTTTAAAATAAATTTGTGGAATGATAGAAACAGCAAAATTGAAAACTTCAATAGAAAACTGGAAATTATATAACTCAGATATGCAATGTAGAAATTAAAAAATCTATAGGTGATTTTGACAAGAGATTAGAAAGAGCTGAAGAGAGAATTAATGTATTTAAAAATTGATTGCAATATATATCCTAACTAAAACATGGCGAGACAGAATATTTTAAAAAATCACAGAGGGAAGAGGTATAAGGTAAATAATAAAAATAGTTTACTTATTTTAATGTAATTCCAAAATGAGAGAGAGAAAAGTCATATTTGAAAAACAATGAACTGAGAAATTTCTAAATTAAAAAAAAAATCGAAAAATGGATTACGCTTTAAAAACCATACACAGTATAAACAAAAATATGTGAGCAATTATATATGAATAATTATTTTACAGAAAAACAAAGTTAAAGAGAATAATCTGTTTTTTATAAAACAGTCAGATTATTCTCATACATTTGTAATAGTTTTATCACATTTTGCATTCTATTCTAGGATACTCTGACCTCCAAAAGAGGTTTTGTTTTGTTTTGTTTTTTGTTGATGCTATTACAGATGTGCCTATTTGTCTCCCTTTTGCCCACTTCCACCCATTTCCCACCAACCCTCCCTCTGGCCTTCACCATACTGTTGTCTGTGTCCATGGGCTATGCATATATGTTCTTCAGCTAGTCTCTTCACCTTTTTCATGCAGTCCCCTCTCCCCTCTCTTCTGACATGTCAGTCTGTTCCATGTATCCATACCTCTGGTTTTATTTTGTTCTTCAGTCCATTTCAGTGATGGGCAACCTTTTGAGCATGGTGTGTCAAACTTCGCCAAAAAACTGAGCATAACTCGGGTAGTGTGTCACTTTGAGGAAAAAACATTATTTCGCGATATTTATAGTTTAAATAAAATAAATGTATAATTGTTATATATACTTGTATTTAATAAACCAAAAACTAAATATTTAACTTACCTGCTTAGTGACTTCTTTGCTCATCCGTCAGTCGGTTTCTTTTGTTGGTCTTGATATTATTTAGCTTGTGTGGGGTGCCGTGAACTAAGATAAGTGAGGGGGTGGGGGAATTCTTTAACTAATCTGCCTATTAGTGACATTTTGTTGCTGAATTTCACTGGCTAAATCTTCAATTAAAGGTTGGTATTTTGTACACTTCAGGCCCAAGCAAGCGCTACTAACTTCATCTGTCAATCTGTTTCTTCTGTTGGTTTTGATATTATTTAACGCTGAGAATAAGGCCTCACAAAAGTATGTAGAGGGAAAAATTGTGAGTAAAGCCATTGCTATATTTTTCAGGGTGCTAAAAGTGTCTGGTAGTCGGCTCCAGGCACTCCAAATTTCCTGTTCATAGTGGCACTCCTCTTGATTCTCCAAGCAGCACCTTTCCAGGTTCTCAAGCTTTGACCTCAAGTCGACAAACACCTAAGCCCAGATACTGTCTTGAAATTCTGCAAGTTGCATCTCCAAATCATCAATTTGCATCCATTGGAAACCATTTAATTCCAAACTACTGTAGACTACTACATCAGGATACTTAATTATTTTCATCGTCTGTTCTAGACTTCTAAATTGACTAAATCTATCACTAAACTGGTCAAGTAACGAGTCTAAAACATGCTGGTACTTCATATGCAAGAGTTCCATTTCATTTTGTACAGCTGCACTGGCCTTCTCAAAATACTTTGTTACTCGAGGAAAATACTTATAAGTTTTAGTTTCTACATCTCGCTTGAAAATTTTAACTTTACTTTCAAAAGCTTTTATGTATCCAAACATAACGTCAATACTTTTGCCAAAACCTTGTAACTTTAAGTTCAGTTCATTAATATGAACAGAGAGATCTGTAAAAAACATCAGGGTGTTGACCCACTTATCATCATTAAGCTGAGGAAAGTTTCCCAGATCCTTATCATCAAGAAATACCTTAATTTCTTCAAAGCACTCCACAAAGTGCTCAAGAACTTTGCCTCGGCTCAGCCATCTTACATTATTGTACATCAGCAGTCCACTGTAGGTGGAATCAACCTCCAGTAAAAGTGCCAAAAATTCTTGCTTGTGAAGGGGGCGAGCAGCTATTAAATTAACTATTTTTGTAACAACTGACATTAAGTTGTTTAAGTCAGTGAATCCTGCCTTGGCACATAAAGCCTCCTGATGGATAATACAATGAAAAGGCACAATTGGATGTCCAATAGCTTCTGTAAACAATTTGACAAATCCGACTTTTTCCCCCACCATATTTGGTGCCCCATCTGTCGTCACTGACACAACTTTAGAGATATCAATGCTTAGGTCACAAAATGTTTGTATAACAACCTTACATATTTCGCTTCCTGATTTACTTGTTGACACTGATACTAACTTTATCAACTCTTCTCTCATTGTGAGACCATCAGAATATCGACCAATAATGGCCAACTGAGCATGTGATGTGACATCAGTAGTTTTCATCAAGAGAGATCGAAAAATATTTACACTTCCTTATGTCTCTCTTTAATTGATGTTGTACATTTGTGTTCAGTCTCATTATTTGGTCTTTTATGATATTTCTACTGAGTGGTAACTCAGATATTCTCTTAATAATTGCATCTTTATTCTGCATATCGTGAAATAGAACTGGTGCACATCTTAGGAGAGTTTCTTTAATAAATTCTCCCTCACTGAGCGCTTTTCCATGCTGAGCTATAGAGTGAGCAATGCTCAAACTTGCAGATATTAAATTTGTAGAGCCTTTCATAAATTTAAGGATGGAACTAGATTGGCTCTTATAAAGGTGTAGCTGCCTGGAAATCTATTCCTTCCTTTCATCCTCACTTTCTTCCAAGAGCTGGGAATGATTAGTTTCAAAATGTCTATTTATATTCCACGTTCTGCTTACTACCGTTTCAGTACATAGAATGCAAAACGATCTGCCATTTTTTTCTATAAAGCCATACATCTCGGTCCATGTCTCTTGAAAGGGTTGGCCACTGCTACTACCACTTCCTTTACTTAACCTTAGTTTTTTATTTTTTGGGTTCTCCATCAGGGGGACAGTGACAGAAGATAGAATTATAGATAGCTTGTTAGGCCTGCAGGCAATTAGGGGTTAACTAGCCTAACTAACCACAAAATGGTGCATATAACTGTCTTTTAGGAAAGGGCAGGGTTAATAAGCAGAAATAGGGGTTAATAAGGATGCACAACAGTAATAGTGGTGAAATGGAGTCTGCACTATGGAGCAAGATGGTGTTCCTTATGTGAATTAAAATGGCTGCTGCTATTTCTAATGGTGGGAAATGGCACCCATAGCACGCCACAAACCCTTGCCTCTCCCAGCCTCCCCCTCACTTATCTCAGTAATGATGGATTAGAAATCCATGACACCCCAGAACAGTAGATAATGGTTGCTGTGGTTAACTGTTATTTGGTTACTGGTAATGGCAGGGCCCCCAGAAATGCGTCCCCCCTGCGTTCCGCTGCTCCCTGCTCTGCTGGCGGAAGTGAGGGCAAAGATCCCGGCTTAAATGGAAGTCCCAGAACTAGACGCTCTGTGCCGGACTTCTGTTGTTTTGGCCTACAGACCTCTGGCACAGAGTGTCTAATAGGGGAGGATGAAACATTTGCGACTAGAGTCTTGGAGTTAGAGTCTAACTCCAAGACTCTAGTCGCAAATGTTTCATCCTCAGGAGCAGCAAATGTTTCATCAGAAATGGCTACGCATGTCAGTGCTGACACACGTGTCATAGGTTTGCCATCACTGGTCTATTTTGTTCATTAGATTCTATATATAAGTGAGATCATATGGTTTTTATCTTCTCTGAATGGCTTATTTCCCTTAGCATATTAATCTCTAATCCATCCATGCTATCTCAAAAGATAAGATTTCCTTCTCTTTTACAGCCCATGTTGACTAATATAAGGTCTTTATATATTTTGGAAATTAACCCCTTATCAGATGTATCATTGTCAAATATGTTCTCCCACACAAGTGGGTTCTCTTTTCATTTTGTTGATGGTTTCTTTTGCTGTGTGGAAGCTTTTTGGTTTGATGTATTCCAATTTGTTTATTTTTTAATTTGTTTCTCTTGCCTTAGCAGATATATTGGCAAAAATAGAGAAGAATCTTAAAAAAGAGCCAGTAATACATATTACCTTCAAAGGATAAAAAATTGAACTGACATCTAACTTGTAAATGACAGTAATGAACCTAATTGTATCCTCAAAGTATTGATAGAAAATGACCTCCAAAACTGATCTTAATAGGATAATATGTCCTAATTTGAGATAAAAATACCCTTACAGAATGAATATGAAATATTGATATTATCAGAAAAAATTTTAAAATTAATTCATACCTATTAAGGTTAATTTTTAAATAATTTCCTGCATTATAAAAAATAGTAAAAGTGGTTTCTACACTCAACACCAGGAAGACAAACAATCCAATTAAAAAATGGGCAAAGGACCTCAGTAGACACTTCTTCAAAGAGGACATACATATGGTCAATAAACATATGAAAAAAAATGCTCAACATCACCAATCATCAGAGAGACACTAACTGAAAGGACAATGAGATATCATTTCACAGCTGCCAGAATGGCTACCCTCAATAAATCAACAAAGAACAAGTGCTGGGGAGGATGTAGAAAAAAGGGAACCTTTATGCACTGTTAGTGGGAATACAGACTGGTGCAACCAGTGTGGAAAATAGTATGAAGTTTCCTCAAAAAAATTAGTAATGAAACTGCCTTTTGACCCAGTAATCCCACCTCTAGGAATATATCCTAAGAATCCCAAAAGACTAATCAGAAAGAATATAAGCACTCCTATGTTCCTAGCAGTGTTATTTATAATAACCAAGATATGAAAACAGTAGATGAGTGGATAAAAATGCTGTGGTACATTTACACAATGGAACTAGTACACAATGCTAAAAAGAAGGAAATCTTACCCCTTGTGACAGCATGGCTGGACCTGGAGATTATCAAGCTAAGTGAAATAAGCCAATCAGAGAAAGACAAATATCATAAGATCTCACTTATAGGTGGAGTCTAATGAACAAAATAAACTGCTGAACAAAATAGAACCAGAGGCATTAATACATGGACCAGTCTGACAGAGATCAGGGTGCAGAGGCTTGCGGGGGACTGGATAAAACAGATGAAGAGCCTACTGGTTGAGCATCAACCCCTGAACCAAGAGGTCGCTGGTTCAGTTCCTCGTCAGGGCACATGACTGAGTTGCAGGCTCAATCCCCACTAGGAGGCATGCAGAAGGCAGCCAATTGATTATTCTCTCTCATGGCTGATGTTTCTCTCTCTCCCTCTCCCTCTCCTTCTCCCTTCTTCTCTGAAATCAACAAAAATATATATATTTTAAAAAGGTGAAAAGAGTATCCAGAGAACATATATACATAGCCTATGGACACAGAAAACATAGTTGGAAAGGCAAGGAGAGGTGAGGTGAAGAGGGGACTGGGTGGAGGTGGGTAAAGTGGTGGTAAATGGGGGACATCTGTAATGATGTCAACAAAAAATAAATAGTAAAAATGACTTTAAATAAGAGAGAGGCCGAAACCGGTTTGGCTCAGTGGATAGAGCGTCTGCCTGTGGACTGAAAGGTCCCAGGTTTGATTCCGGTCAGGGGCATGTACCTTGGTTGCGGGCACATCCCCAGTAGGGGTTGTGCAAGAGGCAGCTGATCGATGTTTCTCTCTCATCGATGTTTCTAACTCTCTATCCCTCTCTCTTCCTCTCTGTAAAAAATCAATAAAATATATTTAAAAAAAAAAAAAAAAAGAGAGAGAACACTTGGTGCAAAATTTTTAGTCTGAAAATTAATAAATATAAGACAACATAAAGAGGCTAAGTTCAATCATTAATGACTTCTTTTATGATAATCAGAATTTTCCTATGCATAATTTTTTTAAAATTAATATTATTTATATAAAATATCAAAATAGAAAAGAGGGGGAAGAAAAAAACTGCATCTTCATTGCAGAAACTATATACTAACACTCAAAATCAAATGAAAAAAAAAACACAGATTTAAGATAATGCCTAACTTTCTGAGCTAAGAAGAATTAATTCAGCAGAATATTTTATGGGTGGTTGAAGGAAATACCAACAAGGAAAAAGAAGCATCCTTAATATAGCATATATCACACATTTCTGAAATTTTTAAAATGTTTTATTCTGTGGGACAATAATAAAAAAAATAAGACATAATAGAAGCACATTTCACTCTTTTAATCTAAAAACACTTTTGTTTGCCTTGGATTATAGGCACAATAAATACAGATAAACTTCATGAAGTTGTGTGTAAAAGTCTGTAATGCTTAAAGGGTCCATAAGTCAATAAAAAAATGACTTAATGTTAAAATGTTCTTTATCCATGTGTTATGAATATATATTTGATGTACACTCTTAAAATAAAAAGGTTATTTCCTTAAAAGTGTTCTAAATTATCTCCAAGGGGTGCTGATAAATCACACCTATGCAGAGTGAGAATACAGAAAATAGGCCCATTTAGGAGACTTTCCAAATAATATCATTATATTTAGTAACTAAGGTATGTAATGTCAATGTTTTGTTTTATTTGCATTTTCTATGTAATCATAATATAGATTCAAAATGTAACTACGAAGGCCCACCTACAGTATAGCCACAGATTTCAAATAATTTCTTAACTACAGAGAGCTATTTTAGATATGACACACAGAATAGGATATTTAGAGTATTTTTTGACTTAAAAATTTCCAAATTAAAATATTTTTTCCTATATCTGGGGGAGAGAGTTGTTACAATTTGTAACATGTATGAGTTTATTCTATAAGTTAGAATGTTAGTGCTCCAAAAAAATTAATGCCCTCTCTATCATAACAGCAGCATCAGAATGAAAACTCAAGAACCTTATCTTCCTTACTTTCATTTTTCTATTCAAATGTTAAATAGATATATTTCTATCAATTTGAGAGAGGACAAAGGGGGAGAGACAAGGGAAATATCAATGTGAGAGAAACATCAATTGGTTGCCTCTCAAATGCACCCAGCCGAGAATCAAACCCACAACCTTTTGGTGCATGGGATGATGCTCCAACCCACTGAGCCACTCAGCCAGGACCAAATGTAAAACAGATATTTTAAAAAACTAGAGCAATTATGCATTTTAAAAACATGAATAGAATAGAAATATTCTCAAGTATTCAAAATAACTATGTAGGAGTTGTCCAAATTGTCCTCCAGTTATTAGAGAAAATTTGAATTTACATTTCTGTGTATAAGTATAAACATATGTGTACAAATATATTAATAATGTGGTTTTATATTCTTACTAGTGACCCGGTGCACGAAATTCATGCACGGTGGGGGTTCCCTCAGCCTAGCCTGCCCCTCTCTCAGACTGGGAGTCCTACTGACGCCTCTGCGGGAGGCAACCAGGCTGATCAAGGGAAGGCGCCAGCCCCATTACCACGCAGCTGCAGCCACTGCCAGCCACTGCAGCCGCCAAGGTGTTTTCATCAACATGGACTCTAGTCCCTTCACTGTGAAAAAATGACAACTTTCTTTAGGCATTTTCAAGATGTGTCTTTCATAGGATATGACATTTCTTTCTTTTTTTTTATCCTCACCTGAGGATATATTTCCATTGATTTTTAGAGAGTGTGGAAGAGAGAGGGAGAGACAGAGAGAAATATCAATGTGAGAGGGACACTTTGATTGGTTGCCTCCTGCATGAGTCCTGATCTGGGCCCCAGACCTTGATCAGAATCAAACCCAGACCCTGTGGTCCGCACGCCAAGGCTCTATCCACTGAGCCAAACCGACTAGGGCAGGCAGGATATGACATTTCTTAGCCTCTCCAGCAGCGGTCCTTCGTTTTTTTCCTCCAGGAGTGTGGTGGAAAAGCCCTAGATCACCTTCTTGGATTCTTATAACCCTAGTTACCAAGAACACTGCAAGTGACGGCATACAGGGAGCTTAGCCAATGAGCGGTCAGAAAAAGTATTTACTCTTGAACTGGGTTTGGCTCAGTGGAAGACCGTGGGCCTGCACACTGAAGGGTCCCAGCTTTTATTCTTGTTCAAGGCATGTACCTTGGTTGGAGGCACATCCCCAGTGGGGAGTGTGCAGGAGGCAACTAATCAATGTTTCTCTGTCATTGATGTTTCCGACTGTCTATCCCTCTCCCCTCTTCTCTGTAAAAAAATCAATAAAATATATATTTTTTAAAAATTGTTTCCTCTGCAATTCATGCGGCCCCTGCATTGTGTCCACTGGGCTAGGGATGTGTCCCCACCACCCGGTGGTGGCCGCTGGGGTCTCCACATGGCCCAGAGGCCAGTAGCCAGCCCATTGTGGATGCTGGGCTGGGGGCATGGACCCAAACCGCTGCTTAGTGCCAGCGCACACGCAAGTGGCTGGGGGAGGGGCGGGAATATCCCAGTCTCCAAACGCCCCCTAGGCCGGCAACCAGCCCCCAGTCATGGGCGCCGGACTGGAGGGCATGCAGGGACCCTGGGCTGTGTTGGCAGCCACATGGGTCTCTGCACACACAATAGCTCGGCAGCCAGCCCCCAGTCATGGGCGCTGGGCTGGGGGCGTGGACCCAAACCACTGCTTGGCACCGAAGCACACGCAAGCTGCTGAGGGCATGTTCCCACCCTGCCCCCAGTCGCTTGGCACCTGCACCCATAGGCCTGGAGTGGCCTGGGGGGGCATTCTGGGACCCCTGCTGCTCAGGGACTAAGCACGGGCTTACAGGCTAGGAGCGGCCTGGGTCCCGAGAATGTTCCTGGGACCCAGGCTGCTCGGTGCCTGCATGTGCAAATTAATCACCACCTTTGATGGGTTAATTTGCATACTCACTCTGATTGGCTGGTGGGTGTAGTGGATGTACGGTCAATTTGCATGTTTCTCTTTTATTAAATAGGATTAGGATGAAAATACTGTTCCATGCAATTTTGTATAGTATTTCTTTCTAATACATTCTGACTTTTTAAATGAAAATATTATTTTTAAAGATAATTCAAAATGTAATTTTCAATGATATTTTTAGAATTCAATTAATTTAACCTGCATAAGTTTGAGTAAAATTTTCCAAATGCATTTTAAGAAAATAGTAGTCTTGTGTAATAGAGGTATTCTTGACTTATGCAACTTTAGAATTTAATACATAGTTATAAAAATATCTAAAATTTAGATTTTATATATTTTGATTTTCGAAGGGCAATCAATTCTCTATCAGTGACAGACTGTCCCTAGAATGATACACTTGAAAACATTATCTAATAACACACTTATATAATTTTATTATAGATGAATTTATATACAAATTTTAAAAGATTCTAGGTTTATGCTTACTCTTTATATACATAAAAACAATCTTAAATACAAAAGATATAAATCCCTAGAAAGGGGGCAGGGGGAGTCATGACTAATAAAACTGAATTCCTGAATATTATATATTGAGTGCAGGCCAACATTTGATCAGACATCTCTATTAATGCATTTCTGTCTGCCTGTTTTATTTTGTATATTTCTACTCTCATTTCTTTAAAGGAAATATGTACAACATGTACACTGACAGATCTAATCCTTTCATCAAATTTTATAAAAGTTTTGGGATATTTAGAATTGTATATGGTTGTCTGATTTTAAAGAGGTGTTTTGTAATAGTTGTCAAGGGAGTTCTGAGTCTCTCTCTAATAATGCAAAAGTACTGCTAAAATATCAAGGCAGAAGAGCAAACATTTGTCACCTAACTACATGAAGAGAAGTATCTTTCTACATCATTCATAGGAACAAGTAGAGGTGCAATGTAATAAGTGAGTTGGAAATATATGAAATTTATTTTGTATAAGTGGTAATATTTTTTGTTATATGTGAAATATTAGTTTTATAATTGACTGGTGATTTTAATAAAACTTTATACTACTTTCATATCTCCTAGAAAAAAATAGTAAACCACTATTGTTAAATTATGTATATGATGGTCAAAATGCATATTAGCCTTTTAATTTATATTTATAAAAGCCTAATATGCAAAGTGTCCCCTCAGGAGTTCGATTGACCCAGAGTTCAATCACTCACTATGACATGCTGGGACCTCCAGCCACTAGGAACACCTACCTGTGCATGAATTTCATGCATTGAGCCTCTAGTATTTTTATAATAAAGCAGAGAAGAACAGGAAATAATCTTTATTACCAATTTGATTTGGTCATTTTATATTATAAGATTCCTTAGCAGATATACATATCCAGTAAATTCCAAGTTTATTTTTTTACTCAATTTTCATTAATAGATATTGCTTATCTTGATCCTAATACTCTACTTACTCTGGACTATGGCCCTCAGCCTAAGCACTTGTACAATAGGACTAAGGCTATTTATCTGTAGTATTTCTTTGTTCTTTGCTGGTTATTTTGATGATGATCAATGACAAATACAATCATCATCATAATAATATGTTATAACTAAACCAATTTCTATATGACAATTCTATTTGAAATACTTTCACTAGGTGTATAGGTAAAAAGGTTAATAAATAGGAAAATAATTTTCTCATATATGACATTAGAATATGTTAGTGTATGTTAAAAAGACTTTTAAAAATTAAATCTGCCTTTGTTTAAAATTTATAACCATTTAATGCTTCTTATTTAAGTTTTGGAAAAATATTTAATATTAATCATAGGTAAGTGGACTTAGTGTCAACATGGTATCAGTATGGGGTGGAGATACTGCAAAGATGCATATATTTTTTTCATTGAAAGTGTTTAGGTAAACATTTTATGCTGGTTTACATTTCATAGTATCATATTATCAATTAAAAACTCAGATTAGTTTGCCTTGAAACCAGAATAAATAGGCAGATATCCTTGACTGAAAACTCTTACTTTTTAAAAAAATATATATTTTATTGATTTTTTACAGAGTGGAAGGGAGAGAGATAGAGAGTTAGAAACATTGACGAGAGAGAATCATCGATCAGCTGCCTCCTGCACGCCCCCCACTGGGGATGTGCCCGCAAGCAACGTACCTGCCCTTGACCGGAATCGAAACTGGGACCCCTCAGTCCGAAGGCCGACGCTCTATCCACTGAGCCAAACCGGTTTCGGCTGAAAACTCTTACTTTTATAAACAAATTTGTATTTCAAAGAGGACTAAAACTGACTGATAGAACTGAGTAGTTTTTGCATGTCTTGATATTTAATGTGCTCATAAAAATACCCATATATCCATGAGGCTAAGTGAAAACAGTAGAGACCTACTTTAATATGAAACAACAACAACAAAACTAAACAAATAAAATGAACTAAAAAGGACCACAATGGGTAAAACATATTTTACATATGTACTGAAATTAAAAACATTTTTGATAGTGTTAGAAAGCCATTCTATAAGGCCCATGAATAGAAAGCAGATTTAAAAAAAAATATTTTACTGCCAGGGAAGAACATTATAATTTTATGTTGAATCCTTTAAAAGTGAGTCTTGAGACAAACACAGAAACATAGGCAAAAGTTGCTTTGATTGTTCTTCAAGTATTGTTTGCTTGCTTGCTTGCTTGAGTGAAAACATTATTACTTATATCTGAAATCCCTTATACTAAGCTGAACCCCCTTGAGAATAGAAGCTGAAAATGTATGGATTGAAGGCTACTGGGATGGCAGCACACTGTACCAATCATACTGGAACACGGGGTGTTGACTCTATTCCACTGGCCTGCTCCTCATCAAGACACTCATTGGCCAAAACCTAGGAAGAATGAGCAGGCTCACCATTTTAATTTCTTATAGATAAAATGTAATAAACAACATATGTTCCTCTTCACACTAACACAAAAGTCCCATTTTGGTTATTAATATTGAAGATACTTGGAGTAAGTTAAACCATTAATTATTTTGACAGCATTTATTCTCACTCTCCTAGTGGCTTACATATGATTGCCATAACATATGTTTCACTACTTAAAAAAACTAAAACAAAGGAAGAATGAAGAAAAATTGCAATTTTTTGGCGACTTGATGAAAAGCACACCTGTACTATCTCCATTTGTCACTTTTACTCTAGCCTTTTGCTCTTCTCTTAATTTGTGTGTCACGAAGGTTTGAAAAGAGCTTCAAGTGTTTCTGCTTCAAAACAGAACCTACATTTTAGCAAGTAACATTTTGATGTTCACCTGCCAAAAATTCAGGGAGAAAAAAATGTTGAGTTCAGGTATCAGCTCAAATCAAAGATAGCATATCCATCAGGAAAAAAAAAAAATAAGTTAGCTGCAATGTTCTGCTTTAGGAGTGAAGTTTTGTTTACATTTGTTAAGGATGCTTTGTTTGCATCCTTTTAAATATTAGCACTAAGTGTATTTTATATGACTTAGTTTACCTAAGAAAATCCACCTACGGATTATTATTCATAGGCAATGCAAGTTGAGGAAATAGGGAAGGCCTGTGCATATAATCAGCCACAAGCTGTATTTTGTGTTAATACTTGGAGCTCCTCCAAACTACGTTTGCCAAGGGAACTTATGATTTTTGTAAGTTGTATGAGATCCAACTTAAGATCTCAGTTGGAAATGACTCCTCTTTTATATGAGACCTATTTTATACTTTGGCATTTACAGAGTGAGGAGCTATGGCAAAACTTTGGAATGAAGGATTACATTTGTATCAATTTCATAGTTTTGTTGCTCTAAAGATATATCCTGTGATTACTAATCAGAAAAAAAAAATGAAGTTACTGATCGATTTTGGTGGATTTTAAGTTGCTTCCTTCTGACTCTGCTAATTGCATCTGGTGAACACAGGAAAAGAAACTGCTCAGCTGGAAGGCATTGCTGTCATACAGCCAATCAGGTGTACACATGGCCAATGGGAGTTCTCTTCCCAGAGCCTACAGCCCTGAGGTGGTTCCAAGCAGCTGGTGCCCTACCAGATCCACAAGTCACGTGGCTCTGCACACAGAGATTCCCTGCAATAAACAGGGCTTCCTGCAGCCTTCTTATTGCTGTGCAAAATGCCCCCTTCTTATGGAGAAAGCATTGTTAAATGCCTATGACTGCAAAGCTCTTGAGAACTGAGGAAGCAGAGAAAAAGTGCCCTTAGTTCCCTGTACTGTGAACTTTGAGCAATGTTAATGGGAGTTCCTTGAGCATAAAATATCTTTTATGCAAGGGCAGCAGGACTGCACCCTCAGTGGTTTCCAAAGAGCAGCCTGAACTGCAAGATACACTTCGACTTAGCTGAGCAGTATCAGGGGCTATTTCAGGGCTGGATACATTTACCATGTGGCTCCTCATGCCAGCTGTCTCCAAAGTGAGCTAAAGGTTTTTTGTTTTGTTTTGTTTTAATTTAAAATATCTCACCAAAAAAGTCTTATATTACGATAAGCATTTTTTTCTTTCTTGATTAATGTGCTTCGATAAAAATTATTTTATCTATTTTTTCGTCAAAAAGAGAAATTTGTTCTGATAATTATTTTTTTCTTCAAAAAGAGAAAGGCAGAATGCTGCACTAGAATCCATAAGTCTTCTGAGAAAATCACTTATTCTTTCTGAATCTATTTCCTCATCTTTAAACATAAGATAATACCATTTAACTTTATAAAATTATTATAAGATCTTAAAAATAAATCAAAAGGTATTTTTAACTAATAAATTATTATCTATTACTATCATTATCATCGGTAACTTTGTCACTTTTAAACCAATCACAGCAACAACAAAGGCATTTTCAGACACTATTTTACTAGAAGATTTGTATATGTTTACCTTGTATGTTCAATATAAGTCCTAAAGAGTTGACTAATGTAAATTTGTCTCTTCAAGATGTTTTTAGTTACCTAACACTTAACACAAAATAGACTCTTGTAATCCTAGACGTTATTAATAAAAATAAGGATTAGAAAGGGAAAAAAGGGAAATCAGCATTCTCCTTTTAAATCTCGGTTTGCTGGGATAAAACACACACACACAGCACATTATAAAAGTTTCTAGGACTTTCACGCGCCATTCTGGTGCTCACAAGCAGTCTCCTTCCATAAGTGCATTGGGCAAAAGGCCAGAGAAGAGAGCATACTGACTCCACCCAGGTTCCATCCTCTCATCAGCTCGTCTATCTGACCTCTGCAGTGTAGTGTACGTGTCTCTTTGCCACAGTGCCAACCGATCACTGTCTTACCTGACCGTGTGTCCATTGTACTTACTGACAAAGGCTCTCAAACTTGCCAGTTGATTCAAGTTCAGTCCCCTTCAGCACTGTGAATTTCAAACTTCCTAACTCCTAGCTCCTTCCTTTTCTAAGTATTAGAAAACCCAAGTATATGCTGTATAGTTACAAGACTATTATCCTCCAATACATTTTTCTCTGAAAACGTTTCCTACAAATTGCCTCAAATAAAATATCCCTCTCAGAACTGGTAAGAGAATATCTATGTCTATATTTAATAGGTATAAACACAGGCATACCTCAAAGATATTGCAGGTCTGGTTCCAAGCCACAGTCATAAAGCAAGTGCAACGATGAGACTCAACCTCTTTGCTGGTGAAGTGTCTTATCTTCAATTAAAAAAGAAAACAAACACCAAAAACATTGCATAGTGTGTGTGAAGCACAATAATGCCGAACGCAATAAAACTGAGGTGTACCTACATATAGAGATGTCAGTAGACGGGATGTAGAGGTACACTTGACCTTACTTTACGTGGCTGTGCATTAGATCTGACCTGATGCAACATAGCCCTGACGTGACAGGGCGTAGCCTGACGTGACGTAGACGTGAGGTGCTGTGACGTGAAGTGGACCTGGTACTTGGCGTAGAGATTCCAAACTTGCTGCTGCTTACTCAGGAGATGATTTTTTTTTTTTTCTAACTCCTTCACTCAGCACCCCTTTGGAAGAACTCGCTTCATGCCTGGGTGTGTTTGTACGTTAAGCAGAGCCACACGCATAGGATTTCCTTCCAGCTTCTACTGTGAACCTGGGTAAGTTACTAAAATCCCCTAAGTCTCATTTCTCTAACCTTTAAACACGTAAGTATTAATAATTAATTGAGAATAAATGATATTCGAACCCCACATGGGGCCACCTTTCAAACGGTCATGGTAGCAGTTGTTGTCAGTCTCTGCTGTTAAGATTATGCCGCCGGTGGTGCCCAGCAGGCGTGGCTCAGTGGTTGAGCGGAGACCTAAGAACCTGGAGGTCGCCCTTGGATTCCCCGTCAGGGCACAGGCCTGGGTTGCGGGCTCGATCCCCAGTGTGGGGCGTGCAGGAGGCAGCTGATCAGTGATTCTCTCTCATCATTGATGTTTCTGTATCTCCCTCTCCCTTCCTCTCTGAAATTATACACACACACACATACACACACACACACACATACACACACACACACATACACACACACACACATACACACACACACACACACACACACACACACACACACACACACACACATATATATATATATGATTATGCCGCCGGTGCAGCAACTGGGCTTAAAGGGACTGATGCTTCATTGGTGTTTTGCTATTTTACTGTTTCGTGCACATGCTTCACAGATGAGTCTATAACTTCACAGAAAGACAGCTTATGAAAATCTAACACTGTTTTAGTTCAGGTTTCATGGGTATAATCCTCAACTTCTAAACTCTAGGTTTTATCATCTATATTATAGAGTTTATTGTTGAAATTACAGCAGTCTTAAAAAAACAGCCATGATTGTGTTAGAGTAGGTACTAGGAGTTGTATCATTTGGATTATTGATAAAAAGTAAATGACAGATGCTAGGGTTAGTGAGTGATTAATGTTAGACTGAACTTGAAAGGTAAGTTGGAATGTAAAAAGTGTAAATTTTCTCCAGCAACTTCAAGGTTCCGCCTCATTCTTCATCCACAGAAGTGCACAGGATAGTAAACATCAAAAGATGACACATATAGTGTATGGCTGTTTTATTTTTCACCCAGATATATTTCCATGTACTCATTATCTTTTCTCTTCTTTTCCACTTTCTCCTCTGCCCTTCAGCCTCCTATAGAGTAATTTTGATGAAATGATGTCTCATCATTCCTCACTTCCCCATAGGCTATTAATGTATTAAGTAGTAAATGATACATAAGTAGTATAAGTGAGATTTTCAGAGATAGTCAATTGACAACTTAGTAGAAGCTAGTTATGCATTGTCTTTAGAAATGTGACATATCTGTGTCACTGTTCTTTTTAAATGCACTCAACTGCCACTTGCACTGCTCCTTATTAGGCCAGGAAAGCTCCAAGCAGGGAGTTATTGTAAATGTTAAAAGAGATACAAACTGCGACATGTCCATAAAATGCATCTGCAAAGAAGGCTTGGATATAAATTTCATATGTGGTATAGCAATTATATATTTTTTTCTGTAAATCATTTCTTTATGATGCTGTCCTGTTATCTCAAAAAATGATTTGTGTCTTTTTAAAAATGTATTTAATTGTTGAGAGTATTACAGATGTTCTCCATTTGCCCCCCTTCACCCTCCTCCACCTGTCACCTACCCCAGGCCTTCATCTATTGTCTGTGTCCATTGGCTATGAGTATATGCATATAGATTCTTTGATTTATCTATTTCCACCTTCCCTTGCACCTTCCTGCTGAGATCTATCAGTCTGTTCCACATCTGTGATCCTGTTTTGTTGGTCAGTTTTTGTTTACTAGATGCCACATATAATGAGATCATGTGATGTTTTTCTTTCTCTGACTGGCTTATTTTGCTTGGCATATTAATCTCCAACTCCATTCATGTTGTCAAAAAGGATAAGGTATCCTTTTGTACAGCTGCATAGTGTTCCATTGTGTAAATGTACCACAGCTTTTTAATCCACTCATCTACCGGTAGACCCTTAGGCTGTTTCCAGATCTTAGCTATTGTAAATAATGCTGCTATGAACATAGGGGTGCATCTATTCTTTCTGACTGGTGTTTCCGGATTCTTAGGATATATCCCTAGAAGTGGCATTGCTAGGTCAAAAGGCAGTTCCATTTTTACTTTTTTGAGGAAACTCCATACTGTTTTCCATAGTGGCTGCACCAGCCTGCATTTAACACTGCTTGTTGCCAGTTGAGATTTCCAGCAACAGAAATTGAGATGGAATTTGGCATTCTATATAATAAAAGGGTAATATGCAAATAGACTGAACGGCAGAACAACTGAACAACCAATCAAAGAATAATATGCTAATGATATGCTAAGGCTGCTCAACCGCTCGCTATGATGTGCACTGACCATCAGGGGGCAGACAGTCAGCTGGTCGACCAGTCGCTATGATGTGCACTGACCACCAGGGGACAGATGCTCCAATTGGTAGGTTAGCTTGATGCTTGGGTCCGGTCAATTGGGACTGAGCAAGATGGGCCGAACATGCCCTGGAGCCCTCCTGCGGTCCCTCCCTGGCCCGATTGTACACCAATGGAGTCCCTCAGCCTGGCCTGCACCCTCTCGCAATCCAGGACCCGTCGGCGGATGTCGGAGAGCCAGTTTCAGCCCTATCTCACAGGCTACTCCACTTGGGAGGGCGCTAGATGCAGGGCTCATGGCTGGTGAGCACTGCTGCGGCAGCACGAGCCTCTCCCTATCGGGACTGATTGGGCACGAGCCTGAGGCAGGCACAGTAGTTCTGGGATGAGCAGAGCGGCAGGTAGGAGCTGTAGGCAGCATTGGACTGCAGGTTTCAGCCTGATCCCTGCAGGCCACCCAGAGGGACCCCATCTGTGCATGAATTCATGCACCAGGCCTCTAGTGTAGATATTTATTAGAGATCAACATCTCTAGCCTGAAACTATGTTGTAGGTTAACCCTGTAAGAAACTCTGGAATGTAATAGCTCATCTTAGTGGCCAATACTGACTTTTGCTGAATTTTCTGATGAAAGTATGCCAAATGGGCAACCCAGGCCTCTAGCACTGCAAAGACAGAATTGTAAGGATCCAAGTATTCTTCCTTTTGGGAACACAACAGCATATAAAGGTTTTGATTACATCTATATACTGCATCCTAAGGATGGTGCCTAATCCTTGTATAATACCATCTTCAAGCTGACACTTCAATTTATATTCAGGAGACTATACCAGTTCTGTATCAGGCTGGCAAAAAGTGAGTGGTATGTTACTTGACACAACAAGTCAATCCCATGTAATTAGGCTCACTCTCATACCTCTTTTGATATAAATTTGTTCCCCTGCTCTGATACAATACAGGGTAGGCCAAAAGTAGGTTTACAGTTGTGAGTACCTGAAATACAGAGTTTATTCTTGTATTATTATTTATTAATTATTATATTATTTTCCATATGAACAACTGTAAACCAACTTTTGCCCCACTTAGAAATGCATGAAATTTAATGCCAGTGAATCAATAAGTCCACAGACCTTCAGATCATGATGCTAGCTGAGGCCCAGCAGTTGAGAAACTCCATACCTTCAGTATTTTTCTTTCTTTAGAATAAATAATTGGCCCTTTCAAGATCAAATGACTGTAATGTCTAATTTTTCAAGAAGTGACCAGTTGGTCTTCTTGAGGTACAGTATCATATCAGGGACTAAGCATTATTATCTATTGATGGCAGATTGAATATTTAGTCTCACAAGCATATTCATGACCCTCAGGAAGTGAGAGTCATGTTGTTGGTCCCATGAGTCATCTCTATATCTCCCAATGTAACCATTCTGTTTATGCACCCAGCCTGCCAACACCAAGTGTGGCTGATGACTGAGGCTCACTGACATCAACTAGCTAAGTCTTTCTATAATACATGTTTCATGATGTGCATCAATACAAAGGTCTTCACAGTTTGCATCCACTCCCTTATGTCTGCCATGTATACATGCCATGGACCCATTTTAAACTTTTTTCCCTAAGGTCCTGCCCAGCCAGACAGGCTATTTTGCCACTGCCCATAAGAGCATATACACTGAGTGGCCAGATTATTATGATCTTTGAACGCATACTAATCTGGCCACTCAGTGTATATGTGTGTGTGTGTGTGTGTGTGTGTGTGTGTATACACACACACACACACACACACACATATTAGAGGCCTGGTGCATGAATTCGTGCATGGGGGGGGTCCAGCCAGGGGGAGGGGACATGGGCAGATGGCTGGCCTGCCTGCTGGTTGAACTCCTGGTCGAGGGGACAATTTGCATATTAGCCGCCTTTTATTATATAGGATATACACTGAGTGGCCAGATTATTATGCGTTCAGAGATCATAATAATCTGGCCACTCAGTGTATATTGTAATCTAAAGCCACTTTTCTTTCTTTACAACAAAATATATGGCCAGAGGCACAGCATGAAACTGTTTATTGGGAGAATTATTCTCCATCTTAATTTTAAAGTATACTCCTAGAGAAGGCTACAGTGAAGATGCCATCCATCTTTGGCATATCCATTAAAAACAAACAAACAAAAAAACACTTCAGTTTTTACATCCTCAGTCTCTGTTCAAACAGGGTTCTTTAAATGCCAGAAGTGTGACCTGAGGAGTATCAGTACACAGTGGTGGATGATATCTGCATCTGGGCTATTTGCTTGTGAAGCTTGCTTGTGATCTCTAGTTCTAATCACATCGATCATAGAAGTACAACTTAATATGATAAATTGTGGATGGATGGGCCTGAAAATCTTAAGACTTGGCACAGCTCATGGAGATTGTTCCATCTCATGGTCCCTTGCCATCCCATCATTAGGCACTCCTTCTCCACTAGAATCATGCCAGGATTTTTTATCAACAGACATAATTGATGTTGCATGATCTTTTTCCAGAATCCCATAGTCCTTTATTGTGATTATCCTACTAGCACTTTCATGAATTCCATAAAACATTTTTATCCCACCACCACTATAATCTCTATACCATAAGGTCTACCAGAATGTAGCATGAACCAGCCACTTTTTTCTCATGCAGCTCAATGTGGATGTTGAATTAAATGTAAATTACTGTTCCTGTATGCTTTGCATTCTTAAGCATGGAGTTAATTTTTCCCATCCCCCTGGGATGTGATATTATTTTTGAATTATTATCTTGGCTGGGATATGGGTTGGTTTTAATGCTTGCCATCTGGCAAGCTGTTGGTCTACAGGTCTAGGACCCAGTGTGTGGCTTGCACTAATTATTATGCATGCCAATCCCAATTATACTTTTGGGGAACAGGAAAATTAAAATTGGATAGGTCTGTAGACTCACTGGAACCAGAATAATCTGGATCCTAAAAAGCACTCCTTTTTTTTTTTTTTTACCTGGCCATCACATGCTCCCACTCTCATAGCAGGTCAGGCAGGGTAAGGGGAGAGACATAATGATCCATCAAATGAATAGGTATCAATATCTAGCTTAATCTAAAATTTCTCAGTATGCTTGTATATTTCCTATTTACCAGTGTATATTTATCTAAGTAGATGACTAGAGAATCTTAGAAGAAACACTTACAGAATCACTAGAGGCTCCGGTGCACAAAATTCATGCACAGGTAGGGTCGCTAGGCCTGACCTGCAATCAGGGCAGATCTTTCCTGGCAGCTGGCCCCACCCCCCACTGCCAATGCCTGTTGCCCTCTGTGTGTGAGGGCGATTGGCGGGGTGATCGGGGCCCCACTCACTTGCACCTTCCTTGGCCTGGTGCCACCCGAGTCTGCCACCACCCACCCCTGATTCCCAGTTCCCCATCAGGCAGTTGGAGCCTGCCAGCCTAGGGGAGGGACTGAGAGGTTGGCTGGCAGGTCCTGATTGGGTGAGTGAGGCCTGCGAGCTGCGGGAAGCTCCTGCATTGAGGTCTGCTCCCTGGTGGTCAGTGTGCAACATAGTGACCGGTCATTCCACTGTCTGGTCAATTTGCATATTATGCTTTTATATATATAGACTCTCAAACTACTTTCTGAGTTCTTTCTTCAAGGGCCCAGCTGTATTTTCAGGTAATGAGTTCTGTTTCTGAAAACTGGCAATTGTTTGTGACCTTTATTGAGGGAAGGGGAGCAGCTACCTGACTTTCTAACCTTTATTTATTTTTCTGAAGCTGAGTAGTGTTCTAATTGTCTGGCCACTTTTTTGCCCCAAGGGGCACTAAGTTCTATTTACTGCCTCCATAATTCTATGTAGGCAAATCCTCCTTGTCTGCAATTTAAACCTTTTGCTCACTATGAAAATTTATTCTGCATGTCTTCTGAAACTTAACCATTGTGTCTTGTCTTTATTGTCTTGGAGGTCCTGTTATTCCCATTCTTATCAGCTAGTCTAATTCCCCACTGAGGAAGGAGAGCCATCGCTGACCTTTGAGCTTTGCTAGTGCTCTTCTCACTAGCATATTCCTTAAAGTCTCAGTGAATGTTGCATCATAGGCCAGTCCATGGACATAATTCTGTGGTGTGTCTTCCTTTGAGCCTTTTAATCCTTTCCTAAATTACCACCCTTTGAAATTTTGGCATTTAAACTCCATATAGAATGGGGCAGCCCTTTGTCCATGCTTCTTATAATTTTCTTGGGGTCCTTGCCAGGCCTTTAAATCCTGTTACTTGGAATATTGCCCCCGATTCATTAATCTTCCTTAGCCCAATTTTATGTGCTGACTCCATTGACAAAGCATAATTAAAATCTAGTCTGTATATGCTCCCTCAATTCCTGTGATACATGCTATTTAGGACCTGTAGCTCCATTGATGTATAGTGCTATCCCTCCTTTATCAGGCCCAGCATGTCCCCATCTGTGCTATGATACAACTATTAGGTATAGGTCAAGTAGCCAGAGGCAGAGGTGATGGGAGATCTAAGGGGATACATGTCTTGTAGTGGAGAGTTCTCTCTATTGCCTTCAGCTGTATTGGAGAGGTAGCTCTTAATAAGGAGACTCAAAATGAGCAGAGAATCCAGGTATTTCAATATGTGGTAAAGAATCCCCTTAGATGTCTTCCTAATATATTCCAGGGCCCCAATTTATCCTATTTGGAGCACTAACAATGCCAAAGTAGACAATGCCTTGGTTGCATGCCCACCCTTCTTGGGAGTTCACACTCACTGACTATTAAGTCCTTGTCCTAGTCCTCAGCTTTCTGTCTTTCAGCTACAGAAGATAAAAAAAGCCTCTTTGTAGTCTGCCAGGGAAATCTTTTGACTTTCAATTGTCTATTAAAGGGTAGTAGCTTTTTGCTTTCTTTTTCTTGGATATCAATGGTGTTATCCATTCAACCCCATTGTCCTCATAGTTATTATTTTATTGTATTTTCAAGCATATGATAAATAGCACCAAATAATACAGATCCTCCTATCTGTTTGTTATCACAATGTACCACTGGTGAGGATTTTAAAAATTGGAAGACATGCCAGGGGCTTTCTGAAGTTTACCTAATACTAGTGACAGGGTCCTTATTTCCAAGCAGATAAGAAGTAATAATTTTCCAAAACCTCATCTCATAGCTGACTTTCTCAGACCCTTCTGGTAACAACTGTTGTAGTCATGGTGTCCACAAGGAAAGGACAAGATGGCATTTGCTATGCACGCTATTATTAGGTATCAACATCTGGGTAAAGGATGGGACAGAAGCATTGCGTAGATTGAAAGGTCCTACAGTACTGTTGGCCCAACAGGCCTCAGCCATCAACACAGAGCAACATACACGATCCATCAAGTATCCTACATTAGGCCAAATGGCCGGGCCTTTATAGCAACAGCTTAATGAGTCATTGTATAAAGGCCACACTCAGAAGAGTATGTCCTTGGATGAGGCAGGTCTCTGTGTTGAAGGCAGACCTTGAGGGTGCTATTAGCTAGTAACTACTTGCTTACAGTTGGACAGCAATTACTTTCATTAAGGCAGCTCTCTATATCTACCACACTACACATAAATCATTCAACAAATACTTCTCAAGTATGTACTGGGTTATCATTTAGTGTACTAGGTGACAAAATGGAGGAAGAAAACAGATGTAGGTCCCACTTCCAGCTATCTTAAAAGTTAATGTGGGGGATTGATAGGCAAACCAGTGCTTATAGCAGGATCTAAAGAGATACGCCTTGGTAGTGTGGTAATATCAAGAGTGGCAATCTCACTCAAACCATGAAGATCAGGGGGAAGTTTCTTGAAAATGGAGTCTTTGAAATAAATATTGAAGTAGGTATTAATGTAGACAGGAAGTGGTAGAACATTCAAAGGAATGTGAAATCTTTGCAAGTGGAAATGAATCTGGTCTGTTTGAGAAAATATGTTTGCACAATTGAAGCATAATAAAACAATGAGAAAGCGGTAGAAGGTAAAACAAAAAGGAGTCAGGGTTTGGATAATAGAGGAGTATGCATGGCATGAGAAGGAGCACAGCCTATGGGCACTGCAGAGCCACAGAAAGGTTTTATTATGTGGAGTGCAATGACCAGAATTATACTTTAGGATATTTACTCTGGCAACAATATTTGGAATGAAATGTGGTAAAATGAGCCAAGGTAGAAGTCAGTTAGTTAGACACGTGAAAGAAAATGGAATGTTAAAACAATGGCCTTTTTACTACATAGTATAATTGTGTGTTAGTTTTGACTTTAATATTAAATAGCATATAATATGGGATATCTTTATATCCCTAAAAGAACTAATACTTCAGGATAGGTTGCTACAAATGCTAACCCCAGGTAGCTAATAACATCATGACTGTGAGTGAATAAAGATGAGAGGGAAAGGGAGTCGATTTACCTCAATTCAGTGTCAGACTGTCCCCCATACCCCGTGTACCTGAGTTGTTTCGTAAATATTTCCCATGACTAGAAGACTCCGTCGGGAAGCTCCTTTTTGTCCTGTTTAGGTCAAGAGCATTTTGTATCCCTAGTCATCCAGATTATTTTGAAATTAGTTCAAAATATCCTTCTTCTTTATTCTTTTAAAACCCTTCTCATGATTTCACATACTCTTTCTGGAATATCAAAAGATTCATTTTTTAGCCAAAGTGTTCAACTATAAAACACCGATTTTCACCAATAAGGCATGCCCATTGTGGTCACTGCTTGTGGAATCATATGCTGTCTTATCTTAGCCTATTCTGAGTCATCCCCACTCTGTACGTGTGCCCTGCTTGTGTTAAGTTAATGCTGGGACCCAAGAGCCTCTTTACTAGTAGAGGTCACCAGATGAAAGGACCCTTTGGAGAAGTGTTTTAAAAGCTCTGTATGCTATATATTAAGCAGATGCTTGATTGAAAATGCTTCTTTTTCTAAGTACAGAAGGTTAAAGATGTCAAGTTTTTTCTAGTTTATTGCTATGTATATATATATATATATATATATATATATATATATATACACATATATATATATATAAAAAATCTTTAATATTCTGTGCATTATTTTTCTCAACAATTAGCACATTAATCATGCAATATCCTTGGTAGGAAACTATAGGTTTTTAAGTGTCTATAAGACAATTGGATTTGAACTGCACTCCATAACTTTTTACATCAGAGAACATAAAGAATATATTCTCTAGTCTACTTTGTATTTGGTGTGACATCATGGCTCTATACAAATTATTGGAAATGATCTATGCCAATTCCTAGTTGGACATTTTAGGGGAGTACATGTATCTCCTTCATGTTGCTTTTCTGCTTGTACCAGCTGGATGCAGAAACTACAGAGCTTCCAAAGATGTCAGAGCTCCCAGGTGGAAAGAGCCTAAACCTCTACATGATAGTTTGGAGGAGAGCTGCCCTGCTGTCCTAAATTCATATGTCATATGAACAAGAAATAAAATTCTGAAGCTTTAATCCACTGAGGCTTTTTAGGGCTATTTATTCTTTTGCCTTAGCTCACCAAAATAATGTTCAAGCATACTTTTGGTTAGAACATACTTTTGTAACATATCATTCCCATCTTGCCACTTAAAATTTCAGTGGTCCAGGAGTAAAGTCCGACTTTACTTTTAGCCTGATCACCAAAGGCCTACATAAAGTAGTTTCAGCCCCTCTTTCCAATATCATCTTTCACCACTGCTCCCTCCTGAAACTCACTTATTTTCTATTCCCTGGAAATGCCATGATCCTACAAGCTTCTTTGCTCTTGACACACATTGTTCCTCTGAATAAAGGGTTCTGCTTAGGAAATGCCCATTTCTCTTTTAAGACCCTCTTGAAATGTGAATGGTTCATTGATGTCTCAATTCAGCATTAGTTGCTCTTTGGTGGGTGCTTCTAAGCCCTACATGTGTGTCATTACTACAACACTGAGAACATCACTTATATATATAGCTTTTTATTCCATGTAATGAATTGCTTAAGAATGGGGACCATTCCATATTCACCTCTATTTCCAATTCATATTGAAAAGATAAATTAACAGGGCCTATTTAAATGAATAGATGACCTACAGATTAATCATTTATATGCTTTAATGTGAATACTTAATTTGATTGACTGGAAATTACTTATATTTGAATTTCACCTCTGTAAGTCCATTATAGGTTGTCTCCTTAGGGAGTAGCAAATAAGTTTCTATTCTGCAAATTTTATTTTCTATTCTACTCAACTTTGAAATATGGTTTTCCTTTAGTATTTAAAAAATTCTTTACAGGTAACCCCAAACCCTCCAGCTTCTTAACATAGATTTAGTTAAAATTGGCTCAGCCCTTGCTCTTCATATGATAGAAGACACAGCAGTCATCTCAGTATCTCTAGGGGATACTCCAGGCTATGAACACACAAGATAGTGTTTCTTATAAGAATTTTTGTCTCAGAGTGCCTAAGATCCTAATGTTCACTTTCCTCTTACCTCAGATATCTTCTTTTTTCTGTATCATGAGAACCTGATGGATGCCTCTCTGATCCCTTTGCTCCTCAAAAAGGTGACTCAAGTCAAAGCTGGCTTTGAAGATTTCTAAACTTGAAGGATATGATATTGCTGCATAAAACTTCAATGAGAGTATTGAACACACTGTTTTAATAGTTTTCTAATTATCCCTGCCCCTCGAATTAAAATTTGTCACTTTTTCTATAAAGGTTTCAGCGTCCCAACATATTCTTGGACTGTGCCCTTCCTCTTTTCTCTCTTCTCTTTTTCTATCTAGATATTCCCCCCTAAGCCCCTAAATTCCAGCTTTTTATTGTTTTCCATGAAAATGGCATGCAATGTTCCACAAAATATAATTAAAATTTTAGTTATTACCTTGTATTTCCCACCTATCATATTAGCATGAAGTCTGGTAGCTCTTAATTAAGATTCTTAAATCTCTAAAAGAATGGCTAAGAAGTCATAGCTCTGTCAAACTAAAGGGTTGGCAGTTCAATTCATTTCTGAAGGTAGTCATGGAATAAATGAATATGTTCAATTTATGCCATTGCTGTTTCTTACATGGATTCAGTACTTAAGCTTAGCTCTAGGAAGTCAGTGAATTTTTTTTTACTCTGGGTAATGTCAGGCTCAAGTCCATTTAGAAGCTTAAAGGAAACCTATATTTGGGTTCTAAGAATATGTCACTATTTTTCTTTTACCATTGTTTCTCAAATCAGTTTACTGTGCCACAGTGTCCAGTTATCTATAGATTTTTTTTAAAAATTCAAATTCTTTATTGTTTAAAGTATCATGTATTTCTCCTTTTCCCCCATTGACCTCTCCCCAGCCACTCCCACCCCCCAGCACATCCCCCTACTGCCTGTGTCCATTGGTTTTGCTTATATGCATGTATACAAGTCCTTTGGTTGATCTCTTATCTCCCCCTCCAAACCTCCCCTGCCTTCCCTATGAGGTTTGACAGTCTGTTCGATGCTTCTCTGTCTCTGGATCTATTTTTGTTCATTAGATTCCACAAATGAGTGAGATCATGTGATATTTATCTTTCTCCGACTGGCATATTTCACTTAGCATAATGCTCTCCAGGTGCATTCATGCTGTTGCAAATGGTAAGAGTTCTTTCTTTTTTATAGCAGCATAGTATTCCATTGTGTACCACTGTTATTTAAGCCACTCATCTGCTGATGGACACTTAGGCTGTTTCCAAATCCTAGCAATTATAAATTGTGCTGCTGTGAACATAGGGGTGCATATATCCTTTCTGATTGCTGTTTCTGATTTCTTGGGATATATTCCTAGAAGTGGGATTACTGGGTCAAATGGGAGTTCCATTTTAATTTTTTGAGGAAACTCCATACTGTTTTCCACAGTGGTTGCATCAGTCTGCATTCCCACCAGCAGTGCACAAGGGTTCCTTTTTCTCCACATTCTCACCAGTACTTGTTGTTTGTCAATTTGTTGTTGATAGCCATTCTGACAGGTGTGAAATGGTATTGGTATATCTCATTGTCATTTTGATTTGCATCTCTGAGATGATTAGTGACTTTGAGCATCCTATCTAATAATAGACAAATATGCAAATTGACCATACCTCCGACACACCCACAAGCCATGCCCACAAGCCACGCCCACCATCCAATCAGAGCGAGTATGCAAATTAACCCAAACCAAGATGGCTACTGCCACAGAGAGCAAGGTTTCCTAGGTAACAGAGGAAGCCAAGCTTTCCGCCTGCCCTGGCCAGGCCTAAGCCTCCACTCAAGCTACAAAGTTTCAATTATAGAAGGTAAACAAATTCAAACAAATGGCGGCAGAATGGAGCTTGAGAGAGCAGGCCAGGGTTGCCGCTGGCAACAGGTTAAGCAAAGCTTTCCGCACACCCTGGCCAGGCCCACCCGCTTAAGGCAACAAAGTTTCAATTATAACGCCAACACAAATGGCTGCCGGCGGAGGGAGCCCCAGGCTTAGCTCCACTCCAGGCTACAAAGTTTCAATTGTAGAAGGAAAATAAATTCCAGATACCAGGGCCTCTGCTTGGGTTGCCAGGGGGCATGGCCCACCTGCAAACTACCACAGGCCCCTCGCTCAGGCCACCCCACACCCCAAGGGAACTCCCACCTGATCCGGGATGCCCTTCAGGGCAAACAAGCTGGCCCCCACCCCTGTACCAGGCCTCTATCCTATCTAATAAAAGAATAATATGCAGATTGATCATCACTGCAACACACAATATAGCTGCCCCTATGTGGTCAAAGATCCTGCCCCCATGTGGACACAGGATGGCCACCACAAGATGGCCAGCAGGAGAGGGCAGTTGGGAGGCACCCGGCCTGCAAGGGAGGGCAGTTGAGAGGGACCAAGCCTGCAAGGGAGGGAAGTTGGAGGTAATCAACCCTGCAGGAGAGGGCAGTTAGGGGTGACCAGGCCGGCAGAGGAGGGAAGTTGGGGGCAAACAGGCTGGCAGCAGAGTGGTTAGGGGGTGATCAGGCTGGCAGGCAGAAGTGATTAGGGGCAATCAGAAAGGCAGGCAGGCAAGCAGTTGGGAGCCAGTAGTCCTGGATTTTGAGAGGGATCCCAGATTGGAGAGGGTACAGGCTGGGCTGAGGGACAACCCCCCTCTGTGCACGAATTTCGTGCACCGGGCCTCTAGTGTTTTCATATGTCTCTTGGCCTTCTGTATGTCCTCTTTTGAAAAGTGTCTATTTAGGTCCTTTGCCCATTTTTGATTGGATTGTTTATCTTCCTTTTGTTAAGTTTTATGAGTTCCCTATAAATTTTGAAGGTTAACCTCTGGCGTGGAAGGGCAGGTCCCACCTGACCTCTGGGCCCTGGGCAGCACCTGGGCCCCTGTGCCCCTGTGCGCCCCTCTCCGCCTGAGTCACAACGCCTGAGTCCCCATGTGGAAATGCAGTGAGCACGGCTGGATGCCGTGGGCCAAGGGCACAGCGTGGGCCTCTGGGCCACCCAGCGGCACCTCACAGAAGCCAGGTGGGCAGTGTGCTCTCTCCTGGCCAGCCTCACAGACCAGCTCCTGTGCAAAACCATGGGGAGCCTGACCAGCCCCTGTAGTCCCAGCGGCTGCAACCTGGCTCACCCAGAAGATGCCGTGCAGGTGTGGGGAGGGCTCCTCACGGGCGCCTGGCACCTGAGTGCGGGGGCGAGAGTGAGCTCGATGGACACCCTGCATTCTCACTGTACCTCTATCCCTGTCACCCCTTCCCTTAGGTAGCCAGCGAGAGGTCGCAGTGCTTGCCGATGTCCACCATGTTTTGTGTCCCTGCCCCCCAGGTGGTCATAATGAGTGGTGGAGCTCCTGGTCTCCCAGTTGAACTCCTGGTTGAAGGACTGCCTGAGGGGACAATTTGCATATTAGGCTTTTATTATATAGGATAACATTGGCAAATATGTTTTCCCATGCAGTGAGCTCTCTTGTTTTGTTGATGGTTTCTTTTGCTGTACAGAAGCTTTTTATTTTGGTATAGTCCCATTTGTTTATTTTCTTCTTAGTTTCCATTTTCCTGTGAGCTAGTAAAGATATTGCTAAGACATATGTGTGATATTTTGTTGACTATGGATTCTTCTAAGATTTTTATGATTTCCTGTCTTATGGTTAAGTCCTTTATTCATTTTGAGTTTTTGTGTATGGTGTAAGTTGTTGGTCTAGTTTCACTTTTTTTCATGTATCTGTCCAATTTTCCCAACACCATCTATTGAAGAGACTGTTTGACTCCATTGTATGCTCTTGCCTCCTTTGTCAAATATTAATTGAGCATAATAGCTTGAGTTGATTTCTGTGTTCTATGTTCTGTTTCATTGGTCAATATGTCTGTTCTTTTGCCAGTACCAGGCAGTTTTGAGAACAGTGGCTTTGTAATATAGCTTGATATCTATAGATTTTGAGGGCTACATGGGACAGACCAAGTCAGAATCAGCTCAATTCCACATTGTTAATCATGGTTATGTGGCAAGTAATTAAATGTGCTTTTTCCTAATGATCCCTTCTGCCACTTGACCTGTGCTATCTCTAGTATCTTAGAATATTTCAAGAGTAAATTTGTTTATTTTGTTTTTCCTTCCCAAAACTTTCTGGCCTTGTTACACAAATTGCCCTATTTCCTTCCCAGTGACAGTATTGGGTATAATTTCACAATTCTACACTCAGAGTAAGTTCTAACCAGACTAATCAAGGATAAGAACTTGGAGAAAAATACTTGACAAAGGAGGCAAGAACCTACAATGTGATAAAGATAATCAATGCAGCCGAAACCGGTTTGGCTCAGTGGACAGAGCGTCAGCCTGCGGACTCAAGGGTCCCAGGTTCGATTCCGGTCAAGGACATGTACCTTGGTTGTGGGCACATCCCCAGTAGGGGGTGTGCAAGAGGCAGCTGATCGATGTTTCTCTCTCATCGATGTTTCTAACTCTCTATCCCTCTCTCTTCCTCTCTGTAAAAAATCAATAAAATATATTTTAAAAAAATAATCAATGCAATAAATGATGTTGGGGAAATTGTACAGATATGTGCCATAGAAATAAAACTAGACCACCTTATTACACCATACTCAAGAATAAACTCAAAATAGATTAAAGACTTAAATGTAAGGCTCAAAACCATAAAAATACTAGGATAAAATATAGGCAATAAAATCTTAGACATTTATTATAGCAATATTTTTTTCTGATATATCTCCTTAGGGAAGGGATATAACAACACTAACAACAAATGAAACTAGATCAAAAAAAAGTTTTTCCACAGGAAAAGAAACCATCAACAAAATAAAAAGACAATCCACTGACTGGGAGAATGTGTTCACTAATGATTTGATGATAAAGGGTTAATATCTAAAATTTATAAAGAACTTAAACAATTCAAAAACAAAAAATCTCAAACAATCCAAATCAAAAATGGGCAAACAACCTGAATAGAAACTTCTTCAAAGAAGACACACAGCTGGCCAATAAGTATTTGAAACGACTCTAGAGCCTGAAGTAGAATTTACTTAATTGTAACATAAGCCAGTTGTGTTATAAATTGTAGTCTGAACCACAAAAAATGCCACTTTTATGTTCTTGGTGATAAGGCCCTTTTTGCCTGTAACATTCTAAAATGAACACATTTCAAGCTATATTAATTACCTCCAAACTTTAATGATGTATGGGAAGATTTTTCAATAGATGTACTATATTCATGTACTAAATGCTGACCAGTGTTGTCCCCTTTTAAAAGTCTTGAAAAAGGTTTCTGTACTTACATGGTTTGCCAAGTATCTATAGTAATGAAAGGGTAATATGCTAATTAGACTGAACGTCATTCCGGATGTCCTTCCAGACAAAGCTGGGGCTGGAGCAAAGCCCGGGTCCCAGGTGCCTGCTGGTGGCTGGAGCAAAGCCTGGGTCCTGGGCGCCAGAGGGAAGCTGGTGCCAGCAGCTGGGGGAAGGAAGGCCTACTCTTGCATGAATTTCATGCATCAGACCTCTAGTCCTATTAATAAAACCCTAATATGCAAATTGATTGAACGGTGAAATGACCAGGTGCAATGACATGCACTGACAATTAGGGGGCAGATGCTCAACACAGGAGCTGCCCCCTGGTGGTCAGTGTGCTCAGCCAGAAGCTGGGCTCATGGCTGGTGAGCACAACCTAAGCTGTCAGTCGGACATCCCCCGAGGGCTCCCGGACTGCAAGAGGACACAAGCCGGGGTGAGGGACACCCCTGAGTGCACAATATTCGTGCACCAGGCCACTAGTACCAACATAATGAACTACCCTTATTTTAAAGATAGTCTAAGACTCCACTGATGAAATTTGATAATAAACCTTAGGATTATGAAAATAAATAAATAAATCAACAAATAACAAGTGCTGGTGAATATATGACAAAAGGAAACCCCTGTACACTGTTGGTGGGAATGCAGATTGGTGCAGCCACTGTGGAAAAAACAGTATTGAGTTACCTCAAAAAATTAAAAATGGAACTGCCTTATGATCCAGTGATTCAACTTCTTGGAATTTATCTGAAGAAACCTGAAACAATAATTTGAAAGAATATATGCACCCCTATGTTTATTGCAGCATTATTTACAATAACCAAATTTGGAAGCAGCCCAAGTGCCCATCAGTAGTTGAGTAGATAAAAAAACAAACAAACGAAAAATGTGTGGTGCATTTACACAATAAAATATTATTTCACCACAATAGAGAAGGAAATCTCATGGGACAGCGTGGATGGACCTGGAGAGTATTATGCTAAGTAAAATAAGCCAATCAGAGAAAAACAAATACCATATGATTTCACTTATATGTGGAATCTAATGAACAAAATAAGCAGACAAAATGAAAACAGATTCAGAGATATCAAGGACAGACTGTGAGCTTTCAGAGGGGTGGAGGTTGAAGGGCTAAGTAAAAAAGATGAGCGGATTAAGGACAAGGAAAAAACCTTACAGACACAGACAACAGTATGGTGATTACCAGAGGGAAATGGGGTTAGTGGAGGTAGAAGAGGGTAAAGGGTGCTTAATGGCAAAGGAAGGAGACTTGACTTGGATGGTGAACACAGAATACAATATACAGATGTTGTATTATAGAAGTGTACTCTTGACACCTATATAATTTTATTAACCAATGTCACTGCAATAAATTCAATTTTAAAAGAGTCTGTATTGTTAAAATTCTACTGATATGACCAGGACAGCTTCTTTCTCAAGACTTCCTCACATTTCCACAGTACTGCTAAAACAAACAAACACCACAATATATGAAATACATATACAAATATATGGATCCCTTAACTCTGGGGTGGACTTCGTTCAATTTATTATTAGAAGCTTTGGACACTTTCTGCAGAAAGTCTCAGTTACCATTCAGTCTTATTTTGTATTAGTTTCAGGTGTACAGCGTAATGGTTAGATCATCGTATAACTTACAAAGTGGTATATTTCAAGTACCCACCTGGCACCATACACAGTTATTACAGTATTATTAACTATATTCCCTATGCTGTATTCCATTACTGTTTTGTAACTACCAATTTGTAGTTCTTAATCCCTTCACTTTTTTTACCCAGCCCCACATGTGCCTTCCCTCTGGCAACCATCAGTTTGTGTTTTTTTAATCTATGAGCTTGATTCTGTTTAGTTTTTTAAATTTATTTTTTCCTATATTCCACATATAAGTGAAGATATATATATATATATATATATATATATATATCTGGCTTATTGTGCTTAGCATAATAATCTCTAAGTCTATCCATGTTATCCATCCATGCTATCCATGTTGTAAATGGTAAGATTTCATTCTTTCTTATGGCGGAGTAATATTCCATTATAGATATGTACCACAACATTTTTATCCACTTGGGTATTGATGGGCACTTGGGTTGTTTCTACATCTTGGTTATTAGGAGTGTCTATAGAAAATATACTAAAACAGCCCCAAATGCATCGTTCCCTTCCACCTTTTGTTCTGTTACTTCCTGGAGCACAATCTCAAACTGAGGTACAGAGAATATGGCTAAAAAGAAGTTCATATTAGGCAATCTAATTTGGGTGATTTGTCCAGATTTTCAGCATTTACATTATATATAAGCTCATTAAAAACTACCCCAATAATTAATATCAATTGATTCTAATATCAGAGTCTAATTATGTGAAGAATATCCGTGCACTATAATTAACCTTATCTTAAAATACTTACCAACTATTTTTTAAGTGAGGTATAATTGACATACAGCACTATATTATTTAGGGGTGTGCAACATAATGATTCGATATAATGATCACCACAATAAGTCTAGTTAACATACATAAGCATATGTAGTTACATTTTTAAAAAAATATATTTTTATTGATTTCAGAAAGGAAGGGAGAGGGAGATAGAAAGATCAATGATGAGAGAATCATTGATTGACTGCCTTCTCTACATCACACACTTGGTATCGAGCCCATAACCTGGGCATATGCCCTTGACCGGTATTGAACCTGGGACCCTTCAGTCCACAGGCTGATGCTCTATCCACTGAGCCAAACTGGTCAGGGCTATAGTTATATTTTTTCTTATAATGAGAAACCAACATTAATTTTTAATGATGGAAGATACATGTCAATGTACAGGATGTCCCCCAAAATGCATACACTTTAACAGCTGATAGCTCAATTTTGAAAATGAAATGTATTTAATAAACACTTACTTAATGATTATTTAATTATTGTGTATGTAATTATTATTTAATTGTGATCACCACAATAAGTCTAGTTAACATACATCACCATATGTAGTTACATTTTTTTTTCTTACAATGAGAAAAAAACTTTTAGTTTTAATGAGGGAAGATACATGTGAATATACAGGGTGTCCCCCCAAAATGTATATAGCTTTAACAGCTGATAGCTCAATTTTGAAAATGAAATGTATTTAATAAACACTGCCTTTATAATTATTCAAAGTCTGTATGTAACTTTTTGGGGGATACCTTGTATAAAGCTTATGATGAGCTCTAAATTTAATACATCATTGTCTTGTAAGGATTTTCTGGGCATAATAAATCACTTTTAAAAATTTTCCTAATGTCACAAAGTGGTATTATGTTTTCTAAATTACAGCAAGCAAATATTTTGTCACTTCTAAATAAAGTTTACTTATTAGTCAGTCTGGGATCATGAGATACTCTCCAGTTCCTTACCTCCCCAGTCAGGTTATTTACATTTTATGTGCTGTCACTAATAACATCCACTTCTGCTATAAAAGTATCAATCAGCATATTATATTCTGAAGACAACATAAAATCCTACAATAGGGGTTTAAAGAGATGAAGAAGTCTATTTGTTTTGCACACAAAGTTATCCATGGTTAAGCAATTCAGTATAACCAAGAACAAAGGCCTCTCCATCTCTGAACACTCATTCTAAGAATGTAGAGCTTTTTTTTTTTTTTTTTAATGTTTGCCATATTATGATAACACTAGAGGCCCAGTGCATGAATTCATGCACGGGTGGGGTCTGGCCAGCCCGGTCCCAATCAGGGTTGATCAGGGCTGGGCCTGTCCAGAGAAGGAGATTGCAGGAGGTTGGCCAGCCGCCAGCCCTGCCCCTTATTGGGGTGGGGGAGGGTGATCAGGGGCGGGGCTTGCCAGGGGGAGGGGCTGCAGGCCAATCACCATGGCAGGGGCCCATTGGGGGCATGTGGCCGGCCTGGGGGAGGGGCTGTAGGAGGTTGGCCAGCCAGCCCTGCCCCCTATTGGGGTGGAGGGAGGGGTGCGATCAGGGGTGGGGAAGCCAGGGGGAGGGGCTGTAGGAGGTTGGCTGCCCAGCCATGCCCCTATTGGGGTGGGGGGGGTGAGATCAGGGGCAGGCCAGCAGCGGGGAGGGGCTCTGGGCCTATCGTGATGGTGCGGGCTGATCAGGGGTAGGGCTGGCCAGGGGGAAAGGGAGGGGGCGTTTGGCCGGCAGGTCCTCACTCTTGATTGGGGTGGGAGAGTCTGACCAGTGACAGGCCGGCAGCAGGGAGGGGCCACGAGGTTGGCTGGCTGGCCCCACCTCCTGATCGGGTGGTTCACTGGCCACAGTGGGCGTCATGGCGACTGGTCATTATGGTTGTTATGGCCACTGGCTTTTTATATATATAGGTAGTGGAAACCACAACTTTGCCACTTTTGTTTTGTTCCTGAGAGAAAGAAGAACATTGAGTAAAATGCATAGGGTGACTTGGTGGAGTGAATGGTAAAAATAAATGAATAAACACCTTTTACTTGTAAAGAATTCTGCTTCTATATCTGCTAATATATTATAAATCAAAATTGTGAGCCAAGGCTGGCCAATGATGGGGGAAATGCAGAGAAGGAGCTGTGAGTATTGTGAATGGAGATTTGTTTAGTTATCCTAGAGCATTTGCCTTGGGAGTGGAAGTGCACATTTTATAATTTTAGTAAAGAGAATAAATTCAAAGCAATATCCACAAAGTTAACAAAAATAAATTACAGGATTTTTAATTTTTAATACCTTATCCTTTAAGCACTGAAAGTTTTTTTAAAAAAATATTAAGAAGATAAATTTATGTATGTCCTGATAATTTAATGACACTTGCATCTGAGTTTATAAAAATCACATGGTATCAAGAAATGCTTATATCCCATGCCTGTGCATGTCACCAATAAATAGATTATACGTTTCAGAAAATAGCACAGCACTCTTTGTCCTATTGGTAAAAGATGGCAATTATGAGAAGTTGAAGTTATTTTCTGAGAAACAGACATTGAATTCAGAAGTTAGACACTGACATATTTTTATTAAAACTGTAAGTGCATTGTGAAACCAATTTAGTGAATCTTAACTTGGACAATAACAAATGACTATACAACATGAGATACTTTTAAGAGAAAACTGAGATACTACTAACAATTGCACTGGGTCAACATACATAAGCTAATTTTTTTTTTTTTTTCGGGGAAAACTGCTATTTATTGTCACTCTAGTCATGACCAATATTTTGCATATTTATTTATTTAAATGTGTTTTATGCATTTTATATTTTTAACTTATTTTCATTTTACTTTTTCCATCACCATTTATCTACTCGATGCCCTCTTTCACCTCCACCCAATGTCCCCTTCCTCCAGCAGTCACCACACTGTTGTCCATGTTCATGAGTTCTCTCTCTCTTGCTCAATATCTCCATCCCCCCAACCCCTGGAGTAGAGTATAAACACTAGAGCAGGCAAAAGAAAGTTTAGAATAAGGAAAGTGATCAGGATTTGAGGCCTACCCCTGGGGCTGTAGTTAACAGCCTTGGGAAGGTTAGACAAAACATGACAGCAAAGTGACATAAAAGTAATGAGTCAAAACAACATCAGTGTGGACACTCAGGGAAGATGGCACAACCTGGATGAGCAGCTTTAGCCCATTTAGAATCTCTGTAGGTAGGACACATTTCATTGGTAATTATTGGCTCACCAAAGGTAACTTACCTTTTCCCAGCTACTAAAGATACTGAGTGAAGTGGTGGGAGAAAAGTGATTGCACACACACTATAAGCAACAGAAGTAAGAGAATACAATTTTAGTTATACTGTGTTGCCATAAATTAAAAAACCCTTTTCTACCAGACTGTCTGAGACTTAATTTATTCCATCTCTGTTTTCCTTGGAGTAAAACACTAATATCGGAGCCCTGGCATAGCACCGAGGCATGTGTGTGGGTTGCACCATCTGATTGTCTCATAACCATGCCTGCCTGGGTTGAGCCATCCATCACCTGTCTTGGTCTTCAGCATTGATCAATCAAGACCAGTCTGTGTTTGACATCTCCTTTAGACACTGCTGTGTGCTTTTGAGGGAAATGAAATGATTCCACTTATTACTTTACTGTTCTGAGTCATTAAATATCTGTTCTTGGACACACTGTGAAAAGAATGCAAAGCACAGGAACTCTAGGCTGTATTCACTGACATCTAACTTCTCAGTGATATCCTGCTAGCTCTTGTCCCTTCTCTCAGCCTGGGAAAACCTTTACTAGCTTTGAGAGATGGGAAGGAAAACTAAACCTTTCCCTCATAAAACCTCAAACCTTTTGATTAAATAAAAGTGCCTTGTGATATTTTACTTTGGAGTCTGAAATCAGAAAAACTGCTTTGTTTCTCAGTACACTGTCATATCACGCCTATAAAGTGGTGAAAGGAGGTCATTAAAAAAGGGGCTAAGAAGGAAAAGAGGTGTCAATTTATATTTCAGAAATTATATTCATATATTTAGATTATACATATCTATGAAAGAAAATTACATATCAGGTACTATATATATTTTTAAAGCATATTTATGAAATGAAATAATATATATGTTATCCTCTCTAATAAAATGGTAATATGCAAATTAACCATCACTCCGCTACATAAGCCATGCCCACCAGCCAATCAGGGCAAGTATGCAAATTAACCCCAGCCAAGATGGCTACAGCCACAGAGAGCAAGGTTTCCCAGGTAACAGAGCAAGCCAAGCTTTCCATAGCTGTTGCAGGCCTAAGCCTACACTCAAGCTACAAAGTTTCAATTATTGAAGGTAAACAAATTCAAACAAATGGCGGCAGAATGGAGCTTGAGAGAGCAGGCCAGGGTTGCCGGCGGCAACAGGGGAAGCAAAGCTTTCCGCACACCCTGGCGGGGCTCACCCGCTTAAGGCTACAAAGTTTCAATTGTAGAAGGTGAATTAACTGCCACAGAAATGTCTGCCGCCCTGGAGGGAGCAGAAGGCTTGGCTCCACTCCAGGCTACAAAGTTTCAATTGTAGAAGGAAAATAAATTCCAGATACCAGGGCCTCTGCTAGGGTTGCCAGGGGGCGTGGCCGGCCTGCAAATCACCACAGGCCCCTCACTCAGGCCGCCCCACGCCCCAAGGGAACCCCACCCTGATCAGGGACACCCTTCAGGGCAAACCAGCTGGCCCCCACCCATGCACCAGGCCTCTATCCTATCTAATAAAAGAGTAATATGCAGATTGATCATCACTGCAACACACAATATAGCTGCCCCTATGTGGTCAAAGATCCTGCCCCCATGTGGACACAAGATGGCCAGCAGGAGAGGGCAGTTGGGAGGCACCCAGCCTGCAAGGGAGGGCAGTTGAGAAGGACCAGGCCTGCAAGGGAGGGAAATTGGAGGTTATAAACCTGCAGGAGAGGGCAGTTAGGGGTGACCAGGCCGGCAGAGGAGGGAAGTTGGGGGCAAACAGGCTGGCAGCAGAGTGGTTAGGGGGTGATCAGGCTGGCAGGCAGAAGCGGTTAGGGGCAATCAGGAAGGCAGGCAGGTGAGCAGTTGGGAGCCAGCACTCCTGGATTGTGAGAGGGATGTCCGACTGCCCGTTTAGGCCCAGATTAGAGAGGGTACAGGCTGGGCTGAGGGACAACCCCCCTCCATGCACGAATTTCGTGCACCGGGCTTCTATTAGAAGATAATAGAATAGAGACATCTTACTGCCTAAAAGTGCAGGTGAAGTGGGTGACAACATGAATAAAAGGAATTTATTATCCTAGATGTATGTCTGATAGGAAAATGTCAGCTGTCATATAGAAGTCATTTAAAATATCTCCCATCCTAATCGAAAACTCCAAAATGCTTTAGAGCAAACAATGAAGGGATGGCTATCTTGTATTGTCAGGAAAGATTTCTCAGAACTAGGTTTTAAAGAATAAACAGCAATTCACAATTTTTAAGCTTGGAAAAGCTTGTGCATGTAAAGACAAGACACACAAAAACAAATACATGGAATTATTGGTTGATTCTGAATGGATGGCATGGTGAATGGCTAAGGGAGAAGAGAAGAAAGATGGTAGGAAAACAATCCAAATAGTAGACTGGCTACAGATTGTGAAGATTGTGTCTGGTGTTAAAGTTTTACAATTTGATTTTAGCCATAGCGGTAAGAACTCAGTAACAGTTAAGGCTATTTTTTCTAATTTCAGTGGAAACAACATAGAAAGAGTTTTTCAAGTTATAAATTTGAGATCCTTTGCAAATACTTATAATTTAAACCCTGGCTATGTTTTGAGAATAACTACTATTTAAATCACTGTTACTATTACCAATTACTATTCTATCACAAGCTGTTAGAATTTGTTTCAAGATGAGCCTTCAGGGTTCATGTTCATTGTTTAAGAGCTATGTAAATCTATGAAAAATCTTAAGGATATAGAATATTAACCTATATCATTATCAGTAAGATTCTCTCTTACATTTCAGATCCTTTTTTAGTATATGCCTCCTTTAAGGAAACAAGTAAATAACCTTGCTTTCCCCCTGCTGTGTGACCTATAGTACATTTTTTTGTAATTGTTTAATTTGCAGCAAATGTGAGATAAATTGATTAAAGATAGATGTGTGATCAGTCTATATAGTTTTATTATAGCTGTATTTAATTTACCCATGTTTCATTACACATTCTAACACCTAGCAGAATTTCAGTGCTATAGTATTAACTGTTCTTGACTCCTCTTAACAAGGCATTTTATGCCAAACTAGAGTCCTCGTGCACAAAATTTGTGCATGGGGGGTGTCCCTCAGCCTTGCCTGCACTCTCTCCAATCTGGGACCCCTCAGGGAATGTCTGACTGCCGGTTTTGGAACAATCATAAAGGAATATAGTGATCCCGCAGGGATTGGACCTAAACCAGCAGTCGGGCATCCCTCTCAAAATCCAGGACCACTGGCTCCTAACCGCTCGCCTGCCTGCCTACCTGATTACCCCTAACTGCTCCCCTGCCAGCCTGATTGCCCCCAACTGCCCTCCCCTACTGGCCTGATCAACTGCCTTCCCCTGCTGGCCTGATTGCCCCCAACTGCCCTCCCCTGCCAGTCTGATCTTGCTCCTAACTGCTTGCTCCCTCATGCTGGCCTGATCTTACCCCTAACTGCTTGCTCCCTTGCTGGCCTGATCACCCCTCCCCACCTCGGCCTCGGCCCCTGCCACCGGGGCCTTATCCAGAAGGAAATTGGATGTCCTGAAGATGTCCGTTTGACCTGGTCTAATTAGCATATTACCCTTTTATTAGTATAGATTGCTTACAGGATATAACCATGAACTATGTTGCTAACAGAAAACCGAGTTGTCATGGGATCTAAATGTCAGTCATTATCTGGTTTGCAAATTGAGTCCCAAAGATTGCAATGATGATGTCATTGTGACTTTTATCCAGGTGAGTACTTAACACTAAATACCTAACTAATGCTGTTGTAGAGTTGAACAAGGGGAATACATTCATGAAAGTCTTCAGAGAACAGCAGTCACACTTCTATTACCTTCCCTAGCATGATGACATTACTGAAAATAGACTGTCAAAAATAAGACAAAAGAGTTGGGAAATTTTATGGTGAATTAAACGAAGAAATAACTGTTTTCTCCATCTAGAGAATTGCCTGATAAATGTTTTGCAGAATTTAAGTCATTCCAAAATTCATTTCAAAGAACTGACTGCCAATGGCAGTCCCCGAATGTGTTTTTCTTTCTTCTTTTCTCCTTGTCATTGCCAACTCAAAGCATTAAGAAAATCTAACACCAAAAGGACTACTCCTGTGAGATGTGGAAATAATTATATGTTCTGCCTGAACTGATAGGCAGAGAAGCATTCGGTCTCAGATTCTGCAAAGCATGTCAATTTCGAGTTTGCATGTTTTCTGTTTCTACTACCCACCATTTGGAGAAGCAGTGATTGGAAAACAAAAGCATTATCCCTACAGCAAGGAACCAAGAAAATTGAATAGATGACATACTTTTCCACTTTTAGTGTGAAATAAATGAAAAGTGATGTTATTTCTTGCTGTAGGTTTTGAGCAGATAATAGAAAGAGTTTTGCAAATCTGAACCTCAATAATTTTCTGTAATAGGTGTTGTGACATAGAGTTTTAAGGGTCCTGGCTGGTTATCTCAGTTGGTTAAAGCATCTTCCAGATATGCCATGGTTGTGAGTTCAATCCCCAGTCAGGCACATACAAAAATCAATGAATGATTGAATAAATAAATGAAATAAGAAATCATTGTTTCTCTCTATTTCTCTAAAAGCCAATAAAAACTTAAAAAATAGTAGGGTATTAAGAATAAATGTTTATAGTCAATATGATTTAGAAAAAAATTGTTTCTAGATTGGAATTGATGAAATAAATGTATGTAGCTTTTCAATAACTTTTACTTTTTTATTGAATGTATTGTGACATTGCTTAATAAAATTATATAGATTTCAACGCCCCCAACGCCCTCAGATAAAAAACAAAAAGTAGATCCAGAGACATAGAAGCATCGATGAGACCATCAAACCTCAGAGGGAAGGCAGGGGAGGGTAGGAGTAAGGGGGAGAGATCAACCAAAGGACTTGTATGCATGCATATAAGCCTAACCAATGGACACAGACACCAGAGGTGTGAGGGTATGAGTAGGGGGGTAGGAGGGCAATGGGGGATAAGGATACATATGTAATATCTTAATAAATAAAGAAATAATAATAATCCTACCTAATAATAGACAAATATGCAAATTGGCCGTACCTTTGCTATGCCTGCGATTGGCCAGGAGGCGCGGGGGGGGCGGGACTTGGGGTGGCCGGGGTGGGTGATTGGGCTGGCGGGACGCTGAGCTCGCGTCGCCAGTGGCGGCTCGAGCTCAGCATCTGTGCCATGGCTGTGTTGCAGCACAGAATGGGCCTCTGGGGCAGCGAGCTCACGTCCCACCGTGGACCATCAAAAGCCGGGGAGCTGGGTGCCTGTCCGCTCAGGCACCAGGCCTTTCAGAAGCCTTCACCGCGCCGGAGGCTTCTGAAAGGCCTGGTGCACCAGCGGACAGGCACCCAGCTCCCCCGCGATCGAAAGCAAAAGCGTGGGAGCTGGGTGCCTGTCCACTCAGGCACCAGGCCTTTCAGAAGCCTCCACTGCGCTGGAGGCTTCTGAAAGGCCTGGTGCACCAGCGATCAAAAGCAAAAGCGTGGGAGCTGGGTGCCTGTTTGCTGGTGCACCAGGCCTTTCAGAAGCCTCCGGCGCGGCGAAGGCTTCTGAAAGACCTGGTGCACCAGCGGACAGGCACCCAGCTCCCCTGCGATCGAAAGCGAAAGCGTGTAGGGGACCCTACACATGCATGATTCAATCATGCACTGGGCCTCTAGTAATAAAAATGATGATGAGCACCTCTAAGATTTTATATACCTGTTTAATCAAACTTTTCCTTGCTCTAGTTTAAATTAAGTGAGCTAGGATGAATTACATATATACAAATAAACTGTTGTGTAATATTAAGGTATAATAGAAAGGAAAGTATGATATAGCCCTTAACTTCAATACAGTTGGAATCAAAGCAAATATTACTTGGGGGGAGGGGAGGGAACCATGCTTTTTGAGTTGGAAACTTTTGGAGTTCAAGATCTAATAATGACATTTACGTGTAAATTTGTAAAGGTATTTTATTATTTATGAATGAGGATTTTTTCTCATTTTTCACATGAAGGCTTTAACTAAATATATTGTGACAAGATTAAAGAAGACAGAAAAAATAAAAAATAGACCACTCTGATATTATACATATTAACACTTATATTTTTACTCTATGCTAATCATACAGCCTTGCTAAAAGGGAGAGAAATATTGTACAAATGTTTAATTTAATGTACTCTGAGGTTTGACAGCCTGATTGATGTTTCTCTGTCTCTGGATCTGTTTTTGTTCATCAGTTTATGCTGTTCATTATATTCCACAAGTGAGTGAGATCATGTGATATTTATCTTTCTCTGACTGACTTATTTCACTTAGCATAATGCTCTCCAGTTCCATCCATGCTGTTGCAAATGGTAAGAATTCCTTCTTTTTTACCACAGTGTAGTATTCCATTGTGTAGATGTACCACAGATTTTTAATCCACTCATCTGCTGATGGTTATTTAGGCTGTTTCCAAATCTTAGCTATGGTAAATTGTGCCGCTATGAACATAGGGGTGCATATATACTTTCTGACTTGTGTTTCAGGTTTTTGGGATATATTCCTCCAGCATCATTTCTTAATGCACTGCAATGTAATTTAAAAATATTACAATGCCTAAGATAAAATATATGTTGACACATATTTTTAGTATTAACAAAATTGATTTGGACTTGTGTATCCATCTAAATGTAGAATCAGAAACAAGAATATCTTCCATATCATAAATAAGAATTATAGCCCTAACCTGTTTGGCTCAGTGGATAGAGCATCGGCCGGTGGACTGTAGGGTCCCAGGTTTGATTCCAGTCAAGGGCATGTACCTTGGTTGCGGGCACATCCCCAGTAGCGGGTGTGCAGGAGGCAGCTAATCGATGTTTCTCTCTCATCGATCTTTCTAACTCTCTATGCTTCTCCCTTCCTCTCTGTAAAAAAATCAATAAAATATATTTAAAAAAATAAACAATAAATAAATAAGAATTATACACGTATACCTGTACTATAAATGTTTGCTTGTGTAAACTTGGACATGTTAGAGTTTGCCTTTTTAAAAATTTAAAATAGAGATTTGTGTCCCATACCATAAACTTTAATACAGAGAAATATGACTTTACTAGAGGCCCAGTGCAGGAAATTTGTGCACGGGGGAGGGGGTTGTCCCTCAGCCCAGCCTGCACCCTCTCCAATCTGGGACCCCTTGAGGGATGTCCGACTGCCCATTTAGGCCCAATCCTGGTAGGATCGGGCCTAAGCGGGCAGTCGGACATCCCTCTCACAATCCAGGACTACTGGCTCCCAACTGCTTGCCTGCCTGCCTTCCTGATTGCCCCTAACCGCTTCCGCCTGCCAGCCTGATCACCCCCTAACCACTCCCCTGTCAGCCTGATAGGTTCCTAACTGCTCACCTGCCACCCTGTTTGCCCCTAACTGCCCTCCCCTGCAGGCCTGGTCCCGCCCAAATACTCTCCCCTGCAGGCCTGGGTCCCCCCCAACTGCCCTTCCCTGCAGGCCTGGTCACCCCCAACTTCCCTCCTCTGCCAGCATGGTCACCCCTAACTGCCCTCCTCTTCAGGCTTGATTGCCCCCAATTGCCCTCCCTTGCAGGCCTGGTCCCTCCCAACTGTCCTCCCCTGCTGGTCTGATTGCCCACAACTGCCCTCCCTTGCAGGCTTGGTCTCTCCCAACTGTCCTCCTCTGCTGGCCATCTTGTTGTGGCCATCTTGTGTCCACATGGGAGCAGGATCTTTGACCACATAGGGGAAGCCATCTTGTGTGTTGGAGTGACAGTCAATTTCCATATTACTATTTTATTAGATAGGATAGAGGCCTGGTGCATGGGTGGGGCTGGCTGGCTTGCCCTGAAGGGTGTCCCGGATCAGGGTGGGGGTTCCCTTGGGGCGTGGGGCAGCCTGGGTGAAAGGCCTGTGGTGATTTGCAGGCCGGCCACATCCCCCAGTGACCCAAGTGGAGACCCTGGTATCTGGGATTTATTTATCTTCTATAATTGAAACTTTGTAGCCTGGAGTGGAGGCCTGGGCCTGCCAGGGTGTGTGGAAAGCTTGGCTTCCTCCATTGCTGGGGAAACCCTAGCCTCCTCCTCGCTCAGTGGCCACAGCCATCTTGATCGGGGTTAATTTGCATACTCACTCCTAATTGGCTGGTTGGCATGGCTTGTGAGTATAGGGGAGTGATGGTTAATTTGCACATTACTCTTTTATTACATAGGATTGTATTTAGATGTTTCTTATTCACCTTCCCAATATTTATTGTTTGCTATTTTATGAAATAAGAGGAAAATATCATTGTTTCCCTGCTGATACTTTTCTGGGCCTCTATACCATTTTTAAATTTTTTTTTCATGCAACGTATCCTACTAGAAATTTTAAAATCAAATATCTTTATTATTGCTTTCCTTATTTTTCCTGTAACAGTTCTAATAAAGTTTCAATTGTTATTCATTCTTAATATTTTGCATTCTTTCTTTAAACAAAGGATGTTTTTAAAACATATCTTCTAGGTTTACCTGCCATTTTACCTTATTCTGAAAGGCTTATAATATTTTCTTTATTTCAACTTTACTTATGATTCTTTAGCACCTTAAAAAATAGCCATCTATTTTCTTGCTAAGGATTAAGTTTGTAAGTAAGGTTGAAACCTGGTCCATGACACTCTAAAAATCAACCTGAAAAATTCTCACCATATGAGAGAGAAAAGTAAACACTACTGTAATCCTCATTTGGTCATTTGGAAGCAAAACTTTGAGAAAAGATTGAGTCCTTGAAATGGTCTCCTTCTGCATTTCATTGAAAGCTTAAGAAAACTTGATGTTTTTCTGCTATTGACTCAGACCTGTAGTCACCATGACCTCTTTATCTGAAAAAAAGTTCTTTAAATCTCATATACCAGGCAGGTTTTTCCCTTTTAAAAATACTGAAGAAGGGGTTTGAAATATCCCCTTGCAGAAAGAAAAAAAAAGTGGAATATTGTTATGGAAGAGTCCAAAGTTCCTTCACTACTTATCATTGGTAAGTTTAGAATGAGATTTTCAAGGGCATACTCCATTGTATTCTCATCAAGATATAAGCTTGCTATTTTAGGGGGAAGATCAGATGTGCGTGCATAAAATAAAATGAAACATTTCTAAAATTATTTCCAAATGATGTAAATCCTTGCTTGTTAAAATCAGTGTAAATAATGCAGGTCTGAATTCATATTTCTAAGCAAAATGAAGATACATTAAAAAAAATGATACATTTGTAAATTGGCCATTCAAAGTGTCGCTTAAAAATGCATAAATCAGTAAAGCAAGCTTAAACAATTATAGCATTATTTTTACTCTTAAATTATAACATATCAAAAAATAAAATTCATCAACAAAAGATCCTATGCAGATAAATTACTTCAAAACAAACCTTAGTAGTTTCAAATTACATTTCTTACCAAGTCTTATTAATTTCTGCACCCAAACTAGCTTCTTTTCCTTCAAAGTCATCCTTTTCCCTCTTGTCCTTCAGATTGGAAATGAATAGCCTTCTTTTAATCTTTTTTTTTTCCTTCAGCATTTTTATACTACTTTTCAAAATTGTATCTTGAGCATATGTCTCGCATTTATCCTTTTCTTCCCTAAACAGTCTGCTATTATTCTCCCCAGGCCTCTCACTATCCCAGAGGCAAGTTCTGAGTGTGAACTAATATCTCCTCCATCCGCCACCTAAGCCACCCCTCATATTACCTCCAGTCATGTCTTCTCAAGACACTGTTTTCCATATGCTTCTTCCCTCACTATGACCTTTTAATCTCTGGCTGTCTGGTGCACAGTATCAATTACACATTCGCCTTCCTTTTCCCCCATAGCCTCATGCATGCTGTGTGTCCAGAACTATGCTAAGCAGGAGAGGATAAGACACAGCCCCTTTGATTTTCGATTTTACAGTCTAGTAAAGGAGGCAGCTACTGAACAAGTAATTACAAGGGCATTTGAGTTTTATAAAGGAAAACTAAAGCAAGCCACATGAACATTTAAAAGCTTCTTATTATTTTTATTTCACTTTACATAGTGTTTCTCCCTCTATGCTTATACCCTTGTGAGCTTTCCTTTGCAATCAGGCCTGCTCATCTATTTAACATTCACAAAACACATCAAGCTATTTCATACCTGTGTGTTACTCTCCACTCTTTTGCTATACCAAATTCATAAAAACCCAGGCAAGATTGGAGCCCAGATACAACAGTTTCTTCTTTGATTCCTGTGTATTCTCTGCATATTTCTATTAAGATACTTATCACATTATATGTAATTATAATTTGGTGTCTCTGTCTCTTCTCCTAGGTTGTTAGTGTTTTGAGAGCAGAATTATGTTTTACAAATGTTTATACCACTTTGGCATCTAGCATAATGCTTGTCATTTTATTAATCACTTAATAATGGTTGTCTTGGATTTCATTTAATTGCTTTCGTAGAATAGTTGTTCTCTACTCTCTTCCAAGTAGATTGGCAGGTAATTAATTAAAAAGAATTACTGTAACTCATGCTTTTCCACCTTAGTGAGCATGGCACATGCCCATTTGTACCGTATTTCTCACCCACACTAAAATTGCTTACCTTGCCAAGCTCATTTTTGCCTTCATGGCCTTGTTCATACCATTAACTTCCTGTGTTATGTTTTTTTGTGCTTCTCAAACTGGTGTGCATGTCCCTTTACTTTTGTAAATACAGAGTTCTGTATAGTTATTGGATAAAGTAACAGAATAAATATAATCTAACATCTAAGAGCATCAATTTAGCTCTAGCATTTAAAAAAGAATTTAACATGTAAATAATTTTGAATTTTTTTAAAACACTTGCAGATGTATAGTATAATATAAAATGTAAATAATTTCTGAGGTGAAACATAATGTTACTGAACTAAAAGGGTCCATTCACCTGCATGCATCAAAGCCCAATCAAGCACAAACAGGAGTTTGGAGCAAAGAAAATAAAGATTTATTTAAGGAAACGGTGCCATACCTGTAGTCACTGGTGTGGTATTGTTCCTAGCAAGCTCCCAGATGGTTTTTAAGGGATGGGTTATATAGGGAAAACATCATTAATCATGGTGATTAAGGGAGTTAGGGTCGTGGTCTCTATTCATTGATTGGCATTAGGGTGGGGGGAAGGTAATCATTGCATCTGGTCCTGATGTCCATCATGGTGTCAATCTGGTTTTGCAAGTTGTGGTCGGTGGGGTCATTCTGTTTTTCTTGCTTTCAAGTTAAAACACAACTGAGGCCTAGATTTTACTTTTACTTTGACTAAAACTTTGTTTATGTGGTCAACAGACCCAAGGCTTTGTTCCTAAGACTGTTTGATACTGACCAGAACCTAATTGTCCTGCATGCTAGGAAGGGGATGGTGGGTGAATCAACTTGCGGATGAGGCCAGTTTGAATGAAAAGGACAGAAAAAAAAGTCATATTAAAGAAATGAAGTTACTGCATGGTTTCAATGAGACTTCCATAAAATTTGAAACTCACAGGGAGCTATTGGAGATAATCTTTGATATGTCTACTCGATTTAGGTACCTTGCTAGAAGATTGTAGCAGCTCTGAAGTTTAGTGGAATGAATATAGACCTTGAAGGTATTCAGGTCTTTATATAAATTAATGATCTATTTCTTACTAGACCTCAAAAATTAATTTACTTCTTTGAACTTTAGTTTCTTCAACCAATAAAATGGTTCAAGAGTAACTTCAGCAGGTTACTCTGACCATTAAATGAGAAGGTGATTATAAAGTGCCTGGTACATAGTAGGCATAGTATGACTGAGTTTCAACAAATAATTTATAGAGAATACCAAAGTAACATATAAAGAAACAGAATATCCTGTCATCAATAACATATTATAATTATTTCTAAATTAGAAGTTTCATAACCAAAGGTTTTCTTTGGGCACAATATTTAAAAAAAAAATAGTAAAGGAGAACCATGTGCCATAAGGAAATGTGCTGTGGAATAGTTCACATCTAGGTACAAGGTTAAACTCAGTTTTATTTTAACTAAAAGAACTACCATCTGGTCAGTGTCTAAGGCCTCTTAGAAATGAATTGGAGGTTTCAGTCCAATGCTTAAGGCACACAAATACCTATAATAGGATAAACCAGAGGCTACTTCCAGATTTAGTACTCTTGTCAAAAGCTCTAGTGGAAAGGCCAAGGTTCAAGTGGCACAGAACAAAACTCTTCTCATGTTAAGTACTTGTCTCTTACGCAAGGCCTCTGAGGGCATTTCATTTTCTCAGAAAAGAGTATTGCAAATCATTCTACACTTACTAGTACCACAGGAACAAACAGGAAAGCCAAGTGATCAAACTGATACACAAACTGAATAAAATTAGATGGCTCAGGCATGTGCTGTTCTGCTTCACTATTTCAGGCAAAAATTAATAATCAGCATAGTCTATCAACCTCCTCCTCAGGGAAAAAAAATCTAGCTAGAATGCCAATGTAATTTATACAATATGTAAAAAAGGTAATGTTTTTTTCTTAAAGAATTTTCCACATTAAGTCTTTTCATAAATAGTTAAAACAGAAACCTTGGTACTTTTAATTTATTAGTTTCTTAAATTACCGCTATTGCCTTCGCTTATGAAATTAGCATGATCCAGGTGAAACTATAACCTTCCTATTGTTTTTATAGAATCTATGAAAATCATTGCCTTTATTGCTTGATAGGAGCAACTGTAAGAAAATCCCTGGAAACAGCATCTTGCTATGAAATAAAATTGTTCTTTGAGTGTGTTCTTGAGCATCTATTGTATGTGGAGACTTCACTGTGTACAACGATGACATGCACATGCACATTTAATGATGCAGATCATGAAGAAAGAGATAAAATCCTAGACCCAATACTGCAGAGGTAGGTTCTTCATTGATCACTTTCCTGATTATGTCATGACAACAAATTCTAGGGTGTGAAGTGTGGCTCTGGGAGATGTTTCTAGAAGCTGAGCAGACTTCTAATTCTTTCGTTTTTTGCCACCAGAGTTCTAAAATTCTATAAGTCAATTTGACAATTCTATAATACATTATGATTTGTTATTCTCATGGGGAAACCTGGCCTAAATTTTGTTCTCTGCAACTGAATCCATCAGATATTGTTATGACTCCTTGCAACAGTATATACTAACTATTGCTTTGATATCTATGAAACCCACAGCATATTGAGGAACACATGCTGTCAATGTCTTCATTGATTTATAGCAGTCTTTATATTTTATAACTCTTATTGATATATTTTAATAATATGTATATTTATAGAAAATTGCCCAATGTTAGACAATTTTGAAATCCAGTATGTAGAAAATGGTGTTAATTCTGAGTATCTGTGATGAAGTCCTACATGAGTAGTGTTGTCCTTTGTTTTCTCTCTTTAGCTGAACATTCCCCATTCTATTGGTCAGTTAAATAAATTATCTCTTGTGATAATTGGTCAATTCTAATTTATTTTTGTTTTCTTTTTATATATTTTTATCAAGTATCAATTATTTCAACCACATTCTTTTTTCTAAAATTAATTTAATTATCTCTATCACTATTTATCCCCTCTATGCCCTCTTCCACCTCTACCCCATAATCGCCATACTGTTGTCCATGTACGAGTACATGAGTTCTCTCTCGTTTTTTCTTCTTTTTTGCTTAATCCCTCCATGACCACCCCCTCTATCCCCACCAGGGCTGTCTGCCTGCTCTCTATCTAGGTCTGTCTCTATTTTGCATGGTAGTTCATTTTGTTCATTAAATTCTATATGTGTGTGAAATTGTATGGTCCTTATTTTCCTCAGACTGGCTTATTTCACTTAGCATAATAATCTCTAGCTCTATCCACCCTGTCCCAAAGGGTAACGTTTTCTTTCTTTTTACAGCAGAGTAGTATTCCCTTGTGTATATATACCACAGCTTTTTTATACACTCATCTACTGATGGATACTTGGATTGCTTCCAAATCTTGGCTATTGTAAATAACTCTAAAATGAACATAAGGGGAAATATATTCTTTTGAATTAGTATTTCAGGTTTCTTCAGATAAATTCCCAGAAGTTGAATCACTGGGTCATAGGAAGTTCCATTTTTAATTTTTTGAAGAAACTCCATACTGCTTTCCACAGTGGCTGCACCAATCTGCATTTCTACCAATAGTGCAAAAGGGTTCTCTTTTCTCCACATCCTCACCAGCAGTTGTTTTTTGTTGTTTTATTGATAGTAGCCATTCTGACAGGTGTAAGATGATACCTCATTGTGGTTTTGATTTGCATTTCTCTGAGGATTAGTAACTCGAGCATCTTTTCATATGTCTCTTGGCTATTTGTGTGTCCTCTTTGGGCCAGTGTCTATTCATGCCTTTTGCCCAATTTTTAAACAAGTTTTATCTTTATTGTTGAAAGTATTAAAGATCTCCTGTTTTTAAAAGAGGATCTCTTACTCTTCGAGACAGCATGGATGGACCTGGAGGATATTATGCTAAGTGAAATAAGCTAGTCATAGAAAGACAAGTGTTACATGATCTCACTTATATATGGAATATAATGAACAAAATAAACTGACGAACAAAATAGACCAGAGACATGGAAGCATATAACAGACTGAGGAATATCAGAGGGAAGGGACAGGGCGTAAGGGGTGGGGACAGGAAGAAATCAACCAAAGAACTTTTGCCCATTTTTTAATTGGATTGTTTGTTTTATTGATTTTTGGATATTAACATCTTTTAAGATGTATCATTGGCAAATATGTTTTCCCATTCAGTTGGTTGTCTTTTCATTTAAAAAAAATATATTTTATTGATTTTTTTACAGAGAGGAAGGGAGAGGGATAGAGAGCCATAAACATTGGTGAGAGAGAAACATCAATCAGCTGCCTCTTGCACACCCCCTACCGGGGATGTGCCTGCAACCAAGGTACATGCCCTTGACTGGAATCGAACCCGGGACCCCTGAGTCCACAGGCCGACGCTCTATCCACTGAACCAAACCGGCCAGGGCTGTCTTTTCATTTTGTTGATGGTTTATTTTGCTGTGCAAAAACTCTTTTGTTTAATGTAGTTCCATTTGTTTATTTTGTTCAGTTTTGTTTACCTTGCCAAGGAGATATATCAGAAAAATACATTGCTATGAGAAATGTCCTATATAGTGCTGCTTGTGTATTTTTCTAGTATTTTTATAGATTCAGGTCTAACATTTAAGTCTTTAATCTGTTTTGAATTTATACTTGTGTGCAGTGTAACAAGGTGGTCCAGTTTAATTTTTTGCACGTATCTGTCCAACTTTCCAAACACCATTTATTGAATAGACTCTCTTTAGTCCATTGTATGTTTTTGCCTCCTTTGCAAAATTTCTAATGTACTTATTTCTTAATGCTTTAAATTTCTTGAATGTTTTGTTCAAAATTTTTAAAATTTATTTTTCAATTATGATTGATATACAATATTATAGTAGTTTCAGGTGTACGAAATAGTGATTAAAGTGATCACCCTGATAAGTCTAGTACCCATATGACACCATACATAGTTATTATAATGTTATTGACTATATCCCCTGTTCTGTGCTTTACATCCCTATGACTATTTTAATAACTGGCAATTTGTACTTTTTAATCTCTTTTACCTTTTTCTGCCATCCTCCCACACCACCTACCATCTAGCAGACACAACTTTATTCTCTGTATCTGTTTTCGTTTTGTCTCTTCACTTATTTTGTTTTTTAGACTTTACATGTAAGTGAAATCATATGGCATTTTGTCTTTCTGTCTGGCTTATTTTACTTAGAATAATACCCTAGGTCCATCCATGTTGCACAAATGGCAATATTTCATTCGTTTTAATGACTGACATTCCACAGTATATACGTAGCATGCCTTTATCCATGTGTCCATTGATGAACACTTAGGTTGCTCCATATCTAGGCTATTGTAAATAATGCTGCAATAAACATAGAAGTGCATATATGTTTCCAAATTAGTTTTTTTGGATTTCTTTAGTTAAATACCCAGAACTGGAATGGGTGGATCATATGTTAGTTCTAATTTTAATTGTTTGAGGAACCGCCATACTGTTTTCCACGGTGGCTGCCCCAATTTACAGTCCTACCAATAGAGCACAAGGGTTCCCTTTTCTTTACATCCTTGCCAGCACTTGTTATTTTTTATTTATTGATGTCCTGACAGGTGTGAAGTGGCATCTCATTGTAGGTTTAATTTACAATTAATCTATGATAAAGGAGGCAAGAATTTAAAATGGGATAAGAATATATCTTCAACAAATGATATTTGGAATACTGGACAGATACATGCAAAGAAATAAAACTAGATCACTATCTCACAACATATACAAAAATTATCTCAAAATTTATTAAAAACTTAAATGTAAACCTGAAAACATAAAACTTCCAGAAGAAAACATAGGCAGTAAACTCTTTGACATTGCTGTAAGCAATATTTTTGGATGTGTCTCCTCAGGCAAGGGAAACAAAAGAAAAAATAAACAAATGGGACTACATCAAACTAAAAATAAAAGTAAATAGAGAAGATGCAATTGGTAAGGTAGACATTTTCTAACTTTATTACTCATTTAACTCAGAAATGCAAACAAATGACAAATCTATTCCATGTATTTTAATTGAAAGTCACTTGCTTTTCTTATATTTTTATAATTAGGAGTTTAGGAAAATATTTTAACTTTTACATGCCTGAAGTTTATCTCAAACAGTATTCTTTCATATTGTTGGTGTTATTGATTTGTGAAATGGAAGAAGAATCAGTACAATTTTAGTTTTTTGAAAAATTTTCAGAAATGTAAAAATAATCTTGCTGTTGTCATATTTTATCATATATAAGTTGAAATTTGTCAGAATACATATTGAACTAAATACTTTCAGAAAATCTTTAGCTAAAATATCACTATATCATGTTGGTGAACAGCTACATACACACAAATAGAAATGAATTATTCAAAATAATTAGATATTTTAAAAGACTGATAATTAAGATTTGCATGTAATATAATAGTTTTAATTTTATCTTATCCATTGCTTTGCAATTAATGAATTCAAAATCATATTACCCTTTTGCACTCGGATGTTTAGTATGACTCGACAAGGTTAGCATTAGAATAAAGGAATTGAGAAAAAAGCAAGCGAGTGCAAAGGGTTAAATTTTGTTTTAAATTGCCTGCTAGTTACTCAAAATGAAGTGAGACAGAACACAAACTTTTCTCCTACAATTCAACCTTATTTTTCTTGCCTGCCCACTTCACAAAGGAGAGCCTAATCTTTTTAGAAATTCTGCACCCAATTGTCTGCATTGACAAAGTGTAACTGTCACCAAGGCAATTTATAAATATGCCTTTTGGGTGTTTTTGACTTGAACTAAAGTAGTCATGTATTTATTATGAATTATTAAGCTGCAGCATTACCTAATTGTGATAAACAAATTGTTAGTTTGTGGAATAGATTAATTTTAATTAAGACAGAAATGTAATTACTATATATTAAATAGCATTTTTCCTTCCACTGTCATTTTTTTCATAAATATATTTTCTTGCTAAGGAAAAATCATGCAGCTACAAGATATGATAATTTAGCACTTGGGAACTGAGAAAATGTGTGCAATTTTATTTATAAGGACAACTTTTAGACAATTATTCATTACAATAAAAACATCAGATTAGAAAAGTAACTGATTTATGTACGATTATACTAATTATCTTTTATTTGATTTACTACATTATATTGACCGTACATCTAAGATGTAGCCTTCTAACTACCTGACCCTTTACTATAATAAAAACATAATTGGTACAGATGCTGATGATTGGACTAGTATGGAAACTAGCAGCTTTGTCAAATGAATGAATTATATGAATTGGAGTGAGGAAGTGATGGTTTCTGGGAAGATATAGGCAAGTGGAAGAATATACTGTGTTGATGGATTGGTAGAATCAACATCATTAAAATGGCCATACTAACCAAAGCAATCTATAGATTCAATGCAATCTCTATTAAAATACCAATGGCATATTTCACAGACCTAGAAGAAACTCTCCAAAAATTTATATGAAATCAAAAAAGACCCCAAGTAGCCACAGCAATCTTGAGAAAGAAGAACAAGGTTGGAGGGATCACAATACCAGATATCAAGTTATACTACAAATCCGCTGTATTCAAAACAGTTTGGTACTGGCACAAGAATAGACCAATGGAACAGAACAGAAACCCAGAAATTGACTCAAGCCATTATGCTCAATTACTATTGGACAAAAGAGGCAAGGCCATACAATGGAGTCAAGACAGTCTCTTCAATAAATGGTGTTGGGAAAATTGGACAGATACAGGCAAAAAAAAAAAAGAATGAAATGAGACCACCAACTTACACAAACACAAAAATAAACTCAAAATGGATAAAAGGCTTAAATGTAAGTCATGAAACCTAGAAATCATTGGCAGCAAAATCTCAGACATCTCTCATAGCAACATGTTTACAGAAACATTTGTGAGAACAATAGAAACTAAGGAGAAAATAAACAAATGGGACTATATCAACCTTTTCTTTAGGGACTATCTTGCTGGGTTATGGGAAGGATTAAGGGCAGAAATTGATCAGGTAGGACTTTGGAGCCTTCAGTCTTCCTTTCTTCCATTCTTGAGTGTCCATCAAACACCTCTCAAACCAGTATATTCTTTGATTAATTTCATCTATTGTGCTTGCATATAAGGATTTGTTTTATTTTTTTCCAATGATAAATTCAGTCCAAAATTTGAAAACTCTGAAACTACTAGCATTATTGATCCTTTATTGTTTTTGACTTTGCATACCTACAAATGCCTCTTACCTGTTTAAGGCATTCCTTTTCTGCTGTATTTTGTCTATACTAAGGGATTAAGTGACCTCCAGTGTGGAAACATGTATTTTCTTTTTAATATATTTTTACTGATTTCAGGGATCAAGGCCACAACTGGGCATGTGCCCTGACTGGGAATCGAACCATGACCTCAAGGTTCATAGGTCAACACTCAACTACTGAGTTATGCCAGCTGGAAGGAAACATGCATTTTCAACCTTGCATCCTCAAAAGTTAGCCAAGAATGAGGCTCCAGTGGGTATTAAATAAAGGGTTGGCAATTGAAAGCATTGATGAATGCATAAATATATTTCTATATAACTCTGTTACCCAAACTTCCCTCTATATTTCACTGGTGATAATTTAAATTAATCCATATTCTCAGTACAGAATAGATGATATTTTCTTAGCCATCAGTTTTAAATATATCCCTCAGAACACTGACAACTACATACTAGAATTGATTGTAGGATACTTGTTAATTAACTTAATTAATACAAAGTATTAATTAAATACCAAATATAATTTCCCAAACAATTTATGTTGTATTCATCAATATACTTTGGCCTCTTTTCCTGAGAATATAATCAAATAATCCATGTTTCCTCACTTTCTTATGACTATCTAGATGAGTGTCTGAAATGTGTGAGTTTTGCCAAAATTTTCATCATGCATTGGGGTACTTTCAGTACTAAAATTCAGGAATAATTAATGTTTTTATTAATGCATAAAGAGAAGTATATTGGATTATTTATAGCCCTGAACCTTTTTAGGGTTCTAACCTGTGTGACAGAATTTTGCATTTGTGCACTTCATGCTAAGTGGAGCAGGTATTATCATACCATAGGGATTTCAACTTTCCCGAAGCTGTCAGAGCAGATGGGGTAATAGGCATAAATCACTTAGTAACCACCCTGTAGTGAGTTATATACAGATGCTCAAAACAATTCAGAATAGATAATAGCAACTATCTGTAAGAGCTAAATTTACCTCCTTAAAAACAATGCTCAAGCCTATGGTTAGACTACAGAAATTCAGAGATTATTATTCCAAAGTACACCATCATGATGAGAAATAGACAAATAAATATTTGATCTCTACAGACTCACATACCCACTCTGATATTTTCAAATTTATCACCTTTTAAATTATTTGGTCTCCTCCTACACTATAAATTGAGGACTCCTAGGTCTTGGGATCTGTAGTCACATGAGGTGGGAAGGCACGTAAACCAGTCTGTTTTTATTATATAGATATTTATTTGACTCTCTATTTTACTACGTGTCAGCTCTTATATTCAAATAAATGTGACAAAATTAATAAAATAATCTATACATCTCCATGACACATTTGCAGGCAGGGACATAGATTTAGAACTGCCCTTTTTTAAAAGAAATAGTGCATTAACAATGAGTTTTGGTGAATTATTTATTACTCATATAATTTTACCTCCATCTTGCCTCTCTCTGTTTTTCTTTCACTCATCCTTCAAGTTTCCGCTTAATTTCTTCATTTCTCTGATAACATCCTCCACATGTTTATTTCAACTAATAAATCTTATTTTTTTAGATCAGTTATAGGTTCACAGTAAAATTGAGTAGAAAATATAGAAAATCCCTGTATACCTTTGTCTATACACATGCAAGTCTCCCCACTATCAATACCCTGGCACAACAGTGGTTCAATTGCTATAATCAGTGAGTCTTAATTAGTGTATTATTTAATTCCAAAATGTTAATATGCTTAGGTGTAGTGATTTTTTTTCTTTTTTGCGTTTATTCCGCATGGTGTTTTCTGAGCCCTAAGATCTGTGGTCTCATGTCTGACATTAATTTGAGGGAAATTGACAGTCATTTCTCCTTTAAATGTTGCTTCTATTTACTTCTCTTTTGTCCTTCAGGTATTCTCATTATGCTGATGTTATACTTTATGTAGTTTTCCCAAAGTTCTTAAAAATTTTTTTCTGCTTTTTTTCCAGTCTTTGTTTTTTCTCTGTTTTGTAGTCTTTGTTTATGTGTGTGTGTGTGTGTGTGTGTGTGTGTGTGTGTGTGTGTGTGTGTGTGTGTGTGTGTTTTCCTTCTTTGAGAATACTGGCATATCCCCAAGCTCAGAGATTCTTTTCTCAGCAATGCCCAGGCTACTGATGAACTCATAAAAGGCATTCTTTATTTCTGTTACAGTGCTTTTGATCTCTAGAGTTACTTTTTAAAATTTTTTTCTTAGAATTTCATTTTCTCTGTCTGCATTATCCATCTATTCTTGCTTATTAAATGATGCTTTTTTTTATTTTTAGACAGAGAGGAAGGGAGAGGAAGAGAGAGAAATATTCATGGGAGAGCAAAACATCACTCTGCTGCCTCCTGCATGCCCCCTGCCAGGGATAGAATCTGCAACCTAGGCATGTACCCCAACCAAGAATGGAACCAGCAACCTTTGGTGCAAGTGATAAAGCCTAACCAACTGTGCCCCTCCAGCCGGGGCTGTTTGCTTCTTCCATCAAGCGCTTATTTTATTAATTATAGTTTTTTTAATAACTATTCTGATTATTCCAACATTTCTGCCTTGTCTGACTCTGATTCTGACACTTATTCAGTCTCTTCAAGCTATGATTTTTTTCTATTTAGTATGCCTTGTAATTTTTTGTTGAAAGTTGGACATAATGTATTGAGAAAATTTGTTTTGTTTCCATTTTCTTTGTGTCAAAATATTTTTGATTCCCTTTTGATTTCTTTATTGACCTATTGGTTGTTCAGGACTGTATTGTGTAACTTCCACATATTGGTGTTTTTTCTTGTTTTTCTCATTGTACTGCTTTCTAGTTTTATACTGTTGTAGTGGGAATAAAATAACACTTGGACTCTATCAAATGTTACTGGTGTTCTTATAAGAAGTGATTAGGGCATACAAAGAAAAATATCAGGGATGGAAACAAACAGAAAACAGTCCACGTAAGGACACAGCAAGAAGACAACCATGTATAAGCCAAGGAAAGATGCCTCAGGAGAAACCAAACTTACAGACACATTGATCTCAGATTTTTAACTATCAGAACTGTGTGGGAAAAAATCAGTAATTTACATCATTCAGTCTGTGTTATTTTGTTATGACAGCCTTAGTAGACTGATAACAAATATAAAACAATTTTGTTTTGAAATTACATAAAACATGTTTAAAGCATATGTTTTTAAGATCCCATCCCCCCTTATTTAACACTAGAGGCCTGATGCACAAAATTCATGCACTTTGGGGGTTCCCTCAGCCTGGCTTGGGCCCTCTTGCAGTCCAGGAGCCCTCAGGGGATGTCCAACTGCTGGCTTAGGCTCGCTTCCCATGGGCATCCTTAGTGCTGCTACAGAGGCAGGAGAGGCTCCCACCACTGCTGCTGTGCTCGCCAGCCATGAGCCTGGCTTCTGGCTGAGCAGCCCTCCCCCTGTGGGAGCATACTGACCACCAAGGGGCAGCTCCTGCATTGAGCGTCTGCCCCCTGTTGGTCAGTGCATGTCATAGTACTCGGTTGAGGGGCCTTAGCATATCATTAGCATATTACGCTTTGATTGGTTGAACGGACGATAGGACGACTGGACACTTGGCATATTAGACTTTTATTATATAGGATTTTCCTATAGAATAGCAACTTCAACCCTGGAGATCACTGTGCACTAAAACAAATATTTATGTTTTTTTATTGAGAAAATATAAAGATGCATATTATTTTCTGATTGAATATCTGAGAGTAATCAATAATTTAATCTTGAGATTATTATGTTTTATAGTCAAAACATATTCTATATAAAGGTTTTAATATGCAACAATCCATTCTAACTTTATTAGTTGTGCAGAGTCTAATTGCATATATGTCATTACAGGAAATCTAATGTTTAGGTTGTCCATTTGTTCACACTTGTTTGGGTGAAACCAATGAGGAAATATTTTCTTATTGAGAACACAGACCACACAAATTGTATACACATTCTATAAAATTTGTAAATCCTCTTGGTTTAAATTTATTTTAGAAATTCCTGAATATTGGATAGTTTTTTTCCTGATATTCAGAATATGTTCATAGGTTTCCTTACTTTTATCAGTTCACTTATTCTTAAAAATAATTGATTCATGGTGTCCTGTATTGATTAATAATCCAGAAGGCATTTTTACTCAAAACATTCCCACAAGATCTATAAATCTGTATTCCAGAGAGAGAGAAAAAATCTATTAGGTATTCTGTGGAGAGGGCAAAACAGCCACTGAAACCGTTTCTCTTATATTTTAACTCTTCAATTATGAATGAAAAGGGAGTCCCTTTCAATAAAACTTTCAATATTACATGATTTTTAGGTTTGTATTTCTGTACAATCCTTATACAGATTTTATATGACCATACTTTAAAAAACAAGAGAATTCTCAGTGTTTCCTAGTTAGTTCCTACTTGCCCTGTCTGTGCATGTGCGTGCGTGTGTGTGTGTGTGTGTGTACACTCACGCGTGCTTATTCAGCCATGAGCATATAAGCATATTTAAATTAGGGGTGGTATTGAAATTTGTGGAATGGAGTTGCAGTAGTCTATGGATTGCCCACTGTATTTATGCTCAAATTTTAATCTACATCCCCCATCTCTACATTAATGAAGACTGCTCATACATAAGAAGTATAAAAATAATCATTTGATGGGAAGATGCTATAAATTTTTGAAAAAGGTTGCTTAGTTAATTTATTAAAAATGATGCCTAAAATTATTAATTAACCTTAATATTAAGGAGTAGCAATTTATATAATTTATTTGGCTTAGAACAATATTAACTTATTTTTTTTGAAACCTTCAGTAGAGAAAATGTAAGGTGAATCTGCTATTATTAGAGTGTTTTTTTTTTTGTTCTCAATTATAAATCAACAATTGAATGGCACATAATATGTATTTAGTCTTAAAATTAATAATTAATAGAATATTGTGAGCAAACATAAAGATATTCCACTACATTTTTTTCATTTTTTTAGCAAAAAAATTACTTTAAGCTTAAAATCCTTACAAAATTTAAAAGACAATTAATTGCAATACATTAAATTAAAGTAATTCTTAATTCAGAAAAGTTTTTTAAATATAAATTTTCAAATAAACTAAAATTCATGGTAGTAAAATTGAAAATTTACCCAATTACATGTCAAAAATCTCTTGTAAGTTTTATAAAGGACAATTACAAGCATGTTTGTCATGCCATTTTTTTTACTGTAAGAGCCAGGAAAGAGTCTAAATATTTTATCTGTAATAATATTCAAATAAAATAACATTATTCAAATGTTAAAAGAATGAACTACATTTTTATATATCAATGTGGATAGTTCTGTACAATAGAAGGTAGGTGAAGAGAAGATGCAGATTTATTCAAATATATTTATCAAGTTATTAAACATAAAAAAAAGAATTTTATTTTATGACAATTATTTTTATTTATAAAAATAAAAATTGTGGGCTGGAGAAAATTACATGAAATTTTTCATAGTCTTTTCTTTCTGGAGGAAGGGAGAAATAAGGAGAGTAAGGAGATCTTCAACTCCATCTGTTTTAATTTATGTTTCTATCTTCTACTTTCAAAATGGCAGGAAACAATTTAAGAAAATGTGTAAGGCAAACCCTGCAGTGGTGGAAACATCACTGTCTGTTATACTATCCTTTATAGCCATCTCCATTTTTAAAATTTGAGAGAGAGAGAGAGAATGAATAGAGAGAATACTAGTCATTATTTGCAGGAAACAAAAGATTCTACTTTCTAACATTTCTTAAGAAAACTGTCATGAATGCTTTATAGAAAATAGGTAGAGTTACTTGATAATGTAATCAGAGAGTTACAGATCATCAGAAACAACATCAGACATTGATGATAATGTAAGTCAACCCAATTATTTTTTAAGTAAGAAGATTAAAACCCATGGGGTTTAAAATGTGCACAATTGCTCATAACCCATACTTTTTCAACCTTTCTACCCAAGAAAGAGTGGATTTCACTTTTGATTTAGAACCTGTTATGTTCTAAACAACTTTTTGTTGACATTCATATATAAAAAATTGAAATTTTCAAACAATTCCAGTTCATAATGAGTAAACCACTAAAAGGAGACAAAGGACACTAAGGATGATTTATCTTCCAGAAAGCGTCTGCTGTCTGACTGTTCGCCTTAAACTGCTTGCCTTTCTCAGGGTTTGGATGCAATTCATAACATAAAACAAGATGTCATCAGAAATGATGCTGTTTGCCTTGAGCAAGATGCTTGAGCAAGAGAAAGTCTGATCACAATGTCAAACTTGTGAAACACTGGGAAAATAGATATGCTTTATTAAAACAAATAAATAAAATATTCTATAAAAATACCAATATTTGTGAAAAGGCCCTTCTGGACAAAAACTCATCCTTCATATTCCTTGGCCCAGAAGCTGGGCTCTCATCAAGCATAAGCAATTTGCCTCTCAAGTCATGAGAGGATAGAACTTATTTAAGATCCACCAACAACATATTTGGACTTTATTACTTCTTGCCCTTCCGGGAAGGTTGTTTCAATTCAAAGTAATATTTATTCCACACACCACATGAAATTTTTTTTTTTTTTTTTTAGTTTTCAAATTGATTTTGTGAGTTACTCCTGTCTCCAAGACCCATCTGAATGGCTTTTAAGTTAAAGGGATCCCTGAGATTCAAGATTGACCAAGGATCTCAATGAAACAACGTAACTTCAGAGGGAAAAACAGTTAAAATAACAAATTGTCTGTAATAAGGACAGTAAAAGAATAGCCTAAGACTCACGGGAGAGAACTGAGCCTGTGGTAATGAAACTACTTTGTCTATTGCTATAAAACTGTTCAGTGAAATCCTCAGCTCTCACTGCCCTTATTGCCTATAACAGGGTCAAGAAATGCCTGCTATAAAAAGTAAGTTCTCATTATGTTTTATCAAACACAATGCACATGCTAAAGAACCTATAGAAAATATGAAGACAAAGTTTTCAGTAAACACATTTAAACCTTAAAAAAATTATGCAGTTGAATTCTTTGATAACTGCAGTATATTTATGACATGCTCTTAATTAAAACTCTAGCTACATAAGTCTCAGCTGAGCTTCTTATGTTTCCAAGTTGAGCTTTGAATGAAAACATTTATTTGCCTTTATGGGAGTAATCTCTATAGACACAAATGCTACTCCAAAAAAAATCTAACAAATGAATTCTCGATAATACTTTTTAAAAATTGCAATGTGTGTCCCTTTCACAATGTCTTAGGTGTGTGTGTCTACAAGAAGTAATCAAATCTATTGTGTGGTTTTTTTACAATTTCCACTTAATTTTTCATAGGAATAGTTTTATTAATAACCTAATATCTGTAAAGTGCTTTCTGTACAAAAAGCGTGATTTTCAAAATGTTATTGCTGAGAAAGAAGAGAATTATTAACGTTCTAAAGATATTTTAATCATGATCAGCCCTCAGGGTATTGTTTACTTTGCTGGGAAAAAGTTAATTGTTAAAAGATGCTCTAATGACCAAAAACAATAGGGCTCTTAAAAATATGTGCACCAATTTTTCTTCTCAGCCATTGAAACTCTAATAGGTTTTCAATTTGTTTTACATGCTTGCACTTCCAATGCCCTCATTCTGTTGAACTTTTGTTGCCCTCTCTAAAATGGGGGTAATAATTTTGGTATCTTCTTTCCTTTTGTTCCTGTAAAGAATAGGTCACAACTTATAACATCATTTACTTTTATTTCCAGATTTTGTAAAGATAAGATTTTCCATATCATGCTCTATTTTACTTTGCTCAGTATAATACATTTTGAGTAAATCTTCCTATTTTATTTAATATTTTATTTTTTTAATTTTTAAATTACCATTGACATTCAATATTATTTTACATTAGCTTCAAGTGTACAACATAGTAATTAGATATTTATAAAATTTACAAAGTGACTCCTCCAATAAGTCTAGTACCCAGCTGGCATCATACATAGTTATTACAATACTACCCCCAATGCTGTATTTTACATCCCCATGACTATTCTGTAACTACCGTTTGTACTTAATACCTTTACCTTTTTTCACCCAAGCCTCCAACTCCTCCTCCCATCTGGCATCATCAATTTGTTCTCTGTATCTGAGTCTGTTTCTGTTTTATTTGTTTATTTTGTTCTTTAGATTCCACATTTTAATGGATGTTTATTTTCCTTTTAGAAAATTATCTCAGTTATTTTGTTCAGAAACTTATGAATTCTTTTCATTTTTAATTCTTCTGAAGCAGCAATGAATTATTGGTATTGTTAAGTGTTGTTTTAATATACATCTTTCCATCTTTAAGGATTTTATTGTAACACATTCAATGCCTTTTAAAATTTAATCATTTTTCACCTCTGACATCCATGTTCTTATTTAAGTCAAATATATACAATATATAACATTATAATTAATATAATATAATGTATACAGGGGCTAAAGGTAAAAATTATACAGCTCTAGAACATTATAATATTCTCTATTTAGATTGAACAAAAATCAGAGACACACTTTCTTGCTCATTTTTCTTAAATGAAATTATCTCATTTAGAACACATAGCTTAAGTATTTATACTCATTTGATTTTAGTGGTAGTTATTTGCTTAGAAATCATTGGAAGATCATGTCCATTCTCATCTAGTTCTCCCAGTTTATTGAGATAAATATAATATTACTAGAGGACTAGTGCACGAAATTCATGCACTTGGGGAAGGGTCCCTCAGCCTGGCCTGCACCCTCTCACAGTACAAGAGCCCTCAGGGGATGTCCGACTGCCGGCTTAGGCCCGCTCCCCATGGGAAGCGGACCTAAGCCGGCAGTCAGACATCCTTAGCACTACTGCGGAGGTGGGAGAGGCTTCCGCCGCTGCCACTGCACTTGGCAGCCATGACCCCACTGATGCACTATTAGGGCTGGGTAGGGATGTGGGAGGTTCGCCAGCTGGGGAGGGACTACAGGAAGGCACCAGGGTGTGTCCTGCCCATCTTACTCAGTCCTGATTGGCTGAACCCCATCAGCAAGCTAACCTAGTGGTCAGAGCATCTGCCCCCTGGTGGTTATTGAATGTCATAGCAAGCAGTTGAGCAGCCTTAGCATATCATTAGCATATTACACTTTGATTGGTTGAATGGCCAACTGGATGACCGGACACTTAGCATATTAAGCTTTTATTATATAGAATATTAGCTTCAGGTATACAGTCTAATTATTCAACATATGTACATATATTGCAAAATGATTACCATAATAAATTTAGTTATTATTCATCACTTCACATAGTTACACATTTATTGCCTGTGATGAGAACTTTTAAGGTTGACTTTCTTAACAACTTTCAAATATGTGATATGCTATTGTTAACTATAATCACTATGCTATACATTATATCACCAGAGTGTATTTTTATCATAACTTGAGTATTGTACTTTTTTAGCACCTTCTGCCTTTAACCCTCACATCCCAACCCAACAGCTGGCAACTGCCAATCTGTTTTCTGTTTTTATGAGTTCATTTGTTTTTAGATTTTATGTATGTACAAGATCAGACAATATTTGTAGTTCTCTTTCTGAATTATTTCATTTGTTTAATGACCTCAAGATTCATTCATATTATCACAAATGTCAGGATATCCTTTTTTGTGACAAATTAATAAGAATATTTTCCATTGTGTGTATATATACCACTTTTCTTTTTTTTCCCCTTTTGTTATTGACTGTATTGGGGTCACACTGGTTAACAAAGTTATATACTAGGTGTACCAGTTAATAATGTGGATTTTTTTCCGTAGATGGAGATACACATATGTTGATATATATGCAATTTGATATGTATGCTATTTTGTTGTATTGACAGCCAGCTTCAAAACTTCATATGTCACATTTGCTGAAGGTGTGAACATCATAGATATTTTTATGTTTAAAAATGTCGAATTTCGTGCCCCCCAAAAAAGAGCATTTGTGAGAAGTTTTAATTCATTACTTTATTTTGAAGAAAAATGCTGCTGAATACTTTGGGAAGCTTATGGTGAACATGCTCCATTTCAAGATACTTGTGAACACTGGTTTAAATGTTTTAAAAGTGATGATTTAGATGTGAAAGACAAAGAACGTCCAGGTCAACCAAAAAAGTTTGAAGACCAACACTTACAAGCATTACTTGATAAAGATGCGTGTCAAACTCAAAAACAACTTGCAGAAAGATTAAACGTTGCTCAGCAAACATTTTCCGATCATTTACAAGCAATGGGTAAGATTTTAAGGGAAGGAAAACGGGTGCCACATCAACTGAACAAAAGACGAATGAAAAACTGAAAAGTCATCAGTAAAATCTTGCTTCAATGGCACGAAAGAAAGTCTTTTTTGCATCGAATTGTTTCTGGCAATGAAAAGTGGATTTATTTTTGAGAATCCCAAATGCACAAAATCATGCGTTGATCCAGGTCAACCATCAGCATCAACTGCAAGACCAAATCGCTTCGGAAAGAAGACAATGCTCTGCGTTTGGTGGGATCAGGAAGGTGTGGGGTATTATGAGCTTCTATAACCAAGTGAAACCCTTAATACAGATTGCTACCGACAACAAATAATCAATTTGAACCACACTTTGATCATGAAACAACCAGAATATTCCAGAAGACAAGGCAAAGTAATTTTCCTTCATGATGATGCACCATCACACACTTCAAAACCAGTTAAAGACACGTTAAAAGATCTTGCCTGGGAAGTATTAATCCACCTGCCTTATTCACCATACCTTGCTCCTTTAGATTACCACTTGTTCTGATTGATGGCACACACACTTTCTGAGCAGCACTTCAAAACATATGAAGAAGTGGAAAATTGGGCCTCTGAATGGTTTGTCTCAAAACAAGAAAAGTTCTATTGGGGTGGTATCCACAAATTACCTGAAAGATGGGCGAAATGTGTAGCTAGTGATGGACATTACTTTGAATAAAGCACTTTTGATGTTTCTCTTGAAATTATCATGTTTTCTTTGATTACAAAATTCGCATTATTAACCGATATACCTAGTAGGTTTCAGGTGCACAATTCTACAACACACCATCTGTACACTGCATTGTATGTTCGTCACCCCATGTTAAGTCTCCATCCATCACCATATATCCCGCCTATACCTCCTCCACCTTCCCTTACACCTCCTTCTTCTCCCTTACTTGTCCCCACCTCCCTTACCCCATCAATCATGGACACTATTGTCCATGTCCATGATTTTTTTCTTAAGTGTTTTTGCTCAATCCCTCCACACATCCCCATCCAGCCCTCTCCTAACCCCACAGCTGTCAGCTAACTGTTCTCTATCTATGTCTGTCTCTGTTTTGCTTGTAAGTTCATTTTGTTGATGAGATTCCACATATGAGTGAAATTATATGGTATATACCACCTTTCTTTATCCACTCATCCATTGCTGGAATTTAAGTTGACTCCATGTCTTCACTATTAAGAATTATGCTGCAATGAATATAGGAAGGCAGGTATCTTTTCAAGAAGCTGATTTCATTTCTTTTTGATATATATCCAGGAATGGTATTATTAGATCATTTGACATTTATGCTTTTAATTTTTTGAGTAAATGCCATACTGTTTCCCATAGCGGTTGTAGCAATTTATATTCCTAGCAACAGTAAACAAGGGTTCCCTTTTGTTCATATTTTATCCAACACTTTTTATAGATTGTTTTTCAAATACAGTCATTCTAATAGGTGTGATGTGATATTCCTTTGTGTGTATTTTTTTAATCCTCATTCCAGGATATGTTTTTACAGAGAGAGGAAGGTAGAGAGAGAGAGAAAGAGAGAAACATCGATGTGAGAGGGGAACATGGCTGGTTGCTTCACACACATGCCTGGACTTGGGATCAAAACTACAACCTCTTTTGGTGTATGAGTCAAACAACTGAGCTAGCCAGCAGGAGCTCTTTTGTGTTTTCTATTTTCCTCATGATTAGTGATGCTGAGCACCTTTTTATCTATTATATATGTCTCCTTTTTCCCCAATTGTCCCCTCCCCAGCCACTCCCACACCCCCAGGGCAAGCCCCCCCCAAGTGTCTGTGTCCTTTGGTTATGCTAATATGCATGCATGCAAGTCCTTTGGTTGATCTCTAACCCTCCCCCCATCCTCCCCTGCCTTTCCTCTGAGGTTGGACTGTTTGTTCCATGTTTCTTTGTCTCTTGATCTATTTTTGTTCATCAGTTTATGTTGTTCATTATACCCCACATATGAGTGAGATCATGTGATATTTATCTTTCTCCAACTAGCTTATTTCACTTAGCATAATGCTCTCCAGTTCCATCCATGCTGTTGCAAATGGTAAAAGTTCCTTCTTTTTTACAGCAGCTTAGTATTCCATTGTGTAAATGTACCGCAGCTTTCTAATCCATTCATCTGCTGATGGGCACTTAGGCTGTTTCCATATCTTAGCTATTGTAAATCGTACTGCTATGAACATAGGGGTGCATATATCCTTTATGATTGCTATTTCTGATTTTTTGGGCTATAGTCCTAGGTGTGGGATCACTGGGTCAAATGGGAGTTCCATTTTTAGTTTTTTGAGGAAACTCCATACTGTTTTCCACAGTGGCTGCACCAGTTTGCATTCCCACCAGCAGTGCACTAGGGTTCCTTTTTCTGGACATCCTCACCAGCACTTGTCCTTTGTTGATTTGTTGATGTGAGATGGTACCTCATTGTTGTTGGGGGGGAAAATCATTTTTGTTCTTTTATAGTTTTGTTAATTAGACAATAAAAATAGTACTTTCTGAGATTAATGTTATATATTTGAACCCATTTTTTAATGTACTGTATGGTTTACTTGGCATGTGAAAGGTTAATCATACACTTTAGGATAGTGAAAATCAGTCCTGCCTCTGCTCTTTTCCTCATAGGAGACTATATTCCATATACATTTACTATTAGTTAAACTTCGACTCGGGTAGAATATGGGTAATTTTCAGCTTATCTGCTATAAAATTCACATTTAACACAAATGTACACAAAAATACATGCATTTTTGAATCATTATACTAGTAAATACATGAACTCTGTATGTATAGATTTACAAATATTAAAGGTATTCAGATTAAATAAGATTGTTAACATCATTCATTTTTATTTGATTATGTATGCGGTTATAAGTAACATTTAAATTTCTATCCTGGTAATATCTTGCAAGTCTCTTCATTTTTACATGTTAACTAAAGTATAACCAATTCTGACATTTGGCTGAGCTTCACTGATTTTCACTTTGATCTTCTATTTTAGATCTAGTAGAATATTAAAGACATGAACCCTAAGCACAGAGGCTTAGAGATTTGTCTCAGTTCTGTCAGAGTTTTAGAATAGCCCTGTACCACCTGTTTGAGTGAGGAAAAAATGGAACAAAACAATATTTCTTATGTGCCATCATTTAGTGGGAAATGTATTGAATGGATTTTTAACACTAAAGTCTTGAAATCTATATATATAAAAGGCTAACATGCAAAGTGTCCTTTTGGGAGTTCGACCAGAAGACCAGGAGTTCGATAGCTCACTATGATGTGTGCTGACCACCAGGGGGTGGCACAGAACAAAGGAAAGGCCCCAGCAGGAAGCTGGGGAAGGGAGGCCCCGGCCAGCAGCCAGAAGGCCCCGATCGGCCCTGATCACTGGCCATGCCTAGGGACCCTACCCGTGCATGAATTTAGTGTACCAGGCCTCTTGTATATTATAATAGTAAGTCTTTTTTTTTTTCTTTTTCCTGTGTGAAGTTTGGTTCCAAACATCAATAAAGTTGTCTTAAAAAATGTATTGGGAGATAAACTTTTGGCCATCATATGAGTGTGGGTTGTAAAATAATGGGAAAACTAGAATAATTCAGATAAAGCATCCCATTATTGTATCATAGCAATTAGAGATCACATGTATATTTTGAATCCCTGTGCCTAGAATAATACCTAAGATACCCTGTGCATTCAAACAAATGTCATTTCCAAATAATCAATAAATTCTTCTCTACCATGGAGATGGTATTAAAAGGAAATTTCTTTTAGATGTTCTCTCACCGTGGACAGACTGGAGGTCTGTAGATATAAATGTCCTCTTTATAAAGCACATTACTTATCTGTAATAAGAGGTTCTGAATTCATGCCCAGTTTTATTTTTCCTCTCCTATTGATTAGATTTCTAAGCCAGCATTCCTGATAAACCTTCCATTAATTTTTTTCATGTTCTAACCACAGTATATTTTCTTATGCTCATCCTGTATTGACAGTAAGAAATCAAAACTGTGAAATAACCTGATGTTTACCATTTCTTTTTATAAATGTTTCACTGTTTATAAAGCACATGTATATATAATTTTAAAAATTATATTTAAATGAACTTAACAAATCTTAATATACTCATCTATACTGATAAAAGGGTAATATGCTAATTAGACTGGACATCTTCTGGACAACCTTCTGTACATCCTTCCGGACAAAGCCACGGTGATGGGGGCCAAGGCAGAGGTGGTTAGGGGTGATCAGGCTGGCAGGGGAGAGTAGTTAGGGGCAAACAGGGAGGCAGGCAGAGTGGTTAGGGGTTATCAGGCAGGCAGGCAGGTGAGCAGTTAAGAGCCAGTGGTCCTGGATTATGAGAGGGATCCCGGATTGGAGAGGGTGCAGGCTGAGCTGAGGGACTCCCCCTCCACCCGTGCATGAATTTTGTGCACTGGGCCTCTAGTTGTGTTATAATTCAAGCAGCTGAAACAATGTAACAGTTCCCCTGGCTACTTCCCCAATACAAGACACTTCTTAAAGGATCATCCTTTTATTAGTTTGGTGTATGAATATTTTTGTGTGTATATACACATAATGAGCACATATAAAGATAATTTTATTATGTATTATTTTTAATGTATATTATAGTGATTATCTAACTGTGTCATCAAGGTTTTGATTATTTTATTATTACAGATATATTGATAAAGCAGTTGTTCTGTTGATTCTGTCTTGGCAATACTCCTATATCAAGTGAATCCATCTTATCTTTAAACTGATGCATAATATTCTGTAATACATGTTGACAGCTCCTCTTCTTCATTCTTTAAATTGGATAATCTCACCATTCTTTCATGGTCATAGTAAGAGGAACAGTGTTTTGGAGACAGCAGGATGCTACCATGGTCAATAATAAAACCATGTTAATTCCAACATGAATTTCCTGGTCTCCCAGCTTAAAGACAACGTGTTGTCACAGCAGGAGGTAGAGGAAGTAGAAATATGCATTTCTGATCAGATTAATTTATTTATACTGCCTGACAAATAGGTCAGTGGAGAAAGCAATACGACTGTAGTGGTTTAGATTTTCTGAAACACACTTGAAATTATTTATTTAAAAGAAACTCCAAACCCCTCACACTTAGTTCCTTCCTTTTAATCTAATCAGGATTCCAGCCACAAAATCCTTTGCAGTGATTTGAAAGGTCCCCAGGTGTGGCTTTATAGTGTTGCCTGGTCCAAGTACTAACTAGTCCTGTAAATTCAATATTTTGCATTAACATGTGAATGTAATTTGCTTCCTAGGTTCTGTGTTTGGTACCTGCACAGCCCAAATTATTAATAAAAGTACTGCTAGTTGTGTTCATTCCAAGGGGATGAAGACAACATTATCTTTGTTTTACTAAATTAAGAACAAAACCGGATGTTTAAATACAGATATATCAGTTGGTATTAAACTGACCTGTCTTTTTCACTGCTTTTGGATTTTATTTAGTAGCTTTATTGAAGCATATTTGTCATATTGAAGATATTTTAAAAGTCTACAATTTGCTAAGTTTTGACATAGGAATACCCCAGTGAAAACAATGACACAATCAAGACATTGAATGTATGAAAAGTTAACATAAATTCCCAAAGCAGTCTACAAATTTGCAGGGCCCAGTACAAAAAAATGGGGATCCCTACCAGGAATGGAGATGTAAAACTCCTTTCTCAAGGGTTCACTGCCTCAACTCAAACTTATAAGGCTTGGGAGCAACTGTCTGCTTTGAAATTTCAATTAAGAAAAGGTACTGAGCCCCTGGCCAGGTGGCTTAGTTGGTTGGAGAGTTGTCCCATACACTAAAAAGTGGTGGGTTCAATTCCTGGTCACGACACATACCTAGGTTGCTTGTTTGATTCCCAAGTCAGGGTGCATACAGGAGTCAATGGATTGATGCTTATCTCTCTTCTCGATCTCTCCCTGTCCTCTCTCTTTCTCTCTCTCTCCCTCTCTCTGTTTCTCTCTCTCCCTCTCCCACCTCCCCCACTCTCCTCTCTCAAAAAATCATTAAAATGTATCCTCTGGTGAGGATTTTAAAAGAAATTGAAAAATACAAAAACAAAAGGCACTGAGGAATGGTCATTTCTTAAGTTATGTAAATGTCTTCTCACTATGTTGTACATGTGAAATTAATATAATAATATATGTAAAATGTACTTAAAATGTTTTGCAATTACAGAAAAAAAGAAAAATTACTAAATTGTTAAAATGTACTTTCCCTATAAGCATTAATTGTAGAAGTATTGCAATTTTCTGTGCCTCACTATAACCCTAAACAAGTATTAAATATTCATGAATCAAGTGACCACAAAAAAGTAAATAAATATTAATAAATCAAAGTGAGTGAACATTACCTTTGGTAAGGAGTCTGGAGCCATAACACTTTCACTATAAATCAGAAAGATGAGAGTAAATAAATAAAACAATTATGATTAAAGCACTTTTTCAAAAATTCAAATTTAGTAATTACCATACATGCAAACATATATGATCTAAAATGAAAAGATTTTGAAAGATATTGCACAATATCACAGCTTTTTAAATTATGATATCTTAGGTGATGAAGACCTCCATGTGACAATTGATACAATGATAAATTTAGCATAAACATAATGATACATATAAAAAGTAAATAATCTTGAAGCTCTGTAATGTCATTTTAATAATTTGCAATATTATACTTCAATTTATCACTTTTAATTTTTTTTTCACTTTTTTAAAAAATTTCTTTATTGATTAAGGTGTCACATATTTGTCCTCATCCCCCCATTCCCATCCCACACCCCTCTCCACGGATGTCCCCACCCCCCTGTTGTCCTTAACCATTGGTTAGCCTCGTATGCATGCATACAAGTCCTTTGGTTGATCTCTCCCCCTTACCCTCACTTTCCCCTACCCTCCCTCTGAGGCCCGACAGTCCGATCGATGCCTCCTTGTTTCTGGGTCTGTTCTTGTTCATCAGTCTATGTTGTTCATCATTTCCCCTAGATGAGTGAGATCATGTGTTACTAGAAATACACTTATAAGAACCGAATGTGAGACGAGCAATAATAGTTATGCTGAAAGGCAATGAATCAGTCTGTAGTGAGTTTCTTTCTGGACCAACAGTTCTTTTGAGACCCAATTTCAATGTCCACCAGTTCCTTATGTGTACATGTCGGCACTGAATTTTCAGCTCTGGGTGGTGGACAAATGGTGGTAATGCAGGTCCGACTCCCTCTGGTTTGGTCTCACCTGGACCCAGGGGCACGGCTTCACCCGGACTCGGGCGCGCGGCCTCACCCGGACCTGGGGCCCAGCATCACCCGGGCCCCGGGGCGCGTGGCCTCACCTGGACCCAGGTGCACGCGGCCTCACCCGGACCCAGGCTCCAGCCTCACCCTGACCCAGGTGCGCGGCCTCCCCCGGACCCAGGGACAAGCAGCCTCAACTGGACCCGGGGGCGTTCGGCCTCACCTGGATCCAGGGGCGCGTGGCCTCGCCCGGACCCAGGGGCACGCGGCCTCACCGGGACCCGGGACCCAGCAGGGCTTCGTCTTCTTGATCTCAATTTCTGTCGGTAAATTCCCTCTCAGCAATTCCTTCGGCCATTTTCTCAGAGCTCCGGGGCGGCTGCCGCAGAATTCGTTGGGCGGAGGGCTCGGCGAAGCTCCGGTGTGCCCGGTGCACGGTGGCGGGCTGGTCCGAGGTCGTTGCAGCGGCACTTGGGTCTGCAGCAGCGACCAGTCGCCGGGCGAGTGCTCCTGGATCCAGGACCCAGCGGGGCCCCATCTTCCCGATCCCAACTCTCATCGGTCAATTCTTTCTCAGCAATTCCTCCGGCCATTTTCTCAAAGCTCCGGGGTGGCTGCCACGGAACTCGCTGGGCAGCGGGCTCGGCGAAGCTCCGGTGCTCCCGGTGCGCGGTGGCGGGCTGGTCCGGGGTCGCTGCGATGGCGCTCGGGTCTGCAGCGGTGGCCGGTCACTGGGCGTGCGCACGTGGCTGCTTCCAGGGTGCTGAGATTCTCGAAGGACTCAGAGGGCAGCAAGCGCGGGGTCTCCCAGCCCATGTTTCCCAGGGGCTCGTCTGTACGTGCTCAGCAGCAAGTGGAGCCGTCCCCTCAGCCAGAGACCACTGGGGGAATGGCGCTGAGCACGTTCCAGGCCGCCATTGTGTCGCCAGAGCCGTAGTTCTTAGTGTGATCTTTGGCTCACCGGCATCAGCATCATCCTGCGTACCCCTCTCTTTTATTCTAGTTGTAGAGCATCTGCTCAGCCAGCCCTCCGGTGGTTCTGGATGGTGTTTGCTCTGTTTTCCTGTTGTAGTTTCAAAATTGTTGTGGTAGGCAACAATCAGGCGTCTGCCCTATGCCTCCATCTTGGTCCTCCTTTGTGTCGTTAAGTCTTGATTGTTGTTGGTGTCACTGGGAGGAATTTTCCTCCAGGCCAATTGGCTGTGAGGACCCGCTGTATCTATAAAGGAAGAGTTGCTGTGCAGGAGACACGTTTATGGGCCAGATCTTATTGCAGCAAGGCTTTGGCGCTCACTGAGTCTGCCTCTTGAATGTGTCCCTATGCGAGTGGTTGAAATCTGGTGTCATCTCACACCGACCACTAGATGCCCTCGTTTCTGGGTCTCCAATGGGTTGCAGATCAGCTACTGTCTGAGGCCACTCAGCAGGAGTTACAGCAAAAACTGCAGTTTTCTCCTGCTTGAGTGGTTTTGGAGCAGTCTGACTGGAACTGCAGTTTATTTGGTTAAGCTGCCACAGGGCAGGCCATTTATATGCAAAAGATGCTGTTTGGAGCCTGGGCGGGTTTGTAGAATGTGTGGGGCGGGTCTCAGGGCGGGGCGGGGTCTCAGGGCGTCACTAGGCTAGGGCATGGCAAACTGCAATGGCTGCAAGTCTGCTTTTTCTGCCTTTTCTGCCTTTCCACGTTTCCAAGTCCCTGCGTCCCGTGCTCCAGCGCAGTAAACACTGATTGCTGGGCGCACCTCTGCAAGAAAGTCCCTCTCACTTTCCGACACGATGGCCGAGAGTCCAGCTTCTCCCCGTAGGTGTCTGGGTCTCCCGCGTGTCCCCAGAAACTGGATTTCAGAGTGATCGGCAGCTTATCTCCCTTCGGGTTGGAAAAAAAGCCGCGCGTCCCTTCCCCCGCCACCAGCCCAACCCTTGCGCCTCCGCACTTCAGCTGCTCCGCGTTTTCTCTTTCCTCTTCCCTCTTAGATGTAAATCCACCATTCAGCCAGCTCTCCTGTGGTTCTGCGTGGCAGACGCTCTGTCCTCTAGTTGTATTTTTGAAATTGCTGTGCGCGGCGCAGTTCATTTGTTTAACTTTGCCGCCATTTTGGTTCTCTCAAAAATTACTCTTTTTTTCACTTTTTAACATCTCTGAATATAAACGGACAATCTTATAATTAACTAATGGCCCAGTGCATGAATTCCTGCACATTTAAAGAAAGTTAATTAGAAGAAATACTTTAATATTGCTATTCACCCTTTCTCTATAATAGAAGTGTCAACCAAATTTACGATCAACAATGACAGATTGAAACACATGCAGGTGATTGGCGCCAGTGAGAGCTTTATATGTATCGTGCATTTGGGAGTCAACTTAGCCATATATATACATACATACATATATATATAGAGAGAGAATAAACTTGCTTAATTAGTCCTGCTTTCTGATTTAGCTAAACTTTTCCTGTCCAACTTCTCTTTCAGGTAATTGTCAGCAACACAGCAGTAAATATCAACACAAAGCAGATTATTACTGTAGATCATACAGGGAGAACAAAGGGTAAAATATTTAACTACAGCAGTGTTTGACTATATTCTGCGCAGTAAGAAAACCTGAAGTCATTTTCACGGTCCACCATTTCTTACTTCTTTTCAGTCAGGTCAAGTTTCTAAGCTTTCTAAATCTCCATTTTCCAGCTAATAAAAAGAAAATAGGATTCTACCGAGTCTCCAATCTACCTACTCCAGGACTTCTGTGAGGATCAAATGAGATGAGGCATGGGAAAATGCTTCAAAGACATTTGGGTAAAGTATAAAATGTTTCCACCTGGGTATATGCAAGTCATGTTCCTGGGCTAAAAAAACTTCAAGGAAGCTAGTCACTAGGGAGAGGAAGCCAGGCATTACTACGTGGCATCATTACCTGGATGGTCACTTAGCATATTACCCTTTTATATATATACTAGAGGCCCGGTGCAAGAAATTCGTGCACGGAGGGGCATTGTCCCTCAGCCCAGCCTGTACCCTCTCCAATCTGGGATCCCTCTCACAATCCAGGACTGCTGGCTCCCAACTGCTTGCCTGCCTGCCTTCCTGATTGCCCCTAACCGCTTCTGCCTGCCAGCCTGATCACCCCCTAACCACTCTGCTGCCAGCCTGTTTGCCCCCAACTTCCCTCCTCTGCCAGCCTGGTCACCCCTAACTGCCCTCTCCTGCAGGGTTCATCACCTCCAACTGCCCTCCCTTGCAGGCTTGGTCCCTCTCAACTGCCCTCCCTTGCAGGCCGGGTGCCTCCCAACTGCCCTCTCCTGCTGGCCATCTTGTGGTGGCCATCTTGTGTCCACATGGGGGCAGGATATTTGACCACATAGGGGCAGCTATATTGTGTGTTGCAGTGATGATCAATCTGCATATTACTCTTTTATTAGATAGGATAGATGCCTGGTACAGGGGTGGGGGCCAGCTGGTTTGCCCTGAAGGGTGTCCCGGATCAGGTGGGGGTTCCCTTGGGGCATGGGGCGGCCTGAGCGAGGGGCCTGTGGTGGTTTGCAGGCCGGCCACACCCCCTGGCAACCCAAGCAGAGGCCCTGGTATCTGGAATTTATTTTCCTTCTACAATTGAAACTTTGTAGCCTGGAGCAGAGCCAAGCCTGGGGCTCCCTCCAAGGCTGGCAGCCATTTGTGTTGGGGTTATAATTGAAACTTTGTTGTCTTAAGCGGGTGGGCCCCGCCAGGGTGTGTGGAAAGCTTTGCTTCCCCTGTTGCCGGCGGCAACCCTGGCCTGCTCTCTCAAGCTCCATTCTGCCGTCATTTGTTTGAATTTGTTTACCTTCTATAATTGAAACTTTGTAGCTTGAGTGGAGGCTTAGGCCTGCAACGGCTGGCGGAAAGCTTGGCTTCCTCTGTTACCTAGGAAACCTTGCTGTCTGTGGCTGTAGCCATCTTGGTTTGGGTTAATTTGAATACTCGCTCTGATTGGATGGTGGGCGTGGCTTGTGGTTGTGTTGGAGGTATGGTCAATTTGCATATTTGTCTATTATTAGATAGGATAGACTAGTGGCCCGGTGCATGAAATTTGTGCATGGGTGGGGGATGTCCCTCAGCCCGTCCTGCACTCTCTCCAATCTGGGACCCCTTGAGGGATGTCTGACTGCTGGTTTAGGCCCGATCCCTGTGGGACTGCTGGCTCCTAGCTGCTCACCTGCCTGCCTGCTTGATTGCCCCTAACCACTCTGCCTGCTGGTCTGCTTGCCCCAATTGCCCTCCCCACTGGCCTTCTCGCCCTCAACTGGCCCCCCTGCTGGCCTGTTCACCCCCAACTGCCCCCCTGCCAGCCTGATTGCCCTAACTTCCCCCCACTGCCAGCCTGCTCGTCCCCAACTGCCCCACCCCCGCCGGCCTGCTTGCCCCCAAATGCCCCCAACTGCCAGCCTGCTCGTTCCCAACTGACCCTCCCTGCTGACCTGCTTTCCCCCAACTGACCCTCCTGCAGACCTTCTTGCCCCTAACTGCCCTCCCCTCCTGGCCTGGTTGCCCCTAACTGCCTCTGCCTCAGCCCCGCCACCATGGCTTTGTCCAGAAGGCTGTCCAGAAGGTCTCCTGGTCTAATTAGCATATTACACTTTTATTAATATAGATAGAGGCCTGGTGCACAGGTGGGCTGGGCTGGTCTGCCCTGAAGGGGGTTCTGGATCAGGGTGGGGGGTCCCTTGGGAGGCAGGGCCTGGGGCGGTTTTCAGGATGGCCACACCCCCTTCAGTGTGGGGGTCCCCGCTGGGAAGTGGTGCCAGCCTGAGCAAGGGACTGAGGGCCGTTTGCAGGCTGGCCATGCCCCCATCGGGGTGAGGTCCCTGCTGGGGGGGTGTGGCCGGCCTGGGTGAGGGGCTGATGGCCATTTGGGGGCAGTTTGCAGGCCGGCCAAGCCCCTGGCTTTGTCAAGAAGGATGTCCAGAAGGTCTCCAGTCTAATTAGCATATTATCCTTTTATTAGTGTAGATTAGTATAGATGGCAGCTTATGACTTAATTGGCAGAATGAGCTCAGAAGAGGACAATGATCCTCCCATGAGATAGTAGTCCTGGTCAAGATGTTGATTTCAGCTTTGTGATTCCCTGAGCCAAGAACTCAGCCATGCTTTACCAGACTAAGGAGCCATGGACACTATAAGATAATAATTTTGTGCTATTTTAAGCCACTAAGTGTGTGATAATTTGTTGTAGAAACCAAATACAGCTAGTACTGAATTCCCTCAGTTATTTTTTTTTTTTTTTTTTTTTTTTTATTTTTTATTGATTTTTTACAGAGAGGAAGAGAAAGGGACAGAGAGCTAGAAACATCGATGAGAGAGAAACATCGATCAGCTGCCTCCTGCGCACCCCCTACTGGGGATGTGCCCGCAACCAAGGTACATGCCCTTGACCGGAATCGAACCTGGGACCCTGGAGTCCGCAGGCCGACGCTCTATCCACTGAGCCAAACCGGTTTCGGCTCCCTCAGTTATTTTTATTTGCTTGTTCGGTTTTGGTTTCAGTCTGTGAACTTTTCCCCTTATTTTTTACAATTTTCATTGTATATAGAATTCTGGGTTGTTAATTGCTTTGTGTGTGGTTTTTCTTTTTTTTTTTTTTTTTTTTCCCCCTTCTTAGATTGTTCTCTCAGCACTTTAACATATTAATTGTGTTCTGCCTTCATTGTTTTTTTTTTTTTTTTTTTTAATGAGAAATTTACTATAATTACTATTTTTGTTTTGGTGGCTGTAGTATGTCTTTATTTTTTTTCATGATTTTCTGTTCAATATTTGGATATGATATACTTTAGTTTATATGTTTGTGTTGGAGGTGGCATTGATATACTGTTTGGAGTTTTCTGAGCTTTTTGGATTCTTAAGTTTGGTGTCTGTAATAAATGTTGGGAAATGTGTGGCCAATATTTCTTTAAATATTTTTTTCTGAATGATCTCTTCCATAGTACTTTTACTTCTGAAATTCCAAATGTGCTTACATTAGTGTGTTTGATCTTGTGCCACAGCTCCTGGATGCTCTGTTCTTTGTATTTTCACTCTTTTTTACAGCTCTGTTCTACTTATATTTATTTCAAAATACTAATTTTGAAATTTACTAATTCTTCAGCTCATTTTAGTTTTCTGAGAGTCTACCAAAAGTTATTTGTCTCTGTTATTATGGCTTTTATTTTTAGCATTTACATTTGCTTTCTTTTTATAATTTCCCTGTCTTATTTGATTTTGCCCATATTTTCCATTATATTTAACAAGTTAATTACAGTTAATTTAATTTGTTTTTTTAGAAAGTTACAACATCTCTCATATCTGAATGTGGTATTGATTATATTTTTGTATCTTATTATTTTGTTTTTGTTATTACTTTAATATCTTTCACAATTTCTTTATTGAAAGTTGAAACTTTAGTCGCAAGTAGAAACTGAAGTAAAGAAATTTTCTTTCTGGAATGGACATGACATTCCATTTTCTGGGCCTCATTGATGGGTTTCAGTTAATCTAGCTAGGAGTTGGGCTGGATTTGAGATTTGTTATTGTGTTTACCCTCTCTGCATTATGCACTTCCAATTCCTGCCATATCTGTTGCTTATGGTAGGGGTTGGATTGCCAGAATCATGTCTGTTGGACTCAGCTTTAGTTCTGACAGTTGTGCTTGTTTACCTCTGATCCCTTTCCCCTAGTGATTACTGGAAACTTGTTAGCTTGGTGATATAGAACGTTGGTGAGATGGGAAAAGATAGAATGTTCTCTGACTTTTTCTGAATAAGCATTGGCCTTCAGCAGTCACAAAGTCCCTGGGTCCTGTGAGTGTGACTTTTACAATTCTTCTGCCCTGTCCTGCACTGTAGTTTTGAGCCCAGGTTATTTTCTTGCCCCTTCCCCAGGATAATTGTTTTATCCTGTTTCTTTACCCCAGCTGCACTGAATTTTCACCAGTGGCCTTAGGGCAAAAATATGTGTCGTCCTATCCCAGCTTATTAATTATTCAGTGCTGGGAGAGAGACAGTGAGAGGGTTCACCCTGAGATTTGTGCCCATCCTATATAGCTTCTCTTCCCCTCCCCCGGGTCACCAAAACAAAAATTTATGTAGGACTCTCCCTTAATTATTTATGTGTGCCCAGCGACAGAATCTATAGGCAGGTGGCAATCACTTCAATTTCTATAGCCTCCCTCCTCAAATAAAATTTTTTTTTTCCACAGTAGTTTCTGTAACTTGCATTTTGCAAGCTCCTTAATGTGTAAAGATGCACATCCCCAGTGAGTACTCATGTTACCTTTCTCCCTGCCCGCACTTGTCTCCTCTTAAAGTTGGGGCCAGTTGGTTTCTCTGCTCTGTAATTGGTTAGTAAAGAATGCCTTTAATATCAACTTAGTTTGGCTCTTATTGTTACTGCCATTAATTTTAAGTATGTGAGTGACATGCCTTGCAACTTTCTATGCCCTGTAACAGTAAACAGAATTACCGTTTTTGTTTCAGACACATTTATTTTTCATTACATGTTATTTTTGCTAATACGTAATGTACTTCTGTTATTTTACATGAAATAAATTGTACTTAAAATGTTCTCAGTTTAAATTATTAAAGAGTCTACACTAATAAAAGAGAAACATGCAAATTGACCATCCTTCCACTATGCCCACCAGTCAATCAGGAGTGAGTATGCAAATTAACCCAACAAAGATAGCAGCAGCCATGGAGCTGGAGCAAGCAGGAGGCTTGGGTTGCCCTCAGCTATGGAGGAAGCCAAGCTTCCAGCCGGTCCTGGCCTCTGCTCAAGGAGTGGCTGGAAGCCTGGGTCACTGGTGGGCGTGGCCAGCCTGAAAACAGCCCTCAGCCCCTCACCCAGGCTGGCCACACTCCCATGGGATGAGGGTCCCCACTGGGGGGCATGGCCAACTGCAAACAGCCCTCAGCTCCTCACCCAAGCTGGCCATGCTGCCCCAGCAGGGACCCTCACCCCATGGGGGTGTGGCTGGCTTGCAAACCATCACAGGCCCCTCGCCTAGGCCACCCCACGCCCCAAGGGAACCCCCACCCTGATCTGGGACACCCTTCAGGGCAAACCAGCTGGCCCCTACCCGTGCACCAGGCCTCTTTCTTTACTAATAAAAGGGTAACATGCTAATTAGACTGGGAGACCTTGCAGGAGACGTTCCAGATGTTCTTCCGGACAAAGCCATGGTGGCGGGGCCGAGGTAGAGTCAGTTAGAGGCCGAGAGGGGAGGGCAGTTGTGGGTTATCAGGCCAGTGGGGGGGTGCCATTGGGGGTGATCAGGCCAGCCAGGGGGGCAGTTGGGGGTGAGCAGACCAGCAGGGGGGTTCAGTGGGGGGTGATCAAGACAGCAGGGGCAGTTTGGAGCAAGCAGGCCAGTTGGGAGGGAAGGTGAGGGTGAGCAGGCCAGCAGGGGGGGCAGTTGGGGGAGAGCAGGCCAGCAGGGGTGCAGTTGGGGGCTAATACACTGGCATGGGGGACAGTTGGGGGTGATCAGGCTGGAGGGGGGGGCATTTTGGGGCAAGCAGGCCAGCAGGTAGAGTGGTTAGGGGCAATCAGGCAGGCAGGCAGGTGAGCGGTTAGGAGCCAGCAGTCCCGGATTGGGAGAGGGATGTCCGACTGCCAGTTTAGGCCCGATCTCTGTAAACTGGCAGTAGGACAACCTTCGAGGGGTTTGGAGAGGGTGCAGGCCAGGCTGAGGGACAACCCCCCTTACCCCCCCCCCCCCCCCCCGTGTACGAATTTCGTGCACGGGGCCACTAGTAATATATAAAGATACAACCCACAAAAAAAAACAAAAAAGCTCTTAAGAGATTGCTTAAAAATATAGCTGGTAAGAGTATAAACCAGTACTGAAACCAAAATGTTTTAGAATATGTATTGTAGACTTATATGGGGATCAAGGAATACCTCAAGTAAAGGAGCAGATCTGTTGGTGTGTTTTTGAGTTGTATCTGCCTGACGGTGCTTCTGCTTGAAAACGAGTGACACTTTGAAACATGTTGATGATCTTAGCAGTTCTCCAACAATAATTTCAGCAACCTCATGAAATCCTACATCTTTTTTAAGATCCGTAATTTAAAGTTGCTCTCATTTTCTATTATATTTGCACTGTAATGTCAGGTGTTCTGTACATCTAAGATTCAGTAATGATTGACATTCAAGGTCCAGGTGGAATAAATGATAATGTTAAGTGGTGAGCACTTTTTGGAGCCTTCTTTTAAGTAGTTAGTGTATTAGTAAATATTTGTCCAATGAACATTTTTTCTTTTTAAAGAACTTTCTAACTCTAGAGACTTGGATAATGAATGGTTAGATAATGTGAACAACTCTGTAAACTAGAGCTTTAATCAATGGTAACAAAATTGATGTTATTTTGTATTGGATGGTTCAGAATATTTTCCTTGGTAAAGTGTCATGCATGATATCATCTGTGTGTTTATGTGTACATATGTATCTATGCAAACTGCCCCCCCCGAAATAAACACAGGTTCTACCCAGTTGCCATAATCAATTAATTAGCCAACTAAGATCCTATGTATCACATTTATAAAATGTTAATGTATATGTTAAGTGAAATATGATATTTTGCTCTAATTCTTGTCTTAATGAATTCCATTGTTAATCCCACATGACTCATCTGTCAGGAAGTGAGAGATTCAAAACTGTTCCTTTTGTTGCCTTTCACTCACTGTGAAAACAGAGGAAAGAACAATCCCTTTGGCACATTCATCAAAACTATGATCAGGCTGATTAAAATGCAGATATACTGCAGCTTATGTTTTGTCTGCAGTCCAACAGAGATACCTGAATTATTTGACTCTCGTTAACACACTGTCTCCATGCCTTCATTACTATTGTTGCTGCTGTTACTGGCATCTAATTAAACAAGCACAACTGGAAATTTTGTATGCACATTTCCTCTCTGTGTCTCTCTGATATAATTTAAAACCTGTCTTCCTACCAGTAATGTACTCCTCAGGCATAGCATAGGGCGGAATGGTAATTTAGTGGTGTTCTGCACTGTATTACCATTGTGTGAGGAATCACAAATCTTATACATTTTTAAATTTCAATACTTTCTATTTGTTGTTTTTTCCATTTCTTTTGAAGAATTTGCCACTTAGTACAAATATGCAATTTATAAGGATACGTACACAACATATAAGGACTACAAAGCCAGATGCCAAATAGTATTTCTATGAAACACACAATAATCTTACCTTATAATAGACAAATATGCAAATTGACCACACCTTCGCTACGCCCAAGCCACGCCCACCAACCAAGGCATGCCCACCAACCATGCAGGGCACGCCCACCAGGAAACCGTTGCAGGGACGCTGGGTGCGGCCGAGCCCAAGGCCGGGAAAGCCGCCTGAGGCTTTGCCAGCCTTGGGCACCAGCGGGGAGCCTGCACGGATCGCAGGAAACCACTGGGGGTCGGCTCCTGCGATCCTTAGCAGGGATGTTGGGTGCGGCCGAGCCCAAGGCCACCGCCCAGGGCCAAGCCCTGACCCTGAAAGAAGGCAGAAGGTGGTGGCCACAGCCAAGGCCTGGGTCCCCGGTGCCAGCAGAAAACTGGTGCAGGCAGCCAGGTGAATGAAGGTCTATTGCACGAATCTTCGTGCAAATGGGCTACTAGTCCTATATAATAAACCCTAATATGCAAATAAACCAAATGACTGAACACTGATAGAATGACCGGTCGCTATGACGTGCACTGACCACCAGACAGCAGACGCTCAACAGGGGGAGCGCAGCTCAGACAGAAGCCAGGCTCATGGCTGGCGAGAGAAGCAGTGGAGGCGGGAGCCTCTCCTGCCTCTGCTAGAGGCAGGTGGTAAGGAGCGATGGGTCCCGGACTGAGAGAGGGCACAGGACAGACTGAGGGATCTCCCCTCCTCCCCCCCAGTGTATGATTTTCATGCACCAGGCCTCTAGTGCTAAATAAAAGTCTTATTTAAATTTTCAAGCAGAGGAGGGCTTTTATGTGTATTTTTTTAAATGAGGTAACATTGGTTTATAATATGTAGGCTGAAAGTGTAGGGCAATATAACCCAACATCCGTATGAACTACATTGTGCTCTTCACCAAAAATCTACTTTCCATTCATCACCATATAATTGACCTCTATTTCCTGTTTTGTTCTTCCACTCCAATTCTCCTCTGGTAATTACCAATGGGTTGCCTCTATGAGTTTGTCTTCATTTGTTTTGTTGGTTTGCTCATCTGCTTTGTTTTTCTTTTTGTATTCCACATATGAGTGAATTCATATAGTACTTGTCTTTTTTTTTTCTGACTTATTTGACATAGCATAATATGCTAAAGGTCCATCTATGTTGTCACATGTGGCAGGATTTCATATTTTTTATGGCTGAGTAGTATTCAGTGTATATGTGTGTGTTATATCATCTACAGTTCAACAGTAATATCTGATTTATTTGAATCTCTGAGATTCCACAGTCTCTTTCATGCTTCTGTGTCTCTGGATCTATTTTGTTCATCAGTTTATTTTGTTCATTAGATTCCACATATGAGTGCGATTGTGTGACACTTGTCTTTCTCTGACTGGCTTATTTCACTTAGCATACTACTCTCCAGGTTCCTCCAGGCTGTCTCAAAGAGTAAGAGAACTTTTTTAACTGCTGCATAGTATTTTTTTAAATATATTTTATTGATTTTCCACAGAGAGGAAGGGTGAGGGAGAGAGAATCAGAAACCTCCACGAGAGAGAATCATCAATCAGCTGCTTCCTGGGATGTGCTCACAACCAAGGCACATGCCCCCAACCAGAATCGAACCTGGGACCCTTAAGTTCACAGGTCGATGCTCTATCCACTGAGCCAAACTTGCCAGGGCTGCTGCATGGTATTTTATGGTGTAAATGTACCACAGTTTTTTTATCCTCTCATCTACTGAGATTCCTGAAAGTCAAGGCCAATTAAAACACAGTGGCCTTGTTGTCAATACACTGAATGTCCAAGGCCACTCTGCACCTAGGCTAAGATATCATAAGCAGGTTCAAGGACACAAGCACAACAATCCCACGGTATACTGCGCATGTGTGCACTTCTGTAGCCAAAATATGATTGATATAACTATTGTCACAAAGTCTTCTTTGTCTCTGGGATAATATACAAGTTACTGACCAGCTAGTGTGCTGGGTTGTGAAGAAGCTGGAGAGACAGAGCTGAGAGCTGGTATTGCTATGGTGTAAGGCTAAAAGCTCACAGAGAGCTCAGATATAGCTACCATATTGACCAGCCAGTGTGCTGGGCAGAGGAGTGTGTTGGAGAAGCTGAGGCAGGCTCAGAGGATGTAGCTACCAGGTGTACTATTGAGCCAGAGAGACAGGAGAAGATGCTGAGGCAGAGAGCTCATTACTATGTGAGGCGGTGAATCTAGGGGGCAGCGTGCGGCTGCTCAGATAATAACTGTGGGTACAGAGACTGCTACTACTGTGTGGGAAGATATGTATTTACTGGCTGGTGTATGGCTGCCTGTACAGGACTTGCTGTGAAGGTCTGTTTTGTCTGATGGCTATATGGCCACTGGCTTCTGCAACGAAGACTCTTTCTTATACACCCACAACTTTTCATGGCTTCTCCATCTAAGACCCGGTGTCTTAGGAGGTCCAGCCCCAGGCAGAGGGGCTTAAACCCAACACCTGTAACTAGTGAGTAGAGGATAAAGGAGGAACTTGGACTAAGATCCCAACAGTTAGTACAGTGGGCAGGGTTCGAGAAGGAACCTGCCTTGGCGTAGTCAGGAAGAATTTAGAGGAATTCACGGACTCAGCGTGTCAGAGCTGTGCAGTGGTCTGGCTGTGCTCTAGCTGTCTCTGACATCTGCCAATGGGCAACTGGGCTATTTCCGGATCTTAGCTATTATAAGTTGTGCTGCTATGAACATAAGGGTGCATACATTCTTTCTGATTGGCTTTTAGGTTCCTTAAGATATATTCCTAGAAGTGGGATCACTGGGTCAAATGGCAGTTCCATATTTAACTTTTTGAGGAAAATCCATACTGTTTTCCATAATGGCTGCACCAGTCTGCATTCCCACCAGCCATATACCAGGGTTCCCTTTTCTCCATATCCTCGCCAGCACTTATCATTTGTTGACTTGCTAAATGTTTTATTTTAAATCCTCATTCGCTTTACATCACTTAAGAGTTCTCAATTACTCTACTAGATGACATAATGTAGAACCACTTAGCTCCTGTACACCTACAAATAGAAAATAGAAAAGGAAAATATATCCGAGAAATATGAAGTTATTTTAAGTCAAAATCAACTTCTTCATTCTACGTTAGTTTTTATACTACAGAATTTAAAGTGGGGATCTTTGAGAGTTAACGTCCTTTGTATTTGCTTCATATCTATGTAGCATTTGGTTCAGCGCCATAAACAGCAGGAAATATATTATTTACACTGAATGGCCAGATTATTATGATCTTTGAGGCCTGGTGCATGAATTCGTGCATGAGTGGGGTCCAGCCAGCCTGGCCAGGGGAAGGGGACATGGGTGGTTGGCTGACCTGCCTACTGGTCAAACTCCTGGTCGAGGGGAAAATTTCCATATTAGCCTCTTATTATATAGGATATACATTTAGTGGCCAGATTATTATGCGTTCAGAGAGCATAATAATCTGGCCACTCAGTGTATTTTTGTGATTGCTCCCCCACTCTTGCTAACAAAATAATTTAACTCAAGCATTGGTAATTGTGGAAACAATCCTATATAATAAAAACCTAATATGCAAATTGTCCCCTCGAGCTGTCGATCAACCTCGAGACCAGGAGTTCGTCGCTTGCTATGATATGCGCTGACCAGCAGGGGGTGGTGCAGAACATGGCAGGTGTTGGCAATGCAGCGCTGGCAGTAGGCAGCAGTGGAGGTGCTGCTGGCCCCAATGGGCCCGACAAGAGTGGGACTGCTGTGAGATGGTGGAGCAGGTGAGGAGGCAGTGCCAGGCCAAGGTGGGTGCCAATGGAGGCCCGATCGCCCCACTGATCACCCCACAGATGGCGCGACCAGCAGTGTTATTGGGGGGCGGGACTGCTGCCTGGCTCCCAGGCGCTGAGGGAGCCAGGCATGGGGGCCCGGCCCTGATAAATCAACATGAAGGTGGGATGGTGGAGCATGTGAGAGGGCAGCGCCAGGTCAAGGCAGGGTGCTAGGCAGGGCTGCGGGGCTATGAGACTGGGGCACGATCTGGGGCCTGATATCCGCAGGCCACCCTGAGGGACCCCACCAGTACACGAATTTGTGCAACGGGCCTCCAGTTGGGATATAATTACATTTCAATTATTGTTATGGTATAACTATAAATTACACCATCTGATGCTTCTAGAGAGAACAATATGTATCTGATCTTGCACAATTATAAGAATGAATTAGTTAAATAAATTCTGAGGGTGAAGTTTTAACATTTGGTGTTTGGAGTTTGGAGGACAGACATTCAAATATTTATGTAGTTACAACTTGGTGTCAACATTTTGGAGGCAAGATTTTAGGATGAATTATTGTTATTTCATGATAGAATAATAGTAAAACTCTAGCTACAGAAATACTAGCATGAGTACATAAAGGCCTCTCTATATACATCCCTGTGTATAGTTTATTGAAATATAAGTTATAGCAAAACAGTGGCAATAATTTAAATAGCTATAATAAATGACTCTTTAAATATAGTAAAATATTAGAATATAATAGTAAGCAATATTTCCAAAAATTAAGGTAGATTTATATGTACTGAACTAGGAATCTATTCATGATATATTTTTAAATAAAAAATTAAGTTGCTTAATGTTATGTATGATGTTATTTTATTATATAAATGTATTAATTACATGGGTAAATGTTTATGCATAGAGATACAGTTTTATGACCTGGGTGAGGGAAAGCATCAAACTGCTAGCAGTGGCCACCTATAAGGTTAATACTTGAAAGATCAGGCAGAGGAATTTTCCTAACTTAGAGAATTTAAAAGAAAAAAACAGGATTTTAGATTATTTTTACTACTTAGTAATTTTTATCCTTTCTATAAAAAGTTATGCAATTTTAAAAAGAAAAAATCTTTTCCAGTTGTGCTTTCTTGGTGCTAGGTAGTAATACAAAAGTTTTAGCTTTGTGTGTAGATGTCATCTATTAGTGTTGATGATTGACTAAGCAAATACATTTCACACACCTTCTCTTGGGATTCTGATCCAATTTTTACCAATGCAGTGGATTAAATAAGATAATCATTATATTTCCCTTCTTCCAGCACAATCTGACAAATCCAGGCTACCAAATGCAATTCTGTTTGATGAGGTCCTTTAGGGTCCCATCTTGCCCATTCCATATTGTTTTCTTCAACAAAGTCAGAATTGGGTGGCTGCATATCTTGATGAAGAAGGAGAGAAAGCCCATAGAAACAGTTTCCTGTAGGCAGGGGAGACCCTCAGGCAGGAACATGCCATTTTTGCTGTCATTCCATTGAGGATAACTTGGTCACAGGACCACAGGTGTATATGTATATCCTTTTTCTTACTCTGCCCCTAATGTTTCATGCATACATTTTAATTTCAATATAATCTTGGAAATTTTTTATTTGTGTCAAAAATTATTGTAATGTCTTGGAGTGGATAACTCTATGCTTTACTTAGATTCCAACTACCACAGCATGAAAAAGTTCTGTATTTTGTCCAATAGAAAAATGAAGTTACAAATATTAATAAATAATAAAAGTTCCTTTCAACTTTATTGGCCATATCAATTAAGTGTTGCAAGCCTGATGGCCTCTTTTTATTCTAATAGGTTGCATTCTTTTGAATTTCAAATAAGGTTGTCACATTAATTAGAATCTTCATTCAGAATGTAAATTATAGCCCTGTCCAGCTTGGCTCAGTTGGTTGAGTATCGTCCCATGCACAGAGAGGTGTCCAGTTTGATTCCAGGTCAGGGCACATGCCCAGGTCGTAGGCTCAATGCCCAGTAGGGGGCATGCAGGAGGCAGCCAATTGATATTTCTCTCTCTCATAGATGATTTTTCTCTCTGCCTCTCCCTTAAACTCTCTCTAAAATGTGTGTGTGTGTATAACAAATTTACTCATAAGTGCCCCCTAAAATAGTTGTTAGAGATGCTGTAAGTGATGTTATTATAATTTACCACAGTTTGTTATAAAATTGCTAATGTCCTGAAATAAGAAAAATAAATCATGGCTTTAGCCATTTCCTTCTAAATTTTAAAATCCATCAACCTTGGCATCTTTAAAATAATGTGTATATTTTCAGATTTTTTAAATTATGTATTGGTGCCAAAAACTAGTACAATCTAAGATTTTAATATGTCTCAAACAAAACAAGTATTATTTTCTATGAGACTAATGAAATCCTTTTTTATTTCTATCTAGTATTTTAACATTTCACTTTCTTTAATATCATGTAATTACTTTTAACAGAGGTTGATTTAGGTCATTTCCTAATGATGCATCAGTGAGCATAAATTGCTATTCAATTGTGTCAACTTTCTACTCTGAGTCAATGACCCATAGAACCACTTACACCACAAATGTAAAATGATTCCGTTAACATACAGCAGTTTTCTAGTTTCCCTAATCATTAGAAAAAGAGCATTTAATATAGACATTCTTCATTCTGCTGCTGTAACGTGTAAACTAAACTATCTCTTTTAGTGTGAAATTTCTTGTTACTCTTGACACTCTCTACTATCCAATCACATTTCAATTCTTTGTCATTAAGCTACTATCTTGATAAATATTCTCAAACTGTTCTTTCAAAGACCACATTTTAGTCAACAAATACCTTTGTCCTTCATCCCCAATCTTACAGTCATTACTGAAGGCCCAGCATACAAAATTCGTGCACAGGTATGGTCCCTAGGCCTGGTCTGTAATCAGGGCCATCTTCCCCGGTTGCCAGCAGCCAGCCCCGCCCCCTGCTGCCACCCACCCCTAGTTCCCTGTTCCCCATTGGGCAATGGGAGCCTGGCAGCCAGGGGGAGGAACTGAGAGGTTGGCTGGCAGGCCCCAATGGAATGTTGCTCCGCTGTTGGGTCGATTTGCATATTATGCTTTTATATATATAGATTGAAGATAATGTAATTTAGTGGTTATGCCACATTTATATATATGCCTGAAATTCAAATTCCATCTTTGTCAACTTTTTAATGTATACCTTTAAATAAGTTACTTAAACTGTCTAAGCCTTTTACTTCATATAGCTAATATTAACTACTTTTTTAAAGAGATTATTTTACATTGAGTTAAATAAGGTACAAAACACACTTACAGCCTAGCTTGTTTTGCATAGTGGATAGAGTGTCAGCCTGCAGACTGAAAGGTCCTGGGTTTGATTTCGGTCAAGGGCACATGCCTGGGTTGCGGGCTTTAACTGCGATGTGGGGAGGTGCAGGAGGTGGCCATTCAATTATTCTCTCCCATCATTGATGTTTCTATCTCTCTTTCCCTCTCTCTTCCTCTCTGAAATCAATAAAGATATATTTAAAAAATTTAAAAACATGAAAAAAACACACACAAAAATAACACACTTACAGGATCTGGTACATATCTCTCTATATAAAAGCCTAAGTGACCGAACGACTGAACAACCGAATGACCGGTCACTATGACATGCACTGACCATCAGGGGACAGACGCTCAGTGCAGGAGCACCGAGCGCCGCTCAGCTGACTGATGGGCTCCAGACCCCGGGCTCATGGCTGGTGAGCACAGCTGCAGCGGCACGAGCCTCTCCCTCCTCCGTGGCAGCGCTACTGAGCAGCGGGCGCAGCAGGACCAGGATAAGCAGGAGTGGCACGGCACCCGCCCAGGTTTGGGCTCCTCCCCAGCTACCTGCGACTTCACGCACTATTACATCCCTCGGGAGATGTCGGACTGCCAGTTTCATCCCGATCCCCACAGGCCAGGCCCACAGGCCAGACCTGGCCTGCAGGGATTGGGCCGAAACTGGCAGTCTTATATCCCCCGAGGAGTCCCGGATTGCAAGAGGGCACAGGCCAGGCTGAGGGACCCCACCAGTGCATGAATCCATGCACCAGGTCTCTAGTTAATAGTAACTGTTAATGCTAGACATGATTTTCATTCTCATTATTATTAATCTGTCATATTCTGTGAAGTATATGATGTCAGTTCTCAAAATACTTCTCTGAATACTTCTTCTTAATGTATTTGGTTATTATCCCTACATTTAAATATTTATATTTATCTATTCCTCAAATATTTTTTCTACTCACAATCTCCCCTGGGTGATCCTTACTCTCTCTCTTTGCTATGGACTGTATATTTGTTTCCCCCCCAAATTCACATGTCAAAACCTTAATTTCCAAGTGAAGATATTTGGAGATGGGGTTGAGCCCTCATGATGGGATTAGTGCCCCTTATAAAAAGAGATGAGACAGGAGTGTGTTTTCTTCTTCACTCTGCCATGTGTGAATACCACCTGTCATCTGCAAACCAGGAGGAAACCTCTCACCAGACATGCCATACCTTGATCTTGGCCTTAGCAGCCTTTAGAACTGTGAGAAATAAATATTTTTTCTTTAGGCCAACCCGTCTATGGTATTCTGACTAATGGCAGCCTGAACTAAGACACTCTTGGAATCAAAAATCACTTCTCAAATATAACCATTTCAATTCTGGAATAAAGATCTTTAAGGATACTTACTATCTTAAGATCACCACTTGAATTTCATATTTTCTTCAAAATATTTCTTTCTAACTGTCTTTCTGATAGCTCAATGTCCACATGCTTCAGTTTGAATTAATCTGGTCCCTAAACTCATTTTAATTATCCTCACATTTCAATTAGTAGTGCTCATAGTCATTCACACTTTTCAACCTGTTATAATCTCTCACAGTTAAATATTTGCCTAGTAACGTTGATTCCACCTTCAGTATAGTTCCACTCACACTCCTGTTACACTCAAACTCTTGGCATTGTTTTCTAACTGTCAGCATCTCCTACATCCATCTGCATTGGGGTCATGTTAAGCCTGTCTATCCACACACAATCCAAGGATTTATTTGTTTCCCAATCTTTCACTAACATACAAGTATAGTCATAATTCAGTCCTATGTAATTCACCATAAAAAAATGACCCTCAATATTTCTAACTGGAAATAAGTGAAAGGAGAAAAATATTAAATTATTTCAGATGAAAGGGATCAGGATAAGGAATTATCTAAAATTATTGTATACTAAAGTCTCCTGGGAATGGTTTACCTGGATATAAAAGTCATAGGTTGTATAACAACCTTTTACATATAGTACTTGACAAAGTATACATTTAGTAAAGGGGTGCTATACTGACATAATACTATTAAAAGAATCTACAGAAATTGTAGGAGGATGGTTCTTGAAACAGCCTTCTTAAATTATCAAAGGTATCGTCAACTTCTAAAGTTATTCTGATACAGTAGGCAGTTAGGAATTATACTAGTAAACAAGGTAGGAAAGTGACCAGGGTGGAAAGTTCCAGGTGCGTAGCAATAAACAATTATAGGATGGGACTTTGCCCCCAGGTTGACCTTTCCTCCCCTAGCATATAGCTAGTCGTGTGGTTTAGGCCCTCTGACCTTTCATATCACCGGTCTTGCAGTTTGTTGCAGTTTGGACCCTCACCTTGCCTTTCCTCCCCTGGCGTGTTGATAGTCATGTGGTAGGGAAGGAGCAAGGGGGGCCGAGAATATCCTCATAAGACCCCATATAAGCCCTTGCATGACCACTCCCTAAAGCATTAAGCCCTAGAGGTAACGGATAGGGCTTAGTTGTGTTTCATCTCCAGGCCCAGAAAAACAGCAAGGACAGGAAAGGCAATGCCATGACTGACATGAGCAGTAGCAGGGGTGACTAATGACTTCCTGCTCTGGTGCCAACCAATCATTGGCGACCACAACCCTGTGGGGACACATCTGGAAAGATGATGAATATTCTATTGAGATCCTCCCTTGGGACCCCCACATAAAACCACTTAAGAGGAGGGACCCATCTGGGTTCTCTCTTTTGAGGAGCCTATACCTTCTTCCTTTCTTTCTTCAGGCAGCTCTCTCTCTCTCTCTCTCTCTCTCTCTCTCTCTCTCTCTCTCTCTCTTTCTCTGGGGCATGCACACTCATTTCCCCACCCCTGTATTTCCCCAGATGTGTTTTCTTTGCCTTTCTTTCTCCTATGCTCCAAGGACCCTTCTTTTGCCTCTGGAACTTACCATTTTGAGGGTTGAAAGAATTGGCTGAAAGAAATAAAATTAATTATAAGTAGCTCTGTGTGATGTGGCCCATAGATCTATTTGTCATATACTGCTTTATATAGAATGTTGTTGATAAGTAACATTCTGTATAAAGCAGGTGCAGAATGGGGCAGATGTTGGGAATGGATCTAAATACAAATATAGTTTTTCACCCTAATTTAATCAACTTAAATCTTTGTGAATGTTCAGAATGAAGGAACATTATTATATTAAAGACTGCGTCTTGACAATGAAAAGGGCAAATGAAGATTTTGTTTTTCAAAGTTTCTTATTAAAGTATAAATTCACCAGGAGGGCTGATACCTTAAACTCTGTCAGCTAACACCTTAGATTTCAGCTATCATCTTAATTAACAGCTAACCCTTTAGCAGAGACTAGCAACCATATACAGCCTGCCCTTGAGAGCCCAAGGAAGAAGAGGTGAAATGTCAGGAGAGGCAAATGAAGCTGATTCTAAAGAGAAGAGGTGCCCAAGATTAGAAAACCTACAGCATTATTCACTGATAGCCAGCTTAGCAGCTAAAACAGCTCGCTTTCTTAAGAATAAAAACTGTTCCTAAGAAATATGAAATTTAAAAAAAGCAGGTAAGGTTTTGTGTTCTCTCCCAGCCCACTTTCATCACCTTCTTCACTACTTTTCCTCCATCCTCAGAATGAGATTGTCCCTGGTAAGACAGTGATATATATTCAAAACAGATTGCTATGAGAGAAAGGATCCATAAAGAAGAGAAAAACCTTGCTGATGCTCCATTGTAAAGAATTTTAAATACTAATTAATGGTATTTATAATACTCTTCAGGTTGAAGTAGGAAAAAATATATCACCATGAATTTGAAACTATAGTAGCCAGCCAACAGGATATGACAAGAACTAGGAAAAATAGGGGAAGTAGGAAACAAAACAAAACATACTTTAATTAAAATAACAACAGAAGAAAAACAACAACACTTAAAAGAAAAGATTGCTTGATAGTCATTCAAATGGAGCTATGTATGGTGTTATTACATCCAAACTCTTTCCCTTGATAGGATATAAACACAACTCTATATTCATATAAACATGTCTGTACATCTGCATGCATAGACATATAAGCCCACCCATGAAAAATTCAAGTATGTGTAAATTGACAGCTTAAATCCAGTGAACTCAATTAGGCAACCTGATTTGGCTCAGCAAAACGTGGAACATAAAAGACCCCAATAAAGTGATTTTCCTTAGCTCTGCTGAAACAAATGCATAATTTGGAAATAAAACGCTTGCTGTGTAACTAATAAAGGGTTATAGGTAATTGTGCTGCAAGTTACTGAGTACCCCAAAGCTTGACAGTGTATTATTTTTCCTGTTGTGTCATATCCTTTACATGTATTAAAGCCCTGCATATTTATGCTTCATAGGATCTTATGATCCCTTTAAGTTACCCAATCTGTGTAATTTTTGTGATACATATTTATCATTTTTATGTCCATTTCTATATCAGACTATCTAAAAATGCATAGAAAAATATCAGATTACAGTGACAACTTCAATCCCAATCCAATGTCACAATGTTGTTGCTATCCTTTGTTGTTTTCATATTTGCAATTCTCTACTCTGACAGAAAGAAATCTAGTCCTGTTACCCCAAAAATATTCATTTATTTGCTAAAATTTTAAACATAAAAAAGTAGCTTCAGAATTGCTGTTGCCTCTGCAAAAATAAACCTATTTAGAGTTTAATACATGCTTAGAATTATTTTTTTCTTTTGGTCTTTAGCATGAGGATATATAATTATAACACTTTATTCACAAGTAACGAGGGTTCTTTCATTTTTATTCCTTTCAGCGTGATCGTTTGAAACATGGTTTGCTCTTTTGAGTCTATGATAAATTTTATAGATTTTTATTTCTTCCTTATAAATTGCATTTATATATTAATCTATTTGTGTGTGTGTTTTAATTTATGAGTATGTGAAACATTAAAATGGTTTGAAATGCAGGACAGTGCAAAAAGATATATTCAAAGAAATGTTATCTTTCCTAATTCCCTATATCCTTTCTGTTCTATTTCTACCCATGCCTCATAGGGGCAGTTTCATTACTCTCTTGACTACCTTTCCTGTGTTTTTCTGTTCAAAATTGCAGATATATATGTATTTTTGTATTTCTCTTTTTTCTTACTTAAAATACAGCATACTGTACATCTGAGATCAGCAAGATTTGTTTAAAGTCCAAATAAAAAACAGTGTAGGTTTGCTGGGCTAAAGGGCAAATCAAGAATATTATGTAGATGACCTATAACAGGGGTCCTCAAACTTTTTAAACAGGGGGCCAGTTCACTGTCCCTCAGACCGTTGGAGGGCCGGACTATAGTTAAAAAGAACTATGAACAAATTCCTATGCACACTGCACATATCTTATTTTGAAGTAAAAAACAAAATGGCACAAACACCCGCATGTGGCCTGCGGGCTGTAGTTTGAGGATGCCTGATCTATAATAATCTATAATAATAAAAGCATAATATGCTAATTAGACCAGACAGCCAAACGTCCTTTTGGACGTCCTTTCAGACATCCTTCTGGACAAAGCCGCAGCAGCTGTGAAGGCCGAGGGCAGGCAGCTATGGTGGCCAGCAGCGGCAGCAATGGTGGGGTGATGGGGGCAGCGCCTTCCCTGGATTGGCACATCGCCTCCTGCAGAGGAAGGCCATGGCTGCCTGCCCAAGGGGAGCGGGCCTAAGCTGTCAGTAGGACATCCCCTGAGGGCTCCTGGCCTGGGGGCAGGCTGGGCTGAGGGACCACTCCCCCAGTGCACAAATTTTCGTGCACCAGGCCTCTAATTGTATAATAAAAGAGAAAAAAATCCATAATTTTAACATCTTTAAAATGTAAAAATTAGCCATATTTATGTCCCCTATGGATAACTCTCTATTGAGGTCCTTTGCCAATTTTTTTAAATTGGATTGTTTGTTCCTTTTGTTAAGTTGTAATAATTCTTTATATATTTTGAATATTAACCCTTTATCAGATGTATCATTACCAAATATGTTCTCCCATACAGTGGGCTGTTTTAATTTTGTTAATGGCTTCTTTTGCTGTGCAGAAGCTTTTTATTTTGATGTAGTCCCATTTGTTTATTTTCTCCTTAGTTTCCTTTGGCCTAGGAGATGTATCCACAAACATATTGCTAAGAGAGATGTCTGAAATTTTGCTGCCAAGAGACAAATGATTAAAATGTTCAAAGTCACTGATCATCAGAGAGATGCAAATAAAACGACAATGAGGTATTACCTCACAGCTGTCAAAATGGCTACCATCAACAAATCAACAAATGACAAGTGCTAGAGGGAAAGAATGTATTCACCCCTATGTTCATAGCAGCATAATTTACATTAGCTAAGATCTGGAACCAGCACAAGTGCCCATCAATAGACTAGTGGATAAAAAAGCTGTGGTACATTTACACAGTGGAATACTATGGAGCAGTTAAAAAGAAGGATCTCTTATCCTTTGGAACAGCATGGAGGGACCTGGAAAGTATTATGCTAAGTGAAATAAGTCAATCAGAGAAAGACAAGAACCACATGATCTTATTCATATGTGGAATCTACTGAGCAAAAAAATTGATGAACACAATAGATCCAGAGACATAGAAACATGAACAGACTGTCAAATCTCAGAGGGTAGGTAGGGGTGGCTCAGTGGGTGGGAAGAGATCAATCAAAGAATTTGCATGCATATATGTATAAGCCAGGGACACAGAAAATAGGGTGGTGAAGGCCTAGGGGGCGGGGCTGGGGCAGGCTAGAAGGGCCAATGGGGGTAAAAGGAGACATATGTAATACTATCAACAATAAAGATATTTTTAAAAATGAAAAAGTACATAAAAATTGAAATTGCACACAATTTTTCACAATACATATTTACTAACTACAAGATTGGAAATTTGGGGGGAGATATTTTCTTAATTAGGGTTCAAAATAAGTGATCTCCATTGGCAAAATCAGTCACAAAATTTCATTTGTTAATGCTGATCTGTAATCAGATTTTACATATGTCATCTTTAAATACGTTTTTTTTCTCATAGAAAGATATTGCCAAATTCTGTAATCAGTCTGTGAGCATATGGCTTTAAGTGAGTATATTTATCACTTCAAAGACATATATAGAATTATATTAAAATCTTCTCTTGATATGTGCCTTATAGTACGTCATCACATTCCAAATCAGTCACTTCCAAATGAAGGTTAGGTGGATGATCTTCAATTACACAGTTAAATGGATTGTGAAATATGAAAATTTCCTCTGTGCATGCATTGAGGTCTGAAAAAAGTCTGTTGATGTAATTTTAACTTAGAAAATATATTTGCTGCAAATTTTTGTGAGAATAAAGATTATGCACTTTAACTTTTGACAGCATGAAAAATGTATTATGTAGCTTGACATTACTTTTGATTCAAACATTAGTCTTTCTCAAAATTACTTTGCCACAATTTAAGTTTCACATATAAGCACTGTTTTAATCTCATAATTTTAGATTTAATTCACTAAAAAATATATTCAAGCATATGCCAAATGTTTATTTCCAAATTTCATTCAGTGCTCAATAATAGTGCTTTTGGAATAGTTCTTCCAATACAGAAGGACTTTAATCTTGGATTTGAGCTTAATAAATTGAAGTAAAACTTCACCATTGCTAAAGCATGAAACTGCTGTGTAGTAGGACAAATCATGATACTAAGTTTCCTTTATGGTAAAAACTCATGGAATTAACAATGACCAAGTTGGCAAGTGTGAATGACATCCACCATTGACACTACTGGCTTAACAACATGCTAGAATTACATATTTCCCTCCTCAAAGTACCTGATGATAAATGATAGGCTTTAAACATCTTAATTTTTCACCATCTTTGTAAATTTGTCCAAGGAAGCCTTTTCTTTTCTGGTACAGTTATTTTTACTATTGTGAAAGGTAACACTTTTTAGCAGATTCCACTTCAGGTTGTACTAAATTAGTGTCTTCTCAACTTCTTTTAAAATATGTTTGCATGTAATTGTTCATGCAAGACTAATCATAAAAGGAAGTTCTCTAAATTTTAACCATGTCACTTTGTTATTGGCTCCTTGAATAAATAACTAAGCAGAATCAATTACATCTTCCTGTTTTTCAAAATCCAATGCAAACAACACAAAATCAATTTGCTTTGATATTTCAAAATGATCTTTTTACAAATATTTAGTAACTACTAAATATAAGTTATTGGATACTTTATTTTCTATATGGAAACAATTTAATTGTATATTTCACGTTATTTTATAAATATAAAAATACTATATTTGGTAGTTTGTTCCTAATTTACTATTGATGTTTTCTCAGTGTTCTCAACTCTTCAAGAAACTATTCTCACTAAAATCTCACATTCTTAAAGAAGTTTATTTTCTCTGGATACATTTCTCGAATCAAAGAGTATTTGATTAACTACCCATCCGTGAATGGCTTTTATTATGTTCCTAGCAAATGATCCACTTGAATCGTACTTTCATTGTAGCTTTATGTTTAAGCTTTATTTTTATAAAAAAATTCTACTGTGATGGCAAGAATGTGGAGGAAATGGAACATTTGTGCATTGCTAGTGGGAATGTAAAATAGGGTAGCCAATTTGGAAAACAACTTGGCAGTTTCTTCAGAAGTTCTATCTGATTTTACTATGGTATCAAACAAATCCGCATTTAGATGTTTATGCAAAAAAAAAAAAAGAAAAGAAAAGAAAAGAAAACATGTTTACACAAAGATTCACACAGATATTTTACAAGGATTTTTTTTTTTTTTTGAGCAGTCAAAAGTGGTCTCATGTCTGACACTAGTACTCAGGGACCAAAATAACACCTTGCACCGTCAATCGTAATGGGGGTTTATGAAGCCCAGGTTATATAAATATTGTCACCAGTCTGCCTCACAGTGAATCTATGGAATCAGAGACCAATCATAGAGTTTTATCCAGTTTCCCAATAGTTGTAGAAATAGTTATACATAGAAACTGAAAGAATACCTAATGCGTTTTCTGATTCATAAAATAAGGGTTATTATAGTACATGGGACTGAGTTTATGAATTCCTTATATATTTTAGATATTAAGCTCATATTGAATATTTGTTTTTCCCCTAGTCCCCTCCACTACTAATAAAAATTTAAAGCCAGTTTCCAGATATAAGTGGCACCATGCTGTATTTGTCTTTTTTTGTCTGACACTTAGCATACCAGTATGTCCTCTGGGTTCATCCATGTTGATGCAAATGGCAGTCCCTCTCTCTGTGTGTGTTTATTTATTTGTGTCACATTTTCTTTGTCCATTCAACTGATGATAAGCACTTTGGTAGTTTTTATACCTTGGCTGTGGTGGATAATACTAGAGTGCAGGTGTTATTTCAAGACACTAATTTTGGTTTTTTTGAATATATAACCACAAATGGGATTGCTAGAACATATGCTAGTTTTATTTTCAATTCTTTGAGTAATCTCCATATTATTTTCCAATATCAGTTTACATTACCACCAACAGTATACAAGTGTTCTCTTTTTCCACATTTTTATGAGCAGCATTTCTATATTATTGAATTTATTGGGGTGATATTGGTCAATTAAATTATATAGGTTTATTATTCAGATATGTTATTCTATAATACATCATCTGCATATTGTATTATGTATTCACCTCCCCAATTCAAGTCTCCTTCCATTACCATTTATTCTCCCATTATCTTCTTCTACCTCCTCCCACCCTCTTTCCCTCTGGTAATCACCGTACTGTTGTCTGTGTCTATGAGTTGTTATTTTTTGTAGGTTTTTTTTCTTTCTTTGCTTACTCTTTTTACCTTTTTTACCTAGCCTCCAACCCCCTTCCCCTCTGGCAACTGTTTGTCTAAATTTTTATAGACATCCTAATAAGTGTAAAGTAATATCTCATTGTGGTTTTAATTTGTGTTTTCATGATAATTAGTGATGTTGAACTGAATTTAAGGTACCTGTTGATCATGTTTGCATTATTTGGAAACCGGATTATTTAAATAGTTTGTCCATTTTTGTTTGGATTATTATTGAGTTTATAAATTCCTTATATATTTTAGATATTAATCTCATATTGAATATATGGCTTGCAAATATTGTATCCCATTTTATATATTTTCTTTTAATTTTGTTGAGGTTTCCTTTGTTGTGCAGAAGTTTTTGTTTTTTAGTTTAATGTAGTTCCACTTGTTTACACTTGCTTTTTTCTTTACTTCTGGTGTCAATTCCAGAAATTCATTGCCAAGACCAATGTCAAGGAGCTTACCCACTTTGTTGTTATTGTTCAAGTCTCGGTTATTAATAGTAATACTATCAGTAAGGAACACCTGAGACACTTGCCCAGGTACCTGTTACTTGTAGCGAACCCCACAGAGATTTCCCAGAATGCAGTGTTGTGGCTGGACTGGACCTTGTGTTTATTAGTATGATTGCAGTATGCATTTCAGCAAAACCCTCAGGGAAGTAACAAAGTTTATTACTCTCAGGCCCTGGAGGGCACATGGCATGCCCAAGGATCATTCAGCAAGGTCTCAGATAGAGAAAGAGGACCTGGGACTCTGCCTTTGTTAGAGCCCTAAGATGGGTGTCTAGGGCTTAGTGGGCTCATTCTTTATTGGCTCATCTATAATAATAAAAGCCTAATATGATAATTAGACTGGATGTCCTTCTGGACGACCTTCCAGATGAAGCCGGGGCTGCAAGGGAAGCCCGGGTCCTGGGTGCCAGAGGGAAGCCGGCGGTGGTAGCCGGGAGAAGGCAGGCCTACTCTTGCACAAATTTCATTCATTGGGCCTCTAGTTTGTAATATAAGAGCAGAAATTAGAGAGTAAGCAGAGAGGTCATTTAAAGAGTCAGTTATCTAGGTTACCCTGAGCTTTCCTAAAGGGGAAACTTCACGAGTGTGGGTGGCCTAATTTTTTATCAGGTTGGTTTGCTTGTAGCTGTGTCATACAGCTAGCAGTTGCGTATTCAAGATGGATGCTTTTTGAAATACGTATCTTGGCAATCAAAATTGTAATGTCAGGCACTTACACTACAATAACAATGCTTAATGTCAGGTACATGACACTTCTGGAGAAAGCTAAATGCAAGATGCCTTTTAAGAAATGGATAGTCCAGAAAATGTGAAATAATAATCATCATCTGCAGAGCATATTCACTTAATATTTGTACAATATAATTATATTTAATACATGTTTGCTCTCCTTACCTCAAGCTTCAACAATAATTCAATAGAGAATAGAAATAAAGAATCTCTTCCAAAAGGGATATAAACAGTGATGATGTGCTTGGAGCTGATGAATCACACAAGTGTCGTTTTACTCCTTCACACATATGGTTAATAGGATGAATAAAAAGCCATCTCCTTTAAAATATCCCTTCATTGGCTAATTAGCTATGAACTGACAGTCCAAGTATCCATAGTTATATTGAATTGATTGATTTTATTAGCAGTTTACTTATTAGTACAATCATTTCAGAAAGAAAAACCTCAATTTGATCATATTTTAAAGTCCCTAGAGTACTGCAGTCAAATTATACTTTATTTTAGTTTCCCCAATTGCTACACCAATTATACAACACTGCACTCTCACTCCAATATGATAAATGGCCATGAGCCAAACCAATTTTTAGTACTTTTTCCCTCTATCTAGAGATAAATACTCATTTGGTTTTAATATCACATTATGTGAGTGACCTTATTAGTGAGGTTAATTATTTAATCTCATCAAATTCATACTTTAGTTTAAAACCCTAACCAGTAGAGAGTTTGGTCAAGGGTTATAAAATTTCCTTGCTTGTTTGAGCAGAGCTAAGGTATAGAATATATGACAGATAAAACACATTAAGTAGAAATATACTTCCTAAGAAAGAAGTTTAAATGCATCCTAAACTATAGTGAAGGAAGAGTCTCAAAAGTTACCCTTAGATCTATAAAACTATATTTAATTATAAACATGAATATAGTGATGAATATGATAATTACTATAATTGATTCCTACTAATAAATTCAGTGAGTAGCTGATGATACGTTTATCTTTTCAGTATAATATAGATATGTTATTTTGATCTTTGGAAATGTAACATAAAACCTTAAAAGACATTTCAGTCAAGCGGTGCAAAATTTGTAATTCATGTGATCACACTTTCACACAGAAAAGACAGGAAGTTCAAAATCTGAATACCAAGATTTAAAGATGAAAACTCAATGCAAAACACGTTGATGTGCATAGTGAACATTAATGGCATTATCATTTACAATTGGAAGACAGAAATGCAGAGAGTAGTATATAAACTGCAGAGTTCAGAGACTCTTTCTGATCAGTTTCCTTAGAAATGTAACCTGTCATTCTCATTGGATCAAGATTTGGTTCTCCCATGAGACCATACATACAGATGCATATTATCCCTTAACATTCTCTACAGTGTAACATCTGCAAAACATGGAACCGTAAACAACAATTTATGCCACACCACTAATGGAGAAGAACATATCGCAGTGGCTTTCCAAGCACATGGGTAGATTGACATTTCTTGACAAAACTTCCCTCCAAGGAGGGTATTTTATGAAACTACTAACTCTTACATAGTACCAGAGTGTTCACTTTTCTCTAGGGAATGCAGCTAAAAAGACTGTTGATTATTGTTTAACATCGACAAAAGAAAAAAGTCTTAATTTAAACTATTCATAAGAATGCATCTATTGTCCTCATGTTTGTAACAAGATATAGCAGCAGCTCTGAAAACAATCTATTGCAACTAAAGATCCCTTTCAATGTTTAATAAGAATTGTGAATTTTATTTTCCATATCCAACAATGTCGAACACTAAACTCTACTTTTTTTGTAGGTATTATACCTTAAATAAGATATTTTTTTCTGTTGTAAAGATACTTTGTAGGGAAATAGGCAAGAAAAATACACTAAAGCTGTTTGTCTAAATACAATAGGTGTGAGATATTTCTTATGTGACTCAATGATTTCAGGATTGAAGTCATATTTGAACAGTACTTTGTGTTTGCTTATGCAGCAAAACTTGTAGATCATTATTAGGTATCTAATAATAGTCAATTTTCTGTCCACAGTCTCAGGAGCTACAAATATACATCTATCATGTCCTGTTTGCAACTGTGTGAGTCCATGGTTGAAATGGAAATACAGAGTTATTGGATCTCAACACAGCAAGTTAGGAGCTAGATGCCTGACAAGAAAATATTTCAATGTTCCATTGTAGTTCGGCTGCTATATGAAGTGGCTTTAGAAAATGCTCCAGTGCATACTATAATAACCTGAGGTGACAGAGGTAATGAATGCTGCAGCACATTACAGTGGGGCTGGGTTAGTTCAATAAACTTTCAGAGAATAGCAACGAGTATATTGCAGACACTGGAGGTAATTTTCATACAGAACCCCATAACTGATTCTTAGCAGTTGTCTTGATAAGCATATCATGTAATTAATCCACACCAGCTTGAAGTTTTTCATACTCCTTGCCTAATGACTAAGATTCTCCTAAAATTCAAATTATGATTATTTATGTCCATTTCATTCAATGTAGCTTTATGCATTTCCATGTTTTACTATATGCCAATAAAGGCTTTTATTTATAATTTCATTGAATGAATAAAGAATAATAAATGGTCAAATAATAGATGTGTAAGTATCCTTGTGATATTCATTCTATCTTCATGGTGCTATGCTCTAAAATCCATGAAGAATTCTCAAGGAATAATTATCTGCTTCTCTTTTAAGGAACAACAGTGTGAGAACTTCTGCAATCTGCTTATCCGGTGAAACTGGGTATTTTTTATTTAATTAACATGATTGCTTCATTGTTATGTAGAAACAGACTTCTTTTCTTATGGTATACTATTTCAGAGTTTTAATTATTGCTATTTACTTAAATGCTATTTGCTTTAAATTCTTCAAACATCACCTGTGTATGACTCTTACTTACTATTTGAACTTTATTTATGTACATGTCTTCCTCTCAAGTTGTAAGAGTTTAAACTTAGCATCCATGGTCTGCGTTATTATTTTAGCCTTATCCCTGCCTTATGCTTCATAGTAGAGGGTAGAAGGAGGATCATTTTCTTGCACATTTGTCACTACATGGAAATCACCCTACAATGAACCTCATTGTCATGAAAACAATTATTTGACTTCAATACCATCACTATGATACAGAGAGCAATTATTTAAATATACAAAGACCATTCTTTTTTTAGTAAACGTAGAGAAAGATTATTTGTTGGAAAAAAAGAAAGGTGTAGTATAGTCCATTTGAAAAGTAATAGTACTCATGTTAGTTGGCTATAACAAGTGTGTCAAAAATAAGTCTCTATCTTTTTTATAAGTAGTAATATTTGTAAGAACAAATATTAGAATGAGATAATTTAGTTCTCTTTTTCATTTTCTTGTATATTTGAATATACTTAAAATAGAGAGATATATACTCTTGTGCTAAATTTCATTTTCAGAAGAAATAAAGCAATTATGTTTCTCTACATGTTTTAACAGATGAAGGTTATTTTATCCTTGTCTCATAAGCTAAAATCGTTGAACCACTATAATATAATGAAACTTTTATTCCCATGCTATTTAAAAGGTCCTCTCATTGTATAAAAAGGAAATTAGGAATGCTGACAAGTTTCTGGAAAATTCTATGTAGAGAGATGATAGCACCTGTTTCTTCCCCTGTTCTCTGTAGTCGCAAAAACGAAGGCATGGGTAAAAGAGATGTAGACCTTATTGTGAGAGGTGTATCTAGTAGGATGAATAAATGAAAAAGTCAATTTGTGCACATGTGAATGAGGTCTAGAAGAATAGTACCAACCAATCTGTGCTTCATAAAAAAGTAAATGTTTCTGGTAAAAAAAAAAAAAAGTAAAAGAAATCAGTCTGAAGCCACAATTTTTTATTGCCAAGCAGGACTGCTTTTCAGAAGCCTGCATCTGTTACAAACAGACCAGACAAATATACACAGAAATAGAAAGCTTCAAAGAAAGGGTGTGATTCACATGCCTTGCTTTAGTAGCAGTAATCATGCTATCTTTTGAAGTACATTGGTTTTCCAGGCATGTATCCTAAAGTTGCCTTCATATTGCTGAAAATCAGCTGGTATTTGAAAGCTTGCCAGCTTGAAGGCCATTAATTGACAACCTGGAAAGCCCAGCTTCACAGGAAAGGAAATTATACAAAGAGGTGAGCCTTGAGTCCTCGCACCTCCCCCGGAGAAACAGCAGAGGGAGCTGCCAATCTTTTCATGACTGTAGCCTGTTCAGTGTGCAAGTTCAATGATGGAGCTCTAAATGAGAATTTCACTGAGCAGAAATCATTATCATGTCTTTAACTACCTTATGGCAGCTGATTTATATAATTTCCCCAAAGAACAAATCCAGAATTATTTGTGGGGGAAAATGTAAAAACAACAACAACAAAAATAGCTTCTTGCTCATAGTTCTAGTTGCTTAGATTTGTGTGGTATCCAAAATAATGTGACACTGTGGTTCTTTGACAGGGGCAAAAGGCAGAGTTAAGCCCATTGTAACCACAGTTATCGCAGGCTATTCAAATCTGTCTCATCTATAAGGATCCTGTGTGTGTGTGTGTGTGTGTGTGTGTGTGTGTGTGTGTAAATATAGGTAAATTTTTTTGGTCCTTTTCTAAGAATGTGCCTCAGGAGGGTAGCAAGGTTTAAAAGTGGGCCCACTGAGCCATTGTGAAGATTTTGTTACAGGTATTTTAACACAGAAAAATGATTATATAGCACTAAAAATATTTATTCAGTGTTAACCATGAGTTGCAATGAGGCACACATCTCTCTCTCTCTTCACTGGAATGCTAATTGCCTCAGGCAATCTTTTTGAAAATACAACAGAGTGGTAAACTACAAAACAGCAGAAAACCTGGCATTGCTAACTGGTGAGAGAGCTTCCTAAGAACTCAGAATTGGTTATTATAAAGTTTGTTCTGTTGACAACAGTGGCAATTAAACATGGTGCCTTGACATGAAGGAGTGTTGCATTGCATTTGCTGAGTGAGAAGAGATTCTGCTAGACAGTGCCTCATTGCTTTTATTTCTAAGCTATACACAGCTTCAAACTTAACGGGCCTCGCTGAGAAAAAGATTTAGAAAGTAGTCACCCCTACTTCCCACTACCAGCATCTTGATTTTTCTTTAAAAATGTGGTCCATTTCTCTTTTCTGCTGCATTGAAGTAGAACCTGGAAAGGTAAAGATATGATATTATTCACATTTAGATTCACATTTGAATAAAAAAGAATATGGAATGATCCCTTTTAAAAGTCAGAACAAGAAAGCCCTCTGTTTCTGTCATTTAAATAAGAGGTGTGCTTGCCAGCCCTACATGCTGCAACTTCTACAGCTCTTGCGATGATGGTGCTGTATTGTTTGAAGACATATATTCCTTATTCAAAGATCACAAGGTATCCTATTTTTTTTTTACTGCTGTGCTATTTCTCATACAAGCAACTTCGAACTGAAATATTCTTAACTCATAATTTAAGATTATTTTTCAAGCAACACTTACAATCTGTGAAGACTTTTGAGTCCCAGTGATACCGCTGTAATAATCTGGTTATTATTAACAGGAAAGGGGTAAAGGAAAGACTGTATAATATAGGCATGCCATTTATACAGCTTTGCTAATTTAACACTTTCCAAGTCCGCTCCCTGCTGGTCTAAGGGGGAAGAGACTGGACAAAGGCAGCTTGGGTGCCTGTCCCATAAGGTCTGAGTAAGCGGAAGGCCCTTACCCATCAATCACACAGGGGAGCTAGTTAGTGGCCAGAATAGGCGTGGCCTTTGCAAGGGCCCAGAACCTGAATCTCTCTCTTTCTCTCTCTCTCTCTGCTCTCTCTCTCTCTGGTGCACCTGGCTATTGTCTCTCCTGTTGAAGGGGACACATTCCCCTGCATCCGTCCATGTGGCTCATGGTCATGTGGGACCCACACAATGGACTGCTGCACTTGAATTAGCCTGAATGCTGAACTGGACCCAGCTGCAATGTGGAAAGGAAGCTCTGGAAGTTGGCCTTGGCTCTGTTGGAAGCCCAGCTGCACCTTTTTCAGGACTGGTTTAAGGGGCATGGGGCTTTACAACTGGAGGAAGGTAACTCCATGCAAATAAAGCCTTTGCTACATCTCATTCTCTTGTGGGGGCTTCTGAAAGTACTCATTTCAGCTGTACCCCAGGAACCTCACTCATATATGTGTTTGGGAACTCTGGCCCATTAATTCCTCTGGCAACACCAGGATATTCTAAAATAGTAGTTAATCTTGTTTTAAATATTCTTGAATGACTGTTGCAAAAAGTATCTTTTTAACTATATACTTTGAAAGGAATTTGGATTTTAAAAAAGTTGTAAAGCCAGTACAGATTATACCCATATTGCCTTACCCAGCTTCTCCCGATGTTAGTATTTACTTACCATGGTGAATTTATCACACTAAGATATTACCATCGGTGCAATTTTTCTAACTAAATTACACATATGAATATATGAATTTTGAAATTTACTCACACATTTCCCCAGTTTTTCCTCTTTCTCTTCTAGGATATAATTTAAGATACCATGTTGCCTTTAGGAGTCATGTCAACTTAGTCTCCTCTAATCTAACAGTTTCTCAGTCTTTCTTTTTCTTTTATGATTTTGACACTTTGTAAGAATACGAAGTTATTTTGTTGAACATAGGTATGTTTTCTTATGAGTATAATGAGATTAAGACATTTAGGGAAGAATATCACAGAGATTATGTGTCTCTCTCATATCAGGCAATTATCATTAACTAGAGGCCCAGTGCATGAAATTCATGCACTTGGGGGGTGTCCCTCAGCCTGGCCTGTGCCCTCTCGCAGTCCCGGACTCCTCAGGGGATGTTCAACTGCCAGCTTAGCCCCGCTCAGCCTAAGCCAGCAGTCAGACATCCCTCTCGCAGTCCAGGACCCCTCGCTCTTTTCCGCCCACCTGCTCATAGCTCCTGAGCACTGCTGTAGAGGCAGGAGGGGCTCCCGCCACCGCCGCTGTGCTCACCAGCTGTGAGCCCAGCTTCTGGCTGAGCAGCACTCCTCCTGTGGGAGTGCACTTACCACCAGGGGGCAGCTTCTGGGTTGAGCATCTGCCCCCTGGTGGTCAGTGCACATCATAGCAACCGGTCATTCCGCCGTTTGGTTGGTTTGCATATTAGGGTTTTATTATATAGGACTAGGGGCCCAGTGCACGAATTTGTGCACCTTGAAAGGAACTGTGGGCCACGAGGCTGTGGTGGGCACAGGGGCGGGTCTTGGCCCATCCTCAGCACCCCTGCCTAGCTCTTCCCACAGTGTCATAGCTACCGGTTGTTCGGTTGTTCCACTGTTCGTTCTGTTTGCATATTAGGGTTTTATATACACTGAGTGGCCAGATTACTATGACCTCTGAATGCATAATAATCTGGCCACTCAGTGTATTTGTATCTCAAATGGGTACCAAAAGTATTCTAGACTTTTGCTGGAGATCAACCACCTATTTGCCCTGAGCTTTCTATCAGCCAGTGCAAAGGGGAAAACTGATCAGGTGCACGATTTATAGTATCTTTGCTATCAAATAAATGAGGTACTCAAGAGAAGTACACTGAGTGGCCAGATTATTATGCATTCAGAGATCATAATAATCTGGCCACTCAGTGTATATAAATGGTAATGTTATACTTGATCATTTGGACAAGGTAGGGTCTGCCAGGTTTCTCTATTGTAAAGTTACTGTTTTTTTCCATTTTCATATTCTATTAATGGGAAATGAGCCTCTCTGAATCCAGCTACACTCAAGAGCAGGGGAATGAATTTCTACTTACCTGAGAGAAAAGTATCAAAGAGTTTGTGGACATATGTTAAAATCATCACAGTAATTAATAAATATTTTGGCTGATAATTTGGGAGATAATTTAAGATTATACAAATAATCTGTTCTTTTAGTGTGTATTTCTTAAATGCATTTTTTTTCTTTTAGTTTTCAGCCTTGCTTTTTATGCAATCTGACAATATCTGCCTTTTAATTTGAATATTTACTACTACATTTTCACTTAAGTTGACATAGTTATGTTTAAATTCACTACTTTCTATATGTTTTCTATTTGTCCTATCTATTTTTTGAACCATTTTCCTGTTTGTTTTTCTCTTTTTTCCCTGATTTCTTTTGGGTTATAATTTGATTTTTTCTCCTTTGTTGATTTATTGACTAGAACACTTGATGTTATTTTATTGGCTGCTTTTTGGCTTATCATAAACATCTTTAAATTACCACAGCCTAAATTTATGTGATAATAGCCTTAATATAATATGCATTTATTTATCACATCCTATTCTTTGGGCTATAGAAGTCCTACATTTTATTTTTACATATGTTTTAAGACCTGCTCCATGGTTATATTATTTTCATTTAAATAGTTAACTATCATTTAAGAATGATTTATATCACATTGTATACATTAAATTTCACAATGTTGTGTGACAATTATATTGTAAAACTTTGGGAAAAAAATTTTTTTAGAAAGATCAGTGGTTGCCAGAGGTGGGAGGGGAAAGATGAATAGTTAGAGTACACAGGAATTTTACATCAGTGAACATACTCTGAATAAGATTATAATTATGGCTATATATCATTTTAGATTTGTCCGAACCCATAGAATGTCTGATATCAAGACTGAAACTTTAGGGAAACTATGAACTTGGGATGATTATGATATGTCAATGTAGGTTGATCCTTGGTTAAAAAATGAACCATTCTGATGAGCGATGACTTAATAGGAGATGCTGTGCATGTGTGGAAGCAGAGTGTATATGAGAAACCACTGTACCTTTCTCTTGATTTTGTTTTAAATCTAAAATGATGTTTACAAATCTTTAGAAGGATATATTTTAAATGTGCTTTACATAAAAGGAAATGTGTTTATTATTTATCCATGGAGTCATCATTTCCAATGCTCTTCATTCTTTGTGCAATTCCATATATTTATCTGTTATCGCTAATCTTGAATCTGAAGGACTTCTTCCAACATTTCTTTAATGTGGCTCATTCCATAATAAATTCCTTTAGCTATTTTATCTGTACAGTACTTTACCATCGCTTTGGATAAATATTTCTCCTAAGCATCCCATTCTAGGTTGACATTATATTTCATGCATTAAAGATTTTGCTCTGCTGTCTTCTAGCTTGCACTGTTTCAGAAATGTTCTTCTGGAATCTTTATCTTTGCTTCTCTCTGCAAAATATAACTTCCTTCTCTGGTGGTTCTTAAAATTTTCTCCTTATTACCAGTTTTAAGCAATTTGATTATAGTGCACCTTTGTATAGTTTCTTCATTATTATGCATTAGGATTTTTTTTAAGTTTCTTGTATCTGTAAAATTTTTAGTCATTATTTTTTCAAGAATTTTTCTTTCCCTCCTCCAAATTTGAGAATCCAATTACAGCTATATTATTTTAGTTGAGATTATCTAATGGTTCACTGATGCTTTGTCTCTGTGTGTATATATATATACTTTATTATATATATTTTATTATGTATAAAGATAATATAATCTTACTTTCTCCTTGTTTTGGATAGCTTATATTTTTATGATTTCAAGCTTATTAATCTTTTATTTTGAAACATTTAATTTGCTATTCATCCTATCTAGTGTATTTTTCTTCTCCAACATCATACTGTTCACCTCTAGATGTTTGAATAAACATATGTATTATATTTATATACTTCTAAGTTATACTAACTCTTTCAATATCCTTTTTTGCTAATTCTAACCTCTGTGTCAGCAGTGAACAAGTGTCTGTTGATTAATTTTTCTTGCAATACGTCTTACATTTTTGTATACTCGGTACTTTTTTATTGAATGTGAAACATATTTTACCTTGTTGGGTATGGGATACTTTTTATACTTATGCTTATCTTTTAACTTTGTCCTATGACACATTTCTATTACTAGGAATCACCTTGACTTTTGAGGATCTTGCTTTGCAGATTCTTAAAGCAGGATAAGAGCTATGTTAAGTCTAGAGCTAATTCTAACAATTATTTTTTTTTTTTACTGAGTCCACGGCCCAGTATCTTATGAATCAGTAGTTTTTCTAGTATGGTTGGTAGAAATAAACAGAGAAATAGAAATAAAACAAGCACGTAAAGGAGATTTTTTTAAGTCACTCTCTGTGAATATCATGTACTGTTCACTCTTACCTTTTGAGTAGGATCATTTTCTCTTGGGACTCAGGTAGTTTCCTCATGAGCATCAATATTCTATTCCATACTTTTGGAGCAACCTTCTGCAGGTCTGCAGAGTTCTCTCTGTATGTGCAGCTCTCCTGTCCAGCACTCTGTCCAGTGCTCTAGCTGCTTTGTGGTTCAGAGTTTCTCAGATGCCCCTCCCTAATTCAAGAAGTCTGCTTGACCTGCCAAGGCTTCCTCTCACTGCATTGTAGTTTGAAATCACTTTCAAGGCTGTAGGCTCTAAACTCTGGCAATCTAATTTTCATTCTATCTCTCAGGATCATTGTATTTTGTTTCATGACACCAATGTCTTAAAAACAACTGTTTATTTTTTTAAATATATTTTGATTTTTTACAGAGAGGAAGGGAGAGGGATAGAGAGTTAGAAACACTGATGAGAGAGAAACGTCCATCAGTTGCCTCCTGCACACTTCCTACTGGGGATGTGCCTGCAACCCAGGTACTTGTCCTTGACCAGAATTGAACCTGGGACCCTTCAGTCCGCAGGCTGATGCTCTATCCACTGAGCCAAACTGGTTAGGACACAACTGTTTATTTTTTCTGCAGTTGTTTTTTTTTTATTGTTTCATGATGATGGATAAATCATGTCCCTTTTTGTCCAACATAGTCAAAGGTAGGATTCCTTTAGCTTTTCTTGATTTCATACTGGATTCACTTCTCCAAAAGTTTAGCATATCTTTATGACCTCCCTCCTAAAATGTGTGTGTGTGTGTGTGTGTGTGTGTGTACATATTATATATATTGCTTAATTGCTTCACTTTTTTTCTGTCTTTAATGTGCTACTCCAATCACACCTCTTTATCTTCTCTTCATTCAATTCATTGCTGTATCTCTGAAGATAGAATAATGCCTAGATTAGAGTAGCTGCTTAATAAATATGTTAAATAAGTGAATAAACACTAATTGATACATTTTAATTGCTAAACTGAATGAGGCTAATTAAGCATTCCAATATGTGGTTTTAAGTGAGCGATGCAATGATCCATGTAGAAAATCCACGAACCCCTCATCATCTTTCACCTCTCCATCTCAGAGATGGCACTCTTGGTAGGGCACAGTTATAATGGATTGCTATGGAAACAGTGGGATTGACCTCTTCACACAGTTATTCCTTTAAACTTAGTATAAAGGTTTTCCTGCAGTGATCAGAAATTGCACATCACAGTCTCAGGGTATTGTCACAAGATGTTTGCTTTTGTTGTCAGCTGTAGGAAACAATTTCAGAATGTCTCTTTTGATATTTTTTAAGTGAAATTTTACTCTGGGAATATTTTGCTATATCCTATCTAATAATAGACAAATATGCAAATTGACCATACCTCCAACACACCCACAAGCCCCGCCCACCATCCAATCAGAGCGAGTATGCAAATTAACCCAAACCAAGATGGCTACAGCCACAGACAGCAAGGTTTCCTAGGTAACAGAGGAAGCCAAGCTTTCCGCCTGCCCTGGCCAGGCCTAAGCCTCCATTCAAGCTACAAAGTTTCAATTATAGAAGGTAAACAAATTCAAACAAATGGCAGCAGAATGGAGCTTGAGAGAGCAGGCCAGGGTTGCCGCTGGCAACAGGGGAAGCAAAGCTTTCCGCACACCCTGGCCGGGCCCACCCGCTTAAGGCAACAAAGTTTCAATTATAACCCCAACACAAATGGCTGCCGGCCTCGGAGGGAGCCCGAGGCTTGGCTCTGCTCCAGGCTACAAAGTTTCAATTGTAGAAGGAAAATAAATTCCAGATACCAGGGCCTCTGCTTGGGTTGCCAGGGGGCGTGGCTGGCCTGCAAACAACCACAGGCCCCTCGCTCAGGCCGCCCCACGCCCCACGCCCCATGCCCCACGAACCCCCACCTGATCCAGGATGCCCTTCAGGGCAAACCTGCTGGCCCCCACCCCTGTACCAGGCCTCTATCCTATCTAATAAAAGAGTAATATGCAGATTGATCATCACTGCAACACACAATATAGCTGCCCCCATGTGGTCAAAGATCCTGCCCCCATGTGGACACAAGATGGCCACCACAAGATGGCCAGCAGGAGAGGGCAGTTGGGAGGCACCCGGCCGGCAAGGGAGGGCAGTTGAGAAGGACCAGGCCTGCAAGGGAGGGAGGTTGGAGGTGATCAACCCTGCAGGAGAGGGCAGTTAGGGGTGACCAGGCCGGCAGAGGAGGGAAGTTGGGGGCAAACAGGCTGGCAGCGGAGTGGTTAGGGGTTGATCAGGCTGGCAGGCGAAGCGGTTAGGGGCAATCAGGAAGGCAGGCAGGCAAGCAGTTGGGAGCCAGTAGTCCTGGATTGTGAGAGGGATGTCCGACTGCCCGTTTAGGCCCGATCCCGTTGGGATCGGGCCTAAACGGGCAGTCGGACATCCCTCGAGGGGTCCCAGATTGGAGAGGGTACAGGCTGGGCTGAGGGACAACCCCCTCCGTGCACGAATTTCGTGCACCGGGCCTCTAGTCAATTATATTTAAATATTTTGAATTATGTATTCTGTTGATACGTACATTCCACTTATGTGGCAATATCACTTTGTTCCAATTCCTGAACAGTGAAATATATGTATATTTCTTTTGTAGGCATATTTCAATAATGGTCTACTAGAATCACTGAATTCAGAGAATACTGAACATTAAGATTAATGAAAGAATTAAACAAAAGTTATTTCAAGTCAGCGATTGTGGTTTCAAATTGGGGTCTTGTCACCAACCTAGGTGAAATTGAAAACAATTTCAATTACTAAGACTCATTTTCTTCTCCCATATAATAGGATCAATTGCAACTGCTTCTTAGGTTTACTGCCAGATTCTAAACAATGATGCAAACCCTTGCTAGGAGTTTGCTAGGAATAATGACAACAATTGTGTTAGTATATTTGTCATCACTATTAAGCTGTTTAATAACAATATTAATATAATTTAATATTAATAGGAAATGTCATAAAATAGTTATATTACCTCTTCATTGTAGGAAAATGTATGTAGGGGTTTATAGCCTACCAAGAATACTTCTTGAAATTAGGTGTAATAGTAACTAGTGAATGACTCATCCCTTTAAGTAATTTGTTATTGATAACAGGCTATATTTCAGATCCAGTTGACAAAAAACTAATTTATGATGACGAAAGTACAGAATATATTGGATAACATATGTCATTAACTGGATAGTGAGTTTTCCAGAAAACTCTTCAACCAATCTCAGATATATTTCTCACTTTTCCACTGGTGATTGAGCTCACCATACATCTGCTTAATTAATAGAGTTTAAAAGTCAGCACCCTGATAGAGTTTCTGACTTTTCCAAGGTGAATGGTGATAACTTACAATGCAATGTCTCTGTTTTTACCCTGAGCTGAAGGCAACACAGATCTTATTAAGATCAGAACTACAAACAGAGAAAAAATAATGAAGCTCTCAAACAAAAAAATATATATCTATATCTGCCTTTCTAATCTCTTGAGTTTTGTTTTGGCTTCATGCATTCAACCTCATTCTGCCACTGGCATTGACTTGCATGCTGAGTTTTGTTATAGTGGTGACCTCCCACTAAAATGTGTTTGGTGAAGATCATTTTGTTTTGTTTCCTTTAACATCTGATTTCCTATGTATAGAATCTTATACATAGTATCTTAAAATTATATTTGGAAAAAAAGGAAAATATTTATTCACAAGGTGACTATATTAAATATTCTTATATTTATCTGTTGAATATTTTATTGACTTATTAAATTGATAAATGTTTTCAGAAATAAGGCATCATTTTGCTGAACATTTTTGACTTTCATATATTTAAACAGAAAAAGAAGCAGGCATTCAGCATTGTATTATGGGAAAAATCAGTATGTTCTTTTATTTTTTTAATCTTTATTGTTGAAATTATTACATATGTTCCCTATTTTTTCTCGTTGACACCTTCTAGCCCACCCCTGCCCCCTGCCCCAGTCCATCACCACACTATTGTCTGTGTCCTTGGGTTATGCATATATGCTTACAGGTTCTTTGGATGATCTCTTCCCACACACCCGCACACCCCCACCTTACCTCTGAGATTCTCAACAGTCTATCCCATGCTTCTATGTCTCTGGATCTGTTTTGTTCATCAGTCTGTTTTGATTATTAGATTCCACATATGAGTGAGATCATATCTTTCTCTGACTGGCTTATATCACTTAGTATAATACTCTCGAGGTCCATCCATGCTGTTGCAAATGGTAAGATGGTAAGAGTTCCTTTTTTTTTTTTTTTTTTTTTTACCACCTCCATGTAGTATTCCATTGTGTAAATATACCACCGCTTTTTATCCACTCATCTACTGATAGGCACTTGGGCTGTTTCTAGATCTTAGCTATTGTAAATTGTGCTGCTATGAACATAGGGGTGCATATATTCTTTCTGATCGGTGTTTCTGATGTCTTAAGATATATTCCTAGAAGTGGGATCACTGGGTTAAACCTCAGTTCCATTGTTAATTTTTTGAGGAAGCGCCATATTGTTTTCCATAATGTCTATACCAGTCTGCATTCCCACCAGCAGTGAACTAGTTTTCCCTTTTCTCTACATCCTCACCAGCACTTGCCATTTGTTGATTTGTTGATGGTAGCCATTCTGACAGGTGTAAGGTGATACCTTATTGTAGTTTTATGTATGAAGTTCAAAGAATTTGTTTCAAATGTGTCTTGATAGCATGGTGTAGTTCTAAGAGCTACCTCATTATGCTATAAAGGTATGCAATTATAAACATAAATGCTCTTGTTAAGACCTTCACTATTGGAAAAACATATTGGAGTCTAAATCATAATGACAAATATTTTATTTGAATTTGGTAAATTTGTAATACATGCAATTGATGTGCAGATCAGTAGGAAGAAATCACTTATGTACATACATAAGGATGTGATTGAACCTACACATGCGTACATACACACACACACATATGCACACACACACCAGCTTTCAGTTATTTTTTTGCTGCATAACAAACCACTTCAAAACAAAATGACCTAACTTGCATGCAAATTGAGCTTACAAGCTGTGGACCTTCTCTCCACAGGATCTCTCATCTCCCAAAGAAGCTAGTCTGAGTTTCTTTTGGGAGATAGAAACATCAGTGATGAGAGAGAATCAACAATCAGCTACCTCCTACACACCCCAAACTGGGGATTCACCCAGGCATGTGCCCTGACCAGGAATTGAACTATGATCTTCTGGTTCATAGGTCGATGCTCAACCACTGAGCAACACCAGCCAGGTGAAGCTAGACTGAGTTTCTTTTTTTTTTTTTTAATATTTTATTGATTTTTTACAGAGAGGAAGAGAGAGGGATAGAGAGTTAGAAACATCAATGAGAGACAAACATCAATTAGCTGCCTCTTGCACACCCCCCACTGGGGATGTGCCCGCAACCAAGGTACATGCCCTTGACCGGAATCGAACCTGGGACCCTTGAGTCCACAGGCCGATGCTCTATCCACTGAGCCAAACCGGTTTCGGCTAGACTGAGTTTCTTTACATTTAATCATGCTAAGTGAAATAAGACAGTTAGAGAAAGATAAGAATCACATGGTCTCACATGTAAAATCTAATGAACAAAGTAAACTGACAAAATAGATCCAGAGACAAGGGTATAGGGAACAAATTGACAGATCTCAGAGGGAAAGGGGTGAGGGCAGGAAGAGATTAACCAAATTACTTGTATGCGTATATGCATAACTCATGGAAACAGACAATAGCATGGTGAAGGCCCAGGGTGGGGCAGGGCCTGGATAGTTGGGAACAAAAGGAAGAAACATCTGTTAATACTGTCAATAATAAAAGTAAAACAAAACTGTTCCAGTATTTAAGACCCACTATGACATTTTTACTCATCCAGTTTTCTTTTCAGAAATCATATATATATATATATATATATAAAATCTTTACTCTAATAATGCTGGTCAATATTCTCTCCTGTTCTAAAACAACAACAATAACAACAAAACAAATATAAATCTATCGTAATGTCGGATTATACCTAGAATTAGCTCTCCACTTTTCCTTTGCCAATGTAAATCCCACATCTCATTGAATATTGCACATTTCCTCCTTAATAAGCTTAGTATCTTTTCTTTGTTTTAGTATTTAGGTATATTTTTAAAGACATTTTGTTTTGAAACTCCTCTTTGCTTCAAAGAATAAAAATCATATATGTCTAGTTGCTTTGCAGAATGATGGGGCTTCTATAAAACAGAAGGTCTAAGTTTTAAATATGAATCATGTAAGTCTTTAACTATTTTAAAATGCCAACCCATTGGCAGTTAAATATGCTTTCTTATTTGTGATGTAAGTTCTGTAAACTGTGTGATGGTGAGAATTAGTTTTATCTCACTTCAGAGGCCAGGTCAGACAGAGTGGGGCCAGTCACAAATAGAGCGCTATAATATTTGTCTTTGGGTTTGGAGCATTCTCCAAATTATGTTACTGAAAGGAGTCTCCAAAAATGTGTACTACCAAGAAAGATAAATAAACATACACATGTAGGAAATTGCTCCCCATAACCCCTTCTGAAAAAAGTGGAATGCTTTATCTCATTTGATCATAGAGCACTGGAATGGGATTGGGTTCTTTAGCTACAGGCATCTCTCTTTAGAGAGATGAAATAACCTGGAATGACAGTACTATCTCATGAAACTGGATAATGAAAAATTAAATGGAGGAAATACTGTTTAGGAGTAGTTTGAATAGAAAATGAGGATGAGTCAGTAATTGGTAGTGAGAGCAGCAGATAAATATCATCCATAGAGAAGACAGTACCCAGAACTCCTGTGTAAGCAGACATCTGGGCTGGATGACAGGCATCATAGAATAGCTGAATTCAGAGGAACTGAATCACCAAATGGCACAAGAGAATAAGGACCAATACATACCTACTGCTGGGCCAGCAAATAAGGTGTGTCACTAAAACTGCTTTGGATTATATATTTCTACTTTTTCACAAGCCTGACCCTCAAGCAAATTGAAATGTTTCCTTTCATTATTAGGTTGTTTAATTCACAAAACCCCTACCATAAATCCAGGTAATTGCCATCTGTTCAAACAAAAAGTGCTTGCCTAGCATTAGAGCCAACAGAGACTAGATTAGGTGTCAAGAGAAGGGGATGAATATTAACACAACAAGATCTATGGTTAAATGGAGTTTGAGAGGGTATTTAAGCACAAATTTCAAAACAAGTATACAAATAACTATTCAGCAGCACCAAATATATAATAATAACTTCACACTGACTTCACTATAGCCTCTCAGGGTAAGGGAGATAGATTTTTAAAAGAATTTAAAATTCTAGACAATTACTAGCTTGAAAATTGATCAAATATATTTAAACTGTGTTTTATAATTTCTTATAAAATACAATTCTAATAATATTTGACTTACCAAAATTCATTTTAGTAATGAGAAATGTGATTTTCAAATAGTTATTTTAATCCATCTGATGTTAGTTCATATTTGTATTCAGAATAGTGTATTTAAATTCAGAAATATACTATAACACCTATTAAACTTGACATATAACAAGTAATGCTAAGGGTTTAATAATTAGAAGTCTTTCTTCATTATATTTAATTTTTTAAGATGACAATATGCAAAGCATTGCTAAGTTAAGAAGCAAAACGACTGAATGAAGGTGGTTTTAAATTACTATTTGAACTGTCATATGAAATTTGTGAAATAGCGTCTACTTAATTTATCATTTGGCAGAAAGAGTAAACAATTTTTGAAAAGTTTTTGATTTATATTATATATCCATAATTTGAAAAACTATGGAAAAACTGACAGTTCAGAATGTATATTTCTGTGTCACTTATGTAATAATTTTTGTAAAATGAGGAATAAATGTTATTGAAACACTGTTGTAACAGCTGTAAAAGTCATCTTCTTTATCTTGATTCTTGTTATTTTATGGATTACTCAGAGAAAGTTTTCAATGCAATACAGAAATCTGAAGATACTTGCATATTATTTCTCTTCTCTTTTATCTGTGTGCTCATAGTTCCATGTTTTTATTAGTGATTAAAAATTTATGTTTGTATAGTTGACTGAATGAATAAACACATTAAATAGACTTTCAGTATAATAAGAATAATAGGACAAATGAAATATATTTTTTATGGATACCCAATTGATAAAAGTATATAAAAGACTAAACTGTAGCCCTAAGTATTTCACAGATATCTTAATTTAATGTTACCCCAACAGCTAATAAATATATACCTTAGTATTAAGTGCTGACTATTTTATATTTTCATAATACCATGGCTTTCTTTGACTTTATCGAATGGAAGGCGTAATCTTTTTCACACCAGCACCGCGAGACCATTTCTTCAGATGATACTGAATGACACCTGTATTTAGAATAATGTGTACTTACACAATGCATTCCGATTAGAGAGTGCAACGATGGCCACGGATATCAGGGCAAATGAAAACATGGTTCATTTAACACATTTAGTCAGGAATAGAGATTTTTAGTCAGGAATAGAAAATTTAACTTTTAGCTTAGCAATGCACTTTATTCTGAACAAAATGACAGAGAATAATAATTCCCCTTAATAGGAAATAGTATGTTTACTCCTGATAACTCTCATTTAATTAATATTAAAGAATCCTTATAATCAGTTGAATGCATGAAAATGTAATATACCTGCTTCCTATGATTTTTCCTCATTCACTTAGGAATGGGATAAAAGTGCAGGGTGTCATTAAAATGTATTCATGTAACATATAATTATGGAATATTTTTGTCAATATATTGGTAAATATCAAGAATCTTGAACTTAAGAAGTTTGACATTGTCTGTGACTCCATTAAAAATAGAGCTTATGGTGAAAAATACTCACCTTCCTTAGCCCCATTTCTTCACCTTAAGCCATGGACATGAAAAAGAACAGAATGTCTGGTTCCAGAAGAGCAGAATGCCTGCTCTTCTACAATTCTCCCACATTCAGGGGCATTTCTCCTAGGCTTAAGTTTCCTGGAGGAGTATAGAGCCTAAAGTTCAGACAAAAGAGACAAGAAGTATGCAATAAGAAAAAAATTACTCGAATAATTTATTTTCATGCAGAGAGTACATTTAAAATAGGTAAAGGGGGCAAAGTGATGAATATTTGAAGATTTAGAGTTAACAGAAAAATATGAATTTTAAAGCAATACATGATTGGGTGCAGCTAAAGTTAGGAATTAGGAGATATAGATATATAAATGTATAAATAACTATATATATATGAGCAGAGTATCTATTAAAATCTATTTTAAATATTTGAAAGTTCATGGGCTAGGATAATGAAAATGATTTTGGAAAAGATATAACAGATTCAAAATTTATTTATGAGCAGATTATAGAATATTGGTAACCAATTGGCTGCTGGTAATTTATGAAAAGAGGTGATTGAATCATGGATAATTATGCTATGTTCATCTTTAAAACATTGCCTACAGTGGTATCATTTACTTCTATAGAAAACTGGATAAAAAATGAAAAAAAAATGTATATGCTTATTAGAGGAACAGGAAAATAGAGGAAAGATGTAGAAAATGGGAGATAGCTTAGTATATAGATATAAATATGTGTATATAAATATTTCAAGCCAACTAGCTTGAAATAACAATGACAGTAAGCCCTAAGAAATAATACAGGAATCTCAAAATCAAGGTTTTGGCTAGAGGATACTAATTTTGAAAATCTTTCAGACAAAGATGGTAGTTGAAGTCAGACACATGGATGTCACTTCTTAGAAAGAATAGTGTATTGAAGACAGCAAGTATCCTGGGGTGAAATATGTCCAGTGACTGGGCAATAAACTTTACAGTAAAAATACCATATCTGCCCTAGTCAGTTTTCCCAGTGGTTAGAGCCTCGGCTGGCGGACTGAAAGGTCCAAGTTTAATTCACAGTCAAGGGTAGATAATTCAATTGCAGGCTTGATCCCTGGTCCAGCCTGTGTTGGGGCACATGCGGGAGGCAACCAATTGATGTGTCTCTCTCACATAGGTGGTTCTCTCTTACTCTCTCTCTCTCTCTCCCCTCCTCCCTCCCTTCCACTCTTTCTAAAAATGAATATCCTCAGGATTGAGGATTTAGGAAAAAAAAAATGCTATATCTGTCTTTTTACCACAATATTGAAAATGACTATAATTAACAATATTGTACTGTGTATTTAAGAGTTACTAAGAGAGTAGATCATAAAAGTTCTCATTACAGGAAAAACATTACCTATGTGAGGTGATAGATATATAAACTAAATGTATTCTCTAATCATTTTTCAATATATGCATCAAATCAAATCATTGTTATACATCTTAAACTAGTACAATGTTATGTCAAATATGTGTCAAATATATAAAAAATAAAATAAGTTGCATATTTTCATCTCTCACATATCATAATGAAGAATGGGAAAATAATTTTAAATAGGAAAATATCAATATCTAACACACTCCATTTATCACTTAATGCAAAAGAAACATTGAGTTCTAGCCTTAAGTAAGTACTGAATAGAATTCCACCAGTATGCCAGCCTTCTATCTGGAAATTCTTTCTCACACAGTTACCTCTGAGCAATTCTATCTCTGCTCTGTGTGGATTCAAGTTGCTTGTTCAACATTCTTTTTGATATAATCGCTACCACTTAGCAACTTCATGATTTACACTTCCAACCCAGACTTCACTTCTGAAAGACCAGTGTATCCAACTCCCTATCCAACATTTCCTTTTCATTTGTTATAGGAGTCAACATATAACCAATTTAAATATAGAAAATTAGTATAATCTTTATCATACCAAAACTTGCATCTTATCTCATACTAAACTATATACTTGTGTGTGTATATGTGTGTGTGTGTGTGTGTATTTATGACAAAACAGTTTGTTAGTTATTGTTATTTGTCTGCCTACTTTTTCCATTTTTCAACTATGAATATGTGGGAGAATGGAAAATATTTATACAGCCCTCTCCATCTATTTTCTGAATCCAGACAATTTAGAGAAATAGTATTTGGAGCCAGGACTTCAATTCCTATGTATAAGACCATAAGGTTAATTTCGCTCACCATTTCACCATTATGCTGTATGGCTATTTAACACCAATGCAGGGGGAAAAAAAAAACTAAAAAGAGAAAAAGAAACATAGTAAAGGGGGAGGACATAAGTATGAGCCATTAATAAAAACCCTGTAATAAAAAGCCAGTAATAAAAATCATGATTTTTATAGAGCCATAATAACTTTTGATCAAAGGCCTATGCATGATGAAATGCAGAGCAGTAAGTCATTCATGAAGTACAAAGATGAATCTTTTGTGAAGTGCTTAGTTGTAAGGTCCTTGTTTTACATCTTGGTTTCACAGCCCTTATAATATGGCACCACATCTCCCCAGGAGAGTTGGGAGGTTTTGTGTTTAAAGAATAAAAAGCATTCAAGTATTTCTACACAAGACACTTACGATTCAACTTCATGTTTTCTTCTCAACACCATTTTTTATAAAATCAGAGTACAAAACAATGGGAGAATCTTTGAGGGGTATTCAGGAGCAATGTGCGCCTAGTTCTTAAAGACATACTAGGTTGCACCTTTTCTGGAGATGGCTATTTGCAAGTGAATAGAAGTGTTCACTTGAAATGGGTTAAAAACTTAAACATAAGACCTGAATCTATAAAACTTCTAGAAGAAAACACAGGGAGTTGGGGGGAGACTTCTTGACATCCTCTGGCAACAATTTTTTAGATGACACCAAAAATCAATAAGTGAAACTGCATTAAACCTAAAAAGCTTCTGTACAGCAAAATAAACAATAAAAAAAGGAAAAGACGCCTGCAGAATGATATAAATTACTTTCAAACCATATATTTGGTAGGATATAAAATACATAAATAACTCATAAAACTATGATATAAATCAAACAATCTGATTTAAAAATGGTTGGAGAAACTCAATGGACATTTTTTTCCAAAGCAGATAAACAAATAGCTAAAAGGTACATGAAAAGATGTTCAATATTTCACATCAACAAGGAAATATAAATGAAAACCACAATGAGATACACCTCACACCTGTTAGAATGGTTATCATTAATAAGACAAAGGTTGCTGAGAAGTAGGAAAAGGAATGTTTAAACACTGTTGCTGATAGTGTGAATTTGTACAGCTACTATGGAAAACAGTATGGAGATGCCTCAAAATATTAAAAACAGACTACCATATGATACAGCAATTCTACTTCTGGGCACTTACCAAATAAATAAAATCAGGATCTTGAAGAGAAAGCTGCATCCCAATGTTTTTTTCAGCATTATTCACAATAGCCAAGATGAAACAACTTAAGTGTCTGTAAATCAATGGATGGATAGAGAAGATTATCATCTATCTATCTATCTATCTATCTATCTATCTATCTATCTATCTACCTATCTATCTATCTATTTATATTATTCAGCCATGAGAATGGCTGCATTTAGTTATGCTAAGTAAAATGTCAGAGAGTGTATGGAAAATACTGTATGGTGTCACTAATAAGTGGAATCTAAAAAGGTCAAACTCACAGAAAGAGAATGTAGAATGGTGGTTCCAGTGAATGAGAAGTGGGGGAAATGGAAAGGTGTTGGTCAAATGGTACAAACTTCTGTTTAGGGAATACGTTCTAGCCATCTATGCACAGTACTGTGAATACAGTTAATACTGTATTATGTATTTGAAAGTTGCTAAGAGAGTAAATCTTAAATGTTCTCAATACAAAAAAGAAATGGTAATTATATGACATGATGGAGGTGTTAGCTAACACCGTGGTGGTTATCATTTTGCAATACCTAAGTGAATCAAAAGAACAGGTACATTGTAAACTTTGACTTATATGTCAAATATATCAATAAAGCTAGAAAAATTGACACCACTGATAATTTGGAGAATAAAAAGGAATTAGATAGGAGCCAAATACTGTGAAAAGGTATGTTCTTTTTTGACAGAGAAGGCTTAGATGGCATATAAATGATGAGAAAAAAAGACAAAGAGAAAGGTAGGGTTCGCTTTTAATACAACTCTAAATACATTTAATTATTTATTATTCATTTGCTGTAGTTACCACACTGCTATGCTGAGGGGAAGGGTCATTATATAATTTAATATTTCATTAAAGTATTTATTGTTAATATATATTTATTTTGTACTTGTATGAAAGTAGCTATGTGAATTACTGAGACAAGGGAAAAAAAAGCCAGTGAATCAGAAACAAGCATTGCCCCACAGACTTTATGATATGGTTTCTTTAAGCAAATGCAACTTGAGAAACTAAAAGCAAAATGTACTTGATTCAGATTCCTAGGCTGCTAGCAGTTATCTCCTCTGATACGGTCCCCATTGGCCCATTGTCTTAAGCAATTCATTCAATAGACAAAACTAGTATACACTACACCTTAGTGGGGGCAGAATTATTTAAGATTAATTCATGACATAGGTCAAACCGTATACAAATAATTCTGAAGTTAGTAAATTTCTGGTGACATTAATATGGAATATTTTATCGCATAGAGTTTATACCAATAATTACAATCCCTCTCTAGTTAAGAACAGGACAACTCTACCTGTTTTACTTCCTCATTTTGTATTTTTGATGTCACAATTTGTATTTTTTATAGTGTATTTTTGTATTTTTGATGTCATAATTTATATATGTTTTCATTAACAAATTATAGTATAGTTTTTTTAGGGCTCTTTATCTATAATTAAGTATTTGGCATATCATCACATTGCAGAATTAGTTTTCTAAATCTGACTGAATATTTATATTTACCAGTGTTTTGAATATTTTTCTGTTTTCATGTTACTATTTAGCTTCTTTTTTGAAACTATTTTATTTAAGTATAGTTGGTATATAATCTTCTATTGTTATATCAGTTTCCAGTATATAATATAGTGATTAGACATTTTCAGGATTTCTTGTAATGCAGGTCTAGTGGAGATGAACATTCTTAGTTTTTTGTTGTTGTTTTTCTGGGAAAGTATTAATTTTTCTTTATTTCTGAAGGATACTTTTGTGGATAGAGTACTCTTATTAATTTTTTTTTTCTTTTAGCACTTTGAATATATTACTCCACTATTTCCTGGCCTATGAGGTTTCTGCTGAGAAATCTCCTGAAAGCCTAACAGAGGTTTTTTGTAAGTTATAATCTGTTTTCTTTGTTGCTGTTAGGATTCTCCTTGTCTTTGATTTTGACAGTGTCATTAGAATGTGTTTTGGTGAAGATTGGTTAGACATATTGTCCAATGGAATAGAATTGAATGCTCGAATAAACTTGCAATTCTATGCTAAATTAAATTTTCACAGTGGTGCCAAGACATATAATGGAAAAGAAAAGTCTATTCAAAAAATGATTCTTAGAAAACTAGATATGTACATTCAAAAGAAAGAGTTTGGATCTCACCTTATGCCATATAGAAAAATAATTTAAAATGAATCATATAACTAAATTTAAAAGCGGAATCATATAACTAAATTTAAAAGCTGAAGCTATTAAACTCTGAGAAGAAAACCTAGAGGCTAATATGCACAATCTTGGATTTGGCAGTGGTTTCTTAAATATTACTCCAATAGCACAGACAATGAAACAAAACACAAAAAGAGATAAATTGAACTCCATCAAAATTAGTGGATAATAATGTTTCTAAATTAGATTACACAGTGTAAAGTGGTATACATTTCATGTGTACAGAAATTTTATATACCAGCACTTACCATAGCAGCCTTTGCTATCTCTTAACCTTGTATAAAACATACTTTTCATGTTCAGATTTGAAAAATATGTACATTTCTTTAGAAACATTCTGAATTTGCACAGTCAATTCAATGGTGCTTGCCCACACATCACCCAACTAGATGTGACCAAAACTTTTTTCCTTTAATATAGATTTGTGTTCTAGAGGGGAAACAGTACCCCTGCCTGTCCCTGTTGCAATCTGTGTCTTTCTGTTGTTTCATGTACTTATGTGATTCCTTGGAAGATACTACCAATGTATAGCAACAAAAGAATCAAAACATTTTTGGGTGTTATATTTCAAAATAATAGTGTTTATTCCATGATTAACAAGCCGAGAAGAGCCATCTCACATTCAAATTAGATCATTTAAATATACTTTGGGAGTGTTGACTGCTCCTTTCCTTCAAAATTACCCAGTGACAGATTAAACATGGATTAGAAAATGAACACATTGGTTCTCAGGATAGGGTAAAAGACAAGGGATTTCCTCAAAACTATACAAAAAAAATCTATAAATCTTATGCTCGAGAGAATGGAAATTTTGAACGAGCTCCATCACTATTAAGTTAATTTCTTAAATATTGGAAGCATGATCTGCAGAGGAATTAGAATAGTCATTTAGAAAGGCTGCTCGGCAATTATGAATATATGTAGAGCACACAATGCTTTGGCTTCTTTTGGAAAATAGATTCCTTACTTGGCATCCAAACCTTTCGTTGTCAAGCAAGCCTGATACTGCAAATCCCCATTTGAGCATAGGGCTATTCAAAGAGGTTAAAATATGAAAATGACTTCCAAATCATCATTTGAGGCCTACATTACAGAATAATAAAAATTATAAACATGGCCAAATTAGTGTTTTCTTTCTAATTGTTTTGGTTTTAAAGCAAAATATGCTTGATGTGGACATGTAAGCAATATATAAAAGATTTAAGCTATAAAGGAATCCTAATTACAGATACTTTTTAGTAAAGGAGGCTTAAATCATACTCATGCTGTTCTGAGACCGGTTACAAATTTCCATAGGATATTAAATTGGAAATCACCAGGTCACATTAACGTTGCATAATGAGGTGACACTGCAGATCAGTGCTATACCAAGAATGTGATGGGTGGCCAGTCAGGAAAACAGGAAAAAGCCACAGTGCAAGTGCATGAGCCAGAGAGGAAATAGCTACATAATTCTAGGGATGGTTCCTCCCACCCTGTTATTCTAAAAAACGTTATTCCCACATTTCCAGAGCAAGCCTGTAGAAGTGCAAGGCCTTTCCTATATTAGGTACGCTTAGGCACATTGCTGCATAGCTTCACATGTCATGTCTTCCTACACGTATGTTCTAAATTGCAAGGAAGAGCATAGAGCTAAAAGTTTGGTTTGGTTGGTTTTTCTTCTCCTTCATATTGTCAGTACTTATTACTAAAGTCAATGTTATCTGGAAGAAAAATATTTTTAAAAATGGTTAGACTTTTTCTTTCAACTCAGAGGCGAAACTTAATCTCATCACTAGCAATGCCTGTGTGTGGTGAGGGGGGAAGGGTATTAGTTGGGGTAGAGGCAGATGTATAGATAACTCCAGGAAGTTCCTGAAAGTTATTGAGCCCCACCCACCAAATCCTGCATGCCATTTATCTATCACCATAATATTCTATTCCACGCTAGTATTCAAAGGTGAAAATTTGAATTCTTCAATTTTAAAGCCACATCTTATTCATTGTTTTAACTTTAGCACCTGTTGTAGTCCTGCCTTCCTCTCTAATAAAATGGTAATATGCAAATTAATCATCACTCCACTACATAAGCCATGCCCACCAGCCAAGCCACGCCCATGAGCCAATCAGGGCGAGTATGCAAATTAACCCAAACCAAGATGGCTACAGCCACAGAGAGCAAGGTTTCCCAGGTAACAGAGGAAGCCAAGCTTTCCATAGCTGTTGCAGGCCTAAGCCTCCACTCAAGCTACAGAGTTTCACTTATAGAAGGTAAACAAATTCAAACAGAAATGGGGGCAGAATGGAGCTTGAGAGAGCAGGCCAGGGTTGCCGCCGGCAACAGGGGAAGCAAAGCTTTCCGCACACCCTGGCTGGGCCCACCCGCTTAAGGCAACAAAGTTTCAATTGTAGAAGGTGAATTAACTGCCACAGAAATGGCTGCCGCCCGGGTGGGAATAGAAGGCTTGGCTCCGCTCCAGGCTACAAAGTTTCAATTGTAGAAGGAAAATAAATTCCAGATACCAGGGCCTCTGCTTGGGTTGCCAGGGGGTGTGGCCGGCCTGCAAACCACCACAGGCCCCTTGCCCAGGCCGCTCCATGCCCCAAGGGAACCCCCACCCTGATCTGGGACACCCTTCAGGGCAAACCAGCTGGCCCCCACTCCTGTACCAGGCCTCTATCCTATCTAATAAAAGAGTAATATGCAGAATGACCATCACTCCAACACACAATATGTCTGCCCCCATGTGGTCAAAGATCCTGCCCCCATGTGGACACAAGATGGCCACCATAAGATGGCCAGCAGGAGAGGGCAGTTGTGAGGGACCAGGCCTGCAAGGGAGGGCAGTTGGAGGTGATCAACCCTGCAGGAGAGGGCAGTTAGGGGTGACCAGGCCGGCAGAGGAGGGAAGTTGGGGGCAAACAGGCTGGCAGCAGAGTGGTTAGGGGGTGATCAGGCTGGCAGGCAAAGCGGTTAGGGGCAATCAGGAAGGCAGGCAGGCAAGCAGTTGGGAGTCAGCAGTCCTGGATTGTGGGAGGGATGTCTGACTGCCCGTTTAGGCCCGATCCCCCAGGATCGGGCCTAAACGGGCAGTCGGACATCCCTCGAGGGGTCCCAGATTGGAGAGGGTACAGGCTGGGCTGAGGGACAACCCCCCTGGCTTCTAGTATAATATAAACTATAAACATAAATTTATGTATGCTCATACACAAACATATATGTAAAATAAGCATAAGCATGTATGTATATACTTACAGGAAGTTTTTATTTTTCTGTATATGTCAGCTGATTTTGGCCTTTTCCTTTCTATATAAACTTTGGGATCATATTGTCAGTATCTACAAAATAGCATGCTGGAACTTTAATTGGGAAGAATTAGTTACTTTCTAACTATTACAAGAATCCTATGAACTTACCTACCATATTAAAATGTTTCCTTTTTTATTATGTTGTTAATTACTTTATCTTGCTGATACTTGACTGACAAAAATAGTAAAGGCATATGGTTCAAACTAATGGCATCTAAAATTTTTAAACCCCAATATATAACTCATGCAAGCCATACATTTTTAATGGAAATTGAGACAAAATAGGTATAGTAACCTAGAAGACTTGGAAACAATTTAGTAGTAGAACTCAATCTTGAACTTAATCTATTCACTGCTAATTCAGCACTTTTACAAAATTAATTTTCTCAACCACCTATCCATCTAATCATTCAACAAAAAGGCTTGATTGTATATCCCTTGTTAACTTTAGACATCTTAGATTTGCAATGATAAATGATAACTGCTCTGTCCTGGTGGTTCTCAAAATATATCATTCTGTCACTCTTTATACAAAAGACTCTCAGTAGGTTCTTGTCTTCTGAGAAATTGACATTTCCCTTTTTAACATCTCATTTGCACTCACTCTCTTATTTTAATATGTTTTTTTTAATTGACTTCAGAGAGAGGAAAGGAGAGGGAGAGAGAGATAGAAACATTGATGAGAGGGAAACATTGATCGGTTGCCTCCTGCACACTGCCTACGGGGGATTGAGCCTGCAACCCAGGCATGTGCCATGACTGGGAATCAAACTGGTGACTTCCTGGTGCACGGTACATGCTCAACCAACTGAGCCACACCAGCTGGGTGTTACTCTCTTTCTTTATTAAAGAAAATAATTTGAGTTTTTGGAGAAATGTATATTTAAGCCTAAAGTCCCTATTCATATATTGATTTATAGTGTTCCTCTTATGAATATCAATAATCTGTTTTTAGAAACAATTTTTTTTGTAATTTTTTAGAAACAACATTAAATTACCTATTCAATTTTATAAATGCCACATTTCCCCATTATATTATTTTAACTTTTGTTATTATTGTTTTCCTTTTCCTTCTTTGTGTTTTGAACACTAAGATTCTCAGTCAGTGCTAGTCCATATGAGTCTATAGAGTATTAAAACTTTACAAACATTAATGACCTATACACTAATATTTATATTGTCTTAAAATCACTTTAATACTAGAATTCCATGTAAACAAGACCTAAAAATTTCCTAATTCTTAGAAAATTAAGCTAGTAATAATAATGACACATGCAACTATTTATTCTTTCTGTTTATTTTTCCTTTCTTATTATTCTTTTGTGGAGAAACACATGCCTAAACATACTAGCTGACATCCCTTTGTTTTAGCAAATACAGTGCTTTCCAACATTTGTATGAAGTTAGTATAAAAATTACTCATAATAGGCAAAATGGTATTTTCACAGCATTTCATTTGGACTGCAGGTTAATTATAATTAGTGTTATAATTTATATTGCTTAGAATAAAATTATTGCCTTGTTAAACAGCAAAATTGTGTTATTAGTGCTTAATTTTAGATATAATTTTGTCTTATTTATATACATGTATAGCATAATACAATAGAAATAACATATTACCTAATCACATTTGCCTCAAAACTTCCTGACTCCAAATAACATAACTCATTTTTGAAGATTTACCTGTATTGTTGAAAGTATTACAGATGCCTCCTTTTCTCCCCAATGACCCCCTACACCCTGCACCACCCCTCCCAGGCCTTCACCACACTATTGTCTGTGTCCATGGGCTATGCATATAAGCAGGAGTCTTTTTGTTTAATAATAATGTAAATAGCATCTTTATTTTTAAGTTGGTGTATTAAAGCAGTATTGCAAAAAATATTATTATGATAATATGACAAAATACCAAAAAATATTCTGTGAAAATAGATGTGATTACAAGAAACTGCTGAATCAAAGCTTAGGTAATTCAAGTCATGAATATTGAAAGGAAGAATGAGGGAAAGAAGGAGGGAGATGGGAAGAGAGAGAGGGATGGCGAAAGGAGAAAGGGAGGAAAGAAGGAAGGAGGGAAGAGAAAAAAGGAACACACTTTCAATCCCAAATAATTAGTGATTTCTTGTCAATTTGAATGGGGAATCAGTGACTCCAGTTTCCACCAATATTTAATTGTTTTTGAATATTCCTATAGTGAAAGTAAAAGTTCTGGCTAGAAATATATTCACCTTTGGCTTTAACATCTATATACAATATATAAAAGCCTAAGCGACTGAATGACCGAACCACCAAATGACCGAATGACCAGGTCCTATTACACACAGTGACGACCAGCGGGCAGATTCTCAATGCAGGAACTGCCCCCTGGTGATCAGGGCACTCCCACAGCCAACGTCCCCTGGCCCCTTCTCTCCTCCACCCTGGCTGACTGGCCAACCTCCTGCAGCTCCTCCCCTGGCCAACCTCCCACGGCCCCAATTGCCAGCCAGGCCAAGGGACCCCACCTATGCATGAATTTGTGTACCAGTCCTCTAGTAGATATATAAATACACACAGAGACTCACATGTCCATACAAACACTGGTACTAGGACTTAAAGTAGATTTAGTGAAACATGTTATACCATCAATAAGTATACATACTATTAAAGTATAATTACAGCAGGCTTTAAAAATCCTAAATAAAAACCTTCAAATTAGGATAGTTTATTCTATGCTTAGGATATTTCCTTGAATTATGTTTCCTCTTTTGATTAGAACAATTTTAGGTTCACAACAAAAGTGAGGGAAAGGTGAAGAGATTTCCTATTATAACCCTGTTCCTACACATGCATACTTCCCCTGTTATCAACATCCATCACCATAGTTGTAAATTTGCTATAATTGATGAACCTACATTGATACATCACAATCACCCAAGGTCCACAGTTTACTTAAGGGTTCATTCTTGGTGTTGTATGTTCTGTGGGTTTGAACAAATGTATAATGACATGTATCCATCGTTACAGTATGCAGAATAGCTTAACTACCCTAAAAATCTTCTGCACGCCACCTATTTATCCCTACCTCTCCCAAACCCTAGCAACCACTTATCTTTGTTAATGTCACCAGAATTTTAACTTTTCCACAATGGCAAATAATTAAAATCACATAATCACATCCTCTTTAGCATTTTCTTTTCTTTTTTATTTATTGTTTAAAGTATTACATATGCTCCTTTTTCCCCGATTGACTCCCCCACTTTGGCCACTCCTGCCCCCTAGGACAAGCCCACACTGCCCCAGTGTCCATGTCCTTTGGTTATGCTAATATGCATTCATACAAGTCCTTTGGTTGATCTCTTATCCCTACCGCCTCACCTGCCTTCTCTCTGAGGTTGGACAGTCTGTTCAGTGTTTCTTTGTCTCTGGATCTATTTTTGTTCATCAGTATATGTTGTTCATTATATCCCACATATGAGTGATATCATGTGATATTTATCTTTCTCTGACTGGCTTATTTCACTTAGCATAATGCTCTCCAGGTCCATCCATGCTGTTGCAAATGTAAAAGTTCCTTCTTTTTTTATAGCAGCTTAGCATTCCATTGTGTAGGTGCACCACCATTTCTTAATTCACTCATTTGCTGATGGGCACTTAGGCTGTTTCCAAATCTTAGCTATTATAAGTTGTGCTGCTATGAACATAGGGGTGCATATGTCCTTTCTGATTGGTGTTTCTGATTTCTTGGGATATATTCCCAGAAGTGGGATTACTGGGTCAAATGGGAGTTCCATTTTTAATTTTTTGAGGAATTTCCATACTGTTTTCCACAGTGGCTGCACTACTCTGCATTCCCACCAGCAGTGCACAAGTGTTTCTTTTTCTACACATCCTCACCAGCACTTCTCATTTGTTGATTTGTTGATGATAGCTGTTCTGACAGGTGTGAGATGTTACATCATTGTTGTTTTGATTTGCATCTCTGGGATGATAAGTGACTTTGAGTATGTTTTCATGTCTCTTGGCCTTCAAACTGGACAACCTAGACAAAATAGACATATTCTTAGAAAAGTACAAGCTTCCATAACTCAATCAGGAAGAATAAAAAAATGGGCCATTAACTACCAATGAAATTGAAGCACTAATCAAAAATCTTCCAGCAAACAAAAGCCCTAGTCCAGATGGCTTTACAGGGGAGTTCTACCAAGCATTCAAAGAAGAACTAAAACCTATCTTCCTCAGACTATTCCAAAAAATTCAAGAGGAAGGCACACTTCCAAGCTCTTTCTATGAAGCCAGCATTACCCTAATTCCAAAACTAGATAAAGACACCACAAAGAAAGAGAACTACAGGCTAGTATACCTGATGAACCTAGATGCTGAAATCCTTAACAAAATTCTAGCAAATCAGATCCAGCATAACATTAGAAAGATCATACCTCATGACCAAGTGGGATTTATTCTGGGGATGCAAGGATGGTACAATATCCACAAATCAATAAATGTGATACATAACATAAACAAATTGAGAGACAAAAATCACATAATCATATCAATCAATGCAGAAAAAAACATTTGATAAAATCCAATACCCTTTCTTGATAAAAACCGTCAGCAAAGTGGGAATAGAGAGATCATACCTCAACATAATAAAAGCCTTACTTGACAAACCTACAGCCAACATCATAGTCAATGGGCAAAAACTAAATTCATTTCCCCTAAGAACAGGAACAAGACAGGGATGCCTACTTTCACCACTCCTGTTTGACAGAGTACTGGAAGTGCTAGCCATGGCGATCAGGCAAGAAGAAATAAAAGGCATCTAAATTGGAAAAGAAGAAGTAAAATTGTCATTATTCACAGATGACACGATATTGTACATAGAAAGCCCTAAAGACTCTTTAGACTTTTCTAATAGGCCTCTTTCATTTAGGAATATGCATTGCACTTCTTCCATGTGTATTCATGGCTCAACAGCTCATTTCTTTTTAGCACTGAGTAATAGTCCTTTGTCTGCTGTGCCACAGTTTATTTATCCATTCACTTACAGGTCATCTTGGTGACTTCCAAATATTGGCGATTATAAATAAATAAATATTCATAACTACATGTGTGTGGCTTTTTATGTGGGTGTTAGATTTTCTGCTCCTTCGACTAAATACCAAGGAGGTTGATGGCTACATCATGACTTTAGTATAGGTTTTCTCAGTTTCTCCTCTATTGACATTTTGAATTAGATAATTCTTTATTCAAGGGAATGTCCTGTGTAATACAGGAGATAGCAGCACCTCTCTGCCCACTAGAAACCAGTAGTATCTCCCCTTTTGTCCCAGTTTTGACAATCAAAAAAGCTTCCAGGGAATGCTAAATGTCTCTGGAGAGATAACTTCTCTAAGAACCACAGAATTACAGGTATCCTACCTAATAATAGACAAATATGCAAATTGACCATACCTCCAACACACCCACAAGCCACGCCCACCAGCCATGCCCACCATCCAATCAGAGCGAGTATGCAAATTAACCCAAACCAAGATGGCTACAGCCACAGAGAGTAAGGTTTCCTAGGTAACAGAGGAAGCCAAGCTTTCCGCCTGCCCTGGCCAGGCCTAAGCCTCCACTCAAGCTACAAAGTTTCAATTATAGAAGGTAAACAAATTCAAACAAATGGCGGCAGAATGGAGCTTGAAAGAGCAGGCCAGGGTTGCCGCCAGCAACAGGGGAAGCAAAGCTTTCCGCAAACCCTGGCCAGGCCCACCCGCTTAAGGCAACAAAGTTTCAATTATAACCCCAACACAAATGGCTGCCGGCCTCGGAGGGAGCCCGAGGCTTGGCTCTGCTCCAGGCTACAAAGTTTCAATTGTAGAAGGAAAATAAATTCCAGATACCAGGGCCTCTGCTTGGATTGCTAGGGGACGTGGCCGGCCTGCAAACCACCACAGGCCCCTTGCTCAGGCCGCCCCACACCCCAAGGGAACCCCCACCTGATCCGGGACACCCTTCAGGGCAAACCAGCTGGCCCCCACCCCTGTACCAGGCCTCTATCCTATCTAATAAAAGAGTAATATGCAGATTGATCATCACTGCAACACACAATATAGCTGCCCCCATGTGGTCAAAGATCCTGCCCCCATGTGGACACAAGATGGCCACCACAAGATGGCCAGCAGGAGAGGGCAGTTGGGAGGCACCCGGCCTGCAAGGGAGGGCAGTTGGAGGTGATGACCCTGCAGGAGAGGGCAGTTAGGGGTGACCAGGCCGGCAGAGGAGGGAAGTTGGGGGCAAACAGGCTGGCAGCAGAGTGGTTAGGGGGTGATGAGGCTGGCAGGCAGAAGCGGTTAGGGGCAATCAGGAAGGCAGGCAGGCAAGCAGTTGGGAGCCAGCAGTCCTGGATTGTGAGAGGGGTCCCAGATTGGAGCGGGTACAGGCTGGGCTGAGGGACATCCCCCCTCCGTGCACGAATTTCGTGCACCGGGCCTCTAGTCATTTAATAATAGCTCTTGTGATTGAAAAAAATAAGTTATGAAATAAAGTAGTTCTAACATTTATTTTTAAATATGTTTTATTGATTTTTTACAGAAAGGAAGGGAGAGGGATAGAGAGTTAGAAACATCAATGAGAGAGAAACATTGATCAGTTGCCTCCTGCACACTCCCTACTGGGTATGTGCCCACAACCAAGGTACATGCCCTTGACCAGAATTAAACCTGGGACCCTTGAGTCGGCAGGCCAAGGCTCTATCCTCTTAGACAAACCAGTTAGGGCTAACATTTTTTTCTTTATCTACTATATTTAAATATAATCACATTCAGAAATGTTTATTAAACCATTATTGTATTTCCTTTTGTTTCCTTTGTGCAGTTTAATACCAATAATTACGAAAATCATGAGTAAAAAGAGAATTTTACTCAGATCCTGGACTAATATTTCTGAAAATCCAGTATGACTATGAAAGCAGGGAATCTGAATATAATTAGTTACATAAATCTTATTATTTTAATAAAGTAGCAAAGGGTATTTATAATTTTCCCAAGAGTCTTAAAGTTAAATAAGCATCAAATAGTTAAGATTAAAATTCATGTAAAACAAGATATTGATATTTCATATCAATACACCAGTCAGTTTAGGTAACTTGGACAAATACAGATTTAGAAATTGTACCTTAGCATGGACAAGCTGTGTTGTGTCTCAGTTTTACTGATTTAGCATCAAAATGTTTACCACAGCTTAGTGTTCCTGTGTATGTCAGCAACTGCTAGAACTGAAGACTAGTTGCCCAATAGGCTGCAAGTTCAAGGATTGTTCTGATTTTGCTCATTGCCCTAACCAAAGTGCCATTAACCACTCAGGGCATATAGTAAATGCTTAATAAATGTTGTAAATGTAGAAGCAATCATACAGTGGAGCTGCAGTGTGTTATTTTTAACTCCGAGTTATCCATTCAATTGCAAGTTCTCTATAATGCAGAAATGCATTACAAATGACTAATAATTTTGAGAAACGTTAAGCATCAAGTCATTGAAAACAGCCTGGATTAGGTGATTTCCTTCATTTTTCTGTTCTAAGGAAGCACATATGCTTGAACTTTTCACTATTTTATTCTCACATCCTGGGAATTCATCCAAATGTAAAATGGCATATTAAGCTGTACCTACAGAAAGATAAAGGAATCTTTATCTTAAAAATGTATGAGACATTTTTGACACATCTCTCTACTTCCCTATTTCTTTCTTTCATTCTCTGTAACACATGAAATTGTGCCCAAATGTGGAAAACCCAGTATCTCTGCAAACTGAAGTACAAATGTATCTGGCCTAGCTTCAAATAAACAATATTTTTCATTTGGAACTTGAGTTTGCAAACTCCTTAAAAGTTGAGGCTCTGCAATAGTATGGGAAAGAGCTCCTCTTATGGATTTTGGGCCAGGTTTCAAATCTTCTCTTCATATGATTTTGCTTTTAGAATTATTTCAGACATTACAATTGATTATGTTTACAAGTAAGTACTCAGGGACTTTTAAGTATGCAAATTATTTAGCTGACATATATACAAACTAATGAGATATTACTAAATATAGAGCTATCATTATGATGAACTAGTTTATAATATTTTAGTATGGAAAATATATTTATGTATTTTATTAATTACATTTTCTTAATTATAATAAGGTTAACTTATTTTATAAGGTAACTTTTAAAAGCAAGGCTTTCCAACTATGTTTTTGATATACAAAAAAACTGTTTCTTTTATACTCTTCATTTTTTCTCTTTATAATTAGAGTTTTCTCTGTTTTTTTTCACTAATTTTTTGTAGTTATAAACTCTAAGGTATTTCCTTTGTTCTAAAAAATCCATTTACACTCACTACGTTTATATATTATATGGTAGTTCTTCAGAATGAGAATAACATAAATTTAGCCTTTTTTGCATTAAAATAATGCTTCTCCATGTGGGTGAAAATGGTGCAATCATCAGTTGGGTCAGGGATTAGAAAATATTCCCCACTCTCTTTAGACAATGAAGGGAGGTTTCAGCCCAATTCTTTTTGTTGTCATTAATCCTTACCAAAGGATATTTTTTCCATTTTTTTTTTTTTTAAGAGAGAGTGGAAGTGAGGGGGTGGGGGAGGGAGAAAGAGAGAGGGGGGGAAGAGAGAGAAAGAGAGAGAGAGAGAGAGAGAGAGAGAGAGAGAGAGAGAGAGAGAGAGAGGGAGAGGTGAGGGACACTTCGATTTGTTGCCTCCAGCATGCATCCCAACTGAGGCTGGAGATGGAACCTGCAACCCAGGTACTTGCCCTTGACTGGGAGTCTAACCCACAACTGTTCAGTGCACAGGCCTACGTTCTAATCACTGACACTCATCAGCCAGGGAGATTTTTCTTTTTATATCATTTCTACTCTACCCTACTCTGCTTAGTAATTCCAGTTTTCCGCCTTTCACCTTCATTGAATATAGACATTAATTATTCTTTGGTTCCTCCCATAGATGAATGAAAGTTGCAGGTTTATACAAAATGGTAGATGGAGTTCCTGTGGGAAAAGTAGGGTTTCTTTCTCTTGTCAAATTCTGAGGAATTTAAGTCAATACATAACAATTTTACAATTATAAGATTTTTTGCATATTTTTGCCTAAAATATGGAATTTAGTGTAATGATTTATTGAAATTTACTAAAATATAATAACATATTTTTCATAGGTTAATCTTACAATTCACAGTGTTCTGTATTTCTTTTGAGTATTTATATCTCAACATATATAGAAATAAATTAATTTAAACACAAGATAATATTTTTAATGGAGGAAATCAGAATATCCCAAAATATGGAAATGATTAATCCTAATTTGGCAACTTCAACAGATGGAAATAAATGTTCTTGAGTTTGCAAGGAAACCATAAACCTTTCTTTCAATTTGTTCTTGTTAGGGTGTATATTGGATAATTATGTAATCATATGTAGAACAAAAATAGAAATAAATATGCCTGGACACTCAATTATGTTTGGATTATGATTGACTTCTTATAGTTCTAACTTATTTTCCCCTAAAATGACTATGTATTCATTTTGTAACTAGAAAAATAAAATAACTTAAAAATATCTGTGTAGCCTGGCCAATGTCTCTCAGTGATTGAGTGTCGACCTATAAACCAGAGGTCAACATTGGAATCCTTATCAGATCACATGCCTGGGTTGCAGGCTCGATCCCCACTAGGGTGCATGCAGGAAGCAGCCCATCAATGATTTTATCTTCATTCATGTTTCTCTCTCTTTCTCCCTTTCCCTTCCTCTCTGAAATTAATATATATATATGTATATGTATATGTGTATATATATATATATGTATATATATGTGTGTGTGTGTATATATATATATATATGTATATGTATATGTATATGAATATATATATATATATATATATATACACACACTAGAGATACACTAGAGGCCCGGTGCACAAAATTCGTGCATGGAGGGGGAGTGTCCCTCAGCCCAGCCTGCACCCTCTCCAATCTGGGACCCCTCGAGGGATGTCCGACTGCCTGTTTAGGCCCCATCCCAGTAGGCCTGGTCCCTCCCAACTGCCCTCCCCTGCTGGCCATCTTGTGGCGGCCATCTTGTGTCCACATGGGGTCAGTCATCTTTGACCACATGGGGGCAGGCATCTTTTGTGTTGTAGTGATGGTCAATTTGCATATTATTATTTTATTAAATAGGAGGATTAGATAGGATAGAGCCTGGTGCACGGGTGGGGGCCAGCTGGTTTGCCATGAAGGGTGTCCTGGATCACGGTGGGGGTTCCCTTGGGGCATGAGCGGCCTGGGTGAGGGGCCTGTGGTTTTTTGCAGGCCAGCCACGTCCCCCAGTGACCCAAGTGGAGGCCCTGGTATATGGGGTTTATTTATCTTCTATAATTGAAACTTTGTAGCCTTGAGTGGATGCCTGGGCCCGCCAGGGTGTGCAGAAAGCTTGGCTTCCTCCATTGCCGGGGAAACCCAAGCCTCCTGCTCTCTCTGTGGCTGCAGCCATCTTGGTTGGGTTAATTTGCATATTCGCTCCTGATTGGCTGGTGGGTGTGGCTTGTGGGTGTAGCAGTGGTATGATCAATTTGCATATTACTTTTATTATATAGGAAATATATATAATATATTTATAGACAATATAGCTTTGCATATTTCAAAATATTTTAAAAATATGACAAGTAATTTTATTTATTGACCTATGAAAACATTTTAAACTTTCTAATATATTTTGGGAAAAATATTAATTATGGTCTAAAATGTCCTTCTAAGTTCAGCTACTGACTTTGGCACTGAAATGGAAAGCCCAAAAGGAAAAGAAGGAAAAGGTGTTAGTTAATATACTATGTTTCGGAGAGACTTTTAAATGGCTTGTCTCTTTTGGCCTGTCTCCATCCTCCTTTAGTCCCCGTGATTATAAGTTAGTTAATTATATTGTTGATCCAAAATATCTGTTTACAAGAAAAAAAAAGAGCAGCAGAACAGTAAATACCTAGGAGAAGAAAAGGAGTTTACGTAGGCACAAATATTGAACTTTTGAGAATCAATCTCATTCTTATTTTTAAAACTGATTTCCAGTATTTATTTAACATAAAGGCATCACCAGCCTTGGGTGCTTGGTATAACTCACATCTTTGTCACTTTCTAGCTCTCTAACAGTGAACCTCAGTTTCTTCATTTTTAAAATAAAAATATTCAGTTATCCTGCCTACCTTAAAAAATCTAGTGATTTTTAAATTGAACTGGAAAATACAAGAAATTATAATTTGAAACTTTCAGGATGAATGATATCACTTTCCTTTGAATTTAATTCTTTTGGATTTTACTCAAGAATAAAAATCGATAAAATATTTTAAAATTGTCAACTAATAAACCCAAAATACTAGTTGTTTTTTTTTTAAGTTTATCTTTATTGTTGGCAGTATTAGAAATGTCCCTCTTTTATTTCCCCATTGACCCCTCTCCTCCCTACTCTATTCTCCTCCCCAGGCCTTCACCCCACTATTATCTGTGTCCATGGGTTATTCATATACTAGTATGCATATAAGTTCTTTGGTTGATCTCTTCCCCCATTTCCTCTGAGGATCCTAATTCTGTTGCGTGCTAGTAAGAATTGAAATTTTAACTATAAGTAATAATTTCTCTTTAACAATGTCATCTTTATTGTGGCACAATTTCAAATTTTAATAAACAATCCTCAACCCTTTATGGAGTCTATTTTTACTTTTTGTGCTAGTTTGCATACAAAAGGGTGAAAGAAATTAAACCATTACACCAGTTATTAAAACTATTTTATTGAAAACATCGTAATGACATCAAGTTGTATAGTTTATCAGAAATCCTGAAGACACTTTAATTTAAGTATTTCAGTCTGGACATATTTCAATCCTGGACACAGGCTTTGTTCACAAAACCAGCATTTTTTAAACCAGGGGCTGTTTTACTTTCCCTAGAGAACAAAACATATCTCAGCAATCTGTGTTCATCCACAGAGACAGGTTTTAAAGAGACCTTAAAGACCACGTAATTCAATTCTCTTATTTTAAAATGAGGACTCTGAGAGAGAGAGGAGATAAGTGATTTTTCCATCATCACCCCACGAGTTTCTGGAGTAATTTAGATGAGAGCCAGTGGCCTGACAGATCAAGCTCTCCCCTGCACCTGACTGCCAAGTCTCCTGATGGCTGTGGCGGGAGAGCTGTGCTTGGGGAGCTTTGGGAATGGGTTGTTGGCTCAAAATGATTAAAGGGATATATCTTTTACTTGAATTATCTTAAATTTTACATATGTCTCCTTCTTCCCCAATTGACCCTCTCCCCAACCATTCCCACCCCGGGCAAGCCCCCACCACCTCAGTGTCTGTGTCCATTGGTTATGCCAATATGCATTCATACAAGTCCTTTGGTTGCTCTCTAACTGCCGCCCCCCATCTCCTCTGCCATTTGTCTCTGGATCTATTTTTGTTTATCAAATTATGTTGATAAAAGATATGAGTGAGATCATGTGATATTTATCTTTCTCCGACTGGCTTATTTTGCTTAGCATAATGCTCTCCAGTTCCATCAGCAGGGATATATCTTTTAATAGATTTCAGCCGTTCATTACATGAAAGAAAAGCTAAGCTCTTTAAATAAATTTGTAAAACCCTTAGCTCATGTTTAAGCCTTCCTTATAAATATTTCAGACATTACCAATAAATATTAAAAATATGTGCTGTTCCCACATAAAATAACATTGTTTTTTTGTTAATCCTCACCTGAGGATACTTTTTTCCCCTAATGATTTTCAGAGAGAGTGGAAGGGAGGGGAGAGACAGAGAGAAACATCTGTGTGAAAGAGACACATTGATTGGTTGCCTCCCACATGTGCCCTAACAGGGACTGAGGATCAAGCCTGCAACCGAGGTATGTGTCCTTTACGGAAATCAAACCCAGGACCCTTCAGTCCACGGGTCAGTGCTTTAACCACTAAACAACCAGCCAGAGCTAAAATAATATTATTTAAAACCAGTTTATGTCATATGTAAGAAAACACAGGAGGCATGGTAAATTAACCAATCTTGCTTACCTGTCCAGTGGGCCTATTGCTAAATTTGATTTGTCTTACAAATCAAAGCTATATCCATTAGCTCATGTTCTCTAGTAAATGCCTTACCATTTACCCAGCATTTGAACAGCCAAGTGTTTTCCATACTGTGGAAAGGGTGAGGAACAAGTGGACTTCGCAGAGTATTGTTCAGTTTTATGTGGCTTCACATCCTTTACAATATCACTTTTTTTTTATATAGAACTTGGCAATATAAGAGAGTGAAAAGAAATTAGTCCTTTGTTTCTTACATTCTCCACTTCCTATTTAATCTTATTCCGATGCTCCTTCTTCTGGCAAAATATAGGATATTCTTAGGCTGTTACCAGACAGTAATTTACATATCCAATTTACTATAGTGATTAAGCCTTCATTTGGGACTAATGTCAAGAAAATCACTGCCAGGTCATATGGACTGGATTGAACACAATTGGCATTTAATGTTACATTAAATTTGTTTCCTAAGCATACTCAGGGATAGAAAATAATAATCACAAAAAAGATCTATCAGATTTATTAAAACTCTGTATAACAGCATATAATTAATTATTCTATATGCTTATCTCTAACTCTCACAATAATATGAGCAATAAAATATGTAAATTGGTGCCATCATTAGCATTCTTGATTATATAAGGAAGCTGAAACACAAGATCGCACATGATATAAGGAGCAGAGCTGGGATTCCTTTCAATGTTCTCTGGAACCCAAAGCCTGCACTTTTCTACTGTAATCCCCACAGAAACAAAAACAATTGAGTCAGCTTTTATCAAATCCTTGTTAAACATATAAGTGTCTATTCTATCATTAAGTCTGTGGGGGAGAAAATTCAATTTACCAAGTACATATCTAGAATATACAGTGTCACCATTCTTATGCACATGTGGCAGTGAATATTTTTCAGAAGATTCTTATTTGTGACTTTTTTACTAAGATACAAATTCTTTGTAACCTAATTAAAATTCAAAGTTTTGCATGTGTAGGAACACACACACACACACAAAATGCATGTTTGTATTTGCTTTTTAATCACAAAAAGAATACATGGGTTAATATGCTGTTTTGCAGAGTATGTAATATGACCTTTCATATAAATTGATTCCCCAAGTTTCTTATTTACAATATAAAGAGTTCAAATTAATTTCTTCTTCCTACAAAGACTTAATTTGTAACATCTTAGTTATGCCCTAATAAGAATTTTAATTTTGTCTTTATTCCATTTGCCAATTTGTTACAGAAATTAGTCAGTCATAATTCATTTTCCACAAATCAGTAGTGACAGCTATACTCAATTGTCAACTATACTTATTCAAACTGAATACTATTTTTTATATCAAGATATTTTCTAGGTAAGTAAGCTAAGCTAGCTGGCTGACAACATTTATTTTCAGGTCCCCCATTCATAAAAATTAAGAAAAAATGGACATTTTAACCTTTCCCCTATTCTATTCTTAGTCATTTTATCAGTTTTCTGTGAGATTCTATGAATTGATTAGACAGTCGAGAAGGCAGTCAGGCTCAGAGGATTATGCAGTACTTTGTGGATTAGAAATGTGAAAAGAGAAGCAGCTGGCAAATTTTTAGTGTCAGGTGATATTTTGCAAACATTTTATAGAGAAAATCCAAGATCATGTTTGTGGAAGGAAGGAAGGAAGGAAGGAAGGAAGGAAGGAAGGAAGGAAGGAAGGAAGGAAGGAAGGAAGGAAGGGAGGGAGGGAGGGAGGGAGGGAGGGAGGGAGGGAGGGAGGGAGGGGAGGGAGGGAGGGAGGGGGAGGATACTCTGTTTATTGACCTGTCATTTTAATTAGACTGTATTACAGAAATCTGAAAATAAAAGGCAATCCGAAAATAAAATAATTTCTAAAAAAGTTGAAACAAAATAATTATTTAAATTGTTATCTACTCAATAAAGCAATATATAATCATTTTTTTTCAATGGGATCAATATACTCAACTTTCTTTTCCTCACCTATATTTATTTATTTATTTATTTATTTATAAATATGTTTGTATTGACTTCAGAGAGGGAGGGAGAGAGAGAGAGTGATAGAAACATCAATGATGAGAGAGAATCATTGATCACCTGTCTCCTGTGCGTCCCCAGAGGGGATTGAGCCTGCAACCTGGGCATGTGCTCCAACCAAGAGTCGAACCTGGTTCATAGGTCAATGCTCAAACACTATGTAACACTGGCTGGGCTCCTCACCTACGTTTAGAACCAAGTGAAGAATATAAAGAGTAAGAAGACAGATGGATGTAGAAATGTTCCTTTTATAACAGATGTAGCTACATTTATCCAAGTGGACTTTTATGTGTACCATGCCTTGAAATAGAAATATTTCCCTGAACAGGAGGTTGGCCTAGTAAACTCGGCTTACTACGTACTGACCAGAGAGTACTATCCCAATGATGGGAGTAGCATGTGTAAAATTGGCAGTGTGAGAGCTGAGCCAGGCATTTCCAATTTTTTTGAACCAAATTCATCAATGGGATTAGGCCAAGAGTCTTGTCAGCCTGGACTATATCTCCTTTCGGGACTTCTCCCCACATTACTTTGTAAGATACATGAGGTATGTTTTGTTTATTGCTGCTTCTGAGGACCTATGACAGTGTCTGATACAAAGCAAATGTGAAATATTCAAAATAGGTTCAGGAACAATCACTTCTATGTTATGAAATCATTGCACCTTAAAACAAATAATTATATACATCAGAATGTTTGTTGCAAATCAAAATCTGATTTAGATAATTAAATAGTGCCTCCTTTTCAAAGTCCTAAAAGAATGCAAGTTTCTTCACTTTATATTCAATGTTAATGAAAACAATTTCTGAATGTATTCTCATAAACTATGTAAGAAACTACATATATTAATAAAAATTGAAATCTCTTAATAAGTGTTGTTATGATGCCATTTTATTTTACTAATGATGGAATATTTTCTATCTTTGTATATATACTTCTGCTTTAGTACTTTTAACGAATTCATGGAAATGTCACATTATTCAACCATTATTTTATTGACCTATTTTAAGAATATTTTACAATTATTTTTGCAATAATGCAATTAACAATCATGTGCATGCCATTTGAGGAACACATGAAAATATTTTTCTTGACTATATGCTCAGAAAATGATTTGCTGAATCAGTTTTGGAACATTTTTATCCAATAATGTGCAGTTAACATGTGATTTTGCTATAGATATTTACTACTTTGGCCAATGTCATGGGTCAAAATATTTTATTTTTACACATTCAATATTATCAGGGAATTTTTATCATGTATTAAATGTATAGACTGGCAATTTGTAGCTCTTAGTTTATAAACTGAGGAAACAGTCTGTGTTATGCGACAGGGCAAAGTTCTTCAGTGTGCCTCCTTTCCACTATCATTTCCGGCATTCTTCTCCTGAGCTCTGGTCATTTTGTCCAGCTCCTTAGTGAGGGGGTAGGTGTAAAACTTGATCCCAAAGTTTTATATCTACCCCCTAGGAGCCTTCCTTCAGACTGGTAGTTCACTTTCTCTTAGAGCTCAAATTGATGATTTTGATTATTGGTGTTCTTGGATCCTTCAAAATAATTATATGAAGAACAAAGTGGCCAAGTTTCTAAAAATGTAGTTTCTTGGTAAATTATCCTAATAACTTTTCCATCACCTTCCCTTTATTTGTGTTTTTTTTTTTTTTTTTTACTGTGAACCCAGAGTTTCCTTTTCTTATATGTGTGTGCTTATTTGTGATTTAGTTTGATCTTGTCAGTGTGAATCCATCAAATTATCCTTTACAGAGGTTTCTCATAACTTGTAGTTAGCTTATGGTCTCTTCTTGTTTTCCATACCATTGATCTCATTTATATTTTCTATGATTTTAAGTGATTTGGAACTAGAGGTAAAGATTATACTCAACCTACCATCTCTACAGAATTTCATAAATAAAAATTCCAAGAGAGATGGGGGTTGATGGGGGGGAGGGGGAGAGAGAGGTTATATAAGATGAATTGCTGTATCAGTTTTGGAAACTGATACACACACACACACACACACATACATATTAAGATTAGTTGATTCAATTTTAACTGGAGTTTGTGAAAAAAGGGATTAGGCAATTGGATCTACTTAAAAGCTTATGAGGGTGGGAAATCCTGGCAGTCATATTAGGGTACTAGGCAGTCAGGATGCAGTGCTCTAAGAAACACCTTTGACCACACATCAGGAGGGAGAGACAAGAGATACTAAGATGCTATGACCAGAGTAGAATTGCTGTGGGATTCCTTTTATAAGCGCACTAATGCCATTTTTGAAGGCTCTGCCCTCATGATGTAATCACTTCCCCAAAACCCCTCTCCTAATACTGTCACACAGGCCATTAAGTATCAACATGTGAATATTGAAAGGACACAAACATTTAACCATAGCTAAATGCTTATTTTTTATTTTTATTTTTAAAGAGAGAGAGAGAGAGATCAATTTTTTGTTGTTCCACTTATTTATGCATTAATTTATTTTTGCATGTTCACTGGCCAAGATCAAACCTGCAACCTTGACATATAGGGACGATGCTCTCTCTAAACAATTGAGCTACCTACCCCGGATTTAATGCTTATTATTAGCTGAGACAAATAATTCTGTAATTTCATCCTACAAAAAAAAATGAGGCTTAAAGAGACTATGAAGATTCATCACAAGGAAGGCAAATGCTCAAGATACTTAAGGCCTCATGTGAAAGATAAGTCCTGCAAAAAAAATGCATAATACTTATTCCATATATGCAGTATCTTTCTAATGTCATGAAATGTCAGTGACACTGCTTCAACTTTACTAAAAAGTCTATTTAATATGTGTTCACTGAAACGTCAGTGATGCATCATTGTATTTTAGCATTATTATCACTTTCTTATCAGTATCATATAATGGTAATTTTGAAGAAGTGATAATAATAACAAAGGGAAAAAGTGAAATAATTTTTATAAAAGATTGTCTCAATTAGAAAGTTGACTTGTTGGTGATACAGAAGAAGATAAAGTAATATGTTTTTAATATAGTCTACCTAATAAAAGTATTTACTAAACAGAATAGGAGAATATCAAAGTTGACAGTTGTTTGGATATCTTAAGAGAACAACTTCTTTATAGGAATTAAACAAAAAAATAAGCTGAGTTGTGTGTAGTAAAGTCAAATATTGGTAGGTATTCATGAGAAATGGTAATGCAATTTTCAATGTTTCAGTTTTATGATTTACTTTTGAAATGTGAATATTAAAACATGGCTAAAATATAAATGTTAATATTTTAATTTTGAGGCCTTTAGAGTCTAGGTGTAATTATACTATATTTTCAGCATATTTTGTTGCCTAACATTGAAATCCATTAGTGAAATCTCACTTAGAATGTAACGTATGATCTTTTCCTTTTAAATATGATCAACATTATCATAATTTTCAGGACAATTTACAATATAACCTTTAATATTCTACTCATGAAACCTGGCATGTATTATTGTATTTGGTAAAATTATAATTCTTTTGTGGATATGAACAAAGGGTTATTACTAAATATTTGCTGAACATTTCTTAGCAATTAGGAAACAGTTTATTTTCAGTGAAATACTGACATAAACCATATTATATCTACTATTTTACCTAATTAGAAATCATGAAATTTTGATATATATAAATGCAAAAACACAGTTTCATGCATTTCTAAAAAATACCAGAATTAAGACTATCTAAATAGATATTGAAAAGTAATCAATACAACTGGGAAAAAGTAGTTTAAATAGTGGATGGGATTGTTTTGCAGTAAGAATAAAAATACTGAAGTTTCTTATTTAAGCCACCTATAAATTCCAAGGCTTTCTAGAACAGAAGTTATTTTTTACATGGCAGTTAATAAACTATCTCATTAAAACATTAAGCTCATCTGAAAAAAAATAATATTGTCTCACATAACAATTGAAGAGATTTATACATGCTGCCATCTCATGTATCATCAGACTATTTGTGAAAAGACTTGTATGTAAGACACCAGCCCCAAATGATGAGGGGATTGATTAAACCCTGAAATTTTAATAGTTTTAGATTGTATGGCAACGATGCTTTTCCCCAGAGACCCACTTCTAATCTCTGTACTTTGGATAAGAACAACCATGATTTCAATTACGTATTGGCCAGCAGAAAATCTACAAATGATTAAATAGAGAAGTAGAGTTCAGAACAAAAATCTTCTTGGAACTGATCCATGTAACTTGATTCAAAATTACATAGAAACTTAATCTTGGAGTCTGATGAATGTGTAGCTTCACTTCAAATCTATGGCCCATATATATAAAAAGGGTTATATTCTTGGAAGACCTTAAACATTTGGTTACATAATTATATTTTCCTCATAGTTCATATCTTTTAAAATTAAATTTTCTAAATCCCAGAAGCTGGGAACTGATTCATGTTTGACTATGCCATTTTCCAAGAGGAAAATGTTTTTAACTCTTGATATTTTTACAATCATGCAATACATTTTTATGCATCATTTAATCTTCAATTTTTTTCTTGCCCCTCATTAAAAATGGCATGCAGTTAGAAGGAAGTATTTTGCAAATACGTATAGTTGATAAAGTCAAGGAAATGAGCACCAGAATTAGCTGGTCATTTTATATGTGTTTGATAAATCTTAGATTCCCAATACATTATTTAGGGATTGAAGCACTTTTTAGTCAGAATGTTTTTCAGGTGTTTTATAGTGTACTAGAGGCCCAGTGCATGAATTCGTGCATGGGTGGGTCCGGCCAGCCTGCCCCGATTTGGGCCGATCTGGACTGGGCTGGCTGGGAGGAAGGGGCCATGGAGAGTTGGCCGGCTGGCCCTTCCCCCCATTGGGGAGAGGCGGGCCAATTGGGGTCTCAGTGCACGTCAAAGCAACCGGTCTTTCCGGCGTTCTGGTTGCTTGGCTTTTATATATATAGATTGTATATTATCTTAATCTAAAATGCAATTTTATTAACCTAAAATGTCATTTGTGAGTACCTTAACAACTGTTACATTTTAAAAGTACTTTTCTTATTTCTTATAGAAGTTATATTTTCTCTTAAAATTAATTTTAGAAGGTTAAATGAGTTTGCAAAACAGGCCTAACGAGTGAGAGTGAATTTCACTATAGTAAAAGCTAAGAGATATTGGGAAAAACTATTTGGTGGACAATTAAAATAGTCTTATCATTTCATAATGTGGATAAGTAAACTTGCTTGTAAATATGTGAAGTCATATAAAATGAAATCCTTACTAGAATTTAAAATCCAGGAATTTTTATTAGCTTTGTCCATAGATACATTCCAGTGTCAACAACAGTATCACATACCTGGCAAGTGCTCTATAAATAATGGTTAAATAAAATACTTCTTAAAATATTTTTTTCAATTGCATGACTTGATGAGCTTAAGATGCATTGCCTCTGTGAAAAATAATATATCAATGTATTGTTTAGGCCAGGTTAAGTAACAGGGACTAAAATGTGTTCCAGCTGGTTTTTACTTAGAAGGATATCCTCTTAGGTACTAAGTAGCTTATAAAATTATTCAGAAGTCTGAAGAAGCTGACTTTAGGTTAATCTTTCAGGAAGGAACTCCAAACGCTATGCTGTAGAACCAAGCAATTAAGAAAGGTACTTCTATGAAAACCAGCATGTTCATAAAATCGCTGTGACCAGTTGATGGTCATGACCAACAAGCCACCACAGGAAGCCAGACACTTCCACAGTGACAGCTGCCAGCAGAAGAGGGAGGAAGCATGCTCTCCACCTCAGTGCTGCCATGCAAATCTGTTAGAATAACGACAAAACTAGTTCCATTGATACCTTCAGTATCATGAAGTTTAGGAAATGTCATTTTCTAACTTAGCAAGGTGATCATTTGGGGTTTGGGAATATAAACATTTCCGTATCTGTTTATTTTGTTTTGTAATACATGTTTTTGCATGATTTATAAATTTCATCTTTTAATAGCAAAGTGTGAGGGTGCATATTAAAATAGCACTAGACATGCAAGATCAAGAGTTTGTATACTGCTTGTCTAGCAAAATAATGAGAGAGTATTGTATTCCTATGGGGAGATTTACATAAATTGAACACTTAAAACATTATCATACATATTTCCTTCCTGTAGAACATAAGTACCTGCATGTAGAGAACATGTATTATTCAACTAATTCTGCCTACGGGGCATAGTATGTATTCATTGTATGTTTATTAATAAATGAATGCATATGTTTAAAGAGCTGTCATGCAGAGAAATATATAAAATTCTTTTTCTTTGATCAAATGTGTAGAACTGGAGGGACTACTTGGCAATTGGAGGACGAGCATTTAAACTGGAATTTTTAAAATATTAGCACTGTCCAAAATTAGATTCAATTGCCACAATAAGCAGCATTTCAGTAAAAATGAGTGTCCATGAGGGATATTGCAAAAAAATTATGTTTAGGTGACTAAACAAGTTGAGCTATTTTAAATTTGAAAGTTCTCTTAAACTTTCTGATCCTGTGATTATAAAATTAGTTTTGGAAAAAGCCAAAGTTTGGAAAGTATAAGTTCTTAAAATTTGAATGCCAACCTGGCAATTTTATATTAAATTGATTTAAACTCAAGATTAAAATACAATAGACATCAAAAATTAAATAAAATAAACCTGAAATAAATTTTGGCTCTAGATAAGATGTTCATAGGAATGCACTGCTAGATTCTATTTTGAGGATTTCCACATTACAGTCTTTAAAAATTCAAGAAATGTATCACTACTCTACTTAAACCTCAAAAGATCATATTCAAGATGTATGTCTCCACATCAAGTAAACTTTGGAGTTCATCCCACTTAAAAATATGTAAGATTCATGAAGGATGTGACTCATGTCTCTCTTCAAAATTACATGAGGAAAGTTTATAGAAAGAAAAATTATATCTGTCTCAAGCTCTCAGACATTTTAAATTAGCAATTGTCATACTTACACCTATGTAAACGACAAGACTCTGACATGGTACATAATCCACTTGTCTTTTCTCAAATAGACAGATAATAAATCAAAGTAACTTATCAAAGAATCCTGCCATGACTGTAGCAGACAGAGCAAATACACCTGTCTTCCATAGCTATCATTAGCTGAGTTGAGTTCATAGTAGACCTATCAACACTTGACAGATCTAGCTTGATTTCTAATAGGCACATAAGCCTGTGTGTTTACCTTTCATGTGATGCATACTTTCACAGGGGTAACACCACCATTGTTTGTAAAGAATATTGAAACAATTATAACCTGAAGACATGTTTAACATTTTTCCTAAATGAAATAATAAAATTTTGTTAGTTGCATGTCATACCAGTGTTCACAAACTTAGTAGGATGAAAACAGTAGATATGATGGCTTTTATTACTTGTTCCATGATGGTCAGATGAGAAGATTTATGATTTAATAGATTGCTCCCATATATGCTGCCTGTCATGCTAAGGCTGGAGGCAAAGGTAGCGTGTGCTCTCTCTTTTTACCTTACTTTTGCATGTTTCCTTGCTGCAAAATTAAACCCATTTTTTTTAAGAATTCCTTTAACTCTTGAAAAAATGTCAATGGTTAAAAATATCTCCCTGCAAATAAATACCATTTTTAACAGAAATTAATTAACTTTACTGAGAACCATATGAAAAGCAAAGGTAAAAATGCATTTCCTACTGTCTTTCCAGGATTGGTATAAAGGCGGTGGAAATACCGCTTAAAAAACAAAGTGTGAGATGAATTATGGTTTAGAAAGGGATTGCCCATTATGGTGCCAAGAAACCCCAGGAAAATATTTATTGGAGATGCCAAAGGTAAACATATTGAAAAATATAACCATTGTAAAGTGGAACTTAAAACTTATCCAGTTATGAATAGATGGAGGGATAAAATTACCCCAAATCAAGTGTAAAAATATGTAAAGAAAGCTAGTTGGTACTAAGGTTGTGATTGAAAAAGTGTGTCAAATCTCTATTCTTTAATATTGTTCTGGGTTTTAGTTCTTGTTGGAGTGAGTGATTTCAAGAACAGGGATGGACAAGGACAATGTTTAATTTTGGACCATTTAAAGTAATTAATATACTCTGTAAGAGATTCTGATTTCACATATGTAAGTTCTGTTGTTCAATTTGTGTCATTTGGAAAGAATACTTATTGCCTGGCCGGTGTTGCTCAGTGGTTGACCATTGACCTATGCACCAGGAGGTCAAGGTTCCATTCTAGGTCAGAGCACATGCCAGGGTTGTGGGCTTGATCCCCAGTAGGGCATGTGCAGGAGGCAGCTGATCAATGAGTCTCTCTCATCATTGATGTTTCTTTTTCTCTCTTCCTCTCCCTTCCTCTCTAAAATCAATAAAAAAGTTTTTAAAAAATAAAAGTATAGTTATTTTGTTATATTTTATCAGATATTTTACACTTAGTGACTTGATATGTTTACCTTACATTTTCTTCAGTGAGGTTCTGTTCTGTTCAACATATCTGTCTTGATCACATCCTATATTCCTGTGTTATCATTATATATTTATTTTTTAAAATTATTTATTATTTATTTATTGAACGCGTCTATATGTGTGGCTGGTAATGGTTATAGTCATCCACCTAATGTTATGTTTCTGGTCTACTGATTCCTAGAAGAGCCCTCAGTATCATATTTCCTATGATTCAACAGGATACAGGTAGCTAAATATGAATATCTGCCATTTGCAAAAAATTCTCTTTTCTATAGGCTTTAGTATGTGTGTGTGTGTATAAAGTTAGCAATTTATCTCATTTAATTCCAACAATGGTTCCACAAGTCTAGCATCATTTTCTAGTGTCTTTAATGTCTTTAGTATAAGTCAGGTCCTTTGAAATCAGTTTTACAATACAAGTGATATTTTTCTTAAATCTAGAAAATATCTTGATAAGGGAATGGCCCATATTATTGAGTCATGGGGTACTGTCCTATACAAAGAAGGACATCCCAAACAGGGACTCTAATCTTTTCAATCATCTGCCCCCAAATTAAAATATTCCAAGTGTAAAGTATAACCAGTCTTTGAAATGACCCATATTTTCTAAATCTCTGGTGGCTTTTGATGCTTGTTCCTCAAAAGAATCCTCTTTTCCATCTTTGGCCTTATACTACCACCACCTGTCTCTTAGTCACTAGTTCATCCCTGCTCCATATGTTCAAAGATCTTTTGATCTTAATCCTAAAAACAATGTGTACCAGGAGTCTAAGCAGAGTAATAAAGGCAATTTCATATCCCTAAGCAATTGGATTATTTCCATGGAAACCCTGTCCCAGATGAGATTTTGCAGCAATTCTTGACCTACTGCTAAAAATAAAAGGTGCCTCATACTAACTGTGACTGTCTGCTTTGAAATTATAATTATTTGAATTTAGGTATTGATTCACTAGCAAGTTGGATATAGAAATACAGATATCTTGTCTAATAAAGAGGGAATATGCTAATTGACCATCACACCCACACAAAGATGGTGGCACCCACAGCCAATAAGGAGGGAATATGCTAATTGACTGCCATGCCCTCAAAGATGGTGGTGCCCACAGCCACAAGATGGCAGTGCACAGTCCCCTCAGCCCCACCGGGGCAACAGGTACGCAGCATGGCTAGGCCTGCCCCCAGGCTGGCCTGGCCGCTCCACGTGCCTGCCTCTGGAGTCCCCCAATCCTCTCAGCCCCCCAGCTGCCCAGGGCTGGCCCGAGGCACAGGCAGGCCTCAGATAGCAGCTGCCTAGCTGACGCCCAAGGCGCAGGCAAACCTCGGATGGCTGCTGCCCAGCCGCCCAGGGCTAGCCCGAGGTGCAGGCAAGCCTTGGGTGGCAGCTGCCCAGCTGATGCCCGAGGCACAGGCAAGCCTCAGATGGCTGCTGCCCAGCCACCCAGGGCTGCCTGAGGCTCAGGTAACCAGGGCAGGCTGAGGCTTGAGATGCTGGCAGTGGCAGCAGCAGATGTGTGATGGGGCGTGGCCTTCCCCTGATCGCCAGGTCGCTTCCCGGCCCTGAGGGATCCTGGACTGTGAGGGGGCAGGTTGGGCTGAGGAACCCCCCTCCGGTGCATGAATTTTCATGCACCGGACCTCTAGTAGATATATAAGAGTACTGTTTTTTCTACTAAGTCCATATGACAGAAAACAGTATTGGTCCTAAATAACGGTTAAATGAAGTTTTCTAATGCATGTAAATATATCTCCAGTTCTTCTAGATGCGCTTTTTCTAAATATTACTTAAGTTCTTTCTAAAATTATCCTAATATTATTTTAGCAGTGTATGTAGATGGCTCTAGATTTGTAATTGTGATTTACAAAAAACCACCTGTCAGCAGATTTAAACTAGAAAACATTCTACTGAATAATTTGACCTTTGGTTTGTGTGTGTATTTGTTTCTGTGTTTAAATTTAATTTTAGCTGCTTTTCCAAAATATTAATTACAGCACTTTTACTACTATGTTAATAATATTTCTGAGAGCCCTATAAAATTAACTAAATTATTATTCTAGATTATTTGATTTTGCTTTTCTGTGTGCTATTCTTTAAGAAGCACCATCTTCAAATTCCTCCTTGAGTTCCTTTATTTGTTTTTAGTGAAAAGAAATTAATTTATTTATAACAGAAAACAAATTAATGAAGAAAAATATTTTCTATTCCAAGGAGCAAGGAAAGGTAATAGCAGGAAGGTATAATGCAGGAAAGGACAGTAAGAAATTTAAAAAGAAATAACATATATTCAAATTATATTATCTTACCTTTCACTGTATCTAAAGTCCTTTTGTCATCATTAAACTTTCTTCTCAATTTAAAATTTAGATAATATTAAAATTTAATTGTGTTTGTGTGATTGTGTGATCTACACATCTAGTCAATGCCTGATTAATTTTCACATAAAATAACATTGTTTTATGTGATTATATTTATTTGTTTATCTTATACATCATTACTGAATTCCATGCTATGTTGATAAGTGATTTTAATTAGTCAGCTGAGACTGTTATAACAAAATACCAAAAATCGGATGGCTGAAAGAACAGAAATTTATTTTCTCAAAGTTCTGGAGGCTGGAAGATCAAGATTAAGGTGCTGGCAGGGTTGATTTCTGGTAATTACACCACTATAATTAACTTAGTTTTTTACAGGAAAGTAGCAAAAGAGATGGCCAAATATTATAGCAAAAGGGATGGTCATTTGGACAGCTTCACCAGGAAGTTAAAGCTTTATACTCCCCAGGGAGCCCATAGTCTATTCCCCACAGATCACTGGGGGAAGGGACAGGATGAAGGAAAATAGATGCATGCCCAGTAACGTTGAAGGGGACTAGCCTGAAGGTGCTTGCTGTCAGTCACACCTGGAAACAGAGGTCACTGGCCAGAATGGGCGTGGCCACTGCAAGCACTGGAACATTTGGGATACTTATTTCCTAAACAAAAGAGTTCTCTCTCCTGTACTCTTGTTTTCTCTTGGTCTCTCTCGGCACTCCTGTGTTCATGTGCTGCTGGCATGCTGTGCTCCCCTGCATTCGCCCAAGGCCATGTGGACCCCATGCACAATGGACTAATGGACTGTAACTGTCCTGCGGCTGAACTGGACCCAGCTACAACAGGGAACAGAAGATCTAGACATTGGCTTTGGCTTTTACACTTCTTCTGTGACCGTAATGGGACTTTAGAAACACAGAGATGTAATTTCACACAAATGAAAATCACTCATTCTTCTCTGTGAGTCTCAGAAAATTCATTTTCTCTAGATATCATATGGACTCCACCTCCAGCACTAAATGGGGAAAGGGTACTCCGAGTTTCCCAATAACAGTGCGACATTTCTTCCTGGCTTTCAAACAGCCACCTTCTCACTGTTTTCTCACATAGCCTTTCCTCTGTACAGGCACACACCTGGTGTCTCTTCTTCTGAGAACACAAATCCTATTGGATTACAGCCTGCTATAGACAGGATATTTGTGTTTCCCCAAAATTCATATGTTGGGACATAATTCCCAGTGTGGTGCCAGGGCATTTGGAGGCGGTGATTAGGTCATGAGTGTTCTGCGTGAAAGAGATTAGCATCCTTATTAAAGAGAAGCAGAGAATTCCTTTGGACCAACACAAGGAGAAGATAGCCAGTTATGAACCAGGAAGCCAGTGCTCACCAGACACTGACTCTGGCAGCACCTTGATTTGGACTTCTCACCCTCTAGAACTGTGAGAAATAAATGTCTGTTGCTTATAAGCCACCCAGTCAGTAGTATTTTTGTTATTGTAACCCAAACTAAATAAGACAAGGCCTGATGCTATGACCTCATTTAACCTTAATTACCTCGTAAACATCCCTGTATCCAAATATAGTCACACTGAGTGTTAAGCTTCTACCTGTGGATTTGGGATGGACACAATTCAGTAAAAAGGAGTCATATATTCCTGGAAATATTGCCATTTAAATATGTCCCCAGTATATTATACAATTATGTCACATGCTCTTTCATCTACCTGATTCATGTGTGCTTATAATTCATAGTAATATGAAGAGGCATTTAAAATGAATAAAATAATACACATTTAAAACAATACCTAAATGAGCTTTCAAAAGGGGACCCAAGATCAGTTATACGAGGGGCCCAGTGCATGAATTTGTGCACCTTGAAAGGGACTGTGGGCCGCGAGGCTGCAGTGGTGGGCACAGGGGCGGATCTTGGCCCATCCTCCGCACTCCTGCCCATCCCCTCCAGCCACGGCCCCCAGTCCCCTGTCTCCAGGCAGCCCTGCTACCGCTGCCACTGCTCCCATGCGCTGACAGCGTCTGCAGCAGGTGCGAGAGATGGCTGCCAACACTGATCACCCATCAGGAGTAGAGGGAGGTGGAGAAGCCCTGAGAGGCGATTGAGGCCGGTGCCTGGTGCCAGCCATGGGTGCGAGTGGCAGCTCTGGCACCGGCAGTGGGTGCAAGTGGGCTGGCCCCTGCAGCAGGTGCGAGTGCCTGGCGGGACTGCAGCACACAGGAGCAAAGAATTTTCAGTAACCACCAGAGGCTTAACCCTATGACAGCGACTGGTGCCCTCACTTGGTCTGGCGCCCCCGCTCACCTGATTCACCATCTCACTGCAGCCGATGCCTACCATGTTGCCCGCTCTGCCACCTGCTGCTGACACCCGCCATGTTCCACACGCCCTCCTGGTGGTGGGTGCACATCATAGCAACCGGTTGTTTGGTTGTTTGGTTGTTCAGATGCTCGGTTGTTTTGTTGTTCCGTTGTGCAGTCTACTTGCATATTAGGGTTTATGTATATAGATGATTTTCATTTTTCACCAGCATTTATAAAATAACTAGAGGCCCAGTGCACGAAATTCGTGCATGGAGGGGGTTGTCCCTCAGCCCAGCCTGTACCCTCTCCAATATGGGAACCCTCAAGGGATGTCCGACTGCCCGTTTAGGCCCAATCCCGGTGAGATCGGGCCTAAACAGGCAGTCGGACATCCCTCTCACAATCCAGGACTGCTGGCTCACAACTGCTTGCCTGCCTGCCTTCCTGATTGCCCCTAACTGCTTCTGCCTGCCAGCCTGATCACTCCCTAACCACTCTGCTGCCAGCCTGTTTGCCCCCAACTTCCCTCCTCTACCAGCCTGGTCACCCCTAACTGCCCTCTCCTGTAGGGTTGATCACCTTCAACTGCCCTCCCTTGCAAGCCTGGTCCCTCTTAACTGCCCTCCCTTGCAGGCCGGGTGCCTCCCAACTGCCCTCTCCTGCTGGCCATCTTGTGGTGGCCATCTTGTGTCCACATGGGGGCAGGATCTTTGACCACATGGGGGTAGCTATATTGTGTGTTGCAGTGATGATCAATCTGCATATTACTCTTTTATTAGATAGGATAGAGGCCTGGTGCATGGGTGGGGGCCAGTTGGTTTGCCCTGAAGGGTGTCCTGGATCAGGGTGGGGGTTCCCTTGGGGCATGGGGCGGCCTGAGTGAGGGGCCTGTGGTGGTTTGCAGGCCGGCCATGCACCCTGGCAACCCAAGCGGAGGCCCTGGTATCTGGAATTTATTTTCCTTCTACAATTAAAACTTTGTAGCCTTAAGTGGGTGGGCCCAGCCAGGGTGTGTGGAAAGCTTTGCTTCCCCTGTTGCCGGCGGCAACCCTGGCCTGCTCTCTCAAGCTCCATTCTGCCGCCATTTGTTTGAATTTGTTTACCTTCTATCATTGAAACTTTATAGCTTGAGTGGAGGCTTAAGCCTGGCAAGGGCAGGCGGAAAGCTTGGCTTCCTCTGTTACCTAGGAAACCTTGCTGTCTGTGGCTGTAGCCATCTTGGTTTGGGTTAATTTGCATACTCGCTCTGATTGGATGGTGGGCATGGCTGGTGGGCGTGGCTTGTGGGTATGTTGGAGGTATGGTCAATTTGCATATTTGTCTATTATTAGGTAGGATACTTTCGCAATCATTGTCACTGAATGATATAGTGGGCAATGTCCTCATCAATAGCTGATGATTAAATAATGCCCCTTAAAGAAATCCTAGTACACAGAAGAACATACAGTGCAATGAAATCTATTAATTGATATTTCATGTGAAATATCCTTTGATTAAGCAATTCAGAGCCAAGACAATAAATCCAAATGCCAGGAAAACTACATAAATGTGCACAATTGCAGAACATAAAGCCGTAGAAGTAAAATAAATATTTCTCATCTAAAATCATTCAAATGTATTTCTTGTTTGAAAAGCCTGTGTCATGGAAGCTAAACTCCTTTGGGGATAAAATTTAGGCTGCAGACCCCTAATTTCTATTCTCTCTTATAGTCCATGAATTATGGGAAACATTTTTCTCTTTATACATCTTTTAAAAATATTTTATGGTTTAATCTTTGGTTAAAATGCAAACAGTTTGCAGTCTGTAATATGGGCTAAATTTCCTATCTAGTACATGAAATAAAGATTTGCCTTGTTGTTTTTTCAAGATGGATCCTGAGACTTAAAGATCAAGGCATGTTAGTTTCCTCTGCTAGCATAATAAAATACCACAAACTGGGAGTATTAAACATCAGAAATGATTTGTGTCACAGTTCTGAAGGTTACAATTCTGAGATCACAGTGTTGGTGGGATTGTTTCTTTCTGAGGGCTTCCAGGAAGAATCTTTCCCTCCCTCACTTCCATACTCTGAGAATCTGCTGGAAGATTTGGAGTTCATTAGTTTCTGCTGAATCACCCTGGTCTGCACTTCCATTCTTGACATGGTGTTCTGGGTACATGACTGTGTCCAAATTTCCCTTTTTATGGACACTAGTCATATTGAATTAGGGGCACAATATGGATGGCCTCATTGTAACTAGTTACATAAGCAATGACCCTATTTCCTAATAAGTTGCTATTTCTTAGGTACAAGGGTTTAATATTTCAACATATGAATTTTGATAGGACACAATTCAACCCATAACATAGGGATTATATAAACTAAGATCTTGACTGAAAGAATGACACCCCTATTGGTCACATTGAGCTCTGACCTTCAGGCAAGCTCATTCACTTTCCTTCACTTAATATGTAAATTCACGAATAAATACAATTTTAAAAGTCTAAGTTCCTTTCTTCATGTAATTAAAAGAATTTCTGAATTTCCACAACACAGAGCATGCGGAGGCTGATTAAAGTGTCATTGAAAATTCCTCCAGACCCATTGTAGTTGTGGATGAGTATCAAGGAACAGATGTCTGCATTGTAAGGGAGTACATCAAGAGTGAGGTTGGATATTTTTGCTGGGTATTAGCTGATGATCTTTGAAATTGAAGCCAAACAGAAAATACTTTTCAGTCCAGGGAGAACTTGGGGTTAGCTAGATACAGAAACTCTTCATTTATGGGAACACAGGAAATAGGAACATGGATTTCTAGGACTCAGGGACTTCCAGGGCTTTGTAGCAGATCTTTAGTTCCTGAGAGAACTGATGCTAGAACTGGCCAAGAAAAGGAATAACTGACCCCGGGGTCTACAGAGTGCATTGGTGAGGCAAGGAGCATTCCAGAGGTTTTAAACACACTGATTAGAGGAAAAGGGCTGGTGTCAGGAGAAACCTGTTGCTGGCTAATTCTCATGTGGACAGCTCCTCACTCAGCATATTTCTGACCAAAACAGTATATAGAGAGACTCTTATAAGTTCCACTTTCATGGGAAAACCTAATGTCCCAGGCAAGAATGCCCCCAGACTCAGGCCTCTATATTGAGCTCTCCAGTCTAGCCTACCTAGAACCTCACTGCTTTCAAATGTGGCCTGTTATAGATAGTAGATAGTAATCATCCACCCTGGACAGCTATCAATGTAAGGATCAGGTAACAATTTTCTTCTGGAGGCACTCACATGAGGAATAGCTGATTCTGGGACTTGGTAGCTAAATAAGGAGAAAGCTGGTTCCATCGTGGGTCTATGAGGTAATTCATAGGTAATGGTTTACATGTGCCTGAATTCAGCAATGGCCTCAGCAGCACAGGCCCAGCTGCCCTGTTTCTGGCTTGGGTAGATCCTAGGTTCCCCACATTGGCTTGCCTCAGAATCACAGGATGAGGTAATTAAAGCACCAGTTTCAGGTATTTTGCTTTAGAACATCCAGATTCAGGGCAAATGTGGATAATTAATTTTGATATTGCTACATGTGATAGATTGACTTTCTGTTTTAGCGATTGGATGTTTGATTAGATTAATGGGTGTTTTCTTTCAATGCTCTACACTTTATGTTTCTCACTACACAACAAATACATGAATAAAATATTTTTTAAATTAATAGAAATTTAAACTTTACCTTTGATCTTGCTCTAACCTAGACCCCTTTCCTGAATTTATTATTAGTTTGTTATGTAGCTTTTAAAAATCCTATTGAAAGTGTTAATACACTTCTGAATGTTTGAAACAATATTTTTTTTTTATTGAGGTGGGTCTTTTCATGTGTATGGATATTATATGTATTTTTGGAAATTGCTGGACTTACTTTTATTCTCAGTCTCAGGTTGGATTTTAATTAATGCAAAGAAATTGTAGTATTATAAAAACCGTGCTTGGTGTGCTCCCATATTTTTATTTGATATTTTATTTGAACTTTTTATATGTGAAAGTTATTCCCAGTCATTTAGAAATGTTAGTGCTAGTTTGTACTAATTTTCTGGCAGGCAGTTGAATAAATGTAAGCATTAATGTCCAGATGCTATAATTCTCCAAATCCTGGTTGCTTTGGGAATGTTGTCACTTTATTAGATTGATGACAAGATAAGAGGTTATCCACTTCATATTATTACAGAGGTATATTATTGATTTTATTACTTTTCTATTAACAGCAATAAAATTACAGAATTGGCAATTTTACATTAAATATGTTAGAGATTCATGTTCAATTATAAGAATTTTATTCTGGAAGCAACATTTTTGAAGTAAATGATGATATTGTAGAGGGAATATAATGTGAGTAAAAATATGTATGTTTAAAAACATCCATCTTTGAAAGAGTATAGTGTGGTGCTGAAAGATGATTTTGTTTACAATGTGTTATAAATAAAACTGTTCTTTGTTTCACCAATTGTAGCACATTTTTTCTATATCATTGTGTAGTTGTTTTTTTTTCCTGTATGGATGACAACTTCCTAACAGCCTGTAAATGTGTTTTGAGTGAGGAATCTTGTTTATTACTTCTCAAATGCACCCCAGAGTGAATTCCAAGCACTTTTCTTGGTCTACAATGGCTGTAGAAAGTGTAGGGTGATTTTTCTATAAGTGCCTTTTATATGTAAGGTACTTAACACTCAACCCTCAGTGGATCTTTTGAATGGTACTTGTTGTGCCATTTAGAAATCTCTCACACCAGATAGCATTAACATCATCTCATCCAAAGACTAACCTTCTTACACTTAGCACTTTTCTATGTGCAAGAGATTTCAAACACTGTACTAACGTTTAATATTTCATATTTTTGTGTAACATATACCCTATTCATTTATATTAGCAATAAGTGCACCTTAACCTTACCCTAATTGGTGCCAGCCCTCCATTTCCAACTATATTGCCACAGATAACCCTCTCTTTGACAGGCATTCTGCCTCTGTTTAGAGTATTTAAAGTTGACCATCCTGTGGAGTAAAGCTAGTGACCATCTTTAGAATGGAGTGTGTTTTACTTTTTGGTTTCTAGCCGTCCTCTCTTACTATCTACAAGAGTCCTGGTGCACTCAGGCCGCCTCACTCTCCCTGGGGCAGAGTTGCTGACAGACCGACAGGTCATCTCTCCTACCTCAGCTACACATTTTCTCGGGGTTCCGCTCCCAAACATGATAGGTAGCTGACTTGGGCCAGTGGTGGCACACCACCGTAGGAGCTCTAGTCAATCAGCAGTTGGGATTCCGGAAAGGCACGGGACGAGCTAGAAGTGGCTGATGGGGCAGAAGGGTGAGCAGCCAGGTGCAGTGGCCGAGGTAAGATGGCGGTGGTGCTTACTTTACGTCTTTGCGGTTAGGCTGCTGCCTAGCCCCTTCTGCTACTCTTGTCTCCATCAGTGTCAGGGTCGCTCTCCTCCTACAGGTTTCCTGGACCCAGATTCTCTGGTGCCCGGAGCCTTAGCCAGGGGGAGGGACCATGGGAGGTTGGCTGTGGGAGCACACTGACCACCAGGGGGCACCTCCTGCATTGAGCATCTGCCCCCTGGTGGTCAGTGCGCATCATAGCGACTGGTCGTTCTAGTTGTTTGGTCATAAAGGTCACTTAGGCTTTTATATGTATAGATGTTTAACATGTCATTTATTTTTGCAAAAATTGGAAATTACATTAGCCCTTTTCACGCGCTTGCTTTTTTCTCGATTCCTTTATTCTACTCGGGATTTAATTTTTTAAATACCCCAGATTTTACAAAGTGCGGCAGTAGAATAAAATACTGGAGTTTCTTTCCATACAAACTTATTTATTTGGATTTTTTTATATTTCAAATTATTGATACATTCAATACAATTCGACATACCAGCTGCTACCGATGCTAACCGTGTCGAGTCACACTCGACATCCGAGTGCAAAAGGTTAATAACAAATGTCCATTTGGAGGTAGTGGAATGAGTTTTCCTTTGGTACATTTGATAAGGAGATGATTAGGTGCTTTAGACAAAAAAATGATAAGGTAACTCACTGCAGAAAAGTCTTAAGAGTGCTTTTCTTTCTAGGTGTGTTTTTGTATTTGGGGGTGTATACCTAGCATCAGGTAATGTTTGAACAAGAAAGACCTTATTGTAAATAACTTTTCATGTATGGAAACTGTGACTCATTGGAGTTCAATGGATTTGCTAAAGTTAGCATACAAATAATGTTTTAGCTTTATCCTGTTTCCCATAAATGTCAAGGATAGCTTTACTTCATCCCTAGACTGTGATATATAATTCATTTTTTCTAAGATTAATAACCTTTGCCAAGATTGGAGTTGATTTATGCTCTGGATAGGTTGGCAACAGAGGCCTCCCTACCCCAGTCCTCATCAGCTACATTGATTGGGCACCAGAGCTTCCCCCAGCCTGCTGCTTAAGCAGATGCTAATGGGCAAATGAGCAGCAGCAGGGGGGCAGGCTGGGGTGATCTTCATTCATTAGCAACTGTTCAAGCAGCAGGCTGAGCTAATCTGCAGATGCTGAGAAAGACACTAGGATGAACATTGACCTCAAAGGTACTTGTGAACAAAACTTGAATTTTTTTACCAGAAGGTTATGTTGCTGTGTTTACTAAAACTCATATCCTGTCATATATGATATTTAATAGATTTTCATTATTTTTTAAGTCCCTGTTTTCTCATATTGAGGCCACTGCATGCATCAGTCAAGCAAGGTCAGATTCTAAGCCACTGCCTTGTGAAATTGTTTAATCATAGCAACATCAGGTATTACAAACCTCAGATGCTAATGCAGTAGGTTGGGAGAAAGAATTGGAGAATCCGTATTAAGAAGGCTCAAGAGATGTTTTGTGATGGAGTAAGGAGAGAACAAATATTTCTAAGCAGTGCACTTCCAGTTACCCAGTACTATATTTTGTCACAATTATTCCCATGATTGCTAAAAACGCAACAAAAATCACATCTCCCCAGGCCTCCTGAGTGAGAATCTTTGGGGGAAGAACTCAGGAATCTGTGTTTAAGCAAGGGTTTTTAGGCTCAAGATTGAGAAATGTGTGTGAATAAAAAAAAGTCTGGTCAAAAGGCAGAGTCTATATTACTTGAAAGTACTGAGAATTCGTCTTTGAAAGAAGTTCTTTCTCTTAAAGGAACAAAGGAAGAATTATAACACCAACTGTTAAATTATCAACTTGCTTTCTGAACATTGAATGTATGTAGACTTCCGTTAATCCTTTCCCCCTTTACCTGATATCTCGTGTGTGTGTGTGTGTGTGTGTGTGTGTGTGTGTGTGTTTTCTGAAATACTAGTACTACACTGCAGCTTTGGAAATTCTCAGGAAACATTCTCTGTAATCACCTCTGAAGTCAGTGTACACATGCAGACTTTAGGAGATAGTTCTTGTTGGATTATTTGGATTGTAATATACAATTATCCTTGATACTTGAAATGTCACTAATTAAAATTGTGATCAGGCATCTTTCATTTGGTTCTAGATCCTAAATTGCTGTAATAGATTCCCATGTCTGGAGTGGCAAGTTAGCACAAACATGGTGGTTACACAGCACACATTTATTCTCTCATGGTCTGGAGGCCAGGAATCTGAAATCAGGTTGCTTCCTTCTGGAGGACTGAGGGAGAATCTGTTCAGTGTCTCACTCTTAGCTTCCTGGATGTTCCTTGGCTTGCAGTTGTATCATTCTAATCTCTACCTTTGTTTTCAATGGCTTTCTTCCTCCTGCCTCTGTATCTCCAATTTCTCTCTCTCTTCTTTTACCAGTAAGGACATTCATTATTGGATGTAGGGCCAGCCCTAAAGCCAGGATGACCTCATTTCAATATTCAGCAAATTCACACTCACAGATATCTGGGGTTAGGATTTGGACATATCTTTCAGAGAAACATTTTGTAATCCACTAAATCACTACATTCTAAAGATGTGTATTTGATAAATGACATGTATACATTATTTACCATAGACATGTGACTATGTTGATTATTTATCTTATGCATGTTTTTCAAGTCTCTTTTAAAGCAAAGCTATAATAAAATAGCATGTTTTTTGAGAGTTTAAATTTTCATCTCACTTTAAAGACACTAACCTCCTTTACATCTATATGTGACATATGCATGAATTACAAATTAAGCTGGAACTTTATAACTGAATTAAATTTAGCATGTGTATTTCCTTTAGATGCATATAATTATCAAACTTGGTCACCCACTATACTGAATTTTGTTGCTGTTCGGATATATTCATCTCTTGTCAACTTTGTAGAGGTAAATGTTTTCCAAACATATTTTTATGTGAACTTAGAGGGAAATGTTTTGAGCAATTTATCTAATGTTTGTTGAAATCCATGTCAGCCTTTGCTATTCAAAATACACTTAACAGCCTTAGTTGGTTTGGCTCAGGGGATACAGCATCGCCCGGCCTATGGACCAAAGGGTTCCAGGTTCCATTCTGGTTAAGGGCATGTACCTTGGTCGCAGGCTCCTCCCTGGCTGAGTCCTGGTCGGGGTTCATGCAGGAGGAAACCAATCAATGTGTTTCTCTCACATGGATGTTTCTCTCTGTCTTTCCCTCTCTCTTCTACTCTCCCTAAAAATCAATAGAAAAATTATCCTCCAGCGAGGATAAACAACATCAAAATAATAACAAAATACAAGTAACAAAATTCCTAATCCTTATTTTAGAAATAGCAATGACTCTAAATTGAGATGCCTATACAAACATTTTTGTTTTTCATTTTTTAAATTATTTTAGTTAACACAATTCTTAATGAGCAGAAAATTTCAAGGCAGTCATTAATATGTATTTATATTCTCATTCTGTCTGTGTCAATATTAGAACCCTTGTGTGGCATCTGTTTTTATATTCTTGGTTGGTTCAGTTGATGAAGAGAGAAAATAAGTTTGCAGCACACTCCTTGCCAACTACTGGGAATATAGCTTTCTCATTTTGAATTTACAAACTGTAGTCCTTCTGGCCCCAGGGGCCTGGGCTCCCTTACCTTGCTGCTATAATGAGAATACCCTGACACATTTTCATTGTGAGTTCAAAGGAGAAGGACAGGACATGAAGTCACTTGCAAATGAAATATCAAAATTGGCTGGAGTATACACTTTCATTCTAATCCAATACCATTCTCTTTTTCCAGAATCAATAGAGGAAACCAAAGAAAGGAGACACGAGGTCTAGAATTAATAAAGCTGGTAAATCAGACTTAAAGCAGCTCTATTTATTCACACTTGACTTGAATAACTGAAACATGGATTTTATAATTAGAATGTCTTGGAAAATGCAACTTAATTTATAGAAGGGACACAAAAAGTAACATGTTGGTTTTATTAGTTTGAGTATTCAGTTGTACTATATTCTTAATTTGGTAATTCAAGGTGAAATAGGTGAAACAGATTATTTCAAAGGACCATTTTCTTCCAAATATAGCAACACCTCTTTCAATTACATATACATTTAAAAATTCTAAGTAATTATCCTTTAAAAATAGTGGCTTATAATTGGTGAGCTAATTCAAAATCAGATGCATTCTTGTTCATTGCTACTGTCATTGTTTCAAAACTAGTGTCACCGACTATAACAAATCAACAAAATGTTTTATTAGAGAAAGGTGAGACTTGAGCTTGTTGTACTGCTCTGGGTTGATAAGAACATGTCACTGTTCTCACATTTATATGCCAGATCCTCAGTGCCTAAGGGCATGCTCACTGGAAAACTGCTTACACTGCAGCAAATTGAGAAGTCTGTAATTTGCTCAAGGCATTTTTTTTCCCCAATTGCAAAATCCGGATGATCTTAGATGTGAATGCTTGGATTTATAGAAAAATAATGTGTGGCCTATGTATGGGAATATACTTACTCATTTACTTTCTTGGTCATACATTTTTAAAAACACATATCTGAATATATTTTGTATGTACCATTTACCACTTGAGCATAACTGTTACGTATTTATGGGTGTAACTAATCAAGTTGGTTAGAATAAATATGCTTATGATTGTGATTGTCCTGTTGCTCAGCTCAAATGGATTCTATAAATTTCCTCCTAGGATATTTTTCTTGTTTTTTAAAATATTTTCATTTATTTTAGAGAGGAAGGGAAAAGAGAGAGATAGAAACATCAATGATGAGAGAGAATCATTGGTCGGCTGCCTCCTGCACATCCATTACTGGGGATCGAGCCCACAATTCTGGGAATCGAACCCAGGACCCTTGAGTCCACAGGCCGACTCTATTCACTGAGCCAAACCAGCTAGACAAGATATTTTTCTCTTAAACCTGACCTGGAGTCACTAGCCTTCTCCAATGAAAGTCAATAGACTGATAATTATATTGAGTAGTTATAGGGATGCTGCCGTATCTCTGGACTTGCCAAGATATTGCTATAGTGACCAGTTTGGCACAAAATTATAAACAGTATCAAAGGTTGGCAATCATAGCTATTTCTGTGTTAGCAGGTTTTATTTCAGCATTATAGGAGTCCTCACCTAAAGCTCACAAGTTCCTGTAATTTCAGAGAGGAATGTTAAGGCACACAGCAGTGTCATTTTAAAGTATACTAGTATTTTCCTTAGGAAAAAAAAAATATATATGTGTATATATATGTATGTATATGTGTATATATATATACACATATATACACATATACATATATATACATATATATATATATATATATATATATATATATATTTTTTTTTTTTTTTTTCTCTTCCCAATGGGAAGAGGAGAAAGAGGTCAGAAGCAATGCATATTTCCAGGCATCTTAGCAGTTTGAATCACACCTAAAACAATTAATCTGGTCATTTGAGATTGAATCACAATTCTGTGATTTTTCATGTTTCCAGTTCAGCATTAAAAGGAAAACAGTATAACTGATATGTGGGTTATAAACAATAAATGTAAAGTAGGCTCCCTAAATTAACATTTCTAAATAAAATATGGAACAGATATTTAAAAATATACTTTAGCTGGCCGGAGTAACTCAGTGGTTGGAATGTTCTCCTGTGCACCAAAAGGTTTCCAGTTTGATTCCTAGTCAGGGAACATACCCAGGTTGCATGTTTGATCCCCTGTCTGGGTGCATATGGAAGGCAAATTATTTGGTGTTTCTCTCTCTCTCGCTCTCGCTCTCGCTCTCTCTCTCTCATCTCTATCAGCATGTCCTTGGGTGATGATTAAAAGAAAATAGTTCATAGTCTTTCCATACATATTATTTTAATATATTTTTATTGATTTCAGAGAGGAAGAGAGAGGGAGATAGAAACATCAATGATGAGAGAATCACTGATCGGCTGCTTTCTGCATTCCCCCTACTGGGGATTGAGTCCGCAAGCTTGGCATGTGCCCCTGACCGGAATTGAACCTGGGACCCTTCAGTCTGCAGGCCGATGCTCTATCCACTGAGCCAAACCAGCCAAACCTTTTCATATATTTTTCAGGAAAAAATAAATATAAATTAATGAACTATGAGGGCACTAGAAGGTCCAATAAAATGTTAGTCCAATTATCTCCTCTGGAATTCTGATTCCCATAAAAAAATTATTTTAGATTACTATGGCCCCAAAATAATATGGCAAGGACATTGGTACTTGGAATATTTTATAAGAGAACAAAAAATTCCCTATGGCCAATTACTAAAGGCAAAGAATGATCATAGCTACTCAGCTACAACGTAATAAATTACTCATAATATGTTTTTCATTAAAGTAATATTAAGGAGGCTGTTTTCAATGTGAAATGAAGAGGGTTCAACATATGATTCATTTTATTCTTAATTGTAATCACATGGCTCTAGTCTCAGGCAACATAAAGAAAATGTGCACCCAAGGGTTTGACTGTATTCTCAAAACTAAAGTATTGTGAACTGGGTCATTACTTTATTGTTTTTCCTCATTTGGAGTAGACATTTCGACTATTTAATAATAATTATGCATCTGATACTTCTCCACAAGACCTAAGGATTAAATCCTCCTGTGCTTCATTTAGCCCCCTTTAAAGTGTACATTAGTTCTTCAGAAACACTTCACCAGGATTCATTTAATTTATGTGGCAGACCCTTGAACAATATGTTTCAGAAGACTGGGAACCAGAAAGAGTCCGTGTAAACTTCGTAAACACTTCTTGGCTCAATGTAATTTGTCTGACATGGAATGCTTTCGTTTCTGACTCTCTTGTTTATTTGTTTAAAATGTCAACCTTGCATGGGTGGCTGGCTAGTATGACTGTGAGATCTCTTAACCTAAATATAAACCCTGAGTCCTTTGGTTTTCTTGAGCTGACTGAGAATTTAGGGAAAATCAAGTCACTTTGGGAAACCTAAAGGAGATTTTAGATTTGGGTGCTTTCCTCTAAATAAATACATTTCAATTTCATAGAATTTTAATTCTCCAATATTTGAAACTACAGGATAATTTAGTTAGATTTGAACTTTAAAGAATTTCCACAAATAAAACAAAACAGCCTAATTTGCACTAGGTTCCCCAATGTGACTCATTTCCTACAGTAGCTCTTCAGACTCACCATGATCATCACTTCACATTTCAAAACAAATTTGAAAGGAAGAACAAAGTTGAAAGACAATTACTACTTCATTTTAAGACATTTATAAGGCAGTATTAATCCAGACAATTTGTTATTGGTAGGAAGATAGACTAATAGATCAAACAGTAAATTCAACTTTATCCAAATTAAAACACTTATATTTAAAAGACACTGGTGAGGTAATGAAAAGCCATAGATTAGGAGGAAATATTTAAAAATCACATGTCTTTAAAAGGTCTTATAGCCCAAATGCCTAGACAATCTTCAATTCAATAATAAGAAAAGAAGCAACCCAATAAATAACTGAGCAAAATAATCAGACAGACTCTTTACCAAAGAAGATACAAGGATGGATGGAAATAAGCACACAAAAAGATTGTCAACAGCGTAACTCATTAAGGAAATGCAAATTAATACCACAATAAGTTACCACTTCAGGCCTATTGGACTTTTGGAGGGGGAATGGACATGCCTTTAAAATACATATAGTGGTGATTTTAAGGTCATACATGTTAAGATTTATCAACTTGTACACTTTAAATATAACCAATTTACTATATGTCAATTATAATTAAGTCCAGTAGAAAATTGTAAGATTTTCTATAGATGAAGATAGGCAACAGAGCTTATTATAAGGGAATCAAATAAACCTGGATTAAAACAACACCAGCATTTATTCACCATATTGCCTATGAGAAAGTTAAGAACCTTTATTTCCTCGCCCTATAAAATGGGAAAACATGTGTTTAACTAAAAGGCTTCACTTAGAATTTAAATGTGATAATGTATATAAATACTTTATATATAACACCTAGCACATATTAGATTTTCAATAAATATTAATTGCCTTCCCCGTAGTATTTGCCATCTCTAATGATCATATTGTGCCTCAAGTAAAAAACACTGGAAAAAGGCTAAGTTAAGAACTGTACAAATTATAAATTTTATTTTTCCCAGAAATGTCATAAACCACAAAGTGGATGGCACTAGGCATGTGCATGCCAGGCACCACTTAGCAGGCAAGTTTGAAAAAGCATCACTTACATTTAAAATCATACCCTGAAGGGGGAAAAAGTGTCAGAAATAGCACCCAAATAAGAAACACCCACAGGCCCTGATGAAAAGACAAGGTCTAAAACAGGTAACAGACCCTGTCCTGAACAGGAGGAATTAGGTTATAACTAGAGACAGCAATAGTGCTTCCCTACAGCCTCAGAGCTGGGGAAGTTTAAGTTCTCTTAAACTGAAAATGTGATCATAAGCACTGGAATGAAAAATGGCTGAGTCAGTGATTTTGGCAAAGTTAACAACAGAAGTAGATCAACTGAAAATTCAGTCCAGCCCATGATATAAGGGTAGATCATTAAAATATCAGGGAGAAAAGTGACCAAACTTTTTGACACTAAGAATTTGACTTAATTAAGATCATGTAAAGACAAAGCCACCATCTATGATACATGCACTAGCATCTTTAGAACTAATCATTACCTTTAGTTACTCAGCAAATTCAATTTAATATAATATTATTTTTTTAGAGAGGGTGGATGGGAGGAAGGGATGAGAGAGAGAGAGAGAGAGAGAGAGAGAGAGAGAGAGAGAGAGAGAGAGAGAGAGAGAGAGAGAGAGAGAGAGAGAGAGAGGAGAGAGAGAGAGAAACATCTATGTGAGAGAAACACATCAATTGGTTGCCTCCAGCACAAGGCCAGACATGCAGACCTGGGCCTGGGATGGAACCTGCAACCTAGGTATGTTTAATAGATTATGAAAGAATTTTCATTATACAAACCTTTAAAATATATACCAAAATAATTAATAATTGAAAGTAACTCTCCAGACTGCTATGATGAAAAAAAATCATATAAGAATAAAGATAAGTCCCTATATCATTTTATGTAAAAAATAAGTTTCCACATCAGTTTATATAATGGAAGTTTGTCTTTAAAAAAGAGCATATTAGATTTTGGAAATAACATAATTCTCCAAAACACAATCTAGGTGATCATCATTTATAGGAACCCTATAATAAATTATGCTTTATAATACTAATACTTTTTAAAGAACATAATCACCCCTGAATTGTCTTTTGTTAATCTATATTTCTATATTATTGAATTAATTCATATAATACTTTAAAAATTATAAACACCTTCTTCATTATCTTATTTAATCAATTTTGCTTTGGGAAAGGTAAAATGTGAAAAATATGCAAAATAACTTTTTAAAATTAAACAGTAATATGAACAACCAGATTAAAAAGTGAACTAAAGACATTTTCAAAACCTCACCAAAGAAGATGTACAGATAGAAAATTAGTATATGAAAAGATGCTCCACAAAATATGTCACCAGGGAAATGCAAATTAAACAATAATGAGATACCACACCACACCAGCAGAATGGCCAAAATCCAGAACAAGGACAACACCAAATGTTGGCAAGGATGTGGAGCAACAGGAGTTCCCATTTATTGCTGGTGGGAATGAAAAATAATGCATTTGCTTTGGAGGACAGTTGAAGTGTTTTCTTACAAAACTAATATGTCATTCTGAAAGAGGCAAAACTCTGGAGACAGTGAAATGATAAGTGTTTGGCATAAATTAACGAGAAGGAGGGATGAATAGGTAGAGCAAAGAGGCTATTTAGGGCAGAGAAACAATGCTATATGATACTGTAGTTGTGGATATCCTATATAATAAAAGCATAATATGCTAAGTGTCTGATCGCTCGACCAGTCGCTATGATGCGCACTGACCACCAAGGGCAGATGCTCCAACCGGTAGGTTAGCTTGCTGCTGGGGTCTGGCCAATCAGGAATGGGCAAGAGGGCTGGACACGCCCTAGAGCCCTCCTGCAATCCCTTCCCCAGCCAGCTGGCCCTGATCGGGACTGGGCAAGATGGCCCCAATAGGCCCCGATCGCTGGCCAGGCCGAGGGACCCCTCCTGTGCACAAATTCGTGCACCAGGCCTCTAGTATGTTATATCCCCATAGAATGTACAATGCCATGAGTAAACCCTGCTGTAAATTATGGACTCTGGGTGATAATATTGTGTCAATGTGTATTTATCAACTATAACAAATGTATAACTGGTATGGGTCCTGGTAATAGGGGAGGCCCTGCATGTGTGGGAGCAGGGGTATAAATAAAAGGCTATTTCTTTAGAGGAGTTTTAATTTCAGAGCAAAATTGAGTGGAAGATACAGAGATATCCCACATACCCCTGCTCCCACACATGTACGACTCCCCTATCAAACAAAAATGGGCAAAGGACCTAAATAGACACCTCTCCAAAGTGGACATTCAGGATGGTCAATAGACACATGGAAAGATGCTCAACATCATTAATCATCAGAGAAATGCAAATGTAAAAGCACAATGAGATATCCCCTCACACCTATTAGAATGGCTATCATCGATAAGTCAACAAATAGTAAATGTGGCGAAGATGTGGAGAAAAGGGAACCCTCATGTACTGTTGGCTGGAATGAAAATTGGTGATGACACTGTGGAAAACAGTATGGAGGTTCCTCAAAAAAAAAAAAAAAAAATTAAAAATGAGCCCTTGCTGGTGTGGCCCAGGTGGTTGGGTGTAGTCCCACGCCCCGAAAGATTGCCAGTTCAATTCTCCATCAGGGCACATGCCTGGGTTTCAGGCTCGATCCCAGGTGGGGGTCAGGTGGTCATTATTTACATGTATGTTTCTCTGTTCTCTCCCCATATCCCTTCCTTTCTAAAAATCAATTAAATATTAAATATGACCCAAGGATTCCACTTTTGAGTATATATCCAAACAAATACAAAATACTAATTCAAAAAGATATATGCACACCTATGTTCATTGCAGCATTGTTTACAGTAGCCAAGATATGTAAGCAACCCAAATGACTAATAGATGTGTGGATAAAAAAGCAGTGCTATATAAGTACAATGGAATACCACTCAGCCATAACAAAGAATGAAATCTCTTGCGACAATATGGATGGACCTGGATGGTAGTATGCTTGTGAAATAAGTCAGACAGAGAAAGACAAATACCATATGATTTACTTATATGCAGAATCTAATGGGCAAAATAAAACAGAAACGGACTTATAGATGCAGAGAATAAACTGATGGTTGGCAGAGGGGCAGGAAATTGGGGACTGGGTGAAAAAGGTGAAGGGATTAAAAAGTACAAACTTGTACTTACAAAATAGTAGTTGGAATGTAAAGTTCAGCATAGAGAATATAGTCAGTAGTCCTATATAATAAAGATGTAATATGCAAATGGTCATAATGCCGTGAAGCATAACAACCAACCATGTAACAACCTGATCACGGATCAGCAGGAGGATGGGCAGCGAGCTGCATGCCTACAAGCGGGCAGCAGAGAGCTACAGGAGGGGGCAGGGCGGCAAGCTATGGGGGAGGCGGGAGGGCAGGGGGAGCTACAGGAGGGAAAGGCCGTGGGCGTAGAGCTACTGGAGAGCAGCAGTGAGTTACTGGCGAGCTACTGGCGCATGGATTCGTGCACAGGGCTACTAGTATTTTAATAACCACGTATGTTGCCAACTGGGTACTTGAATTATTGGGGGAATTACTTTATAAATACAAAACTGTTTAACCACTATGCTGTACATCTGAAACTCCATATAAAATCCTATTGAATGTCACTGCAACTGAAAATAAAATTAACCCTTTGCACTCGCTTGCTTTTTTCTCGATTCCTTTATTCTAATGCTAACCATGTTGAGTCACACTCGACATCCAAGTGCAAAAGGTTAAAACAATAATAAAAATAGTATCTATTTTATTAAAAAATAAAATGTTGACTTTTGAGGTAATTATATATATAAGCAGATCTCTGTAAATTAATTTGACTAGTAATGAAACCCTCTCGAGATGTAAGAAAAAAAAAGTACAGATTATATTAAAGTGTGAAAAGTACAAAGGGATACCCTGTAATATAGGTAACAAAACAAATATGTATATAAATATAAAAATCAATGAATTTATGTATACTTACAAGCCTATTTACTTGGTATGTGAAGGAGTAAAGTTTAAAAGCATATTTCAGTAGCTAATAGGGATATTGACACTTTCTGAGTTTGGGAAATTAAATATCAGTGGTTTGCTACTCATCTAATGAGAAAATGGCCTCGTGTCACATTTTCCTAGGTGGTTTAGCAGAAATATGTCTACCTAAAGGGAGAGTAGAATTCTTGAGTATAATATGCTTCAGTGGAAACTTGTTTTCCCTGCACTAGCAAAATTAAAGATGTTCTTTACAGAAATGCTGGAAAATACACTTTCCCTCTTGCAGGAAATTGATACTCTACCTACAGCAGAAGGATGTACTCTTTCTTATAGGAGTCTGTCCAGTGTTATAGACAATTTGCCTTATATATTCCTCCCTTGATGATAGTCAATACCAGTATGCTTGGAACATTCTCCGGGTATGGTACAATCTATGGCCAGATTTTTGTTTTTTCTTCTCTCTCTAAGTAAACCTAACTAAATAAAACAGTATTGATCCTGTGACTTTACCTCATTAATAACACATTCTAAACAGGTAAATTAAGTGAGTCAAATACAGTAATTCAAAACATAGGCTGGAGGGGAAAAGGGTTCTTCACATTAATGGTTAGTAAACCCAGCCCCTATTCCTAGCACAATGACCAAATGTGGGGATTATTCTACAAAATGGACAGCTTAAGGTTTACCTGCATATCTAATATGAAATAATTTATTCAGTGACTTCTACCTGCACTCACTCATATCAGTATTAATATTTGCAAGAATTGCTTATCAGTCCATAAAGACTCTCCTCCATGAAGATGATACACTTTAGCAAACTTATTTTTTCTGAATCTTTAGAAAAATAATTTGATGAAAAATATTACACTATTCTAACACAGTTTGCTTTCCTTTTATAGTAAATTATATTGTGAGAAAAAGGATATATATATATGTATATATGTATGTATATAAATTTAATTGAATATGTAGTTAATGCATTTTAATAGCTTATATAAAATGTTTTGATTTAACAAGAATTTGTCAAAAAGTGCTGAATTAAGATATTACTGGAGATACATAACAAGTATATAAATATATACATAATTTATATATTTAGTAAATCTAGTTTGGAGCCTTTATTATCTCTGAAAATATCTTTTTAATTTTTTATTTATGTACTGCCTTCCATCCTTCAATGGACTAAATAGTCCAAGGAAGCAGAAATTATTTCTTTAACAACTGGTGTATTCCAAGTTCTTGGGGTGTGTCCAGCACATATTGAGAACAAAAGAATAAATGTTACTTACATTTGCCTAAATACAACAAAAAAGAATGGATATAAATCCTTTGAACTTGAATGTGAATATATTATTTAGGTTTTAAGTTTTTCCCTTCTGTATTTTATCTATTTTAAATGATTGTATAAATCAAGGAAAAGTAAATTATTATATACCTTAGAGAGAAGTGCTTCAGTAAATTCAAAATTGGTAAACATTCCCCAAGACTGTGATTTAATGCAGTTACTGCCCTGCAGGTAGCTTTTAATGGTTTCCATTTTCTATGACAATGGAAGATCATCAATTTACTATTTAAATATTCCTTTCTAATCACTTAAACATAGTTTCCAGGTCCGATTCAAGGTGTGTGTGTGTGCATGCATGCGCACAAACATTTAGAAAAATTTTCAGATTTAATAGAAATGTATGTGTGTGTGTATATATATATATATATATGCATATATATATATATATATACATTTATATAATTTAAGCTAAGAGTCCTTGTTTTTAATTATTTCTTTTGTTATGATATTTACATTGTATATTCACATGTTTAAATATTTTAAAGTGATTTAATAAAAGCAGAGGATTGAACTGTGTTTCTTGCAAAAATGTAGGAAATTGGGCATTGATACACAGTGTAAACAGCTTTTGTTAAATCTTATTGAACACATAATTGAAATTGTTTCAGTGTGCATGCCCTGCATGTGAATATTATTACGTTGTTGGCTTGTTTTGATAAATAATCTTATGTAATAGAAAAAATATGAAATAATTTCTATGTTTAGTTTATTTTAGCCATCTAAATGCTTTAAAACACATTATGGATTTAGTAATCTCTAGAATGTTATTTTATGAAGTGAAACCAGAGCAAAAAAGGAAAGACACTACTGAAAATATTTTCCTCATTTAGCAATTTGAATTGTGACAAAACTTTGCTAGTATGAATTAGAAGCTCTACTTATAAATTTCTAATAGATATGGCTGTCAAATTAACTATACACAGGCAAAGGTGAACTATACTGGAAATTTACACTGATCATGGTTATTATTTTTTACCTTATACATCAAAAATTGATGGTGTTCTCTAGAAGATTCTCTAACCTCCCCAGGGATGGCTAAAATTACAAAGTTATGTAGCATTCTTATTAAAAGCAAAGGTAAAAGAGAGAGACCATAAAATATCATTTGCTGTTACATAAAACAATGTTTAATGGTTATCAAATGAATAATGGTTCTCAAGCCAATAATAACACCAAAAAGTGAAAAAGAAATGAATAAAGAATATGTTTCAATGTGTAAAGTATAGAAAACAATACCAAGATCTGGGTAATTTCTGAAGAAACAGCATTATGCTGAAGCACACATTTTGAAATTAGAAATACTCTACTGGCAGGAATAACCTCATAAATTAGGCATAACAAGAAAGTAAGGATAAAATCTAGATAGTTCATGGGAGGATGTGTAAATATGCATGCTATTATTCACTGTGGAAGGAGAAAAGTAAGTCAAACTTCAAACTTTTCAGTGGTTTATAGTGTGGCAAGTATGAGAAACGTGTACAGATTACACAGGTAACAAAAGCTATTCATCTTGTGGTAAGAGAAGAAGGATATTGACACATAGCTTTTGTATCTCTATTTTCTCCCATCAAAATACCAGAGTACCTTTAGAGAACAAAGAATTTCCATTTCCAGCCAAGACAAATTGATAGATGTTGGAATTCCCCTCTCCCCTCAACCCCACATACACACCTCTGCTCTTAAAAAGTGAGAAAACTGGGCTAAGTATAAAGGAACCTGTTTCTTTCTTTTTTTTTTTTTTCATAATTTGAACTATAGGCAATGTATGAGAGTGATCCCTAAGAGAAGGGGATAAAAGGAGCCCAACAATTGCCTCACTTTCTTCCTAAAGAGAGTTTCCAGGTTGCATCATAGGAAGATAGTGAGGCAAAGCATTGAAGTTTCTCTAAGTTGCACAGAACAAACTTGGAGCCCAGGGAGACTAATGTGGCTAGTGTTCACAAGGCAGACTATTGTAATAACCCCAAAAAATATTGAAAAAGAGAGTTCCTGAGATCTGAGGAAGATTACCTTTGACATTAAAATGAGTACTGGTTAGCACATATGTATGAGGAAACTAACTGAGACAGTAAGTGAATCTGCAAAAAATAGGCATCGGGAACAATTCCTAGAGCCCACACAGGGCTGTTAATTTGTGTTCCCACCAACCACACTGGAGAAGTCTCATATTACACGAAACACTGGGAGATGATCTGAAGGGTAAACCTTATTTAGTGGGACAAGATTTGCCCTAGACCACAAGTTGCTCTGATCCCTCCTAACAAAACTTAAATGCTAAACTCAAGAGGAAGAAACTGTTTCCCAGTAACCTACGTTTGTCCCAGAATACTACTCAACTACATGAATGGGGATAATAATGAATAATGCATTTTTTAAAACTCAAACAACGAGCTAAAATACACAATGTCTGGTATCCAATAAAAATTACCAGTCATGCAAAGAAGTAGGGAAATTTGACTTATAATAAGAATAAGATTAAATCCATGGAAATAGACTGCAAAATTACACACCTAATACAATTAGTAGACAAAGACATTAAACAGTAGTTATAAATCTATTACTTCTCCATATGTTCATTAATTATAAGGAAGATTAAGTATGCTAAATAAATAAAAGAATAATTTAAAGATAATCCAATTAAACCTCTAGAGATAAAAAATGCAGTGTTTGTATTGAAAAATTAATAGAATATCAGACACTATAGAAAAGATTAGTGAACATGAAGACTCAGCAAAAAAATATTCAACTAAAACACGGAAAAAGAAAGAAAAGAAATTGAAGTAAATGAGAGAACCATCAGTGATCTACAATATACAAGCTGGGGCAAAGTTAGGATTACTGTTGTTCATATGGAAAATAGTATAGTAATCCTATCTAATAAAAGAGTAATATGCAAATTGACCATCCCTCCAACACACAAGATGGCTGCCCCCATGTGGTCAAAGATGGCTGCCCCCATGTGGACACAAGATGGCCGCCACAAGATGGCCAGCGGGGGAGGACAGTTGGGAGGGACCAGGCCTACAAGGGAGGGCAGTTGTGGGCAATCAGGCCTGCAGGGGAGGGCAGTTAGGGATGACCAGGCCTGCAGGGGAGGGCATTTAGGGGGCAAACAGGCTGGCAGGGGAGCAGTTAGGCATCATTCAGGCTGGCAGGGGAGTGGTTATGGGATGATCAGGCTGGCAGGCAGAAGCAGTTAGGGGAAATCAGGAAGGCAGGCAGGCGAGCAGTTGGGAGCCAGCAGTCCTGGATTGTGAGAGGGATGTCTGACTGTCCATTTGGGCCCAATCCTACTGGGATGGGGCCTAAATGGGCAATCAGACATCCCTCGAGTGGTCCCAGATTGGAGAGGGTGCAGGCTTGGCTGAGGGACACACCCCCATGCTCGAATTTTGTGCACTGGGCCTCTAGTAACTAATAATACAAGAATAAAATCTGTGTCAGGTACTCAAAAATCTAAATATAATTTTGCCCACCCTGTATGTGTAATTAGAGTAGAAAAAAAAAAGGAGAGTGTGAAGGGGCAAAGAATATGTAAAATAGTAGTAGAATTTTTTTTTCTAAATTTAACAAACACAAGTCAATAAACCCCAATAGAATAAATACAAAGTAAACATATCAAGTTGCTTCATAAACAAATTGCTCAAGACTGGCTGGCATGGCTCGGTGGTTGAGCATAGACTTATGAGCCAAGAGATCACAGTTCAATTCCTGTTCAGGGCATGTGGCTGGGTTGTGGGCTTGATACCCAGTGTGGGGCGTGCAGGAGGCAGCAGATCAATGATTCTCTCTCATCACTGATATTTCCAAAATCTCTCTCTCCCTCTGACTTCCTCTCTGAGATCAATAAAAATATATGTTAAAAAACCCCACAAATTTCTCAAATGAGTGATTAAAGAGAAAATTCTGAAAAGTAGCCAGGGAACAAGCCCTCACTGTCAAAATGAAGATAAGTGTCCTAACAGGGTTTGAAATGAGGTCCCAAAATTAAATAGCTGAAGAAGAATGCACAGTGCCCGACTGTACCTTGTCCTTTGGGTAAAGATAAATAATGGTCACCCAAGTATATCCTTTAATTAAATTACTTTGGCAAATATACCATTGACCTAGGATAGCAGGATCTACAGAAAGTGATAAATTTTAGAGACCCATATTTCTCTCTAAAATTTTTAATTGAGCTAGAGATAGTGAGCTTTAAAGAGCAAACAATATAATCGTGAATTTTCACCCTACAACATTAGCACCTGTTAATATTTTTATGATTGACCAACTTCATGCTATGCATTCATGCACCTCACTAGCAATACTTAAACTCTTGGAGAATATTCACATTTTTTTACTCCTCTAAATATCTCTAATACCTAGTTCATAGCCGGGTATAGCAAATGATTTTTTGTTTTGTTTATAAATACACAATTTTATTTGCTATGATTTATAGCAAATTATTTTTAAATGTTGTTTCAAGAGAGATGTTAATTTTGTACTTGAAGTGAATATAAAAACAATGCCTAACATACACTGAGTGCTAAAAGAGTGCTTGTCCCTTTCCTATTTAAACCTCATCATAATTTTTTTGGTTACACATGCATAGAGTAAGTAGTTAAATAACTTGCTCAAGGTCATGTGGTTTGTGAATAGTGGAGATTCAAATGCTAATAGGCTGGCACAAAGCTCTTAACCAGTGTGGTATGAGACTTCTCAGGCAAGAGAGCAGGAAATGTTCATAAAAAAATTCCCATTGCAAAAGTTCGCTAAAATACTGCATCTTCTGTGTTGGATGCTGAAAAATCCTAAAGGATATTTTAATGGGGGTAAATATAGAGCCTTAACATCTGCTATCCAGTAGTTTGGCAACAAACCTATCAAAAGCAGAGGCTGATGTATGTTCAGAGACATTACATTATAAGTGAAATCTGCTTCCTAAGGTAGAAAATGTTTCTGTAGGCAACAGAGCAGTTCTGTAAACCCAACAATTTGAGATGAGTTGGGAAAGGCCAAAAGTATGAGGTAGAGGGCAACTTTAGGGTTTATGCTGCCTACTCATTTGATAAGAAAGGAGGACCTTTTGGTGTTTGAAAGTTATCAATACATATTTGGTAAATGGATAGGTATATTTTCTCTTCACAATTATTTTATTTTTACTCGACAACTTTACATCCTTCTGTTACAATAATATCTAGTTAGAATGGTTTTCTAATTACATCAATAAGTGCCCTTCCTGACTTTGGATCCAGTGTGGAAACCCAGAAGCCTACATTGCTTCAAAAATTAAAGTGAAGAATTTCACAAATAAACTTTCATCATTTCTGTCATTTTTATAGAATCTAATCTCGTGAAGGAGAATATTGCAGCTAAATGACTGACAGGGAAAGTGTCTTTTTTAATTGGCACCGGGCAATTTATCAGATTCTGTTGTCAGGGACACTCCATTAGGCTGTGAGAAAGTGATTGGTGGGATAACATTCAATTGAAAATCTCTGTGGATGATAGTTCATGCCACCATTACATCAACTTAATGAATGAGGCCCAATAGCGTCCTCCTCTTCCTAGAAAGAACACATCCATCATGGAACAAAAGAGTCCCCGGTGCCAATGAGATGTCATGTTTTTTTCTTCTTAGTCTGTGCGAGGACAAAAAGATTTCAGAGTCTAAACTGTGGAAAGTACCGACATCCTCATCCCATGGAAAATAATTGCCTGGACCATCACAGCTCATTACTTTTCCTATATCTATGAGATTATCTGCATGTCTATTATCTACCTTAGGCAAATACAAAACTTGTTTCATGTCTTTTTCTTGGAATACATGAACAAACTCCTGATAGTGAGGCTTAAAAACCTATATAAACTTTTAATTGGTGTCATTGCTATGCCTCTTAGCATAGCACCTGAATGTATCCAGTAAAATCTTGGAAATATAATAATCAGTCAAAATTATCAAAGATATTTCCTACCATTTTTAGAAACTTTCATATCTTGTTCTCACACTTCTAAGAGAAAAAAGGGGTGATAGGGGGATAGGTGGAATTTCCTTTCCATCATTTTTATTTTATTTCTCCTTTTTTTTTTTTTACTTTTCCATTGCACCTTGATTTTTTTTTCTTCTTCTTCTTCATCTCCTTCACAGTGTAAAATAAAACTTATAACAGATTATGTGGCCTGAATGTGAATGGCCTGAATTGGAGCTAACATTTCAAATCTTAATTGGGGGAGACTGACCACCACAAAAAGGGTGTGTTTCAGTATGCTTTATTTCAGAAAAAAAAGTCATTTATTTATGCTTTATATTGGTGTCTTGATCTGTCTCAGAAGCATTCTTTCAACTCCTGCACTCCATATCACATGTTTTACGTAGTAAGCAGTTTTACTCAATACACCATCTGTTTTTATCAACATTTAACTACACAGATGTGTACAATTGATGTGAAAAAGTTCATAATCAAATTATTTTATATCAGTGTCACCTATTGATACCAATCAATATTACTTTGATGTTTACTTTTTCTTTTGTTTTAATCTTTAAATATTTTTAATCCTCACCCAAGTGTATGTTTTTTATTGATTTTAGAGAGAGAGGAAAGGAGGGAGGGTGAGAGGGGGAGAGAGAGAGAAGAGAGAGAGAAATGTAGATGAGAGAGAAGCTCCAACCAACTGAGCTACCCAGCCAAGATTAATCTTTAAATATTCTATTGATATTACTATTATCTTCATTCAAATTTCATGAAATTCAAATTAATCGGACAGTGATATCAATATAAAAGATGTTCAAAACTAAAATTCATGTATTCTATATTTCTATATTGTATTTAGACTTATTTTGATAGCAACTATTCAGTACTAGAAAGAAAACCAGATTTAAAAATATGTTTTTAATCTTTCTGGCAGGAATGGTTCTACCTAGGATGGCTCAAGGTTATTTTTTTCTGTATTTCATTTTACTTATTTTTATTTATTTTTTTTTATTTTTACTGCTGGTAAGCTATTCTGTCAAGAATCAGAGTTTAATGAAAAATAAACACCACCAGTGGAGTCTTGCCAGAAAAGTTGATGTTACAATTTCTTAGAATTGATGTAAGCTAGTGTTATTCAAGCCAAGGTGATATTTTTTTGCTTCTTATCTTTTTTTTTTTTCCATTCTCTATTCTCACAGTACAAATATAGTCACATATTCAAAGTAGAAATTTCAGGTTCAGATAAAATACATTAAAAGGAAATGTTATGAATTTCTGCTGGGCTCATTTAATTATAATAAACAGCATTCTTTTTAATTAATATTGCTTCCAAATGTTTTATTCCCTCAAATGACAGCATGGAAAACCTTTATCGATAATATACTGTATTTCTATCTAATAATTTTAGGAACTTAAAATTACAGAAGGTACAATTAATTACAATCTAAAATATATCATACTGAGTGCAGATTTCAAGCACATATAATCTTCTCAAATAATTCCAACCATTCCAAGTGGTAATTTCCCTTGCCTGAAGGACTGGCTTGCCTGATATTTTTTTCTACATTGGCCATTACCATTTGACACATTAAGGAGAAAACATTGAATGGACTAAAACAGGGCTTGGCAATCCATAGCCCGCCATTCAGTTCCTGGCAGCCATCTATTTTATTTCTCTCAAGCTTTATTGAGGTATAATTGTTCTATCACATTGTATAAGTTTAAGGTGTAGGTATTGCTTAACACCTACATTACCTTAGATAATGACCTTTTCTTCTTTTAATTCTTGGTGAAAATATTTAAGATCTAAATTCTTAGCAACTTTCAAGTATATAATACAGGACTGTTAACTATAGTCACCATGATGTATATGAGATTCCAGAAGGTACTCATTTATAACTGCAAGTTGTTATTATTTTGTACCCTTTGATCACCATCTCCCTACATTCCCCTACTATCTTTATTTCTCCTGTTAGAGGTTTCCTCAGGTGATTGTTGGCTATCTGCTCATATTTATAAATGAGTCTGAAAAGCTAATGAAAGTTTTATGCATATGGGTGAGACTAGTAAGCTAATGGTGGTTTTGTTAGAGGAATTCCAATATCATACCTAATAAAATGGTAATATGCAAATTACCATCACTCCGCTACGCCCACGATTGGGCCGGCTGGAAGCGCGGGGGGCAGGACTCAGGGTGGCCGATTGGCTGGCGGTAGGAGTGGGGGGCGGGGACTCGCGAGTCCCCTGACCCCCGCTCCTCCCACCGGCTTAAACGGCCGGCGCTGTGGAAGACGCTGGTGGCGGAACTCGGGGTGGCCGATTGCATGGCTGCTGGCACCAGTTTTCCGCCAGCAGCAGTTTTCCTCTGGCCACCTGCCCGATCGGAGAGCCTCCCGATCAGAGTTCCTCTCGGGGTGGCCGATCGTGCTGGCAGGAGGTGCTCTGATCAGCGGGTGGCCAGAGGAAAACTGCTGCTGGCAGATAACTGGTGCCAGCAGCCAGGTGAAGGAAAAGTCTATTGCACGAAACTTCTATATAATAAAAGCCTAAGAAACTGTTAGGGTGGAATGACCAGAATGACCTGTCACTATGATGTGCACTGACCACCAGGGGGCAGACGCTCAATGCAGGAGCTGCCCCCTGGTGGTCAGTGTGCTCCCAAAGGGGGCGTGCCGCTCAGCCAGAAGCCAGGCTCATGGCTGGCAAGCACAGCCTCAGTGCTAAGGAAGGAGCAGCAAGCTGAGTGGTAAGGAGCAGTGAATAGGCAGGCTGTAAGGAGCAAGGGGTCCTGGATATGAGAGGGTGCGGGCCGGGTTGAGGGACCCCCCACCACCACCCCCCAGTGCACAAATTTTGTGCACTCAGCCTCTACTTGGTATATAATGTCTTTCCTCTTGATCTAGTCAGATTCTCCAGAAAAGAATCCTTCAACCTCCCACTTGAATTCCAACAATTTGTGATTTGGGGGGAAATGTGCCTGAGCATCACAATGTTTAATATAAATACTTTTATTTAATTCTTCACTTTCAAATGGGCCTTATTTTCTTGATTAATATAGTCTCCATTTCACAGTTCTCTGGTCTTATACTAGGAACAAAGAGGAAGAGTGCTGTAAAATGAAGGTTTATGTCCTTCCAGAAGTTGTATGTTGACACCTAATCCTCAATGTGATGTATTAGGAAATGGGTCCTTTGATAAGTGACTAGGTTCTGAAGTTAGAGCCCTCATGAATGGGATTAGTGTCCAAAGAAAGATATCCCAAAGATTTCCCCTGTCCCTTTCACCATGTGAGGACAAATCGAAAACATGGCCATCTAGGAATCACAAAGTTGGCGCTCACCACACCGAATCTGCTGGTGCCTTGGTCTTGGACTTTCAAGCCTCCAGGACTGTAAGAAATAAAGTTATGTTGTTTATAAGGCACCCAGTATGGTGTTTTTCAAAACAATCCAAAGTGACTAAGATATAGAATTACTCTCTGTTCAAAGTGGGAGAAGAGGTATTTAGGCAGTGCTTTTCTTCTTAAAATCATGTACCAAGCACATAGCTTCATTGTCATCTTTATCCCTGAATCATTCAGGACATCCTGATGTCAGCAATTACTACCAACTTTCAGGATTCTGCAGGGAAAATTGGGTAATTTATTGCTGTCAAATAGTTGTCTCAGGATTCAGTGTTTTTTTTTTGTTTTTCAGGTCTGATTTCTAGCTCTTGCTTTTTTAAATTTTGTTTTTCTTTTATGTGGTCTCCTATCCTAGTATTTTCCCTTTGTTTTGTATACCTTTATAATACTTAAGTATTGAATGAAAATATCCATGTATTTGGAGCAATGGGTGTGGTGTTTGTTTTTTTCCAGATTTTTTGAGGTATAATTTTTGAGGTATAAAACTTGTATGTATTTAAGGTGAACAATTTGGTATTTTAATATATGTATGCATTGTGAAATGCTGACCACAATCAAGGTAATTATCATTTTTATCAAATCGTTAACATTTTATTTCTTTTTCTGGTGAGAATATTGAAGGTCTATCTGCTGTCTTAGCAAATTTCAAGTATACCATGCAGTTTTGTTAACTGTAGTCACCATGCTATGCGTTAGATCTCCAGAGCTTGTTTAGCATGCAGAGCTGAAACTTGTGCACTTTGACCAGCATCTTCTTATCACCCCACCCTCACCCAGACCCTGGAAACCAGCATTCTAACCTGTGCTTCTATCACTGACTATTTTAGATTTCATGTATCACTGACACCATGCAGCATTTGTCTTTCTGTGACAGAAATGTCTTTTAAAATATGACTTCATAACATTATCCTATTGAATGTTAAAATCTTTCTTTTTGTCCCACCCTCTTTTATTTCCAAAGTCTCAGCCTCTATTACCTCTTTAAAGAAAAACAATTACAGTGTTGCAGGATTAATCTCGAGTACACCAAGGAATCATTTAGACACATCTATCTTCCACTTATATACTACATATGTGGCATGAGCATGATGCTTAAAGTGGGGAAAGCTTGGCTTGTTGTTGACTTGTGCAATTAGATTAATAATATCTGCTACTTATTATTGTCCTGGAGATAAAATTACATAATTTTATCAATTCCCCACCCAACCGGGTATTTGCCCCTGATATGTTTAATTCCATGTTGATTAGAGATTGAAGTCTGTCCTTTCAACTTTATTCCCACACAAAGTATGTAAAATCTGACTCTCTGTTTTTGGACTTCCAAAGTTAAAGGACAGTTTGAGGGTGTGTTATTCACAGATGCTGCATCAGCAGGAGGTACAGACTCAAAATTAATTTGGTGCTGATCCTCTGTATAGTACATGAACCTCACCACAGGTGGCTCTTCTTCTTCCCATATCAGAAGTTTGGCTCCCTCCTTACCTTGTTCATGTTTCCCCATGCCTCTGTCTATCATAGTTTAAATTTTTTTAAAAAAGTACTTCTAAGAGTAAATATATTTAATGATTTCTCCTGACAAATATTTAGCTGTTTTTGTGTTTATTTATGTTTTTATTTAACTATGAGGTAGTTTTAATTAACAATAATAGATCAGATAGAAAATAATCTATATAATAAAAACCTAAGCGACCATTACTGCAGAATGACCAGAACGACCAGTCGCTATGATGCACACTGACCACCAGGGGGCAGATGCTCGACACAGGAGCTGCCCCCAGGTCAGTGTGCTTCCACAGAGGAGCGCCGTTAAGCCAGAAGCCAGGCTCACAGCTGGCGAGCACAGCAGCAGTTGTGGGAGCCTCTCCCGTCTCTGTGGCAGCGCTGAGGAGCAGCGAGCCAAGTGGTAAGGAACAGCAAGCAGGAAGGCAGTAAGGAGCAAGGGGTCGTGGCCTGCAAGAGGGTGAAAGCCAGGCTGAGGGACTCCCCGCCCCCCCCCCCCCCAGTGCACGGATTTTGTGCACCGGGCCTCTAGTATGCATATAAAGGCTAATTAGTGTGATGTAACAATACTACATTTACAAATTGCTCAATAGAATATCTGACCTACAGTGTGCACTCTAGAAATTTCTGGGTTTTGCCCCACATGCTTATTTTAAAATGATTGTACTTATAATAATTATACTAGTATTGTTAGTTAATATGGACTGAAGGACTTCTAATACACTTTTCTGCTTAATACTCAGAGTCACCCTTATAAAGGGTGTCTTATTTTTTTTTCCATTTTCTGAATCTGAAGATTAAATTATTTCGTCAGCATTATATACATTTTCACCAATTGGCAGTTTTCAATCCAACCAATTTTGAGATCCACATGTTTTATCAGTACACCAGATTTCCCCATTCTGAAGCACTTTTCTTTTTCCAATTAGGTTGGAATGCTTAACCCCCATACACCATGGTGGCTAATTAAATCATATATCTACCCACACCTCAGCAAGAACAGAAAATCACCCATGGAATGTGGGTGATGAAGAGTAGATGAATAAATGTCCCCAATGTTTTTTCAAATGTTTATTATTATCTTTTGTAATTACTCTGCTTAAATAAATGTATGATGTTGTAAAGGGGGGGTGAACGCTAATTTTTTAAAGTAAATATATAGAGATATAATGAAAAAGAGTTGAAGAAATGTCAAGGACTAGGGAACTGAGGATCATCAGTTCAAGCTGTGAGTCTTTGCCAGGGGATGGCTTTTGGGGATTAGATAACAGAGCTGGGAAGAGAAGCCTGGACTGTGGAGGGTATCTCTGAAGACAGACTTCATCATTTTGCCTTGGGTCAGTTCCAAACTGAAAGTGAAATCCACAGCTAAGACAATTATTTTGAGGAGTTATATCTTTAACCACCATTATTTAGTGAAATAGCATTGGTTTGAGCCTATACCTTATTGTCTAACGAGTATAAAATAATGTGTACTTTTGAAGTTCTATGGATTTTTAGTGGAGTGCTGGAATCTTAAATACCATTATTTCACACAACCCAAGCTATAAAACAAATCTAACCCCAGTGAAAATTCTTGTTACTTTTTTCCACGATCCCTCAAAACAAAAACACCTAAATTAGACCTATTGCTACTAGATGTAATAAAATTGAATGATGGTTTTATGTACTTTATTTGCTATGAGCCAGATGGCAAAACTTTAGAGACAAAAGATTCTGGTGTCAGGTGAGGACCTGACCCTACTTCAGTGTTCTTTGTAATGTGAAATGAAGGCCATATAAATATATAAAATATGTGTGTCAAGTCACTCTTTTAAAGTTGAAGTCTAAAACAACAAACTCCTTGAAAGTCAATTCTGTTTATATGTATGTGTATATGTGTTTGAGCTCCTAGCAGTGTAAGGAACATTTAGAGAAACTGACCAAAGAATAAATTGTCATAAACACTGTTAGTCAGTAATTGACAAGAGTTTCTCCGCAATTGCCAAAAGCCAAGAGAATGCGTGTAGCCTTTTCCACGTTACATTTTGTTAAGGGACTTGAGAGAGAAATATTCCCGGTATCTGCGATCTGAGTAAGTTACTAATAGAAATGGAACTAAGAAGCTTTTTTGTTGCCATAGCTGGTTTGGCTCAGTGGATAGAGTATGGGCCTTCAGAATGAAGGGTCCTGGGTTTGTTTCTGGTCAAGGGCACATGTCCGGGTTGCTGGCTCGATCCCCAGTGGGGGGGGGGCGGGTGCAGAAGGCAGCCGATCAATGATTCTCTCTCATCGATGTTTCTGTCTCTCCCTCTCCCTTTCTTCCCTTCCTCTCTGAAATCAATAAAAATAAATAAAAATCTTTTTTGTTAAGGTATGATAACAAGAAATTGAGAATTTGCTGCAATTAGTATACTAACATAAATAAAATAATATCGAGGCTGATACAGACCAGTGTAGATCAATATGGACCATACAATTAGCTCATTGTAGGGCTTAGAACTTCATTTAGCACTAAGAATATTGAAGCAAATAAAACATATAGTTTCCTTTTCAAGCAGGTTTTTGTTGTTAATCTTCATAGGAGGATATTTTTTCCATTGAATTTTAGAGAGAGTGAAAGGGAAAGAGAGGAGGAAGAAGAGAGAGAAAGAGAGAAACATCAATGTGAGAGAGACATATAGATCGGTTGCCTCCTGCAGGTACCCTACCTGGGGCCAAGGGTCAAAACTGCAACCCTGGTACATGCCCTTGACTGGGAATCAAACCTGCAACTCTTCAGTGTGTGGGGCAATGCACTAACCACGGAGCAACAGCAGCCAGGGCTTGCTCCTTTTTCTAACAATGGATAGGGTAGTTCCAGCTTCCCCTCTCCTGGCATTGTGAAGTGATGCTCATGTGTGTTAGCCCATAACTGTGAGCATAGCCAAATTGGCTGTAACTTCAAATAATTAGTTTAGGGATGGGCTATGGACTGAATTGTGACCCTTCAAAGTGCATATGGTGAAGCCCTGACTCTCCGTATGACTACAGTTGGAAATAAGACTTTTAAGGAGGTAATTAAAAGATTAAAAGAGGTCATAAGGGTGGGATCCTAATCATTAGAACAGGTGACCATTAAAATAAGAGGGAAAAACACTAGAGCATGTTCTCTCTACTTGTGAACAGAGAAAAAACCATGGGAAGACACAGTGAGTAGGTGGCTATCTATAGGCCAAGGAAAAAGGCCTCACCTTGAACCCAAAATTAACTGACCTTGATGGCTCCTTGATCTTGGACTTCTGACCTCCAGAACTGTGAGAAAATACATTACTGGCCTTTAAGCCACCCATTCTATGGTATCTTGCTATGGAAGCCCTAGCAGACTAATACAGGCTGTATGTACCACAGCCTCTCAATAATTTATAATTTCCAAGACTATAAATATTATGTCATCTAAGGTGAAGGCAATATGATTGAAAGATAATTTTCAATATGCTGTTTTTATTGTAAAAATTAGTTGATAATAAAATGCGTTAGTTATTTGAAACAGAAAGAACCTTTCAATATACCTCAAACAGATCACATCAGTCAGGTTGAGAATAAATAACCTGGTAAATAAGAGAAACAGACAAGAAAAGTAAAAAATACAGAGAGAAATATGGCAACATATATATTAAGGCTGTCCTGATTTAGATGTCTTTTATTTCTTCTTCTTCTTGCCTAATAGTTCTGGCTAGGACTTGTAGTAGTATGTTGAATATCAGATTTTGAAGAATTTATATGAAAGAAAACATTAATATCTCATAAATTATTTATAAATAAAGTTTTGAAATGATTATGTTTTATATATGTTGTACATATACTGTATAGTTATATACACCTATATAAATAAAAGGTTCTGCATATAGTATTTAATTGTTCCTATCTTTTATTTTGTTAATGTGAATGCTAGAATATTTAATACTCATCTGTGACTCACAAATTTCTATTAGACAGTACTATTCTATAACTTCCATATTCTCAAAGGAATCACATTCTTGAAGGGGTTGAGAACGACTGCTTTGGGAAAGAATACTGAAATCATAAATCCTCTACTAGGATGAGCCTATGAGCATTTGGCTATTGATCCTTGTACTCTGTCCACTATGATCTTCAGTGATGCTTCTACCAGCACGTGCATAATATTTATATGTAGAAAGGTGATTTGATACAGCCAAGACTGAAAAAAATAGGATACTCAAAGATCAAAGTCAAAACTTAAAATTTATACTTAGAACTAATTTTCAACCTGAGCACATGTCAGAGCTCAGAAGTTAACGGATCCACATGGCTAATACCCTTTGGAAAATGAGCAACTGATTTCAGCAGGTGAGGCTGCAAAGAGGTGTGACACTTCATCTGTACAAAGCCAGCAGCTTCTCACTTTGTTAGTGATGATTTTATAATCATCAAAAGAACACACTCAACCAAAAAATCTTCTTTCTGAAAAATTTAACTTGTGTATATACATCACTTTCAAAATGCTGTTACTACAGCCTCCAGTTCTAAACAATCTGGCCAAAGAGTTGAAGAAAATGACATTTATTTTTGTAATAAATCTAACCATGGGAAGATTGCATGTAAATATATATCCTTGTTTCTAAGAACCCCTTCAGTTGTTCTTTCCCACTCTCACAGATACAACCAGTTTAGTTATCATATAAGCTTTAAGAAACAAACAGCTAGATTTAAATGTCAGCAACGTATTTAAAAAATATAATGAAAATAAAAATCATGCCTTGAAATACTAAAATTAATAATAATAAAAGTACATATCAATTTACCCTATTTTTCCATTTTAATACAACTAGTTTATATTTGACCTGTTTATTTTACCTTTGTCAGAAGTACTCCCCCTTCAGCTTTAGCCCACAAAGTTATTATATCAGCAAGTATATTACACAAATATATAAAAGTAATTTTACCAGACTATGAGATATAATTTTAGCATGTTATAATTAATCCTACCTCTGTTTAAGAGCAAGGAATGTAGAAAGTAGACTAGAAAGATGAAATTCAAAGAAAAAAAAGAGGCAATTCAGAAAGCTGACATGCATTGGTCATTAATAGTAGAATCGGAACATGTTTAAAAGCCAATCCTAGAAATATACTATCTGTTATAAAGTTGAACTACCAGTTTTCAGGACTTACACAAAAATGTGTGTAAATTATGTAAGTCTGACTAGTTTAATCTATTTTGTATGATTCAGCATATGATTAAGGAAGTCAATCTCTCTAGTTTATCATTGTCATACAGTATCAGTAAAGGAATGTTGAATAAATAATATTTTACTTTATAAAAGCTAATAAGTGATGAGAGAATGCTGAGGAGAACAAAATACATGAATTTTACAGGTTGTAAAAAGACTGTATGGAGAAGATTTTTGCCACTTATTTTTGTTATTCTTCCTAGAATATCAAATAACTATAAATCACTTTTTGGTCATTTCATTGGTTATCCTTGATTTATCCTCCAAAAATATTCCCCAGATGTTTTTGTCAGCTGGATATTTTTCTTCATAAAGGAAAACCAAAACTAAAAATTAGACCAAGAAATCTCTTCTCCAGTGGCAGTTTTGAAATAGTCAATTATTACTGCTATTTGCATGAATAATTAATTAGTTAGCAAATTAAGATATTTTGTGTTAAAATAAGAATCTTATAATTTGTTCAGAATTTTGAAAATGCTTTATTTTCTGTCTTTCTGAGTTATATAGTACAATTTGTACTGAGAAAGTCCTTCCATGGAATCAATTTTCCAATCAAACTTAAGTCTGATTGACCATCTACTGCAGAAGATGAACACATAAACTCAGCATAAGAAAGCAAAATAATTAAATCTTTCCCTTTGGATGAATGCATAAAGAAAATGTTAATTTAGCAAGTCGTCCATATGGCAGGATTAAAGAAATAGCTTTTGTATTCAACTGCTTTAGGACAGAGTTCTGGCAATTAATTATGTAAAAATGATGTCAGCAAATGACACTTCTAAATGTGGTAGCATGTGCTCTCTTTTTTTTCAACAGCAAATAATGCAGTGTGAATTCTCTGGGCAGGTGCTGATTTCTTAGAACAAATAATAACCTCTAGTTTTTGTATCACCACTACACCTGGCTAGAGCAAAGGCATTGACAATTTGATATTGATGCTTGTGAAGATATATTTGAATCTGAGTGTTATAGGTAGAACTGTCAACGTCAGTTGTCTCATAATTATAAAACCGTCCATTTGCTCAGATGAAAATTGTTCACAATTTACAGCATCTTAAAAACAGCAAATCTCTCAAGGTTGTCTTTATGAAACTGCAAAATGTTTGAAGTGACTATAGGTAGACTAGGTTTCAATTCCTACTTTAACAGCTTCCATTTTAGTGACTTTGGCCAAATTCCTTGTACCATCTGAATGCATGGTGTTGAAATAACTTTCTAGGTCCAAGAAGGGGCAGCTCCTTTCTGGGGTGCCATGTCAGCAAACTAAAACATAGATAACTTCTATGTCCCTGTAAATGTTTTGCTTGACCAGAAATGCAGTATATTCAGTCCACCAAAACAACCATGGGCCTCCTCAACCCAAACAAGGTTAACCATGATCCCAGCCAACAAAATATTTTCTATTTGTCTCATTCTTGTTCTTTATTCTTTAATGTATAAATGCTTTTTTTGCCTCCTGCCCCATTTTGCACTTATCCAAAAGGAGACTGTCCATTTCCTGAGGTCTTCACGTTTTTTTGCATTACCTGAATGGCCCTCTTCCGTCATTTTTAAACAGTTTCTGATGAGGAGGACGGGATCCGAACGCGACTGCTAATGTCCTGCAGGACCAGATGCAGCAGATGTAACGCCTGCTGACGCCTTTGAGTTTACTGTTCCTCTCGTCATTACCGATGACCAAGGGTAAGTCACTCTCGGATTTGAGCTCCGCTCCCCCGTGTGCAGCTCTCGGCTTCAGTCAAACTTTATTATATATGTACATATTGTAGAGAGTTCTGGTGTCCTAGAAAGATGCAGGAGTTAATTATATGGGGAGTCTACAGTGGGCGGCAGCCGTTAGGGCAAGTCCACAGCATAAACCATTGGGAGACGGGAAATAAATTAAGACAAAAATCTCTAACTTCAGAACATAGGAATCTTTTTATTTCTGCTTAGTGAAATACCTTCTCCCTGATATAAAGAAGCATACTGAAGATATTATATTTGAATGGGTGGGCCAGTGGTTTGATATAATTCAGGTTACAGTCACATTCTTTGAAGAATTAAAAGCAACTGTCTTGCAAAGTGAGGACTACTTACACAACCTATCTTAAAAACCCAGTATTTACAAGAACACAAAAAGCTGTGTTTTACCAATCCCAGGACCTCCCATATTCATCTCAAAAGGCGTGTAGTTACTGTAAAATTTCTGACTTTAGGAAACAAAAGTTCTTCTTGAGAAATTTATATTCTCTCCCTATGCCTGTGAGAGTTAAATGTTCTACCTCGTCTTGTTTAGGAACTGTGGGTCATCTCTTTGGAATGCAAACTTCTGGGAGGTTGTTCTTTCAGAGGGGAAAAAAAAGAGGAGTAAGGCTATTTGTAAACTGAAGGGTCCCAGGTTTGATTTCGGTCAAGGGCATGTACCTTGGTTGTGGGCACATCCCCAGTAGGAGTGTGCAGGAGGCAGCTGATTGATGTTTCTCTCTCATTGATGTTTCTGTCTATCCCTCTCCCTTCCTCTCTGTAAAAAATCAATAAAATATATTAAAATAAATGAATAAATAAATAAATTAAATAAATTAATTAATTAATTAAAATATTTACCCAGTACTATGATCTTAAAAAAAACCTAGGGCCCAGTGCATGAATTCATGCACCTTGAAAGGAACTGTGGGCCATGAGGCTGCAGTGGGCACAGGGGCGGGTCTCAGTCCATCCTTCAGGCCTCCACCCAGCCCCTCCTGCCACAGCCCCTGGTCCCCTGTCTTCCGGCAGCCCTGCTCCCACCGCCATGGCTCCCATGCACTGACGGCTCTCACCCACTGACAGCGTGGAGCAATTGGGGCCGGCGACAACAGCAGATGTGAATGACAGCTGCTGCTCTGATGGCCCCTCAGGAGCACGGGGAGGTGGAGAAGCCCTCAGGGGTGATTGGGGCTGGCAGCCACTGCTCGCACCCACTGGCAATGCCAAGTGATTGGGGCTGGAGCCAGGCACCAGCAGTGGGTGCAATTGGTGGCTCTGGTGCCGGCAGTGGGTGGGAGCAGAGCTGCCAGCAGCAGGTGCGAGCATCAGGCAGGACCGTGGTGCATGAGAGCAAAGACTTTTCAGTAACCTCCAGAGGCTTGCCCCGATGACAGTGACTGGTGTCCCACCTTGGTCTGGTGCCACTCACCTGCTGCACCATCCTGCCGTGGCCGCCGCCGCCATGTTCCACGCATGCCCCTTGGTGATCAGTGCATGTTATAGCAACCCATTGTTTGGTTGTTCGGTTCCACTGTTCAGTCTATTTGCATATTAGGGTTTTATATAGATAGATAACCAAAGATGGTATTCTCATCTATCACTATAAAAAGCCAGGCTACTCTTAAGTAATTGTTTGAAATTTAACAAATATTTTAGACAAGTTCATTATATTTATTACTAGTATACATCATAGTTTGAAACAAAGCATAAACTAATTGTAAACACATGCTTGATTTTGGTACCTCAAAATCAAGAATAAATTTTATTTCCACATCAACACATCAAAAATATCACCTTTTAAATATATGAACTCTGTTACTTCAATCAAATTAATTAAAACCTTCTGAATATCTTTATGATCTTTACACATAGAATGCTAGGTTGCATTAAAAGGATTATTTCATATTTTTACAGAATTATCTACTCTTTCAATTTTCATTAAAATTCAGTTTCTCCTCTTCATTAAAAATAAATATTTTGCTTACATCCAACTTATCCATGTTTTCTATTATAGTTCACAGCACCCACCCAATTACCCACATTTAATAGATCTAAATGAAATTAATATCTATTAAAGGTAATTCTCAACTAATTATCCTCAATGTTCTGTTCATCCTATATAATAAAAGAGTAATATGCAAATTGACCCTAACGGTAGAATGAGCAGACGACCGCTTGACCAGTCACTATGAGGTGCACTGACCACCTCTTGGTCCCTTCTCCCGGCTATCAGGCTCCAATTGCCCGATGGCGAATGGGGAACTGGGGTGTGTGCAGTAGAGGGTGGGGCCAGCTGCGGGAAGCCGGGGAAGATGGCCCTGATCGCAGGCCAGGCCTAGGGATGGTACCTGCGCATGAATTTCGTGCACCAGGCCTCTAGTTTCTAATGACACTTTTTGATTAGTCTCATAATTGCAGAGTGTTCCAAACATTATGTGGCTCTTAAGTGATATTATTAACTTTGTTGAGTATCTCCCTATTTATGGTGCAGACATCAGTACATAGGAAGACAATCAAATAAAAATTATCCAAACCTTTTGTTTTAGCAATGTTATATTCTCCTTGCATTCTATTTCATTACACATGAACACTAATGTTTTTCTCATTTTTAATTGGTTTATTTATTTGTGTTTTGTGAGTATATTACTTATTCATTTTTGGATACATGAGTCATATACTCAATTAAGACTCTATTAATGGGTTATTACCAGGCAGTATGTGTCAATAAAGAAATTATACAATGAAAGGACTCAGAGATGGCTAGAGATGGGTAAGACTGCCTAAAATTGGAATATAGTTGGTGGCGTTGAAGAGATCAGGATCCAAGGGAGTTTGGGTGGTTGTACTATGAGGGTCTCCTAATCACAGTAGGAGTTTTGGGGGTTCATTTTAGTGCACTAAATTAATGTGGTTTAATACTCCTTTCCATACTGTTTTTTCTTGAATCTCCTTCTACTCTGCCCCAATAATAACTGAATGATTCTATAGGCATATCTCTAGTTCAAATTCCAAAGGAGAATCCACTGAACCTAACTACTCTCTTTTTCTTATTTAGGCAGAGCTTTCGATTAAAGCTGATTGTCACGGGTAAACTTATATTTTGACTTGATTGCGTAAGGTGCTAACCTAGCCCTAACGATGCCAGTCTCATTTGATAGATGGTACATAGGTAATTTTCACCTACAACTGCTTTATCAGTAGGGTGTGGAAATGTATTGGTTTCCCTTAGAAAAGGGTAGTGTGATTGTAGTCATCAGGATCAACCTCTTTAAATCCGTGTTATTGAATTTGAGTCAGAGAAGAAGGTTAGGAATTAGCATGTATTTCAATGTTTGCTCAGTGTTCATCTGACCACTGGCTATTTTAAGAGTATAATGTTCCATGTATCAATGAGTGTCAATGGTGCAAAGTAGAGCAGGAATATGAACCAAAAATGCATTAATAATTATATAGGGATAGTGTGTAGTCTCAGTTTCCAGGAATGGTGTACTAGTTAGGGTTCTCCAGGAAAACAGAACCAGTAGGGAAGACTGTGTATATGTATATGACGCATATACAAGGGTGGGCAAAAGTATGTATACAGTTGTGAGTATGTGAAACACAGAGCTAATAAAGCTATTGTAATAATCATGACCTGCATGTCTTTTTCCATATGAAAAACTATAAACATACTTTTGCCTACCCCTGTATATATTTAGATGTAGATCTAGATATATAGATATAGAAATAAGGGGAGAAAGGAAAAGGGGACTAAGCAGCATATATAGGAGCAGAGATGAGCAAAAGCATTAGAATTTGGAGATATGTAGTCCTTAGCCCCATTTCCTCCTAATGGCCAGCTTTGGGTTATCCTTTTGTGTAATGTGCCATTACCCTCAGAATAAATTCTTTTTATAAACTAGTTCAAGTCTCATCTTGCTTATGTGAAACTGAAAATTTCCTAATCAGTTCAGGTAGAACAGCATCGCACCCAGCAGTAAACCTTTAACCCAGTATGGTGGCATAACCCACATTCTCAGTGCCAAAAATAACAGCAAGAGAATTTCCAAGAAGGCCCAAATGTACACACAATACTCCTGTGGAAAGGAGGCCTCTTTAGAAATGGAGCTTAATGGAATAAGACTTAGCTGCAGGCTGCCACTTCTCTTTTGTGTAAGAAATATTATATCTTCATATTAAACTGGCAGACCTGTAATTTACTAAGCAACTTTATGCTGCTTTTCTGCTATTGGGGTTTTTATTGAAATTGATTTGAAGGAAGTTATCAGTAAAAGCTTCAATATATATACTGGATTATGTTTGCTATTAGAAATAACTATTTCTGAATTTAGATTACAAATATAAGTTTGCTTAGTGACATCTTAAATATGTAGCATGATTTTATTACATACACTTTTGCACATATTTATGATTTTTAGTTTGTTAAAATAGTGGGCAATCAAAAGGCTGCAATGAAATGGGTTCCTTTTTATCCTAAAGCATTTCTACTCCACACTAAAAAGTAATAAAACTGGTTAAGTGAAAGAGAAACTGACTCCTTAAGGTTATCCTATTTTGTATAAAACACAATAATAGGTATTTAGCTGGGCTAATATAATTGTTTCAGTGGAAACTAATTAAAACCTAAGCAAAGAAAAATACTAGCTTTCCTTTGACTCTAAAGTCAACTTGCAGAGCAAAATGAGTGCTGACTATAAGCCAAGCACTATATAAAGTCAATGAAAAACATAAAGGTGACATTAACTTGTCTTCCAGCAGCACAACAGTTTTAGAGAAGAAGCAGATCAATTAGTAACCTATCAATCAATCTAACCATAAATGAATCAATGATAAGAACAAAATATTATAGGAATGAAAGTAAACTATAACACCTGAATTCAGCTGAAACCTGAATATCCTGTAGGTCATGCCTATTTCACCATAATTCTTTGTTATTCTAGTAATAGTCACCATAATTATAGGTATTCATATTTTAAAATTCATATAATATAGGCTCTTCAAGTACTTCAGTCAAAAAACTATTTTTTAAAGCTTTGGAATAAAGAAATTTCTCAACACTAAAAAATTTACACAGTATTTTATATTCCAAAAGTTTTTAAGAAAATGGTTGCATCATACATGAAAAAAACCCACTGGAAAGAGGGACTATATTGGGGAATCATGTTCTTAAATTTAAAAATTGAAGAAAACTTATCTAAGGCCTACAGTTAAGTGGAATTATTTACTTTTTTCAGCCACAAAATTTTTTCATCCTAAAATGTGGGTGATTTTCCTTGATCTTCACTTAAATGTATTTTCTTAACTTTAATTCTTCTGTCTTCTCCAATACCTAGTGTGGCAGGCAAAATAATGGCCCATCCAAAGATGTCCATGTACTTATCTCTGGAATCTATAAATATATTGCCTTAAATGGAAAAGGGACTTTGATGACTATTATCTAGGACCTTGAAAAGGGGAGATTATTTCAGGATATCCGGGTTTCCTAATATATCAAATGAGTGATAAATGTGGAACAGGAAGGCAGTAGAGTGGGTCTGAGATATGAGTGAGTCATGAGAGAGATGCACCAAGTATTACCGGTTTTGAAAATCGAGGGAGGGAGCCATGAGCCAGGATAGGCAGATGGCCTCCAGAAATTGGGATTAACCATCAGCTGACAACCATCCATAAAATGAGGCCCCAATCTTACAACCATAAGGAAATAAATGTTCTCCTAGAGCCCCCAATAAAAAACAGTCTTACCCTTGATTTTATCTTAGAGAAACCTGTGTCAGACTCCTGAACTAGAGAACTGTAGGGTGATAAATTTATGTTGTTTTAAGCTAGTGAAGTGGATATTATTATAGCATCTGTAGGAATTTGAAGTACCTCATCACTGATCCATGAAAAAAAATTTTCCTCTAAAGGTAAGTATATAATGATCAGGTTCTCCATCAAAGTCTGACAAAAACAAAGCAAAACAAACACCAAGTCAAATGATTTAAAATTGTTTTGTTAACATGAAGCAATATAGAGAGAAGGTAACTTCTTATATACAAGCTGTTTTGGCAATCTATTTGTCTACATAGCTACAAAGACTATCATGTATTAGGGAATAAATATTTATTCTTGCCTACCTATAATAATGAGTGATTGATGAGCTAAAATAAGTTCTTGAGATTCTTGAGATCTGGTAGACTGTCCACTTGTTTTTGTTTTGAGCTAAGTTTTGTTGTGTTGTTTTAGCTAAGTTTTGACCAGTCTTGGAGCCAAAGTCTTGAACAGATGGTGGACTTAGGGTGAGAGGCCATTCTGACCTCAGTAAGAAACTGGCTAAAAATTCTACTTAGCACTTTGATATTTACGCTCCCAGACTTTACCAATATTAGTCAATTGCCTTTATAATGTAAATTACAGCTTCTGACCTCCACTAGTATGATTTCTCCATCCACTAAGTCACAAACACAAAGTTGTTCTGTCTCAATCATGTTTACTAGTAAGATCTTTACAATTTTTATTCTATCAAAAGTGCCTGACTTTCTCCCCTAAGATTAGGAATAAGACAAGATGTTACCTCTCAACACTCCTATTCAACATGATGCTAGAATTACTGCTAATGCAATAAAAGCAAAGGAAATAAAAGGTATTCAAATTAGAAAGTAAGAAAGAAAACTGTCTTTGTTCATATGTGACATGACTGTCTTTGTAGAATATTTCAACGAGTCAAACATAACACAGTCATGGAACTAATAAATAATTGTAGTAAGATTGCAAGGTAAAAGGTAATATACAAAAGTAAATTGCTTTCCCATATATCAGCAATAAACAATAGAATTTGAAGTGAGAAATATGACATGATTTACATTAGCACCCAAAATTGTAATACTTATGTAGAAATCTAACAAAACATGTACAATATAAAGAAAACTATAACTCTGATGAACAAAATTTAAGTACTAAATAGAGACATTCCATATTTGTGAATAGAGACTCAATATTGTTAATATACCAATTCTTTCCAAGTTGATCTGCAAATTCAATGAAATTTTAATCAAACTTTTAGCAAGTTACTTTGTGATTATTGACATACTGACCACTATTGATGCAGAAAAGGAAAAGACTCTGAATTGGCAGCACAATTTTGAAAAAGGACAAAGAGGACTAACACCATTTGACTATGAGGCTTATTATAAGGATACAGAAACCAAAACATTCTGGTACTGGTAAAATAATAGACCCCTAGATAAGTGGAACATAATAGAGTCCAGTGATAGATCCACACAAATATAGTCAGCTCATCTTTAATAAAGGTACAAAGGCAATTCATTCAAAAAATATAATCATTCAACAAGTGGTTCTTGAACAACTGGACATCGATATGTCAAAAAATACTCTAGACAAAGACATTATATCTTTTGCAAAAATGTATTGATAAATTTATGGCTAAACAAACTATGGTACATTCATGTAGCAATAAGAAGAAATGAGCTATCAAAGCATGAAAAACATAGAGGAGTCTTAAATGCATATTGCTCTAGTGGTAAGGAATCAATCTTAACACCTATATGACTCCAACTATATAATATTCTGGAAAAAGCAAAATTTTAGAGACGATAACAAAAGCTTTGGTTCTTGGAATTTGAGGAAAGGGAGGAGAGATGAATAGGTGGAGCACAGGAAAATTTTAATGCAGTGAAATGATTTGTACATATTATAATGGTAGTACATGACATTATATATAGTTTAAAACAGAACGATACAAGATAAAAAGTATATTATAATGTAGATAATGGAATTTAGTTCATAGTTTATCAATATTGGTTCATTAATGGTAATAGATCTACCACACTAATGCGAGAAGTTAATAATTAGTAGAACTGTGTGAGATGTGAGGGCTAGAATGGGGTATATAGGAACTCATTTCCTTCTGCTCCTTTTTTTTCTGTAAACCCAAAGCTTCTCTAAAAAAAAAATAGATAAAATTTAACTTTAATCCACTTTCTCAATTAGTCTCTCTGATTGAAAACCACCAGTTAATGGAATATAATATCAATTCTGCCCTGTTGTTCAAGTCCAGCCTTGATGAATGAATCATACATTGTTAACTGACATCTCCTAGAAGAAATATTATGTGTTCTCTTTCCTCTCTTTCTCTCATTTGAAAAAGAGATAAGAAGTGTATTTTAATGTCTGCTACACTTTTTGGTCAGACTAAACTTTCCAGTAGAATTAAGCACTTTCTTTTTATTACTTTGTTGTTACAGTTGTATTCCTAAATTATTTTTCATAGCAATGTATCACTTTCTTTTTCACAATAACACTCTACATAATCAATAAAATACCTGGTACATTTAAAATAATATTTATCATGTTTTGGCCAGTTGAAAGGCACTGCCAATTGTTAGTTACACTGATGCAGACATTATCTTTTGATTCCATTCAAATCACACAATAATAGATGCTTTCCATATCTTATATACCTCTCTCCCATGTCTTTCCTTCCATTGTTTTATCCCTCATGTAATCTACTTGCATTTCTTAAACTCCTATTGTGGAACACATGAACTTTAACGTATCTATAAGCTCTAAAAGTTTTTATGTGTTAGGGTTTGATGAGGATAACTGAATTACTAATTCCTAGCAATAACTCTCAAAGAGCTAATGAATTTATGAAATGTATGAACAAATAACTCTAACATACAACATAATGTAGCAAGTGCTATAATTTGCAAAAGTAAATGACATGGCATTTTAGGAAAAGGAGAGCTCAATATCAATGGAGGGATGTTAAGACTTTGGGTGGAATTCAAGTTAAGTCTTGGAAATGAGTGTGATTTCCGATATTGACAAAGGGAACAGGTTCATTGAGGTAAAGACTATGCAAAATTGCAGGGAAGGAGCTCTGGCAGATCAGTTGGCTAGAGCATTGGTCCCATACACCAAAAGGTTGTGGGTTCCATTCCAGGACAGGGCACAAACCTAGATTATGGGTTTAACCCCTAGTCTTGGTGATTATAGGGGCCAACCAATCAATGTTTCTCTCTCACATAAATGTTTCTCTCTTTCCCTTCTTCTCTCTCTCTAACATAATAAATAAAAACACATCCTCTGAGGAGGATTTAAAAAAGTGCAGGGAAGGAAAAGGAAATGGCATGATTTTAGGCTCCAAAAATTGACCTACTTGACAGGATTTTAAGACATAGGAAGGAGATAAAAAAAAAAAAAATTAAACTGAAATAGGATACAGACAGGTTAGCCAACTTTTTTTATAAGTCACAAAATAGTAGTATGTTAGGCTTTGAGGAACATACAATCTCTATCACAACTACTGAACACTCCCATAGCAAGAAAGCACCTGTAGATAAAACATAACCAAATATGCATGGATGCATTTCAATAAAACTTTATAAAAACAGGCAATAGCTGAATGTGACCCACATGGCTTACTTTCATCACTCCTAACCTACACCATAAAAATATTTACATGCCAGTATAAAAAGCTTGATGTATATACAAGAAGGTATACATAAAGTCTAGGTGGGGGTGGTGGATGGCAATTTGATAGTGATACCTGGCTGAGAATAAGAGGTAAAAGAAGCCATTTTCTTTCATAATCCATGAGACAGATTCTCTCCCCAACCAAACTCTTATCTTCTGAGCTCTTTTTCAACTATCCCTTGACTTTTAGAAAGAAAGCTGTAAAGTTAGTCCAGCCAAATATTACAAAATATCTGATCACTCTCAATATCTAATCAGATTCTTCATGCTTTACTATCCCCTCAAGTGATGTCTTATCACCCAGGCCTGCTCTCAGCAAGAATCAGTTTAGGAGAGAGAGAGTGTGAGTGAGGAACCCATAGAGGAGAGTGTAGACGTGTAGACGTGTGGTGTGTGTGTGGGTATGAGCTAGGGTCAGATAGATTCTGCAGGGCTTCCAAGGGGCTGCCTAACCGGGCAGTCCTAGACGGCGGAGCCCCGCGCACAAAGCGGACACTTCTCGGCGGCTGGTGCGGACGCGGAGACCACGCCATCTTGAGAAACAGAGCTGCCTGAGACTCGGATCCTGGCTTCTGACACAAACCAGGACCCTGCAGCCACTGGGGACAGAGAACTGCAGCCACTGGGGACAGAGTTGCAGTGGAAGAAACAACAAGAATCCAGACTTCCCGGCAGATTCCCGTGAGTCAAAGAGCCTATCCCCCTCCACGCAGGCGCACGCGGATACCGCCATAGTAACTAATAGACACGCCCCTCACTCAAGCTGCAGAGCTTTGCGCAGGGACGCGCGCTCCGCCTTAGGGAATTTGGCGCACAGGACAGAAGCAGCTCACCTTCGGGGAAATCTGTCAGTGCGCACAGAGGGCTCCCCTTTGGGGAATTGGGGGGAATTTGGCTTGCGGGTCACAGCTCCCCTTCGGGGAATCTTAGAGCGTGCACAAAGGGGCTTCCCTTTGGGGAATTTGGCGCGCAGGACGGACTCCGCCCCTCTTCGGGGATTCTGGGAGAGCGCACAAAGGCAGCTCACCTTCAGGGATTTGAGAGTGTGCGCCCTAGCCGGTTTGGCTCAGTAGAGAGAGCACACACAGGACACAGCTCCACTTCAGGGAATTTGGCACGCTGGACACAGCTGCCTGGGATCCCTGACTCACAGCGCATTCACACTAAGAGCCAACGACCCCAATTGTTGGTGCATGCACACACAGGGACCCTGATTCTCAACGAGAAACTGCACAAGGCAACAGAGACTCTGACACTCGATTCTTGGTGCAGATACAGGGAAACTCTGACTCCTGGCACATGCTAAGGATCTCATTTTCAGCACATACCAACAGTGTGGTGCTGACAGGGCCCCTGATTCTAAGTGTGCACACGAGACCACACGGAACACTGGGGACACTGACCCCTGGGCAAGTCTGGTTCCCACCAACCAAACAGCCATACGTCCTAGTGTCAGAGCACTTCAGTGAAACTCGGGTGGAGCGAAGTCCCCACAGCACACGGCCGAGGTTCACACAAACGGAAGCTTGAGCTTTCTGGTGATAGCCAGAATGGGGAAACGAAATAACTCACAGAGGAAAGAAAATGTGGAATCGCCAAGAAAGGAAATTAGTGAAACTGAAGCTTGCAACATGACCGAAAAGGAGTTCAGAGCAATGGTCGTGGAATTTATACATCGGATGGATGAGAAAATCAACAACTTATGCAAGAATCAGGAAGAAATGAAAAGTGATATAGCTACAATCAAAAACACCATGGAAAGTTTCAACAGTAGACTACAAGAAGCAGAGGACCGAATTAGTGAGTTAGAAGATCAGGTACAGAAACAAGCTCAATCTGAACAGCAATTGGAGAAAAAAAATTAAAAAGCAGGAGGAAAGTCTAAGGGAGCTTCGGGACAACATGAAGCGAAGTAACATGCGTATAATAGGGCTGCCAGAAGGACAAGAAGAGCAGCAGGGATTAGAAAACCTATTTGAAGAAATAATGACAGAAAACTTCCCGGATATGGGAAAGATAAAAGTCACGCAAGTACAGAGAGTCCCAAGCAGGATCAACCCCAAAAGACCCACACCAAGACATGTCATAATCTCAATGGCAAAATATAAATGATAAAGAGAGAATCTTAAAGGCAGCAAGAGAGAGACAGAGAGTTACCTACAAAGGAACACCCATCAGATTGTCAAATGATTACTCAACGGAAACACAACAAGCTAGAAGTGAATGGAAGGAGGTATACAAAGTGTTGCAAAGCAAAGGACTGAATCCAAGAATACTATATCCAGCAAGACTATCAATCAAAATTGAAGGGGAAATCAGGAGCTTCGCAGACAAAAAAAAGACTCAGGGAGTTTATCACCACCAAACCAGCAATGCAAGAATTGCTAAAGGGAATACTGTAAAAAGAAGAAATAAACAGGTAAGAAGGAATACAGACACAAAAATAGATATGACTACAAACAAATACCTTTCAGTAATAACTTTAAATGTAAACGGACTAAATGCTCCAATCAAAAGACATCGAGTGGCTGAATGGATAAAAAAAAAGCATGACCCATATATATGCTGTCTACAAGAGACCCACCTCAGAACAAGAGACTCACACAGATTGAAAGTGAAGGGATGGGAAAAATATCTTCCAGGCAAATGGAAATGAAAAAAAAGCTGGGGTAGCAATACTTATATCTGACAAATTAGACCTCAAAGTAAATGCCATAACAAGAGATAAGGAAGGCCACTTCATAATACTAAAGGGAGAAATCCAACAAGAAGAAATAATTCTGGTAAACATATACGCTCCCAATATAGGAGCACCCAAATACATAAAAAAACTCCTGGAAGATATCAAGGGAGAGATTAATAGTAATACAATCATAGTAGGAGACTTTAATACCCCACTATCACCATTGGACAAATCCTCTAAACAAAAAATCAGCAAAGAAACAGCAATCCTAAATGACTCACTAGACCAGATGGAATTAATTGACATCTTCAGAACATTTCACCCCAAAGCCACAGAATATACATTCTTCTCAAGTGCACATGGGTCATTTTCAAAGATAGACCATATGCTGGGTCACAGGCAAAGTCTCTTCAAATTCAAGAAGATAGAAATTATATCAAGCATCTTGTCAGATCACAGTGGCATAAAACTGGAAATCAACTACAATAAATACAATCCAAAGAAATCAAACACATGGAGACTAAACAGCATGCTATTAAACAAGGATTGGGTCACCAGAGAGATCAAGGAAGAAATAAAAAACATCATGGCAACAAATGACAATGAAAACACAACAATCCAAAATCTATGGGACACAGCGAAAGCAGTCTTGAGAGGGAAGTTCATAGCTCTACAAGCCTATTGCAAAAAACAAGAAACAATGGTAATAAATTACCTAACCCTACAACTCAAAGAGCTAGAAAAAGAGCAGCAAGAAAAGCCCAGTGTAACCAGAAGGAAGGAAATAACAAAGATCAGAGCAGAGATAAATGACATAGAGACCAAAGAAACAATACAAAAGATCAACAAAACCAAGAGCTGGTTCTTTGAAAAGATAAACAAGATTGATGGACCTCTAGCCAGGCTCACCAAGAAGCAAAGAGAGAGGACCCAAATAAACAAAATCAGAAATGAAAGAGGTGAAATAACAACAGACCCCGCTGAGATACAAAGGATTGTTACAAAATACTACGAACAGCTCTATTCCAACAAACTGGACAACCTGGAGGAAATGGACATATTCCTAGAAAAAATACAACCTTCCAAAAATCAATCAAGAAGAATCTCAACAGCTCAATAGGCCAATAACTATGGACGAAATTGAAGAAGTCATCAAAAAGCTTCCGGCAAACAAAAGCCCGGGGCCTGACGGCTTCACAGGAGAGTTCTACCAAACATTCAAGGAAGAACTAAAACCTATCCTCCTCAGACTATTCCAAAAAATTCAAGAGGAAGGAACACTTCCAAGCTCCTTCTATGAAGCCAGCATCACCCTAATACCAAAACCAGATAAAGACAACACAATGAAAGAGAATTACAGACCAATATCCCTCATGAACATAGATGCCAAAATCCTCAACAAAATTCTAGCAAATCGGCTCCAGCAGTACATCAGAAAGATCATACACCATGACCAAGTAGGATTTATCCCAGGAATGCAAGGATGGTACAATATCCGCAAATCAATAAACGTGATACATCACATAAACAAATTGAGAGATAAAAATCACATAGTCATATCAATTGATGCAGAAAAAGCATTTGACAAAATCCAACACCCTTTCTTGATAAAAACTCTCAACAAGGTGGGAATAGAAGGCTCATACCTCAACATAATAAAAGCTATATATGATAAACCCACAGCAAACATCATACTCAATGGACAAAAACTAAAAACATTTCCCCTAAGAACAGGAACAAGACAGGGATGCCCACTCTCACCACTCCTGTTTGACATAGTACTGGAAGTATTAGCTAATGCAATTAGACAAGAAGAAGAAATAAAAGGCATCCAAATTGGAAAAGAACAAGTAAAGCTGTCTTTATTTGCAGACGACATGATATTGTACATAAAAAATCCGAAAGACTCCGTCAAAAAAACTAATAGACTTAATAAATGAATTCGGCAATGTAGCAGGATACAAAATTAACGCCAAGAAATCTATGGCCTTTCTATACACCAATAGTGAACTTACAGACAGAGAGACTAAAAAGGCAATCCCATTTACCATCGCACCAAAAAAATTAAGATACCTAGGAATAAACTTAACTAAGGAGGTAAAAGACCTATACACGGAAAACTACAGGACACTGAAAAAAAGAGATAGAGGAAGACGTAAACAGATGGAAGAACATACCATGTTCATGGATTGGTAGAATCAACATCATTAAAATGTCCATACTACCCAAAGCAATCTATAGATTTAATGCACTCCCCATTAAAATACCAACGGCATATTTCACAGACCTTGAAAGAACTCTCCAAAAATTCATCTGGAATAAAAAAAGACCCCGAATAGCCACAGCAATCCTGAGAAAGAAGAATAAAGTAGGAGGGATCTCAATACCAGATTTCAAGCTGTATTACAAAGCCACTATTCTCAAAACAGCCTGGTACTGGCACAAGAACAGACATATAGATCAATGGAACAGAATAGAGAATCCAGATATTGATCCAAACCACTATGCTCAATTAATATTTGACAAAGGAGGCATGAACATACAATGGAATAAAGACAGTCTCTTCAATAAATGGTGTTGGGAAAATTGGACAGACACATGCAAAAAAATGAAGCTAGATCACCAACTTACACCATACACAAAAATAAACTCAAAATGGATACAGGACTTAAACATAAGACGGGAAACCATAAAAATACTAGAGGAATCCACAGGCAGCATAATCTCAGACATATGTCAAAAGAACTTCTTCACCGATACTGCCCACTAGGGCAATGGAAGCTAAAGAGAAAATAAACAAATGGGACTACATCAAAATAAAAAGCTTTTTTACAGCAAAAGAAACTATCAACAAAACAACAAGAAAGCCCACTGCATGGGAGAACATATTTGCAAATGGCATCACTGATAAAGGTTTAATCTCCAACATCTACAGGCAGCTTATACAACTTAATAAAAGGAAGATAAATGATCCAATAAAAAAATGGGCAACGGACCTAAATAGAATCTTTTCCAAAGAAGACAGAAGGAAGGCCAAGAGACACATGAAAACATGCTCAAGGTCACTAATTATCCGAGAGATGCAAATCAAAACAACAATGCGCTATCATCTCACTCCTGTCAGAATGGCTATCATCAACAAATCAACAAACGACAAGTGTTGGCGAGGATGCGGGAGAAAAAGGAACCCTCGTGCACTGCTGGTGGGAATGCAGACTGGTGCAGCCACTGTGGAGAACAGTATGGAGTTTCCTCAAAAAACTGAAAATGGAACTCCCATTTGGCCCAGTAATCCCACTCCTAGGAATATATCCTAAGAAACTGGGAACACCAATAAGAAAGGGAAATATGCACCCCTATGTTCATAGCAGCACAATTTACAATAGCTAAGATCTGGAAACAGCCTAGGTGCCCATCAGCAGATGACTGGATCAGAAAACTATGGTACATCTACACAATGGAATATTATGCTGCCATAAAAAAGAAGGAATTCTTACCATTTGCAGCAACCTGGATGGAATTGGAGAACATTATGTTAAGTGAAATAAGCCAGTCAGTGAAAGAAAAATACCACATGATCTCGCTCATTTATGGATAATAAAGAACATTAAAAACTTGAACAAAAAGATAGATACAGAGGCAGTAAAGCATCAAACAGTCTGTCAAATTACAGCAGGAAGGTTAGGGAGAGGTGGGGAAGATAAGAGATCAATCAAAGGACTTGTATGCATGCATATAAGCATAACCAATGGACGCAAAACTCTGGGGGGTGAGGGCATATATGGGAGTGGGATGGGGGGGCAATGGTAAGATATGTACACATATAATACCTAATAAAAAAATTGGAAAAATAAAAAAATAAAAATAAAATAAAAAAAAAAAAGAATCAGTTTAGGCCTATTTATCGGGAATCCCCCTTGCCCAATGTTTCCTCTTAGTAGTTTTCCAGTCACTGTCCCCCATGTGCTCTTTGGCTGTAAATTCCCACTTTTCCTTGTTATATTTGGAGCTGAGACCAATTTCTCTCCCACACAGCACAATAAAGTCTGCCTTAATGTTCTCTAACAAGTGAGCGAATCCTTTTTTTGCAACACAAAAGTGACAAAAATGGTAAATTGTTAAGGTTCTATATATTTATCTATAGTTGCAAAATAGTCACTTAACTGATAAAATCAATCCAAACCATGTTTACTTATTGCATTATTATTCTGAAACCAATTGATTTTTATTATTAGGCGTATCATCTAAAATTATTGAATTTTTAAACTGAAATTAAATATCAAAACAATCTCTAAATATTTTGTAGTAAATTCTAACAAGGGAGAACTTGTGATATTATGGCAGCAACCATATTTGCTCTCTGTGGCATATGCCATTATTATTCAAAAAGCCAAGTATATTGTATATTACAAAATTCTTCTTCTTTCCACTAAAATATGTTAGTTGTTATAGCCAGGCAAATAATCCTCTAGAATATGTTTTAAACAAATTATTTATTTAATGATTAGGGGTATACATATCTGAAATTAAACTCCAGTTTAAGAACAGGTTTCATATATGTATATTTAATATAGACATTCTTGCTAATGATATGTATAAAGTATCCATATTCCTGAAAGTTTTTGTAACTTATGGAAGAGGAGTTGATTTTAATATAAATCCACAAACCACTGATTAAAATATGTGAGAATACTTTTACTCTCATCTTTTTGAAGTTGTGACATACCAATTAACTTCTGCATGACAGATCCTTTTTAATTTTGGAAGTGTTCTTTAAAATTGACTGTGTAGGAGTTCAGAAAATGTGAGGCATGTTTTACCTTTCGGGGTAGAAAATGATTGTTCTTAACCTGTACTATATACCAATACAGTACAATATAACACCTGTTTGTGCATATGTATATAATGTAAAAGCTGAGGCTGAACAATAAATGTATACATTGTCTTTCCCTCATTACATTTGATTTCAAAGATTTTTTCTGGCATATTCAAACATTGGATATTGGAACAAAGAGTCTGTTACTTTAACACATAGGAAGTGAATTTCAGTGGTGCCCAATGACTTAGGAAGCATATCAGATAAGAAAGGTTTGAGTTATCTTGACTCCAAGTCAAGTGCTCTCTATGAGAAAATTAATATTCCTCATTATTCAGAGAGCCTTTAGCAGACATATCCAATAAAAACAGAATCCTTCCTTTCTGTTTTTAATCTTCCCAATATAACATTATAAATGTTGTATAAAGTGCTATTAACCCTCAAACATGCATTATATAGTAATAACATCAAGGCTCTCTGTTTTGCTCAGCAGTAATCAGATTCTCCAACTGTGATAAACTGCTCTGCCTTTGGCCTTCTAGGTTAGCCATTTAGGAATTGGATTATTGTCTCATAAACAGGGGGGCAATGATATCACTGCTTAATTATATTCATTATTAAAAGTTCTGAATGATGCTATTATCAGGAAAAGGGCAACTGATAGTACTTGAATGAATGACTCACAGAGAACATTTCAATTTATTTTGTGTCAGAAAAAATAAAACACATTTGAAGTGTAACACACAAAGTGAAAGACAATAGCATGCACTGGTAAAGAGCCTGAGATTTTGAAAGAGAAAGAAATGTTTGGATCCCTACTACAACATTTACTTATTGGGTGACTATAGATATTTCACCTGTAAAATATAATGTTTCATAGAATGATACACTTGACACCTATATAATTTTATTAACCAACTAGAGGCCTGGTGCACAAAAATCATGCATTCGGGGAGGGGGCTCCCTCAGCCAGGCCTGTGCCCTCTCGCAGTCTGGGAGCCCTCAGGGGATGTCTGACTGCCACAGAGGCAGGAGAGGCTCCCACCACCGCCATTGCACTTGCCTGCAATGAGCCCAGCTCAGGGCTTCTGGCTGAGCTATGCTCCCACTTTGGGAATGCACTGACCACCAGGGGGCAGCTCCTGCATTGACTGTCTGCCCCCTGGTGGTCAATTCCACCATAAGGTCGATTTGCATATTACCCTTTTATTATATAGGATGTCACCCCAAAATTAATTTAAAATTAATTAATTAATTTTCCTCAGAAAGTTAAATTTAAAAGTATATCAAATTATTATCCGTCAATTCCGCCATAAGGTCGATTTGCATATTACCCTTTTATTATATAGGATGTCACCCCAATATTAATTTAAAATTAATTAATTAATTTTCCTCAGAAAGTTAAATTTAAAAGTATATCAAATTATTATCCTTTGTATACACTAATGATCACTTTTTCTGAATGAAGTAAAAGCATAGTTTCTCCAATATACTTTTAAGATTTACTCACAAAATGAACAAAACATTGCATCTAGTAATATTCCATAGATCCTGTGAAAATGAAATGAAATTATATGTATTTCATGTTTAACAGATTGTCTGACATCCAGTAAGTGCCCTCTCACTTGTAGCAATTTAAAATGATATTCAAATAATGATGATTAGATATTATTTTGTAATATCTTTAAATTCACTGAACAACTCAAAATCATAGTCACTGTCATGCTATATTTTCATACATAAATATACAAAATTCTGCGTCTGGGATTTTATTATGTGATGTTCTGTATTTCAAATTGACTTATGTGGATCTTATATACAAAGTTCTGAACTAGTATATATTGATTTTGACAAACTCATTCAATAAATAGGAAGTATTTATTTAGTATTAGGAAAGATGATGAGAAATATAAACACAGTTTACAATTTCAGTAAGCCATAAAGTGTGATTAGTGCTACGAGAAGAATAGGATGAACAAGACAGGTCTCAAATATCAGTGACATGAATATAGTGAAAAACACATAGGGGATTTATTGTCAAACAAACCAAGTGATGGAAAAGTCTGGGTTAAAAGGGAGCTATTGCTGGGAGGGTGGATGTATTCTAACTGAGGGAATAAGAGACAATGGACTTGGAGGTAGGCCTTTACAGTTAAGAAAAGTTTCAACCCGCAAAGAATGAGGGAAGAGCATCTCAGATCAATTAGTAATGAGCAAATATAAAGAGTTATAAAACTTTATATATTTATTTATAGAGTAGTGTTATATCATGTAAATTTAGAACAAACTGAAAACATCATTATTGAATTAAATTAGGACATAATATAAATTACAGATATATATAAAAGTTACAGTGAAATGGAGTATGAGTTAAGTAGCACAGAAATGAAAACTAGAAAATGAAGGATTAAAAATAAATATGTTGATAAATTTTATGATTTCCTTATATATTTTGGATATTAACCCTTTATCAGATGTATCATTGCAAAATATGTTCTCCCATACAGGGGTCTCTCTTTTTGTTTTGTTGATGGTTTCTTTTGCTGTGCAGAAGCTTTTTATTTTGATATAATTCTATTTGTTTATTTTTTTCTTAGTTTCCTTTGCCTTAGGAGCTATATCTGTAAACATATTGCTACGAGAGATGTCTGAGATTCTGCTGCCTGTGGGTTCTTATAGGATTTTGTGGTTTTACGTATTTTATCCATTTTGAGTTTATTCTTGTGTATGGTGTAATTAGGTGATCTAGTTTCTTCCTTCCTTCCTTCCTTCCTTCCTTCCTTCCTTCCTTCCTTCCTTCCTTCCTTCCTTTCTTCTTTCTTTCGGTCCCCTCCCTCCCTCCCTCCCTCCTTCCCTCCCTCCCTCCATCCCTCCCTCCCTCCCTCCTTCCCTTCCTCCCTCCTTTCTTCCTTCCTTCCTTCCTTCCTTCCTTCCTTCCTTCCTTCCTTCCTTCCTTCCTTCCTTCCTTCCTTCCTTCCTTCCTTCCTTCCTTCCTTCCTTCCTTCCTTCCTTCCTTCCTTCCTTCCTTCCTTCCTTCCTTCCTTCCTTCCTTCCCTTCCTTCCTTCCTTCCTTCCTTCCTTCCCTCCTCCTTCCTTCTTTATTTTGGTCCCTCCTCCCTCCCTCCCTCCTTCCTTCTCCTTCCTTCCTTCCTTCCTTCCTTCCTTCCTTCCTTCCTTCCTTCCTTCCTTCCTTCCTTCCTTCCTTCCTTCCTTCCTTCCTTCCTTCCTTCCTTCCTTCCTTCCTTCCTTCCTTCCTTCCTTTCTTCTTCCTTTCCTTCTTTCTTTCTTTCTTTCTTTCTTTCTTTCTTTCTTTCTTTCTTTCTTTCTTTCTTTCTTTCTTTCTTTCTTTCTTTCTTTCTTTCTTTCTTTCTTTCTTCTTTCTTTTTGCATGTATCTATCCAGTTTTACAAGCACCACATATTGAAGAGACTCTCCTGACTCAATTGTATGCTCTTGCTTTCTTTGTCAAATATTATCTAATTAAAAAAAATGGGAAAAGGACCTAAATAGACACTTCTCCAAAGAAGACATACAGATGGCCAAGAGACATATGAAAAAATGCTCAAATGCACTGATTATCCGAGAGATGCAAATCAAAATGACAATGAGGTACCATCTCACACCTGTCAGAATGGCTACCATCAACAAATCAATAAATGACAAGTGCTGGCAAAGATGTGGAGAAAGGGAACCCTTGTACACTGCTGGTGGGAATGCAGACTGGTGCAGCCATTATGAAAAACAGTGTGGAGTTTCCTCAGAAAATTAAAGGTGGAACTGCCATTTGACCAAGTGATCCCACTTCTAGGAACATTTCCTAAGAAAACCAAAGCATCAATCAGAAAGAATATATGCACCCCATGTTCATAGCAGCACAATTTACAATAGCTAAGATCTGGAAACAGTACTAGTGCCCATCAGTAGATGAGTGGATAAAAAAATGTGTGGTACATTTATACCATGGAATACTGTGCAACAGTAAAAAAGAAGAACCTCTTACCCTTTGAGAAAGCATGGAGGGACCTGGAGAGTATCATGCTAAGTGAAATGTGTCAGTCAGAGAAAGACAAGTATCACATGATCGCACTCATATGTAGAATCTAAGTAACAAAATAAACTGATGAATGGAGTAGATCCAGAGACATGGAAGCATGGAACAGAGTGTGGAATCTCAGAGGGAAGGTGGGGGAGGATGGGCTAGTGGGAGGTAATCAGCCAAAGACCTTGTATGCATATATGCATAATCCATGGACACAGACACTAGGGTGTTAAAGGCCTAGGGTGGAGGGTTTGGGTGACTGGAGGGGATCAATGGGGAAAATAAGGGGACTTATGTGATATTTTCAACAATAAAGATTTATTTAAAAAATAATAAATGTTGAGAACTTTATAGGAGTGAGAAATTGAAAGAGAGGAATGTAAACATATGTGTATGTTTCAAGACCATGTTGCAGTGAAGAGAATAATGCAGCATCATTAATTGAAATATGAAAAGAGGAAAATGGTATGTATGAGAAGATAACATGTTTTAATTCAGAAATGTTTTAATTTCTTGAGGAACTTCCATGCTGTTTTTCATAGTGTCAATACCAGTATACATTTCCATCAACATTGTACAAGTATTGTCTTTTCTCCACATCCTTAGCAATACTTTCTAGTTTTTGTTTGTTTGTTTGTTTGTTTGTTTGTTTTCTTTTTGATAATGGCTATTCTAACAGGTGTGAAATTATATATTATTGTGGTTTGGGTTTGCATATCTTAAACCATCCTTGAACCCCTGGGATGAATCTCACTTGACCATTGTATGTGATCATTTTAATATGCTGGTGAATTTGGTTTGTTATATCATAACTTTCGATATGTTGTGATTTCATTTTCTCTTGTTTATGACATTTTAAAAAATTTCCCTCTTATTTCTTTCTTTGACCCATTGGTTGTTCAGGAGTGTGTTTAATTTTCATGTATCTGAATTTTCTAGTTTTCCTCCTGTTGTTGATTTGTATTTATATACCATTGTGGTCAGAAGTGATGATTGATATGATTTTGATCCTGTTAAATTTCTTAAGATTTATTTTTGTACAGCTACTATAATCTGGGAATGATGAAGTGAGCAATGCTTCTACATAGCACCTGCTGCTATTTGTCTGCAGGAGAAATACGAGCTGCGCTTTCTTCATGTCAGGCTTTGTGGCCTTATTACCCTTAAACAGCCAGTTAAAATAATATGTTATAAAAAAGAAAAACCATCTGCTCTTAGAAGGGAAGCAGAAATATATGTCTACCAATGTCCTAATATAGGATTTGAGTTCTTTAAAATATTGGTTCATAGACATGTAACATTTAACTTTATATATTACTTATATTTAATCACATAATGCATCTAGGAGGCTTGGTCTAACACCTGGTCAGAGCATACTTTCTATAGTACTGCATAATTACTCACTGTGGTCTTGGCATTTCCAGCACCACCATCCCCATTTTTATTGTACAGTTCATGAAAATCTATTTCAAAAGTATTATTTTTTTCATTCAACAAATCTTTATCTTTTTATCTGTCTATCATCTATCTAATCTATCTACTGGTATTTACCTACCTATCATCTAATATGTATCTACTTTTATTATTCCATTCTGAAGAGACTAAATATCACTTCTTTTCTTTCTGGAATCCAAACAGTCATCTAGGTTTAGCTGGAAATGATGAATAAAGCATTTGTAAAGAAGTTTAAAGCTGAAAAAACGTTGAGGATGGAGGAAATATTTTGTTGGTGATTAATTCTGCATACTGAAAATATTTGTTCTAAAATCCACAGAAAACAATTTTAGCTCAATGTGCTTTTATTTTTAAAACATATATTTTTATTGATTTCAGAGAGGAAGGCAGAGGGAGAGAGAGATAGAAACATACATGATTAGAGAGAACCATGGATTAACTGCCTCCTGCACATCCACCACTGGGAATTGAGCCCACTACCCAGTCATGTGCCCCAAATGGGAATTGAACTGTGACCTGCTGGTTCATAGTTCAATACTTAACTGATCCATGCTGATCAGACTCAATATGCTTTTAAATCCGGCTTGTGCATTGATGTATACAATGCAGACATAAATACATTGGAATCAAAGCAATCAAGCTTTCTTTTATTTCCCTGAAAGAAAAATAATTTTATAGGTATCCAAATTGTTATCTTTGATCAGAGACATAAAAATAATTAATGTGAATTCAAGGTTTATTTTTAGAATAAAAACCAACAGTATTAAGCCAATAACGAAAATAATGTCCTGCCCAATTTTAAACATTTGAAGGAGTTTTAGAAATCTTGTACAATATATTATACAAACCCACAGTAACCTGCATGAAACTCACCCTTGTGAAACTCATATGAAGAGATTAAATTTGCTATCATCTAGTTGATTCTCTTTATTTTGAAGTAAATATTCAGATGATTTATTTATTTATTCTGTTTTAGCAAATCATTTAAAGAAATCCCATGTAATTGTTGATCCGGAGACCCTTTTATATTCTGCAGAGAGCTTTATCTCTAGATTTTATTTTGAATGGTTACAAAGTGACATTAATTTTATAGCATTTATACTTAGACACTTTCTTCAGAGGAAGCTAAACTCTCTTTACCAAGATGTCCTATTTGGGCTCAGTAAAGTCACTTCTGTATGTGTACCATGAATATACTCATTTGTCTAGGGAATACTCCCACAATCTTTACATAATTCATCTTCAATGAATTAGTAAAAAATAGGTTTATGGGAGTTACCAAATATTCTGACAATTTAGTTCACTTGTAATGTGGTTCTAATGTTAATTTTTTAAACATTTAACAAAAGAGATTTTTAAAAATAATTTTGGTCCTAACAAGGTCCAAACTTCCAACTCACGGTTCCTTCCTTTTCCTATGCACTTCATTAACTCCATTTCCATGGCTGTAGCTACTGATACATCTATTTTCACTGATCTTTGGAGTCATGACATTTAAGAAAAGCTGCACTTTTCAAAATATCTGCCACCTGCTACTGATGGAATAGTATTTCCTATTTGTATGTATCGGCATTCTTTGTGCTATCCTCCATTTAAGTCTCACAGAACCAGTTAAGGGTTACATCTCCATTGGCTTTTGGCAAGGAAAAACACCTACTTAATATTATTTCTTTAGATTAAAAAGTAATATATCTCAATAATACTATTTAAGACCTTTAAACACTTGCCTTTGATTATAGTATCGTAAGATTATCCCTCATCAAGTTTATGTAAATATATTATGTCAATATTATTTTTGAGATGGCATTTTGTTAAATCCATTGTTTATATAATTGTACTAGAGACCCGATGCATAAAATTCGTGCAAGAGGCTTGGCCCTCGCAGCCGAGGCTTCATCCAGAAGGCCATCTGGAAGGTTGTTCGGCTGTCCGGTCTAATTAGCATATTACGCTTTTATTATTATAGAACATTAGGCACAAAAATATGTGCTCTCCTTGGTTGCTCGATGATTACCTGTGTATTTTGTTTTACTTGTAGCTGGTATTTACTCATTTAAAATATTGCATGTGATCATCAAGAAGTGTATAGTCTAAAATTTAATTGAGCACACACTAACTTCGTATGCAGAAACGGTGCTGTGTTTTCACCAATTCCATGGTTTTCCTCCTGACACACATGATTACATTTATCAGCTCCCTTGTAGTTCTCTTAGGGTAATGTGATGGAGTTGTGGCTAAAGTTATGCTAGTTAAAATAATGTATATTACATCCCAGCCCATCCAATGTAAAACTTGCTTGATACTTGATATGCTATCATCCATCACGGAGACCTTGAAAGCCACATCATGAAGATCACAACATTATATGATGGAAGCAGCTGAGATCCCTGAGTCTCCAATTTTAAGAAAACTTCCAGATACACAATGTGATGTCAATAGAAAAAAATATTTTAATTATGCTAAGCCATTGAGATTGGCAGTTGCTTGCTACATTAGTTAGCAAATACTGACTAATGCAAATAATTATAAATAGAAGATACAAAGCCTGCTTGTATAATGTAATAAAATCTGATGTTCAGATGATGTTACCAACACTGGTAAGATATTTACATAAAGAAAAAATGAGTGCAATTATGGCTGTGACCTTTTTAGGTAGTTGTACCTTGAACAATGTGCATTTCATTTTTATATTTACTTGTTTTATATTCCAGTGAGAAACAAGATGGTACACCTGAGGAGTATATTTTCCCCAGGGATGTGTACTCTGGGGAATATAAAAAGGATAATAGAATAGAAAGTGACTGTAAATGGATGGTAGTGGCCCCATATATGTTAAAATATGATATTCTGCTGAAACCGGTTTGGCTCAGTGGATAGAGTGTCGATCTGTGGACTGAAGGGTCCCAGGTTCGATGCTGGTCAAGGGCATGTACATTGGTTGCGGGCACATCCCTGGTGGGGGGTGTGCAGGAGGCAGCTGGTCGATGTTTCTGTCTCATCGATGTTTCTAGCTCTCTATCCCTCTCGCTTCCTCTCTGTAAAAAATCAATAAAATATATTTAAAAAAACATGATATTCTGAGTGTACAGAGGGAACAAATAAATAAATATGAACAGTTTCATTAGGAGTATTTTTTAAAAACATAGCAAATTTGTACCCTGCAAAATATACTCATAAAACATTTAATTTGAGAAGGAAACTAATGTTTATACATTTGTACATATAACTTTGTAATATATATACTACGGTATCATTTATATATACACTAGAGGCCCAGTGCATGAATTCATGCATGGGTGGGGTCCGGCCAGCCCAACCCCAATCAGGGTGTATCAGGGCCGGGCTTGTCAAGAGAAGGAGGTTGGCCGGCTGGCCCCTCCCAATCAGGGGCCAATCAGGGCTGGGCCGGCTGGGGGGAGAGGCCGTGGGCAATTAGCCAACGAGCCCTGCCCCCAATAGGGGTGGGGGGGGTCAATCGGGGGTCAGAGGCTGTGGGATGTTTGCTGGCCAGCCCCACCCCCTATTGGTATGGGGGGGGTGATCAGGGGTGGAGCTGGCTGGGGGGATGGGCTGCGGGCCAATTGGGGTGGTGGGGTTGATTGGGGGTGGGGCCGGCCTTGGGGAGGGCTTTGTGGGTGGTCGGCCAGCTGGCCCTGCCCCTGAATGGGGTTGGGGGACTGATTGGGAGTCAGTGGTCTGGAGGAGGGGCCATGGGTGGTTGGTCGGCTGGCCCTGCCCCTGATTGGAGTGGGGGGGCCAGTTGGGGGCAGAGCTCATGGGGGGAAGGGGTCGCAGGCAGATCGTGGTGGTGGGGGCGGGGCTGGCCTGGGGGAGGGGCTGCAGACAGTTGGCCAGCTGGCCCTGTCTCTGATCTGGGTCAGGGGGCCGATCTGGGGTGGGGCTAGGCAGGAGGAGGGGCTGCAGGAGGTTGGCCAGCCAGCCCCGCCCCCTATTGGGATAGGGGGGGCAATCAGAGGTGGGCCAGCCTGGGGGAAGAGCTGATGGGGGGTTGGCCAGCTGTCCTGCCCTACCTCCCTGGCCAGCTCTGCCCTCAATTGGGGTGGGAGAGGCCGATCAGGGGCGAGGCTGGGGGGATAGGCTGCAGGAGGTTGGCCAGCATCCCCACCCCCTGATCAGGCCGGTTCGCTGGCTGCAGTGGGCGTCATAGCGACTGGACGTTCCAGTCATTACAGCGTTCTGGTCGCTGGCTTTTTATATATACAGATATAATACAATTGAACAACTAACATTTGATTGGGAGAAATGATGCAATAACTTCAAGATGGCATACATTTTTTATCATGTAATTCCTGCATTATTATTTTAAAATGAGAGAATTATTTTATTTGCCAAATACAGATATACTGCACTACTTTTGTTTGCTTGTTTTTGTTATAATGAACTTTTCTCTGGTATTTACAAACTTCCAGTGCTTCAATTATATACCTAGGTGTTTCATATATATATATATATATATATATATATATATCAATGTATATATTATTGATTTTGGAGAGAAAGGGAGAGGGAGAGGGAGATAGAAACATCAGTACACTGAGCCAAACAGGCTAGGGCTACCTAGGTGTTTCTTGTTTGAAAATACTTGATTCCCAGGACTATGTTAAGCCAGTGCCCACTTTCTTAAGGATAACAGATGATGGCGAAAATATGGAAAAACAGAGCTACAGATGTTCATTTTAACTGGCTCTTCATTCTCTCCCATGATGCTTTACTCAGAGTAGGAAATAAGTAAAGTGAGGGGACTTATTTGAATGCTGTTTTTTTTTTCACTGTAAATGTACTCTTTTGTAAAAGTATAGAAACAAATTGAGTGAAAAGCCAAAAGTGTGTAGGAAGAGGAAAAAGAAGTAGAAACAACACACCTAAAGTATCCTTCAACTGAGTAAATCCCTGAAGAATTGACTGATCATGCATTTCCTTGTGTCCTTTGAACAAAGGAGATGCCTATAAAACACATTCATGCATCAAGCTTTCCCCTTTTTTCTGTATGCAATATTTTTCTCACTGATGTTAAATTTAAAACTTCAATTGTATTTTAACTGTCAATTTAAATAATATAGTGTTTTAGTGTATTTGCAAAGCTTGATATGATAGCAGTGCTCTTCTTTACCTCCTTCTCAAAAGCAGATATTTATAGAATGACATGGTTGAATGTGACAGCTCCTTTACTCTAGACAATTTGACAGTGTTTCTTATGGAAATGACAAAGAATGAAGGCTCTGCAGGCCAGTGATGCTTATTAAAAAGGAAAACAAAGCTCTCCTGGTGTGAGAAATACTTTCAAAATCTCCAAGTGGGTAGACATTAGAGCAGCACTGTCACAGGAGAGCAATGTTAGATCATAACATTCTGCTAAAAAAACTTGAATAACTTACAGGGTAAAGTTCTAGCTTCTTAGCATGTCAGTCATATTTCTTCAAGGCGTTGTCTCCTCCTGCTTCTCCATATTCAGCCCTGATCTCCCTCCATTCATCACTTTGTTTCTGAAGCTGTAGTAGAAATATCTGCCAGTCCATAAACCAAAGCACAGTTGAGTTATACTGTGCCAAGGTGTAATCTAAGATGCATACTCTTCTTTAAATTTATCTTTATTGTTGAAAGTATTACATATGTCCCCCTTTTTCCCTACTGACCACCCTCCCCCGCACCCAGACCCCCCTCCCACCTGGCCTTCACCACACTATTGTCTGTGTCCATGGGTTATGCATATATGCAAGGCTTATATCTGGATTTGACCAAGTGACTCTAGTGTGGAAGAATAATGTTCTCAGCTAACAGGAGAGTGAATATGACCAGCTGCTCTTTCCTCATTTTAGGTAGAGGTGTCTGAAAACTGACAGCACATGGATTTCAACTCCTTATAAAATCAAGAATGCATAATATCAATATAAAACTCATATTCAAGACTAACTACTAATCATTAGGTTCCCCTTATAACATTGTAGTTAATTTTTCAAAAACTATAATTTCTATATGCATTCTTAGAAATAAAAATTCAATGTATTCTTAACTTCTTAAATTTTAATCTTTGGAAATAAAATTCTCTAAGAATTTTGTTATTTTCACCTTAGATTGTTTACAGGTATCAGATAGGTAACTTTGAAGTAATACCTGTTTAATATTTTGTTTCTAATTACTCCCTAGGTGATATCAGCAGCCCTGACTTCATGAGTAGAAAAAATATATATATTTACTAGTCATGATAAACTTTATTTCTAACTAAATGCAAATTATTAAAAGAGCAAAGTCTGTTTCCAATTAGAAAAAAAAAAAAAAAAACCTTTGAAGGAAAAATGTAATTTTGTATTTTAAGGAAACTTTTTACATGCTTCACGTTTTAAAAGTCCTGTGTGGGCCCTGGCCAGTGTGCACAATGGGCCTGTGCATCAGGGCGTCATGGGTTTTGATTCTCAGTCAGGGGTGCAAGCCTGGGTTGTAGGTTTGATCCCCAAACCTGGTGGGGGCGTGTGCATGAGGCAAACAATTGATGCATCTCTTTCACATTGATATTTTTTTCTCTCTCTCCCTTCTCCCAGCCACTCTCTCTAAAAATTAATGGAAAAAATATCCTCATTCCTTGGGTGAGGATAAAAAAAATAAAAAATAAAAAGTCCTTGGTGCAATTTAATGACTCCAAGGAATTAACTACTATTATGTCTTTTGTGTGAATAAGATTTGCAATGCTTGAGTATAGCTCTAGTTAATCATGATTTATGTAGATTTATGAATTACTCCTGGATTTTGTTCTTAAATAACATATTAATTTCTATTTTTAAAAGGACTGTTATTTCTAAGCACATTTTCTAGGCATTGAATTTATAAAATTTATAAAGTTTAGAAACTTTTATCACATTGCTTTAGAAACAAAATATAAGACAGAAAAATTTTAGTTTCAGGTATGAAAGTGAAAGCTCATTAAGATGCTGTGTCCATGTGCTCCCAGATCATAAAGTGGCTGGCTCAGTCCTGAACAGTGGTTAGTGTTAGCTCGAAAACTATAATGAAAATTTAAATATATTTTCTTTTCATTGGATTCTCGTCGGCCTGCAGACCAAGGAGTTGTGGGTTTGATTCTGGTCAAGCACATGTACCTAGGTTGTGGGCTTGATTCCCAGTCCAGGTCAGGGTGCATGCGGGAAGCAACCAGTTGATGTAATGCTTTGTTCTCACATCTATGTTTCTCTCTCTCTCTCTCTCTCTCTCTCTCTCTCTCTCTCGCTCGCTTTCGCTCTCACTCTCGCTCTTGCTGTCTCTCTCTCTCTCTTTCTCTTTCTCTCTCCTCCTCTCTCTCTTTCTTCCCTCACCTCACTCCTCCACCCAACCTCTCTCTTTTCCATTGTCTCTAAAAATCAGTTGAAAATATCCTTGGGTGAATATTTTAAAAATGAAAAAGAAGTAAGGATGAAATGAAGAGGAGTATTTAGGCAGGCTAAATGTTAATGAACAGGGTCTTGGGTTTTAAAACACACCTTGTTATTTCTATTTTTGTTATAAAGTACTAAACACAAATTATAGGACAGTGTACTTGACATAGATGATTTTGGGTATAGCTGCTTATACATGAAACAATGTTCTCAGAAGGTTAATCAGGTAACAAGTCTTTCAAATAATTTCACAAATGAAGAGCAAACCAGAAATCAGAGAGACTGCTTATCAAATAATCCAATAATCAAAGCATAAAACAATAACCTACGTAGTAGAAGCAGAAATAGAGATCAACACAGGGATTCAAAATGCATTTAAAAGAGTTGACAGAATTTGGCGATTCATTTACAGTGAGCTGCAAGTTTTAGTCTAAATGCCGAGACAAATGGTTATTTTGACCGAAGACAGGAAATAAAAAAAAAAAATTAAAAAGCATTATTAAGAAATATAAAATTTTAGTTGAGGATCAGGCAAATGAGAAGTAAAATATTTATTCAATTACAAGAGGGATTTCTATGTAAAAGAGGAATTCTATAAATCCATAGCTGTACAAAGAGACAGAAACAAAATCAATCATTGGAAGTTGCAGATGAACTCTATAATAAAAAATAAATACTTAAAAAATGAAATAGGTTTTCAGTTGCACATTTTAATGTGCAATTTTTACTTTTTCATTCAATTGTAAATGAAATTGTTTTCATAGTTTCTCTTTCTGGTAGTTCATTATTGGTATTTTAAAATGCATCTGATTTCTGGATATTTATTTTGGATCCTGCTACTTTATTGAATTGATTTATCAGCTCAAATTGTTTTTTGATAGAACGTTTATGGTTCTCTATATACAGTATCATGGCATATGTAAATAATGATAGTTCTTCTTCCTTTTCAATTTGGGTGCCTTCTTGTCTGTTTGGTTTAGCTATGAATTTCAGTACTATGTTGTATAAGAGTGGTGAAATCAGACATCCCTGTCTTGTTCCTGATCTTAAGGGAGACACTATTAGTTTTTCCCGTTGAGTATGATGTTGACTTTGGGTTGTAAGATATGGCCTTTATTATGCTGAAGTATGTTCCCTCTATTCCCACTTTGCTGAGAGTTTTTAATATAAACGGGTGCTGGATTTTATCAAATGCCTTTTCTGTATCTATTGATATGATCATGTTACTTTTGCTACATATTGTTTATGTGTTATATCACAAACAAAATAATTCTGGTTTTCTAATATTTTTGTTGAGGATTTTTGCATCTCTGTTTATCAGGGATATTGGCCTATAATTTTCTTCCTTTGTAGAGTATCTGATTTTGGAATTAGGATAATGCTGGCCTCATAAAATGAGCTTGGGAGTTTTCCCTACTCTTCAATTTCCTGGAATAATTTATGAAGAATAGGTGTTAGTTCTTTGAATGTTGTGAAGCATTCAGTCCAGGACTGTTTTTTGTTAGGAGTTTTTTTGGTTTTTTTGTTGTTTTTTTTGTGTGTGTGTGTACTGCTTCAATTTCATTAATTGTAATCAATCTATTCAGATTCCCCCATTCTCCTGACTCAGTTTTAGAAGAATGCATGTTTCTAGGAATTTACACATTTTGTCCAGATTGTCCGATTTGTTGGCATATATTTGTTCTTAACATTTTCTTACAATCTTTTGTATTTCTGTGTTGTCAGTTGTTACTTCTCTGTTTTTTGATTTTATTTATTTGGGTCATCTCTCTCTCTCTCTCTCTCTCTCTCTCTCTCTCTCTTCTTGATGAGTCTGATGAAAGGTTTGTCAGTCTTTCTTGACGTTTTAAAAAATCATGACTAAAGCAGGCCAACCTGTTTCTTTATTAATACAGGTGGGAAAGGAGCAGATAAAATTACTCTATAGTGAAAGAGAATGAAACAGGATATTATTCAGTTCTGGAGAAAAAAGAGAGAGAAGTCAGAGAATGAAATGGAGAGAGAGAGAGTCAAAGTCATTGAGAGAGACAAAGAAAAGCTGCATTGCTTCCTACAGAATTTCCAAATCCTTTTCAGAGTCTCTCCTGATACCTTGAAATATCTGAGACACCTTGTACAGACTTAGCAAGTAATAATATAGGACATCCAGTTGCATTTGAACTTCACATAAGCCATAATTGAGATTTTACTACAAATATATCATAATAGTTAAATATTTGGGACATAGTTATGCTACAAGATTATTTGTCATTTATTTGAAATTCAAAATCATTGGATGTTCTGCATTGTATTTGGTAACCATTCATCTGCTATTCTTCCCAAAAGACAATCCTCATTTTCCAGGCCAGCATGGCTGGGTAGTTGGGTGTCGACCTATGAGGCAAGGAGGTCATGGTTTGATGCCAGGTCAGGGCATATGCCTGGGTGGTGGGTTCAGTTCCCAGTGGGAGGCTTGTGAGGGGGTGGGCAGCTGATCAGTGATTCTCCCTCATCAGAGATGTTTTGGTCTTTCTCTCCCTCTCCCTTCCTATCTGAGATCAATAAAAATAATTTTTAGGAAAAATAAAATAAAAGGCAATACTCATTTTAGCTAGAGCGTCCTTAAGAAATTCTCTTTACTTATAACCAAACAAGCCATGGCTGTAAGAGCCTCACCCATGTTATTTCCACTGTCTAGGTAATATATCTACTCTTCTTGGTTTCAAGAACATAGCAATTGATGGACTTTTTTCCCCCTTTTGCTGTTGTCTTAAACAATAAAAGAAAGTCTGATTCATCAATTTTGGGAAGATTTCTCTATGTTATAATTCTATAGTCTCCTAAGTCACCTTCTCAAAAATACAACTCCACCATGTTTTATACTTCTTATAACTTTATAGGAAGATAAATTAAAAGGATGTCAAAAAGTTGAAAATATGTTTGTTTTATTTTAGAAATTGTGGCTTTTCTCTTTACTATTTTCTCCTCAGCACCTGCTTGACTTCTCACAGTTCCCAGTCTGTTAAGGATGTGGGCATTTTTTACTGCACAGGTGGTTCCTGCTTGAATGTTGACATGAAAAATAAGTACTTTGTTACATATATATATTCATCTGTTAATGCATCTTCTTTTTTCTAACTATCCACAGTCATGAAATGGAGGTTTTATATATTTTTGTTATGTGCTTGACATTCTATACTATATAAAGGCCAAAGCATGCCACCAATTTGTTTTTATGATAGATGATTAGTAGAATTAAGCTTCCAACATTGCTTTAATATGATAGACCTATATTTTTGTGTTTCCCTTAATAAAATCAAAGCAAGGGATTCCCAACAAAGATTGTACATATTACATCTATACAGATGGTAAAATGATAAACAAGTGTCTTGAAATGATCTTTTGTAACATATCAAAGATACTTAGTGTATAAGGAAATATGGAATATATCTGTCTATTACTTAATTATATGGCCAACATTCTTCCTTTGGGAATGTCTATTACAGGTAAATACTTTTCTAAAAAAAATTCTCACTTGAGGAAATGTTTTTATTGACTTTAGAAAGAGGAAGGAACAGAGAGAGAGGGAAATACATTGATGTGAGAGAGAAACATTGATCAGCTGTTTCCCATATGTGCCCTGACCAGGGATTGAACCCACAACCTAGGTAAGTGCCCTGACGAGGAACCAAACCCACAACCTGTTGTGTACTGGATGATGTTCCAACCAACGGAGCAACATGGCCAGAGCCAGGTGAATCATTTTTCAAGCAGCCCTAGAGCATATAATTACTCTTAACTGCTGAGTACTTAGGTGCCAAGAGTAGATTGTTTTATTTACTCTACTGCAATGCCTGTTAAGTCTAAATACATTGAAAAATGAAAAGGAAATAAATTCTCTCTCAATTATCGGCTACCTTTCCTAACTTTCCTCCTATTTGGTGTAGAGTGATGTAATTACACAGAGATCAAAATTTATCAAGATGGTATTTCTTAATTTGATTTACCTTGAGGATTAAAAGTAAAAGTCCTCTTTTGCTTCCTCTAAAATATTTACTATTTATATACATACTAGAGGCCCGATGCACGAAATTCGTGCAAAAATAGGCCTTCCTTCCCCTGGCTGCCAGCATCGCCTTCGCTCTGGCCGGAGCCACCTTTCTGCCTTCATTCCGGCCTAGAGCTGCCTTCTGCTTCTCGCCTTGTCACATCAATTTGCATATTCCCTCCTTATTGGCTGTGGGTGCAACCATCTTTGTCATGGAGTTACAGTCAATTTGCATATTCCATCTTTATTAGATAGGATTTATACACATACACAAATAGATATGCATGTGTGTGTGTATATATATATATATAGCTACCAGTCAGCTTGTTGGTTGGGCGGTCGCTTAGGCTTTTATCTAAGCGACCGCCCAACCGACAAGCTGACCGGTAGCTATGATGCTCAATGACCACCAGGGGGCAGACGCTCTGACTGGTAGCTATGACATGCACTGATGACGAGGGGACAGATGCTCAATGCAGGAGCTGCCAAGCTGTGGTGAACTGTCCTCTCACAATCCAGGACCACTCAGGGAATGTTTGAGAGCTGGTTTCAGCCAGATCCCCTTAGTCCAGGCCAAGGGACTCCACCTGCTGGAGGGACCTGTTCATTCCGCAGATGACCTTTGAGCTGCGGCACCACCCCAGGTGTGGCCAGCTGGGGAGGGACCATGGGAGGTTGGCTCCACAGCGTGTCTGGCTTGTCTTGCCCAGTCTGCCCGCCAGCAACCTTCTAATTAATTTCCTTTCAATGTGTACAAATCCATGCACTGTGCCTCTAGTATTTATATATTTAACCAAGAAGTGCATCAAATTATTTAATTAGTGCTCTTCTTAAAGAAAGACCATGAGTTGTATGCTCCATTTATTCTCACTCATATTCACATATTTAGTGATTTCTTTTTTTGCAACCATTCCACTGGATTGATGGTTCCACTTTTATCTCAGGATATTGAAAAAAGGAATTTTCATATAGCAAAAGTTGGACAGGGGCTATATTAGTTTCCTGTATATACTGTAATAAATTGTCACAAACTCAATAGCTTGAACAACAGAAATACATTCTCTCTGATTTCCAGAGGCCAGAAGTTTAAATCAATGTATCAATAGGATAACACATCTTCTAAAACTCTACAAAAGAATCCATTTCTTGTTTTTTCCATCATGTGGAAGGCAGAATTCCTGGGCTTGTGGCCATATCACGCCAGTCTCTGCCTCTGTCTTCACATTGTCATCTCCTCTGTGTGTCTGTCTAATCTCCCTCTGCCTTTCTTTTTATAAATATACGTATAAGTATCCTTGTAAGCATTAAGGACCCACAGGATCATCCAAAATCATCTAAAGATCTGTAACATAGTCACATTGCTAAACACCTGTTTCCCAAATAAGTAACAGGGTCAAGGGATTAGTATGTGAGCATATTTTTGGAAACATTGGCCAGCCTACTATAGAAGCCTAGTTAAATCTACGGCTACAAACTAGTATTCTTCTAGCTAAACAATAAATAACATGTGACTCTTGGCTTTTATCAAAGGCGGTTCTCAAGAGGCCATCTAGACAGAACACTCATGATTCTTTGACATACACATTATGGGGTCTTATGCAGGATCTAGGTACTGGTGATTGATGCAACCCACCAGGGGTTAGAATCTGAATACTAACTACTGTAAACTTAGAAAACGAAACTGTGTCACACAACAAATCTTTCTCACCTTGTCTCCAATTTTACTTTGTAACTATTTGAAAATCTGTAGCTTTTCTTGAAAGTTAGGGTTTGGTAAAAATTTTCTCCTACTTGTCACATGTTCCCCAACTTTTTATGTACTTGACTCCTGTAAGAAGCAAATCCTTCAATACTCTGGTTAATGCTTAATATTTTATAGCTATTAAACACATTCATCCCACTGTATAAACAAGACCTACAAAATTTCTATCGGATTGAATAAAGGTTACTAATAACATATTTCATTCCAAAACAAAAAGCATGATGAACATGATTACTCTATAGTAATAAGCTTTTCAAAGAATACTGTTATTTCTTGTATCACATTTTAATAAATGGTTTTGGCAGACATGTCCTAATGACCATAGTTGAAATTATCTGTGAGCATTGAGAATTTTTCAATATTCAGGATTTATTGTTTAGAATTTATATCATTAAAAGAGATTGAAAATATATGAAGATATAAAATATATACTGACTCAGGAAAACAGTGAAACTCGTTTTGTGACAAAAACCTTTGTATCAATTCAATTTATCTTATAAATAACTGGATTGACAGCTCTAGTTAACTTTATTATAGTTAGGCATGATTATAAAACAGGAAAAATGGGCAAGCTATGTTACACTTTATACCAACTTTCTAGGTTCATCGTGGGCTAATTTCCTTACAACCTTCAGTTTATATTGAACATAGTTTGGTTTTTTTTTATATAATTTTTAAATGTAACAGTTTTGTTGTTATTTTTATACTAGAGGTCCTGTGCGTGAAATTCGTGCACGGGGGGCGGGGGGATGTCCCTCAGCCCAGCCTGCGCTCTTTCCCAATCTGGGACCCCTCGGGTAGGATCCCTAGTCCTGGCCAGCGATCAGGGCCTATCGGGGCTTTCCCTGGCTGCCAGCAGCTGGTCCCACCCCCGCGGTTGCCACTGCCTGCTATCTGTGCAGTGCTGCTCCCCCTCCCCCTGCCACTGGTCACCTCCCCCTGCAGGCGACAGGTGTGGGGTGTGATTGCTTGACTGGCCTGGGCCTGCCTCTGCAGGGTGATCACTGGCTGGCCCCACACACCCGCCACAGCGCCGTCATCCGGGTAGCTTGGGCTTCCCTCTTTGGGAAGATCGATTGTGGAGCCCCCACATCAATCACCCCACAGAGGGTGGCCTGAACCTCCCTCTGCAGGGTGATCATGGGGCAATGGCAAGGCCCCCCAACCAATCACATCACACCCACCTTGGCTGACTTGGAGCCAGTGCGTGGTCATAGCATGGTCATCTGGAAGGTCATCCAGATGGTCATTCTGCTGTTCGGTTGTTCGGTTGATTTGCATTTTATGCTTTTATTATTATAGATGTAATCCATATAGATATTTGTTTAAATTAATTTATTTAATAAGACTGTATCTTCAATGTAATCAGTCATGTTCAATATGCACTATGCCCATTCAGAATAATTTTACAGACCATATAGCATAGGGATATAATTAAGACACAGTTAAACATAAGGAAACACAACCATGTCTTTATTAGGAGAGAGACTGATGGTACCCAGAGAACCCATTATTATGTCTGAGAACTTTTATATCCCGATTTCCTTTATCATTGTGGAAGTTCTGCTCTCATGGTTGGTAACTAGGAGAAATTCAACTTTATTTTGCTTAAGAAAGAAAAGGGAATTTATTATAAATATACAGATATATTTTGAAGAACCTATAACTTGCTTATAGATGGATTTATCAGATGCTACCTCTGCTGGGCTGTCCATGCCACCCAAATCACACTTAGCTGCTTTTGCCTCCTCTGTCTTCCTTCCCTTTGTCACAGCCTGTTTGCAATGACATGAGCTCTTATCATGAGCCATAATATTTCTACTTTTCTTATTAACCTGCTTTCTTCATTTCAAATAGACAAGTGTCCAAATACAGGTTTCATCTTTTAGTATAGACACCCAAAAGGGGGAAATAGCTATAGACACTGATTATAATCATCAGGGATTTCTGGTCGACACTCTTTGAGCTTCCTATCCTTGCACACATCCAATGTGGTCATATGGACATGATCATGTGGGTCTAGTGAGAGAGGGGTTATTGTGGAAGGAAGGTCATTAGACAGACATTCTCATACGTTCCCACCATTCTGCTCATCAGCACTAGTCTGTTAGTCTCTAACGTCTTGGCTCATGAACAGCCCAACCATGTCACATCTACTTTTATTCCTCCAAGGAGTTTTGCCATTATTTCAGAAAGACTGTGTAAAGAAAAAGGAGCATAATAACTCTACTACTACACATATATTATTTAAATCAACTCCAATTCTTCTCTCTCCTTGCTCTATGTTTTACGCATTTACTTGTTTTCTTCTGCTACAACATTGCAATAAGCTTTTAACTGGGATTCCTCTTTCTGATTGAAATCTTCCTCAATACAGATGCCAATATCATCTCACATACTAGTACATCAACTCTGGGTATTTCAAGTCCTTAATCTTAAGCCTTCTATAGCTCTCCATGCTCTAGTAAATGTTGAACAATTTTCAGTTAACACTAATGGATAGGATTCTTTGTACAAATACATAAAAGCTTAATAAATTAAATAGTTTAGTAAACAGGGATTCAGGATTTATGACTTAAAAGGTTGGAAGAGGGTGGTTTTATGTGGGAGATTCTTTATCAGTAATTTTCTCGTGGCATTTATCACTTATAATGTGCATTATATTTAATTTATGTGTATACCATCTGTCTTACCAGACAGTAAGTACCTCAAGGGCAGAATCCATATAAATTGACATTGGAACATCTCAAAGTTTAACAGCATTATTTGCACTAAATAGTTTTCAAATATATAGTGGTAAAAAGGCATGAAAAAAAATGCGGGTGAGAGAAAGGTGAGTGACCAACAGACAGAAACAAAAAGAAAAAAACAAAAGAGAAAAAAGATAGGAAAAATAGTAGGTAAGATTTTGAGAGCATAAGGAAGAGAATAGCTGAATAAAAGGGTTACCATTTTTCACAGCACTTGTATATAATGAAAAATAATGGAGAAAGAGGATTAAGTATGCAAAAAGTTAACCAGAAGCTTCTAGTTGAAACTTTAATATTATCCATGGAATTGATCATTCACATATTTTAATCTAATAGTAACCATAAAGTTAGAGGCACACCTTTTTTTTTTTTTTTTTCGTTTTCTGGAAAAATATATAACAGTCAGTATAGGTAATAGAAGAAAGTACCTTTTCCTTTTACACTTCCTCCTTTTGCAAGTGGAAAAGCTCATTGTCGTTAAGTTTAATAAAGAGAAGTTTAGGTTTTTATGTGGTGAGAGCATAGATGTCTACAATTTTGCCAGCTGATTTTCCTATCTGTACTTTGTGATTGAGTGTGAAATTTCTTAAGATTTCACGGCCAAATGCAAATTATTAGCATACTACTAACAGAGCTGGTTGAAATATAAAATACTACATGAACACAGATATTTATTAGACAATCAGTAAATTATTTGAGGATTTTTTATTATGTGCAAATACAGAAAGTACATATGTGACCTATTCTATTTACCTAAAAGCTTAATATATATTGTGAAATGACATGGCAAATAATGGGGCTGTAAATAGGAAAAGGCAATGTACTGTAATTAGTAGGGAAATTGAGAGAAATATCTATGATGCATGATGGCTAGAAAATGTTCTGAGTAGATGAGAAATCCATCAAAAAGTAGGTTATAAACCAGGTCATGAAATAATATGTATGGCTTGGATAGGTTATTGGATTTTGAAAGACATTTAATAATTTTACAGCAATTGAAACAACAAAAGAAAAAGCATAAAGTAGAATAAGAAGACTGTACTTGCCCAACTATTAGAAATTTGTCCTTACTACAGTGCAGTTTTAGGTCAAAGAATACTAAATCAAACTACGAAAAAGAACTAAATAACAAAATACAGAAATTGTTAAGGACTTTGGAAGGCAAATAAAAGAATTACCATTCTAAAACGGAAGACTTACCTGGGCTGGACATAATTTATAATTTAATCAGAATGAATATTAGGATTTGTGCACATGTTTATATGTATCTCTCTCTCTCTCTCTCTCTCTCTCTCTCTCTCTGTGTGTGTGTGTGTGTGTGTGGGGTGGGAGATGGCATTGTAGTTATTGTATGGTTATTGTTCAATAATAAAATCGATGGTTTTTTCTTTGCTTCATGTGACGCCATTCTCTGCAATATATGCAGAGGTCATCACACCACTTACCACATTAACTTCTTTAAATGTTCTAATTTAAAAATAAAAGCAGTAAAGCTCATCAGATTTTAGTGGGTCAAATGCAATCAGCCTATCAAAATGAAGCCATCATCTGAAGATACCATAAAAAATAAATTCTTGGGAAGTAGGGTATTAGCAGCCTTACTCAAGGCATTTCAACTTGCTAATCAGGTTTTACACTTCAATTTACTACATAAGATGAGGGTTAGTACCACCTTTTCTTGTAATTTCCGTTTATTTTACATGCTTAGTCAATCAATGTGATAACTTCTAAAAATAATTTCTGTGTTCCAGAATGCATTAGATAATGATGAGATAATGAATCTAAAAGAGAATTCTTTTACCCATTTAGTCTATTTATTGATTTTAAAATCTCATAATCTCATCTATTCAGCATTTTGTTGTATAGATCTCACTTTTGCCTTAAAGTTAGACATTAGGAAAATAATAATAATACTACTAATAATAATATCCTAAATAGCTTTTAGCCTAATTAGACACAAAGTTTTCACCACCACCCCCCTCCCCACAGTGGTGTGTTTATACTTAAGACATCTCATGCTCAGTAGCTAATCTTATTTAAGTGGGAGCTATTATGTATTAGGTTTTTTGGTGCTCTCTCTAGTGAAACTATAAAATGAATGACAAGAGTTATTAAACCCCAGAACTTTCCAGAACTTAACAGCATTTTAGATATTAAATGTCAAAGACATATTCAGCAACACTTAGGAGTAGTTAGGCACAGGTGCCTGTCACCTGTTGACTATAGGTCTTTGTGAGGCAAAATAGGTCAGAAACACGTACCTAACACACGAAGTGCATGAGTGCAGGCATTTACCAAAGGTTACAGATTGTTTATATCAGTTAAATTCTAAACTTTGGGTATTTAATAAAACTATAGAAAACAACTCTAATCATTAAATAAAAACAGAAACAATATTAAAAAACAAAATTGCGCTTATTCTTTTAAAAAGAAGCACAGAAAGTTAATGATTAATTCAATTGGAACCTAAACGTACTAATAATAAGAACTATGAATGTATTAATATATGGTAAGCAGAAGAAAATTGTCCCTAAGCACCAGGAGAAGTAATAAATACCAAAACTAAGAAATAGAAACAAACAAACTGAAAAACAAACAAGAAAACTCCTCTTATTTTCAGGAAAGACTCAAATGTATTGGTATTAGGGGTGATAGCTTCATCTTATAAACCCAAAGATTAGGGGACAAGGTCCAAGTATGTCTACAAACTTCTTGATAATATAAATTTGAATATGGATGTATATATTTTCTATTGTAAGTTATGGTGTGAATTTTATTAACATCTCTATAAAACAACACTTCTGGCATTTTTCTTGAAAATCCTATAGTTGCCTGCTTATAGTTTCATATTATTTGATTCTTAGGTGTATGGTAAATGGGAATATGCTCCAACTACCCATGCCACCCTGTGGGAAATAGTGAAGGCCATCTGTAAGCAGACTGTGAGACCTTGGGAGCCTGGCCAGCAACTCTGTCTAAGAAAGGCCAAAGAGAAACTGCTTCTAGATGTGAGCTAGTATTTTGACCTCAAGCACAGACACTTTCCCGGCATGCCCTGTTTCTCTCTGTCTTCAGTACTCTATAAAGCTTTGGGCTGGGGAAGTCTGGGGTGTGGTCACATAGTACCAGCTGGCTGCCCCAGTGTGGCCTGTCTGTAGGCCAGATGAGATTTAGAGGGAAAACCTAACCAGTGGCAGCCGTGGCAGTGGTAAACTTCACTGGTCGGCCACCGCCAGTGTGCATGTACGTCCTAATAAACCCATGTCTTTCACAACTAGTCCTCTGAGTAATTTCTTTGGAACCCACAAATGATATGCTGAGGTTTTCTAGGACCTTGGCACTTTGCATAACATGAGGTGATCCATCTCTAGCCAAAATGCTTGAAAACATCAAAAAAACGCCATTTCCAGTGAAATGAGAAATACTAGGACTAGAAATCACTGGCATGGAAACACCCATATGTCTTAAAGAACTAAAAAACATCCAGCTGTGAACCATACATATTACAACAAAAATGTTAGAGCTGGTGATGACGGTCACACATTGTGTGGAAACAAGTCATTTATTTCCCATGGGAGCTGACAGATGAGGCTACAAGGCAGACCTCTAACAGAAGCAACCACCACTATAAAATGTTTTCTAAACACCAGAGTGAACAGTTGGAGTCAGCCACCTTTCCAAGTTAGTCACAATTACAGCCATTTTCTCGAATAGTCCCAGAGAAATAGAAGGGATTAGTCTAGCCTGAAGCTTCCGGCCTTTCCTTCAAGAGCTGAGAACAGAAGGTGCTGATTAGCTTACGTGCTACTGATTTTCAGGTCCAATATATGACTCGACACAATTAAGAGTAGACAGGATGTTAACGCTGGTCCTTAAACCTAGCATTGTGTATCAAAATGCGTGTTGTTAGATGCTTTCTAACACACCACAACCTTGCCATGTGAGGATAATCACGCATATTAAGAATACTTATGCCATTGAATTACTAAGTATTTAATGTTTTTTTCTTTTTCTTTTTATTGATTTCAGAGAGGAAGGGAGAGGGAGAGAGAGAAACATCAAGGATGAGAGAGAATCATTGATCAGCTGCCTCCTGCATGCCCCCTACTGGGGCTTGAGCCAGCAACCCAGGCATGTGCCCTGACCAGGAATCAAACTGTAACTTCTGGTTCATAGGTTGACACTTAACCATGGAGCCACACCGGCCAGGCACTAAGTATTTAAATTTTGTCGTCTTCTTTTAATCCCCAATGTATAAGGTTTGATTGAGCAACTGTGTGTTTTTATGTGACATTAGAAGAAGGCTATTATATAGATTATAACTCTGCTAATGATTATAGTGGTAAAGAGTTGTCACTTGTTTGCTCAAGGCAACTGCAAGTGGGTCAGCACTCACAGCAGTCATCTTGTGGGAGATAATGTATGTGAAAATATTTTGTATGCAGTGTGTGTTACTTAACCAAGTAATATTATATGTCCCCCTTCCTTATTTAGCTGTTTTAGGCTTTGGGGAATTGGTCAAACCTCAAGAGGTCAGTTGTGATTAGACCTAGGCAACCATGGTCAGTCATCTCCTTTGCTAGTGATTTTCCAGAAACCCAGACTTTACCCTACTGGATGAGTTAATAATAGGGTATATGATACAATTTTGGTCAATAAAAAGCAAGGGAAAGCATAATAGAGATTTATGGATAAGGATTCTAGCTGATGAACGAAAGTAAGGAAGAAGAAATTAATCATAATTTGCTAGATGTTGCCTTATGTAAATGAAAAGTTTGAAAAAATTAGAGCCATTTTGCTGTCAAAATGATTAAGAGGTGATGCAAAGAAAGGAAATGCACAGAAAATCACAGAGATATGGGATCACATTGGATTAAGTCCAAAGAAAGCCTGATCTACATCTAAATTCAAATTATATGAACTAATCAAGTTCCTTATTTTTAATTCATTTTAAGTTTTCTGTGACTATTGACAAAAGAAGTTTAAGTAGCCAAGACTATAAAAATGTAGTGAATACATCTGAAGAAACAATATAACATACCACTTTGGTGTAGAAACAACACTGGCCTAACTAAAATTTGAAATAATCTAAAAGTAAGAAGACACATTGGTAACAGTATAAAATAATGTTAATAGATGCTCCATTCAAAATAGTATTTTCTTCTCTTCTTTGGAAAATAATGCTATACATATTATACAAAGAGAATATGGAAAATGTTAAGTCCTTGTCACATTAACACTACTTCTGTAGATTATAAACCTATCTTTCTAACGAATAGTATTAAAAACCCCATCTTTTACCTTCAATCAATATTATAATCAAATGATAATCATTTGTATGCAAATAATCACTGGCAAACTGATTTTAACGTTTTAATAAGATGAAATTATCAAATATAAAACCTTCCAGCACAAAAAGACCCGTCTGCAAGTTTCTCTTGAGATTGAACAAAATATAAATTTACTTAGTGATTTTATTCCTCCTATCAAATATTTGTTTTCTAATTGGATCATTGTTAGCTAGGAGAGAGTATGAAAATATGTGTGATAAGTAACTTGAAGAATAAAGAAAATGACAGGGGAATTCTATTTTAGAATTCATATTTCTAAGTTTAATGTAAGTGATATGCAGTATTTTCATTGCTAAAGAATAAATTGGGGAATATTAAAAAATCAATTATTATAACATTAGAAATATATAATTCACTGAAAATCAGAATTTAGAGGCATTTCCAAAAGACCCTGTCATCTTTATAAATAGCAATAAATACATGCTGAAACTAAATGATCTAAATTGCTCTTCATGATTATCAATGATATAAACATAAGTTAATAATAATTATAATATATTATAACAGTAAAAATAGTGTCTATATGCATCCAATTCTAAAAGTAGCCATGGAAATTACTTTCTTTTACTGGGTTTGTATATGTCATGTATATGCCTATATATTATTTATTTAGCTCAACTTAAAAATAATTTCTGCCAACCAAGGTATTTATAAAGCAATTATAAGTAATTAGGAAGTAATATGTATTTTTTATACTAAAGAATCAAGTCTGGCTCTGGCCATTGTGGTCCAGCTAGTTGGAGCATCATCCAGGTTGCAGGTTTGATCCTGGTCTGAGCACTTGAGGGAGGCACCTGATCGATGTTTCACTCTCACGACCATGTCTCTCTTTCTCTCTCTCTCCTTCTCCCTTCCTCTCTCTCTAAAATCAATAAAAGAATGTCCCAGGGTGAGGATTTTAAAAAAGAAGAAGAAGAAGCAAGGCTGAACTTTCTTAAAATTTTTATAAATGTTGAAATGCATTCCTACCTTGCAAATTCTATTTGAGTATATTTACTCCATTGCTTTATTTTATTTACTTTTTATTGTTGACACTATTACAGATGTCCCCCATCTTCCCTCTCCCTCTTGTGCATTTCACCCAGCCCCTGCCACCTCTCCCTTGGCCTTCACCACTCTGTTGTCTGTGTCCATGGACTATGGATATATGTTCTTTGGCTATTTTATTCACCTTCTTTTATCCAATTCCCCACAATGAACTCCTCCTCTGACCTCTGTTCCATGTACTGCATTACTTTTAAAATATTTTTCTATATTAGACTTTAACTTATCTTGCATTTAATCCCGTCACTGTTATGATTATGTACATAGGCATTTTTACATGCCAAGCTAGTAAAAACCAATTTTTAATTTGATTTTAACCAGCAACAGATTGTTTTTAAATTATAACAGTAGAAAGAACTCTTACCATTCACAACAGCGTGGATGGACATGCAGAGCATTATGCTAAGTGAAATATGCCAGTAAGAGAAAGATAAATATCACATGATCACACTCATTTGTGGAATATAATGAACACCATAAACTGATGAACAAAAATAGATCCAGAGTCATAGAAGCATCGAACAGACCATCACACTTCAGAGGGAAGGCAGGGGAGGGTGGGGAAGGGGAAGAGATCAACCAGAGGACTTGTATGCATACATGTATGCATAACTAATGGGCACAGACACTAGGGGGGTGAGGGCATGTGCTGGGGATGGGAGTGGCCGGGGAGAGGTCAATGGGGGAAAAAGGGAACATATGTAATACTTCAAAGAATTTAAAAAATATATAAATAAATAAATTACCATTTAATCAATTGAATATACAGGGTGTCCAAAAAATGTATATGAACTTTGAATGATTATAAAGTCAGTGTTTATTAACATACAATTAATTTTCAAAATTTGAAAGAATCTACAGAAATGAGTAATTTTGGAGGGTCAATGCCTGTATTCAAACTGATGACTGTTCTGGTCCAGGCATTGCTGATAACTTGAAGCAATGGAATCACAAACATTAGGAATGATTTCTTTTGGTATTTGTGCGCTTTAAATTAGTTGACTATTGCCAGTTTGTACTGTAAATTTTATCTTTTACGTATCCCCATGAAAAAAAGTCTAGTGGCACTTAAGGATAAATTTTCTTTGTTCAAAGCTTAGTCTGGCTTCACCTCTTATTTCAAATCAGTTAAACTTGAAAAGGAGTGAAAATTGAGTTATAAGTTGTTAATATGTGTATACATTTTTGGGGATACCTTATGTATCCCCACATGTCTCTGTATATTGGTCATAAAGATAGAGCTATACAGAAATGATTTGTTTTATGACTCATCTCCCTATTAATAACAGTCTTCTGTGCCATAGCCATGCTATAACTGTAGTATTGAAAGTAATGGTCTTTCTCTTCAAATGACCTTTTGTGCCTAAATGGAGAAAAAAGGGAGAAGCGAACTGTTGTGTCTGAGGGAGAGATTAGTAAAACTAACTGATTCTCAAAAGTTAATTAGACATTTTCTAAGGTGACTGCAATACAGAGGGAATCTTAAGTAAAGGAAGAAAAGTGCCAGTCTTGATAGGCATAATCTAATTATCCAATTAATCATGCCCTGTAAGCACCCACTCAGGGTTTAGGAGAGTGTTCTGCTCTATGGGGAATAGAAAACATATATTAAACACTGCCAAAATATTAATGTTCCCCAATTATCCATACAAATAACAGATTTTATTTTTCCTTTGAAATTTTCTTAGAATGATGATGAATAGTAATAGAAAAGGGCAGGTAGTTTCTCTGTTTTCAATTTCCCAAGAATATAGAGATCAGTACAGCATAGGTATAAATAATACTAATGCCTTAGTTAAATTTTAATCATCACCATCACCTAGCCCTCCTGTTTCCATTTTCACCCAAATAAATGAGAGGGTATTAAGAAAAATAAAGTCTTGGCTAGAATATTCTAGATTTCCTGTGCATACCACTCACATTTTACCAGTGATTACCAGTCTCCATGCACAGTGTAAACATGGCAACCAGGTTATTTTGTATAATTTATTTCATTTGCAATGTATGAGCCATCTTTTTCATGTGAGAAAGAAAACCCAAATAATTGTACTAAAGTGCTCTATGGAGAACCTGGAAGTCAATTTTAGAGACAATTATTTTTATTTAATACCTTTGAGTTCTCAAATTTGTGTTTACTTTTTTAAGCAAACTTCTGAAATTCTATATTCTACTTGAAAAAGATTTACTTCTTTACCTTCAGAATTATAGAATTTCCACAGAAGTATTACAGTATAATAAATGTTTGCAGGCAGCATACTAAGAAGGCTCCTTTTCATATATGGAACAACAAAGTGAATTAAGATAGATTTAAAGTTCCAAATGCAATTTTATTAAGACAAAAAATAGTTTAAGCGATGCAAAGATAAACATTCATTGAACTGCTCTATAAAAAGTTTAAAAGCAAATACATTTTTTTGAAAAATATTTTCTCATTTCAAATTCCGCACATAACTAGAAAACACACATTTTCTTTATTACCTGGTTATAAAAATTCTAGAATTAGGGTTGTTTTGTAATGGTCAATACCTTTTATCTCTCTGACTCATAACAGAGGTTTCTCCAGCAAAATATGGATCTTCTTTCCCTTTACTCAAGAATTATGAAGACATTAATTGTCAAGTATTATTTTCTTTAGTCCTGCAACAGGCTCAATTCTGTCTTGAATGTCACTGGCTATAGGTTGATTTGATAGCACATAAACCCACCTAGGGAAGCTCAGAATTCCCTCTTCTTTCTCCTATGAAGCAAAAGCTGCATAATCTTTAAAAAATAAAATAAAAGAACAACTTCATAGCCAATGTGAGCTTCAAAAGTTGTGATTAAAATATTAAGAAGAAGAAGAGTAGAAGTTTTTATAGCCTGGGTTTCAAAGAAGCATTAGATGTCAGCAGCAAAGTTAGTTTGAATTTGGATTCCTTTACCTGAATCAGAAATTCTGTATTGCAGGTGAACAAATGATAACTGATAATTGTCTGATATAGAAATTTTAAAATTTTATATAGTGAGACTTAGAGCACATTTCAAGAAGTTCATGCTCTGATTCACATGTTCTGCTACAAATATATGCCAATGATAGATACATTAAAAAAATACCTAAAACCAAGGACAGATAGTTGAGCTATAAAACAGTGTTAACAATAAACTAAAAATAACTAGAAAAGTAAAGCAGAGGTGAATTCATAGGTATGCAAGGATTCTTGTGAGGAATAGGCAATGTTGGCCAAGATATTCACTCTATAAAGGTAAGGAGCTGTTCTACAGGTGAGAGCAGAATTAAGTTCAATGCTTTAATGCTGAAGTTGCGGGGCGGGGGGGTTCCCTCTCTAACCCTCCCCACTCCCCTGCTTAAGTATATATGTTGAATAAAACTTTCAGCCCAATCACTTGCAATGTGTATTGCTTAAAAGAAGTTCTAGCCCTGGCTGGTATGGCTCAGTTGGTTAGAGCATTCTCTTGAGCATCAAAGGGTCAAATGGACCTGGTTTTGATTTTGTATTGGTGTCAGGTTTACCCTTAGGGTTAGACAATCATATATTTCACATGGTGTTTTCCTCAATATTTCCAGGACCCCAACTAGCACTATGCATAGCTATCACACTATTATTAACTATATTTCCTGTCTTTACTTACTTTTCTGTAACTCTTTTGTTATATTTCTGCAAATATTTAAGCAACAGATAATACTAACTCTACACAAACTCTTCCAGAAAAAAAAAAAAAATCACTCCCAAATAATTGTATGAGTTTAGTATTACCCTGATATCAAGATCAGAATAGACATGAAAACGACAGCTAACCAGATTCAAATAAATCTCATGAATATAAATGACATTTCTTAATAAAATATCAGGAAACCAAATCCAGCAACATATGTTTAAAAATACCAAATACTTGACTAATTTATTGTTAGGTTGTTGAGAAATATAGATGAAGGTGGAAGAAACTATTTTCATTTTTTTCAACTTTTCTTAAATCTACTAGAACTCAAAAAAGTGTGCTTTATAAAATAAAATGTATGTAGTTCTTACTTATTTTGTTCACTTTCATATCTTTTGGAGACATTTTCTTAAATTCTGACAGGAAAAATAATTTAATCATCCATTTGATGAGCATTTAATTTTATTAAAAGTCACAAAATACAGATTTTATCTGACCTCTGAATCTTCTGTTGAAGGATAAAATATAGTTTTCTTTAGAGTATCATTTCATAGAGTGATTTGTACTTTTTCTTGTGATGCATTATCAGAATTTTCTAATAAATTCAAAGCCATTGTTCAAGATTCTTTCAGTATCTCTTTTTTTGCAAATGTTCCTCTAACTTCTGTTACTCTTTTAATAAATAATGCACTTCAATATATAAAATAATAATACCACAATGTTGTATACTTTATAGATCTATTAATGTTTACACTTAAGTCCTCAAATACTAATGTTTACCAGTTACCTGAGAAGCTTGTTTACCCAGCACCAATCTTCCATGGCTTTTAAAGTGGAGCCATAGAATTTGTCTTTAATAGGGATTCTCTCTTTAAGGTAACTGCATTTGGAGATATACCACCTTATATGGAAGGAACACACTTCCCTTATCCTTCTATGCCAAGATTTATAATTTATTGAGTCAGTATTGAATAAATAAATTAGTTAAATTATCAACAATAGGATAGACAAAGGGCAACTTAGATATAAATTCTCAATATATGGATTGAGAAACATGTGTTCTTGCAACTCAAGTGAAGGCAGCTGAAGGCATCCAAGCTCCAAGGTTGTACTCTATTTATAGAACCTAGCCACTACCTGACCTATATTTGATTTTCTTTGCAAGAATTTTTAAATTAATGAGAAAAAAATGGTTTTTCTATTAATTTTTTAGTCCTTTATTTTTTTACTAGAGGCCAGGAGCATGATATTATTGCACAGGGCGGGGAGGGAGGTGTCCCTCAGCTCAGCCTGCACCCTTTCCAATCGGGGACCCCTAGAGGGATGTCCGACTGCACCAGGATCGGGCCTAAACGGAGAGTTGGACATCCCTCTCACAATCCAGGACTGCTGGCTCCCAACCGCTAACCTGCCTGATTGCCCCTAACTGCTTCTGCCTGCCTACCTGATCACCCCCTAACCACTCCCCTGCCAACCTGATTGATGCCTAACTTCTCCCCTGCTGGCCCGATTGCCCCTAGCTGGCCTGGTTGCCCCCAACTGCCCTCCCCTGCAGGCCTGGTCGCCCCCAACTGCCCTCCCCTGCAGGCCTGGTCACCACCAACTTCCCTCCCCTGCAGGCCTGGTCCCCCCCAACTGTCCTCCCCTGCAGTCCTGATTTGCCCCTAACTGCCCTCCTCTGCTGGCCATCTTGTGGCAGCCATCTTGTGTCCTCCGTGGGCAGCCATTTTTGACCACATGGGGTTGGCCATCTTGTGTGTTGGAGTGATGGTCAATTTGCATATTACCTATTTATTATATAGGATTATATAGGATTTTGACATGAATTCATAGAGGTTGCCATAAAAATTTTAGACACACAAAAGTTGAAAATGTAGCATAGAGTTACCATATACAGGTCACCTGGATTCTCCTAAATTTAACATCTTACATAACCATACATTAATTATAAAAACCAGTAAATTAATAGTGATCGATACTGTTACAAATCTATAAACTTCATTAAAACATCGTTAGTTTTTCCAACTAATGTCATTTTTTTCCACTTCTGGATTCAACTGAAGAACTTACATGCATTTTGCTGTCATGTCTTCTTAGTCTGTTCTAATACCTGATAATTCCTCAGTCTGTCCTTACCTTTTCTGACCTTGGTATATTCAAAGTCATAATTTTCAGTTATTTAATAGTATTATTACCTATAGGCACAATGCTATACAGTAGATTCCTAGGACCTATTTATCTTGTATAACTGAAATTTTTACCCTTTACTATACCTCTCCATTTCCCACTTCCTCAAGCCCCTGGAAACCACCATTCTACTTTCTGCTTATATGAGTTTGACTGTTTTAAATACCTTATATAAGTGATATCATGTAGCATTTGTTCTTCTGTGTCTGGCTTATTTTACTTAGCATAACATTCTCCAGGTTTATCCAAGTTGTTTTAGATGGCAGGATTTCCTTCTTTTTTTAAGGGTTAATAACATTCCGTTGTATGCATATTCCACATTTTTATCCATTTATCTATTGATGGACTTTTAGATTGCTTCTGTGTCTTGGCTATTGTGAATAACACTGCAAGGAACATGAAAGTACAGATATCTAATAGAAATGTTGGTTTCAATTCCTTTGTTATGTACTCACATGTGAGATTGCTAGATCATATGGCAGTTTTATTTTTTAAATTTTGAGGATCCTCATACTGTTTTCCCTGTGCACTGTTCTTTATATCCCCACCAATATTGTACAAGTGTTCCCTTTGCTCCACATCCTTGACAACACTTATATTTTGTACATAAAATAAAGAATTCTATGGTTTGTTCAGAGACAGCAGGCATGGAATCAATTTTTACAAATTCCCTAAGTTGAGAAGTACTTATCAAAATGAGTTTGGTGTTCTAAGTGTTTCTTCCAATGCTAACAATTAGAAGGTGCTATACAGCAATGATCTTCAAACATTTTTATTCATACAGACTCTAAATTAATTTCAAGAAGTTTCTCCTATACATATTTTAGGTTGCAATTTAACATTTTTCACTATGCATTCCCATATAATTAAAAGGATGCAAATTCTTGCATATTGTAAATATTGACATTTAAAAATAAAATGTCATATAAATAAATATAAATTAAATATAATTCATTAAGTATAACCAATTAAATATACCAATCAAATAATATAATTTACAATAATAATTTAATAATCAATAAATTAAGTATAAAATTAAATATATCACTTAGTTTTATTGAATTGGAACTAAATATCTTGGTAATACACCAACATCATCTATTTAAGTACTTTCGTAAAAAAGCTTTAATGCATTTTCCTCTTTAACTATGTTTTTGCTATACTCTGTTGAATTTCACTTTAACGTAATATTTTATACTTACAATTTTTATTTAACGTACCATAATTATCCCCCTACATAATTATGTATGTAGCATACAATTAATTAGACAGTGTGTTTACTATGATCCTACATGAAATGAGAAGATACTGTAGTTTTTAAGGAAAACATACTATAATCTGATAAAAGTTTTTTGAAGCAGAAATTCTCATTGTCACTGCTGTTTTGAGAATACATGGAAGCAGGAAAAGATGGAAGAATGGAGAATAGTTAGGGGGATACTGAAAAACCACACACTACCAGCCAAGTACTTGTGATGTGACCAGAATTATAGACATTTTCATTATATCCTCTTAGTTTGTTTGCTGTCTAATTTGTAAGGAATAATTAATTCAACCTAAGCACTTATTGCTACCTTAAACAATTCCAACTTCAGCTTTTTCTAAAGTTGTAAAGAATTTTACACAGTTCAAGGCTAAATAATTTTTTTAAATATATTTTATTGATTTTTTTACAGAGAGGAAGAGAGAGGGATAGAGAGTCAGAAACATTGATGAGAGAGAAACATCGATCAGCTGCCTCCTGCACACCCCCCACTGGGGATGTGCCCGCCACCAAGGTACATGCCCTTGACCGAAATCGAACCTGGGACCCCTGAGTCCGCAGGCCGACGCTCTATCCACTGAGCCAAACCGGTTTCGGCAAGGCTAAATAATTTATCTTATTTGTATCCAGTGCTAACATAACTTCTTGCAAAATCTATTTATAAAATGACACTTACCAAAAACCACTAAAATGAACATACTTTGGAGATTATTTTTAAGTATGTCAGAAGCCTTTACCATCCATTGAATGACATAGATTTTACATGTTGGCTTGTGTATTTCTCAAAACAGTCGTACGATGTACACATCAGTATCCCTAATTCATTGGTTAAAAAAAAGAAGAAGAAGAATCTCAAAATAGGTAAGTTGCCAAAAAATCACACAAAGTATTTGAGAAAGGTAGTATTCCAAATGAGATTTTTATGACATCAGTGTTCTTTGACCATACAGTGCTTCTAGTCAAGACATTCATATCAGCATTAGCTTACAGAGGCTTGCATCTTTCTCTGGGGGCATCCCAGAGAAGGCATCCAGGTTTTGCTTTCTATTGGGTGACCACAAGAGACTTTTAAGGAAAATCAACAAGTTTTACTCCAGAGATTGAGTGTATTTGACTCTTTCATCTTTCTATTTTATTGATTCCCTTCAAGTCACTGCATCATTGAGCGGCCTGGAAAAGCATTTTGCTACCATTGGTCCGCCACCAATTTTTTGATGCTCTGGAAGATAGCAGTTGAGGGAAGAATTTGTTTCAATGTATTTTGATGTCTTTCTGTTATCACATATGCATTGGGAGGCTATGCTCCCACAAAACATCAACTGACCTAGTTTCTCATTTCTTAAGTAGTACTCTATTCTTACACAACCTTGAAAGTAAAATGTTAAAAAGAATACATGATTTACTGCAATTTAAACACTTCTTAGGATTTTGTATTTGTTTCATATTTTATATGCACCAAATATTTTTCTTAAATATGAACAGGCAAAAAGAATGCACAGCACTTAACTTACTTTTAAAGTACATTTTTATGAAGGAAAAAAATCCTGTTTGAAAAAGCTAAAAGGTAGAAACCACAGCATTTGGCTCTTTTTCAACATGAGTAAATATATAAACAGCCTGTTGAAATGCAGATCCCCTAGCAGGTGGATGATTTTTCTTTTCTTAGGAGCTTAGCTAGAATCCGCATTGATCTACTTCATAAGACAAGTTCCCAATGGAGTTGAGCTGGCTTGTTCATTTTTATTTTATTGATATTTGGGGTTTTGAAAACATGAAAATGTGTGTCTAAAATATGGCTTTAAAATTTAATAAGAAAAAGCAGAGTAGATTTAGATGTGAGTAGTTTAGTCCATGAGCATAGCTTTTAAAAAAATGATTCTGAAAACAAATTATTTAAAAGCTAAAAGGTGCAGTTTGCTGCTAGTTCCCTTGGAAAATTAGTACCAAAATATGTAAGTCTTAGATCTTTCACCCAAAGGATCTTGTTTATTCTGTGCAATGTAGTTAGTCATTTACAGGAAGCTGGGTTACAAGTGAACAATCAATTTTGTTTCCCAAATCAGATAAAGGTGGTAATGAAAGAACCCATAAGAAGCCTTATTACAAATTTTTAAGTGACATTTAGAGGTGGCACAAATGAATGGCTCTGATTGCACTAGAAATAACTCATTCTTTAATAAGCCAAAGTTATATTATTAGAAATAAGTTGTTTATATGGCAGGCCTTGTAAAATATTTTAGTTAGAAGGAAGAGTCTCATATCATTGAAAATATAGTTTATGATTAGTTATAGTTAGACTAGTGATGTTGCTATGTTGTTTTAATATTAAGTTAAGTATACATTAAAAAGGCCATGAAGTAATCACAGGCCAACAAATTAAAACTATATATCATTACCTTAATCAATAAAGTAATTTTTTAAAAAAAGAAAAGAAAACAAAAAAAACAGAAAAAAAAACTATATATCAGTAGCCAATAAGTTGGAGAAATTATTCTAAATATCTACTCACCACTTAGAAATATTGTAGAAGCAAACTAAGAAAAAAAATGCAGCTCTGGTAAAAGAGAGTAAATAAATGTAGAGATTTAGGAGTAGTGAAAATTGTTTTGTTTACAAGCAAGATAATGTATTCCATGCTCTGGCTGGTGTTTCTCAGTGGTTAAAGTGTCAGCCCTCCCACTGAAGGGTCACGGGTTCGATTTCTGGTCAAGGGCATGTACCTGGATTGCAGGTTCGATCCACGGTCCCAGTTGCGGCTAGTACAGGAGGCAACAAATCCATGTGTCTCTCTCACATTCATGTTTTTCTTTCTCTCTCTCCCTTCCTCCCTCCCTTTTACTCTGTCTAAAAAGCAATGGAAAAATATCCTCAGGGGAAGATTTTTTAAAAAGGTAATTCATTCCACTATTTACCAAATATCAATTGAACACCCGAAATGGAGTAAATGTTCTGCCCCTTTTTATTCTATATCCTGTCAAAATCCTAATGGTCGTTTTCCCAGAAATAGAAAAAAAAAAACACACAAAAATACTTAGGGAACCATAAAAGATGCTGAATAACCAAAGTAATCATTAGCACTAAGAACAAAACTGGTGGTATCACATTTCCTGATTTATAATTATAGTACAAAGTTGTATAACACATAAAAACAAAAACATGAACCAGTGGAACAGATAGAAGAGCCCCCAAATACATCCATATAAGTATAATTGTGTCTTAGGACAATTTTGGGGGAATAAAGTTGGTGTGTGGGTGTATTTTTAATTTTCAATTTTTAAGTTTGCACTTGAGAAATATTTTATTTCATTCCATAGAGTTAATCCATTATTCAAAAATATTTATTGAGCATATGCTATTTCCAGGCACTGTGATAAATACTCAAATTTTTAAAATGATGCTTTGCTTTTGCCTTCATAATGCTTAGAGTCTAGTGTAGGACATGTGAAAGGGAGGTTAGGTACATAATGTAAACAGAGTCAAGAAAACTATGTCTAAACTAATGCATAAAAGAGAATTAAATTTTAGCCAGCCCCCCCCCCCAAAAAAAAAGGGTAGAGAATGTATTCCAGATGAGGAGAAGAAAACGTTCAATAGGAGATAAGAGAGAACATATTACATTTAAGAAACAGAATGATTCATTATGTCTAAGCCTTTTGGTTTAAGAAGTGAATAATGTAAGGGTAGTAAAATATTTTGGGGTAAAGAAACAATTATGAATATCTATTGTTTTCTCTGCCTATATACATTCATTCTTTTATTAACATGATCTTAATTTTCTTTGCATAAATACCCCCTCAGAAATCTCAGTTCATATGGTTCTATTGGACTGTAGTCTGTCAGTACAACTCCAAAAGTAAGCATGAAACCTAAACCTGGCCAATAAAGCCCAATGAAACATCATTCTGGGTTGTTGTTGTTGTGTGTGTGTGTGTGTGTGTGTGTGTGTGTGTTTGTTTGCATTATTAGAACTTATTTGCACTCAGTATTTCTGGAAGAATTGAATACAGCCTGTGACTTATAGGGAACATATTTCCCCAGGAATGGAAAACTTGCCTGAAAATAGAACAAACATAAACACATGGACAAAAGATGGAAGGAGAAAGACTAAGTCATGATGACACTATTTGAGCTCCTTTATCCAAAATCATACCTTAATTGAACTTTTAAATTATCCGAGGCAAAATTGCTATGGTTCACTTTGTATATATATTTATTTATGTTTTTGAATTAAGCCATTTTGGATTTATGTTATCACTGTTATCTAAGAGTCCAGACTAATAAACATCTCAACAAATATTATCTATACAATTTTTAACTTTTGATTTAATGGGAATATAGTTGTAGGGTTTGTATGCATAAATACCATAAATTTCTTCCTTTGTGTTCAAAATAAGAAAAAAAAAGGTGGGCTTTCATGAGCCAGATCACTTATGTAGAAAAGGATAACTAAATATTTTCTACCTGTTGTTCATTTCTAGAGTTCTATCTGACTGACTTCAGTTTTAGTCTACTCTCAGAGGGCTGGCATCATAAGTGGTCCAAGGACATATAAGATAGAGAGGCAATTTCCCCCCATTTCCTACCTTTATATTCTATAAGAGAATAATATATAAATGTATGAAGCCAGGCCTAATAAAGAGTCTTGTGTTGAAATAGGAGTTGATTGGCACCATAATTACAATGAACATCACTAGTGTTTTTCATTTACCTAATAGATAAGGACTTTGGTCAGCCCTCTGTCCCCTCAATTGTACTTCAGCAGAGAAACAGTATGAACCTGAAAATTAAGAAATTGGAAAGTATTGAAAGGTTTTAATGAGCATGTTGAGGTGTTGGAACTTAATTTGAATACAGGTTTGAGATAATCATATACTGTGATATGGTAATAACAATGAAGTTGAGGAAGTGTTTGTTGAAAGTAAAAAACACCTCGAAGGAAATGGTGTGATTGATTTAGTCTGTGAATTAAATGAGATCCATGTAAAGTTCCACTGCAACTGGAGGCCCCAAAATTCACTATCATGGTCTTTGAGACTAATAACAGAAGCTCAATTTCTACATGATTCATACGTAAAATATAAACTACTCTGTTTGAAGTCTTTAAAACATCCTACATTATTAGGATGAGACATGCAGAACTGAAATATGGAGGCTTAGATATTTTTAATCATCTATTATTGCCTATTCTATTTTTTTCTGTGGTCAGAATTTATGTACGGCAAATATGGACCAAATGAATAGTATGAGTGCCTAAACATCTATGGGAGGATATATAAGATGGTCTACTAGTAGCATTCAGACAGACAATAACAATGACAACAAATAGAACTTAGGGCACCATTGTTAAGTAATCTCTGAAATAAGTGCAAAATATATCTGCAGTTTGTGTCCAACAATGCCGTTCTTAAAAAAAATGAGAGAGAGAAAATACTAGTAGACATTGTAATGAGAATATGTACAGCACCAAATTCCATTATTTTTTGATCTTTTACAAAAATTTTTAGAACAAATATCAGACTACAAGATATTTGAAATCCCTAAAGTTGTAAGCAATTTTTTTTTCTGGGATAAAGCTCCATAGTTTTCATAGATTTTCAAAAGAGTCTGTGACCCAAAAATCACTGAAAACAAGTTCTATAGAAATTATTTTTCAGGTGTGAATGTTTTATGATTGTATCCAAATCTGTTATGTGCCTTGGGATAATGTGAGATTGAATTGGGGTATGCAAAACAAGCTCTCTAGGTAGACTGTGTAGCATAGGTCAAGCTTGGCTTTGAATATTTGTTTTGTTCATTGTTGAAGACACTCTAGACGACAAAAGGGATTTACCTGTTTCTTGTTAAGCTGCATTTTACTTGCTGTTGCTTATGTGATAAATGTTTTATCTTTGGGTTTTTGTTTTTTTTTCTTTATTTCTTTTTCTTTTCTTTTTTATTTATTTATTTTTTTTGAGGTCAAATGAGTTTTGACATGAAGCACAAGAAATCCAAAAATGAACACTGAGAAGGTGCCCTTCTTAAGTGTTCTATTTTCCGCCTGCATGACCACGCTGAACTCCTACCTGACTGTGCCTCTATATGGCTTTGATGTTGTCAGAGGTCCCGGATATCACTGTTATTTCTAGAGTCCCTTATTTGTTATTACTGCTCTTTTGTTGTTGTTGATTTTTTATCCTTTATAAAAGTGGCAGTTTCCTCTCTCTCACTCTCTCTCTCTCTCTCTCCCCCTATCCCCAACACTTTCTCTTTCTCACAGGGATATTCTGGATGGGACAAGGGGGTGGGAAGAGATTGGGTGAAAAAGGTGAAGGGAATAAGAGCTACAGATTGGTAGTACAAAATTGTCTTGGGGATGTAAAGTACAGCATAGGGAATATAGACAATAATATTCTAATAACTATGTATGCTGCCAGGTGGGTACTTGAATTATCAGGGGTATTACTTCATAAGTTATATACTTGTCTAACTATTTTGCTGTACAAATGAAATTAATATAATATTCAATGTGAACTGTAATTGAAAAATAAAAATTTAGAATTAATATATAGATGAAGTATTATAGAATTATACACTTGAAACTTATATAATTTTATTAACCAATATCACCTAATAAATTTACTTTAAAATATATTAACATAAATAAATAAATAAAAATCTAAAAAATTCTGCTGACTTCTGGGAAGATGAAAACCTAAGGATGTATTATCCTCCTGCTTACTCCAATAGTCTCATTAAAATTATCAACATAATTTTAAAATTGAATTGAAAAAATACAGCCTTAGAAACTAGGAAATTGTAAATATCCATCACCAATTTGTTCCCTTAATGCCTAAAATATGAAGGGATTGTTCATAGGAAAGTAGGTAGAAGAGGAATCTTAATTCATCTATGTCAGGAGAAAGATAGACTTTGGGCCCTAGGCAAACAGAAATGTGTCAGTTTCTACATTCATCATAAGAATCTGAACTTCAGTTTACTCCCAGCTTGGATCTGGTCATGTTAGGGCAGAGCAGGGCTACTCTCAGTCCTAATCACAGCCTAGAAAAGGTTGATACTGTCTTGAGTCCCAGGGTAAACTGAATGAAGAAAATAGTCTCTTGGTAAAAAGCTAACGATACCTGCCATGACTGTTTCTAAGTTTGATCCCATCTTTGTTTCCATACTTCACCCATTACTTGATATCAGTTATAAAAATAACAAAATAGATCAATTATTTTATTTTAACACTGTCTTAGTTTCATAGAACCAGAGACAATTTTTATAATATTTGGAAGAAACCAGCTTATTTTCTATATTGGATCCAGTCCAATATAGATAATTTACAGAGGATAATTTACAGAGAAATGTTATCAGCTATAGAAATATATTGCATTTCAAAGTAAAACATGGCGTACTTTTTCCATAAAAACTCTTACTTTGTCGGTCAGAAGTTTTCTGCTGCAATTACTCAACTTTGCCTCTGTGACATAGAGAAAACTATAAATGATATGTAAACAAGTGAGTATGACTGTGTTCAAATAAACTTATTTATAAAAATAGGATAGTAGATTTTAATAAAAATGAAATCATAAAGACAAATTTAAAATTATAGTGCTCTTGGTGAACAGCCTTGGTATATTGAAGAATATTGAATAGATATAATTTTTAATAGATAAAATGAGAACAACAAATGCTGGTAAGAGTGAGAAATTAGATTACTCATATTTGTTGATGGGAATATAAAATGCTATCACCACCCTGGAAATGTCTTAATAAAGTATTATAAAACTAACATACAACCCAGCAATAGGACTCAGAGCATTTATCCCCAAATGCTGAAATCTTCATGATAAAACCTGAATGCAAATGTTTATAGCAGCATCTATAATAATAAAAGTGTAATATGCAAATCGACCGAACAGCCAAACAGTGGAACAACTGTCCAGATGACCATGCTATGACACACACTGGTGCCAGGCCAGCCAAGGCAGGTGCAACGCAATTGGTCAGGGGGCACCACCATTGTTCCACAATCGCCCAACAGAGGGAAACCCAGGCCACCCTCTGCAGGGCGATCAATCAGGGGCTCTGAGATAGATCACCCCCGCAGAGGGAGGCCCAGGCTACCTGGCAGCTGTGCTGTGGCGGGTGGGTGGGGCCTCACTCTGCTGGGAAATTGATCACGGAGCCCTGGCAGGAGGGGCAGGGGGCCTAAGCTACCTGGCCAGCTGTGCTGCGGTGGGTAGCCTGGACCGCCCTCTGTGGGAGTGATCCATGGCAGAGCCCTGGCTGGGTGGGCAGGGCCTACCTCTTTGGGGTGATTGATCATGGGGAAATAGCCCTAAAGAGGGAGGCCCAGGCTACATAGTGAGTGATTCCATTTATGCTTGAAAGGACAAAATTATAGAACTAGTTTACACCTTAGTATTTGTAAGGCGTTAGAGGAAATGGAGGTGAGTAAGTATATAAGGACAAATGAGGGGAGTTTATGGTGAAAGAATTGTTCTATATCTTAACTGTATCAATGTCAGCTTCTAATTTGATATTGTACTATAATTTTGCAAGATGCAGTCATTGGGGAAAACTAGGTAAAGAGAACATAAAAATTTTCTCTATAATTTCTTACAACTACATATGAATTTGCAATCTCACACAATTAAATGTTTAAACAATGAAAGCAAAATACAGACATCCCTGGATTTTGAGAGAGAGAGAGAGAGAGAGAGAGAGAGAGAGAGAGAAATTGTTCCTATCAGAACTACTTTACAAAATATATTAAAGGGCCTACTTTAGGGTGAAAGTGAATTTAGAAAGTAATTCAACCTCACATGAAAAAATAAAATCACTGGTAAAGGTAATTACAAGGTGATTTAAAAAGACATTATAATTGCATATTTCTTCTCCTTTTTTCTCAACTGATTTAAAAAGTAATTGTATAAAACAATGTGTATATAATTATAGAAAAACACCAAGGAGGTGGGTGGGAACAAAGCTGTATTAAGACTAAGGAAATGACACCAGGTAATTAACTCAAATCCGCAGGAACACATGAAGAAAACCAGAAATGTTAAATAAGAAAGTTAGTATAACCAAATCTGCAAACATTTATTTTACATTTTTTTATCTCAGCTTCTTTAAAACATATAACATTACACAAAGTGATAATTATAGCAGTATATTGTTTGGATTATAACATATATAGATGTAATATATGTAACAAAATTAGCACAAAAAGAGAAAAGGGATATATATATATATATATATATATATATATATATATATATATATATATATATATATATATGCCTAAGCGACCGTTATGACCGGTTGACTGGTCAACCGGTCGCTATGATGTGCACTGACCACCAGGGGGCAGACGCTCAATGCAGGAGCTACCCCCCAGGCAGTGCACTCTCATAGTGGGAGCACCAGTCAGCCAGAAGCCAGGTTCACGGCTGGTAAGTGCAGCTGTGGCGGCGGAAGCCTCTCCCACCTCTGTAGCAGTGCTACTGAGCAGCAGTGGTGGCCGCAGCAGCAGTGGAAGGCGCAGCGAGGCCGGGATGAGCAGCAGCAGAGATGCGCCCAGGCCCGGCTGGGGCTCTTCCCTGGCTGCCTGCCACTTCAGCACTGCTACATTCCCCCCCAGGGATCCCAAATTGCGAAAGGCCAGGCTGAGGGACCCCACCTGTGCACAAATCCATGCACTGGGCCTCTAGTAGATCTATAAAAGAGTAATATCTATATAGCTCACTGGAATTAATTAGGTATAAATTTGATAAGTTAAGATATTGTATGTTCTAAGCAATCATTAAGAAATTAATGATTTCTTCCAATGCAATAATATTTGGATAAATTATAAACTGAATTAAAATGTTACACTAGGAAATATTGTATCAATGCAAAAAAAAAAAACACGCACTAAAGCAGGGACTGAGGCACAAAAATGACATAAGATAAAGAAAACAAAAAAATCACAGAGATAAGTTCAGTGATACTAATAGCATGAAATGTGAATGGATTAAGCAATGTAGTAATCAAAGGCAGAGATTGACAGACTGGATAGAAAAGTGATATTCAACTATATTTTGTCTGTAGGAGACATACTTTAGATTCAAAGACACAAGTAGGTTGAAAGCAAAAGAATGGGGAAAAATACTCAGGTATATGCAAGTATATCAAAGTTGGAGCAGCTTTACTAATATCACACTAAATAGACATTAAAACAAAAAATGTTTTACTAGAGATAAAGAGGGGAATTTTATAGTGGCACTAGAGGCCCAATGCACGAAATTTGTGCAAGAGTAGGCCTTCCTTTCCCTGGTTGCCGGCACCTGCTTCCCTCTGGCACCTGGAAACCGGGCCACCCTCGCAGCCCCAGCTTCTTCTGGAAGGCCGTCCTGAAGGACGTCCGGTCTAATTAGCATATTACACTTTTATTATTATAGATAAGGGTTAATCTACTAGATATGTATAATAGATTAAGAAGCATACATACAACTAAGAACAGAGCCCCCCAAAATACATGAAGCTAAACTGACAGAATGAAGGAAGAAATATGCAATTCAACAATAGAATTCTTTAATAACCCACTTTCAATAGTGCATATAGCAACTACATGGAAAAAGAGCAAGTTATAGAAAACTGGCCACAATATGAGACATGTATAGAATCCTTCACCGAAAAACAACACAAGACACAGTCTTTTCAAGATTAGGAACATTTGGGCCCTGACCTGGTGGCTCAGATGGTTGGAGTATTGATCTCTGCACCATTCATGGAAAGGTTTGATTCCCTGGTATGGGCACAGTTCCTGGTTGGGGCACCTGTGAGAGGCAGGTGGATCAATGTTTCTCATACCTATGTTTATTTCTGTCTCTCTGTCTCTTTCTTGGTCTCTGTCTCTCTCTCCTCTTTCTCTGTATCTCTCTGTTTCTTTCTCTCTCTCTCTCTCTCTCTCTCGCTCTTCCTTCCTCTCTAAAATTAATGATAAAGGGTATCTTTGGGCAAGGGTTAAAAAAAAAGATAAGAGTTAGAACATTTTCCAGGAAAGACTATATTATTAGTAATAAAATAGGTCTCCAAAAGTATGTACTCCAAGCGCAAGGAAATGAACTAGAAATTAAGAACATAAGAAACAGTAGAAAGTTCACAGAAGAGTTGAAATTTAACAACCAATAGATCAGAAAAAATAAAATAATTTAGAAAATTATCTGAGGTGATTGAAAACATTCCTGTGACAAACCAAAACTTTGAGATACATAGTAATTAGAGATAAATTTATATCATTAAACATCAATATTTGAAAAGATGAACAATTTCAAGTCAATGACCTTATACCTTTTATCTTAAGATATTAAAAATGGAAAGTGAAACTAAAACCAAAGCAAGGAGAAAAAAAAATTTAAGTGAGACAGAAATACATAAAATAGAGATTAGAAGAACGTTGACTATATGAACAAAACCAAAATAAAAGGAATCAATATTTGGGAGAAAGAAATAAAATCTTTATTTGTAGATTATATAATTGTTAACATAAAAATTCTATGGAATCCAATAAAAACTATTAGAATTAATAAACAAGTTCAGAAATCTTTTAGCATCCTCTATAATAAAAGCCTAATATGCAAATTGACTGAACAGCAGAACTACCAGCAGAATGACTGGTCACTATGACATGCACTGACAACCAGGGGCAGACATTCAATGTAGAAGCTGCCCTGAACCCACAGGCCCCAGGCCAGCCAAGGTGAGTGCTAGGGGTGGTCCCCTGATTGTCCTGGTGGTAGCCCCACAGATCGGCCCTGATCATGGGCCAAGCCTAAGGGCCCTACCTGTGCACAAATTTCGTACACCAGGCTTTTAGTATAAGATAATTATGCAAGAAATGATTGTATTTCTATACACTACCAATGAATAATACTTTATGAAATAGAAAATCAATTGCTCTTACAATATCATAAAAAATAAAGTATTTACAAATAAATTAAGCCAAAGAGAACAAAATTTATATGCTGAAAACAGCAAAACATTGCTTAAGTTATTAAAAGAAGACTTAACTATAATAAAAGATAATACCTGTTCATTTTCCAGAAGACAATATTGTTAAATGGCTATACTCCTTAAATTCAACTATAGATTTGAGACAATGCTTATGAAATTTATCTGGCTTATTTTGTAGGAATTGACAAATGAACCTGGATTTTATATGGAACTTCAAAGGACAGAGAACAGTAAAACAAACTTGAAAACAAAGAACAATTCTGAAGTACTCACATTTCCTGATTTAAAACTTACTATAAAAGTACTGTAATAAAAAGAACAAGTGACTAAAAAGAAGATACATTTGACTTTATTGTAATTAAAGACAAATGACACAGTGAAGACAATGAAAACACGGCCTAGTGAATGCTAGAAAACGTGCAAATAGTATATATGACATAACACTTGTAGCTAAAATAAATAAATAACTTCTACAACTCAATAATAATGAAACAAATAATCCACCGGAAAAATAGACAAACATATAGACATTTCCCCAAAGAGGATAAACAAATGGCAAATGAATACATCCTATCTAATAAGAGGGAATATGCTAATTGACCCTCATGCCGTCGCAAAGATAGTGGTGCCCACAGACAAAAAGGAGGGAATACGCTAATTGACTGCCTTGCCCTCAAAGATGGTGGTGCCCACAACCACAAGATGGCGGCGCCCAGTTCCTCAGCCCTTCCGGGGTGGCAGGCGCAGGGGTCCGGCTGCTCTGCATGCCTTCCTCTGGAATCCCCAGTCCCCTCAGCCCCCTAGCAATCCAGGGCCGGCCCGAGGCACAGGCAAGCCTTGGATGGCAGCTGCCCAGCCACCCAGGGCCACCCAAGGCTTAGGTAACCAGGGCCTGCTGAGGCTTGCGCTGCTGGCAGTGGCAGCAGCGGAGGTGTGATGGGGTGTCACCTTCCCCTTATCTCCAGGTTGCCTCCGACCCCTGAGGGCTCCCAGACTGTGAGAGGGGGCAGGCTGGGCTGAGGGATCCCCTCCAGTGCATGAATTTTCATACACTGGGCTTCTAGTCTATATATATAAAAGGCTAATATGCAAAGTGTCCCCTCGGGAGTTCGACCGGGAGACCAGGAGTTTGATTGCTCTCTATGACATGCACTGACCACCAGGGGGGGCGACCAGTGGCAGTGGCCGAGAGCTGAGGAAGCGAGGGAAGGAGGAGGTAATGAGGTGGGGGGAACCACACGGCGGCGGCATGTGGGTGGCGAGGGAAGGAGGAGGCGGGGAGGCATGGAGGCAGGTAACTTGATAGGCCCTGATCACCGGCCAGGCCTAGGGACCCTACCTGTATGTGAATTTCATGTACCGGGCCTCTAGTATAAATATAATTCAACATCATTGGTGAACAGTGTAATGTAAACCAATGAGATAGTGCTTTGCACCCAATAAGGATGATTACAATACATAGTAATAAGTATTGACAAAGTTATGGAGTAATTGGAACTTTCTTCATTGTTGGTGGGAATGTGAAATGGTGCTGTCACTTTTAAGTCAACCTGGAGTCACCATATGACCTAGAAATTCTACTCCTTTATGTCCAAGGTTAATGAAAACATACATACGTGCAAAAACATATTCACAAATATTCATAGCAGCATTATTTATCATGGTCAAAAATTTGAAGCAACCCAAAAATTAATCAACTGGTGAATGGGTAAATAAAATAAGGTATGTCCATACAGCAATAAAAAGTAATGAAATTCTGACCTATGCTACATCCTGCATAAAATTTGAAAATATTATTCTAAATGAAAGAAATACCTCACAAAAGCCACATATTGTATGATTCCACTTATATGAAACATCTAGAATAAACAAGTCCTATAAATAGTAATTGTGTTTGGGTGGTAGAGAGGGGAAGATTTGGGACACAATTGGGAGTGACCACTAGTAGGTACAGAGTTACTTTCTGGAGTAACACAAATGTTCTAAAATCATTGTAGGGATGGTTGCACATCTTTGTGAATATATAAAAAAATGTAGTTGTACATTTTAAATAAGTTTTATGCTATGTGAATTATAACTCATTAAAACCAAAAGCTAAGATAACACTTCACACTCATTATAATGATTAAAATTTTTAAAGTCTGAAAAAGACCAAGTGTTAGGATATGAAGCAATTGGAGCTCCCATATATTTTTTTTGGAATTGTAAAATGCTACAGCAATCTTTATGCATTCTTAAGTAGTTTCATATAGAGTTACAAACTCAGTCGCCATAGAAATGGGTGATTGTACTTCTTATAAATTCAACCAAGAGAAATATAAATATATGTTTTCATACAAGAGTGATATACTAATGTTTATAGCAACTTTACTTGTTATACACATATTTAGAAGAAACACAAATGTCTATCAAAAAGTCAATATATAAACTTATAAGCTAATGTACTATTCACAAATTACCACAACAAATTATTGTGCTATAACAAAATGCCACAAACTCAGGGTGCTTTTGGAAATATGTGTTGCGGGGCCGCATGTTTGTACCAACCAAAACCTGAAGCCATTGGTGCCACAGAGTGAACACAACACGGAAGCCATATGCCATGTGCCCTGCCCTGGCCTTGGCCTTGCCAGTGCTGGTCATGTCTCAAGTTCATCGTACTGAGGAAGTTCCTGAACTTCCTTTGCTGGTTGAAGAAGTGGAAGGACCAAGAAGATTGTGGAGGCTTCCTAAAAAATTAAATTAAGTTAAGGCCTGGAATGATATCAAAAAGGTCTATTTCTCTCAGTGAATGAGAGCTGGCGAGGACAAAATGAAAAATCATCCTTGCATCCAACACAGGGGACCTTTCATCATCTATTATGAGGACAACAGCATCAGCTAAGACTTCAGAAACATCCCTGGAATCACTCGGCTTAATATAAGCAAACTGCTCCTGGTGGGCATGCAGGCCATTTCTGCATTTGGACTGAATGCTTTCCGCAAGCTAGAGGATCTGTATGGCACTTGGTATAAAGCTGCCTCCCTCCAGAGTAACTACAACCTTCTCAGGCACAAGATGCTCAGTACAGACCTTAGCAGAATCGTGAAAGCCAATATATCCAAAGAGCCCTTCCTATATTTCCAAAACCAGCACTATTTCAATGCTGCATCCTCTGACTAGTCTTCCATAGTCACATAATGCTGCATTGTTCGGGAGTTTTGCATTAAGAATTTCTAATTCAAAAATAATTAAAATGGACTTACTCTTTAATCCATAACATTCATTTCTAAGAAAATATTTTCTTATGGTTGGAATCAGAGATGCATGCAACATTTATATGCAAGAATATTCATTTTATAATGTTGCATAGAGAAATTAGAAATAACCCACTATCCAAGACCAGGGTAGAATTAGGTTGTTTAGATGTAGCTATGGGTTGATATCAATCATTGAAATGCTTTTATGCTGGCAGTAGTTTATGACACAGGAAAGATGCAATAAAAATTAAAATAATAACTGCATATTTGTCAGGATATTATTTTTAAACACATATATATTTTTAAACCAGAAAAACTTACAAAATTGGCAGTAGCATTTCTGAAATTATTTCTGACATTTATTATTTATGCCATTCTATATTTTACACATCTATAATAATAAAAGCATAATATGCTAATTAGCCCGGACAGCTGAACGACCTTTGGATGTCATTCCAGATGTCCTTCTGGACAAAGCCACGTCAGCGGGGGCCGAGGTAGAGGTGGTTAGAGGCAATCAGGCAGGCAGGTGAACAGTTAGGGGCAATCAGGCAGGCAGGCAGAGTGGTTAGGGGCGATCAGGCAGGCAGGTGAGCAGTTAGGGGAAGTCAGGCAGGCAGGTGAGTGGTTAGGGCAATCAGGCAGGCAGGTGAACAGTTAGGGGCAATCAGGCAGTCAGGCAGAGTGGTTAGGGGTGATCAGGCAGGCAGGCAGAGGGATTAGTGGCGATCAGGCAGGCAGGCAGAGTGGTTAGGGACAATCAGGCAGGCTGGCGAGTGGTCAGGGGCGATCAGGTAGGCAGGCAGAGTGGTTGGGGTGATGAGGCAGGCAGACAGGTGAGCAGTAAGGAGCCAGTGGTCCCGGATTGTGAATGGGATGTCCGACTGCCTGCTGGATCTGGCCTAAGCCATCAGTCAGACATCCTCTGAAGGGTCCCAGATTGTCAGAGGGTGCAGGCTGGGCTGAGGGACCCCCCCGCACACACATGCACTGGGCCTCTAGTCTAATATAAATGTGTATCACTTTTATGCAATAAAACAAAAAGTATGTGCCTAGAACATAAAATATGCTAAATAAATAGTGGTTGAATAAAAATAAAATTAAGCAAAATGTTCAAAACAGTGTAATATGACTAGATATGTGTAGGTGTTTCTAGTGTAAAATGGGAAATAGAGAAAAGGCTTTTAATAATGAATGAGAGGTTGCTTCATATTTTTGTATTAAATAACACCATGTGAAATTACCAGTTTTGTAGGTACAAAGTAGTCAAATATTAGCGATTTTCTACTTAAGCCTATTACATTGAAAAGCTATTCTAAGAGATATATAATGGCGAGAAATATCCATATAGAGCACTTATGGGAAGAAAACATCAATTTCTGCCCCCAAAGCAGCCATTTTCAGGTTTGAAGAATTTTCAGATTTGAAGAATTAAAAGGACTTTACTAGGATATATTTTCCATGTTGATCAATTTTTTTTTCAATATTTAGCTTAGACTTGGATTTCATTTTTCTATAATAGCAACATTATATGAGGTGATAATATACGCAGTGCAGCTCACAAAAGCCTATTTAGCCCACAATGTAGCTGAAATATAGTAGTAATTTTTCCACATAAAACCGTGTTCATAATAATGTTGCTATGGGGAGTTGAATGCAGAGTTTATTTCTAATGGAAACATTAGAAAACATGGCTCCCATGGGACTAGAACCCATGTTCCCTTTGTTGTGCATTCTAGTGTGGATAAAACTGCTTTAAAGGCATGTGGCCCCACAGGAGCATGTTTTGCTTTCAGCATTCATGGATTGGGCATGGCAATGCATATCATTTCTGCTCTCAGCATGCTGCCCTGAGAAGATGAGAGGTAGGCCAGGCATCTGCCAATGTGGGCTGTGTCTTGTTTCAGCCCCCGATTTTCCTAGTGCCTCTTGTTAGGTCACTTAAGTTGTTTTGTGACAAATTTCCATCTCTGAGGAAAATATACTTCCTAACAATGTATTCATTGTGGTTGTTAGTAAATATAATGAAATTGATTAGGTATTATCTGAATAATATAAGTTGTGGTTTTATAATAAAGACTCACATTAGGCAACTGATTGAACCATGTGGATCCAAAGTACAACTGTATACTGGAAATAAAAACAATACAAATTGTTCCCTACATGTACTCTTTTGTTGTTGGGTTATATGTATGCCATTTATTTGGTGTGAGTACTTAGAAAAGCGTATCGAGGACAAAGAAGGGCAGAATAACCAGGGGGATATACATACGCACAAACATAAGTGCACCCTATAGTGAAGGAGATAATGTGACACTTTATAAATAAGGAATGGATACACTGTTCCTCTAGTGGGAATCAGAATAATGATTGTGATTGTCAGGTATTGTGCAATGTAGTTGATTATTAAATTAATACTGGAGAAGGAATTTTTTACTTAAGACATTATATTTATTTTATATTGTACATACATGACATCTTACCTAATAAAAGAGAAACATACAAATTAACCATCACTCAGCTACACCCACAGCCAATCAGAGTGAGTATGCAAATTAACCCAACAAAGATGGATGTTAATTTGCATATACAGGCACGGAGCGGCCGGGAGGGGCGTGATGCCTGCTATGAGGGCAAGGAGGGTGGCGGAGGAAGCTACAGGAGCGGTACTCCAGAGAGAAGCGAGGACTTGCCGGCTCCTGGCTGGCCGGGGAGCGGGGACGTGCCGGCTCCCGGGCAGCTGGGAGTGAAGCCAGGGGAAGGAAGGCCTATTCTTGGACGAATATCATGCAATGGGCCTCTAGTGTAATATATATTAGTTATTGTATATATTTTATTTATTTTTATAGTAAAGCAAAATAAAAAAAGGAAGTTTAATTTAGTGACAGAATATACCCCATAGTATGAAAATGCTATACATCTTACTATACAGATTATTTATCATGAATTAGACACACCCTCATTAATGTACCTCTGATATAGAAAAATTCTAGTATTTAATTTCTAATGTCTCTTTTATTTTTGTATGTGAAATGTGACTAAGGGAAATATATGTTTCTTTTTTATTTTTTCACCAGTATTTTTCCGTTTCTTTTCTATTTGCTCTACAAGGCATTTTAATCCACTTGGTTCTATTTAGATGGTTATCTTTGTTAAGAGAGAATATAGGATATTGGTTAAGGGCCTGCCTCTAATACTAGACTCCTTGGTCTTAAATTCTAGCCCTGTCATTACTACCTGTGTGACCTTGAGCAAGATGCCTCATCTCTCAGAGGCTCAGATTCTTCATCTGAAATGGAATAGGATTGATGAGAGGATTAAATGAGTTCGTGCACTTTGTACAGCTCTTGCAACATTTTATTCCTTGAAAGATGTCAACTTTTTTTCTTTTTTCTTTTGCTAGGTACTCTCTGAATGTTGTCCTTATTTTTGGTTCCACTAGTTTTGGGCAGGCATAATAATAATGTTAATGCTGAAATAGCAGAAAGCAATGTTTATGAGCAAGTATGATGTAACATGCATTATACTAATTGCTTTAAATAAAATGCCCACTGATGATCACAATAGCTGTGCAAAGTAGTTAAAGGAACTTGTAAAGTAGCTAGGAAAAAGGTTTTAAAAATTTGATTAAATCCATGCGTAATACTTATTTAAACAGATGTCTAAATAATGTCCTTATTACCCACTCTCATGTATGTTACATTCCAAATAAGCCTGACTATATGCAGAGAATACTATATAATAAAGCGTAGTATGCAAATTGTCCCCTCGACTGGGAATTGTCCAGGAGTTTGACCAGGGGGCGGGCCAGCCAGGGGAAGGGAGGGAGGCCCTGGCCAGCAGCTGGCAGCCACTAGGAACCTTACCAGTACACGAATTTTGTGCACTGGGCCTCTAGTCCATTGATAACTTTCTTTATCCTGGGTCTGGACCATAAGGTCCTATGATGCTTTCTATCTCACTGTGAAATACTTAGGCTGTAAGTAATTTACATAAGCAACTTCAGCTCCAGATTTTGTTCATATGCACAAAGACTTCTTAAAGCTTTCTGACAAGTGGCAAGGATAAGATTTTTAATTATATAATAGAATGGAAAATTAACAGAAAATTCTAAATGACTGAATTACTACAATTTTATGGCATAATATCAAATTAAAACTGTGTGAGTGCATTGTTTTAGGGAGAGACCACTTTACACAAAGTTAAGGATGAAACTTAGTTATAGCACAGTGTTATTTGGCCTACAGAAGATGTGTATGTGGGTATGTGTATGTGTATGTACATGCACTTGTGCATGCACAAGCATTTTATTTTATGCCAGTGAGGTCGAGCAAGACATGCACTGTCCAGATCCCAAAGTTTACTTTTCCTTTCTCTCTTTGCAATGAACCAATATGTGGATAGACTAATTGACACTTTTGTATTACCTTTGAGTCATTTTCAAGCATTTGAGTTCTAATCCCTACATTTAATTAAAAAATCATTACAAATATGGAACAAAATACCTTCTGTATTGTGGGAGCCTTCTATCTTAGGACTACTTGATCACTTTCTTATTGTACATTCCTCTCCCCCTCCAATTCCAAGTAAGATGTGAGATAGCTATTTGGGATATTTAATTTGTTTAGCTTCCAAAGTTTTTGACTTGATTAGGTTAGATACAAATGGGAAATATGAGACGCATAAATAAGGCAGAGAATCTAAAAGCCATCCCATTTTCTATCTGGATCAACACTTTTAAGGAACTTGATGGCATGCCTCTTAATAAAGGGTATAAATGTGTGTGTGTGTGTATGTGTGTAATAAAGTGTGAGCATATGGGTATTGACAAGATGTTTTTGGAGCACATATCTGCCAATTAGATATAGATTGTGTTGTTTCTGAGACTAAAATATCCATATCTACTTCCCTATTTGCTTTTTTGATGACTTAAAATAAAATGGATATCTGGATGTTAAATATCAAGATCAGAAACAAAACAACAGACAAAATAGATTAATATTTAATCAGAAGGGCATTTGCTAGGAACCATCATTTGTGTTGTAACATGAAGCTTTCCATTAAATCGTGTTGCATCTTCCTTTTACGAGTAATTCTAGGGGAAATATCCCTGAAGGGATTTTCTAAGGGGGATGGGTGATAGGAGGAGGTACCAGTACAGAACAGGAAAGATTGTGATGATAAAACACATAAGAGGTAAATTCTTTAAATGTCATTCCCCTGAGTTCCACGGTTATCAGAAGTTAGCTTTTGCTTTAATCACTCATCCCATTTTATTAACATAACTAGAGGCCCAGTGCACGGATCTGTGCACCAGTGGGGTCCCTCAGCCTGGCCTGCAGGGATCAGTGGACCTCCGTGCCACTGCAGCCTGGCCTTATCCGCCAGCTCGTAGGGCTCCAGCCCACTGCCCTCGTCGATCCCGCACAGCACAAAGTAGTGTGCGAAGCGGCAGGCAGCTGGGGAGGAACCCAAGCCCGGGCTGTGCACCGCACCACTTCCGCTCATCTTGGCCCCACTGTGCCTGCCACTGCCACTGCCACTGCTTGGGCGCGCAGGAGGAGTGTCCATGGGAGTGGCTTGCGCTGCCGCAGCTGAGCTCAACTACCGGCCCGGTCGTCTGGTGTCTGGTTGTCCGGTCACTTAGGCTTTTATATATATAGATGAGAATCACTTACTTACTAGTTGTGTCTTTCATCTTTCATTCACTTATTGGTTATCTATTTGAAAATATTTATTGCCTACTATATTCCAAGCACTACGGAGAGAGGTATAAAATATACAGACCCAATCTGTGGTGGACACTGCCAGTGCCTGGTCCATGATGATGAGACATTATTATTAGGTGCTCTGTGTGACTTCCCCCTGCCCTATGCATCTGTGCTGAAGACCACCTGTGCCACTGCAGGGGCCAGCTACCCTCTCCAAGCAGGCTGAAAGTGGTGAGAGATCAATAGACCTTTGGAGCAGTCTTTGCCAAGGACTCTCTGGAGTTAGTATATAAATACTTCTGTTCACTTTTCTTGTTAGTAGGATAATATTGAAGAACTTATGCTGTCAAATGTCTTGGTTTCCCTATGGGATTAGGCTCCAGCTGGCCACTGTCTAACAATACACCTTTTATCAGCTCTTATCTCTTCCCCGTATTGCATTTCCTGTCCTCATCAGTATTGGTGTAATTTGGATGTCCCACAACTGCTCATTTGAATCCTAATCTCAGGTCAGCTTTTGGAAGGACCAAATTACGACACAGTACCTGTTGTCATGTAATTTATACTCTGCTACAGTGTAACTCAAAATAAGGTCAGATGTTATCTGCATTTGGAAGTAATCTGTATGCTTGCAAAAGCACAGTATTCTAGACACATTGAACCCAAATCTCTGCAGGAGGAGTTTAGTAATTTGGACTTTTAACCTGCTCTCTGGTTGATTCCTATGCTCCCTCAAGTTTGAGAAGTATTGGTCTAATGAACAGCTCAGTGTTTGCAAGTCGTCTTTCCTTAACTTGCAAAGATATTGAGTCATAATGATTTAATAGATTTTTTGTCAAATATTTAATATTTTATGGATAAAATATGTTCAATAAAAGTAAAATTTATAAAAAAAATAATTACTTTTATTTTTGTATTTAAAACATTAAAATGCATTTGAAAATCATGGGTATCTTTAAATTTCAAATTGTTTGGATTATCAAACTAGAATGAAGGTTTAAGCAAAATTTGCATATACTGTATAGAGCTATACAAATAAATACTATTGTCATATTTGTGCTTTGATGAGAGCATATTTTAGCATTTATCAATTTGCTTATTCACCTTTTAATCATTCAAAAACTATGTACTTGATAACACAATCAAGTACTAAATTAAAATACAGAGGTGCAGAAGTGAAAAAGCCAGACATGGCTACCACTTTCAAACATAGACTAATTATGTGAGATTTAGGACATTCTTATTAAAATATAAACTTGAAATAAATTTCAAAAATAAGTATTTGCTCTAAATATCTAATGAGAAGAAAATATATTATTCGTGATTAATATTTATGGTTTCCTATTCTTAAAAAAAAAAAGCCCTTCACAACTTTCAGTACACCTTTTGTCATTTCCTAGGAACTGTAGTTAGTGAGAGGGATATATTTACTTCTTGTTCAAAAGAAATGGCATGGTGTGTAGGAAGATGTGAATTTTTCCACCTGTATGTACGTAAAAATTCTTCAACTGAAAATTTCTATTATTGTTTTGTTTTGTTTTGTTCATCTTACTCATAGAACAGGCAACTTGGAAAATACTATTATTTCTAATGACTTCAAAATACATGCTTTTAATCAATAAGATTAGAAAGCTTATTTATCTCTTAGGCAATAAGTCCTCATCTATGTCCAGCTTTTCAAGAGGTCAGCCCTAGATATATATAAGACAAATAGTCTGTCAAAATACAGAAACCATATTTGCATTCTAGGTTTAGACCTGCCAGTGAACCTACTATTATACTTGCATCTCATAATATTGACATTTTGGAATTTCATTTCTGGAAATTTTAAAGACTTTTTTTAGTGTTTAATAGCACTGCCTGAAACAAAACAGTAATGGCAGTAAAGCATCAAACAGAATGTCAAATTACAGCGGGAAGGTTGGGGGGAGGGGAGATAAGAGATCAACCAAAGGACTTGTATGCATGCATATAAGCATAACCAAATGGACACAAGACACTGGGGGATGAGGGAATGTATGGGAGTGGGGTGGGAGGGCAATGGGAAGATATGTACACATGCAATACCTTAATCAATAAAAAAATTGTGAAAAAAAAGTAAAAATGATATTTTGTACAATGTGGTTATACATTTAACAGCCCATTTCAATAGGCTCAAATGCTCATTTGAAATACTGTAATCATTTGTATATTGTATTGTGTGTTCACCAACCCAAGTTAAATCTCCTTCCATCACCATTTATCTCCCCTTTACACTCTTCTGCCTCTTCCCAATCCTCCTTCTCTCTGCTAATTACCACACTGTTGTCTGTGTCTATGATTTTTTTTTGCTCAATCCCTTCATCTTTCCCACATCAGTCCTCTAAACTCCTTCCCTTCTGACAGATGTCAGTCTGTTCTCTATGAGTCTGTTTCTATTTTATTTTTTAGTTTACTTTGTTCATTAGATTCCACATATAAGTGAAATCATTTGGTACTTGTCATTCTCTGACTGGCTTGTTTCACTTAGCATAATACCCTCCAGGTCCATCCATGCTGTTGCAAAAGATAAGATTTCCTTCTTTTTTTGTGGCTGAGTAGTATTCCATTATGTAAATGTACCACAGCTTTTTTATCCACTTATTTGGCACACTAATAAATTCAATAATAGATAGGTAGGTAGATGATAGATAGATAGATAGATAGATAGATAGATAGATAGATAGATATTTCAGTACTGTCAAAGTGATGTTCCAGCCATAAGTTCACATGAGAACCACTTAGCAAATGTGATGACAAACCGTTCTGTAAAAGAACATTTTTACCTATCCTCACAAGCCTTGACTTTCCAGTTTGTGTGTCTCCACTGATTAGTCTGATGAAACAGTGTTACACAATATATAATAAAATATGTATGTAATGAAAATTATTATTTGACTTTAAATAAAATGCTATCATGACCATTCCTTTCTGTACCACATTTTTTTTTCTCATCTCAAACATGTGCTCATGTGAGTTTTTCATTAACAAGTCATTTTGCCGGCCCCACCTCAGATATCTTGACTGTATTTCTGTGTTCTAAAACATGTTTCTGCCAGTTTGATTATTATTTCTGTGCCTGTTTTGCTCTCACATTTTTTTTCCAGCTACCTCTGGTTTATATTGCCCTTTTTTTTTCCTGAAAATAATATGCAGGTTTTCAGAATTGTTCCGTTTTCTGATCACTTCATATAAGCAACAACATTTATCATTATTCAAGATGATGGTATATTCTACTAAGTATCAAGGAAAAGACAATTTCACAAAAAAAACACCTGCCACTGAAGTTGAAGATGAGGAAAAATGTTGGCAGTCTTAACATTTTCTGCATCACCAGATTATCATCTCACCATATTGTAGACAAAAATGCGGAAAATGATTTTATTGGTTAGGTTTATTCTCTACCTCAGTGGTATGCAATATACAATATACATACTATAGAAAATCTGCTATTGAAGGAAGAAGGAATTGTTTGCACCTTAGAATTTTACAGAGGTTAGAGTTACACGGATATCAGAAGCTCAGAGGTAAATTCTTAAAGAAAGGGGATCCACATTATGATCAGGGAAAAGCAACCTTTCTGCAGTTATATGAAGAAAGGAAGACTCAACATTGTAAGGGCAAAGAGAGTCAGAAAGATTTTAAAGTATTTAAAGTGAACTACCCCATATAAACAAATAATGCATGGATACACAGATGTATTCTAAAGGTGACCTCTGTGGTTGACAGTGTTCTCAAAGCATGTGTGGACTGGAGAAGGATGGGCATAAAATAAAATGTCAGTAATTTCTTCATGTCTTTTTCTTCTTTAATCTTGTGCCCATGTGGATGAGATAGGACTAGAAAAAATTTTATATACATACTACTTTCAGTTTTAAAATTATTTTTCTTATTTTCAGCCTAATCAAAGTACTTATGGAATAATCAATTTGTTTCATGATGCTAAAGGAGGAAATATTTACATTTTGATAACTATTAATAAGACAGTTAATAGGGTGGAACAGGTCAGAATGGTACTGGCAGTGGCATATCAAGAACAGGAGCAACATGAATTTCAGGGGAAGAACATTAGGGCACATGGTCCATGTGCCTCTCCTCATGAGGATGTTCTCCTTCCAGTGATAATTCAGAGGTTTGAGGTTTTATTTTATGAATGAAGACCAACTTCTGGTAATTTTGGCAAATTAAATATATATTACTTCTGTTTGCTTCCCAAATCACACTAAAATGTCAAAAAATGATAAGAGTTAGTATATGCATCCATAAGTTCAAACATGGAAAAAGACACACAGTAATAAATAGTGAAAAATGGAAAACAGAAGAACATAAGATAACTCATTAGCACCAGAACAGAAGACATCCTAACGCATCGGGGAGAGCTCAGCGAAAAGCATGTATCACTCACAGAACCACAAACGTTGGAGGCACTTCTGAGATTAGGGTGCTTATCAGGTGAGTGAAAAGGAGACTTGGTTGGAAATCTGGCTAAAGAACCATCACCTGCATTTAATTGAAGGCCAATTGTATGAAGAGGTGGAGCCATGGTTGAGACCTGGTTCTGGGCATGCAGGACACCAGCAAAGATGAGGATGGAGACACTAGGAGGAAAGCCAGGGATCTGTGAAAGCCCATGTAGAGGTTAGTAAAACCACTTCCCCCACTCAGCTCTGAGAACACTGGCTGCTGGGCGTGTAGCCTGCAGGCAGGATACTAAATAATTTCCTTCCAGGGAAACTGAGAGATGAAGAGACTTTGATAGTTGTAGTTCCCCCAAGAAACACTTCAGCCTGATCACCATACAAAGAAGCCTGGCAGTCAATTTACATAAAAATGAGAAAAGGTAGTGTATTTGTAAGTCAAGAAGGGGCTAAAAACACGAGAGAGAAAAATTTGAAAATGAGGATATCTTAAGAAAAGTTAACAATCAAAGCATTGAAAAATAAATTTAGCAAAACCTCCCAGAATATAAATGGAAAATACCTGAGAAAAAAATAACATTGGATGATTCATATAAAATATCCAATATCCAAACAACTGAAAGGGATAACAGTGAAAAATATAAAGGGACACTAGAGAACAGAAGAAAAGAAGCTAGAATTCTAAAATTTATTCATCTTGAGTGTTGTTAGAGTAGTAGTATTGGGAGGTTGTTTAGTGTAGGGGTCAAGACATGGGCTCAGAAGCCCAACCTGAGGGATTTTTATGTTGATCTAGCAACCGTCTCCATGACTTAGAGTTTAAATTTAAATTTCTTAAATTTACCTTTGTCCCAGGAAATACAGATCATCTATCTTGCTGGGCTGCTTTAAGGACTAAATCCTACCTAATAATAGACAAATATGCAAATTGACCGCACCTTTGCCACACACAAGCCATGCCCACCAGCCAAGCCATGCCCACCAACCAATCAGGACGAGTATGCAAATTACCCCAACAAAGATGGTGGCTAATTTGCATATCAAGACAGCGTACAAAGAAGCCAAGAGATGCTGAAGGGAGCAAAGCTGCAGAGAAGCAAGCAAGCCGGGGGGAGGAGAAGGAAGGAGCGGAGGTGGGGCCGGGGGAGAAGGAAGGAGAGCGGGGTGGGCTGGCGGAGAAGGCGGGCTGGGGGACAAGGGAGGAGAGCAGGCGGGGCGGGGTAGAGTGCAGCAGGAAACCCTATTGCAGGATTTTTCCTGCAATAGGAAGACTAGTACATAAATAGCATAAAATGCAAAGAGCAGTCTCTGGTACCCAGGAAGTTTTAAGTAAATGTTAGCTACATTGTTATTCTATTTATAGGCCTCCAAGCCCTCAAAAATTTACTTGTTTTCAGTGACCCAGTATAATACATGATCTATTATAATTAAAATCATAAATCAGAGTTTCCATTCCATGTTGGAATGGGGTCTGGTTTAGCATTAGGCTGGTTTCAGTTCATTAGTGGGCCATGTGGGTGATTGCAAGAGGGCAGGAGGGTGAGAGCCCTGCAGGCTGGGAATCCAACGGCAACATGCCAAGAGACTAGAGAGCAAACTTATTTGCTTAGGAGATAAAATATGACCTGCTTCCAGGTGTGACTGACAGACAGTTACTTTCCCTATTTCACCCAGACTTTACTGGGCATGCTTCTATCTCCCCACTTCCAGTCCCTTCCCCCAGCAATCTGCAGGGAACAGACCAGAGGCTTCCCGGGGAGTGTTAAACTGCAGCTTTCTAGCAAAGATGCACAAATGCATGCCTATATCTGGCCTTCCCTTTGCTCCTTTCCTGTTATTCATAACTAAGTTAATTACAACACGATCACTGCTACATTTGGTTGTAAGCCTGATGAGTTATTTGATATTTTAAACTATGCTCTAGTAAAACTATTAATATAAATCTATAGAATCATTGCTACCCATAGAAAATTAGAAAATTAACACAAATTTACTCTTGGCAGGCACAAGTGGTTACAGAGTTGGGTGAGTGCTGTGTGGGCTAAATTTCAGGCCTCTATGAATGCTCAGTCAAAGACCCTGGGTCAATGGAAACCTGCACAACCATACGCCAAAATGATTGAATACCATGCAGCTGTTAAAACAGACTTAATGGGACTTCACATTGTGGAGAGATGTTTGCTATATTAAATACAGGAGATAATGGATTATAAAAGATTATTTGAATAATTTCATTTTGATTAAAATGAACTTTTAATAACAATTTCTTTTAAAGTGCATCAATATTATATAATTAGTCTCTCTCAAAAGATAAATCTCATAGTTTTACTTACCTCTGAGTACTAAAAATGTGAATAATTTTTAAGCCACTTTATTTTCTCATCCTATATAATAAAACCCTAATATGCAAATTGACCGAACAGTGGAACGACCGGTCGCTATGATGCACACTGACCACCAGGGGGCAGGCAGTCAATGTAGGAGCTACCTCCTGGTGGTCAGTGCACTCCCACAGGGGAAGCGCTGCTCAGCCAGAAGCCGGCCTCATGGCTAGTGAGTGCAGCAGCAGTGGCTGGAGCCTCTTCTGCCTCTGCGGCAGCACTAAGGACCCCTTGGGGGATTTCTGACAGCTGGCTTAGGCCCGCTCTTAAGGTAGCAGTCGCACATCCCTCGAGGAGTCCCGGACTGCGAGAGGGCTCATGCCAGGCTGAGGACCCTCCCCTCCCCCCAGTACACGAATGTCATGCACTGGGCTCTAGTTTTACATAATGAAAATACATTACTTGTGTATTTTTGGTAGCATTTCCTACCTTAAATAATGAAAAAAGAATTTTAAATACCTCAGTACTAAAAATAAAATTCTCTTAGATACAGTATCCTTTGTTAGGAAGACATGAAACAAAATGTAATATATTTGAAAAGGGAAAATTGGAGAAGTCTTTAAAGAAAAACAATCTGTTGTTGCTGCGAAGACATTGTTCATAAAGGTTATTGATGAGCTATTTCTTTCCAACTCCAGGTGACAGGGTGCCTAGGCAATTGCTACATTTAAGGCAACAGAGAAAGCAGAGAGTTAGAGGATATTATCAATCATACTGGTTCCTGGAGGACTGGTAATCATTCAGATCAGAGTCACACTCGTCCCTGTGAGGGCATACTCATCCATATGATGTTTTAAACTGTGGACCCAGTGGCTGAGAACACAGCAAGTAGGAAATGATCAGTGATGAGGTGGATTAAGTTCTGCCCTTTCAAAATGCAGCCTCAGAATTTTATGAAAAGAAGCAGAACCCTATAACTTAAGGGGCAGCTTATCAAAGGAAATAGTATCCGATATAGAGTGATATATTATGCCAAGATTAAAGTGTAGGAGAGAAGTGGAGTCTGTCTAACCCCTAACCACAGAGATATACAAATAGTTAATGTGACTTGATAATTTTTTATCCTCTACTAGAAGAAGGAATTAATTCTTCTGCCAGGATGTAGGAGGCAGTTTAATAGAGGGTACTTCCCCTGTGGAGGGAAGTAAAGAAATTCAAGAAGACATTGCAAAAGTCTAGCTATTGATAAATAACTTTCATGTCATAGTGATTATGAGAATCTCATAACATATTAACCCCAACATTATTCAATGATACTAAATTTGATTACTGTAAAATGTGACCAAGATATATGTGCAAAATGAAATTACAATTCAATTATTATCAAACAGAAGTTCAAGAAGAATTGGAACAATTAATGAGAAACAGAACCTGACATGAAATTACTAAGAGAGAATTTGTTTTGTTACTTTATCCATATCCACATCAAAGGACAGATTTAATCTATCCTGAACGTTAAAGAGCCATAGGCAATTTTAGGCTGCCAGATGAAAATACTTTTCTCAGTAACATCTTCCCATTTAATAATTCTCCTATTCAAAGAAAAGTTTCATCACAGTTAGCCTAACAGCAGTATGCTGCAGAGAAATATCATTGACCCCTTTCTTAATTCCCAATGGAGAAACTGGCAGATGGCTCCCTTTCTGTAAAATGTGACTACTTTCTTATTTGGTAACTGTTATCCAATATTCCCTCAGCCACCTTTGATTCAGTTTCAGTAATCCAAGTTAGTCTAACCTATCCAGAGAGACCACACTTTCCAGTAGTTAATTATCTTTGTGGCTTTCAACTGAGCACAGTTCAATTTTACCACATCTCTATTTTGCTCCTGAGCTCAGATTTGAACATATTATTCTAATAAGTGTTTGACCAATGTTGAGTATAATGGGATGATCACTTTTTCAATTATAGTATTTCCAGTACATGTGTGCTTTTACTGTACAGTTTTCATTCACATTTTAGTGTTTGCAATTCATATTTGACTTGTGATATCCTATGATCTCTAGGTTATTTTTATTGTAATTATAGATAATTTTAATGTATCATTAACTGAGATTTCACAATCTCTTATGTGTTACTTTTATATGCTTATTTTTTCTTGAACTAATTTTGTTATTTAAGATTTATAATACACGTTTATCCTTTAAAATTTATAATTCATACCTTGGTTTTAGCAGTACATAAGAAATATAATCACTTGAAAAATAAATAAAATCCTAATTTTCACTCCCAGTTCTGACTTTAATTAAGCATCAATTTTGGAAAAGACCATTTAACACTTTTTGTCAGTATTATCTCCATAAAATAAGAATGTTGAAAGATGGAACATCTAAGATTTCTGTGTTTCTAAAATTCTATGATTTACAAAAAATTATCTTCTATATCTAGGATAAATATCAAATGAATATTTACTGAGCAACTGCTTTCGATGTGTCACACGCTATAGTAGACCCTATAATAAAGCAATAAACAAAACATGCAAAAAATGCATTGATTACATTCTATATGGGAATGTAAGTGATCAACAATATAGTAGCACTGATTAGTGCTAAGATGAAAAAAAGTAAAGAAGAAAATTTGGAAAGAGTGAAGGGGTGGATTTATAAATAGAGTGGACAGGGGAAGTTACACTTAGTAGCTAATAATATGTAAGAAACAACCTACAGAAAGCTGGCAAAACTATTACCAAGGGGTGAACACTCCAGGCAGAATGAATTACAAGTTTGAAAGTCTTGAGGTAGGAATGTGACTGGCATATTTGAAGAGAAGCAAAAAGGTGAGTGTGCCTGAAACACAGTGATTGAAAGAAAGAGTAATAAGAAATGAGGTCAGGGTAGTGTCTTGTAGTGCACTGTAGAGACTTAGCCTTCACTGTGAGTCAGAGGGGAACCCCTGGAATGTTTGGAGGTCAAAACTTGACAAGATCTAATGGTATCACTGTGGATGCTCTATTAAACCAATATACAAAAGCAGTAATCAGTTAGGAGGCTGTGGCAATAATTCGAGTAAGAGATCATGGTAGGAGGCTGTTGCATGGTAATGTTGACCAGAGTAATAGTATTAGAGGGTTGAGAAGTGATTTACTTCTGAATGAATATGTTTTAAAGTTCTAGCAGACAAAATGTCCTATTGGGTCAGATACAGGGTATAGGGAAAAAAGCGTACATAGTAATTGTACAGTGATATGAATGTATATCTGTGTGGACATTCTTTTGTAAAAAATATTAGATACATATAGAATTTATATTTCCTAGTAGTTTTTAAAGCTTTCATCTCTTGTACATTACTAACGGAGACAAAATTTTGACATTAATATGTGAAAATATTTTATGTAATTAATTGAAATATATTATTTACTTGGAATAATTTGATTCAAATAAACCTGCCTTTATACCCTGTTTCCAGGGGATACACGGTATCTCTGTGTATGTCTGTCTCTGTCTCCACATCTAAATACATATCTGTATCCATACAGGTAGAGGTGCAGATAAACTTATTCTAATGTCAAAACAATCTTGCATAAGTAATAGAATTAGATTATCATCATTATACTTTCTAATCATCACTGTAAAATCTTATGCCACTCAGACTTTCTACCCCTAAAAAAAGCTTTTGTCCTTTTTTTAGCGATAAGGATGCAAAAATGCCCAATGGGTAAAAGTTGCATAGAGGAAAAATGTTGTTAAAAATCTTGGCTAATACTATGTTGAATTTTACTAGTCAGTGATTAGATTATTAGAGGGAATCTTCTCATATAATAATCTCCTTTAGGTAATTTCATTAGCAGATTTTTTATGATAAATATGACTAATGCTTCTAAATAAAAGATAAGAAAGGAAAGTCTATTCTCTGAATATAATAGGTGATAAACACACTTTCATTATTCCTTACTAGGGGCCCAGTGCACGAATTTGTGCACCTTGATAGGGACTGTAGGCCGTGAGGCTGTGGTGGGTACAGGGGTGGGCCTTGGTCCATCCTCTGAGCCCCCGCCTGACCCTTCCCGCCATGGTCCCCTGTCTGCTGGCAGCCCCGCTCCTGCCATCACTGCTCCCACGCACTGATGGCGCCAGCCCTGCTCGCACCCACTGATGGTGCCAAGTGATTGGGACCAGCAGCGGGTGTAAGCGGCAGCTCCGGTGCCGGCAGTGGGTGCGAGTGGGGCTGGCACCGGCAGCAGGTGCAAGCACCTGGCGAAACCAGGGCACACAGGAGCAAAGAATTTTCAGTAACCACCAGAGGATCACCCTGATGACAATGACAGGTGCCCCACCTTGGTCTGGCAACCCCACTTACCTGCTGCACCATCCCGCTGTGGCTGATGCCCGCCATGTTCTGTGCTCTGCTGCTGACACCCACCATGTTCCACATGTGCCTTCTGATGGTCAGCACACATCATAGCGACCGGTTGTCCAGTTGTTCTGCCATTTGGTCTCTTTGCATATTAGGGTTGTATATATAGATAGATTATATGTTAAGACCAAGAATAAAAAAGAAAAGAAAGTAGAAAACCGAATAACAGAGAAAATAATCCCAAATCTTTTCCAAAACAGGCTTTTAAAAATATCTTGATTTAAAAAATAGATAGATAGTTACCTCCAGAACTATTTAGGAAAATGGTATTTGCATTGGAAGCAAAGATATTCTTGATTTGTTTTTTCTCATAATAGTGACAATCTTAACATTAATAGTCTATTCTCTCTGGGAAAGTTCCTTTCAAATATTACTTGCTTTTTAAAAAAATATGGTATGTAGTTCCCATCACTAAGGGAGAAAATATAAGGCTAATATTGCTATCATTATTATTAGATGCAGGAAATTTAAGAAGTAGACTCTCAAAAGGGATACTAAAAACTGGCCTACAGTCATAATCATAGCACTTAATGTCTGTTCAATTTTTTATTATTGCTTTTACTTTGTACCCACTGTTTCACACTGTGCAGCTCTGAGAATTCATTAGCTGAAAACACTAGTACTTCCAACAGTTTAGTTAACACATTCCAGTTACCGAGAGTCATCAGGGATCACCAGACAGTGTTAACAAAACACAGTTATTGAGCAAGGCTAGAGGATGCACACAAAAATTCAGGTCAACAACTCTGAGATATTCTTTCAGAATTCACCATTATTCTTTTATATCTATTCTCCTTAGAATGCTGGCCTTCTATTTGAGAGCTTGGTCAGAGTACAAAGAAGGGTTTCTTTTTATTGTAATTATAAAAATCTGCATTTATAATAAATGATTTTAATTCTAAACTTCACAAATGCAGAATGCTCTGTTTTGCTTAAGCAGATAAGCAGAATATTCACACACACACACACACACACACACACACACACACACACACACACACACGATAACGGTCATCATGTCCCTAATCATCTTCCCAATTTTCACTATAGTTTTCCCTAAGGATTTACTTTGAGATGATATATATATTTTTCATTTACTTTTTTAGATTTGTTTGTAAGATCCATTAACAATAATTCAGTACAGCAGCAAATTGCTTTATATTTCATTTGTGTGAGTTTTTCTTTGAAACTCTTTGACCTAAATATTTGGCAATCACCAGTGAATATGGTATGTTTTGCACCATACTTAGAATTGAAATGTGCTCCACCCCTGAACGTGTCATAATGAATATGATTTTACCCATTCTTTTGGTTAAATGCAATAAAGGAGACACTTGGAAGTATATGCTACCTGGGTGATAGGTAACACATGAAAGTGCATCAGGTAGTAACATTTCATCTGGAAATATTTTAGTATTTTTTTAGTACACACTTTGAGCTAACACTGTGCTGTAGTGTATATTTAGATGGGTGACCTTTGAACTAAAGTCATTGGGTTGCTGGGAAAGCTATTATTTGACCACTGTATTTAGCTATTGCACTATTTGGTACCATATACTTTTCTTGGTTATTTGTGTTTTTTTTTTATTTGTATTTTCTTATTTAAAGATGAGAGTATTTTAAATGTCCCCCTCCCCCTCCTATTGCCCCTCTTCACCTGGTTCCCATACCACTCCAGGCCTTCACCACCCTATTGTTTGTGTCCATGGTAATACATATATACATATAAGATCTTGGATTAATCTCTTTCCACCTGCACTCCCACCTTCGCTGGGAGATTCATTAGTCTGTTGCATATTTCCATGCCTCTGGTTCTAGTTTATTCATCAGTTTATTTTGTTCATTAGATTCTCTATTTATTTTTTTATTTTTATATTCAGTTGTGAATAGCTATTTATTGCCATTTTATTGTTCTTATTTTTTATCTTTTATTTTTTTTTTCTTCTTCCTAAATAATACCCTTCAACATTTCATGTAATACTGGTTTGGTGGTGAAGAACTCATTTAGCTTTTTCTTGTCTGTGAAGCTCATTATCTGATCTTCACTTCTAAATGATAGCTTTGCTGGGTAGAGAAATCTTGGTTATAGGTCCTTGCTATTCATCACTTTGAATATTTCTTTCTACTCCCTTTAGGCCTGCAAAGTTTCTGTTGAGAAATCAGCTGACAGTCAGCTGACAGCTGATGTTGTAAGTAACTAACTGCTTTCCTCTTGCTGCTTTTAAGATTCTCTTTGTCTTTAACCTTTGACATTTTTAATTATGATGTGTCCTGGTGTGGGCATATTTGAGTTCCTCTTGTTTGGGACTCTCTGCACTTTCTAGACTTGTAAATCTATTTCTTTCACCATGTAGGGGAAGTTTTCTGTCATTATTTCTTCAAATAGGTTTTCAATATCTTGCTCTTTCTCTTCTTCTGGCATCACATGTTTTGAATATTGGTACACTTGAAGTTGTCCCAGAGACTCCTTACACTATCTGCATATTTTTAGATTCCTTTTTCTTTTTGCTCTTTTGATTGTTTTTTTTTTTTTTTTTTTTTTTGCTTTCTCATATTCCAAATTATTGAATAGATTACGAGAATCCTCTAATGTTGATTCCCTATAAATTATTCTTGATTTCAGTTAGTGTATCCTTCATATAGGACTGGTCCTTTTTCATGTCATTGATATTCTCATTAATTTCCTTGAAATTCTCACTAAGTTCCTTGAAGCTCTCGTTAAGATCCTTGAGCACCTTATAACCATTGTTTTGAACTCTGTATCTAGTAAATTGTTTGGCCTCCACTTCATTTACTACTTTTTCTGTAGATTTCTTCTGTTCTTTCATTTGTGACATGTTTCTTTGTCTCTGCATTTTGGCTGCTTGTCTATGTTTGTTTCTATCTATTGGGTAGAGCTGCTGTGTCTCCTGGAATTGGTAGAGTGGCCTTGTGGTATTAGGTGTCCTGGAGGGCCTAGTGGCTCAGCCTCCCCAGCCACCTGAGCTGGGCACTCCAGGTGTGCCCCTGTGTGGACTGTGTGCACTGCCTTGTTGTAGTTGAGCCTTGATTGCTGTTGGCATCACTGGGAGGAATTGACCCCCAGGACAATTGGCTGTGAGGACTGGCTGCAACTACAGTGAAAGAGCTGCTGTGCAGGAGACACCCCTATGGAGCAGGAAGACTTGCTTCAATGTGGCTTTGGTGCTCACTGAGTCTGTCCCTGAGTGTGTCTTCTGTTGATTTGTAGAGTTGTAATTGGGTGTGGTCTGAAGCTGTCCCCTGGATATACTGGCTTTGGGGTCTTCTGGGAGTTGCAAAGTCAGCCACTGTCTACTCCTTGCCTGGGGCCACCCAGTAGGAGCTACGGAGTGAGCTGTAGATGGCTGCTAGTTGTATTGGGCTTGGAAGTGCCCAGGAAAGGCCAAGTTACGAAGCAAGGCTGGCGTTTGCTAGTGCTGGGCCTGGGTTTTTTATTGATATGTAGGGGGCACACTGAGACATTTTAGGAAAGTCTGAAGCCTGAACCAAGACAGGTCATTCACTTGGAAAGCCATGGCAACCAGCTTAGGTGGAGCTGCAAATTGCGTGGTGTTGGTTTTCAGGGGATAACCAGGCAGAGCGTACAGGACAGCGTAAGCCAGGTTGATGGAGACTCAGATATGGCACCTTCCAGTCAGCTCTGTGGCAGGGGAGATTTCAGCAAAGGAACAATGACCTTTGTAAGCACTTTTGTCTGCAAGAAAGGTGTCCCCAGTTTTTGCTCCGATGCCAGACAATCCAGTTCTTCCCTAAATGTCCCTAAATCCCCCTAAGCCACTGCCCCAGCTCCGAGGGAGCAAGTCCATGCAAGTTTGTGTGCCCTCCCTTTAAGCGGTTCGTGTGCCTGGATCTCCAGCAGTCTCCTTGTCACTCAGCCACAATTCTTCTGGTTTTTACAGCCCAAAGTTATGGGGGCTTCTCTTTCCAGCTCTGGAATCCTGGGCTTGGAGGTCTGTTGTGGGGCTGGGACCCTTTGCTCCTCACAGAAGGCCTCCACAGCCTAGATATTCCTTCCAATTTAAAAATGCCACATGTGGATGTCGGACCAGCCTGTTCTGCCCCTCCACCCCTCCTACTAGTCTTTCTTCTTTAATTCTCTATTTGTAGGACTTCCATTCAGCCAGATTTCAGGCAGTTCTGAATAATGGTTGTTCTGTATTTTAGTTGTAATTTTATGTGGTTGTGGGAGGCAGTGAATACCACGTTTACCTATACCGCCACCTTGGTTCTCCAGTAAAAACGTTCTTTTCTTTCATATTTGTTGAGTATGTTCTTCTAGATTCTGGGAATATAATAGTGAGCAAATGCAGACTTTACCTTTGTGTTCATAAAGATAAATGTTTAGTTTTAGAATGAAAAAATAATCATTTTTTTATTTTTTTTCTTTTCTTTATATTTATTGTTGCAGAATGTTCCATCATAAAACAAGGAAACCCTGCACCAAAAGTACTCACTCATAAAACAAGGAAACCCTGCACCAAAAGTACTCACTCTCCACTCCTAATGCGTCTCTGCTCCTTTACTTATTCTGGACCTTTCCTATAAATGGAATCTTATAATAGGTGTCTTTTTCTGGCTGCTCATATATTTTTGTTTCTTTTTATCTGAAATAGCATTTTTGTTATTTGAAAGGAAAATCCTAGATAGATTAGAGATCAGATGCAAAAAAGAAGCTGTGAGGAACTCACTCCTCGAACGCGCACGTACTTCTGAACCCTGCTCGCTGTACTAACTGTTGGGAACTCAGTTTCTCCTTTATCTAAGTGTGGAAGCACAGGTCCTGATCCTGCCCTACTACACCAACAGTTGGGTCCAAGCCCCTCTGCCAGGGGCTGGACCTTCTTGGATGCTGGGCATTCAATGGAGAAGCCATGAGAAGTTGTAGGTGTATAAGACAGTATTTATTGTAGGAGCCAGTGGCCATATAGCCATTGCTATCAAGGAGCTACTAGACAAAACAGTCCTTCAAAGCAAAGTCCCATACCGTAGGTAGCCATACACTGGCTAAGTAACAATACATCTTTCCCATATAGCAGCAGCACCCCCTGTACCCACAACCTCACATGGTAGCCACCTACCTTACATAGGAACAGCCTCTGGTCCAGTGGTTCTCAACCTTTCTAATGCCGCGACCCTTTAATACAGTTCCTCATGTTGTGGTGACCCCCAACCATAAAATTATTTTTGTTGTTACTTCATAACTGTAATTTTGCTACTGTTAATGAATCATAATGTAAATATCTGTGTTTTCCGATGGTCTTAGGTGACCCTGCTAGTGGTTCTCAACCTGTGGGTCAAAACCCACAGGTTGAGAACCGCTGCTGTAGAACCTAAGACCATCAGAAAACACAGATATTTACATTACGATTATAACATACATATATACAAGCTCAAACAGGCTTAGACAAAAGAGGCTTTAAGCCAATTAGTGATCAGGCCTCCACTCAAGGCTACAAAGTTTCAATTATAGAAGATAAATAAATCCCAACAAAAATGGCTGTGGCCACGGAGAAAGCAGGAGGCTTGGTTCTGCTCAAGGCTACAAAGTTTCAATTATAGAAGATAAATAAATCTCAGGGCCTCCACTTGGGTCTCCAGGGGGCGTGGCCGGCCTGCAAACCACCACAGGCCTCTTGCCCAGGCTGCCCCACGCCCAGGCCGCCCCACGCTCTAAGGGATCCCCCACCCTGATCTGGGACACCATTCAGGGCAAACCAGCTGGCCCCCACCCATGCACCAGGCCTCTATCCTATCTAATCCTATCTAATAGAAGAGTAATATGCAAATTGACCATCACTCCAACACACAAGATGACTGCCCCCATGTGGTAAAAGATGGCTGCCCCCATGTGGACACAAGATGGCTGCCACAAGGTGGCCAGCAGGGCAGGGCAGTTGGGAGGGACCAGGTCTGCAAGGGAGGGCAGTTGTGGGTAATCAAGCCAGCAGGTGAGGGCAGTTGGGAGGGACCAGTCCTGCAAGGGCGGGCAGTTGGGGGCAATCATGTCTGCAGGGGAAGGCAATTAGGGGTGACCAGGCCAGCAGAGGAGGGAAGTTGGGGGAGACCGGGCCTGCCGGGATTGGGCCTAAACAGGCAGTCGGACATCTCTCGAGGGGTCCCAGATTGGAGAGGGTGCAGGCTGGGCTGAGGGACACCCCCCACCCCCCAGTGCACGAATATTGTGCACCGGGCCTCTGGTGTGTGTGTGTGTATATATATATATATATATATATATATATATATATATATATATATATATATATGGCTAATATGCAAAATGTCCCCTCGGGAGTTCGACCAGGAGACCAGGAGTTCAATTGCTCCCTATGATGTGCGCTGACCACCAGGAGGCAGCGCAGAACATGGTGGGTGACCAGCTGTGGTGATGGGGCACTGAGTGAGTGAGGGAAGGAGGAAGAAGGGAGGCGGGGAACCTGATCAGCCCTGATCACTGGCCAGGCCTAGGGACGCTACCTGTGCACTAATTTCGTGCACTGGGCCTCTAGTATATTTATAATATTCTTAAATTACATTCTTTAAAGTTAAAGTTTCCAATATTTGCCACTCATGAGCAATATAAGCAGTTGTAGGCTTACTGTATCTTTTATAAAAATCTTTATAAAATGCCCATCTGTTTTGGCATCTCTAGCTAGAAATAGAGAAAATTTAATTCATTTTTATAGCCATGAAACAATATTTCCATGTCATATACACTTAATATTTCATCAGAACAAATGAGAAAATTGTGCTATTGTCTTTCTTCCACTTTTCCACTCTGAATAGTTTCTAAGCAATACCTAAGTAAATATGGCTTCTTGAGTATATTGTCATAAGTTTAAATAAGAAACCTAAAAATAATTCAGTACCTTAACTTACCTCGGTATTCTTACTCTAAGACAAAACTCATTCTTAGAAATCATTAATTCCATTGTATTTTAATCCTTTCCATTTCCATATTCTACACAGGTCACTTTACTTAGGGCAAAGGAAAGGAATGAAAATATACTCATATCTTTAGATCTCAGTAAAGAACACTTATTCTTTTAGAAGCATCTGACAGCAGAGTGAGCCAGTGTCTTATTAAGCAATCCTACTTTGTTTACATTGAATTAAATGGTTCAATGTGTTAAGTTCCTAGAGACTGCTTACCTCCTGGTCACACTGATCTTTACTAGTGATTTCTAGGCTGAATGTCTTCCCCTATGGCTTGACTGGTCAGGAGTGTGATTGTAATGGTAGCAGAGCATTTCCGAAGATCCTGGATAATGGTCTGAGAGAAAACATACCCCTTTATTCCTGTCTATAATATCCATATTTCTAACCACTTCTAACACTGCTGAGAACAAAATTAACAACTTCATATTGCCTGATTCAATATGTGAATATGTGTGTGTGCATGTATTGTATGTGTATGTATATGTATGTGTGTGCATGCGCTTGATTAGCTTTCTATTGAATATCTTAAGAATGATTGTGGATATAGACTATGTGATTTATATAGACTAGTTGATTTATGAGGACCAGAGCAAATAACTTCCACAAAAAAAGAGATAGTGTATTGATAATGATTTTTAAAAAGAAGAGAATGGAAACTTATTTTTAACCACTAAGGCTCAGTTCCACAGTATGTACTATACTTACATTTACATGCATACTACTTAAAGAAGTACTATGTGATCGCTATCATGAGCTTGATTTTTCAAATTAGGCAGGTTATTTTATTTTAGAGATATTTAATAACTCTCTAATGTGCACAGCTTGTAATTAGTAGTGCTCAGGTGTGAACAAAGTCTGATGCCAGAGCCTCTATTCTTTTTAATAAATTGCATTCTAAAGAGATAGCAATGCAAGACCCATTCTCAAATTCCACAGAAACCAGAACCACCCTATTAGATGTTACATTTTTTTGCAAGCAAATATCTATACAGCAAGCAAAAACATCTTCTTTGTGGATGATTTCTTGTCTATGGCTAATGTATATTTTCTAAAGGTCTAAAGATGAGAAGACATTTTATTTGTATTAGGTGGTTTACTTTTGGAGACATGGATAACGAGCTGAGGAAAGACTGTCTGTCATTGCTGATTTTTCAGAAGGAACGTTGATAGGGCCTTGCCAGCAGTTTGCCCACAGCTAGCAACAGAAAGCCGACAGAATCTCTCTTATAAGGTCAAATCGCAAAAGCAGTGTGAAAGCAAAAATGAGATAAGTCTGATGGACAATGAAAGAATAGCTCTTTTTGCATTCTTTATGTGATTTTGTGATATATTTATTTTCCAGTTTGGCTCCATCACAAATAAAAATCATCTATGCATTTTGCTTTTTTTCAGCTAACAAAACTAATTCAAATATCATGGTGAATTGTTATAATTCCCTCCCAGCCAAGTGTGAATTTCAGTGGAATTACTCTGTAATTGTTCCACAACACTAAATAGATCCCCTTCCTTTTCCCCATTTCTTTTAGTATATCATGGTATCAAATTCAGTCCATTGTTATTTTCAAGGACATTTTATTTTCCTCAGATATCATCGAGTATCACTCTTATTCTAATTTACTTTTACTCTTTGTATGTTGACCATTCCAACTAAGCAATTTAGAGGTAAGATAAAAAGTTTAAATTAAGAAAAAAAAAACTTGATTTCTCTCTACTTTCCACTTTAAATATAAATAATTCTATCTAATAAAGGGGGAATATGCTAATTGACCCTCATGCTGTTGCAAAGATGGTGACACCCACAGCCAATAAGGAGGAAATATGCTAATTGACTGCCCAGCCCTCAAAGATGACGGTGCCCACAGCCACAAGATGGTGGCACCCAGTCCCCTCAGCCTTTCCAGGGCCTGCCTCCAGAGTCCCCCAGTCCCCTAAAGCCCCCCAGCCACCCAAGGCCAGCCCAAGGTTCAGGCAAGCCTCAGATGGCGGCTGCCCAGCCACTCAGGGCTGTCCAAGTCTCGGGTAACCAGGGCTGGCTGAGGCTTGCGCTGCAGACAGTGGCAGCAGCAGAGGTGTGATGGGGCGTCACCTTCCCCTGATCGCTGGGTCGCCTCCTGCCCCTTGAGGGCTCCCGGGCTGTAAGAGGGGGCAGGCCAGGCTGAGGGACCCTCCTGCAGTGCATGAATTTTCATGCACTGGGCCTCTAGTACTAAATAATATTTCTAAAACCTTTATCTGTTTTATTCTGTAAGTGTGGGTTTGATGTGGAATTTCGTTTGATGTGGAATTTCGTTTGATGTGGAATTTTTAGTTTTGAATTTTTTTCTGTAGCTGACTTGTTGGCATTTTGCATTGTTAAAAAAGTGTGGATGTTGGAATGAATTATAATTCAGTATAATGTTTTTAATTATGCTGTCTCTGTAGTTCAAATGAAATAAAATATTTATTGTATAGTCCATGATTTCCCTAAATGGTTTAATAATTTCTATGAAATATTTATCTTCTGAATTAAGAGATAGTAGGTGTCCTGAAAGTTAATGCCTGTGGAAATGCTAAATTAAGTTAAATGAATTTCTTTACTGAAGGATTGTCAGAAGTTTTTAATGTATGTGTGTTTCTTCTAGAACACCTCTTACCATGATCTGGCACACAATCTAAGAAACACTTATTTTCAAATCGATCTATATCAGCCAATTCAAAGAACACATCTTATGAAAAATAATTAGTTGTCTTTAATATTTAAGCAATTATGAGAAATGAGAGGAGAAATCCATAATAATGGTCTATGTCAGAATTGTGGAAGAATGGATGGTCTTCTCTTAGATGTTTTGACATTGTAGGTTACAGATTGTAAGACTTATGTGTTGTCTTCTAAATCAACTGGGCAACAGTGAAAGGGTTTTTATCCTTATTGCCTGCATGCAGCCAGGAATTTTTAGAAGTGAAGCATCTTCTAATTCCTGTTCCCGGGAACTGGCAAGTGGCACGTGCAAGATATTTGAGCTTTGGGTTTGTAGATTGTATTATTCCCCTCCCATAAAACACTGCCACTGCCAGGAGCTGTTTCTCTCCTACCACTACAACGAGGTTCCTTAAAGGGAAACATGCCATCTTTTTTATAAGTGAAAGTAGAAAGATAAAAATGAGAGGAAAGATTGTAGCGTTTCACTAGTTTACCATGACAGGAAAGTGTCTAGACACTAGATGGGAACATAAGGGAAGTGGGAGAAATTATAGAAGTTATCTTCATAATGTTCTGATTGTTCATTTATATCTTTAAGATGCTAACACTCCTCTCCTGGGAAAAAATCACACATTCAACACAGGTAAAATACACGAAATTTCAGTGCTATGAATCTCTTGAAGCCCATTCAAGCTTATGGGGTCCGTGGACCTCATGTTAAAAGTTACTGATGTAGAAGAAAAAGGGGGAAGAAGAAAAGGATATAAGACATAAGGGGGAAGCAGTAGAAAATATTCTGGATGAGTATAAAGATAATTAGCTGTAAAGAAATACGTAGACGTCGGTGATAAGGGGTGAAGAAAGAAAGATAAAAAAAGAGAAAACAAAAATAAGTATGAAGAAAGTATTACAAAGGTTAAAAAAAGTTCCTAGAAACAACAGAAAAAAATTGTTGGAAATTCCCTCATTTTCAGTAAGACTATACATTTTTGAGTTCTACATGGAGCAACACATATTATAAAATATAATTTGACAATAGTCAAAAGAATAGGATAGTTTAAAAAGAAGAGCAAGAGTGAAAATGCTAAATTCTTGAATCACTACAGACTCATCAAAATATACCATTTCTAGAGAGAAATGGGTATTATAATAAAAATATAGAAAGTTATCTTAGCCTTAAAATTCAGCTTTTGAAGTTTTAGAGTAGACCATTAATAGTTCATATAATTATTACATGTCAGGACTTAATTATTATTTTATTGTTATGAATAATTATATGATCTGTCCTCTTTGCATTATGGATTTGTTTCCTTCTCCTGACATTTTTGGATTATTTAAATTATATTTTATTTTTTCAGCTTCCATTTTATTTATTTACTGGCTTTTTAAATACATCTCTGTATTTAATCTCATTTTTTTATAGAAAGATCTCTTTTCACAATCTACCTAATGTTAATATTTTAGACCTTTGTGTAATATCCAGAAAATACCAACACTATAACCTCATTTATGCCCTCTCACCAATCTTCAATTTATAGTTTGTATATGTATTACATACAATATATTGAAAAATATACAGTGCTATCATTTTTGTTTAAAAGAGTTATACATATTTTATCTAAAAGACACAGGACAAAAAATTATCTTTTATATTTATTACTTGGTTGTTCTTCCTTTATTCCTGAAAATTCAAAGTTCTCTCTTATATTACCTCTTATGAAGTTCCTATTAGAGCACTTCTTCTATGTTATAATCTGTTCATTGGTTTCTCTTAGCAACAGCTTAATTTAAAGGAACTTTCACTTGATTATGCACTCACATTCAGAGGTTACTGATTATTGAATAGCCTTATGTTCAGAAAGTATTCCTCTGCAGCTATGGGACCCTATTTTCTTTATCCTCCATACTTCTGCTTCTAGATCCACCTTTGTACCCAGTTCTCTAGGAAGCCACCTAATCTGCTCCCTGTGTACCACCTACTTTATTTGTTTGTTTTTTTTTCACTAACTGCCTTCCTCATAGGACCCCAAACCAAGATGGGTTAAGACTGAGAACTAAACTCAGTCAGGGAATAAGTGTAATTATTTCCATCACATTGGGAGTTAAAATAACCCTTATGATTGAATGTGTAATATAATTACCACTTAAAAATTGTATCAATAGAAATCTTCAATTAATTCTAATGCAATTTGTTGTAAATAATATTTTAAAGGGCTGTTCATGTTTTTAAGTTTGGAATTTGCCAGCATTTTATTTACTAGTTTTATCTTTCTCCCTAAAAGCTTTACTACACTGAAAAATGTTTATACAGATATCTAAAATAAGAATTCTATGAAATGTCTGCCCTGACAGGTGTTGCTAAGTGGTTTGGGCATCATCTGGTGCACAGAGGTTTGCAGGTTGGATTCCTAGTCTGGGCACATGCCTAGGTTGTGGGATCTATCTCCAGTAGGGGATGTGAAGGAGGCAGCCAATGGATGTTACACTCTCACATTGATGTTTCTCTTTCTCTCTCCCTTTCCCTTCCTCTCTCTCTAAAAATCAATTTTAAAAATGGTTAAACATTTAATTATATAATTTCTCAAAGAGAGAATTTCCAGAGGTCAAGAACAAATTGTGAATAAAATATCAAATTATCATTCCAGTGACACATAAAAGAAAACAGCCATCTGAAACCAAGATATGGCAAGTTTTGTGAATATATGGGGCCTGGTTCTCACTTAGTTGCTTAAATGTGCTTAATTTTTCAACCATTACATTGAATTGTGCTTTTAATTCTGTATCTAAGGGGTGGTAGCTATTGGATCATGTAAATGTTCCTAATGGCTGAAACATGTTATGTAGAAAAGGCAGTCACAGATGGGTACTTGAGTGGCTATTTCCCTTGAATATTGTAGGCATCTAAACCTACACATTCCAATTACACTCCTCCACCTTTTCTCAAATAGTTGTATACAACCTCTCAGTAAAATGCCTTCTCAGGGAAAAGAGAAAGCCCCATGCCAGAATATATACTTCCACTTCCTTTTTATTTCTTGTGAGGCAAATGCTATAATTAACTTGAGAATGCAGAATAAGGAGATGTGTCTGCATGTGTGTGTATGTGTGTGTGTGTGCAGTAAATGCTAAGGCACTGTTTTCTTACGAAGGAAACATATCTCTTCAAAGTGGACAATGTTGCTGGATGATATTTCCATTATTGTAAAATGTAAAGCCAAGGGAACCACATATTTTCTGCAATTAGTTTTGTGTTTTCTGTGCTTCTTCATATAAATGTGCATACTACTTGCATACACACATAAATACACAGAGCACTAGTTAGGCATGTTTGCTTTCAAGTTCTGATTGACACTGCATTCATTTTTAATAGGATACTACATAATAATTGCTACTGTTTTTTCATGGATGTTTTTTTTTTTAATGTATGATTGTTTATTCTCCACTTGCAATCTGTCCAAAGACAGCATACTAAGGCATACTGAGAATCCATCAGGAATAGGCAATATGTGTTTAGCTCCAGTGGGGTTATGCTTTGGCAATTGCTGTTTTAAAGGAACAAAGTTCACAAATGTCAGTGATATTATACATTAGATAAAAATAGGTTTTCATGTTCTATGTTTTAGTATCAAAGTGGAGGAAAGCATATGTGAGCATTTCTCAAACTGTGAGTTCAAAACCAGTATTCTGAAATTTATTGCATGTAACTAAATTTTAACTAGATTTAGGATTAAATTAGAAAAGTGTTTGAACTCCAGACCCTTTCCTTTCTATATAACATAGTTTTAATGATTATATAACTTTTAATTAAAGGTTTAAGCAATTTATTCTCAATAAGTATTATAACTATAAAGATTAATCATAACTTGTAATAGCTTTTAAATTAATAGGGCCTTGGTTTAACAAATCTTTGTGCAGTGGGGCAAGAAATAATTACATTTTATTTCTCTTAAATGTGTTAGTAATGAATATTTCTAATTTTGTATGTGAAGTAAGCACTTTGGTTTAAATATAAAAAGACATTAACATAGACTGCACATGCCATAATTTAAACTGAAGTCACGGCATATACTTATTCATTTGTTAACATTAAACTTTTCTTTAAACATTTGACATATTTATAATTTTCTGAGGACGAATTTTTCTGACAAAAATATTCTTTCGATTCTGTTCTAAAAACTGTTGTACAAAACTCTGAAATATAGTAAACTAGGTTGAAAACTATAAATAATGACCAACAAATGTATAGATGTGGACAGGGTCAGAGTATGTTTCAAGTAAAAAGACCTGGAAACAGTGTTATACACTTCAGAAGATAGTTTATTGATCAAAGTGCCTAGACACATTTCAGATAGTAAAACTACAATAAAAATTGTAGGCCACCACCATATCCCATCACTAAAAATGGTACTGAAGTATTTCTAAATGTCATCTTGGGTTTTTTTTAGCATAGCTTACTATGGATTGCTAACCAGAAGTTTAGTATGTCAGACCAATATGAACCAAATTTTACTCATCTGACAATTGAGTATATTTGCTTAGTAAATAAAGACAGATAATTACTTTTCTAAGCAACCACACACAATAAAAGCCAAGTGACCAGAACGACCGGTCGCTATGCTGCACACTGTGGCTGGCCAACCTCCCATGGCCCCCTGCCCCGGCTGGCCTAGCCCTAATCGCCCCCTCCACCCTGATCAGGGGTGGGGCCAGCCAGCCAACCTCCAGCGTCCCCTCCCCACAGCCGGCTGGCTCCGATTGGCCCCCATCGGTGCTGCCAGCCAGACCCCACCCATGTATAATTCGTGCACTGGGCCTCTAGTTATAAATAAAGGTATACAATTAAAGTTGTAGGAAATAATTATTTTTCACAATTATAGTTTAAGTCATATATAAAGTTTTTATTTAATCTAATATTAAGATGAAAAATAAATATTACCACTTCATTTGGCATTTCTGATTAAAATATTCAAAGTGATCATATTAATTCTCTGGATTATTTTTTACATTCTTAGTCAAATTAGAATACATGTTAGGGCAACAAACTAAATATTTTATAAATTATACTTGAAAACATTCAAAAAATTTTTACTTCTAAATATACACAATATTGGACTTTTTTCATTTCAGTCATAAATATAAATCACAATGTTTTTCATGGCTTTTGGGAGAAACCTTTTAAGTAATAAAAATAAAATATGAGTAAAAACGTAATTCTTGTCAACATTTGGCTTATGGGCTTACACTCTGTCTTCTCAACATTTCTGTTTTATTGACAATAAAAATAAGAGAGCTTAAATATAAGAGCATGGAGTACTATAGTCTTATTCTGGATGATTCTAATTCAAATGACTACAAATTAAACATTTCTCTAAATGTTTCATTTTAAGAACACCCTATAATACCAATCTATTTAGATAATTCATTAAATCCAGGGGTAATATAATCATTTAGATTAAGTTTTGTCACAAAATATATGAAATAACTTGTGGTTTAAATTTGTTTTTATTTTACCTTTTGTTATAGCATAACTGAGATAAAGGATAAAATTAAATGTAGAAATCCTTGGATAATATAAAACAGTAAAACATGTTTTTTTAAGTTTAATAACTTTTTTTTTTTAAAATAATAAAGTTGTTAAAGAATTGTGACATGAAGTAAATAACTTGGAGTTAAATGTTATATAGTAAGTTATCCAGGCTGGTGTAGCTCTGTGGTCTTGGTTCCATTTTGGTTAGGGGAGGTCAAGAGGCAGCCAATTAATGATTCTATTTCATCATTGATGTTTCCATCTCTCCCTCTCCCTTCCTCTCTGAAATAAATAAAAATATTTAAAAATAAAATAAAGAAATTAAATTAAAAATTTTAGTTAGGTAATAGTTAAACAAATTTTTGGCTTGGTATATTATCTTCCACTGGAGAATAAATTAGAACTAAGGAACAATAAGAATGCTATTCCTCCTACTTCTTTTTCCTTTCACTTCAACCTTATAAAGTTTACATATATTTGCCCTATGAAGTTACTTACACTTGAATATTTTAAAATTGATAATAACGCCCTTGATGGATTTTAATGAATGTGTATGAAGGGATGGGGTAAATATAATGATAAATTAGACATAACTGAAATATCTTTGTTACTCTTCCCATTAGAGTAGCAAATGGGAGTATAGTTCCCCTCTCTTAGAATCTGGCATGAATTTAGTGACTTGTTAGATACGTAGAATGGAATGGAGACCAGATAATAGGAAGTCCTGCAACTTGATAGCAGGGCTTATGGGAAACTCTCCCTTTGAGCCATCAGGAAAGAAGTTCAACAACCATGAGACCCTAATGGAGAAGCCAAAGGCCATTTCAAGTCTACTGCTGCTTCCAGGTTTTGTTCCCTAGGCCTTTCCATTTGATTCTTATCGTTTCCCTGGACTCTGATCTTGTAAGACTCTTAACTCACAGAGGGAGAGAGAACATAGCTGTTCACTGGGAAAAGGCCAAAAAAAACGTGTGACCACATGAAGAGTAGAAAAAACAAAGTCCTCTCCTCCTCAAGGAGAAGTAACCAGGGAGAAGAACCAAGATGGCGGCATAAGTAAACAACTATACTTGCTGCCTCTCACAACCACATCAAAATTACAACTAAAAGGCAGAACAACTACCACCCAGAACCACGGGAAAGCTGGCTGAGTGGAAGTTGCACAACTAAAGAGGTGAAGAAAGTGCATTGAGACTTATAAGAGGTGCAGAGGCACAGAAAGTGCTGGCACCTGGATGTGATGCTCTTTTAATTGGGATGGAGATACAAGCTCCCACTTGCTCTGAACTCCAGTTCCAGGTGAGACTCTGGGGGATCCAGACACATACAGGGAGAAACTGGACTGTCTGGCTTCAGGTGGAACACGAGGACGGCTTTCTCTCAGAGACCCGGGGACCTCTCTGGGTAGGGCTGACTGGCAGCCATTGATGTTTGCTCCTCCCTGGTGATTCCCAGAGACCCCACCCCACCCAATTTACAACCCAACCCAAGCTGTGTGCATCGGCTTTTGCATATGAATGGCCTGTCCTTTCTCTGCCTAAAACCTGTCAAACTGCAGCTGGGTCAGAGAGCCCCAGAGCTTCCAAAAGAAGGCCCAAGGCCCGGCAGCAGCAGCCAGCTTTGCTTCACAGCTGGGCCTTGTCTGGGCACTTCCAAATGCCATACAAAGAGGAGGAATCTGCAGATGTCTCTGTAGCTCCTGCTTGGCGGCCCCAGACATTGGCTGACCTTGTACCTCCTTGGAGATCCAAGAGCCAGTGTACCCAGTGGTCAGTGTGAGACCATACCAGATTATAATTCTTCACATCCATAAGAGACATACTCAAGGGGCAGACTCAGTGAGCAGCAAAGCCCCACTGAAGCAATTCCTGCCCCATAAGGGTGCCTCCTGCACAACAGATCTTCCAGTGTAGACACAGCTGGTCATCACAGCCAACTGGCCTGGAGGTCAATTCCTCCCAGTGATACCAACAGCAATCAAGGGTTAACTACAATAAGACTGTGCACACAGCCCACAAAGGGGTGCACCAAGAGCATCCACCTCAGGTGACTGGGGAGGCTGAGCCACTGGGGGCCCTATAGGACACCTACGACCCAAGGCCACTCTGTCAACTCAAGGAGACTTAGCAGCTACCCAGTACATAGAAACAGACACAGGGAAGCTGCCAAAATACAGAGACAAAGAAACAAGACACAAATGAAAGAAATGGATGAAAGCAAAATACTGGATATAGAGAATTCAAAACCACTGTTATAAGGCTATTCAAGAATCTTCTAGAAACTCCTGAGAAATTTAGTGAGACCTTCAAGGAAATGGAAAAGGACCAATCAGAAATTAAGCATACATTCACTGAAATAAAGAATAATATATAGAGATCCAATAGCAGACTAGAGGATCCCAAGAATCAAGTCAAAGATTTGAAATACGAAGAAGTGAAAACACCCAACCAGAAAAGCAAAAAGAAAAAAGAATCCAAAAATATGAAGATAGTGTAACGAGCCTCTGGGACAACTTCAAGCATACCAACATCCGAATTATGGGGGTAACAGAAGAAAAGAGAGAGCAAGATATTGAAAACCTATTTGAAGAAATAATGATAGAAAACTTCCCCTACCTGGTGAAAGAAATAGACTTACAAGTCCAGGAAGCGCAGAGAACCCCAAACAAAAGGAATCCAAAGAGGACCACATCAAGACACATCATAATTAAAATGCCAAGGGCAAAAGACAAAGAGAGAATCTTAAAAGCAGCAAGAGAAAAACAGTTAGTTACCTACAAGGGAGTACCCTTACAATTGTCAGCTGACTTCTCAACAGAAACTATGCAAGCCAGAAGGGAGTGGCAAGAAATATTCAAAGTGATGAACAGCAAGAACCTACAACCAAGATTACTCTACCCAGCAAAGCTATAATTTAGAATTGAAGGTCAGATAAAGAGCTTCACAGATAAGAAAAAGCTAAAGGAGTTCATCACCACCAAAACAGTATTATATGAAATACTGAAGGGTATTCTTTAAGAAGAGGAAGAAGAAGAAAAAGATAAAGCTAAAAAATTATGAACAACAAAGTGACAACAAATACATATCTATCCTCAAGGGAATCTAAAAATCAAATGAATAAAATACCTGATGAACAGAACAAACTGGTGAATGTAATAGAATCATGGGCATGGAAAGGGAGCAGACTGACAATTCTCGGGGGAAGGGGTTATGGAGGGTACGGAAGAGATTGGACAAAGAGCTTACACCTATGGACAAGGTCAGTTGTGGGACGAGGCCTGGAGTGGAGTGGGAACCGGGTGGAGGGGAGCTATGGGGGGGAAAAAGAGGAACATCTATAATAATATGAACAATAAAGATTTATTTTAGAAAAAGAGAAGTAACCATCTAGGCTCAAACTATACTGCTACTATGTATAAGTCTTATTCCATTGAGAGAGGGAAATTTCTGCAAGACCCTCTGTAAATATAAAGCAAAGTTCGGTTGCCTTTATGATATGCAAAAACACTGGACACTCATAAATGTAATCAATTTTATATAGAAATTATATATATGTGTATATATATGTACCATTATATATAATTGTATATATATTATTTTAGAAAAAATACTACTACACACTTCCTTAGGTTTTTCCATTAGGAAAGCCATCATTCTACCATCAACATATATATTCACAGGGAGTGGATTAAGACTGGGACAGAGAAGACTGGATGTAAACTGAATAAACCTTGGATCTAGATAAATGTTTTGTTTTCTCTGTGACTTATTTTTCAACAACACATATTTTGAGATTTAATTTTGGACTTGCAAAGAAAGTGAAAACATCTGTTCTTATAAGATTTTCAGAGAATTCTACTAGCTCAAGTGATGTGAGTAGTTGACAAAAGTACTGAACTTCTTCACTTTTTTCTAAAACCTTCTTTTGTCTTCACTAAAATCTCCATTATTTTGCTGGTTTATTTGCCTATAACTATCATATCTATGACTCTATTTACTCTTGATTTATCACACCTGTTTTCTTATTATATACTTTTTTTGTCTGCCTTCACTGAAGTGGGAGGCTTTACAATCTGGAAAAAATCAAAGGCAGAAGCACTTTTTAAAAAAATTATCTTTATTGTTGCAAGCATTTGTTTGTTTTCCCCATTGACCCCCTCCACTCCCAACCCACCTCTCTGAGGCCTTCACTACTCTACTGTTTGACAATGGAGGCAAGAGCATACAATGGAGTAAGGACAGTCTCTTCGATAAATGGTGCTGGAAAAATTGTACAGGTACATGCAAAAAAAAAAAAAAAGGGAAGAAACTAGACCACCAACTTACACCATACATAAGAATAAACTCAAAATGGATAAAAGACTTAAGTGTAAGTTGTAAAACCATAAAAAAAATCTTAGAAGAAACCATAGGTAGCAAAATCAGAACAATATGTTTACGGATATATCTCCTAGGACCTAGGGCAAAGGAAACTGAGGAGAAAATAAACAAATGGGACTACATCAAAATAAAAAATAAATAAAAAAAAACAGAACAAAAAAGAAACCATCAACAAAATAACAAGAGAGCCCACTGAATGGGAGAACATATTTGCCAATGATACATTTGATAAGGGGTTAATTTCCAAAATATATAAGGAACTCATACAACTTAACAAAATGAAGACAAACAATACAGTTAAAAATGGGCAAAGGACCTAAATACACACTTCTCCAAAGTGGATATACAAAAGGTCAAGAGACATATGAAAAATGCTCAAAGTCACTGATCATCAGAGAGATGCAAATTAAAATTACAATGAAGTATCACCTCACACCTGTCAGAATTGCTATCATCAACAAATCAACAAATAACAAGTGTTGGTAAGGAAGTAGAGAAAAGGGAACCCTAGTACACCACTGGTGGGTATACAGACTGGTGCAGCCACTGTGGAAAACAGTACAGACTTTCCTCAAAAAATTAAAAGTGGAACTCACATTTGACCCAGTGACCCCACTTCTGGGAATATAACCTAAGAAACCTGAAACACTCATCAGAAAGAATATATGCACCCCTATGTTCATAGCAGATCAATTTACAATAACCTGGATACAGCCCAAGTGCCCATTGACAGATGAGTGAATAAAAAAACTGTGCCCATTGACAGATGAGTGAATAAAAAAACTGGTACGTTTACACTATGCAGTTGTAAAAAAGAAAGAACTCTTAACATTTGCAACAGTATGGATGGACCTGGAGAGTATTATGCTAAATTAAATAAGCCAGTCACAGAAAGATAAGTATTACATGACATCACTCATATGTGGAATCTAATGAACAACATAAACTGATGAATATAACAGACCCAGAGACATAGAAGCATGGAACAGAGTGACAAATATCAGAGGGAAGGAGGGGTTGGAGGGGTTGGAGGGGAGTGATTAACTGGGGACCTTGTATGCATATATGCAGAACCCTTTTATAATTAATGTAACTTCTTTTCTGGATTCCTAATATTTGACTTCCTTCATCTCTAACCTGATCAAACTCTATTTCATCTTCTTTTTTTGGTTAACCTGATCACAGTAGAGACTTAATTTTTAAAAACCATATCTCAGTGAAATTGGCAACCTCTATCAATAACCTTTATTGCACATCACATCACTTCTTGCAATCTCTTTTGCCCATTTTTACTTTTAAAATATTTGTCAACATATCTGGTAGAGCTGTTGTGAGGACATTAGTTTGTTCAAAATTATTTTATACAATACATCGTGTCCTTGGGAAAATGTGCTTCATTTGACTCATTTGTGGAGCAGATCAAAGTTGTAGTGGAGTATTTTGTGTGTGTGTCCTTGAGCAGTTGAAAATAATGTGCATTCAGTTACTGAGTGGCAGGTCCTAAAGATAGGAATTAATTCGTTAGTTGATAGTGTTATTCAGGTCATTTACATCCTTTCTGGTTTTCTGCCTACTTGTTTTATCAATCACTGATAAGGAAGTGTTACAGTTTCCAACTATAATTTGTGGATATATGTATTTTTCCTTTTAGATCTATCATTTTTGTCATGTGTTTTAAAGATCTATTGTTAGATACATACACGATCAGGATTGTTGTCTTTAAGAACTGATCCTTTTATTAGTGTGTAATGTGTCTCTTTATTCCTGATAATATCGTTATTTTTCCCTTAAAATTTACTTTTTCTGAAATCAATATAAGCAGTCCAGTTCTTTTTTATTAGTATTTATATGGTAAACCTTTTTACATCCTTTCCTTTCCAACCCATGTTTTTAATTTGGAGTGGGCTTCATTGAAACAAAATCCTAGCTTAATATTTTGTTCAGATTATGTGCCATGCATTAGTACCTTCCCTAAGTAAATATTATGTTTCTAATGGCAGGTATCTGTTCTGTTCTGAATGCGAGTTAGTTGTTTGCTCTGTGCCCGCAGTTCTTTGATGGGTTCAAAAACTATCATTAATTTGTGGTGTGTCCTAATTGGTTACTGTTGTAAAGGAGAGTGATGCTTTCTCCAACTCTCTTTATATATTGCTGGGCTATTTTATACTTTTAAATTATATGTATTGTTTGTGCTGCTTTATTTTCTAGCTTGGTATTTTAGTAAGATGTTGATATCTATGGTGAGAGTGAACATCTTTATCTTTTTTCAACTTCAAGGCTTAAATTACTTACTATTAAGTATTTTTCTGTTAGCTTTTTGTAGATTCTCTTTATTAGATTGCAGAAATCCCATGTAGTCAATGTTTGCTGCCATTATCCTTAATAAGGATAAATTTTAATATTCCTAAATTATATTTTCATAAACATGTTTAGGAAAAAAACATTCACTACAATTAAATTATTTGCCTCTATCTAGTATACAATGCTTCAGTGAACACAGGGGTGCATATATCTTTCAGGAGGTTAATATTTTTTATTTTCTTCAGATAAGTACCTGCAAGTAGAATTGCTGGATCATATGCTAATTCTCTTTTTAATCCATAGTAATGTCACCATTTATATTCCCACCAACATGCCCTTCCTTCCTTCCTTCCTTCCTTCCTTCCTTCCTTCCTTCCTTCCTTCCTTCCTTCCTTCCTCCCTTTCTTTTTTTCTTTCTTTCTTTCAACATAGCCATTCTAACAGGTCTGAGGTGATATCTCATTTTGGTTTAATTTACATTCCCCCATTGAAATGCAAATGTTGAGCACATTTTTAGATGCCTGCTGGCCCTTTTTATGTTTTCTTTGGAAAAAAAGTCTATTCAGGTCTATTGCCCATTTTAAAAAATTGGGTTATTTGGGTTTTTTTTTGCTATTTATATGACTTTCTTGCATATTTTTAATATTGAATGTTTATTGGATATGTAAATTGTAAATACTTTTTTCCCACTGCATAAGTAGCCTTTTCATTTTGTTAGTGGTAATGTTTTTGCTATTGTCAAATGTAATAGGACCATATATATTTTCTTCTATAGGGGTAATTAAAGATCTTATACTTTTAAAAATTAGGTAACCACTCTTCATTTGACCATTATTGTACTGACATCATAAAAAAAACCCAAAAAACAAAAAAACAGAGGTACAACATTATTGTTTTTCTATTGTATCCATAAAAACAATCACCACAAACTCAGTGTTGTGAAACAATACAGATATATAATCTTAGAGTTTTGTAGGTCAAAAGTTCAAGTACAGTCTGGCAAAGCTAGTTTCTCTGCAAAGCATGTTTAAGGCAAAAATCAATGTGTTGGAAAGACTGGATTTCCTTCTGGATATTTTGGAGAGAATCCATTTCAGGTTAATTCATGTTGTTGACAGAAGTCAGTTCCTCGTCATTATAGAATGAGGTCCCTGTGTCCTGACTGGCGCTTGGCCAGGAGTCATTCTCAGTCTATAAAGGTCACCCTCATTCCCTAGCTTCTGGGCCTTTTCTACATCTTCAATACCAGCAACTAGGGTCCAGTCCTTCCTCCGTGCTTTGAATCTTTCTGACCTCTCCTTTTGACATATCTCCTTTGCCTCTTTTTCTGCCTCATCTCTCTGATTGGCCAACCTAGAGAAATTTCTCTGCTTTCAAGAGCTCTAGTAATTACATTGAACCCACTCAAATAATCCTTGATTATTTCCCCATCTTAATGTCTATAACCTTAATTCCATCTGCAAAGTACCTTTTGCTATGTAAGCAAATATATCTACAGGCATGACATCAAGGGACAAAGAATATGGAGGTCAAAATGCTGTCTATCACAAGCATCATACTTTAACCTAATGGACATATTCTTATTGTAAACCAAGTTAATAAAGATCTACAAGAAACTAAGCCAAATCTTGGTGATCAAATTTATACAAAGAAGGGGATATAATAAATGAGAGCTGATTTTTCAGATTACCTTATTTAGAGGCATGTTTCTTAGGTAGATTTTTGGCAGAGGTGTGGTAGCAAAAAGTTAAGGCTAAACTTACCTGCAAAAACCTGATGCCAACTCTTCTCACAGAGATCCATATGTTTTGTATAGCAGATATTCAAGTGGTAAGGTTGATATCCTATGGTGGATAGGAAATGTTGGCCTGTATTCACACAGAGATCATTAACACAACACACAAAGGAGTGAAGAGCTAATTATCTGTGCATATATATCCCACATGTTAAATTGTGTCAAATTCCTCAACAAATATTAAAAAAAAATTGGGAGATATTTGAAACATTTTCACATAGAATAAACTAGGTATACAAAATTTTGATGCTATCTCCACAAATGTCATTGCTTCTTTGAATTAATTAAAAATTTGAAATTGTGATAAAATTGTGTCTAGCTTTGACTGAATTAGTCACATAATTAAATTTTAGTAAGAACACCAATTTAAATGAAATACTTTCAGATTTCTAAAGTGTTCACTTTCTCCTAGAAAACTAAGTGTGTTAATATGATTTTAATAGTTTTCTGTTATTATAATTACTTCTTTTTAAGTTAATAAAAGTGTTAGCTTCCAATTGTAGATAAAGTATAAAATTATAGATGGTTAACATCTGGTCACCCCCAAATGCCCCCCCTGCCAGCCTGGTCACCCTTCACAGCCCCCCGCCCCCCGGTTAACAAAGAAAAAGAAAGTTTATATACATATCTGTGAGTACATATATAGTTGTATACCTATTATTGAGAGACAACTATTGCTAATATTTTTATTATTATTTGTGTATATGTATATGGTTGTCAAATTCCTAACCAAATTTAAAGAAAGAAGAGGATATAATAAATCATAGCTGATTTTTCAGATTACCTTATTTAGAAGCATGTTTCTTAGGTAAAATATATATATGTGTGTGTGTGTGTGTGTGTGTGTGTGTGTGTGTATAAGTATATATATATATAAGTATATATATATATATATATACACATATGTATATGTGTATATATATATATATATATATATATATATAGTTAATTTCAAACTGCTCATAAATTTTAGGACAATATTCTGTCTTAGAAGATTATTTATTTCTCCTATTTTTAACATTTTACACAAACAATGTTATTTTTTTAACAGTGATGGTATTCATATTCTATGCAAAAGAGAGATAAGAAAGATAGTTTGTCATTTTCATTGTCATGGGCAACCAACATTAAAATTATGTTACAAGCTGGATGGCATTATAGAGTAGATATTGAATTGTCTTCATTTTGAAAAGTATTCAAAATTGAATACATGTGACCATAGTCTAATAGAGCCTCATTTCCCAAAATCTAGTTCCAATCAAGACTTGTGCTCCATCACGATGATAATGTTTTATCCCGGGGATGTTCTTTTTTTCAATGACTTTGTCTGTCTCTGGTCAACAGCCCGAGATCAGTAATCATCACCATCCTATTCTTAGGGGCTTCTTCTTAAACAGCCCTTATAGTTCTGTCTGACAGGTGCCCTATCCATTCTTTACAAATGTGTCCCTTTTAAGACTAAACCACTGAATAACATTTTGAAACACTTTGGTGCTAATAACTAATTCCTAAGGTGCCAACCTACATATAATCCACAGTCTTATATCCCTTTGCTTGCATGATGCTGCTATTTCTTGAGCTCCAAGTTAATTTGGTGCTTGAGTCCTAACCAGAATACTCTCAGGTGCTCATTTACCTGGAAGTCTTATATGCATATTTCTTTTGCACCTGCTCTAATGTGTCTTATTCATCTCATTCCAACTACAGTTTTTCTCACAATCCTGGACTGCTGGCTCCTAATCGTTCACCTGCCTACCTGCCTGGTTGCCCCTAACTGTCCCCTCCTGCCGACCTGATCACCCCTCACTGCCTCTGCATGCCAGCCTGATCGCCCCCAACTGGCCCCTCCCTGCCGGCCTAGTTGCTCTTAACTGCCCCCCCAACTGGCCTGGTCACCCCTTACTGCCCCCCTGCTGTCCTGGTTGCCCCTAACTGCCCCCCTCACCAGCCTGGTCACCCCCAATTGCCCCCCCCCACTGGTCTGGTCACCCCCAACTGCCCCCCCGCCAGCCTGGTCACCCCTCACAGGCCCCTCGCCAGCCTGGTCGTCCCATGCAGCCTGCTGTTCAGTCGTTTGGACATCCCTCACTAACCCCCCTGCTGGCCTGGTCATCCCACGCAGCCTGCTGTTCAGTCATTTGGTTGTCCATCACTAACCCCCCTGCCGACCTGGTCATAGGCAGTCATCTTGTGAGGGCATGAGGGTCAATTTGCATATTACCTCTTTATTATATACACTGAGTGGCCAGATTATTATGATATCTGAGTGCATAATAATCTGACCACTCAGTGTATATCCTATATAATAAAAGGCTAATATGCAAATTGTCCTCTCGACCAGGAGTTCAACCAGCAGGTAGGCTGGCCAAGCGCCCATGTCCCCTCCCCCTGGCCAGGCTGGCCGGACCCCACCCATTCACGAATTCGTACACATACACACACTGAGTGGCCAGATTATTATGTGTTCAGAGATCATAATAATCTGGCCACTCAGTGTAGGATGATGCACTTTGCTAAGTTTGGTGGGAGGTACATAGAAGACTGCATCACAACCAAGGCATCCGGGTTTATGCAACTTACTTAGGAAAAGAACCAAGAAAACAGCCTAGAGACTTAACGGAACCAAACAGAAATGATAATGGACTGCAGTATTTAATCAATGAGCACAGCATTATCAATCAGGAAAAGAGATCACTTCCTGCTGATAAATGAGAGGAAAACAACTCAGCTAGAATCACAAAATGTGACAGAGTAGCTGGTCTGCTCACACATTTGTTTATTTTATATTTAGGCTAAAATAAATGGCTCCACTTGTTCTCCTGGTTAACTCTATCTATGTGTATATATTGTTGCTTTTTCCCCCAATCATAGTATCTCACATTTTATTTTAAACTCTTTCTGGAATTGTTCTTACTGGAATCTCAAAGGGATCTGCAGAAACAGCACACCACTATGATTTAGACTGGGGAGCAGAAGCACACAGAGTGATTGTGGTTGTGAAAGACAACGCACTACAAGGCAGAACACTAAAGTCCAAATACCCAGGCTTCAATCTCAGTGGAATTTTTGGCGTTTCTCCTTCCCATGAGTTGCTCATTAAAACTCCAGGTTTGCAATCATAAACCCCAAAACCTTGTTTTAAATGCCCCATGATCTTACTTGCCCTTGAAACAAAATAATGCCCCCTCTTCAATGATAACATTTGCTTAATTCACTTGGAAACCACAGGATCTGGGAGACATAAGACATTTTTAACATATTGTTTGACATGCTTTTAACATATTGTTTAACATATTATTTGACATATTGTTTGACATGTAGTTGTTTAAGAGGTTTACACATAATCCTATATAATAAAGAGCTAATATGCTAATTAGTCCAAACAGCAGAACAACCTTCCTGAGGAAGCCAGGGCTGCGAGGGCCGAGCCCCTTGCACGAATTTTGTGCATCGGGCCTCTAGTATCTATATAATTAAGGTTACAGGTTTTAGTAAATAACACAGGGATGCAATTTAATGGCAAAGCTAAAACTTACTTGCAGGACCTGAAGAAAACAGTCGAAACTTTTTTGCTGATCTCCACGCTACCATATTTTAGATAGCCAGGTTCTCAGATGAAGTTTAATCCCTGGCTGCTCTCCCCTGGGGAGTGAGGGGAACGATAATTGCATCACCTCTGGATGCTTTAAATTGTGCACAGTGCCTGATGTATAGTAGCATGGAGGTGACTGAGAATTTAAATATAAATGGAAAGGCTAGAATGATCTGTAAGAGAGATACTTGGATATTTAGATTGCTACACCAGACAAGAATTCAAAAGGGGACAAAGTTCATTGGTCAGTGCATTATTCCCTCATTGATTTTCCCTGCCAGTTCCTTCCAGCTCATTGATTTCCATTGCTGATTGAGTCATGTTCATGGGCGGCTAGGAGGTCACTTCATTTCCCTTTTGCTCATTTTTTTCTGCCGACTCCACACTCCTCCACATGTGCCTGTCACTTCCACTAATCTCAATTGTCTGCTGTCAACAAGGTGATATTCTCTTTGCACAATGTGCCATTTGATGCATAATGCTTAACCAGGGCTTACTCCCAGATTCCATGTAGTCTGCCATCACTTGGGAGTTTTTAGTTCCTCTGTATTAAAGTTAAAGGTATGCAATATGCATGGTCCCCAGTGGTCATAAGCAATACACCCTAAGCTGGCAGGAGGAAATAATGTCCTGATCTCTCTGAAAACAGCTGATACCACAGTGAGGAGAGTCACAAAACAAACACACCTAAAGGTCACAACTTTCTTTTTAGTGCACACGCTCCAAAAGTCCTTTCATTCAGCAGCAATATGAGGTCGTCTGTCCACTAAGAACTGTTCAACAGGTGGAGGAAATAGGAATATTTTCAGTGATAGCATTTTGTATAATCCTTGTCAGCAATTTGGATTTTATTTACAAGCAAACCCATTTTAAAATACAGTTAAATATTTCTGACAAAGTATCAAAAGAGTATGAGTATGTGGATCAGGTCTGTACATAGAAGACATATATATTTCTTTTTTTTATTGCACATACAGTTCTATATCCTGCTGACATACACATTTCAATTCATAGTGTACTTTAATCACAGATACAATCCTTAGGAAAATAAAACCAGTTGGTTAGCTGTACAGTTTTATGTTATGCAAATTCTAAATGCATTAGAGACAAAGCAGGCTGTTCATGTTCAGGCAAAAATCACAAACATATTCACAGAGATGACAACAAAAGCTTCCTTAAGACCACAGAGTTACTGCCCTTAATGAGATATTTTTCAGGTCTGTTTAAACATTAAAGATTATGCCTTTAAATTTTTTATACCACTTGAAGATGTCATTTACTTTGTATTTATATTTAGTAATTGGCCATGCAAGTTTCGGTTTTAAAATTTATTATGCAACATTCAACAAGACAAACAATATTAAATACTAATCAACTTTTAATAAGAATTATAAATGCTATCTCCTTGCTCGAGACAAGAAAAGCAATCATTGCAATCAATCAGGTAGTCTAATCAATTTTCAAAATGAAATTAACCACGCATCATGTAGGAAAGAAAAAAAACCCGTGGGGAATAGAATAGTATACTATGTCTTTGCTACAAGACATAAGCTCAGTTTTATAAAATGTTAAAAAGATATTTAGTTTCTATATGATCTAGTCACATTGATGCATTTTCAAGGGTTTCATGGCTTTTCAGTGACTTGATGGGGGATTACAAAGAGTCAACTAATATATGTTATGAGAATGTCATTTAATATCTGCAATATGCCAATTATGTCATGGAATTAATTTCAGTTGCTCCAGCATTCACCAACTTTCAAAAATGGTATAAACAATAAGGAATTTATCACAGAGGTATAGTTTATGAAAATGAGTTTTCTTACTAATTAAAAAATGATTTAAATTGCTTCCTAAGTAAGTTTTGTCAGAGTTTTTAAATAAGTTTTCTCCAGTAATGTTAACCTATATAATAAAGAGGTAACATGCAAATTGACCATCACTCCAACACACAAGATGGCCGCCCCATGTGGTCAAAGATGGCCACCCCCATGTGGACACAAGATGGCCACCATAAGATGGCCAGCAGGGGAGGGCAGTTGTGGACGATCAGGTCAGCAGGGGAGGGCAGTTGGGAGGGCAGTTGGGAGGGACCAGGCCTGAAAGGGAGGGCAGTTGGGAGTGACCAGGCCTGCAGGGGAGGGCAGTTGGGAGGGACCAGGCCTGCAGGGGAGGACAGTTAGGGGAAACCAGGACTGCAGGGAAGGGCAGTTGGGGGGAACCAGGCTTGCAGGGGTGGACAGTTGGGGACGACCAGGCCTGCAGGGGAGGACAGTTGGGGTGGACCAGGCCTGCAGGGGAAGGCAGTTGGGGGCAACCAGGCCTGCAGGGAAGGGCAGTTGGGGGAACCAGGCCTGCAGGGAGGGCAGTTGGGGCAGACCAGGTCTGCAGGGGAAGGCACTTGGGGGCAACCAGGCCTGCAGGGAAGGGCAGTTGGGGGAACCAGGCCTGCAGGGGAGGGCAATTGGGGAGATCCAAGCCTGCAGGGGAGGGCAGTTGGGGGCGACCAGGCTTGCAGGGGATGACAGTTGGGGTGGACCAGGCCTGCAGGGGAAGGCAGTTGGGGGCAATCAGGCCTGCAGGGAAGGGCAGTTGGGGGGAACCAGGCTTGCAGGGGTGGGCAGTTGGGGGCGGCGAGGCCTGCAGGGCTGCTGGGGAGAACAGTTGGGGTGGACCAGGCCTGCAGGGGAAGGCAGTTGGGGGCAACCAGGCCTGCAGGGAAGGGCAGTTGGGGGAACCAGGCCTGCAGGGGAGGGCAGTTGGGAGCAACCAAGCCTGCAGAAAAGGGCAGTTGGGGGGGACCAGGCTTGCAGGGGAGGGCAGTTGGGGGGGACCAGGCCAGCAGGGGAGGGCAGCTATGGGTGACCAGGCTTCAGGGTAGGGCAGTTGGGGGTGACCAGGCTGGCAGGGGAGGGCAGTTGGGGGGGGGGGACCAGGCCTGCAGGGGAGGGTAGTAGTTAGGGGTGACTGGGCCAACAGAGGAAGACAGTTGGAGGTGACCAGGCCTGCAAGGAAGGGAAATTGGGGGCGACCAGGCCTGCCAGCAGGGAAGGGCAGTTGGGGGGCAACCAGGCCTGCAGGGGAGGGCAGTTGGGGGGGGACCAGGCCAGCAGGGGAGGGCAGCTATGGGTGACCAGGCTTCAGGGGAGGTCAGTTGGGGGTGACCAGGCTGGCAGGGGAGGGCAGTTAGGGGCAATAGGGCCAGCAGGGGAAGGCAGTTAGGGGCAACCAGGCTGGCAAGGGAGGGAAGTTAGGGGTGACCAGGCCTGCAGGGGAGGGCAATTGGGGGCAACCAGGCTGGCAAGGGAGGGCAGTTGGGGGTGACCAGGCCTGCAGGGGAGGGCAGTTGGGGGTGACCAGGCTGGCAGGAGAGGGCAGTTGGGTGTGACCAGGCCTGCAGGGGAAGGCAGTTGGGGGCAACCAGGTCTGCAGGGAAGGGCATTTGGGGGAACCAGGCCTGCAGGGGAGGGCAGTTGGGAGCAACCAAGCCTGCAGAAAAGGGCAGTTGGGGGGGGGGGGACCAGGCTTGCAGGGGAGGGCAATTGGGGAGATCCAAGCCTGCAGGGGAGGGCAGTTAGCGACCAGGCCTGCAGGGGATGACAGTTGGAGGGGGGGACCAGGCCTGCAGGGGAGGGTAGTAGTTAGGGGTGACTGGGCCAGCAGAGGAAGGCAGTTGGAGGTGACCAGGCCTGCAGGGAAGGGAAATTGGGGGCGACCAGGCCTGTGGGAAGGGCAGTTGGGGGCAACCAGGCCTGCAGGGGAGGGCAGTTGGGGGGGACCAGGCCAGCAGGGGAGGGCAGCTATGGGTGACCAGGCTTCAGGGGAGGTCAGTTGGGGGTGACCAGGCTGGCAGGGGAGGGCAGTTAGGGGCAATAGGGCCAGCAGGCAGTTAGGGGCAGGGGCAAGGGGCAGTTGGGGGTGACCAGGCCTGCAGGGAAGTTAGGGGGACCAGGCCTGCAGGGGAGGGCAGGGGGGGGACCAAGCCAGGGGAGGGCAGTTGGGGGGGGCGGACCAAGCCTGCAGGGGAGGGCAGTTGGGGGAAACCAGGCCTGCAAGGGAGGGCAGTTGGGGGGTACCAGACCTGCAGGGGAGGGCAGTTGGGAGCAAACAGGTCTGCAGTGGAGGCAGTTGGGGGGGACCAGGCCTGCAGGGGAGGGAAGTTGGGAGGGACAAGGCCTATAGGGAAGGGCAGTTAGGGGCGACCAGGCTGGCATGTGAGGGTAGTTAGGGGTGACCGGGCCAGCAGGGGAGGGCAGTTAGGGACAACCAGGCCTTCAGGGGAGGACAGTTATGGGTGACCAGTCCAGCAGGGGAGGGCTGTTAGGGATTACCAGATTGGCAGGGGAGGGCAGTTTGGGGCAATCGGGCCGGCAGGGGAACAGTTAGTCATCAATCAGGCCGGCAGGGGAGTGGTTAGGGGTTGATCAGGCTGGCAGGCAGGCGAGCATTTGGGAGCCAGCAGTCCTGGATTTGAGAGGGTGCAGCCTGGGCTGAGGGACACTCCCCCCGCCCCATGCACAAATTTTGTGCACCGGGCCTATAGTCTACACTAATAAAAGAGAAACATGCAAACTAACTATCACTTCACTACACCCAGAAGCCAAGCCCACCAGCCAATCAGAAGCAAGTATGCAAATTAACCCAACCAAGATGGCGGCCGGCCACAGAGCTGGAGCAAGCAGGAGGCTTGGGTTTCCCCCGGCAATGGAGGAAGCCAAGCTTCCCGCCCTGGCCGGCCCTGGCCTACTCTCAAGGCTGCAAGGTTTCAATTATAGAAGATAAATAAATCCTAGATACTTGCTTCCAGCCGGCCCTGGCCTCTGCTCAAGGAGGCTCTGAAAAAAAAAAAGAAGAAGAAGAAGAAAAAAAGGAAGGGCTGGGACCTTGGGTCGCTGGGGGGGGATCAGGCCAGGATGGGTGGCAGGGGCTGTTGGGGGTAAGCAGACCAGCAGGGGGCCAGTTGGGGGTGAGCAGGCCATCAGTAGGGGTCAGTTGGAGGTGGTCAGGACAGTGGGGGGAAGTTTGGAGTGAGCAGGACAGCAGGGGGCAATTGGGGGCGAGCAGGCCAGTGGGGAGGGAAGGGGGGGCGAGCAGGCCAGCCGGGGGGGCAGTTGGGGGTGAGTAGGCTGGCACGGGGTGCAGTTGGGGGTGATCTGGCTAGTGGGGGGGCACTTGAGGGCGAGCAGGCCAGTGGCGGGGGGCAGTTGGGGGTGAGCAGGCCAGCAGGCAGAGTAGTTAGGGGCAATCAGGCAGGCAGGCAGGCAGGTGAGCGGCTGAAGTCAGCAGTCCCAGATTGTGAGAGGGATGTCCAACTGCCGGTTTAGGCCTGGTCACTGTAAACTGGCAGTAGGACATCCTTCGAGGGGTCCCAGATTGGAGAGGGTGCAGGCCGGGCTGAGGAACACCCCACATCACCCATGCACGAATTTCGTTCACTGGGCTACTAGTGTCATATAAAGAGGAGTTATCCCGTTTATTTAACAAATAAGGAATTGAGGACCGTAGTGTACTAAGTGAAATGCTGGGCACTGGGAATACCAATATGAAAGAAATTTGCAGACTTTAAGGAACTTTAAGGCCAGTGAAGGAGACAGCCAGGTAAACAGAATGAAAAATATAGTTGCAAAGTGCAATGACCTTTCTAAAGAATTGTACATACTGGCAAAAGAGAGTTGGTTTTTATAAATATTTCATGGAGAAGTAGGTCTGGATTGTTACTAAAATAATAATTATAATAATAAAAACTTCTATTGTATAATAATAAACATTAGCTGTTCTATAATTTATATATACTATGTTCTTTTATTCTCACATAATATAAGTGGACTTAGTGTTATAATTATACTCATATTCATTTTAAAAATGGGGAAAGCTGCCCAGCTGGCATGGCTCAGTGGTTGAGCATTGACCTATGAACCAGGAGGTCACAGTTTGATTCCTAGTCAGGGCACATGCCTGGGTTGTGGGCTCGATCCTCAGTATGGGGCATGTAGAAGGCAGCCAATCAATGATTCACTTTCATCACTGATGTTTCTATCTCTTTTCCTCTCCCTTCCTTTCTTAAATCATTAAAAATACGTAATTTTAAAAAATGAGGAAATCTGAGTCTAATAAAGTTTGAATAACCTGTCCAAAGTCACAAGGCACTAATTGGTGAACCTGGTGTAGTAAGCATGAATTTGACCACAAGTCACCTAGATGCTTTACTGTTTTGTTGAGATATATTTAAATTAAAAGTTCAAAAGCCCTCATTTAATTTCTCTTTTCTTTGAGTCAGAAACCCATGAGAAATATTCGGAGATACCATTTACCATCATTTTCAAATAATTAAAATGGTATCTAACAGTGTGATGCACATTTTAAATGAGTTATTTTATTATTAAAAACACAAAGACATTTGAAAGAACCATTTTACATTAATGTTGCTGACTATCTGCATAACAAATAGGTTTTGCTGATGCTATCTGCTTTATGTAGAATTCTGCAAAAAAAAGGAGTTTTGAATAAGAGAGCAAGCATACTTGACAGCTTATCCAATATTATCTATTAAGGCTATACACTTGACATGGCAATACTTGACCAAGAACAAACAATAATCACTATTACATTGACATGAAAGCACCTTTTTAAAATAGCATCTAGCTTGTTACTCAAAAGATTTTGCAAAATCAGAGGCATGCATAACTCAAAAATCCTTTAAAATTATTTTCTGATGCTATCGTTTTATAAACAGGGAGTCATTTTAATATTACTGTAATTTAGAGCCTGTAGCTATACTCTAAGGAATAATTCATTCTATAGCATTGGTAAGGAGGGTGGGGGATTAATATGTGTACTTATTATCTCAATCAACCCCAGAATCAATCTTGACATCATTTTTCCCACTTACTCAGATAAGAAATTTTGAATGAGGGAGGTTAATGAATAAGCCAGAGCCTTGTAACACCGCCAGTATCAGGGAAGCCAGGATCCATATTTACTAGTAAGACTTATGACTCTAAACTCCATACATTATTTTCCACAACATATTGCTTCCAAACCTTCTTTGACATTAACAAGAACATATAAGGTTACTTACAAAACAAAATTGAGCCTTAAATGTTCTATAATATCCAGACTCTAAAGATCTTACGTCAGAACAAGTGCATGATGTAGTGCCAAATATACCAAATAAAATGTAATTTCTAACAGGCACGTTCATGTTTATGTGGGACATCCATGCCCACCAATCACAGAGGAGGTACTCGCAGCTTCAGTGAGTAGTTTTATACATAACAGGAATCATTCCCTCTTAGGTACCGAATTTCATTTTCTCTCTCCTGATTTCTTGCCCTTACTTATGACACATACTCACATCTTTCCTGTCCTTGTTACTTTCCACATGTAGCCTCTGTTTTTCATAGTGGTTTTGTATAACCCCTAATCAATACTTACTTATCCAGGCAATGAGTGCTGCAGTACTCTAACAAATCCCTCACCAGCATAATATTTAATATTTAAATTGTGGCTGTAGAAAATAAATAACTAAACCTGAAGTAATTTAACTTCAATTGATGAAAAATGTTATGAAAAACATAAAGTTGCTTAAGCAGGGGTGGGGAACCTTTTTTCTGCCAAGGATCCATTTGGATATTTATAACATCATTCGCCGGCCACACAAAATTATCAACTTAAAAATTAGCCTCCTATATTTGGTCAAACATTTCATTAAGTCACCCCTAATGCCTTGGCAGGGCCAGACCGAATGGCCTATTTTAGGTATACCTGTCAAGGAAGAGTTCGCTCAGAAAGTAATATGTAAAGAGACTCGCAGATTGAAAAATACTGAGACTCGAGGAGTTTGTTTCAGACAGTGTTCTAGAAATTAAAACACTACATGCAAAGTCCCTAAAGCAATAAAAAGCTTGGTTTGCAGGAATGACACCAGTCAAGAAAACTTATGACCATTTTGATACAAGAAAAAAAAATCTTAATAAAATTACTGGTAATGGAGGTGCAAGATTAAGAAGAGCAAGACCAGTTTGGCATTGGTAGGAGTTGGATAAATAGTTCTGGCTTGGCCCTATTAGGTTAGAAATAGCTATTAGATATGCAAGTGAAAATATCAAAAATGAGCCATGTATATGATTCTGGTATTCAGTGGAAAGGTCAAACCTTGAGATATAAACTTAGGAATTTTGAGTCTATAGATAGAATGTGAAGCCATGGGATCACAGTGGACATAATATAAATAAACTTATGTGAGTTAAGGAAAATTATTAGGGTTACTTCAATCTTTAGAGGCCAAGCACAGGAGGAAGAACTATAAATGGAGGCTCAGAAGGAAAACTGTGGTGTATGAATACAGTTAGGAGAGAGTAATGTGCTAGAAACAAAACAAAGTGTCTCAAGAAAGTGGGAAATTGTGTCAAATGAAATTAAGAAGTTAAATAAGTATGAATATTGGCTATTGGATTTCACATGAAGGTAACTGTTAGTGATGCTGACAAGAATAGTTTCACTGAGAAAAGTCAGAGAGAAAAAGACAGTTACCATATGATTTCACTTACATGTGAAATCTAAAGAACAAAATAGACTCATAGATACAGAGAGCAAACTGACATTTGACAGATGGATGGGGGTCTGGGGGGCTAGGTGAAAAAGGTAAAGGGATTAAGAACTACAAATTGGTAGGTTCAGAATAGTCACAGACATGTAAATTACAGCATAGGGAATAGAGTCAATAATCTATACTAATAATAGATGAACATGCAAATTGTCTGGGACACAGACACAGTAACAGTAATGACCAAACAGCAGGCTGCATAGGGCGACAAGGCCAGCAGGGGGGTTAGTGAGGGATGACCAAATGACTGAACAGCAGGCTGTATGGGGTGACCAGGCTGGCAGGGGGGGGCAGTTGGGGGTGACCAGGCTGGTGGGGGGGCAGTTAGGGGTGACCAGGCCAGTTGGGGGGGGGCAGTTGGGGGCGACCAGGCCAGCAGGCAGAGATGGTTAGGGGTGATCAGGCTGGAAGTGGGGGCAGTTAGGAGCGATCAGGCAGGCAGGCAGGCAGGTGAGCAGTTAGGAGCCAGCAGTCCCGGATTGTGAGAAGGATGTCTGACTGCCGGTTAGGTCCTAGATTGGAGAGGGTGAAGGTTGGGCTGAGGGGACCACCCCCCAGCATGCACGAATTTCATACACCAGGCCTCTAGTATAGTAATAACTATGTAAGAGGGTAGGTGGTTTGTTGAAACTTAGGGGGGATCACTCTGTAAAGTACATTATTTTCTAACCACAATGCGTACATCTGAAACTAATACAGAATAATATTGAATATAAATTATAATTGGAAAAATTTTTAAAGCAAAAAAACAGTTTAATTGAAGTGATGATACAATTATTGACAAGACAAAAAGGAAAAAAAAAATTAAAGAATGAAGATTCCTTTTTCTCCCCAACCTTTCCAATATTTCTTATTAATTGGATTGTTGATAATAGCTACTTTAACAGGTGATATCTCATTGTAGTTTTGATATGCATTTTTTAATAGGTAGTGAGGTTGAGCATATTTTCATAAATCTCTTGGCCATTTGTATGTATTCTTGGGAAAAGTGTCTGTTCAGGTCTCTGCCCATTTTTTAATTGGATTGTTTATGATTTTTTTTTATTGTTGTGAATTGTATGTGTTTTTTATATATATTTGGATATTAACCCTTTTTCAAACCTGTTGTTTGCAAATACCCTCTCATTCGGTTGGCTGCCTTTTTGTTTTGTTAGTGGTTTCTTTTGCTGAGCAGAAGTGTTTTACTTTGATATAGCCACTGTAGAAAACAATAGGCTGGTTCCTAAAAACTTAAAAATTGAGCCTTGACCACTGTGGCTAAGTTGGTTGAGCATTGTTCCTAACAATTAGTACTTTTTCATATACCTTTTCAGCATTTGGAAAAATCCCTATGCAAGTCCTTTGCCCGCTCCCCACCCCCTTTTTTTGGAATTGTGTTAAATCTTGCTGTTTTTTGTACAAATTTTACATGTCAGTTAGTAAAATAAAAAAAAATAAAAGGCTAATGCCCCTCTTACTTGTTAATAATTAACAAAATGGTATTATTGGGACATAGAACACATTCTATTTATACTAACTCAAATTAATCTAAACCATAATTATATATAAACACATCTTAACTGGTATCCTTTCAACTCTATGTTAACCATAATTACCAATAAAAAAAGCACTGAATACCAACTCTTATCAAGTCTTGACAGCCTTAAAATGCACCAGCAATTGGGCTGCCCAAGAAAGTCCATAGCTACCATGCAGGTGTGTACTGATCCCAGATACAACTTAAAAGGTTGTAGATGAATGACTATATGACCATCACCAATAGCAACAGTCAAATAATACCTAGCCACTTACTATGAGCCAAGCAAAGTAATTTAGTACACTTGAATGTCTTACTTCAATTAATGCAACAACGTTGAAGTGTACACCATTAAAATCTATATTTTACAGTTGTAGATGGGAAGTGGTATAGATGGTGAGTAATGTATTCATAATCACACAACTCATCACAGGCAGAGCCAGAGCCAGAAACCCAGAGATTCTGACTTCAAAGGCCATACTTATGTGTACACTGTCAAGTGCACTTCCATAGAAGATGTGAGTTCTGGATGGTTTGATGAATTAGATGGGAAAAAATAGGTTTCACTGGAAATATTGGGAGTGTAAGAAATTCATAAAACACCTGAAAGTGAATGGGAACACAGTGAAAATGTTTTAGTATAAAAGTTAATAATATAGAAGTTGGCTAGAAAGATCCTTCACACAAAACTTAAAATCAGATCTAAATTCAACTGACATTTTCATGTGCTCCCTTATAGAGTTATGTTTTATGTATATATTCCTTCTCTGCAAGAAATATCTGGCCTAATTAAGGTCAGGGGTCATTTGTTACCCTTTGCATCCTACCATGTAGCTCCTTGATTTACACTCTCGCTACAGGAGGTTACAGAAATTAATTCATGTCATGCCCTATGCAGAGAAACCATGAGACAAAATGAATGTCAGGTACTTATCATTTGCTGACCTCGAAAACATGGCAGAACTCAAGGAGCAAATGGTGTAGGCAACTTTTATATATATAAAACATATTCTCATGCTTTTAATCAAAATCTAACTGAACAGAGATGTACTGATTCTGATGCTTTGTGAGTCTGGTGCTTTAGAAAGTATCGTCTTGAATATCCTAATTGCCTTTTTTTTTAAGGAGTATCCTATTTTTTCTTAGTTTGTCTGCACCTGCACCTCACATGATAGCTTTTGTTTTTATGACTGAATTTGCAGTTGTTTCTCTCCTTCAGACAATGAAGCACAGAAGTATTAATGAGGTATTGACAAAGTAGCTTTCTATATTTTGTGAAATAAATAATAAGAGAAACAATGTTAATAACAAAGGACACATATAATGGTCTTGTGCTTTAATTGAAATTTCAAAAGTTTCTTTCACCAACTCATCTAAATGTGCCTTGATTTGAGTCACTCTCTAGTACTCTGAAATTTGAAAGGGTGAAAAGAATAATGCCAGCTTAATACCTGTTAAGGAAGGCATATGTGTGAATTAATAATAAAGGCACATTATTGAAGCCATATTCCCCCTTCCTTCCTGTAGTGTCTCCTTTCCAAAAATGCCTAAAATTACTATTCAAACATTCAGAGGACTGCTCTGACAATGAAACAATTAACACCCACTCATTGCTCTGTCATCACTATCAAAATGGAAACCAACTCACGAGATAAGTATGTGAGCAGGGATTATGATTTTCAGCCGCATAAAGCACCATGCTGCATTGATATAGTCAAATGTATTCCTATCAAAAATAATCACTAAGAACCTAATAGAACATAATAGAAAAGGGGACTTAATATGGTAATACATTCAATTGCCTTGAAACTACTGTTTAAAAATTCTACACTTTCTTTACATGTCACAGTTATTTCTCTTGATGCATACTACAACTTTTGGTCAGCTGGCTTGTTCATGTTTTCAGAGAATTAATTTGTTATTGTTATTGGTTTATACTTCCTTCAAGCAGGAACTATACCTGTTGTTATAATATTATCATGAAAATTTGTACCCAGTATTCAATTAACTTGAAGAAAATTTTAGGCAGCACTTTTTTAAGCAACATTTTTTATAGGCAGGGCTTTTATACGTTTTAATATCTCTTCTAACCCATTCAGAACATGGGCAAAGTAATCACCCACTTTGAGTTATAGGGATTTGCTTTCAGAAAAAGAACTTCACCAAGACATGGGTTTTCAAACACATTTCCAATTCTTATTCAGTAGGAGAAATTGAAGACCCTATACCTTATCAGCAATAAATTACTCTCCTGTTAAACTGCCTGCTAAACAAGGAGCTACATTCCTATTAAAATCCAATTAAACATTCATCACATTTGATAGATATAATTAGAACAACTGTAGAGGGTAAATGGCTTCAAGCACTGTAGCCAGAAGAACTGTAGATTAGTGTTGAAAGGGAAACTAATAGACAATATGCTGGGGATTTTTCTGCAATGATACCTTCCTTATTGAGCCAATTTTATTTATTACCATTTAGTGATTTTTTCATGGTTTCTCTAACTTGTATGGAAAGTATTGCATTTCTTTCTTACTTGCTTCTGCTAATAAGGATATTGCATCTGCTTTTATGGGATAAATCAAACCGTGTAGTAATAACATAGCAAATCTTGCAAAATACTCTAAAACTTGCAGAATTTAAAATATTTGTAAATCATTTTCTCAGGTTTTTATATGTCCTCATTGCACCAGATACAAGTTAGCTATGGATCACTTTAATTGTCTTTCTCACAAGGATATAAGCACTAGAAACTGCTAACCTAGACATTATAACCCGTAGATAGGCACTCATTGGTTTCCTTGTGAAGTCATCTATTCTCCCATAGTGCTATTGACAATCTATTTGCTGAATCTTTCCCAGTGGTTCTTAGCAATAATTTGTACTTCTTGTCTCCTGGTTTTGCTAATCAAATTGTAGAGGAATGTTTTTAGACTTTTCATATGTCTATAAAGAAAAGCTACTTTTACATTGGGGTTAAAAGGAAATATTCTAAGCAGAACCATGACCAGTATGCAATGTATTTTTGTAAAAGATGACAAATACTGTAAATATAACCATGTAGAATATAAATAGAATATTAAACATCAGTTTACATATATTGACTTGGCAATATTAAAATTGAATAGTTAGATAATAAATGCATTATGAGACATCAGGAACAAATGAAGTAGGATGATTCTTGATCATTTTAATGTGTCCCTTCTCACTAGTTAAATATCTGCTGTTGTTACCTATTAGATTTTATAATACCAAAATACTCAATCTTTCTTAAACCTCCTTGTAATTGTCAAAACTATGAATAGTTACTTCTTGGCTCCTAGGACTTGTTCATTATCAGTGTTCCTCTCTCTTTAAAACTTATATTTCTGTTTTTCCAAAATTCGCCTCCTTTTCTCTTACTGAATAGATTTTTATTGAGTGGAGAGAAAGGCAAAGGCAGCTCTCAACTCATTTCAATATAAACTAACAAAAGAAAAGTTCACCAAACAACTCCTTGTAGAAAAGCTCCAGGGATAGGACTTAGATTGGCCCTACTTGGCTCAAGTACACAATCATTGTGACTATGACTGACTCAAACCTTGTCTCATGCCCACTCATAGGCAAGGAGGATTCCATAACTGGAAGTTGGGTTGTGGACAGGAATATATGTGCCAGGCAGAAGGAACAGTAGATACATTAGGTCTATTCCATGAAACTACTGCCAAGTAATCTTTGACACTTTACTGCCTTCAAAGACTCCCTGGGCCTTGTCACAGCCAAGGCAGCTCATGGGCTGCTATGAGGTTCATAGTTGACAAACCTTTCCTGATTCCTCAAGTGAGAAGTGAGGTGAAGATAAGTTAATCTATTTTTCAGGGCTTTCTGTCTTTCTCAATTCTACTTTTTTCCTTGCTCTTAATAAAGGACTTGATGCTATACCGGTTTGTCATCTAATTGTTATCTATTATTCAATCTACCTCTATGTTTCCGTAAGAAAACCTTTTCACGTTAGTGTTAGTAAATGTAAAATTATATTTTCTTGCAGTTTCACTTGAAAAGAATGAACTAAAAGTGGCAAATTTATTCAAATAAAATTATTAAGATATATCCATATTGAGCTTTCTTAACATAATTTCCCTCCCAAATCTCATGTACAGACAGAATTTCTTCAATCTTTAGATTTAAACAAGGAATAAGCTCTCATGTTAGGGAAATGTCTAAATATTTTGGGTTTTAGAATAAATGTATAATGTAAAATTTTAGGGCCTATCAAATTATTTACATTTTATTTTAAATTAATTAAAAAATTAGGTAGACACACATTTAAAAGTAATAATTCATTCTGAACTAACTTGCTTTTTAGAAATACTTTTTTTTCAAAATACCTTAAAGGCTATGCTGACTTCAAAATCAGCCCATTGCTTATTAATTCTGTATAGAATTATATATTTTAAAGACAATTTTGGTAGGATATTTGAATATTTTAGATGACCTGTGTTTCATGGGATCAGAAATTTGAAAAAATTGAATTATCAGAAATAAATCTTAAATAGTTATACTGACTTGTAAGAGCAATAATACATTTAGTTATCAATTTATTTTAAAATTACTTAGTAACATAAATAGCATATGCCTATGAATTTTAGCTTTAAAGAAAAACATTAAATCTATATTTTATTTTTTATTTGTATTTGTTTATATACAAAGATCAGATATGCCCTTATTTTAAATTAATTACAGTGTTACAATGTCAAATCGCAAACTAAATACATGACTTTAAAGAGAAAAATTATTTTATGCAAACTACATGGGTAGGTTAATATTTAAAATATATGTTGTGAAAATAACTTACATAAAACCTAGGAATATCATTTTTAAACTGGAAAAGATACTAGTGCAATTCAAGATGTATAAACCAAATGTGTACTTCCATTCTAGCTAAATAATAGAAACCTTAATTAATGGAAAAGCAATTGTGTGAAATTGAGTGTAAAATTAGGCATGCTTTCAATCTAAAATTAAAATTTGTGACGTTTATTAAAGAAATGCTTCTAAACAATTAAAACTAAGAAATAAACTCTTAATATTTACTAACTGTTTCTCTTCCTAGTAACCTGCTGAAATGTTCCTTTCAGAATTAGTGTAAATGTTTTTTTAAAATAGTATTTAATTTCCTTAGTCTATAACCTGTACTGTCAAACTTTACTGATACTACAATTTGCTGGCATGAACTTGCTATTTGGCATACGTTCTAATTTTCCTGTAGTCAACTTCTAGTCCTGGAGAATATACTTTTAAAAATACAGGAAAGAGATTAAGAAGTACAAATTTTTAGATAAAAATAGACATGGGCTGTAAAGTACAACATAGGGAATCTAGTCAATAATATTGCAGGAATTATTTATGGTGCCAGGTGGGTACTCAATATATTGGGGAAATACTTTGTAAATTACATGATTGTCAAACTGTTATGCTGTACACCTGGAACTAATACAAAACCATATTGAATGTTAACTATAATTGAAAAACAAATTTAGAAAAAGGAAACAAAAAAATAGGGCCAACAGTTTGAGAGAAGGTATATGAAGTATTTGAGCAATAAGTGGAACCTATCAGTGTAGATTTTTTACTCACTTTTAAAAAATATTTGTGTTTGTACACATTAACTGTTAGCAACTAAGTGATGGTGGTGGTGATGGGGGATACAGTAGTCAATAAAATAAGAATTGATATGTATGTATGTGATATGTGAATTGATAAGATACACACACACACAGAGAGAGAGAGAGAGAGAGAGAGAGAGAGAGAGAGAGAGAGATATGTCTGTATATACCTACATCCTATTAATAAAAGAGTAATATGCAAATTGACCATACCTCCGCTACACCCACAAGCCACACCCACCAGCCAATCAGGAGCAAGTATGCAAATTAACCTAACCAAGATGGCTGTGGCACAGAGCGAGCAGGAGGGAGGCTTGGGTTTCCCCAGCGATGGAGGAAGCCAAGCTTTCCGCACACCCTGGCTGGCCGAGGCCTCCACTCCAGGCTACAAAGTTTCAATTATAGAAGATAAATAAATCCCAACAGAAATGGCAGCAGCCACAGAGCTGGAAAGAGCAGGAGGCTAGGGTTTCCCCCAACGACGGAGGAAGCCAAGCTTTCTGCACACCCTGGCCTGTCTTTGCCTCCACTTCAGGCTACAAAGTTTCAATTATAGAAGATAAATAAATCCCAACAGAAATGGCTGCCGCCACGGAGCAAGCAGAAGGCTTGGCTCCCCTGCAGGATACAAAGTTTCAATTTTAGAAGATAAATAAATCCCAGATACCAGGGACTCTGCTTGGGTCGCCGGGGGGCATGGCCAGCCTGCAAACCACCACAGGCCCCACACCCAGGCCACCCCATGCCCCAAGGGAACCCCCACACTGATCCGGGACACCCTTCAGGGCAAACCAGCTGGCCTCCACCCGTGCACCAGGCCTCTATCTTATCTAATGAAAGAGTAATATGCAGATTGACCATCACTCCAACACACAAGATGACTGCCCTCATGTGGTCAAAGATCCTGCCCCCATGTGGACACAAGATGGCCACCACAAGATGGCCAGCAGGGGAGGGCAGCTGGGAGGGACCAGGCCTGCAAGGGAGGGCAGTTGGGGGCGATCAAGCCTGCAGGGGAGGGCAGTTAGGGGTGACCAGGCCGGCAGAGGAGGGAAGTTGTGGTTGACTGAGCCTGCAGGGAAGGGCATTTGGGGGGGACCCAGGCCTGCAGGGGAGAGCAGTTGTAGGGGACCAGGCCTGCAGGGGAGGGCAGTTAGGGGTGACCAGGCCTTCAGGGGAGGGCAGTTAGGGGTGACCAGGCCTGCAGGGGAGGGCAGTTAGGGGCGGACCCAGGCCTGCAGGGGAGAGCAGTTGTAGGGGACCAGGCCTGCAGGGAAGGGCAGTTAGGGGTGACCAGGCCTTCAGGGGAGGGCAGTTAGGGGCAAACAGGCCTGCAGGGGAGGGCAGTTAGGGGCAAACAGGCTGGCAGGGGAGCAGTTAGGCATCAATCAGGCTGGCAGGGGAGTGGTTAGGGAGTGATCAGGCTGGCAGGCAGAAGTGGTTAGGGGCCATCAGGAAGGCAGGCAGGTGAGCATTTGGGAGCCAGCAGTCCTGGATTGTGAGAGGGATATCCGACTGCCCGTTTAGGCCCGATCCCGGTGGGCCTAAACGGACAGTCGGACATCCCTCGAGGGGTCCCAGATGTGAGAAGGTGCAGGCTGGGCTGAAGGACAACCCCTCCCCCCCCGGTGCACAAATTTTGTGCACTGGGCCTCTAGTCTATATCATAAAAGGCGTGTGATCATGATGCCATAAGGGCGTCACAACAAAAGGGCAGGGTGGGGCACAAGCTACTCCAGGCAGAGAGCTACTAGCAGCAGAGAGCTACAAGCAGTGGAGAGCTACAAGCATTGATGGGCTGGGCAGCCAGCTGAGGCAAGCAGATGTGCGCTAGGCCTCTAGTATTTACATACAAACCATGTATATTTCCAATTTTATTTTCTCTTATTCTAACAATAAAATAATACATATGCAGTATAGAAAATATGTAAAGTAGACATTTATAAAAATAAATTAACAATGAATTCTATTTCTATCTTTGATAGCTAATTCCTGTTTGATAGTTTCATAATCACAATCAATCTATGGGAATTAAATCAAAATGTGGTAGTTGGGGTCTGAATTCATTGTCTCTCAAAACCAAAAAGTGATTTGCGGACAAAAAAAGTTAGTGGAAGCAAAGTTATTGAGAGAAGCCAGTCCTGGAGAAAGTGCAGCTGGGGTTCCCGGGCAGTAAAAAGCAGGCCAGTATCCAGAGCTTCCGTTCCATGTTGCAGTAGCTGGGAGTAGTTCAGTATCCAATCCAGTATTGAAGGCAATTAATATCTATTAGTTATGTGTGGAGTCCCACATGGCCATAAGCCACATCATGGGTGCAGAGGAGCACATCCGAGAGAGAGAGAGAGAGAGAGAGAGAGAGAGAGAGAGAGAGCGAGCGAGCTTCTGATTGGTTCTTTCAAAGAATTCTGTCCTAACATCCTTGCGATTGGTTATATGCCTCACTGCTTTGTGATTGGTTATCTGCAAGCTGCCTGTCTTAGCAACATCCATGCATTTTAAAGTTTATATCTCTTGCTATTACCCTTCTTTCCCTGCCCAGCTAGGTTGCCTTAGCAATTTCACCTAGCTGGGCCTAGTCTTCCCCTCCCAGCTGGGTCTTGTTCTACGTTATTTTGTTTGTCTCTGTAGTGCAGTCAGCCAGCTGTATTCTGCTAGCATCTGCAATGCTCCACTTCCCAGCCTCCGTGGTCCTGTCACTCCTCTACCCAGCCCTCTTCTTCTATGTCCTCTGGAACATACCCTAAAATTGTTTTTCATGTTATCTCATAAACTATTTTGACATAATTTCAAGTTTAAATATATTCTAAACATTGTACCATGACATTAAATATTTAGTGAAACCATGAGTATTAATGACTATATAGTAGGCCATCTTCTGGCCATAATATACTTCATTTTATTCAATTTAATATGTTTTTTCCTCTACTTTTTTCCTTTTTTTCTCTCACTACTTTTAGTAGAGTGGAGTTAAAATCACTGTTTACTTTTTATGGTCCATCTCATATTTCATTGGAGTTGCTAAAAAATGATTAAAAGAGTAAAGGATTAAAAGCATAATGATAATTAAGACATCTTAAAACATATTTGTAATGTGGTGTCAAAAAAACTTTAAAAGTTAAATTATCTCCTTGCTTTTAAGCTGAGAGAAACCTCTCTGCTATCAATTATTTTTTTGCTAAAATAATCAACATTATCTTTATAATGTTTAGTTTGGTAAAGTACCACAACCTTTTTGTAAGCAAATAACTTTTCTAATCAGATTTTGAATTATTTTATTAACTCTAATATTAGTATATAAAATGTTTTAAAATTGTTGTGCAGTGACTGGAACATTTTCTTTAATAACTGAGGAAGCATTGGATACTGAAAAACACACACAGAATTAGTAGCATTAACTTTCAGTCAAATGTTTTCTAATTCTTATCAGTTTTTCAGTCAGAATTTAGAATGATCTACTTTTTCCTCTCTCTGGGACAATTCGATTGATATTCATTTATTTACTTACCGTATGAAAATTCCACGATGTTTATGGATGTTGACCATTCTGTTTGGCCAGTGAATATATCATTTAGATTTTGGCTTCCCTCTAATCAACCAGAGTGAACTTTTAAAAATGTAAACATCATGATAAACATTTTACTACTAAAATTTATCTAATGGCTTCTTCTCATATCTCTCAGAATAAAACCTAGAACATTCTTATACCCTATAAGACCTTCATGATCTACCTACAACACATTAAACATAATCCAAATTCAAGACCTTTGCTCTTAATTTTCCTTTGCTTGATTATTCTTCTCCCAAATGTTCACATGTGTTACTGCATCACTCTATAGATGTCTTGGTCAAATGCCACTTTCTCCATGAGGCTTTCCCTACCCATCCTATCTAAAATGATACTGTTCCCCACATCATACACTCTTCTTTTTCTCAAACCCTTTTTCTTCACCTTCTTTACCAATAGTTAATGCTATACCAATAAACATAGATATCTATATATATAATCTATATATATAAAAGCCTAATATGCAAAGTGTCCCCTTGGGATTTTGACCTATTGGGAATTTGATTGCTCGCTATGATGTGCACTGACCTCCAGGGTCAGCGTGGAATGAAGGAAGGCCCCGGCCTGTAGCCGGGGAAGGGAGGTTCTCGCAGGCAGCCAGCAGCTGCTAGGGACCCTACCCATGCACAAATTTTGTGAAATCGGCCTCTAGTAACCATATATGTTGCACCTATATGTTGCACTTGAATTCTGTTTGTCTTTTCTACTAAAATGCAAACTCTATTACCTCAGGGACTTTTGTCTGTTTCTGTCTACAAGCTTAGAACATGCTCATCATATGATGATTTTCCAATGAAGTCCTGTTGCAAGGATGAATATCTAAACCCATATATTCAAAAAGGTATTTAACCTTTTGCACTCGAATGTCGAGTATGACTTGACACGGTTAGCATTAGAATAAAGGAATCGAGAAAAAAGCAAGCGAGTGCAAAGGGTTAATCCAAGGTTTGATTTTCTCATTTGCAAAATTGGTATAATAATAGCAATATCTATTCCACTGAAATTTATTGAAGATCAAATAATATAATGAATGTGAAATTCTTTGAAAATTATAAAGGACAATTGTGTTTCTCTGAGAAAATATAAATCCTTTGGAGGCAAATTTTTACTAAATTTGTTTTTCTACCTTATTTGTTTGTTTGTTTATTTTAATATATATTTATTGTTGAAAGTATTACAAATGTTACCATTATTCACCTCCATTGACCTCCTTCACCCTGCCCTTGCCCCCACAGGCCTTCCCTACACTATTGTCTGTGTCCATGGGTTATACATATATACATATAAATTATTTGGTTAATCTCTTTCTGCTTCCCCCACCACCTTCCCCTTTGTAATTCCATGTCTCTGGATCTATTTTATTTGTCAGTTAATTTTGCTCATTATGTTCCTATTTTCTGAAAAGTTTTCTTCTTTCTCAATGTCAGGAAGTGACAGAATAAGATTTAATTAATCACAGATCATGAAATAAGTACAATACTGGTATTACATATATATTCTCATGGAAATGACCTCATCCAGCATAGAAAAGAGAATTAATATACTGATCTTAGACACCTTTATAAGGCCTTAAATTATTATAAATAGGATAAAATTAGAACATTTGCAGTATAGTCTGTTAGAACCAGCAGAAGGAACTTAAATAGTAACAAAGTATTTTTTCATCAATATTTTAAATACCTCCGTTACATAACTGAAAATTATTATTCCTGAAAATTGTGGTTACTATGGTTCTCTATAAATAAGAGGATTATGCCAAAAATAACAAACATAAAAAATTAAATGCCATTCTGCATGTATAATTTCTAAGTTTCATCATCTTTATAAATTCAACTCTCATAAACTTATTCATTCTGTGAATCAGTTCTAATAAACAATGTAGTTTTTTAAGGAAGGGCAAATTTCCTAAATTAATGTATTTTCTTTATCTTATACTTACGTTCATTTTTGCATCTAAAAATAAAGCTGTTAAATAACTCATATATTCATGGTTTGCTTTTTAAAAAATACGTTTTTATAGATTTTAGGGAGAGGAAGGGAGATGGAGGTACAAAGAAAGACAGAGAAAGAGAGAGAGAGAGAGAGAGAGAGAGAGAGAGAGAGAGAGATCTATTAGTGGCCTTCAGTATGGGAGCCAAATCTGCAACTTGAGCATGTGCCCTGACTGGGAATAGAACTGGTGATCTTTTGGTGCATGGTTCAGTTGGTTGAACAGCACCCAGCCAACTGAACCACACCAGCCAGGGCTCATATCTCTCTTTAAAATATAAGAATAAAAATATTTTTCTAAAGTTATAAAAATATTATATCCAGAAACACATTTACTTTTTATTTCCTTCTATTTAAAGTAAACTTTTATTGGAAATATTTAGATATAACCACATAATATGTTGAACCTATAAAAACCTATTAGATTTTCCAAGAATAGCAAAATTTTATTTTTAATTTAAGTACATTAGATGTTAAAATTAGAATTAAATATGGACTAAAATTATGTTTCTGGTACTATAATTATTTATTTTTCAATTAATATAATAATAATATAAAATATCCCTTGTGCAATTTAAAGCCATGGATATGATAATCACTATAATTTCAAAATATGGCCATTGAGTTTAGTTTTAATGAATTTATTTTCAGTCTCAGCTATAAATTTCCTCCTAAGAATTAAGAAGAATGACAACCCTTCAACAAAGAGAAAACTAAAATATATGTGTAAAATTTAAAAGAGAATGGTTAAATTTGTGTTTATTCCCTTTCTTTCAGTGACATTCCAATGATAAAATGAAAGGACACAATCCTATATAATAAAAGTGTGATATGCAAATTGACCCTAACAGCGGAACAACTGGGAACAACCGGTTGCTATGATGCGCACTGACCACCAGGGGGCAGACACTCAATGCAGGAGTGGTCACAGGGGGAGCTCCGCTCAGCCACAAGCTGGTCTGAGGGCTGCGAGTGCAGTGGTAGTGGTGGGAGCCTTTCCAACCTCCTCAGCAGTGCTAAGGATGTCTGCCTGTGGCTTAGGGAGCAGGCCTAACCCATCAGTCAGACATCCCCTGAGGGCTCGGGCTGCCAGAGGGATGTCTGACTGCCAGCTTAAGCCCAATCCCATGGAGAGTGGGCCTAAGCCAGCTGGTGGACATCCCCCAAGGGGTCTGGACTGTGAGAGAGCACAGGCCAGGCTGTGGGCCCCCCCCGCAAATGCACGAATTTTTGTGCACCAAGCCTCTAGTATATAGATCATTGAAGACCTGCAGAGAAGTCCTTTCCTAAGTCATGTTCAAGTGTTTCACATTAGACCTTTGATTAAACATATAACTATTATACCACATGTACCAATATTGAATTTGGTGTCATATCTGTAAGGAAAAATTGCTAATGACTGTAAATGATTAAGTATAATGTGCTTTCAATTAAACACAGTGAGTCAAGATTAGGAAAAGATAAGGTACATCATCAGCATATATTGGTGCTCACTGCTACAGGGCCAATGAGTTACTTGTTACACATCTTGAAATTAATTACTTTTGTAACTTATTGTCTATTTCTTTTGACATGGGCCAAGATGAACCTGTCTTATATTCTATTTTCTATTCAATGAATAATATGGGAGGGAAACCCTATGACTTTTAGGAGCTAGTTGTAAAGAGACAAAACTGTGGTTGGTGTTCTAGAATGTGGGCATTCTAAGTTGGTAATACGCAGGCTGAAAAATCAGGGTGCCTTAATCTTGAGAAAGGGATGTAATTGTAGTATATAGTGGAATATATATCTGTAAAAAAGAATCTGACTCCATTCTTGATGTTTGACTACTGACAGCTTTTACGCCTTATCTCATGTAATTTCCTCTTTGCCCCACATCTGGGCAGACCCGGATACTCATTTGCCACCTGAGGTAAGTACAAACCACATGCAGGAATTATCACACTGTCTAAACACAATAAAAACACCAAGCTAGTCTCCCTTGCTTGCTCTCAAGTCATTTTTAGAGCTGCTTGGAGCCAACCTGCTCTCCCCAGAAAACCTCATCCTATATAATAAAAGACTAATATGTGAATCGACCAAACGGTGGAATGACTGGTCACTGTGACACACACTGACCACCAGGGGGTAGACGCTCAACGCAGGAGCTGCCCACTGGTGGTCAGTGTGCTACCACAGTGGGAACGCTGCTCAGCCAGAAGCCACTTGGCTGGCAAGTGGCAGGAGACTTTCCTGCCTCTGCAGCAGTGCTAAGGACACCTTGGGGGATGTCTGCCTGCTGGCTTAGGCCCGCTCCCCCTGGCAGGCAGACATCCCCCTGCAGTGCACAAATGTTGTGCACTGGGCCTCTAGTTATATAAATAATATCCTCTTGGTTTATGTATGGCATCATTAGGCTTGCCATCTGAACCACATCTTAGGGGTCCATCTTGCTTCTGCAGTGTGGCTAAAATGTATCTCTTTCACCCAGGCCAGGTACCTAAGTTGATTAGAGCATCATCCTAATATACCAAGGTTGCCAGTTTACTTTAGAAGTAAGGGCACATACAAGAATCAACCAATGAGTGCATCAATAAGTGGAACAACAAATCTCTCTCTCTCTTTCTCTTTCTCTCTCTCAAAATTAAATAAAAATTAAAAATAAATAAAAGTATCTCTTTTCTTTTTGGAAGTGGTTCTTAATTTGGCCTTTTATTTCTTGCTTCCTCTAGATAAATAATTCTCAATACCTAGGATTTATTTTAATGGGTGTGTCACACAGATATAACAAAATTGTTTTAGCTAGCAGCCACATATACAACTTCAATTTAGTGAGAGTACATATGTGCTGAAGCAGAAGGTTTCTTTCCAATCACTTGTGAATATGTAGGTGACCAAAATATATTTATCTTCAAACATAATTAAGTATTGATGTGTTAAAGTACATAATTTTTAAGTTGGACCACTTATGTATATTTCAACCAACCACTCTCTGTATAGAGACTCCATGCTTTCATTCTTTCTTCTAAAGTAAATAATTTTCATCAGGATTTATAATGGCTCATGAGATAAGTCAAATATATGCACATTGAGACTAGAAAATAAGTAAAAAGAAATAGCTGACAGAAAGTAAAGAACTGGTAAATGTTGGAATTTCAGGCACATTTAGTATTGGGGCAGGGCTGCTTTTTGAGTTGGGTCACATAGTCAATGACCTAGTGACTGAATCAACCAACATATAGAGTATTCCTTGCCAAGCAACTTCACCAAATTTAAAACAATGCAATTCTCCCCCCGCCCCAAATGAGAGTATTAAAAAGGCATGGAATATGAATCAATGTAGCATTTGTGGTTGTTGAAGTATTTAATTAAGGTATCTTCATTAAAAATGTAAGTTACCTAAATAAAGGAAGCATGTAATATGCAAGTAGTAGAGACTCATATCATGGTCATTGTTACTGATGATGATGCATTAGTTTTGATGGAAATCTAGGACAGTATTGAGCATGGAGACCTAGAGTACAATCTTTAATGACTAGCTGTACAATATCAGACATATTACTATTTCTCTTCAATTTTTCTCATCTGTAAAATGGAATAATAACATTGAATTCCTATGGCTATTGAAAGTATTAAGGCTCTTCATGCAGAGCTTATAATAAAGGTTATTTGTTTCTATACTTGCCTTTATTCTACTCAGTGGAAATCACTTATATGCATTTTTACCTTTCTTACTAGACTAAACGTTTTTGGGACAAGCATTATGTGTGTCAGAGCATGCAGCAAGAGCTCTACAGGAGCTCTGCTGGACTGATTGGCTCTGAGTGGCTGTGAGTCCATGTATTCTTCTAAACTCTCCTATCTGACTACTCCAGGGCTGGTTCTGCTTGAACCCTGCCCACTGTACTAACTGTTGGGAACTTAGCCCAAGTTCCTCCTTTATCCTCTGCTTAGTAGTAACAGGTGTTAGGTCTGAGCCCCTCTGCCTGGAGCTGGAACTCCTAGGACACTGGATCATAGATGGAGAAGCCAGGAGAGGTTGTGGGTGTATAAGAATGAGGCTTTATTGCTGGAGCCAGTGGCCATTTAGCCATCAGACAAGAACAGTCCTCACAGCAAAGTCCATACAGGCAGGCGGTCAGACACCGGCTGGTGAATAGATATCTTTTCCATAAAGCAGCATCAGCCTCTATACCCACAGCTATTATCTGAGCAGCCACATGCTGCCTCCTAGACTCACCGCCTCACATTGTAGCTGTACCTAAGCTCTCAGGCTCAGCAGCTTCTCCTGTCTCTCCTGCCCAGCTGCTCTCTCTCCATACTCCAGCAGACTTCTTCTCACTCCAGCCTACTCCAGCCAACTAGCTGGTCAGTAACTTACTTTTATACCATTTAGACAAAGAAGGCTTCGTGGCAATAGTTACATCGATCATATTGGCTACTGAAAGGCACAGTGTACCAGTGTACCATGTATCCTTGCACCTGCTCATGGAATCTTGGCCTGATTAGGATTCCAGGCTCAGAGTCCTTAACCATTCCATTTAGGCACATGAGTGGCCTTTGGTTATTCTGGTGTATTTATAACAAGGCCTCTGTGCTCCCACCGGCCTTGACTATCTCAGGACCTGGCATAGTTCCCACAATGTGTTTTTGTCGTTTATTTTCTTAGCAAAAATCTTTCGAAGCGTATCTCAGGAAATCAGTAAAGTGTGATGATTTAATTACTCAGAATGTTGATGATTTCAAATCAAGCATCCATTGGTCACTGTATATGGTATAGGTGCTGAAGTTTTCCAACAATTGGGCATTAACTTTATTAGGAAACCTTATTTCTACTAGACATTTTGACATCTACGTCTTTGCTGTAAAATATGTAAAGCAACATTGATTGTGGTAATTTCTTGGTGGTATAACAAACCATTAAAAAAATAGAAAGATGGACCTATTATTTTAGATAGCAGTAGATCACCAACTGAAAAACCAGATAGTCCTTATATTCTCTAAAGTCCTATAAGTCCAATTCAGATTAGCAGGTAAAACATTAAAGTTTATATTTTAAGCTACATTATTAGGCCAATTAGTTTTAGAAATAAGAAGTTTTCTTATGAAATTTACAAATGGTGCCTACAAATACTATTTTTGGAACAGTTTTTGAAGAGTAATTTGGATAATCCTATATAATAAAAGCCTAATATGCTAAATGTCCAGTCATCTCGGTCATCCGTTCAACCAGTCCTACCTAATAAAATGGTAATATGTAAATTACCATCACTCCGCTACGCCCACGATTGGGCCAGAGGGAGGCGCAGGGGGCGGGACTCGGGGTGGCCTGGGTAGCCGATTGGGCCAGCAGGACGCTGAGCTCACGTCACCAGTGGTGGCGCGAGCTCAGCATCTGCGCCATGGCTGTGCTGCGGAACAGAAGGGGCCTCTGGGGCAGCAAGCTCACGTCCCGCCGCGGACCATCAAAAGCGGGGAGCTGGGTGCCTTTCTGCTCCGGCACCGGGCCTTTCAGAAGCCTCCGCCAAGAGGCTTCTGAAAGGCCTGGTGCACCAGTGGACAGGCACCCAGCGCCCCCGCGATCAAAAGCGAAAGCATGGGAGCTGGGTGCCTGTCTGCTCCGGCACCAGCAGACAGGCACCAAGCTCCACTGCGATCGAAAGCGAAAGCAAAAGCGTGTAGGGGACCCTACACGTGCATGATTCAATCATGCACTGGGCCTCTAGTCTATATAATAAAAGCCTAAGCGACCATTACGGCAGAACAACCAGTCGCTATGATGTGTACTGACCACCAGGGGGCAGATGCTCAATGCAGGAGCTGCCTCCTGGTGGTCAGTGCACTCCCACAGGGGGAGCGCCGCTCAGCCAGAAGCCAGGCTCATGGCTGGCGAGCACAGCTGCCATGGCAGAACCTCTTCCAACTCTGCTGCATCACTACCGAGCGGTGGCAGCAGGTGCAGCAGGCCAGGATGAGCATGAGCAGCACAGTGCCTGGCCCCAATTTGGGCTCCTCCCTGACCTCCTGCCACTTGGTGCACTGCTACGTCCCCCGAGGGATCCCAGACTGCAAGAGGGCGCAGACTGGGCTGAGGGACTGCCCTCCCCCCCCAGTGCACAAATTTCGTGCACCGGGCCTCTAATTAAATTATAATATGCTACTGATATGCTAAGGCCACTCAACCACTCGCTATGATGAGCACTGACCACCAGGGGGCAGACAGTAGATCGGTTGACCAGTCGCTATGATGCGCACTGACCACCAGGGGGCAGGCACTCCAACTGGTAGGTTGGCTTGCTTCCGGGATCCAGCCAATCGGAACTGAGCAAGATGGGCCGGAAACACCCTGGAGTCCTCCTGCAGTCCCTCCCTGGCTGGCCAACTTCCCACATCCCTCCCAGCCCCAATCGTGCACTGATGGAGTCCCTCAGCCTAGCCTGTGCCCTCTCACAATCTGGGACCCCTCGGGGGATGTCAGAGGGCCGGTTTCAGTCCGATCCCTTATGCCAGGCCGAGGGACCCCACTGTTGCACAAACTTGTGCACCAGGCCTCTAATAGTTTAAAGAAAATTGTTTTAAAATGCGGCTTTCTAAGATTTACCCAATTACCACTATTTTTAATCTAAGGGAAATTATATAGAATTTTATAAAGTAATACTTGTTAAAATGTCTTCAAAGAGTAGAAAATTAAAAGTTAAACATATATTTATTTTAAATTTTGTAAATGCTTATTGAGTCTCTATCCCATGCCATAGGTCTGAATAAGATGCAGTCCTGGCTCTGAAGGAACTCACAAGTATATGCATAGTTGAAAACAGCTTTAGAAATGAATTAATAGATCTGTGCATTAAGTGCTTTAGTGTATGAAAGCAGAAGCTCAGAAAATTCTGCCATTTGAAAGGAAAAGCCAAGAAAGTCATGATAAGGGGCTTATGTTTAAAATTAATCTTGAAAGATAAATAGAGGTTTAAGAACAAGAGCATTTTGGAAAGGAGAGAAAATGTACAATGTTTAATGATATGAGAAAAGGTGATTTTCTTGGGGAGAATAACAAGTAGTGCATTACTTTAGGGGCCTAAAAAAGAAGTATCAGAGAAGAGAGGTGTAAGCTGAGAACAGAAATGTAGAACAGGATCTGACAATAAAGCACCTTGTATTCCAAGCTAGGAAGCTTAGAAATGAAACTGTGAATGGAATTGAAATCCATAGTATTGAAGAAATTTAAGAATAGAACAGCTAGGATTAGAACCACATTTTAAGGCATTTTCTAGTTACAGTATGGAGGATGGATGCAGGAATGGGGAACCTTTTTTCTGCAAAGGACCATTTGGTATTTATAACATCATTCCCAGGCCATACAAAATTATTAACTTAAAAATTAGCCTGCTATATTTGGTCAAACATTTAATTAACTCATCCCTAATGCCTTGGCAGGGCCAGATCAAATGATTTCATGGGCCTTATACGGCCGGCCCAAGGGCCCGATGTCACCCACCCCTGGTAGGGCATGAGAAGTGTTTACACAGAGAGAATAAAGCTGATGCCACAGTTTAGGGATGATCAGATCTGAGGAACAGTAAAGAAGAAGTTGGGTTGGACATGAGGTAACAGATATGAGAGATATGGGGACAGGAATTAATACAATTTGATGATAGGTTAAGGACAGTAAGTAATAGTGAAGAAGTACAAAGATTAGCAACATTATAGCTCAGGCAAGATGGTGGATATAATAAACTTCAGTGCTTTTATATCACAAGAGTTACGTTTTCTCTAAGAACATGAAGCTGCCATTTGTGGAAAAGTGTGGTCACATGCCTTTCTTTATCTAATGGAATTCAGGAAGTGACATGTCTGCTTTGATGAGGAAGCTTTAGAAATCAGAGGATGATTTTTTTTCACACATTCTGTCTTTGCCTTAATACCCAGTAATGTAGTACTGCCTGCTCCAACAGACTAGGTATTTGAGTAACATCAATGCAAAACAAAAGCCCTAGCCAAGCCACATAGACCAGTAAGATTATGAAATAAATTATTGTACTTTTTAAGGTGCTGAGATTTGGGCGGGGGGGTGGGGGGATGTTATTTTCTACTATACCATGGCCTTGATAATACTCAAGTGATGGTGAAATAAAATTAAATTAGGTATAGTGGAGATTACATATTACGTGACTATATTAGCATTTCCAGTTTTATGAATTGGGTTCTCAGAATCAAAGTGTATATAGGAGATTTGCATGCATGTTAACCAAAGTCATGAAAGCAGACATACTAGTGCAGAAAAAAATAAGCAAAGAGCAGCAGAAAAAGAACTGATGAGGATAAAACCTTCAAATATATTAATACTTCTTTTTGTAAATTTGAACTTTACCTTGAAGAAGACAGTTTGTCATCCGAGAGTTTAAATAAAGAAATGAAATGATAAGAGTTGTGTTTTTGAAAAAGCATTCCATGGTTAGGTTAATTAATTAAGAATAAGGATAAGCTGGTTATTAAACACATTTTTTCATTCTTTGGTTTACTCAGTAAATATGTATCCAGAAATTACATCTTGAAAACACATGTTGCTCCAAACATGTCCTCCTTTGACTATCATAAAACTATGTAATAGAAAAACAATCAGGGTTTGGGTTTATAATATAGTATACCCTGAAAACATACAAATTAGATAGCTTTCTGGCTCCTAAAGATCCAGAGGAAATATACTTTATTGGGGAGGAAATGCCTCTAAACACTGCATGCCCTTGAAACCTGGCATATGTGTTCTATAGAATACCTCAGAAGACAACTTCATGTCAATCCATTTATATATTCTAGCAACTACATAGTGTAATCACTGTAAAGGACATAGAGGGACATAAGCTACATTACTGACCTCAAAATGCTAAGAATCAAGGGAGAGGGGGGTCAAAGCATCTGCAAAGATCTTCCTTTGAAGAATAAATACTAATACAACACTAATAATTAATATCTAATAGGCAGATCACTAATAAATAATATCTAATAGGCACATGGTGCTATATCTTGAGCATCTTACTTACTTTTGGAATATGTTTTTGAATGAGACTTCAATTTTATATTTTATATTTTATATGTAAAGTGCAAAATTTTAATTTTCTTCACCTTTACAACTCTTCAAAGATCAATTTAGCTAGTCTTTTCTCTTTTAATAAACTACCTGAAAGTGCTAAATTCTGATAGGAACTTTTTTATTTTTTGCCATGTTTTACTTCTTAGTGAAAAAAATGCTAGCAATAGCAAATTATCATATTTTGTATTACATATAAAATAGGTTAATTTATTTGAACCTAGGTCAGGAAAACATTTTTCATCGTGAGTCATCCAGTTAATAATAATATTAGGCATATATTTGAAAGTCAAAAATAATACTATATTTATTGACCGATCACAGTCTGCTGACTCTCAGAAGGGTTGGAGGAAATAGACCATCTGTCATTTGGATGCACACACAAAACAAGAAAAAGGCAAGATAATATCTCACAAACGGCATAGGAAGGATTTTAACACTACAGAAGGTTGGATATATTTAAAATAAATGGGCGGCTGCAGAACACTCCAGATAGACTGTTGACCTTGCTTGAGTAAATACAGAAGCAAAGCAAGAAAAAAAGCAACACACAGTTTATAAAATAAACTCAAGTTGAATAAAACAGGAAATCCTCTTATCTGAAATTGCCCTGTAATCCCTATTTGAGTGCAGCAAAGATTTCTATTTTATACTTTATTTTTTCTTCCCAATTTATAACAATCTAATTCTATTTTAAATTAATGCATCTACAGTAATATTTTTCCTATTACACCCCACTCAGCTGCACAATGGCCTTTTCTACATTATGATCACATTATAAGTCTGTAATATGAAATATCACTTTTACTCTAGTTTCTTCTCCTACATAATACATTGTTTTTTGGTGTTTTTTTGTTTTTTGTTTTTTTTTGTTTGTTTGTTTTAGAATAGTATGCAAACAGTAGCAGTTTTCCCTTAATTAAGACTATGATTATCATTAATCTGTCCTAATTTGTTGCTGGCATTTGTCCTGCATGTGGATTAGAAACAGAATATAAAACAGAAATTGTGAAAAACAGAAAGGAAGAAATGGAAAATCTTTTAAATATAAATGAGTCTTAACATGTATCATTGTAATATTTTATGTACAACTACTCTTTTGAGTTAAACTCTAAAATATTTTTAAGGCATTCCAGTTATATTTTTTGCAAGTAATATGGCTACTTTTTTCTCAAACTGAATTCTCTGCTAAGTACTAACAATAGCAAAACAGCCCTAGCCGGATTTGCTCAGTGGAGAGAGCATTGGCCTGCGGACCAAAGTGTCCCGGGTTCCATTCCAGTCAAGGGCAGGTACCATGGTTACCGGCTCCTCCTAGACCCTGGCTTTAGTCAGGGTGTGTGCAGGAGGCAACCAATCAATGTTTTTCTCTCACATTGATGTTCCTTTCTGTCTTTCTCTGTCTCTCTTCCACTCTCTCTAAAAATCGGTGGAAAAATATCCTCTAGTGAGGATTAACAAAAAAGAAAAAAGAAAAGAAAAACAGAATATATATAAATATTTTATCATCAGCTTGGCAACAGAATTTCATTGCCACCCAAGAAGTATACTGTCCTGAACTAAATGCTAAGAGGCAGATATTTTGAATACAGTCATATTCTCAAATATGTTTAATCTTTCATTGTACCATGTGGAAAATTTTCAATGCTGATTAATTTGAAATGATGATAAATCTATCTCTGTAAGGAACATCCTGAATTATAAGAGAAAAAAATCAATATAATAATTATATTTTTGTAATTATCAATGAACATATTTATTTCTAAAAAGTGAACACCCAGATGTAAAACAGTATAACTTTCTAATAACAAAAATCCATAAAAATCGAAGATCTATTCTATCAACTTAATTACATTTTCAATTATTTATAGAAATACTCAACATTATCTTAACCAGCTCTATGCTTTGAAATTCACATAGTAAACACATATTTTTAAACAGTCCTGTTCACTTTTACCCTGTAAAGATTTATATTTTAGCTTCTACCTTAGAACTATAGGAAAAGCCATTGGTTCTCCCATTTTTCAATTTATTGCACTGACACCTTTGTTTCTTTTTAGTGTTTTCAGATCTGTGGAATTTCCTAATACTAAATCAAACATGCATAGATATCTATGAGCTTGCAATCATTCACGCAGCTCTTGAGTTATTGTCTCTTCTTTAAACTTTAACGAAGTCCTTCAGCAAAAGCTTTTGACAATTTTCTAAAGAGGAGATGTTTCTCTTTTGGCATTGTCATTGGTTTTGGAATTACTGGTTTAAGTCTCTATTTCTAATAGATTGTAGGCTCCCAGAAGACTGAGACCATACCTTTGTGATTCCCAGATATGCCCACAATATCTAGAGTATGCCTACAAAATAGTACATATGTACAATTAGTTAAATAAGATGTAATGATAACTCAGACACAGAAAGTTTACCAAGTGTGGAATTGACCAGTAATTTTGGGATTTTATGATTTTGTGAATTCATTGTCAGAGCTTAGTATCATTGCAACAAGAATATAAAACAAACTCACTTATTTCTTCCTGCCAAATGACTGACTGAGATTCTAGTATTTTACAGTGATAAAACCAATGATGGCTGAGAAAAATAGTGCAAAGGGAGAAAATGAGCCTCATTGGATCTTACCATTCTCTGTCCCCTGTTAAGAGTTTCTGATCTCAGTGTTTGCATTCTTGGCTGTGGTTTGTGATTATCTATGCTTATTTCAGTTGTTCATTAACATGTGTAGACTACAGAAGTCCAAGAAATAACCTGTATTATTTTTTAAACCTTTAACCATCTATATCCTATCTAATAAAAGAGTAATATGCAAATTAACCATCACTCCTCTACGCCCACCAGCCACACCCACCAGCAAATCAGGAGTGAATATGCAAATAAACTCAATCAAGATGGCTACGGCCACAGAGAGCAGGAGGGAGGCTTGGGTTTCCCCGGCAATGGAGGAAGCCAAGCTTTCTACGTGCCCTTGCCGGCCTAGGCCTCCACTCAAGGCAACAAAGTTTCAGTTATAGAAGATAAATAAATCCAAACAGAAATGGCGGCAGCCACCGAGCTGGAAAGAGCAGGTAGCTAGGGTTGCCCCAGGCAATGGAGGAAGCCAAGCTTTCCGCACACCCTGGCCGGCCCAGGCCTCCGCTTAAGGCTACAAAGTTTCAATTATAGAAGGATAATAAACTCCAACAGAAATGGCTGCCACCACGGAGCAAGCAGAAGGCTTGGCTCCGCTCCAGGCTACAAAGTTTCAATTATAGAAGATAAATAAACCCCAGATACCAGGGCCTCTGCTAGGGTCACCAGGGCGGCATGGCCAGCCTGAAAACCACCACAGGCCCCTCGCACAGGCCGCCCCATGCCCCAAGGGAACCCCTACACTGATCTGGGACACCCTTCAGGGCAAACCAGCTGGCCCCTAACCATGTACCAGGCCTCTATACTATCTAATGAAAGAGTAATATGCAGATTGACCATCACTCCAACACACAAGATGACTGCCCTCATGTGGTCAAAGATCCTGCCCCCATGTGGACACAAGATGGCCACCACAAGATGGCCACCACAAGATGGCCAGCAGGGGAGGGCAGTTGGGAGGGACCAGGCCTGCAAGGGAGGGCAGTTGGGGGCAATCAGGCCAGCAGGGGATGGCAGTTGGGAGGGACCAGACCTGCAAGGGAGGGCAGTTGGGGGCGATCAAGCCTGCAGGGGAGGGCAGTTAAGAGTGACCAAGCCAGCAGAGGAGCGAAGTTGGGGGCAACCAGACCTGCAGGGAAGGGCATTTGGGAGGGACCCAGGACAGCAGGGGAGAGCACTTGGGGGTGGTGGCTAGGCCTACAGGGGAGGGCAGTTAGGGGTGACCAGGCCTGCAGGGGACAGCAGTTAGGGGCAAACAAGCTGGCAGAGGAGTGGTTAGGGTGTTATCAGGCTGGCAGGGGTGTGATTAGGGGGTGATCAGGCTGGCAGACAGAAGAGGTTAGGGGCAATCAGGAAGGCAGGCAGACGAGCAGTTGGGAGCCAGCAGTCCTGGATTGTGAGAGGGATGTCTGACTGCCCGTTTAGGCCCGATCCCACTAGGATTGGGCCTAAATGGGCAGTCGGACATCCCTCGAGGGGGCCCAGATTGGAGAGGGTGCAGGCTGGGCTGAGGGTCACCCCCCCCCCGTGCACGAATTTCATGCACCGGGCCTCTAGTATATATATAAAAGCCTAAGTGACCGTCCTACTGTCTGAGAGTAGCTATGACATGCACTGACCACCAGGAGGCAAACACTCAATGCAGGAGCTGCTGAGCTGCAGTGACTTGGCAGCTGCAGTTCTCCAGTGACACACCAGGAACCAGAGAGGAGGGAGCCCAATTCCCGGATGCGTCAATCGAGAACCACCCTCTCGCAATCCGGGACCCCTCGGGGGATGTAGGAGATCCGGTTTCAGTCAGATCCCCACAGGCCAAGCCAAGGGACCCCATCAGTACACAAGTCCATGCACCGGGCCTCTAGTATAATATATTTGCAATCCTGGGAATCAAGATATACATTAATGTAAATGTAGTTTGTAAATAGGTTATAAACCACGTATTCACGTATTTAGCAGATTGTTTTACATTTATTTTATTTTTCAATTACAATTGACATCCAATATTATTTATTTTGATCCTCATATAAGGATATGTTTATTGATGTTTTTTGAGAGAAAGGATAGGGAAGAGAGAGTATTGACTCTCATATGCACCCTGACCAGGCTTCGAACCCGGAACCTAGGTTGAACCTTAACCTTTTGGTGTATAGTACATGCTCCAACCAACTGAGCCACCCGACCATGGCAACACCTGATATTATTTTATACTAGAGGCCCAGTGCATGATTGAATCATGCATGTGTAGGGACCCTACATGCTTTCGCTTTTTGCGGTGGAGCTGGGTGCCTGTCTGCTGGTGCACCAGGCCTTTCAGAAGCCTCCGGTTTGGTGGAGGCTTCTGAGAGGCCTGGTGCCGGAGCAGACAGGCACCCAGCTCCCACACTTTTGATGGTCCGTGGCCGCTGAGGGGGTTACCCTGCTGTTGAGAGGCGCCCCCTGTGCCTCTCAACGGCCAGATCCGCAACCGTGGAGTGGAGCTACCGTGGACACCTGGCTACCCTGCCGTTGAGAGGCGCAGCTGGGTGTCCGCGGCAGGCCCCCTCAGCGGCCGCGGATCTGGCCATTGAGAGGCACAGGGGGCGGGAGTCCCGTCCCCTGCGCCTCTCAACAGCAGGGTAGCCCCCCTCAGTGACAGTGGATCCGTGCCTCTCAATGGCCGGATAGGCCACCCCGAGTCCCGCCCCCTGTGCCTCTCAACAGCAGGTTAGCTCCCCTCAGTGGCAGCGGATCCGTGCCTCTCAATGGCCGGATAGGCCACCCCAAGTCCCGTCCCCCAGCCTCCCGCTGCCCAATCGTGGGCGTAGCAGAGTGATGGTAATTTACATGTTACTCTATTATTAGATAGGATTAATTTCAGGTGTATAGCATAATGGCTAGACAATTATATAATCTATAGATTCCCTGATAATTCTAGCATTCCTCTGGGCCATACATAGTTATTACAATATTCTTGACTATATTTCCTATGCTATACTTTACATCCCTATAACTACTTTGCATCAATTTATACTTATTAATTCTTTCACCTTTTTTTACACAGGTCCTTAAGCCCCCTGATCATGGTCAACGTTCTGTTTTCTGCATCTATGAGTGTGTTTCTGTTTTCTTTGTTCATTTATATTGTTCTTTTGAGTCCCCATATAAGTGAAATCATGGTATTTGTCATTTGCTGTCTGACTTATTCACTCAACATAATACCCTCTAAGTCCAACCACATTATCTCAAATGGTAAGGATTTCATTCTTTTTATGGCCATGTAATATTCCATTATATTTATGTAGCACATCTTTAAAAACTATGGTTTCTTTTCATATTGCAAAAATCTTTTGCTTCCATATTTTGGTTGTTATAAATAATGCTCAGTGAACATAAGAATGCATATGTATTTTTGAATTAGTGTATAATTTAAATTTAAGTGTTATGCATTTATAATTGCTGAATAAAATCTAATAATATTGGAGAATCATAGTGATGGTCATACACTGAAAGTGATATTATCTCTAGAGTTAGTTAATTCATAAATGCACATGTATATGTTCTTGTTAATATTCCTTTACAACCTAATATTTATCAAAAATTAATAAATTATCAGGTTATAATTTGGCCCTGCTGTCCCTAACATAATAATGTATTTATGTACTAATATAGTCTATCTGTTTAAAGAGTTTATAGCATATAAAAATGTATTTTAAAACAATTATCCCTGAATAAACATAATATATGCATTATTTAGTCCTAACCGGTTTGGCTCAGTGGATAGAGCATTGGCCTGGGGACTGAATGGTCCCAGGTTCAATTCTGGTCAAGGGCATGTACCTTGGTTGCAGGCACATCCCCAGCAGGGGGTGTGCAGGAGGCAGCTGATCGATGTTTCTCTCTCATCGATGTTTCTAACTCTCTATCCCTCTCACTTCCTCTCTGTAAAAAAAATCAATAAAATATATTTTAAAAAAAAGATATGCATTATTTAAATTGACACATCAGAATGTTTTGATACAGTAAGGGGTCCATAGTGAAAGCAGACTGATTATTATTTAAATGCAGATTAAGAATCATTGTCAGTGTGTCAATTGATTAACTTACTAGATAACAATATCTTGTTGATCTACACTAGGTTTCTGTCACTCAGACATATAAACTAATGACTATGAGAAATAAATAAACATGTAAATAAGTAAAATGATGTCAATACCCTACATGATTAGACTCAACTATAGAATGAATGTAGCTATTTAGTTATTTAGCTCATTTTACTTACCTTGTGCTTGATATTCAACATTCCTAGCAAGCTATATAACATGTTAAATTTAAGGAGAAAAAAGCTTGGGAGAATAAAAAAGATAAGTGAAGTCATTGCAGATATTTTAGAACCCAAAGTTCAAAGCTACTAACCATCTTAGTGCTTATTACAAATAGATTCTTTGCCAAAAAAAGTATTTAAATAAATGACTGCTTCATTAATACACAAAATTACTGCATTATTGCTAGTATTTAAGTCATTAGATTTTTTAAGTGTGTTGATATACTTTTATATAAGTGCTCTAAAACTCCACATTCCATTTACTACCTATAGGCCGTCAACTATGTATCCAGCTATCTGTAACCTCTACCCACTATTATCTTTTTGGGCTGGGAAGACAACTTCCAAAATTCATTGCTATGTGGTAAATTTGAGAAAAAGGTGATGTCTTATTTGAGAGAATTATTGACATTCACTTTTATATTGGTTTTTGACATTTTACTGTGGTTATACATAATATGTATATTTGGATGGCTAATCTGTGGGAGTGTAAAGGTGCTAGAAATGTCCTAGAACAGGTCCATCCACTAAAGGGGACAATCAAATAAAAATCCTGGCCTCTTAAGTCCAAAAAAGATGTTATGCAAAAGAGGTATTATCAAAATCTATGACAAATAGCTATATAAAGCCAAGTCTTGCATAAAACTAGGCATCATCCATCATCACAATAGAGCTACTGAACTCCTACTGAGTTCCTGATAAGCAGTAATACAACAATTAATTAGTCTCACTCCCTCCAGGGTTCCCTAACATAGAAGCCATTTGCTCAATGCTGGGTTAACTGGGGAATGGGAAAGTTCAATTCATATATATATTGAACTTCATCTATATCACCTACTATTTGACCAGCAGTGTGCTGCAGAAATCAAGATAGTAGAGCAGTTTATAATGCATAATCAGGACACGTACTCATGGTCTAACATACATCTGGGAGTAGTAAATGTGCCTAAACTTTTTAGAAGTTTGTGGTTGTACTATGTGGGTATGTCCTAAATAATGTCCTTTCTGTAGAACATATTTCTTACTCAAGATACTCCAATGAAGTAAATAGGCTGGTATTTAAAAACGGAGAGACTATGGGAGGGTTCAGATGTTTAGGATGGATCCTAGTTTCCTAGAGAATGTTGAAGTTGAGAGGAAATTCGCTATCATCCGGTTTATTCCTCCATAATTATTTCACCAAAAAGTAATAAATAAATAAAGGTATAAATGTAACAAGTTAATGGTAGATCAGAACAAGTCTGGGCCTCCAAATTTATAATTAAGAGTTAATTCTACCAAAATATAACCTTTAATTGTTTCCCAAGAGCCTTACATCTAAAATTTGCTGACATTGAATGTATAAGGTCAAGAAAGTCAAAAGCATGAAATGATCTTGTGAGATTAGTCATTAACCAAACATGAACAAGTTTAAGAACTAGCTCTTAATTCCTGGACTAGTCTCTCCCAAGATCATAAGTACAAAACACTTTCAAAATCCTTTGAACTTATTAAATGCCCCAGAACTGTTCCTTTTCAATGATCATACTATGAAAGCTTATAGTGATGGCTACAAGGAATAAAAAGTATAAAATAAATAGGAATATGGTTTTTATAGGACAGATTTTTAAACTTAAGTTGTTTTTTCTTAATTTGTTTTCTCAAATTTTTAAATCATGTTTCTGGCTGATTTAAAATCCATCTACTAAATATACTAAAATTAAATATCACTAAGTGTTCTCTCTTTATATGCCATATTATTATTCTCACAATTATTACAGGGTAGGCATTTTTTATGTTATTGCTCTGTCACTCTTCCTCAATCCAAGAATAGGGAAACTGTGAATGGTTTTGCTGGGTAGTTATTATATATGCTAATAGGACTTATGTTTTCATATTTATTCCCCATATTACTATAGATCTCATTAACTGCTTTGAAAAACACTTTTGAAAAGCATAGTTGACAATTAGAAAAAATATTATCATATGAGAGGGAATTTTTTGTCCTATACTTAACCATGAAGAGAAAGAAGGAGAAGCAAAATCATTTGGCTAATTTCTTACATTGATTTTAAAAATTAAAAAAAACAATATTTGTAAATTATATATATTCAATTTCATGAAAAATAGGATTGACTTCATCCAGATGCTCTATTTCTTAATGAGAAACTGTAATGAAGATAAGCCATTAGCAGTTTTAGAAGTCTAGATACAACTCAGTAATGCAGATGCATAGAAATATAAACCCCAAAGAAGCAAATTTGGAATGCAAGTCTAGGAAATCAGTAATACCATCTGTATCATCTCCTGAGTCACAAAATATAGAAGCAAAGAGTAAGCCAGATAATTTTTTGAAGAAGTAAGCTGTACCACATAGGGAAAAGGGAGGGAAAAATGGTTTTTAAAGATGTTTATAGGATATTTTTTAAATGTTTTAAAAATATATATATTTTTTTAATTTTATTTTTTTAATTTCTTTATTGATTGAGGTATCACATATTTGTCCTCATCCCCCCATTCCCATCCCTCACCCCTCCCCACACATGCCTCCACCCCCCTGTTGTCCTTAACCGCTGGTTAGGCTCATATGCTTGCACACAAGTCCTTTGGTTGATCTCTCCCTTTTGCCCCCACCCTTCCCTACCATCCCCGTGAGGCCCGACAGTCTGATCCATGCCTCCTTGTTTCTGGGTCTGTTCTTGTTCATCAGTCTATGTTGTTCATTATTTCCCCTAGATGAGTGAGATCATGTGCTATTAGAAATACACTTATAAGAACCGAAAATGAGACAAGCAATAATGGTTATGGTGACAGGCAAATGAATCAGTGTGTAGTGAGTTTCTTTCTGGGTCAACAGTTCTTTTGAGACCCAATTTCAATGTCCAACAGTTCCTTATGTGTACATGTCAGCAATGGCATTTCAGTTCTGGATGGTGGACAAATGGTGGTAATGCAGGTCCGACTCTGTCTGGTTTGGTCCTGGGCAACCTGCAGTGATGCACAACTGTTAACTGCTAGTATGGGAAGGCCACATCAGTGTCTTCCGTCTCTGGACTGCTCTTCTGTCTTCATGGCTGGAGTAGTCCTGTCGATTCCTCCCTGTTGCTGGAATCCACATGGTCTCGGAGTTGTTTTCTGAAAATATACAAACATATTCTCAACCAAAATTTAATAAAGGAATATTTTCTATAAATTTGACTGGGGATCCTTTTTCATTTTTTGCTCAAATGATTTTCCTCTGGCTTGTTTTGTCACCTTGTGTGTTTTTCATGGGTGTCTTGCTTTTAGCCTTACAATTAATTTTCTAAAGTATTAATTTGCTAGATGTAATTTACTTACAGGATATTTTTCCTTACATGATATTCCTCTACTATCCCCTCCTTTTTTGATTTAAATGTTAGGAGGCTTTTGAAAATTTTATAATGTAGTCTTGATGGCTTTTAAATTTTAATTTTTTGCTCTATATTATTACTGTTTTAGGTTCATTACATGGTGCACAATTTTATCATGAGATGAAGTACCAATAAAGATTTTAGTTAACACTTTAGGAACACCTTTTTGTCCAGTACAATTAATTTTTCTAGAATATTCGCTTGTTTCAACTAGCCAATTTAAATTTGCCTGAAAACTTGACTACTGTTTACTATCAAATTTATTACTCTAACAACAATCTTATTTTACCCTGTAAATATTGGTGGAAGGGATTATTTGCCTTCTTGAGTAGGTCCTGAGCATACCTGGTGGTAGGCTGGATTTAGATATAGTAAACCCACTTCCCTGCACCATGGGTACAAGACAACTCAAACAATTCTTGTTAGAGTGAGAGGGCAGCTGCTGTTGGCCAAGTCCCTGTCGGTCACCTGGGTCCCGATCTGAGCTGGGCATGGGAAGCACAAAGCAGCCATGGGGGCAGGAGACCTCCCTCAGAAGGGGCTATGATTCAGGCCCCTGCAATGTTGGGGGGGGTGAGGGTCTGTGCCCCACCTCTATTGATCCCCAAGTTCTCTCCTGATGGCCCCTCTGTGACTGTGCCTGTCTTAGGTTGTTCCTTCCTTGAGGAATCTTACCCGTCTCTGGCTAACCAGCCATCCTCCGGGGCCAAGCAGGGTGACGTGAGGTTCAGTTTTGTCTCCTTGGTAGCCTATGCCCCGTGGCCTCCATGCCCAGCACCTGCCATGGGATCCCCTCGCCTGCTGGCGGGGCCCCAGCACTGATCACATATCTTTTGGAACCCGGGTTTCTTCTCCAGGGAGGGCTCAGTTTGCCCCACTGGGTGAGAGACAGATCCATGGCACCAGTCATCACTAGACTTCAACCTCTACATGAACAGAGAGCTCATGCAACAGCTGTGAGCAATTGAATTGTGAGAAGTGGGTCTCTCTTGGCCTAAAGGGTAAGAGGGACCAATAAATAATGCTCAGGTGCCTTCCCAGGAGGCCCTCTACACAATGAAAAGGATTAAATCCTTACATGTCCTTTTTAAATTGCTGCCAGACATTCAAAGAATTAGTTTGTACATTTGCTTGGGATAATTGTATATTATGCTGTAGTAATTCTAAAGTATCAAGAGATGTGTTAAGTTTGTCTCCAAGCACCAAACAGATGACTTTTTTTTTTTTTTTTTTTTATCCCCAAGGGTGCGATGAACTATTATGAGTAATGGGGGTGATCCAAATCTGGGAAAAATTTTAATGATAGTGTAGAATAATATCATGCAAGGATATTCTTTGTACTAGTCCATGGGAATTCCCTTTCAAACTGGCTGTCCATTTCTTTTTATACAGACAAGGTCTTAGTTACATTTTCTGCACCTCTACCGGGGGCACATAGTGATAATAGTGACACCCTTTCTTTGGTGTCCACACAAGCCAGAAACCTCTCTTTAATTGTACACACAAAGGGGCATTATTTTGATTTAGTGTCATACAAAAGGGAAGATGGGTGGAGACCCCTGTGTATTTATACTTTCTTTCCCCACCCATGGACCTCCTGGATGTCCAGGGTGTTTGGTATTATTGGTAACTACATTAGTCAGGGGATCAGCCCATGTAAGGGGTCTTACCCATGAAGGGTCAGGAACATAAGACCAAAATACTTACCCTCTTGTCCCAGGTAAAATTACCGTACATCTGATGATTGCTAGCATGGCTAGAAAGGCATTCTCAGGCATTCTTGGGTTTCTGATTACCTCACAATTTCTTCCCTGAGGTTTGATGTTCTGATTGATGTTTCTCTGTTTCTGGATCTATTTTTCCCCCCCATCAGTTTATGTTGTTCATTATATTCCACAAATGAGTGAGATCATGTGATATTTATCTTTCTCTGCCTGGCTTATTTCACTAAGCATAATATTCTCCATCTCCATCCATATTGTTGCAAATGGTAAGAGCTCCTTCTTTTTTACTGCAGCGTAGTATTCCATTGTGTAGATGTACCACAGTTTTTTAATCCACTCATCTGCTAATGGGCACTTAGGCTGTTTCCAAATCTTAGCTATGGTGAATTGTGCTGCTATGAACATAGGGGTGCATAAATCCTTTCTGATTGATGTTTGCAGTTTCTTGGGATATATTCCTAGAAGTGGGATCACTGGGTCAAATGGGAGTTCTATTTTTAGTTTTTTAAGGAAACTCCATACTGTTCTCCACAGTGGCTGCACCAGTCTGCATTCCCACCAGCAGTGCACGAAGGTTCCTTTTTCTCCACATCCTCGCCAGCACATGTCATTTGTTGACTTGTTGATAATGGCCATTCTGATAGGTGTGCGATGGTACCGCATTGTTGTTTTGATTTGCATCTCTCTAATGATTAGTGATTTAGAGCAGGTTTTCATATGTCTCTTGGCCTTCCTTCTGTCTTCTTTCAAAAAGTGTCTATTTAGATCAGTTGCCCATTTTTTGATTGGGTTGTTTATCTTCTTTTTGTTAAGCTGCATGAGTTCCCTGTAAATGTTGGAGATTAAACCCTTATTGTTGACATCATTGGCAAATATGTTCTCCCATGTAGTGGGTTTTCTTGTTGTTTTATTGATGGTTTCCTTTGCTGTGCAAAAGCTTTTTATTTTGATGTAGTCCCATTTGTTTATTTTCTCTTTAGCTTCCATTTCCCTAGGAGCAGTATCAGCGAAGAAGTTCTTCTGGCATATGTCAGAGATTTTTCTGCCTGTAGATTCCTCTAGTATTTTTATGGTTTCCTGTCTTATGTTTAAGTCCTTGATCCATTTTGAGTTTATTTTTGTGTATGGTGTAAGTTGGTGGTCTAGTTTCATTTTTTTGCATGTATCTGTCCAATTTTCCCAACACCATTTGTTGAAGAGACTGTCTTGACTCCATTGTATGTTCATGCCACCTTTGTCAAATATTAATTGAGCATAGTGATTTGGATCGATTTCTGGGTTCTCTATTCTATTCCATTGATCTGTATGTCTGTTCTTGTGCCAATACCAGGCTGTTTTGAGAACAGTGGCTTTGTAATATAGCTTGAAATCTGGTATGGAGATCCCACCTACTTTCTTCTTCTTTCTCAGGATTGCTGTGGCTATTCAGGGTCTTTTTTTATTCCAGATGAATTTTTGGAAAGTTCGTTCTATGTCTGTGAAGTATGCCGTTGGTATTTTAATGGGAAGTGCATTGAAATTATAGATTGCTTTGGGTAGTATGGACATTTTGATGATGTTGATTCTACCAATCCATGAACATGGTATGTTCTTCCATCTGTTTATGTCTTCCTCTATCTCTTTTTTCAGTGTTGTGTAGTTTTCCGCATATAGGTCTTTTGCCTCCTTAGTTAAGTTTATTCCTAGATATCTTAATTTTTTTGGTGTGATGGTAAATGGGATTGCTTTTTTAGTCTCTCTTTCTGTAAGTTCATTATTGGTGTATATAAATGCCATAGATTTCTTAGCATTTATTTTGTATCCTGCTACTCTGCCAAATTCATTTATTAAGTCTAGTAATTTTTTGATGGAATCTTTAGGGTTTTCTAAGTACAGTATCATGTCATCTGCAAATAAGGACAGTTTTACTTCTTCTTTTCCAATTTGGATGCCTTTAATTTCTTCTTCTTGTCTGATTGCAATGGCTAGTATTTCCAACACTATGTTGAACAGGAGTGGTGAGAGTGGGCATCCCTGTCTTGTTCCTGTTCTTAGGGGAAATGGTTTTAGTTTTTGCCCATTGAGTATGATGTTGGCTGTGGGTTTGTCATATATGGCTTTTATTATGTTGAGGTATGATCCTTCTATTCCCATCTTGCTGAGAGTTTTTATCAAGAAAGGGTGTTGGATTTTGTCAAATGCTTTTTCTGCATCAATTGATATGACTATATGGTTTTTATCTCTCAATTTGTTTATGTGATGTATGTCATTTATTTATTTGCGAATATTGTACCATCCTTGCATCCCAGGGATAAATCCTACTTGGTCATGGTGTATGAGCTTTCTGATGTATTGCTGGATTCGATTTGCTAGAATTTTGTTGAGGATTTTGGCATCTATGTTCATGAGGGATATTGGCCTGTAATTCTCTTTCATTGTGTTATCTTTATCTGGTTTTGGTATTAGGGTGATGCTGGCTTCATAGAAGGAGCTTGGAAGTGTTCCTACTTCTTGAATTTTCTGGAATAGTCTGAGGAGGATAGGTTTTAGCTCTTCCTTGAATGTTTTGTAAAACTCCCCTGTGAACCCGTCTGGCCCTGGACTTTTGTTTGCTGGAAGTTTTTTGATGACTGCTTCAATTTCTTCCATAGTTATCAACCTATTGAGATTTTTAGTCTCTTCCTGAGTAAGTTTTGGAAGGTTGTGTTTTTCTAGGAATGTATCCATTTCCTCCAGGTTGTCTAGTTTGTTGGAGTAGAGTTGTTCATAGTATTTTGTAACAATCCTTTGTATCTCAGCGGGGTCTGTTGTTATTTCACCTCTTTCATTTCTGATTTTGTTTATTTGGGTCCTCTCTCTTTGCTTCTTGGTGAGCCTGGCTAGAGGTTCATCAATATTGTTTATCCTTTCAAAGAACCAGCTCTTGGTTTTGTTGATCTTGTGTATTGTTTTTTTTGGTCTCTATGTCATTCATTTCTGCTCTGATCTTTATTATTTCCTTTCTTCTGCTCACTGTGGGCTTTTCTTGTTGCTCCCTTTCTAATTTTTTGAGTTGTTGAGTTAGATGATCTATTACCATTTTTTCTTGTTTTTTGAGGTAGGCCTGTAGAGCTATACATTTCCCTCTCAGGACTGCTTTCATTGTGTCCCATAGGATTTGCAATGTTGTGTTTTTATTGTCATTAGTCTCCAGGATGTTTTTAATTTCTTCTTTGATCTCATTGATAACCCAATCATTGTTTAGTAGCATGCTATTCAGTTTCCAAGTGTTTGAATTTTTTGGAATGTTTTTATTGTAGTTTATTTCTAATATTATGCCATTGTGGTCTGAGAAAATGCTTGATATGATTTCAATCTTTTTGAATTTGGGGAGACTTTGCTTGTTACCCAATATATGGTCTATTTTTGAGAATGTCCCATGTGCACTTGAGAAGAACGTATATTCCATGGCTTTGGGGTGAAATACTCTGAAGATGTCAATTAGGTCCATCTGATCTAATGTGTCATTTAGAATTGCTGTTTCTTTGCTGATTTTTTGACAAGAGGATTTATCCATTGGTGTCAGTGGTGTATTGAAGTCCCCTACTATGATTGTATTGATGTCGATCTCTCCCTTGATATCTTCCAGCAGATTTTTTATGTATTTGGGCGCTCCTGCTTTGGGTGCATATACGTTTACCAGAGTTATATCTTCTTGTTGGATTGCTCCCTTTAGTATTATGTAGTGGCCTTCCTTCTCTCTTATTAAAACCTTTACTTTGAGGTCTATTTTATCTGATATAAGTATCGCAACCCCAGCTTTGTTCTCATTTCCATTTGCCTGAAAAATGTTTTTCCATCCCTTCACTCTCAGTCTGTGTGAGTCTTTTGCTCTAAGGTGGGTCTCTTGTAGACAGCAAATATATGGGTCATGTTTTCTTATCCATTCAGCTACCCTATGTCTTTTGATTGGTGCATTTAATCCATTTACGTTTAATGTTATTATTGATAAGTACCTGTTTGTTGACATATTTTTCCTTAGTGTTTGTGTTTCTTCTTGCCTTTCTCTTCTTTTTACAGCAGCCCCTTTAGCATTTCTTGCATTGCTGGTTTGGTAGTGATGAACTCTCTTAGCCCTTTTTTTTCTGTGAAGCTTCTGATTCCACCTTCAATTTTGAATGATAGCCTTGCTGGGTATAGTATTCTTGGATTCAGTCCCTTGTTTTGCATCACTTTGTATATTTCATTCCATTCCCTTCTGGCCTGGTGTGTTTCTGTTGAGAAATCAGTTGATATTCTGATAGGAGATCCCTTGTAGGTAATTTTCTGTTTCTCTCTGGCAGCCTTTAAGATTCTTGCTTTGTCGTTGGTGTTCGTCAATTTAATTATGATGTGTCTTGGTGTCGGTCTTTTGGGGTTCAACTTGTTTGGGACTCTGTGTACTTCTTGGACTTGGATAGTTTTTTTTCTTGCCAATATCAGGAAAATTTTCTGTCATTATTTCTTCCAACAGGTTTTCTAGTCCTTGCTTCTCTTCCTCTCCTTCTTTTATCCCTATTATTCGAATATTGTTTCGTTTTTTGTCGTCCCAAAGCTCCCTTAGGCTCTCCTCTTGCTTTTTAAGTCTTCTTTCCAGTTGCTGCTGTGTTTGTGTGTTTTTTCCTACCTTGTCTTCTAATTCGCTGATGCGGTCCTCAGCCTCTTCTACTCTACTCTTTAATCCTTCCATTGTGTTCTTTATTGCAGCTATGTCGTTCTTCATCTCCTCTTGGTTTCTTTTCATGTTGGTGACATTTTCATTCAGCTCCTTATAGTTCTCATTGAGTTGTGTGTATTTGTCATCCATCCATTTAAACATCCTTATAACGAATATTCTGAATTCTTTCTCTGTTAAGCTGCTAGCCTCAAGTTCATTTAACTCCCTTTCTGGTGATTCCTCTTTTTCTTCCCTTTGGGAATTTCCTTTTTTTCTCCCCATGTTTTCCTGTAATGTTTTAATTGTAGATCCACTTGCTTTGCTACCCAGGTTCTTTTGGGGATGGTGCTACTGGTGTAATCTCTCAGTTCTCCTGGGCTTGGTAATCTAGTGTAGCTCCCTACTTGAGCTACTTGGGTTCTCTTGATGTAGGCCTGCAAGCTTGAGAGGCACATCTGTGGTGTCTAAAAGTCAGCAGCTATGGAGTGTCCCAGTTTTTGCTGTCTTGCACCCTTAGTTGAAATCGCGCGTGTCCAGTGGGAACTCACAGTGGCACCCAGGAACCGTCTGTTGGGAGTGCTCCCAGTGGCTCCCACTAGCACCCTGTGTGTAGGTAGGCTCAGGTTGCCTGCCTGTTGTAAATTTGCTTCTGTGGAGGTGTGTTTGCAGGGGCACAGCTCTGACGCACTTTGAGAGACTCTGGCACTGAAGTTAAACAGCTAGGTTGTATGTGGGAAGTTATTCAGGAGAAAGGAGTTCAGAGTTTCTGCTGTGGGGCAGTGCGTCCTTGGCTGTACAGAATCACACTCAGCAGGGGCTCAAAGCAACTCCTCAGAGGACCCTGTGGATATATGGGCTCAGGGCGCCTTCCCTTGCTGTGGCTGTGAGTTTGCCCGCTCTGGAGTGTGCGTGAACTGGTGGCGCACCTGCCAGCGTGCAGCTCTGACGCACTTTGAGAGACTCTGGCATTGAAGTTAAACAGCTAGGGTGTATGTGGGAAGTTATTCAGGAGAAAGGAGTTCAGAGTTTCTGCTGTGGGGCAGCGCATCCTTGGCCGTACAGAATCACACCCAGCAGGGGCTCAAAGCAGCTCCCCAGAGGACCCTGTGGATATATGGGCTCAGGGTGCCTTCCCTTGCTGTGGCTGTAAATTTGCCTGCCCTTGAGTGTGCGTGAACCGGTGGCGCGCCCACTGGCGCAAAGCTCTGATGCACCCTGGCCCTGAAGTTGCACCGCAGGGGTGTCCGTGGGCAGTAATTTAGGAAGAGGCAGTTCAGAGATTCTACTGCAGGGCCGCGCACCGTTGACTGTGCAGAATCACCCCCTCGGGGGCTCTCAGTGGTTCCCAAGCACTGTCTGGGTAGTGGAGTGCCTGGGTGCCTATGGGCTGGGGACTTGGCGAATCCTGAGTTCCGGCGCTGGGGAGGGGGAGGTTGTACTTACTGCTTTCAGCGGCGCACTTTTGGAGGTGGAGGTCTCAGGGTTCGCGCATCTGCAGCTGGGGTTGCAGGTCTTCTACCAGAGTGGCTGTAGTGACCAGGTTTGCTTCGGAGACCAGTCTGGGTGGTGGTAAGGTTAGGATTCTAGTCTCTAGCAGTTCCGTTCTTAAAGATGGCGGGGTCTCTGTGCCACTGGTGTCCTCCCCGGAGTGTTTGCAGCGGCCGCGGGGTTTTGCCAACCAAGACTGCCTGGATTGGATGCCCCCTGGAAGAACTGCAGGGTCTAACTGTCCCTATTTCACTCACACACACACCCACACACGTCCACACACACCTCTATCACTCCTTCACTCGATCACACACTCACCCTCCCTACCTTCCTGCTGGTCGCCATCTTCCTCTCTCCTAAAAATATATATTTTTATTGATTTCAGAGAAGAATGGAGAGGGAGAGAGAAATAGAAACATCAATGTAGAGAGAGATTCATTGATCAGCTATCCCCAGCCACCCAGGCATGTGCCCTGACCAGGGATAGAACCATGACCTCCTGGTTCATAGGTTGATGTTCAACCACTGAGCCATGCCGTTTGGGTGGATTTTTTAAACATTTAAACAAAACACAATTATCTGTGTGTATATGTGCATGTGTGTGTGAACCTACATATCTTGCATACTATAAGTTATAAAGTATTTTAAAATCTTAACAAGTGTTTGCTATTTTTAAAATAGTTTTCAATTATAGTTTACATTCAATATTAGAGTTTCTGCAATTTTTAAAGAGGCATACAAATCTATAGTCCTCATTAGCATATAAAGATTTTGAACAATATTTTCTACTCTAAAACAAAGTAAGCCAAATAAATTTAGTACAGTTTTATTGATTATATATCTACAGCCTCAATTTCTTATTTATAATATTTACTTTTTTCAGATATTGAGAGAAATGCCTGCTACTTTTAAAATTTTAGAATATACAGAAAAAGAAAAAAAATTCACTTCCAATTTTTATGCCTAATCTTAGACAAACCTTAGCTGCACAAGTTCCTATGATTTGACCTCTCAATATTCTGTTATGGGAAGCAATTCACATTTTATTAAACTTTCTTTGAAAATGTAAACATAATATTCCATTAAAATAAGTATAATTATTTTGATTATTCCACACTTAATATTTTGAAGGCTATCATGTATATTCTTTGTATATTAATTACATTTCTCTAACTTAACTTCTGAGCAGGAAGTTACTGTTCTGATGGGTATTGCCATTGAACAAAGGATTAGGTTGAATGGTGCATAAACTGACGCTTGTTATCACACACAAATCTTTAAAAACTTACTCAGTTCCCCTAACATATTTGTCATGAGAAAATATTTATGGAACCAAAGAAGGGCCTTAAGATCTGGGCTTCATACAGAGCAGGTAAACATAAGGAGCATACACAGGATATTCTCAGCTAATACTTGGGGGTATTGTTGAACAAATCATAGTTACATATGCACTGTTTATTGAGGCCCTAAAATGGACCAGACTTCTATGGAAGGCACTTCACATACATTTTTTAAAGAATTAGTCAAACTCTGTAAACTGAAAAAGCTAATGCCTTTCAGTTTTGGAAAGTTTGCAAAACCATGCTCTGACCTATGAGGTGTAGAAATTGAGGGGGACATAAAGGCTACTTGTCACCTTTCTCAAGAGTGGGATTCCTTATTACATGAAATACAGTATTATTAGACCAGTGGAGTTTTTATCCCCTCGGTTTAGTTGCATTACACTAATATCCCATAGAATGTCTCTTGTACTTTGAAAAAAGATGGTCTCTCTATCTTTGGTTTCAGAACTATTTGTCTGTTTTTCACCCTTTTTATGTCTTTAAAAGCATAATTGTTGCACGGTGGTAACTCTATAACAGGATCATCTAGGCAGATGATATTTTAATTTACATAATAAAATATGACTTTTAATTTTTGCCAGTTGTGCAGAAGCAGTTAGAATTGATGTGAATTAGCTATTCTTATCAGGGAAAGTATCTTAAAATGTACTCTACTTTGGCAAACATGTTGCTTCATTGTAAGAAGGTCAAATGCTATTAAAGTCAATGGTATTTTATTGATTGATTTGGTGTAGCTATGTAACAACATATGTTAAAAGAAGAAACACATATAAAAAACACTTCCAGATTTATTATTTTCTCAGAAACTGATACCAATTCTGATGGTTTTTCAATGGATTTTTAATCTTTAAAAATGGAAAATTTGTATACTTTAAGTATTTTATCTAACTCAGCATTATTACAGGGAAGGACATAACAGAAAATTGAATGAGCAATGTACTTACAGTGATCTAAAAGATGAGGAAAAGCCTCCCAGAACAAATATATTTGTTCCAATATTAAATCTCTTGTTATATGTGGTATATTTCTTTAGCAAAAAAAAAAAAAAAAAAAAAAAAGCTCCTAGCTTCTGAATAAATTCTGTTAAGGATCATTAACATGTTTAAACAGAGTGTTTTTATAAAGCACTTTTGTTTCCACTGGTGACAACTAAATATTCAGAAATTAGAAAATACATCATACTATTAGCTAATATAAATTCAAATAATATATAATTGTAAAATAAAAATCAATTCATGACGCTAAATCAGGCTTTTTCATGTGCTAAAAAATTATAGCTCTAGTCCTTTATATTGGGGTTTTACAAAATAAAACATAGACAATTTATATTTGCTTTCTCTGAGATGCCTATGACATCTGGGTTTGAAAACATCATATAGGAAAAATATTTTGTGAATTAGGTAAGTACTTTAACAGTAAATACAAGTAAAACTATGTATATGGAATTTTCAGAAGGAAGAGAAAAGGGGCAGCACACTTTTGGATCTTTGCAAATCGTCACATAAAATTATAAAAATCACCAAAATATTTGCAATTACATTATATTATTGGTGTTCACTTTACAGCCAAGAAAGCTGAGACACAAAGGAGATAAGTAACCTGCCTACACTTATAAAGGGGACAAGTTTATTAAAAGAGTGGGAATTTTAAGCTATAAATTTCTCTGACATACCTGTTTAAATGAATACCTAACTCTGTCTGCAATGAGATTTAGTTTTGCAAATGATTACACTGATTATTTTATCTTAGTTTTCCATGGAAGAAATGGGTGGTCTAAATGATTAGACTCAACAGACTTGAATCCTTGAAAATGTATGATGGCTTCACTTCATTTTGCATTTCATGAAAGTCAAGTAGCATTGCATGGAAAGTACCTGCCAATAAGGCAGATCCAAGCATTAATACATAGATATTTTCTGTACTTTAATTTCCCCTGAGCAAACAAATATCAACAGAATGGTCAATGCCTATGGCTCATAAAGAAAACAAGAGGATTAATTCTGTCTTGCCCTCTTTACTTAATTCTAAGAACACCTCTCCTCTCCATTTAAGCCAAGCATTTATTTTTCAGCTTTAGCTTAAATACCATTTCCACCACCCTGCTCACATATCCAAATGAAGATCCCTGCTTCATGCTTCGATAACTGACTAATTACTCTCTCCTCCAGATGAGATTGTGAACCATGATTTCCTTGTAGATGGAAGGAAAAATTGTGAGAGATTTTGAAATTTAATGAGTATCATGACCAGCTCCACCTTCTGAGTTATCTCTGCCTTTGTTTGTCAACAACTAGGCTGATTTACAGCTATAGAAATAGAAAATAACTTGTAGAATGCTAATGTAACACAAATTATATCCAGTACAATTTGATTATTATCCTGTGAATATTAGCCAGTTTTGTTATTCACTTATAAATTCATTTCAGAAATTATTTCCTTACTCTAAATGTGTGGAATTTAGAAATCTTTTTGACCTGTTATACTGTCCTACAAGTTTTCATATTAATTAATGAGTTAAAAAATAAAATTATTGATAATTTTATAACTTTATATATACATATATGTATATATATGCCACTATTTTACATACTGTGATTTTTTTAATCTTTAGAAAAGTGCTACATCTTATTCTTTGTACTACCCCATTTTCTTTTTTTTCCTTTTTTGATTAAGGTATTACATATGTGTCCTTATCCTCCTTTTGCCCCCCTACCTCCCCACTCATGCCCTCACTCACCTGGTGTTTGTATCCATTGGTTAGGCTTATATACAAGTCCTTTGGTTGATCTCTCCCCTTCCCCCCACCATCCCCTGCCTTCCCTCTGAGGTTTGATGGTCTGATCGATGCTTCTCTGTCTCTGGATCTGTTTTTGTTCATCAGTTTATGTTGTTCATTATATTCCACAAATGAGTGAGATCATGTGATATTTATCTTTCTCTGACTGGCTTATTTCACTTAGCATAATGCTCTTCAGTTCCATCCAGGCTGTTGCAAATGGTAAGAATTCTTTCTTTTTTTATAGCAATGTAGTATTCCATTCTATAGATGTATCACAGTTTTTTAATCCAATCATCTGCTGATGGGCACTTAGGCTGTTTCCAAATCTTAGCTATGGTAAATTGTGCTGCTATGAACATAGGGGTGCATATATCCTTTCTAATTGGTGTTTCTAGTTTCTTGGGATATATTCTTAGAAGTGGGATCACTGGGTGAAATGGGAGTTCCATTTTTAACTTTTTGAGGAAACTTCATACTGTTCACCACAGTGGCTGCACCAGTCTGCATTCCCACCAGCAGTGCATGAAGGTTCCTTTTTCTCCGCATCCTCGCCAGCACTTGTCATTTGTTGATTTGTTGATGATGGCTACTCGGACAGGTGTTAGATGGTACCTTCTTGTCGTTTTGATTTGCATCTCTCGGATGATTAGTGACTTTGAGCATGTTTTCATATGTCTCTTGGCCTTCCTTATGTCCTCTTTTGAAAAGATATATTTAGGTCCACTGTTCATTTTATGATTAGATTGTTTATCTTCCTTTGGTTAAGTTGTATGAGTTCTGTACTATCCCATTTTCAGAAATAAATCTGGCAAATATCTAGCACAGTAAAAGTATCATGTAGGTACTGAATAAATTATTTCCAGGTCATATCATCCTATACAACAAAAGCTTAATAAGCTAAGTTTCCAGTTGATGGGTCAGCCATTGTACCAATCAAAGCATAATACGCTAAGGATATGCTAAGGCTGCTTGACCGCTCAATATGACGTGAACTGACCACCAAGGGGCAGATGCTCCAACTGGTAGGTTAGCTTGTTGCTGGGTTCTGGCTTATTGGGACTGAGCAAGATGGGCTGGACACACTCTGGAGCCCTTCCGCTGTCCTTCCCCAGCTGGCCAACTTCCCACATCCCTCCCTGGCCCCGATTGTGCACCGGTGGGGTCCCTTGGCCTAGTCTGCACCCTCTCGCAATCCGGGACCCCTCAAGGGATGTCAGAAAGCTGGTTTCGGCCCGATCCTGCAGTCCAGGCCTCTAGCTGGGATATATATTGCTGCTGAACTGTGTTCCAGTTTATAGGACTTAAGTTTAAATAGAAATTTAGACCTGAGTCAAAATATACTCCAATAAAAAAAATACTCATATTCTTAATTAGTGAAAAGGTATCTCAGAGACTTGATTGGTTTTAGACTCTCTAACCAAGGCTAAATGAACTTTTGCAGATCTTGACTAAAAAAGAAGAACTAGGTATCTCAAGATGTTAGTTATGCTGAAGGTAACCAGAAATTTCTGACAAGTCAGACTTATGCCTGAAGAGAAACTGCAGTGATTTTGTTATTCCCCACCCCAATTCACTATCAACAGCATTAATGTTAGTTTCTTGACCTAGAGTCTCCAAAAACACATTATTTATTAATAAATAGAAAACAAAACTGTTACTCACTAATCTTTTTTGAGAGCTTGCATTTAATTCTCCAAGTTTTTATTTATTTAGTCTTCCCATACCTCACTTTCTTCTTCATGGATTTATTTTCTATTGTCTATTTATTCTTATCCTACTGCTCTCCCAAGACTTAACTTATTCTAGCTCCTCCCCCTCTTCTTTCAATAACTGTAAATAGTTCAATACTTCATGAACATATAGTTTCAGAATATCAGGATTTATTTAGTAAGCAAATATTTACTTTTATGTATTAAACTATATCCTCTACTAAAACAGTAAAGTAAAATGATAAAGCCTGTCCTCATATGATTTTAGTAAAAATAACAATATCAAATAAATACTTAGAACAATAGGATAAATGTTATTGGAGTTTAATATGGATATGCCTAGGAACACCTAACCTACTGGTAAGGGACATCAGATAGTAAGTAATATTAAAGTTGGAACAAACAATAAAAGCTAGAATAGGTTTGGTATGTGGAAAAGATAATTAGAAGTAGTTTTGAAATCATGTGAGAAGTTTATCAGAGTGAAACTTTTATCATACTGAAGCAAAATCTAGTGTATAATCATGGTATAATGGATTTCTTAGTCTTCTCCAAGTAGCTAATTGAGAATCTAGGCTTATTTCATCTTGAAAGCCCACAGTCTTTGTCCTATGGTCTCCATAGTCATCATGAAGGGGCATGGAGGATTTTAGGGCCACACCATGAAGTAGTATGCATCATTTCCTCCCAAACTCCATTAGCCAAAATTTAGTCCAATTGGGAAATGTCATGTAAATATATACCTAGAAGGGAAGAAAAATAATAGTTAGATGATACAGATCTCTATTTCTGCCACATCAGCTGTTTCCAATTCAAGTGTTCCATAAAAGAGAGTTTAAGAAGTACAGTAACACAAACACTGTTGGTACAGCAATTATCATCTGTTTGCATTCCCTTTTTTTCCATGACAGCCTCTGCTACAGAAGCTGAAGAAACCAAATACTCTACTGCAAGGCTCTCCTGAATTTAGGGATGACTGCATGATATAGTCATTGTCAATGGGATGACGGGGCATGTTCACTGGAAGGGCAAGACTTCTAGGAAAGATTCTGATTTATTATAAAAAGAAATAGATCTGTCGCCCTCGCCGATTTGGCTCAGTAGATAGAGAACCAACCCCTGGACTGAAGGGTCATGGGTTCAACTATGGTCAAGAGGATGTTCTTAGGTTGCATGTTCAATCCCTGTGGGTAGTGCTGGAGGCAACCAACTGATGTCTTTCTCACATCTATGTTTCTCTCTCTGTGTCTCTCCTCTTCCCCTTTACTCACACAACCAATGGAAAATATCCTCAGGTAAATATTAACAAACAAAACAAAAACAACAGATATGTCTATATGCATGTCTTTTTTCTTTTTTCTTGAATGAAGTCTAAAAGCCTCTGTTAGGGATGCCAAGAGAGTCATGTCAATCCAGGATCATGTCCAGATTGAGCCGTGGGAAAAACTGATAGTAGAACCAGATAACAGAGAAGAATGAGTCCCTAATCAGTCAATTTTTTTGCTACTTAAACATTTCTAAAAGGTATACACGGACAATCTTCAATTTTTATGTTTTAGTTGGAAAAAAGACTGGTTAACATAAATTTACTTTGCAATCAATATTCTTCAAATCTAAAAATTTTTATAGTAAACAATTCTGTATAGCCCAGCTGGTGTTGCTCAGTGGTTGAGCATCAACCTATGAACCAGGAGGTCATGGTTCTATTCCTGGTCAGGGCACATGCCTCAGTTGTGGGCTGATCCGCAAGATGTGGTGTACAGGAGTCAGCCAATCAGTGATTCTCTTATCATTGATGTTTCTATCTCTCTATTTTTCTCCCTTCCTCTGTCTGAAATCAATAAAAACATTATAAGTAAATAAATAAATAAGTAAATAAATCTATATATAAAAACATAAATCTATATTATCTAAAATATTTTACAAATACTCAAAACCTTGAGTCAAAAGAGTGTGCATAGTATTCTTTTAATGTTATTTTTATTTTATTTTTCTCAATTTGTTGAGTTGTAATTGACAAATAAAAATGTATATATTTAAGGTGTGGAATCTGATTTTTTGATATTCATATACAATGAGAAATGATTAGCACAATCAAGTTATTAATATACTAGAGGCCTGGTGCACAAAATTTGTGCATAGGTAGGGTCCCTAGGCCTGGCCAGCGATCAGGGCCAGCTGGGGCCTTCCTTTGTTTTGCGCTGCTCCCTGGTGGTCAGTGCATGTCAGCAGTCGAACCCCCAAGGGGACAATTTGCATATTAGCCTTTTATTATATAGGATCGATCACCTCACATAGTTACTACTTTTGTATGTACATATATTTTCTTTATACATTCAGCCTCCATGTCTTGTCTATTATAAATAACTAGAGGCCTGATGCATGAAATTCATGCAAGGGCTTGGCCCCGGCCCCTGCCCACTGCCACCGCCCCTCTGCCACCTCTGCCATGGCCCCTACCTGCTGTGGCTTTCTTAGGAAGGAAGGATGTCAGGAAGGACATCAGGAAGGATGTCCGGTCTAATTAGAGTATTATACTTTTATCATTATAGACTAGAGGCCCGGTGCACAAAATTTGTGCACGGAGGGGGGTTGTCCCTCAGCCCAGCCTGTACCCTCACCAATATGGGACCCCTCAAGGGATGTCCGACTGCCCTCTCACAATCCAGGACTGCTGGCTCACAACTGCTTGCCTACCTGCCTTCCTAATTGTCCCTAACCACTTCTGCCTGCCAGCCTGATCACCCCTAACCACTCTGCTGCCAGCCTGTTTGCCCCCAACTACCCTCCTCTGCTGGCCTGGTTACCCCTAACTGCCCTCTCCTGCAGGGTTGATCACCTCCAACTGCCCTCCCTTGCAGGCCTGGTCCTTCTCAACTGCCCTCCATTGCAGGCCGGGTGCCTCCCAACTGCCCTCTCCTGCTGGCCGTCTTGTGGTGGCCATCTTGTGTCCACATGGGGGCAGGATCTTTGACCACATGGGGGCAGCTATATTGTGTGTTGCAGTGATGATCAATCTGCATATTACTCTTTTATTAGATAGGATAGAGGCCTGGTACAGGGGTGGGGGTCAGCTGGTTTGCCCTGAAGGGCGTCCCGGATCAGGTGGGGGTTCCCTTGGGGTGTGGGGCGGCCTGAGTGAGGGGCCTGTGGTGGTTTGCAGGTGGACCACGCCCCCTGGCAACGCAAGCGGAGGCCCTGGTATCTGGAATTTATTTTCCTTCTACAATTGAAACTTTGTAGCCTGGAGCGGAGCCAAGCCTGGGGCTCCCTCCGAGGCTGGTAGCCATTTGTGTTGGGGTTATAATTGAAACTTTGTTGCCTTAAGCGGGTGGGCCCGGCCAGGGAGTGCGGAAAGCTTTGCTTCCCCTGTTGCTGGCGGCAACCCTGGCCTGCTCTTTCAAGCTCCATTCTGCCGCCATTTGTTTGAATTTGTTTACCTTCTATAATTGAAACTTTGTAGCTTGAGTGGAGACTTAGGCCTGGCAAGGGCAGGCGGAAAGCTTGGCTTCCTCTGTTACCTAGGAAACCTTGCTCCCTGTGGGTGTAGCCATCTTGGTTTGGGTTAATTTGCATACTCGCTCTGATTGGATGGTAGGCGTGGCTTGTGGGCGTGGCTTTTGGATGTGTCGGAGGTATGGTCAATTTGCATATTTGTCTATTATTAGATAGGCTACTGTGATGAACAAGAGGATTCAGATATCTTTTTTGAGATAGTGATTTTTTTTTTCTTTGAATAAACAACCCAAAGTGGAATTACTGGCTCATATGTTAAATTTTCAGTTTTTTGAGGAACATCCATACTTTTTTCCCTGGTGGCATTACCAATATACACCTGCACCAATAGAGCTCAAGGGTTTCTTTTTCTTGACATTCTTGCCAAAACTTTTTCTTTTCTTTTTAATAATAGCAATTCAAACAAGTGTGAGCATGTGGTTTTTATTTGCATTTCTCTGGTTAGTGATGTTGAGCAAATCTCATGTACTTGTTGGCCATTTTCATATTTTATTTGGAAATATTAATGTCTATTTAGTTTCTTTGCTTCTATTTGCATTGATTTTTTTTGAGTTGTATGTTTTTTAATATATTTTAGATATTAATCCCTTATCCTATGTATGATTTGAAAATATTCCTCACATTCCATAGGTTGCCTTTCCATATAGTTGATGGTTTCCTTTGCTGTGCAGAAGCCTTTAAATTTGATGTGGTCCCATTTTATTATTTTTGTTTTTATTGCCAATGCTTTTGGTGTCATATCCAAAAAATATTGCTAGTGTAATATCAAGGAACGTTTTCCCTATGACTTTTTTCTAGGAGTTTTATGGTTTCAGGTCTCACATTTCAGTGTTTAATCTAATAATGGTTCCTTTCAAAGGGAAGATGTTTCATGGTCAGAATAAAAAATAACTAAGAATGTGATCATATATTATATATTTTAAAAAGATACTATGAAGAATTTTTATTGTACATAAAATTATTTAGTTAAATATATTTAGTTACGGATTTTCTGACATGAGATTTTTTTATTCTGTATTTAAGTAAGCCTGATCTCTAGAAAATCCTGTAGGTAAACAAATGCTGTAAGATGAACCATACCAGAACACTGAAGATAATTTGCATTCATTGACTCCAGAGGTGCTGGACACAGGTTCATTTTTTAAATTGAGCACAATTCAAAATTATGGACTAGACAAATCAATAATTCTTTATACATGGCAGATGAAGTAATTATCTTGGTTAGCTAATTGCCTTTAAGGAAAATATCTTATTAAAGCCTTTAGAGGTACAAATGAAAAATATATATTTTTCCCACCTGTGAAACCAAAGTCTAAATATTTTATTTTGGATTTTCAATGACATATTTGTTCCTCAAATTAAATTTTCTCATTGTTAAAGTATATTTTTAACTTTCTAATGTAGAACACAGTTGAATTATGGAAAGGAAAAATAAAATCATTATACTTTGCAAGATATATGAGAATCCTCTCTAGATGATTATTCATACGTATTTGGAAGAGCCAGAGACACTGACTGTTTCTTTAAACTTTCTGAAAAAGTAAAATTTACATGAAGAGAGTGCATTATTTTACCTTTAACAGTTACTTAGGTGATATGCTGACATATTTACTCTTCAATACTTATCCAACTTGCATATATATATATCAAAGGTGAGTATTTATATCAAAAAAGTATTTCTTGAGGAAACTTTCACAAATGGTCTCCTACCCTAGTATTTAGATAATTAAAACTATTTCTACCACCCCTCCTTATGGTATCATATTACCAATTGAATTGTGAAAGTGTGTTTTGTTATTTCACAATTACAAACTAGAATGATGCCAAATGTAAATGTTTTAGAGACTATAACCTATAAATTTACTTCCCAAATTTCTCTTCTATATGGCCATGTTCAGGAAATGTCACACAAGTGGATGGACACAGGGAGTAGAATCTCAATAAATACCTTTACCAAATATACTAAGAGATAAACCATTTGATTTCAGAATCTTCTCAACAGATGTAAATGAAAAGCCTAGTAAGTTTTTCATTCTATTTATATTGCAAAGGCCATAACTTAATACAATCAATTTTTTTCTCTAGCCCAGTGCACTTCTTTTCCGTCTGATTGGCCTATGGCACCCACTGATTGACAAGTAGTCTGTAGTCAGTCCACCTTTAAAAAAGTCAGGTCTTATCACTTTATTTCTGTATATGTTTTCCTTTTATTGGTCTTTCATTTGAAGTGCCCTGGGAGTCTTGGATATCTTATCTCTCCTTTCCCTGGACTTGCTGCAATTCAGTTATAAAATACTCATTTTCTCTCGACATTTTTTTTAACTTCTCCCAAAATGAACTATATCAATGCTGTTATTTTTTTTTTCCTGGCACTTTTAGTGATGCAAAGTGATTCCTGAAGTAGAAACAGCCTGTTTTCTCTGTTTCCCTTAGAATTCCTTTTAGTCTTGATTATGTGATAAGCAAGTTTTGAGTGTGTCACTGATGCATAAATAGTTAATTTAGGAAACTTGGATGGAAACTTGGAAGGGGGCCCAAAGTTCAGAATATTAATATACTAGAGGGCCAGTGCACGAAAATCGTGTACAGGTAGGCTCCCTAGCGGCTGCCGGCTGGGGCCTCCCTTCTCTGGCTGCCAGCTGCTGGCTGGGGCCTTCCTTCATTCCGCACCACCCCCTGGTGGTCATTGCACATCATAGCAAGCAATCGAACTACTGGTCAGTTGAACTCCCAAGGGGACACTTTGCATATTTGGCTTTTATATATATAGATCTCTACCAGTTTGAGGATGGAAAAGCAGTGTGACCTTCAAATAGCCACACTATAATTTCAGTTGCTTCTAAGGATTTTTTTTCTCATTTTCTCACAATAGCAGGAGTTAGCCACAATATTCTTATAATTAACCTCCTTCCTGGTTTAGAAGGAATAAATATTTACAGGTAGGCAGAACCTTAGCCATCATCTGGGAATTTTTCAGTGTGAGTTCTGAAGTGTCCTTATTGAGAATATTATTGGATCTTCTCAAGAGATGAGGGAGAGACCAAAATTGAGAACTTAAAATCAGAAAGCTTATCACTTTTCTATGAGAGTAATTTCAACTTATCAAACATTGGAGCTCCACTTCCATTTTTATGAAGTATCAATTTTAGTGATTAGCACTTAGAAACTCTTATTTTATGTTTCTCAACTTATATTGTTCAAGCATGATGATAAATGTATTTCCCTAAGTCTAGTTTTATTTATAATGTAAGACATCAGAATCCATTTAATTAATTCCATATTTGTCTCAAAGTCATGAAAAGGCCCTACCCTTTTCCAAACTGTCTGTAGAGCTATACACAATAGAATTTAAAACACCAAACCTTCCGGTCTGTGGAGTCCCTGCACAGCCATCTCTGGTAATTGTTGAAGTCACATGGAGTTACTACCACACCGTGCCTCATTGGATAGAAACTGTGCTGATGTGTCAGTATCCCACAGCTGTTGGAGTGTGCAAAGAAAGCTGAGGTCTCTGAGCACTTATGCAGAAAGAAGCACAGTGTTCCCTTCCCAGGTGGGAAAGGAATCTCACTTTTCTAACTACGCTAATCCAGGACTCCGTAGGCAGTGCTTTGACTTTCAGAGATTTTAGTGAAAGAACTAAATCAATACTTTCTACCAATTCTCTCTCCTCAGATTTAATCACATTTGGTGAAGATTAAGGCTAGAAATTTTGTGAAATTAACACTTGGCTGTCCAATGACCCCAACTTCCTTCTTACCCATTAAACCCTGAGACATAGTTTTGGGGTTGTGTGTGCCTACATTCTATTTTTCCTGGTGATAAGATGTTTCCCAGGAGGTGTCATAGCTCCTCATACAAATAATTCACAGGTGGATGTGGTCCTCAGTGCTTTCAGTGGAACTCCTGTATACATGAATCCTATGGTAAGCAAAGCTAAGTTTCAAGCTGATACAAGAAATTGAGATCAAGACAAGTGAGAATGACTTCTCCAACATCAAAAAGCAAGTGACTGAACCAAAAAACACAATTTACTGATCCCCAGTTTACAGCAGCCCACTTCTCAGAAACTATTGGTCAGCACCTCCTTAAAACACATTCATCCAATATCATTTGACACCACATTTTATCAAGGTCACTTTGAAAATAAAATCAGTAAGAAATAGATATTAGAAGATTTAATTTCTATTTCCCCAATGTCCTTTTTCAGTTCCAAGATTCCATGCAGGATACCATGTTCATTTAGCTGTCATGACCCCTTAGGCTCCTCCTGGCCATGACAGTTTCTCAAACTTATTTTATTTTTGATGACATTGAGCGTTCTTGAGGAGTACTGGTCAGGTATATTGTAGGATGTCCCTCTAGTGAGACTTGTCCGATGTTTTTCTTCCATTATACTTGGGTTTTTAGAGAGGAAGATCACAGAGATTAAGTGTAATTTTCATATCATATCAAGGGTACATTGTATCAACATGACATGACTGTTGATGTTGACCTCAACCTCTCTCTCCCTGAAGTAATATTTGCTATTTTCCCCACTATGAAGATACTCTTTTCTCTCCATTTCTATGCTTTTCTCTTTTGAAATAAATATATATGCATAGCCTACTCTTTGTGAGTGGGAAGTTACCTTTCCTTTCATTTAGGATGGAGAATCTAAAGAAATTCTTCTGTATGGAAGATTGATTACTTCTCCCCCATTCTTAATTCACTAAATTATTTACTTATATCAGCATGGACTCGGATACTTATTTTACACTTTGCATTGGAATCCAATATTACTTTTTTTGTTCTCTAATTATTCCAGCTTTGGCCATTGGAAACTCTTTCTGTTAGCTCATGTGCTTTTTGATAAATCACAATAAATGTGTTTGTTTTCCTTTTAGCACTTCCTTACTTTTGGCATAGAAAGATTCTCCAGACTCATTTATGTATTTTCTCCCTAGTTATAGAATCAACCATTTCTCCAAGGAAATCTAATTTCTTTAATTGGAGAATATTATTCAAAACCAAGATATAGGTTGTACGTAGGTGTGTGCATTGTACTTGAGGTGTCATATTTTTTAGGTTCTCTTACCTCAAGGGGCAAATAAATATATGTTTGCATATTAACTCCTATCTATCTTCTATCTATCTATCTATCATCTAGTTATCAATGTAACCATCTATAATAAGATTAAGGTAAACATGAGTTCTTACTGAAAATAGTTACTTTTAAATTTCTCCTACGTCCAAATTTTTATTCCTTTCACCTTTCCTAATTTTATTCTATGTCTCTGAATCTTTTTCTTAAAATGAGGCTGGCTCATCTAACAGTATGCTGGAAACTCCCAAAGACCTACCACCAACATCTGCTAATTAAAGCCCTGAAGTAATTGAGACAACTCATTGAAGCCTGAGAGAGATGGGAGGACAGTCTAATGAGTAGCCTCAACATTTAAGACAAATCCAGAAGAGGAAGAACCAATAGTGAGTGTTGTGATTGAAGTCATCAGGGAAATTTTATAGCCAATTAATCTTAATTTACCCAACAATTTGCATTCTTTCAAGATATCATGCCTTTGAATATGCCATTTGCTCTGCTTAGAATTCCACACCAAACTATTAGATCTGATGAACAATTTTTTTTACTATGCTGTACTCCCTCTCCCACCACACCACTCCAGTGTAAATATAATTGTTCCAGTAAAGGTTTTCTCATTGTCTTTCCTCAAATAGGTATATGTACTATTAGTCCCCATCTTCATAGTACGTGACTTTCTTATAATAGTTATCTTATTATACTATAACTATGTAATCAAATGCTTTGTCTTATATTAAGTTGTAAATTTTCTAAAGGTGTTTACCTCCAAGTCTAATAGAGTGTCTGGCACATAGTAGACATTTCAAAACCTTTATTAATTGAATAATTAAATATTTAATGTGGAGAATATAGATTTATTTATAGGGATTAAAGGGCAAGTATATAGATGAACTTGAAAATGAAACTTGGAATGAGGTTATATTCATGTTGTTAACTATATACAGTCTCCAGTCCCAAATTATTTACTGCATCTACTTATCATTGGGTCTGAAATTCAGCATTAGAATTTCTTCCATTCAGTTCTGTATATTTTGTTCAAGGTAACATTTTTTAGCGTGAACATATTCACCAGGATAAACTTTCAACTGGTAATTAATGTATTGTCTATTTTAATACCTTTGTGTGTTTCAAATCATCATATTTCCTGATAGCTTTAATAATAACTACCTAGGAGGAAGAAGAAGTTATTTGGTTCTTAAGAACATTGATATTGACGTTAGACTGGTGAAAAATCAGTTTTGTCCTTCATAATTTGTGACTTGAATGAATTCTTACCCTTTTCATATCTAAATTTTCTCCTCTATAAAAGGTTTCTAGAATCTCTATCATTAAAATTTGTGAAGATTAAATAAGAAAAAACGAAGTTATCTCAGTGCCACATATATAGCAAGCATCAAATAAATTTCACCTACTATTATTATTTTCATATTGCCCAGGAATGGACATTTTGATAGAGTTTGGTATAGATGGATTATTTTGTTTTATAAGGGATTGCCTGTATTGGAAGATACCAAGTAGGATATCAAAGAGATTTTTAGAATTTTTCTGAAACCCAAGGCATCTATCTATTAGAGAACTGGAAGCAGATTAGAGAATTGGAAGCAGATTAAAGAAAAAGGAAAGATAAGATTGAATGTTAGCATGGGTTAGAGTATATTCATGATGGATATTTAAAATAAACATTTTGTCTGTTGCAATGTATTATGGAGGATTTTTCTGGCATGGAAAATCTGAAAGTTGATTAATGATTCATTCCTTCAACAAATATTTACTATCATCACACTATGTATGGCCCAGACACTAATCTAGGTCCTGAGGATACAGCGTAAATAGAGAAAGAAATGTCTATGATCACATTTTTTAATGTATAGACAGACAGCAGCATGGTAATTATCAGAGGGAAAGAGGGGTGGGTAGGGTAGTAGGAAAGGGTAAAGGGACCATAAATGGTAATGGAAGGACACTTGATTTGAGGTGGTGAACACAGAATACAATATACAGATTAAGTATTATAGAACTGTACCCTGAAACCTATATGCTTTTATTGACCAATGTCACCTCAATAAATTCAATAAACTTTTTTTTTAAATGCTCACATTTAAATGTTAGTGGAGGAAGTGGTATCTCCCTAGGCTATAAATAGAATTCCAACTACAAATGATTTCTCATGTTACACTGATTGGCAGTAGGTAATATTTTACTCTTCTGAAATATATCAAGATGACTTATAAAATGTGACCACACATTTATTATAAGGTTAACATGTTCCAGGGATAATTCTAACCCCTCTATTAGATCATTAAACTCTCACAACAAATTTATGATGCAGGTGTTATTATTATCTCAATTCTTCCAGCGAAGAAACTGAATCATGGAGAAGGTAATTAACTTTCCTGTTGTTACACATCTAATAAGTGATACAGTCAGTATTCACACCCGGAAAGTCAGACACCAGAGCTCTTAACCACCATCCGGTACAGTGAAGTTCTAGACAAATAAGAATGTCCTCTACCAGCCTGCTGCTGTCATCATTCTTCCTTAAAACTCCACAGAGATTCCACAACTGGCACTTTTCCAATACTCTTTCTCCCTGTGTAGTCATTCCCTTTCAAATCCATAGGACATGAGTCATACAGGAAAGAAATCTGAACCAAACTGGGCCAAGTTTTTACAGCTTGGATCTCACATGATTTTTTGAATTGAATACAAAAATCAATACACTATTTAGTCTGGGAGCTATATTATTCCTCTGTAAGTATTAAAATGAGATATTTATATTTGAATTATCCAAAATATTCCTTTAAATGTGGTCTTTTAATATGCCCATCCTAAGCCTAGTCTGCAAAGAATAACAAGTAGCATAGCCAAGGTAACATTAATAGGCCAGTGTAACAGCAGTTGGCAATTAAAATATCCTGTAAGAAAGAGGAAAAGAACAGAAAAAAGTGATTCAAGAAATTTCCAATAACTATAAAATAAAATTTGTTAAAAAACTTGAATTCTTGATTTCTCTAATGGATTGTCTATTTTTAAGCAAGGAAAGAGTGCTAATCTCAAGCCATTTACGTAGGAGCTAAAATCCTTATTTTTAAATATCTGTAGCCCTCATTCCTGTTATGTCACAAAATTTTGTGGGTTAATAAAATCACTGAGTTGCAAATTGCATGAGAGCATGTTTAATATGATAAGGATATTTTTAAAATCCAGTGAATATCATTAATTTGCTTAATGGAAGTAGTCAAATCACATGATTTAGACCAAAATGTTCAGCTTTGATTTGGTTATTTCCATTGATTTATTATCCACAGATATTATTTATGTTGTTTACACATAATCTTCAGCTGGGACTAAAAATCATGCCAATATATAAAAATTATAACGCTTGCTTCTTATTTGTTTGCCTTGTATAAAATGAATTTAATCAAATTTTGTCTTCTACAACTGTTTTTGTTTTATTTTACCAGGTTATCTCTCATCTCTCATAAGCCCATTTTAATCTACCTAGAACTTTATAAGCAAAGCATTTTTCTCTTCATCATTTTGGATACTTTAAATATCCTGTTAGAATTTGAGGTTCATTTATGGGCTATAGAATTGTGATAGTTTCAAGTTTCATCTAAATGCAGAGAAAAGACTTGAGAAGTTATAGCGCCATTTACAGGAATTAAATATAACAGAATTTCTTATTTAGTATTTTTATTGCTATTTCACATTTATACTTACTTTACAATTTTAAAATGTATTTTAAATATTTCTTGTACTAGTATTTCTTACAGTACTACAATTTATGAAGTACTGTCATTTTCAGTTTTAATCCGTTAAGTACAGGAAAATAAAAACTAACTTTTTTTTATTTCTTAAACTAAAATGGACAGTACCAGTACATCATAATTAAACACTGGAATAGAGCATCTCCACAGAAGAAGAATCAAATCCCATTTCCATTACTTACACACTGTGATCCAGAGAAAGGCACTGAACCCCTTTTAAATATTGGCCACTCATCTGTTAACGTGGGGTTAAATATATCTGCTTCACACTGTGGTTGTGAGGAGGCACAGTAATGCAAATAATAAATGGCTTGATGTACAGTAGGATGCTTTCTATGCACGTAAACTAGGTTATATGAAATTATTCTTTCCTTCTTCAAATAGTATCATCTTCATTTCTTAAAGAAATTGGTAATTAAATAAACATTTGTGTTTTAAATTATTTAATAAAACCACAGAAGAGAAACGCTTTTCCATATTCTTAGAACACCAAGACCTTGCAAGTTTGGGACTCAGATTTTTTAAAAAGATTTTATTGATTTTTTACAGAGAGGAAGGGAGTGTGATAGAGAGTTAGAAACAGCAATGAGAGAGAAACATCGATCAGCTGCCTCCTACACACCTACTACTGGGAATGTGCCCGCAACCAAGGTACATGCTCTTGTCTGGAATCGAACCTGGGACCTTTCAGGCCGACGCTCTCTCCACTGAGCCAAACCGGTTAGGGCAGGACTCAGATTTTAAAGGTCACTTTAGCATGCAGGTAAGTCAGGTTTCATCCCGCTGTGTTTGCCTATATATATATATATATATATATATATATATATATATATATATATATATATATATATATATATATACACCCTGGGGATCTCTGCCTCTGTAGATCTTAACTGGGAGAGGAATGTGATTCACTTGGTCCGTTTCAGTTTCAAGGTGTTTTATCACTTGTTGGAAACATTGAATTAGCTTAAAAGTTGTACATAGCCTTTGGAAGTTTGAAGAAGAGAAAGAGAAAAATCTGAAAATAGAAATTAAGGTTTTTGAAAAGAAATATCCCATGTCCTTGCAACAACTATGTGGAAGAGGGGCCAGGGTATTGATATCCAAATTCCAAGGGATCTCAGTCAATGAAAGGTATGATCTGGAAATAATACTAATACTTAGTGTGAAAAAATGAGGTTGAATTAACAACCAAAATGTATTTGTTTTGTAGAAGTAGTCTGATCTAAGAGGCAAAAGTAACAAAAAGTTGGCCAGAGTCAACATGATGAAATCAAAGTGAAAGGAGATAGCAATGACCATCATTATCATTGTTTTGTTTATTTAGGATTGTTTTATTTTCCTTGCTTTCCTGTGTAACTTCTAGAAATGAAAATACTAAATGAGAAATTTTATTTAAGACTAGGCATATGAAACAATCTTTATAGAATATAATAAAAATAGTAACAATAATAACAGCTAATATTTATTGATTGTTTCAAATGCCAATGTAATGTTTCATTGAATCAATATGCTATGCTCTGTCAATTTATTTATTTATCATTCAGGAAAACTGAGATTTGGAGAGGAGAATTAAATTATTTATGATTCCGCATAACTATCACACATTGTTCTGATTTACATTTACCTTGAGAATGTGAGTAGGTGAAATGGGTTTAAGATAAAGCTACAAAAGAATGTCATTAAAACAAGATTTTTAAAGAGTAAAGCTATTTGAAATTGAAAAGGCAACAGCTTGTCTTCCTCATGAGTTCATTTATTTCTTTTTTTGTTTTGTAATATATTTTTATTGATTTCAAGGAGGAAGGGAAAGGGAGAGAGAGATAGAAACATCAGTGATGAAAGAGAATCATTGATCAGCTGCCTTCTGCACACCCCCACTGGGGACCAAGCATGGAACCCAAGCATGTGCCCTGACCAGGAATTGAATTGTGACCTCCAGGTTACTAAGTAAACACTCAACCATTGAGCAACATTGGCTGGGCTTAACTGTCACTTTTTGAGGGTAGGTTTCTTAACATGGGCTTCAGGAATGTTGGCTCTGACTTTAAAGTTTATGAAAAATCATGTGTGTGTGTTTGAGTGTGAGAATGTGTCTAGGTATCTGTGTGGGTATTTGGATGTGCAGGTAAACGTGAATGTGCTTGGGTTCATTTTTTCAAGGGAGCGAAAACAAATGGTTTTGCTAATATTTAAAAACTTCCATGATAAAAAAAAGGAAGTTTATAAGCAAGCCATCAATACTAATAAAAGGGTAATATGCTAATTAGACTAGATAAACCAGACATCTTCCGGACGTCATTCCAGATGTCATTTCTGTCAAAGCCAGGCCTAGTCTGGGGGAAGCTGCCGGGGTGCCTGTGGCTGGCCAGAGGGAGGGAAGCCCAGGTCCTGGGTGCCTGTGGCTGGCCAGAGGGAGGGAAGTCTGGGTCCTGGTTGCCTGCGGCTTAGAGGAGGAGGGAAGCCTGGGTCCCGGGTGTAGAGGCCAAGGCAGAGGTGCTTAGGTGTAATCAGGTAGGCAGGCAATTGATTAGGGGCTATCAGGCAGACAGGCAAGCAGTTAGGGGTATCAGGCAGGCAGGCAGAGTGGTAAGGGGCTATCAGACAGGCAGACAGAGGTGGTTAGGGGCGATCAGGCAGGCAGGCGAGCAGTTAGGGGTGATCAAGCAGACAGGCAAGCAGTTAGGGGTGATCAGGCAGGCAGGCGAGTGGTTAGTGGCGATCAGGCAGGTAGGCAGAGTGGTTAGGGGCAATCAGGCAGGCAGGCGAGAGGTTAGGAGCCAGCGGTCCCAGATTATGAGAGGGATGTCCAACTGCCGGTTTAGGCCCGATCCCACAAGCCAACAGTCAGACATCCCCTGAGGGGTCCCAGATTGCAAGTGGGTGCAGACCTGGCTGAGGGACCTCCCCTCCCCCCATGTATGAATTTTGTGCACCGGGCCTCTAATTGGTTTATAGGGAGCAATGTTTTAGATGGTTACAATGTAAACAGGCATATAAAAATTTTAAGAGTTTATTTGAGCCAACATTAATTGGAATTGGGCAGGGCCAAACCAGAAGTAGTTAGAAATACCCCACCTAGGGAAAAGAGTTTTATAAAGAAAAAAAAAAATGTAAACAAAGAAAGGACATTATTTGATTGGCTGTAGCTTAAGTGTTTGCCTTATTTAGAAAAGCCTAGTTGGCTGTATGTGATTGGTTGTCCTTCCATTTTGATTTCTTAACCTTGAGGCATTTATGGGCTTAGATTTTGGTTTGCGTATGTGCTGCTAAGGTATTAGAACCCCCTCAGTCTAATTGTCCTTCTTGTTAATTTAACAAGAACGGTGGTTTGAATATAATTTTTTCACATTACAACAGCACCTAGAAAGATTGTAAAAATATTGGCTCCACCAATTTATTTTATGGTTTTAGGTGCAACTCATGCATTTGCCACCTTGGAAAAGCTCCCCAGATGATTCTTAATTAGGATAGAAACAACTTATTTAAATGAGATCAAATGGATCATTTCTCTATTGTGTTATAGCGATAACATACTCATCATTTCATTTCAATAAGGGAGGCTAACTTTAACTATAGTTTCAATTAATTTTTTCACCCCATACCTTTTCTGTTTTCAAGTATATTTAACTGTAGTTTTCAAGGGTGTTTTCATTTGTCTACAGATGTTGAGAAGCTCTTAGGATTAACTTTTCTTATTATTTTTGGACCATTGTTTTTAATATAAGTAAGTTTAGGAAATAGACACTTGCATTGTGATTTTAAAGAATAAATCCTTCAGGGAGAAAAATATAAGCTTTTTAAAGTAATTAACTTGACAACGCATTAAGTGATCAGGTTGACAAAGGAATAAGATTTTGCTCATTAATTCAGATTCTGATAAGAGATTGGCATCAGCGTTGTTCTCCAGGGTATAGAGCATTTTAGTAGAGAAAGCCATACTTAAAGTCAGTGTTAAAATCGATTACTATCTGAAAATCAATCATTAATATGATGCTGGTTCAGTTAAAGGTCCTTTCACACAAAATAAGAGGCAGAAAAAAAATAACTGTGTGTGTGCGTGTGTGTGTGTGTGTGTGTGTATGTGTGTGTGTGTGTGTGTGGTGTGAGTGTGATAGAGAGAGAAAGAGAAAGACAGAGAGATTTGTATACTTTACCTAAAATAAGTAACAATAACTACTTTGGACTTGTTTTAATACAGTGTCTTTGGCTATAATACCTCTCAATTTCTTCTAAGGCAGGTCTGTTTTGTTTCGTTTTGGTAACATTTTATGGTAACCAGTGAACAAGCTACTATTCATAATTGGAAATATCACAGATAAACTCATTGAAAAAGTGATGGATTATTAGACTCTTAACAAAAATTTGAAAAATAGTAACAATGTTTTAAAAACATCAAATGTTAAATTCTTTAAGCAACCAACCATTTGTGAAAGATGAACTGGTCCTTAAGGAACTTACTGATCAAGGTTCACATAGCTAATGTTCCATGACACAGGAAGAGCATCCAGGACTTTCTGACAGGAGAGATAATCCTCAACTCCTGTATCTTCTCTCTATTCTTATACATCATGTTTGTACCCCTTCCCGGGTCATCTCCCCTGAATTTGTGATGGTAAAGATGGGGGATTATCATTTCTCAAAGATAATGGTTTCACAGGGGCCTCAAACTGAGGGCTTGGGCCTGTGAACTGCATAGAGGAGCATTTTGTTGATGTGAAAGGCAATGATTCTAAAAGCAGGAGACCTAAGTTTTATATCCAAATGTGCTCTGAAGAGTCCTTGAGTGAAGAATTCATTTACCTTTGTTCACCAAAATATATTTTAACATGGACTATTTTTGTGCCCTCCCACCCCCAGAGAGCTAATTTTCTAATGTTATAACGAACATAAGTTGGGTAAATTTTGTTAGAGCTTTTACATGTGTCTCCAAACTTAGGAGACACATAAGGTATGTATGCTTCTTTTTTATTATATAATTTATCTGCACAGAAAGAGTCAGGTGAAGCAGCCCACTGAAGATAGATAGTATACTGCTGAATACAAATTCCCCATCATATGAAAGAAGTCTCTCTCTTCCCTTCTCTTCCCTTCTCTTCCCTTCTCTTCTCTTCTCTTCTCTTCTCTTCTCTTCTCTTCTCTTCTCTTCTCTTCTCTTCTCTTCCCTTCTCTTCCCTTCTCTTCCCTTCTCTTCCCTTCCCTTCCCTTCCCTTCCCTTCCCTTCACTTCCCTTCCCTCCCCTCCCCCCCCCCCCCCCTCTCCCCCCCCTCTTATATATCTCCACATCGATAATAAAAACATAACATGCTAATTAGACCAGATGTCCTTTCGGTCATCCTTTCAGATGACCTTCCGGATGAAACAGCTGCGAGGGCCGAGCCCCTTGCAGGAATTTTGTGCATTGTGCCTCTAGTATGTGTATATTTATGCATACATGTTTATGTATGAATATACACTGAGTGGCCAGATTATTATGATCTCTAAATGCATAATAATCTGGCCATTCAGTGTGTGTGTGTGTGTGTGTGTGTGTACATGTATATATATATATATACATACATATATATACTAGAGGCCCGGTGCACAAAATTCGTGCATGGGGGGGGGGTGTCCCTCAGCCTAGCCAGCACCCTCTCTAATATGGGACTCCTTGAGGGATGTCTGACTGCCCGTTTAGGCCCGATCCTAGGATCGGGCCTAAACGGGCAGTCAGACATCCCTCTCACAATCCAGGACTGCTGGCTCCCAACTGCTCGCCTGCCTTCCTGATTGCTCCTAACCACTTCTGCCTGCCAGCTTGGTCACCCCCTAACCACTCCCCTGACAGCCTGATTGATGCCTAACTTCTCCCTGCCAGCCTGTTTGTCCCTAATTGCCCTCCCCTGCAGGCCTGGGCCACCCCCAACTGCCCTTCCCTGCAGGCCCGGTCGCCCCCAACTGCCCTCCCTTTTAGGCCTGGTCCCTCCCAACTGCCCTCCCCTGCTGGCCATCTTATGGCAACCATCTTGTGTCCACATTGGGGCAGGATCTTTGACCACATAGGGGCAGCCATCTTATGTGTTGGAGTGATGGTCAATTTGCATATTACTCTTTTATTAGATAGGATAGAGGCCTGGTGCACAGGTGGGGGCCAGCTGGTTTGCCCTGAAGGGTGTCCCAGATCAGGGTGGGGGTTCTCTTGGGGCATGGGGAGGCCTGGGCGAGGGACCTGTGGTGGTTTGCAGGCCAGCCACACCTTACGGCGACCCAAGCAGATGCCCTGGTATCTGGGATTTATTTATCTTTTATAATTGAAACTTTGTAGCCTTGAGCGGAGCCAAGCCTCCTGCTTACTCCATGGCCACAGCCATTTTTGTTGGGATTTATTTATCTTCTGTAATTGAAACTTTGCAGCCTTGAGTGGAGGCCTGGGCCGACCAGGGTGTGCGGAAAGCTTGGCTTCCTCCATTGCTGGAGAAACCCAAGCCTCCTGCTCACTTTGAGGCCCCAGCCATCTTGGTTGGGTTAATTTGCATACTCACTCCTGATTGGCTGGTGGGCGTGGCTTGTGGGTCTAGCGGAGTGGTGGTTAATTTGTATATTACTCTTTTATTAGATAGGATTTTAGAGGCCTGGTGCATGAATTCGTGCATGGGTTGGGTCCAGCCAGCCTGGCCAGGGGGAGGGGACATGGGCAGTTGGCCAGCCTCCCTGCTGGTCGAACTCCTGGTTGAGGGGAAAATTTGCATATTAGCCTTTTATTATATAGGATATACACTGAGTAGCCAGATTATTATGTGCTCAGAGATCATAATAATCTGGCCACTCAGTGTATATTCATAGATACAGTACATTCCTCAGAGAGTCATTTGCCAACTAGTGATTTTCCAAGATACATAATGATCCCAGATATAAGAAAGTAGGAGGAATTTATCCTCACTTTTTTCCCCCACTAGGTTTTATTTAATATTCTAGATCTCTCTATATTTTCACTATGCTAATTATGATTCTAACCCTCTCACTTCCTTTATACCCCTGTAGAAAACCATTAAGTTTTTAAGAAAAAGCATGTTAAGTAGTATTCTTTATGAATAAATGAAAGTACTAAATTTTTACATAGACATAATAACACATAAGAATTAGCCAGAATGTTGTAAACTTATGTGTTGCATTTACAATATTCTCTGATGTCTAATCTAAGAATGGGAGTTTGTATCAGTATCCATAGAAAAATATTAGAACAGGTGAAACAAGACAAACCTGGGTGAGTTGGAGAACCAACTGAAAAAGCAGATATGTTCAAAAATGCATATTTGGATTTAAGTGTTTAAGTATTTACATAAAAAAACTCAACCTGAGTGTCCTTTGTTTTGTCTTTGGCAGTACCTAGGCTCCCACCTCTGGCACCAGTGTCTTTGTGTTTAAATCAGGCTTGTGTACGCACCTCACATTGTCATCACAATGAGCATAGTTATGACTTTTAGCTACCTCAGATGAAACTCATACAAGTCGTCTCAGTAGTAACCAGAACACGGGATGGTTTTCTTTGAGATGTGCAAGAACCATGATTTAAAGGGGGCAAACTAACACATGCATTTATTTAGTGTAAAACTGGCCATCTCTTTTTCATATTCCTTACATGTCAGTTATTTTTTTAAAAATGTAAGTCTTTTTTGGTAATATATTTGTCTATTTTTAATGGAATGTTAGTTTTCTTGAACATACTAATAACAATTTTAGTCAGTTGTATCTCATTATTTTATCTTATATTCTCTAAATTTGCATACCAAAATTCTCATTATTTTGGGGTAATTTTAAATGTCTTCCAAGGAATTTTTCCTCTTGTGTCAATGTTTTTTAGTGGTACTGAATCTAGACGCAATTTAGGTTCTAGTAAAAGTATATATTTCTTTTGTTTTAAGAACATGTATATGAATATATATACATATATATTTGTGTGTATATAATATACATATATGTTGCACATATAGATGTGTTGTGTGTATAATATCCTATCTAATAAAAGAGTAATATGCAAATTGACCATCATTCCAACACACAAGATTGCCGCCCCCATGTGGTCAAAGAAGGCTGCCCCCATGTGGACACAAGATGGCCACCACAAGATGGCCAGCAGGGGAGGACAGTTGGGATGGACTAGGCCTGCAAGGGAGGGCAGTTGGGGGAGACCAGGCCTGCAGGGGAGGGCAGTTAGGGGGAAACAGGCCATCAGGAGAGGACAATTTGGGGGGACAAGGCCAGAAGGAGAGGGCAGTTAGGGGCAACCAGGCCTGCAAGGAAGGGCAGTTGCAGAGTACCAGGCCTGCAGGGGAGGGCAGTTAGGGGCAATCAGGCTGGCAGGGGAGCAGTTAGGTGTCAATCAGGCTGGCAGGGGAGTGTTAGGGGGTGATCAGGCTGGCAGGCAGAAGCGGTTAGGGGCAATCAAGCAGGCAAGTGGTTGAGAGCCAGCAGTCCTGGATTGTGAGAGGGATCCCAGATTGGAGAGAGTGTAGGCTGGGCTGAGGGACATACACCCCCATGCACGAATTTTGTGCACTGGGTTTCTAGTGTACTTATAAATAGGTAAACTTTTATGTTTTGACAATAATTTGGTACTGATTAAAGCATGGTATAAGTGGGTAACTTTATATATTGTAAGTGTCTATGAATAACAAAGAATTTCTTCCCTTATAAAATATAGATATCTCTGGGGGAACATTGATAATAATGAAGTCTGTTTTCATTTTAATATGCCATGATAAATATAATGATTAAATAAAAATTAATGTTAGCTTTACCAGATTTCCATGATTAAACAAAAGTAATCAAGAATGGTTAGCATCTATAAGGACAGATATTTGTGGCATCAAGTCTTTTTTTTTTTTTAAATATATTTTATTGATTTTTTTACAGAGAGGAAGAGAGAGGGATAGAGAGTTAGAAACATCGATGAGAGAGAAATATCGATTGGCTGCCTCCTGCACACCCCCTACCGGGTATGTGCCCGCAACAAAGGTACATGCCCTTGACCAGAATCGAACCGGGGACCCTTGAGTCCGCAGGCCGACGCTCTATCCACTGAGCCAAACCGGTTTTGGCAGCATCAAGTCTTATAACAAGTAGTATTGATCCCATAGATGATTCCTGCTGATGCTATTTCATCAATTTAATGCTGGCATATTGTGCCACTTCTCATTAATTCATGGGCCCAAAGGCATTTTGATTCATATTCCTACTTTTTGCCTAGACACACTGTGATAAAAGCTGTCTGATTTTAAAATGTAAATTAGTGAAGAATTAATCAGTTTGGTGAAGGTGTTAAACAATACTCTACTGTCATGGCAATTTCAAGATTTATTCAGCAAGTAGTTTTAAGTTTACTTCTGATGCCAGATTTGGGTGGTGCCATAAGTAATTCAATTTTTAATAGGAAGTCAAATGTGTAATTTAATGTTTTGACAATAAGTCTTGTATCTCAATCTACAGCCTAAAATCTTATTATAAAACTTTATGTACATTTTTGGCCAGCCAAATAACTTGAGTTCCTCCAACACATTCTTTCCTTTCCCCTGGCTTCTATCTATGTATATATGGTAAGCCTGATAGTTTTACCTTGGAGATTTCCATTTTGGGAGATATTTTAAAAGCTTAGCTACTCACTGCAAAGTGAATTTTAGCCATAAACAGCAAACAGCTTGATGCTATTTCTTGGCATACCTTTCTCTATAAAATGTCAAACCACTAAAATGTTCAGAAATGTAGGACACCGAAACGTTTTAAGTAGTGTCATTCTCACCACTTGGCAAATAATTGGGAGCTGTTTCACATGACAGAACTGTCAGAATGGGATTATGATCATAAAGGAAACTTCCAAGCTCAAAACTCATATAGTTGTCGATTTTAGGTGATGGCTACCAGATTTGAAAACACTCCACCAAAGCATAAATATACACTGAGTGCCCAGATTATTATGATCTCTGAACTGCATATATTAGAGGCCCAGTGCATGAATTCGTGCATGGGTGGGGTCCAGCCAGTCTGGCCAGGGGAAGGGGACATGGGCGGTTGGCCGGCCTGCCTGTTGGTCAAACTCCTGGTCAAGGGGACAATTTGCATATTAGTGGCCAGATTATTATGAGTTCAGAGATCATAATAATCTGGCCATTCAGTGTAATTCAACAATTGTTTTTATATTCTTAATATCAAATCTGATTATCAAATTTTCACCCCAAAGATACTTAGATTATATGTTATTAGACTTAAATTAAAATTAGGCCACTATATCTCTCTAAACTTTTCTTGGTACCAGTGATTCCCTAGAATGTAAGAATCAGTGATGATATGCAAGCTTATAATAGTTGTTCTCACAGCTATTATCTTGACTCTTTTGGGGTTACATCAGGTCAGCAGTGGCATGTTCTTTGTTTCTCTTATTTTGGATACAATATTTGCTTTAAGTTATGGCATTTCATAGGCTCATCTCAAAATAATAAAAGCTTACAAACATAGAGAGTTAAAGACCACAACTCAGTTAACTATAATCTTAAAGGATAGGGGCCCACTACTAATAATTGAAGTATGTTACCATTCACCACCTTTCCAAGTTATAAATTATTTGTTTATGTAAAATGCGTACTTATCACATAGAAGCACAGGAATGTTATAATGGGTGATAAGGTTCCTCCAAACAATCCAGTAAAGCCCATTTAATCCTCAGTGAGACTCAATTATGGAACCACAACTAACCTATTCCTGGTATCTATTACTTTGACCTATTTCTGGTCCTGTAATAAAGACAGATAAGGCCAAGACAGGGGGATGTGAAGGTGGGCGGAGGTGGACAAAGTAGGAGGGGAAGGGGACCACCTACACTAATGTCAACATTCAAAATTTTAATGAAAATTTATTTTCTGTAATTTTCTCTGTCACTTTCCTATGTTTTATTTCTCTATTTCTCTTCAATTTTACTACTACTTTTTCACCGCTCTCTTTACTAATTGTCTTTTCAAATTATTTGCCTTAATGTAATTAAAACTTCCATAATTCAACTAATTATCAATTCATAGAAATTCTCATGATACCTATTAATATTAAGTTTACCCACATTAAGTGGTAATGATACATGTTCTCCATGTCATACAATTGAATTTTCATTTTGAAAACCCATAATGTTTGTAGCAAGGGAAACAAACATTCAGGTATTGTAGAAAGATATTTGGGCCAAGACCCGAAAAGATGAGATAGGCCTTGTTTGGAATTTACACTTCAGAATAAGCTTCCATATATATTCTTTCTGCTTTTCATATTACTATTTTTTTCTTTCTCTATTTCAGAATCTACAAATTCTTTAAGAATTATCATTGTTTTCATAACAGGCCTAATAGGGAAATTCCCTGGAGAATGACCAAGTACAGCTCCTTCCAGATTCAGATTATAATTTGTGAGCTGCTAATCAGTCAGAAACATTAGCCTTTAGATCTCTGTGGATAAAGAAAAGGGCACATGCACTCTCTAGGTCCTTGCTTTTATTATTGCTGTTTAGGCTAAAAACTAAATTAGACCCTGAACTCTGTGATTATGGTTCCTAGAGTTATTCCAATTTACTCTATTATTTCAATTTATTAGTTATTCCAGTGTAATCTGTTTTATCTCAGTCTGCTATTTTGCTCTATTCTCATTTTTTTCTTCTTGCCTGTGAATAAAGAGGGTCTCTCTACAATCCATCTTTATTTACCTTTCAGTCCTCACTTTTTACCCCAGTCAGGTGTCTATGCTTGCCCTTTCTCAGGGTGCATTAAGCCTTGAGCTGGACACATCAGATATCTCTTTCTCAGACAAAATATGTGGCTCTAATCTAAAGGTTCCCTTGATCCCATTTAAGACCAACATCTCTCTGACCTCAGGGTTGTTGCTGGCCTTGTCTCTTGCTTGAATCAACAGACATTGTGTATTTCAAAACACCTAACATTTATTTTTTTATTTATCTTTTTAATTTTTTTAGCACCTGCGTAATATGTGCCTTCTAATTACTTGTTCAGTTGTGACTTGCTTCTTGGAATCAGTATGTTGCTTTTGTTGTTGTTATTGTTAATCCTCACCCAAGGATATTTTTCCATTGATTTTTTTTTTAGAGAGAGTAGAAGGGACGAGGAGAGAGAGAAATGCCAACGTGAGAGAGACACATTGATTGGATGCCCAACTCATGCACCCCAACCTGGGCCTGAGATTGAACCTGCAACGGAGGTATGTGCCCTTGACCGGAATCTAACACTACTGGATAAAAACCAATATAAAATAAGTATAGAATGCACATAGTATACGTGTTATAGTTTTCTTTTTCTGTGGTTGTTGTTGTTTTGGTTATTCTAGGATGTTGACTTTCCCCATATCTATTAGAATCAGCTTCTCAAATTCTAAAATGGGCTTACTAGCCTACTCTTAGAGAATACAGGCTATATCACAAAATATGTCTATTTTTGCTTACAATGCCAATGTCAGATTCTAGGAAAGACAACCATATATGATAGGCATATAATAAATGTTTGTGTGGTTTATAAATTAATGAAGAAATGACTTTTGCTTCATAGCTATAGCTTAATGACTATAGCTTAATATAAAAGCAATAAAGTTAGAATCATAACTGAGGGATTTTAGTACAAGAGTTGTTCGTATAAATATTTTAGAGAATTTGAAAAACATCATTTAATGTTTTTTCCTAATGCATAAATAAGCATCTTTAATCATATCTTCTATAAGGTCTCCTATTCACAGGTTACAGGTGTACATTTAATGGAGACTCCTCCATGACAACTTAGCACTTTTCTAATATTTTATTTTATTTCTACAAAAGCAAATTTCACACTACATTGTCATGTTTTCTGTATATATTAGCACAATGAAGGCATGATCGGTATCTTATTTTCATCGTTATATTCTGATTGCCAGGCACAGAGTTTGCCTCAAGCACATTTCATAATGGATTCATGATTGAATAGCCAAGCAGATTTTTGGTGATTTTTCTTTCAAGTGCTACATCAGGTAGTGCTGATAAAACTACTCAAGATGATGAATATGGCATTCTTGGCAGTTATATTTTCTGTGACCATATAGATTAGACACAAATACTACTCCAGAGACTTGCAGCTTTGCATAGTTACTATATCAAGACTGTCAACTTTCCAAAAGACATACTGACCTTTCTTAATCAGTGCATCATTTGGAATTCGTGGCAATGGAGTTTCTTGACAACTTTGAGCTTGAAAACCACAGTCTACATGAAAAGATTCCCTTGCGCTGTGAGGCCATGATTTCCGTCTTCTTCATGCTTGTCATTAGTAGTTCTTTGCTGACCCTGCATGTCTTCTTTAACATGTAAGAATGCCATCATTAGCAGTTTTTGGATTACTGTTGTAAGGATTTATGATGATCTTCATAGCCTGTTGAGTTAGAAAAAAAAAATTTCCAGAGAACCAGAGCACATTATGATACCAGCTTCCACTTTTAGCATATGTCCCAGGGTAAATTTAATGTGGTGATTGATGGCTGCTTTAAAATTGACATTCCTCCCACTTAAGAAGTATGCCTCTTTTAATTAAACATATTCTGTCTACTCAATGAGAAAAGAAAATCATATTCAGAAAAAAATAAAAACAAAAGAAAATTGACATAAATATCTGTAGGTAATTGTCTCTTCATAGATTTAATTAGACTATCAGGGTAACTTTATGTGCTGAAGGTGATTTAATTGGGTGATGACTATCTATAATTAAAGTTCATTACTTCAAGAGTTAAAATTCTTTTTTTTTTTTAAATATATTTTATTGATTTTTTACAGAGAGGAAGGGAGAGGGACAGAGAGCCAGAAACATCGATGAGAGAGAAACATCGACCAGCTGCCTCCTGCACACCCCCTACCAGGGATGTGCCCGCAACCAATGTACATGCCCTTGACTGGAATCGAACCTGGGACCTTCAGTCCGCAGACTGACGCTCTATCCACTGAGCCAAACTGGCTTCGGCAAGAGAGTTAAAATTTTGAAGCATGCAAACAAATCAGTTATTATCTTTCCTAGCTAACTATGTGCTATTAAAATATTTCAGCCATTTTGATAGCTGATTCAAAAAATTATAAATACACTTCAGCCACTTTATGCTTACATAGAACTTTTGTTGGCAAAAGTCATAATGGATAGTTACAAATGAGAAAGTCATTATAGTACCTGAGAAAATCATTATATTACCTGGGAACTAATTTCTAGGGAATTTTGGTTGGTTGTTGTTTTTGTCATATTTATAGACTTATGTGCCAAAATGTCTCAGATATAAGTGGAAATGATAAGGTTATTATACTAATATAAAATATTATTTTGAGAACAAAAGAGTCATATTAAATACTTAGAGATAAGGAGGTATAAAAACAAATACAGTAGCCTACCTGGCTTTCTGCTTTTATGCATGATTTCTTACCGGCTAATCTCCATTTAGCAGGGTTTTAAAATGTAAATCAGGTTATATTACTCACTTGCTCAAAATCTTTCAGTAGATTCTCAACTTGGAATAAAATCCAAGATCCTCTGTAAGGCCAAATAGGCCACATGACATTGCCTCTTATCACTTCAATTTTGTCACTCCACCTCCGTCCTAGCTCATCATCTACTTCAGCCACTCTGCTGTTCTTGACCAAGGCAAACATGCTCCCTTGCAGACACCTATAGCTGCACTTTTCATCCATGCATTCATTAGGCTTTCTTGAACTTCATCCAGGTCCCAGGGAAATTTCTCTTGCACCTGTATCAAAGTATCCTTCTAGCCATTATGTCTCTTTACTCTCCATTCTTTTTCTGTGTAACCTTTATCATAATCTATTTTATACTTACTAATTCCCTGTCTTCTAATAAAATAAACAAAGTGAAGGCAAATACTTCACTGCTTCATTGTACCCATCATTTTCTCATTTTTAATTTGCCACCTTGATTTTTAGAGCTCATTTTCCAGTATATTGCTAACAGGAAGGCTTAAGAAGTAATTATTTGATGGCTTTCATGTTGTAAAATGTCTTGAATCTATCACCCACCCATCATTGGAATAACAATGAAGGCACTGTTTTATTACACCCAGTGTGTTTGAGGGAAAGATTTCAATGTGCATGAAATGGTAAGGAGAGCAGAGGGAATTTGAGTAAAGTACTAATAGCAGCTACTACACCACTTCTCTATACAACCTTTTGTTCCTAAACATCATCATACCTAATAAAATGGTAATATGCAAATTACCATCACTCCACTACGCCCATGATTGGGCCAGCTGGAGGCACGGGGCGGGACTCAGGGTGGCCAATTGGCTGGCGGTAGGAGCGGGGACTCGCAAATCCCCGACCCCTGCTCTTCCCGCCAGCTTAAACAGCCGCGCTGCGGAAGACGCTGGTGGCGGAACTCGGGGTGGCGGATTGCGTGGCTGTTGGCACCAGTTTTCCGCCAGCAGCAGTTTTCCTCTGGCCACCCACCCGATCGGAGCGCCTCCCGATCGGAGTTCCTCTCGGGTGGCCGATCGTGCTGGCGGGAGGCGCTCTGATGATGGTGCCGGCAGCCAGGTGAAGGAAAAGTCTATTGCACGAAACTTCGTGCAATGGGCTCCTAGTTTGTTAAAATTGTTGCTGGGTTTTGTGTGTTTTTTGTTTTTTTTCTGTCAGTAATTTTGACTCATTGCATTTATTTTGCTTTATTTTTACCCATGATGTCAATCTGACATATTTACTAAAATTTGGTAGGATAGTCCTAAGGCTCTTTTATTAATATTCTCTACATTTTGAGGGAAAGAAAATATTATGCAATGTAAATAAACATATAGTATAGATATATTTAGAGAAAATAAAAATATTTGTTGGTTATTAAATACACATATCATGTTAATCAAAATATTCAGTTATATATATTTTTTTTTGTCTTAGGTCAGTCAAGTTGCTCAAAAGTAATATAGGGAAAAACCAAAAAATGTGAAGGGCAAAAGATGGCAGAATAACTTGAATTAACACACTTGGATAAATTATCAAATAATGTGTTTCAAAGATTTATGAAACTTAATATAAAATTCTTTTAATGAAATTGCAGTTACCGTTTAATAAAAAAGTATATTTTTTATATGTAATTGGAATTATAAATGTCATCATTTATTAATTAAGACCATTGATATTGAGAGAGTTGAGGATGTTCTTATTTCATTAAAAATACCCTTATTGTTTCTGTCTAGTTTTCTGAATATTTGTTGAAAAAAATGAAAAAAAAATTTCAAGTGATGCACACATTTATTCCCATTCAATGTAATAAATTGCAAATTTATTTCTCTCAGAAAGTAGCAACTTCTATAAGCAGCTTCATACCCATTCTCCCCATGCCCAAGTATTTAATGATTAGGGCTGGAAGGTAAATGCCTATGGTTTTAAAGTGAGCAAGTGAAAGTGGGCCTATTTTCCCCAATTGCCAGTTGCTAGCCATTCACAGAGTAAATTTATTAAAATATCTATAAATATAATTATAGGTAGAGGTATATATATGTCCAATTTGAAGTTCTACATCTCAGGGGGGTCCAATCATAAAACTTGATAAGCATATTTTCCAAGTAAGAAGATATATAAAGGAAATGGAGTTAGTAGTTAGGTGTCCCTTGGAAGCAATGGCCAGAAGTAAGCTTCCAGTGTGGTCCCCTGGAGTTTAAGTTTGAAGTGAAAGAATACGAAACAATTGGACATATATGAGATAGGACAACTGGTGAATAAATTTTTAAATCTTCACAATGTTTGGAAGAGAGGCTACTCTAAGAATAAGGAAGACAACATTGAATTAGTAGAATTAGAAATGCATTAAGTTTTGCTTTTCAAAGATTTTATGAGTCTAGAATGGCTTTGCCTTAATAACCTCTGTGTAGTTGTATGAGGTTGTAATTCTTCTAGCACTGCCATGGGCTTTTTGCCATAAAAGTCTCAAAATCTGTCAAGGTATCCAGTTTAGTATTTGGGGTAGTTTCTGATATGAATATGATGGCAAGAGCAAGAAGCTCCATTTTGTAAGGAGGATCTCTTAGAAAAATATATTTGGCAGCTCAACACCCTAATCCCGTGGTCGGCAAACTGCAGCTCGCGAGCCACATGCGGCTCTTTGGCCTCTTGAGTGTGACTCTTCCACAAAATACCACGGCCTGCACGAGTCTATTTTGAAGAAGTGGCGTTAGAAGAAGTTTAAGTTTAAAAAATTTGGCTCTCAAAAGAAATTTCAATCGTTGTACTGTTGATATTTGGCTCTGTTGACTAATGAGTTTGCTGACCACTGCCCTAATCAAACCAAGTAGCTAAGAAAGTCTATTCTTGCCAGTTGTCAAGAATAAATTAGGGAGTGAACACCATTCTAAGTGTGTTATTTGATGAATCACTTGTAGAAATATTCTTTGGAATTCTAAGTCTTAGCAAAGTCCTTAATCCATGTTGAAAATACAAATAACAATAAAAGGGTTCCAGTATTTTACCCTAGAAATAAAATATTTGAGGATTCTTTTTATACATATATTCAAATTTTATTGTTTTTTTGCTATCATATTTTTTATGATTTATAGCAATTATTTCCTGACAGCATTATAATCAGAGGTGGTGATACTTAACTCAGTTTGTAGTGTACTTTTTATAGCCTGCAAGGCGTACCTAAGCATTCATTGTGAAAGATGAGCAGAGAGAGGATCAACCTGGCAAAAGACTGAAAAAACACACGTACATAAATATATTTTTATCTTAGCTTAAATGGAATAAGGCACACTTGCAAAGAATAAATTGTCATTCATCCCTTGACACAAAGAATCTAAATGAATATGTTTCCTTCTTTTCTAAGATAAAACACTAGTTTGAGTTACCTAATCCTTTAATCCAGATTTAAACCCTTTAATCCTGCCAAGTATAGCCCCAAATGGGAGTTAAGGAAGGTATTTCAAATGCATTCATAATTGTACCAATAAAAACATACTCTTTTTTCCAGTCGGATCCTGTCCTCAAATGCTTCTTAGCGCTTCGTCTGTTTTAGATAAACAAACAAACAAACAAACAAACATAAGAAACAAGCAAGCAGCTTCAGAGTCAGCAGATAGCAACTGAAAGAACTGAGAGTAATATTTTTTGTCACAATATTGAATGTATAACCCAAAGTAGTGTGGTTTTATACTTTTTATTTACAGATTTGTTTAGAACTTCCACAGTATGTGTTGTTGGGAAAAATTGTTTATTACAGCTATTGATAATAATAATATAATAATAATAATAATTAAGATTAAGAAATGGGGTTGTAACATTTGAATGGTGCCAAGAACATACTGATTAGAAAATATCTTACTGGACAATAGAATTAACTCCAAACATATAACTAGTCTGAAAAGTGCATCATAACTTCTTTGAATTTTATGATTCATATTATTATAACTTTTGGTTTTATCTTTTACAAATAGGTATCATAAGTACACAGTTTTCTGCTTTATCGAGGGAGTATGTTTTTTGTATGTGAGTAGAGGAAAATGAATTATTAAATGGTGATTACCTAGAAGATTTATAAATATCTGTTGAGTGATTAAGGACTTCATCTTGATCACAGTAAATCACAGGGCTAGTGGAGTTCTTCATATGATTCTATGTGATTTTTCTTTTTTAGCAAGAGCGTTCACCTTCAGTTTGATTTTTTGTCATCCTGGAGTTGCATTTGTTATTGAGCAGCATTTGTTTTCCACCCACCTAAAAAGAGTGTAGTTTAGGAAATATATCTGGAAAATGCAGCATATACAATTACCTCAATATTTATTTCAGTCAAGCCTTCTAATACCCAGCATATTTATAGAACGTACTTAGTCCTAGTATTATTACGGAATAAAAATTAAATGATAATAATGTGTTCAAAAGTACTTATTGTAGGCTTGATAAGTGTCATTCATTGGTTATCTCTTTAGGAAGAGATTCCAACTAATGAGTCACACTCCCAAAACATTCAAAGTACACCAAGACAATAACAACAAAAACACACCAAGACATATCATTTTCAAACTGCTAATAAACAAAGACTAAGAGAAAACCTTGAAAGAAGCCAGGGGTTATACATTAGAAACAAAGGAACAGAGGACTTGTCATAAATCATGTAAGAAGAGAGTGGAGTAAAACATTTAAAGTGTTGAGGAAAACAACAACAATAGCCTATTAACTTCAAATTCTACATCAATCAAAATTATCCTTTAAATAGAAAGGAGACACAAAGACTTTCTCCACAAGCAAAACTGAGGGAATTTACCACCAGTAGACCTTCCTGTCATAAATAATAATAATAATAATAATAATAATAATAATAATAATAATAAATATTTAAGTCATAAAGAAAATAACATAGGCTAGAGACTTCAATCTACAGAAAGAATGTTGCGTGTTGGAAAATGAATGGAAGTAAAATATTTTTTTCTTTTTCTTATTGACCTAAAAGATAACTATTTCAATATAGATTCAACACAATAAATACACTCACAAAAATTCAGTAAGTTACTTCATAGATAATAACAAAATGACTTTAAAATTTACTATATAGAAAGGCAAAAGACCCAGAATAGCCCAAACAATAATAAGAACAAGTTAGAGGCATCACAGTACCCAATTTCAGGTTTTATTATAAATCTACAGTAATCAACAGTGCAGTTATTGGTTACAATGTAGAGACACAGATCAATGAAACAGAATAGAAAGTCCAGAAATGACCCACATAAACATAGTCAGTTATTTTTTGACAATGGTATGGAGGTAATTCCAAGAAGAAAGGATTGTCTTTTCAGCAAATTGTGCTGGTACAATTGGACATCCTTACGCATAACACACACACACACACTCATTGCTATACACATACACAAATAGACCTAGACATAGACTTTACATATTCTTCCCAAATAACTCAAAATTCATTACTCACCTAAATGTAAACGCAAAACTATTCATTTTCTAAGGAAAAAGGAGAAAAATCTATAAGACGTTTGATTTAGTGATGAATTTTTAGAATCAATACCAAAAGGAAAAAAATGAAGAAAAAAATGAGCTTTATTAAAATAAAATAAACTTCTGCTCTGAGAAAGTTACTGGTAAGAGAATCCAAAGGTCAGTAGAGAATGGGTGAAAATATTTTCAAAACCTACATCTGATAAAGAGTTTGTATTTGAAAATACACACACACACACACACACACACACACACACACACACACACACCTTCTTAAAACATAATAACAAAAAACAAACTTTTAAAAATGGGGGAAAGATCTGAGCAGACACCTTACCAAAGAAAATATACAGACAACAAACAAGCCTATGAAAATAAGTTTGGCATCATTTCACATTAGGAAAATGCAAATTAAAACACCGAGATAACACAGCATGCTTAATAGAATTGGGTGGTGGGGGGAAATCCACCATGCTGGTGAAGATGCAGAGCATCAGAACCATTTGTTCAGGGCTGATGGGAAGCCACAATGGTGCAGCCACTTTTTAATACAGTTTGGCAGTTTCATCCAAAGCATATCATAATCCTACTTTATAATACAGGGATTATACTTCTGGGTGTTTGCCCAACTAATTTGAAAATATTTCTTCACAAAAGTCTGCACATGAATATTTATAGCAGCTTTATTCATAAATTCTAAAATTAGAAACAAGTTACTCATTAATAACTGACTGGATAAGCAAACTGTGGTATATCCATACAGTGAAAAGCTATAAGCAATAAAAAGGAATACACTAGAGCAAAGATAGGGATGATTATTAAGTGTAATATCACCAAGAAAATAACTAGTCTGAAAAGGCTGCATGCCTTATGCTTGGAATGTATGACCTCCTGGTAAAGGATAACTATAAGAGACCATAAATAGATTGATGGTTGCCAAGGTTTTGGAAAACAAGGGGTTGAGGAGTTGAAGATTAGGGGATGAGTTCGGGTGATGAAGTTACTTTGTGTAATATGTACCATTGAACACATAACACCTTTGATGGCATTACTACTACCCTTGCTCCTTTTCAATCTTCCTCACTAGTTGTCCTCCCTAAACTCAAACTTCAAATGTAAATTTCCTGAAACGTCCTATTGTACTTTAAAATGTTTTCAACTCTTCCTTGGAAACCTCATTCCCTTGTATATTTTCAGTCATTACTTAAATGCAGATGACTTCCAAATACGTATCTTGGGTCCAGTTCTTTCTTTTAACATTCAGAACCATGGGTTTTCTGCATTTTCAGACATTTCATTAGTATTTTCCAAAAAAAGGTCTCAAATCCACATATTTAAAAACTGACCTAGTAATTGCCCCTTGCTTCCCCAAATTCTCTTAAGTCTGGTTCCCTTTTCTTAGTTAAGGACACCAACACCTACCACCAGGTTGCCTCATCAGAAACTTATCGTTCAAACCGAACATCAGTGTCTCAATTACTTCCTTTATTCTATCACCCAGATCAATGAGGTATCCCTTCTGATATATATCCTGTTGATCTCCTGCTCTCTATTTCTGCTTTGTGAGGTATAACATACATTTTTTGCTTAGAGTAGTTGAACAATATTTGCTTAACTGGTATGTGTCTCCAACTAAGCTGACCAAGAGGTCTCTTCAAACACAAACCGGATCACGACATCACCTTATTTAAAAAAACAAAAAACAAACAAACAAACAAAAAAAAACCCAGATTCCAATATGCCAATATTTTCCAAATATTTTAGAATAATATTCAACTAATTTATCCACCTTGTACTTCTGTCATTCATGTCTTAACTCATATCACTTGATCCCTCAACATTTGATATAGCCATAAACAATGACTTGCAGATTATGAATTTGAGTGAGAACATTTAACACCAGCATGGCTGTTAACATTATTTGTAATACACTGCCCAAACTCAACACACAATATGTACCCAAATAACTCCAATTCATCCTTAAAGACTAAACATTTATTCTCAGAAGAGTCTCCATTGATCCTCAACTCTTACATCCTAGTGCTTCTACCTTATGAACAATAATTCTCCACATATTTGTTTGATAAAAATAATAATAAAATCATTAAACACAACTTTAATAACAAAGCATTAACATGGCATGTATAGCATCGCATCACATTTTCCACTTTTTAAGTCAAAATACCTACACACCCAAAAGTTAACCCAGTGATTTATCTATATATATATATATATATACAAGTCTAAGTGACCGTGCAACCAGCTGACCGGCTGGTAGGTATGACGTGCACTGACCACCAGGGGGCAGATGCTTGACACAGGAGCTGCCGAGCTGCTATGACTTGGCAGCGGCAGTTCTTGGGTGATGCACACCAGAACCAGAGAGGAGCCAGCGCTGCCCCAGGTGCAGCTGGCCAGGGAGGGACCACAGGAGATTGGCTCCAGGGCGTGTCCAGCCCATCTTGCCCAGTCCCACCCAGCCAGCCATGTTCTAATTAATTTCCTTTCAATGTGCATGAATTTGTGCACCAAGGCACTAGTTAGAAATAAAACAAATAAATTACATGAAAATATAGTGAAATATTTCATTGTTGATGTATGTTTTCAAGTGTATAATCCTAATTTGTTACACTCTGAGGGGTTTAACTACATCTTCAAAGCTTTGTCAAGGACCAAGAAATAACATTTCTCCCAGTATTTTCAGATGTATGATATTTTCCTAGTTTCTTGATTTTGCCTTTTTAAATTACAGTTTCATTTGAAATTATATGCATTTACTAGTATACAAAAACTCAGAAAGCTCCAGTTCATTAATTTTCTCTAGATTTTGACTCTTCCTTAGAGATTTAAAAATACTCTACTGGAGAGATATTTATGACTAAAAAAAAAAATAGTACACTGCCAGTTTATATGAGAAATAAAATCTTTGGTTTCACACCAGTCGAAAGAAGTCCTTCAGGCAAGATGACTCTGAAGGAGGAGTATGAGTAATGGATAGAGGAGATAACTGCATAGACTGTAGGTTCTAAAATATGATTTTTGGCACAACTATTGAATCTGTTAGTAACTGTAGTTATGGCTATGAACATACAGTATTTATAAAAGATGTATCACTACACGATAATAGACAAATGAAATTTCCCTAACTATGACAAAATGCAGCAAGTCATATATCTTATATTGTTTCTTTTTAAATACTATGAGCAGCCTCCTTCCCCAAATATGTTGCCCCCAGTTAATTATATGAGTAATAATGAGTAATACCTCATTATTGCCTTGGAAGCCTTAGACCTGTAAGTTTCAATACAAAGAAATCATAGTATTTTAGCTTTTACCTGGTACATCTTACTGGCACCATGCTAATCCGTTTGTACATAAGCATTTATTTTCTTTTATCACTTCTAAAAGGAATGATGTTTTACTATGGATAGTTGGAAAGTAGATGCAAGGCAAAGGCTTATAGACCATGTACTAGTTTATAGGGAAGTGCAATTTCAGAAAGCAGAAATGAAGGCAAGGGGGATTGACACAGGAAGAAGAAAAGTCACTTCAAGCATCAATTACTGGTATCAAATGTGACTAGTTGTTCATTCTTACATGAGAATTTTCAGAAAGGCCAGAGACACAACTTTTTCTTTGGACCGTCTTTGGAGTTTAGGCAAGTACTCACACAGAGTTGAGCATAGTAGCCATGTGCCCAGATGTAGGAAGTGATGGAGGAAAAAGTACTCAGTGTCATGGAGATGAGATGCTGAGATGAACTGATGCAGCACTGAAAGGTATTTGATACAAAGTACCTGTTATCCAGATTCTTGTTTCTGAAACCGCTTCACTAAGACCCATATTCTGCTCCTCCTTTCTAATTATTGCTTTCAGATTCGTTGCTCACTAGTTACATACCCTATGGCTGTTTTCAAAATTATAAAATATAACACGGCTAATGTGATTATCTTAGTCCTCTCAATGGATGATGTGGTATGTTCCTGACAGATTGGGTATCAGGATTGCTTCTCATTATAGAAACAGCTAAAATGATTACAAATGCTACACCACAATTCAATCACATCATACAAGGAATAGCTTTTCTCATTCATAAAGTTTTGGAAGAAGTGGGGAGATTGTCAGTTGTCTTCCTCTGTCACTCAATCCATCAATTAAAGATGATTTCCATCAATCAGTCAATTAAAAACATCCCGAGGGGTGGCCTGCTACTTTGCATCTCAGGGAGTCTTTAGTTTGTAAAAGATCTCAAGACTAAAGTGTAAAAAAACACCCATATAAAAAAGAAGAATGGAGCAGCCTCATTTCAACCTTAAGAGGATTACATGGAAGCTTAAAAGTTGGCAGTTAATATTAAAGAATTCACTAGTGCCCCATACTCAGGTCAGATGTGTGACTATTTCTTCTCTCAGAGTTTGAGATTAGATGAACATGGCACAAAATCTGACCTATTTATCATGTGCTCAGTATAAACTGAAAAATAGGAGATCATTAAAAGTATATTAAACCATGGCTGGTGTGGCTCAGATGGCTGAGTGTCATCCCATGAACCAAGAGGTCACTTGTCTGATTCCTGGTCAGGGCACATACCTGGTTCCAGGCTTGATACTCAGTAGGGAGAATGCAGGAGGCAGTCAATTGATGTTTCTGTCTCTCTCAAATCAACAAAAACATATATTTTTAAAATGTATAATGAAACTTTCTATGTAGAGTACGTGAGAAAGGTAGATATTTGGCTCATGAGGTCTTGTCTTTGGAAATGTGTGGGCACATTTCTTTGAAAATAATATCTGTTTTATCTTTTCTGGTGTTGTATCCTCTACTCTACCTTCACTCACGTCACTTATTTCCAGTTGTCTCTGTCACAGTTTACAAATTATTTTGTCAATCTTTCTCTTGAGCTCAGCTGAATTTTAAGATCAATGAACTTACTTGCCAATTTGACAGGGCTATTAGTTGTTCTAGCAATTAATTAAGCCTTGCAAATTATTTTAACCCAGGACTAGCAGTCTCTACACCACTTAATTGCCACTCAATCACAAGTTAAATTTGCCTGAAATTAACATTGTGTTCCACAAGGAAGACAATTTCAACCAGTCTGTCCAGTTGCTAATTTTCTGAACATTTCCTTAGGCATTGCTTTGGAAAAAAAAAATTAAACCTTCTACATAGGAACTTTAGTTTTCTGAAAGCATTTGAAAGTGCTCTTTTCTCCATCAAAGCCTAATATGAGGTCAAGCAAACAATGTTTATGAGGAAGAATTTTTTTCTGCCTTTGTGATATTTAGCACTAAATTAGGGAAGATAAATCAACTGGAGAACAGTATAGGAGGAAAGGGTAAAAATTTCAAACATACACACTCACATTTTCATGCATCTGGTTCATTGACTTTGTCTTATGATATGATAGCCAAAAAAGAGAACCTGGTCATGTGAACAACTTCTCAGTGGATCTTCACACTGAAATCACTCATCATGGCAAACTGCCTTGAAAACTAATAGTCTAAGCACCTGTAAAAATATATTTATATCTCCTCATTACTAGCAGGCGTTCTTCACTGGGATGTCTCTAGCAGACACATTGGCTTTGTGATTGTATGGCAAAATAGAAGTATCAGGGTTTTTCCAAATTATTATTTGTGCCCAGATTTTTAATTCAAGCTGCATAAATGCATGCAATAGGCAATCTGTCTTTGAGATAGCTATTTAAAAATGACATGTTTCCATTTCTAAGCACAGAAATGTACATGTTAATCCGTTCCCAGCAGGAGAGCTACCTCTTCATTCTTTGCTCATGGAAGAGTGGGTTGTCAGGAGAGAGGGAGAGAGGGAAATTATGTTCTAGAGAGAAATCATCTTCCTTATAGAATTGGAGACTAACTTGCCAGAGGCCTGGAGCTGGTGAAGGGAATCTATTTAATAAGTGCCTAATATATTTCTGTCACTGTACTGGCTGCTTTATGTACATAGTCTAATCTTCAGAGCAACTTTGAAATGTACCCACTATTACCTTTTATTTTTTTAGATGAGAAATCTGAGGCTTGGGCTAGTTATTCAATTCAGCAAGGTCTTAGAATCCATAAGTGGAGTTATCTCTTCACCGGTTTTGCCCCTTCCAAATCATTTGCCACACTTCTAATCAGGCTGTATGATCCTTCCATGATTCCCTATTTCCTAAATCATAAAGTGCAAAGTAAGATCCCTTCTCTATCTTACTTTTCCAGCATCATCCATCAACTTTGTGCTAAGTTGCATCAATAGTTAATCACTGTGGTTTCCAGAAAAGAACTCTGATCCTGCTCATTCCAAACTTTGGCTTATTCTTTACTTCATACATGAGAGATCTGATGCTTGCCTCTCTGATTCCCTCCTTCCAACCCAATATACTTACTTATGTCTCCTAACTAATTCCTCACATCCTCCAAAATTCAGATCAGGTTTTACCTGTTTTTTTGAGACTTTCCAGGCCCTGGCCTTGCTTCAGTTTCTTTCCCAATTGTTTCCTTAGTCACCTTTGCTTGTATTTCTTTCTGTTGATGTGTATGCCACACAGGGATGCTGGGTCTTTGAAATAGAATCCTGAGTTATAACTCTAGAATCAGTACTTCATAGGCACTCAGTAAAATTTGATGAAAGGGATGGATGAATTGGGTCAGGCTGAAGTAGGTGTCAAAGTAAAGCTAATGCAATAATGCTTGGTTTAAAAGAAAAATACTTTTTCATCTAGGAAAAATCATCTTCAAGTAAAATATATCCCTGAAAAGAAGTGAGCAGGTGAAAAATCTATTAAACCTTGATTTTAGGAGAAACTTTGAGGAAAAGGAAGGTATCGGACTTATTCTAGACTAGTGGCCCAGTGCACGAAATTCATGCACATTAAAAGGGGATTAATTAGAGGAAATAATTTAATATTGCTATTTGCTCTTTCTCTATAATACAGGTGTCAGAGATGAAAGAAAATTAGTAAAATGTATATGAAAACCTTCCTCTTGTCAGAGTCTGGGGCACACCACAAAACCCAGAGTCAAGTCCCTGCCCACCCATATGCACCTCAAAATTGTGTGAGATCCAGACCCGGCCATCCACCCCCCCATTGGGCTAGATACAGACCCGGCTATTCCCACTCTTGTCAAGCCCCGCCAGGCAGGGGGCATAGCCTCAGGTCCCCTGGCCCAGGGCCAGGATGGGGGACGTGGCCTGAGGTCCCCCAGCCCAGACCAGGGCAGGGAGGCATGCCTTGAGGTCCCCCGTCAAGCCCTGCCAGGTGTGGGACATGGCCTGAGATCCCCTGTCAAGCCCTGCTGGGTGGGGGGCATGGCCTGAGGTCCCCCGTCAAGCCCTGCCAGGCGGGGGTGCGCAGTCTCAGGTCCCCCAGCCCAGCACTGGGAGGGGGCCACAGCCTCAGGCCCTCCCTGTCAAGCCCCACCGATAGGGAGGTGCAGCCTCAGGTGCCCTGTCAAGCCCCACTGGGCGGGGGGCATGGCCTGAGTTCCCCCGACCCAGCACTGGGGGTGCACTTTGAGGTCCCCCATCAAACCCTGCTGGGTGGGGAGCACAGCCTGAGTTCCCCTGTCAAACCCCATCAGGCAGGAGGGCGCAGCCTCAGGTCCCCTGGCCCAGTGCTGGAGTGGGGGGGTGGCCTGAGGTCCCCTCTCAAGCACTGCCAGGTGGGGGGTGCAGTCTGAGGTCCCCCGGCCTGGTGCTGGGGCTGGGGGAGCAGCCTGAGGTCCCCTAGCTCAGCACCAGTACGGGAAGCACACCTTGAGGTCCCCCATCAAGCCCCACTGGACGGGGGGCATGGCCTCAGGTCCCCTGGCCTGGCGCCAGGACGGGGGTCACGGCCTGAGGTCCCATCAAGCCCCACTGGGTGGGAGGTGTGGCCTGAGGTCCCCCAGCCTGGTGCCAAGGTGGGAGGCATGGCCTGAGGTCCCCTGTCAAGCCCTGCTGGGTGGGGGGGTGCGGCCTGAGGTGCCCTGTCAAGCCCCACGGGGTGGGGGAGGGCGTAGCCTCAGGTCCCTGCTGATTGCTCGTTAAGGCTCCTTATGGGAACTTGGCCTCAGCTGTGTGTGTAGCCATCTTTGTGATGGAGTGATGGTTAATTAGCATATTCCCTCTTTATTAGATAGGATGAGGTTTTCTTTATGCAGCATTCACTACATTTTAGAGGGATAAGAATGGCAATTTTACTCAAATTGATTGGTTTTTAAAAATTAATTATTTTGTCCTCAGGATAAACATGTAACCCAAATTATACCTAGCCTAGCAATCTACTAGATTGATGAATTTGTTGTCTGTGTGGTGGTACGTGGGAAGGAAAGAAAATGGATGGAAAAACAAGGAAAATATAATGTGAATTTTATCAAATGAATATCAATAAATGAGTTAATAATTGAAATGTGTTAGTAAATCTTATGGTTATAGAGGTTTTTGCTTACAGTTTTATAGTCTTTTGATAGTCATCGACTAGGTGTCAATTATTACTTTAGTAAAGATTAGGAAGTTTTTCCTCTTTTTTTTGTTGTGTTTTCAATAACCTCCTTTATCTCAAAAGACACTTTATGTTTTCATGCATCTCCTACTGAACATTGTGCTTTCCTAATGCACTTTAGAAAGTCAGCAGATAGTATTTATTATTGAACTAGATTCCCGATTGAACTAGATGCACGAAATTCATGCAAGAGTAGGCCTTCTTTCCCCCTGCTGCCAGCACCAGCTTCCCTCTGGCACCTGGGACCTGAGCTTCCTTCAGGCTGCCAGCAGACACCCGGGACCCGGATAGCCCCAGCTTCATCCAGAAGGTCGTCTGAAAGGATGTCCAGTCTAATTAGCATATTATGCTTTTATTATTATAGATATTTTCCTTATTTTGAATAAATTTTGGCTGATTTAGAAGTTTTCAAGGAATTATAATGGCTTCTATGTGCATTCTTCTCCCCTAGAAAGTCAATTCTATTGCTGACATTTTATTCCTGGATTCTGTTATGAGAATTATGAAAAAAAGAACTAGCTTCTCACTGTCTTATTGCCTTGCCATTAAAGAACCCTATGATTTCCTTCTAAAATCCAATTGTTGTTTTCCAAATGGTTCATTATAATGCAGTTCAAAGATACTTATTCATAAATGTGTCTTGTAAACCAATAATGATGCCATAAAGCATACATCTAGAAGCTTGCTGCTGCTGCTAGGGCACACCCATGTGAAAGCTGGTGACCATATAAGAATGTAAACCACCCTTAGCAAGAGAAATTTGGTTTGAAGACAGTGGGCCACAGGTAGTGTTTCTGAGAACAGTGTGTCATATGCTTATCAGTTTTCTCTCTACCCAGCTCCACAGAACATCAGTTCTTGGGTGAAAGACTGCCATCGGGAGCTGGGTTAAAAAAGTCACTTCCACTATTTTATCCGTGGAACCAAAGGAGCTCAATGTTAAAGGGAAATCTGATCCAGATAATTTATTATCTTTTACTATTAATATATTTGGCTCACTTTCACTCCATCTCTACTCTAAGTAAAAGAGAATACATATCTAGAGCAGCAACCCATTATAATGTAAATGTTTTGGAGAGGAATGTCTTTTAAAACTATATAATAAAGATAATTATTTAATGAATAGTCATTATTTAGAAAAGCATTGCTTTCATTTACATAATAGCAAAGTTGAAAGTTAGCTCCAGATATTTAGAACAAAATACATTAAGTATATTTAAAATAATATTGTATATATCATACTAAGATATTTTAATCTGGCCAATATTAACTGGTTTGAATCAATATTTATTGTGTTGTGTGTTTTTTTAAGAAACATAGCCTGAATATCAGAATATCATATTTTAAATACAATAAGGATTGGAAGAATTTTGAGGTACATCCCTTATCTTTCTCTCTCTCTCTCTCTCTCTCTCTCTCTCTCTCTCTCTCTCTCTCTCTCTCTCTCTCTCTCTCTCTCTCTCTCTCTCTCTCTCTCTCTCTCCCTCTCTCTCTCAAACATATATACATGGATCCATATTTTTCATCAGGCAGAACAGTTGTTCAACATTTTGGAATATAATATAGACCATATTTAAAGGTGTCCCTTTTCTGCCCTGCTCTACAAACATCTTTTTGGAACCTATTCCAATGTGTAACAACCATTGCCCATCAGAGGAATCTTCCTTATGGTTAACTTAAACCATTCACACTGTAATTGAGAGCCATTTATGATTTGGTACTCAGTCCTCCTCAGAAGAACTGATGAGAAGATAATCACTAAATTATCCCACATGAATCTTCTGGTTCTGTCACATTGGCACCAAAAATTATAGGCCGGGCAACAGCTGTATTTTTTTTTTTTTTGTGTGTGTGTGTGTGTGTGTGTGTGTGTGTGTTAAATATTTTTTTTAATTTCTTTATTGATTACGGTGTTACATATGTGTCCTTATTCCCCCATTACCCCCCCACCCCACCCCTCATGCCCTCACCCCTCTGTTGTCTGTGTCCATTGGTTAGGCTTATATGTATGCATACAAGTCCTTTGGTTTATCTCTCCCCCTTACCCCCACCCTCCCCTACCTTCTCTCTGAGGTTTAAATGCTATTTCTTTTTACACATTGGCTTTTAAGAAATCCCTTAAAAGTTTATTACAATAAGTAGATTTTGTTTATTATACAAACACTCTGGTCATTATAATGATTGTACATATGAAAATAAATTCATTTTCAAAATTTTACTTAAGACTTATACTAATATAATTCTAATAACACAGTTTCATTAAATATAAAGCATGGGGAAAAACACACACACACAGTGCTACTATTGCTACTGCCTGTTCATCCATGTGACTAAAAATTTAAAAGCAACCTGTTGGCATGGCTCAGTGGTTGAGCATTCACCTATGATCCAGGAGGTCATGGTTCAATTCCAGATCAGGGCACATGCCCAGGTTGCAGGCTCTGTCCCCAGTTGGGGGGGTGTAGGAATCAGCCTATCAATGATTCTCTCTCATCATTGATGTTTTTATCTCTCTCTCCCTCTCCTTTCCTCTCTGAAATCAATAAAAATATATTTTAAAAATATATAAAAGCAAACCACACTTATACTACAATTTGAGTTTCCTGGGAGCAGACTCCAGGGCAAAGTTTAGTGTTCAAGATTTTTACTATAGACAAGGGCCTTTTGATTCACCCACATGGAAAAGAAAAGAAAGAATCAGGACTGAGCCAGCAGGCTCAGCCTCGCCATGAAAAAGGTTGAGCTAACATGGCCATCAGAGACCTTCTCTGCTGGGCTGGAATACTTCTGCCCTTATGCTTCCTCTTGATCGGCCATTTGATATAAGCTGACTCTGGAAGAGCACAAGTTTGGATGTGATGAATCTGTATGGCTGAAGTACATCCTGGAGGGGATAATAATGGAAAGCTGTCCCTGAACAGTTTTCCTAGAAGCTTAAGGCAACACCTCCTTCCTTGAAGCGGAAATTGGGTAGTGCATATCCAAATATACCACTGTTTATATAATTACTGGTAGCCCTGTGCACGAATCCGTGTGCCAGTAGGTCGCTGCCACCCTCCTGTAGCTCGCCCTGCCCCCTTTCCTCCTTCCCACCCTTCATAGCTTGCTTCCCTGCACCCTCCTGTAGCTCTCTGCCACCCGCTTGTAGTTTGCTGCCCCACCCTCCTGCAGATTCGTGACCCAGTAGTTACATGGTCTATCATTACACCTCAGGGCATAACGGATAATTAGCATATTCCTCTCATTATATAGGATGTGCCAAACGTTATTCTAAGTTGTTTACATATATCAACTCATATAAAACCATAACCACATGAGAAAATCACTCATATGCTACTAATTTTTCAGATGTAGAAACTGAGCATCATGGAATTTAAGTGACTTGCCCAAGGCCATGTAACTAGTAAATGGCAGAGCAGGTGAATTCCAGTCAGTTCTGTTGCTGACATTCCACACACTACAACTCACTATTAGGTACACTGCCTCTCAGAGGCACTAACTCAGAGGTTCCAAGGACTTCTTGATTGCCCAAATCCAAGTTCTCAAGTTTTCAATTCTTCTTTATGTTGTCTTTCTGAATTTCCTGGCATGCTCTAAATTGTTTTACTTCTTAAAACTCGCTTTTACATTAATTTATATGTTCCTATGCTAGTTTTCACACCTACTTTAATGAGGTTTTTCTGGTGATTCTTTTTCATCTGTCTAATCTTTAAATGTTAATGTCCTTTTCTTGTTCATTTCTCAGTTTTCTTTTCTACTCACACTACATGATCTACTTCAAGTGTACTTCAAGCATATTTTACCCAAAAAGGGATGGAAAAAAAATAACAACCCTAAGCAGTTTCAGGCCCCAGTCCCTGGGAAGAGTCAGGGGTTAATACCCAAAAGGTACCTGTTGCAAGGGTAAAATGTGATCTAGAAATTATGGAAACATTAGCAACAGGAATAGCAACAGTTAGGAAGGCAATTAGATGTTAACTGACTGATGACAGGATTCAAATTGAAGACTATGAGAAAACAGTGCAAGAATTATTTAAAATTAAATCCCTCACCCTGAGGAATTGGTATCAGACTGGCCTTCGGGGGTCGTAAACCAGAAAAATAATCTAAACATGGAAGAGATTGATGTGAACTATTTGAATTTCAAGATTAAAAATAATAACAAGGTTAGGGTAACAATCAATGATTCAATATTAGACTGCTCTTTCAATGGGAATACATGTTGGTGTTTATTTGTGTTTTAAATAAGGTGCAGGAGTCCTTCATTAACTTAAGTTTTGTGCTACTGATTTATGAAAGAAAAACGTGACTGTATTCTTAAGATTCATAAGTGGTAATTTAATATATCCAACATTGTCAGTAAAAATATATTAAGACATATGCTTGTAAACCAATGGTTTTAGAAATAAACATGCTGTGGAGGTGATTTAAATATAACTGATACTAAAAAACAGCAACACACACACACTAAAACACTCTGAGCACTTAGACTTCAGTGTTTTTTTTAATACCATGGATTTGCTTGTCATGTATAAACATTATATACATTTCTAATTTAAAATGTTCTTAATCATCTCACCTAAATATGTTCTCAATTGGCTCTTCCTTAAACTTTATATTGCATCATTTCTGCAATATTGGGGAAATTATAGTGGTATATTATTTTTATTATCTATTATAGTTTGACAAATTTCATCTTCAAAAATCTTATTAAAATTTTATTTTAAAAGCATAATTTTCATACATTGCATCCATTATATGGGCAAATGTTTTATTGGGAGATACAATTCACATACCATAAAATCCATTCTTTTTCATTGTAAGTTTGATGTTTTTAAATATATATTTTATTAATTTCAAAGAGGAAGGGAGAGGGAAAGAGAGATATATAAACATCAGTGATGAGAGAGAATCACTGATTGGCCACCTCCTGCACACCACACACCCGGAAAAGAGCAACCAGGGCATGTGCCCTGACCTGGAATCAAACCATGATCTCCTGGTTCATAGGTTAACACTTAACCACTGAGCAAAACTGGCCTGGCTGGATGACCCTCCTAAATCAACAAATGCAGAGTGATGATTTTCAGATTGTTAAAATATTAATGCAAAATAGAAACAGATTCATAGATGGGGAGCAGGCTGAAGGCTGAGCTGTCGGAGAGAGAGTATAGGAGGAACTGAGGGTTGCTGGAGGGATTGAGGAAAGAAAAGATAAAATTCATGGACATGAGGAGAAAAAGTAACTAGAATCACAAAAACATGTATCTTTAGAGTACTAGTAATCCTTAGGAGAAAATAAATATTTCAACCCTCCAAAAATATTAATGTGAACAAACATTCTGACATATAAAACATTTGGTGAGTTATTCCTTTTCTTTCTTTGACACTGTATTTCAGAAAAGTATGTTCACCAAAGTTAGGAATCAATTTATAAGTATCACCAAGACATAGCAGTAATAACCCTGCACTATAGCAAAATTCTGAAATTTCCTGATTATACTGTCAAAGGGAAAGTGTCTAAGTCTGAGCCGTTCGTGTCACCAGGGAAATATAATTTGCTCATTTCTTTAAAAATCATGGGCTTGTTTATGGAATTAGGGCATGATGAATGGAGAAGGAAGGTTTTGCAAGAATGGAAGGGCCGTAAAGAGCAGACTTGTATGTATTAAGCAAATGACTTAGAAACATGTGGCATTACAAAATAAAATCACAACCCAATATTATAGTTAATGCTGCCACACAGAAAAATAACATCATTTTCTGTACTTAAAATACATTAAAATTTGCTTCTTTGTTGTATCAATAAGCAAAACATGAATTTTCATCTTTACCTATAACATATCAGAAAAAAACAAAACACTGACTAGAAATATATTTTAGACTGAAAAATGACTTAACTCTTGAAACTACACCAAGTGCTCCGGAATCACCTGGAAAACTCACAGGTGCTGCAAAGGAAAGAAACATTTCTCAGTATATAAATTACCTCTGCTTCCCTCATTACTTTAAGGTTCTATGGTAGAATCACCTGTGTTGTCAACATTTCAATTCCATTGAAGTGGTGAGTTGTCAGTTTTGGAGTGAAAATATATTGTTATGGCTATTCATTTTTACCACGTATATAGTCTGAAACAAGTTAACATATTAATTCTTCCATTTATTTATAGTTTTTGAAGAAATAGTAATTGAGTGTTCCCATTTTCTAAGCAACTTTTTGATGTTCACAATACAAAGATGAACAAAACAAAGCAAATGGCATTATGAATAGAAATATGAATTTTAGAGAGCAGATGGTGTAATTGGGGAACTGTATCAGATGTGCTGAGAGTAAGAAGAAATGATATGGAGGCCAAATTTTGAAGGATCTCTCATGTCATGGTAAGTAGTTTAGAATGTATCTGTTAGGGTGAAGGCTTAGTGAAGGTTTTTAAGTTCTGTAATAATATGAACAGATCTGTATTTAGAAAGATACTTCCATAGGAACTGATTGGAAGGGGTTTGGGAGGAAGCTGAAGAAAATAATTGAAAACCTGTTATGTGCCACATGGGAATGCAAATATTAATAAGACATGTTCTCAGCATTCAAGAAATTTAGTGTTGTGAAGAACACTTTTACTGCCTCTGTATCTATCTTTTTTGTTCAAGTTTTTAATGTTCTTTATTATCCATAAATGAGTGAGATCATGTGGTATTTTTCTTTCATTGACTGGCTTATTTCACTTAACATAATGTTGTGAAGAACACTTTTAAACATTTAAAGTTAACAATGCTTTACTAAAGGAATAAATACAGCAGGATGATTGCCCAACTGCCTGATTTGTGTGTATGTGTCAGGGGTACTAGCGGGGAGAGGCACTCATGAAGGTGGAGGCTAGTCAGGCAGATACCCAAAGCGATAAGTGAATTGGAACTTGTAAGAGCAGATAAAGGACTCATAAAGGAACAAGAATTAGGACTAAGATCTTAACTAGCAGAGATAATATAATATGTGTAAAAATAACTAGGCATCAGAAAGGGTAGTGCACTTGGAAATATCATATAAATAGGCATTGCTGAATCAAAGGAAAAATTTTAGAGAAAACAGTGGGAGATTATGCTAGAAAAGTCAACAAGGACTAAACCAGAAAATATTATTATCCTGCTGACATTTTTGTTTGTTAATTTTATTTTTTGTCAGTATCATTACCTTTCCTTTTTTTGCCATTATAAAAGGCTCTATCAAGCATATATCTATACTAATAAAAGGGTAATATGCCAATTAGACTGGACATCTTCTGGATGTCCTTCTGGACAAAGCCACGTTGGTGGGGCCAAGGCAGAGGCGGTTAGGGTCGATCAGGCTGGCAGGGTAGAACAGTTAGGGTGATCAGGCCAGCAAGGGAGAGCAGTTAGGGGAATCAGGTGGGCAGGAAGAGTGGTTAGGGGCAATCAGGCAGACAGGCAGGTAAGCAGTAAGGAGTCAGTGGTCCTGGCTAGCGAGAGGGATGTCTGACATCGCCCGAGCGGTCCTGGATTGGAAAGGGTGCAGGCTGGGCTGAGAGCTCCCCCCCAACACATGAATTTCCTGCACCGGGCCTCTAGTATTTTAATAAAAAGTGTGTATATTAAAAGTGTACAGCATACCTTGATTTACATACATAATGGAATAATTACCATAGTCAGGCTAATTAACACATTATTCTGTGCACATGGGCTTTTAAACAATAAAATAAGAAAGCTCTATAGGATTTTATGGAGAAAACTGATATTTTAAAATGGTATTCTCTGCATACAGAAGAAGCCAAAGATTGAAGTCAAATTATAGTAAGAAAAAAATTACAAAAGATCTAGAGACCTTGCACTAAATGACTGAGGAGGAGAGAAGGGGAAATGATATATTAGTTTCAAAGAGGAAATGATGTATAAAGTTCAAAGATACTGTATTTACAGGGCAGAAATTACAGTATTTGGTGATCTCTTGGACATGATGTTTTAAGTGAGAGAGAGGATTTCTGATGTGGGAGTTACCAGACATTTATACAGACAGCCAGTGGGGAAGCCAAAAGTGCACTTGAGATTATCCATCACAGTACTTCAGACATACTGAATTTTTGGTGCCAATGTGACAGAATCAGAAGGCACAAAAAGTAAAAAATTTGAAACAGGACAAGAAATTTGGTTTGAAATGTAAATTTTGGATTAAGATCTGAGTTTGTGCCTTATCTCTGGCTATTGCCTTGACCTCAACCCTCGATGACTTCAATGATGATTCATATAGATTAGGATTAAGAACAATTATTGATCAATGGAAGAAGTCATGAAGTTATATAAGAAAACCACTCCCCATTAGCAGGTGGGATTTGGGCATGACTTAGGGTTCAGCTGCTGTATGCTCAAAGGCCTAAGGGTGAATGAAACATTATTTTGTTCTGTGACCCTTTCTTGATTATCATGCTCAGTATTTCTGTCAACTTCATTTCCCAGCTAACATGGTTATTTATCTGGTGGAAGCACTGGTGGTGATGACAATACATGCAATGTCATAATTTAAGAGTAATCTAAATCTAGCTTTCTAGACTTAAAAAAATACTACTTAAAATTTTCTAAAGTCAGAATTTATCTCATCTCCTCTATCCTAGGGTGCATGCCTACCATATTTCATACATATTACCTGCATAGAAAATTATGCTAAATTCTAGTAAATTCTGGTATAAGTCTTACACAAAAATGTAGCTATAAAATTAAAATAATAATATACAATTCACTTAGATATATTTTAAATTATTAATTTCAGTGTGAAAATGCTTTATCTTTTCAATAGTTCCCTTTAAAATCATCTTCTCAGTGTGAAATAGTTTCTTCACAGAAATAGCAATTTCCATTTGTTTTGTAAATCTATAGAATGTGATAGAATGTGTTGTTTTCTTTTTTAAAAAACAAAAATACTTCTATTGACTTCAGAGAGGAAGGGAGAGGGAGAGAGAGACAGAAACATCAATGAGAGAGAATCATTGATCGGCTGCCTCCTGCACACCCCCTACTGGGGAGCAAGCCTGCAACATGGGCACATGTCCTTGACTGGAATCGAACCTGGGGCCCTTCAGTCCACAGACCAGTGCTCTATCCACTGAGCAAAACCGGCTAGGGCTGTGTTATTTTCTTTAATAGATTAGTATAAAATAGCAATTTGGTGCTCTGAATTTTAAGTATTATTAAAAAAATAAAAAGTTTTTTGTAATATATTTTATTGAGTTTTTTTACAGAAAGGAAGGGAGAGGGATAGAGAGTTAGAAACATCAATGAGAGAGAAACATTGATCAGCTGCCTCCTACACACCCCCTACTGGGGATGTGCCCACAACCAAGGTACATGCCCTTGACCGGAATCGAACCTGGGACCCTTCAGTCTGTAGGTCGATGTTCTATCCACTGAGCCAAATGGTTAGGGCAAGAATAAAAAGTTTGAGCAAAACTAAAATAGAATATAATCTTTATTGGGATGTTTCCTAAAGGCATCCAAATACTAGTTTAAGAGGGGATGAGAAAATCACAGAAACCCAAAGTAAATATCTGTACTCATGTATTTCTGTCTCTGAGCAGAAAAAAGGCAAAGTCTATTAATCCATTAGCTTCCTTTTGTAAAAAATAACTAGCTTGTAATGTCTAAAAGACTGCTCTAGACTGCTGTGTGTCATTTATATTTATACACACATACCAGTACACATACACACACATATATATATTCTACAGTGATTTAACTATAGTGGTAGGTATACATAGTTATATTATGACAAAGTGAATTGGGCAGCCTTAGGAGATGTTAAAATCCATAGGGTGGGCAGCCACATGATATATGTATTCTGGGTAGGATTCTACCAAGTGATTGGATTTTAATAACATCTATGTCTTCTTCTAAGCCCAGGGTTTTAATATCATATAATGCTATGAATTATTGTCCTTACTGCTATATTGATTTGCCAATATCTGAAGCAAACTTTCTGAGTCAGAAAGCTCTGAAATTGTGATGAAGAATATTATTGTAGGCAGAGGGAAATGGGCGAGGAGTATAATATAGAAAATATCAATAACTTAATCTAGAAGTACAATATGAGTTAATTTTGACTAATTAATAAGAGGAGTCAAGAGACTGCCAGAAGCCATATTCCTGAAGAACAGAAGGCAAATTTCTTCTTCAGCTCGGTAAGCACAGTGGGAAAAGGGTGAATTTCTTCTTCAGATAGCAAGCACAGTGGGAACTATGCCTTTTAAAAGATTTTTTTTTAAAGAAATAAAATACAAACCCTGACCTAGGTCACATTTAGGATGTATGCCCATTGAACCAGTCTCTACAATCTATTCTCTTAGCCATTGAGCTATATGTCTTTGGGGAAAAGTTCCATAAGATATTTTTCTTTAGAAAACGTGTTACTTAGGAGAATAAAAAGTTATTGGCAGGATTAATCTCAAAATACATTTTCCACCTGGAATCTTATATAAGAAATATAGTCCTCCATGTTCCATACAACAGCTTTGTGATGAATGACAGATTCATTTCCACGTGGCCATTTATTAGAACTGCCTTTGGCAAAAGCAGAGGATGTAACTAAATAAAGGAGCTCAGAGAAAGTGATAGTGTGTGGAACTAACCACTTCTAAGTACACAATATTCTGCTAGTCCAGCTCACTCTAAAGGAAGAATTTAGAATTGAATTGCTAGTCCCTTTGACTATCTTCTCTAAAGATCACAATCTCAGACAGACTTTTCCTATAGCACAACAGTTCATTCAACAATAATCTCAGAACTTTTGAAGTGTTGCATTCTGTGTTGTTGAAGAAAAACTATTTTGTACCCTTTGTAAAATAAAATTTAGAAATGGGGCCTGTGGTGTACTATATGACTACTAATATTTTTTGATACATTTTTTGCCTTTTTCTGATAAAAAATAGGCAAGGGGTTACTGTCACGAAATCATCTATGTATATAAAAGCCTAATATGCAAAGTGTCCCCTCGGGAGTTTGACTGACTGGGAGTTCAATTGCTTGCTATGACGTGCGCTGACCATCAAGGAGCGGCATGGAATGAAGGAAGGCCCTGGCCAGCAGCCATGGAAGGGAGGCCCTGGCCAGTAGCCGGCAGCCACTAGGGACCCTATCCATGCACGAATTTCATGCACTGGACCTCTAATTTTATATATACCAGAAATGTAAATAATCTATTTACTATAAAAGGTAAAGTGGTTTTTAACTTTAAAGAAAGACTAGAGGCCTGGTGCATGAAATTTGTGCACTCGGGGAGGGGGGTTCCCTCAGCCCCACCTGCAACCTTGGGGATGTCTGACTGCCGGTTTAGACCTGGTATCAGGTATCAGACATCCCTCTCTCTATCCAGGACACTGCATGCACGAGTGACCATACTTTTCATACAGGTGAAAGGCATCTTGCTGTGTATGGGCAGCTACATTTTTTTGCCCTGATTATAAAAAGTAGTACCTAACATGATCCTTCTGAGGCAGTAGTACCATTTTCCCCATCTTATAGGTGGAAAAACTGAAGCAGAGAGAAGTTAAGTAATTGGCTTTGTAACACAGTTATAAGTGTCAGAATCAGGACTGATCACAAAATGTGCAAGGCAGAGTTCATGCATATCATCACTGTATCATCCTGTTTTTTTCAGTGTTAGAGTAGCCTTGCCAGGTTTTAATTTTTAAATCTCAGAGACTATTCCCAATATATAGAGTAAGGTCCCTAAGCCTGGCCGGCAATCAGGACCAATCTGTGGGATGACCAGTGGGCAGGGCAATCAGGGACCCCCCAGTGGTACCCACCTTGGCTGGTGGCCTGGCGCTGCCCGCTGGCCAGCCCCACCCACCGCCACCGCCAGTCGCCTCCCTCTCAGGGGGCAGACGCTGGTGGTCAGTGTGTGTCATAGCAACTGGTCGTTCTGCTGGTTGTTCTGATGTTCAGTCGATTTGCATATTAGGGTTTTATTATATAGGACTATAACAAATATATCATGCCAGACATTTTAATTTGTTGTAATTATGTTTAGCTCATTTCCCTAGAGACAGTTGCCAATAGTTACTGGTCTTAAACTAAGCTGATTTAATCTAGTTGCACTCACCCTGACTTTTACATCTGTGATCTTCTGAAGTGGTTTATGCTCTCGCTGGACTGGCTCCCCTAATTCCCGACAGTTTATCTGCTATTTGCCACCTTAAGATGCAGGAACCAAGTCATTAAATTAATTAGTCTACTTATCTATCTCAAAGTGAGTTTTCTCAAATTTGGAAAGATGTTGACTTCTGATAAGGTCAGACAGCAACTGGAATTATTCTTAAAAGCAAGATAATGACACCTCTTTACCTTCTAGTTTTAACCATCCCAGGGGCTGTATATTCACTCAACACCAAATGAAGTTTAATAATTATTAATTAAACACATATCACAGCCTCAGCTTTCTAGGTCTTAAGACAAATACAAAAAATAATAATAAAACATAAAGTTGTATGTCTGTATCACAAAGGAGGAATTGGTCAGTGAGGGATGTAGCGGCTCCCTATTTCCTCTGCCTACTTCTAGCTCTTTGGACATTTGCTTTAGTATCTCTTACCCGATGCTTTCCTTCCATGCTTAGCTCCTCAAGACAAAAACAAAGATCTTTATAAAAGGCAATACTGAGGGATTTATTTTCTATCCAAAACATTTTTCAAGAAAATGTATTTTGCATGTAGTTTTGTAATACAGTTTTTTACTGACTTTATCTGGGTGACACTGGTTTATGGTTTATGGTTATGATTTATGGCTTTATGGTGTATGGTTTGAAGCCATGCAGATTTCAAGTGTACAATTCAACAAAACGTCATCTGCACACTGTATTGTGCGCCCAAGCAAAGTCTCTTTCCATCCCTTATCCATCCCCTTTGCCCACCTCTACCTACCCCTCACTCCCATTTCCCTATGAGAGAATTGACTAAAAGCAGTTGATTTTGTGGTGGTATTTTCCCTTTTTAATTTCCTGTACATTGACACCACAGTAAGTTGCAAAGATTTGTTTTTATTTATTTTATATTTTTACTAGAACTTGGAAAAGTAGAATAATAACTTCATACTTTGATCATCTCCAGCTGACACCTTTAATAAGAGTTCAACCTACATTCTCATTTTGTAAGGAGGGATTTTCTGAAGAAAGCACTTATTCCAACCCATAATTACCTTCTTCAATTTATCACAGAGAGATTGCTTTTATTCAGTAGGTAATATTTGAAAGGCTATTCTTTGTACTTTTTTCTTGCATTGACACCCCCCCCCCATAATGATTACAGAATGTGAGCTAGTCCTATTTTTGTATCTATGTTGTATCATTTAGCACCTGTGGAAAGAATTCCCACTTTATTAAGAACACCCAGGGTCTGATATGCAAGTACTTCTAAATGTTATGCATATAGGCATACAAGGGCACATAGTTATCAAAGAACATAAGATACAAACTAACATTTATAGAAATGGGCATAAGAATAGATATCTAAAATATATACACTTTCTATTGTTCCTATCAAGATTTCCCCCCCTTTCATTCTAAACACACAACTTGATAATTTGGACCACACAGTACCACCTCTTATTGTTCCTAAATCTATTACTAGGCTCACATACTAGCAGACCATGGGAGAACAAATATTTATCACAGCAGCCTGATTATAAAACATGTAAAAATAAAGTTTGGTAAGAGAACAAGTAGGAAAGGCTGATAATTCAGGTAGAATGGTTAAGGACAGTCTCTCTGAGGAGATTATATTTGAGGAGAAACTTGAATGACATAAGGGAGATAATAATGTGAATATCTAGGAAAAGGGAAAAGTATTAGTTGGGTTAGGGGAGGTTGATGAGGAACATTTTGGTGGGTTTAATTATTTGTTTATATTTTAAATTATGTTTCCAGTTTTGGGGGGGTGATTGACAAGTGACGATTGTATGTATTTCAAGTGTACAATGTGAAATTTATAGCATACCACGTGATGATATATACAGGTTGTCCCAAAACTGCATACCCACTTTCAATAATTATTAATTCCAGTGGGTAAAATCTGAAAGTAAAGAAACATCAATTGAGTTATCAGCTGTTAAGTATGTATACATTTTTTTGGACACCCTATATATGTATACTGGTATATAAAATGACCACAATCAAGTTAATTGGTGGAAATAACAATGAAGATTGCATGAGAAGTGCACTGAGCAACTGTGATAGTAAGAAAAGGGGCTTGAGAAGTGACAGGGGGATACAGGTGTTGGACAATTATAAGGATTCTATATTTTGCATTAATGTTGTTAGAAAACTGTTACAGGATATTTACCGAGAATATTATGATCTAACTTACATTTTTAACAGGATCACTTTTCATTGTTTTATAAAGAATAGAATGTTGATGTTAAGCATGGAAACAAGAAGATTAGTTAGGCAGCAATTTAAATAGCCTATGTGAAGAATTTATTCAAGTTCATCAGAGGTAAACAGTTAAAGTTACCCAGTGCTTTGCACAAATAAATATTTCATAATTATTTGGTGATGTTTTGTATCCATATAATAATTATATACATGATTCTTCAAAGCTACTAAGTCTAAGTTTAGTATATCCATATATTAATCTGCAAAATTGTCATGCTTCGTTTAGTTGGAAAACTGATAATGGGGAAAAGAAACTGAGTTTCTAAAAGCAATAACGGAAAGAAATCCTACACTCAGAGAGAAAAAAAATTTGTAATTTAGAAATGATTGACTCTACTGACAGAAAGATTATTTCTGTCTTAGGATAAATATATTATCCATTATACGTTTTCAAATTTGTGAAGCCAACTATCAGCCATATTTCAAAGTATGCTCTAATGAGAAGGATATATAACAAAACATTCTAAAAACAAAAACATAGTACAAATTTTTATGTGATATATTTTTAAAATATTTTCAATGAAAATACCTAACATGGAGGAAATTAACCAATCTAAAATACAACATGCAGATATTGAATAATCATGCTTTTCGCCACAGTTGATATATCTCACTGTATCTTGCCAGCACTTAATCACTTTTATGGAATTACAATTTGGTTTTCACTAACTGTGATTTACTTAGTGTAGGCTGATTTATGCCACTGAGAATTTGTTTAGTTAATGGAACATTTTAATTTATGACAGAAGGCGGCATAAAATTGCTTTGAAGATCTGGATTGCATTGCTATTGATTGCCAGTCAGAATTTTAGAGGAAATGAAAAGTGACAGATAAAAGCATTTTTGTATCAGCTATAGCAATATACTAGTGGAGTGAAGATTCGCAACTGAAAACACAAGAAACTGGTAGCTTTTACACTTGCTTCTTCAAACCCTTGAGTAGATAATTGTGGTTCTCACTGACATATGGTGCTGTCTGTGAAGTCTTTTCAGAAAAGCCTCGCAGGGAAAGAGTGAGATGTTTCACAATGTGGTGTCATCAGTATGCTATAGGCACCCAGCACCGGGTCTCCTTTCATCTGGCCAAGGGGGTACAGATCCTTGACTCCTCAAGTGTCTGCAGAAGATCAGAAAGGAGTTGAAAATAAACTGGCTGTTGTTCTAATCTGATGATTTTAGAATACAATTTATGGGTCCAAGAAGCCAGGAGCAAATAAAGCTCAGCCTTCTCCAGTAGATGTTTATTTAACATTTGCTATTACGTTATATTCATTTTTATTTAATTTCTGACTTATAAATATCCATTTCTATCCAGCAAGTGCTCGTTCATGCTTCTAAGTGTTTCTTTCAGACTGTGAGACTTTTCTTGAAAGAATCTAATAGGATTAGCCCTTCATGGCATCAGAGACTTTCGGGTTTAGTTAAGTTCACATGTGTTTATAAGTGTTTGGGCTAGATATCTGCTGCCTTACCCACCAGATGCCTTCTCCCTGTAAGTCTCTGTGCAGAGTGGGTGGGTGACCTCTGTCAACTGGCCTAGCTGGCCTTCTTGTCTCCTGCTGGATTTGACAAATGAAGGCACCAGCAGAAGGCTGAGGTTGGGGGGCTGGGAATATAAGAGAGATACCAAGATATTTATTACCCCAGCTATCTGTCTGCCAGGCTACAGGAGGTTGCAGTGATTATTTTCTTTATCCAAGGCCTCAGTACCTGTGTGTGGCCCTCTCCCACAGAAGAAATAAAAGGGATTTCTCAGATCTAACAACCACCCATTTCCCTTATCCCTTCAACTCCAAGTGGATAAGGGTTCATTCACCAGTGTACTTAGCCCAAGGATGTGCAATATTGTTAGTTTTCTCTAACCTTAGCCATGGTTTTTCAAAGACTTTTTTCATTAAAGTATTGTCAATATCCCTATTGGAGTGCTCCATCCTTTTCTTGCCAAGTCCTGATGATACAGTGGACTTGTTGGATGCTTGAATCCCCATTTTAACACCTCTTCTAAATGGTCAACTTGACTATATGTTTGAATGAGTATAGTAACAGAGAACTCATTGCTCCCTAAGACAGCCTATCACTCCTTAAGCAACTTCTCACTGAATATAATCTCTTATGTATGGAAAAATAGGAGTAACTCTTTAAGTACCTGTAGAGAAAATATTGTCATGTTTTTATATTGTTAGAGCTTTCTGAGCATGGCACACTGGAACCTTGGGTAAAGGACAAGATTTGGAAGTTCAAGTGTGGTTTAATAGAAGCCTCTAGAGAGATATAGTTTTCAAACCCTGGATCCTAGTTTTACATTTTGAAACATAATAAAACCAGAGGTGATTCATTTATATTTAAAAGAGTAGTAAATTAGGGACTTCTCTTCATGGAGAATATGTGCTTACATTAGTGAGATAAAAGTTCCTTTCCCATTCTCAGGGGTGGGGAGAGGAGCTCTACAGTATTCTCTATTTAAACATCAAATTAATAATTTTGAGGTCCTCATCTGGCTTTCATTACATTACCCTAAAGGAGAGAAGAGAACCAATACAGTTATTTCTGTGACAGTAATAGTCTGCCTGGGATCCAGAAATATCCAGTTTGCTTTCTGCACAAAATAAATAAATATTGACATTAAAAATATATCAGTGTTTCTCTCTTCTGTCTTGGAATTAATTTTATAAACATGAAAAAGGAAACACTTTTCCAGAAGACAGCAGTGTTAGGTTCTGGTCTTCGTGTCCTAAATGTTCCTTTGCCCAAATTTGAAATGTAATGTCAAGTCTCCTTAACTTCCAGGTTGTTCTCTTATAGAAACTCTTGGTTGTTAAATACTATAGGAGGTCTCAGCAATGCAAGATACATTTAATCCTCATGTAAATATGTAAAATCATTAGTTTTTTGGGGGGGGAATAGTGAATATCAAGGTCACAAATACAATTATAGTGTTTCTATCATATATTATCGTCAGGAAGAATAAGTTCTACTCATTCTTTGTCTTTGAGCAACTAAACTAAAGATTCTTATTATAAGGGGAAAATATCAGTTTTGGCATTGATTGGATTTTGTGGTTGTTCTTGGTGAAAAGATGATTGATTCATTTTGGCCTTTTATCCCGGTCCTTTATGGGAAGGAATTTAGGATGTTGTTAAGGAAATGAGGATATTGTTACTAGAAGAAAGGGATATACATAAATAAGCTTAAAATATTAATAAAGGTTTTTGCAAGTAAAGGAATGAATGTGATCAAAAATTCAAAGATAAGGATAAGATAATATTTTTGAAAAGTAGGTAATATCTGTAAAAGAAAAAAGCAAGGAGAATTGTGGGGTGGAAAGAGTTAAATTAAAATAATATACATTTTGTTGTTGAAGATTTTGCTGTTCTCTTTTTGTTTGTGTTTGTATTTGTTTTGTATTATTTGCTTGGAGCAGACAAAATTGAATGATATATTAGAAGTGCTGAGAAATCCATTCAAAAGGGCCTTTCTAGTTGAAAATACTATTTTAATAATAATGACAAACAGATATAGAAACAAACAAAAAACTGAGAACATTTGTTTTCAGGATAACTTTACCAAAAGAAATACTAAGAGCAGAGGAAATGTTCTTAGCAGGATACAGAAAAGTTCAGAAAGGAATGAAGAACATTGTAAGAGTAAATATGTGGATAAATTTAAAAAAGAAATAATAATACAAAGTAACAGTAAATGCTGTTCGAACTGAAATATACGTTAAAATACATACATAAGAGTATGCAATGATGGATGGAGGATAAGTGGAAATAAAATGTTGTAAGTTTATAGTATATTGGGCAAGTTGAATGTTAACAGTTTTTATTAGATTGTAATTAATTGAGAATGTATGTTGTGGCCCCTAAAATAAAGACATGATAGTAAAAATATAATTAACAAAATTATTTAAAATATGAAACAAAAATATATTGATTAATATATAAGACTGGAGGCCCAGTGCATGAAATTCTGCACAGGTAAGGTCCCTAGGCCTGGCTGGCAATCAGGGCTGATCTGTGGGGCAACCGGCGGGGTGATTGGGGGGCGCCGGTGGGAGACCTGAAAGCTCCTGCCTTGGCTGGTCTGGGGCCTGTGGGCTGGGGGCAGCTCCTGCATTGAGCATCTGCCCCCTGGTGGTCAGTATGCGTCATAGCAACTGGTCATTCTGCAGGTCCTTCCGCAGTTCGGTCTATTTGCATATTAGGCTTTTATCATATAGGATGAATGGAAAAAATGAAATCTAAACTGTGGGTCAAATAGATTAAAAACAGTTAGATGGTAGATATAAATCCAACACTATGCCCTCGCTGGTTTGGCTCAGTGGATAGAGTGTCGGCCTGTGGATTGAAATGTCCCTGGTTCGATTCCGGTCAAGGGCACATGCCTGGGTTGTGGGCTCGATCCCCAGTAGGGGGTGTGCAGGAGGCAGCCTATCAATGATTCTCTCTCATCATTGATGTTTCTATCTCTCCCTCTCCATTCCTCTCTGAAATAAATAAAAATACATTTTTAAAAAACCAATACTATTACATTAAACACTAAATAGTCCAATTGAAAGAAAAAATATCAATTTGATTTAAAAAATGAAACTTGACTATTTTCTATTTATAATGAGTCACCTCTTAAATATAAGCCACAAAAATGTTTATACTTTGTAAACATTTACAGACAAATAAAAGCAGTTGACATTATGCTAATATTAAAATAGACTTAAATAATTAATAGAGTTAAAAGAAAATATTTTGAAATAGTTACACATTATTCTACAAAAAAAAAACAACAGTTCTAATCTGGCTCTATCAAATGGTATAGCTCAAAAATATATAAAGTAAAAATGTATAGAATTAAGAGGAAGACAAGATAAATCCATAATCAGAAGACAGACATAAACACAGCTTCTAGGGCAATCAAGAAAAATAATAAGATTACAGAAATTCCACAAAAAGATAATTAGAAAATTAACAAACTATACCAGGCTATTTTAGAGAGTATTCTACTCCAACATAACGGAATAGACATTCCCTGAAGTGCACATGTGACACTCATCAAAACTGACTGTAGGATGGGCCATAAAACAAGCCTAACAAATATATAATAGAGTAATCACTGGAAATAAAGAACAAAAAAACTAAATCATGCCCAACTTTTTGGAAATTAAACAATATCGCTCAAAATAGTTTACTGTTAAAAGAAGATGTCAAGAAGGAAACAAATATTTTTTACAGGTTAATCATAATGCATCATGAATGAACTTAAGTGCTTAGAGGAAAACTAGCTTTTCATGCAGTTACTAGAAATGAAGCTTCTTAAGAAGCTAATAAAAAAAGGTGAATCAATTTGGATATTAACCCCGTATCAGAGTTGTTGTTTGCAAATATCTTCTCCCAATTGATGAGTTGCATTTTTGTTTTGTTATGGTTTCTTTTACTGTACAAGAAGCTTTTTAGTGTGATATAGTCCCATTTACTTATTTTTGCTTTTGCTTCCCTTGCTTTTGAGATCAAATTCATAAACTTCTAAGGCCATGGTTTATAGGTTTAGTACCTATGTTTTCATCTATGTAATGTATTGTTTCAGATCTCATATCTAGATCTTTGATCCATTTCAAAATAATTTTTGTGTATAATGACAAATAGCAGTCTAGTTTAATTCTTTTTGCATATGGCTTTCCAATTTTCCCAGCATCATTTATTGAAGAGGATTTCTTTTCTCCAATGTATGTTTTTATATAAGCTTCCCTCAATGATAGTGAAAGGGTTCATTTTCTGAGGTTAACGTATCTTAAGTCCCCAAACCAGACAAGGACATTACAAAAGAAAAAAATGTTCAGACCATTTCCAAAGATATTAAAATAAATATATCAAACCAAGGGGAATTTAGTCCAGGATTAATTTAACATTCAATAATAATTTTTAAAATGATTAATTAATACATGAAGAAATGGAATGTTATCTGATGAAGCAATTACAACAAAATCTTAACTATTATAGAATGTAGGTGATGTCAAGAAAGATGGCGACCGGCAAGAAGGTAAGGAGAGAGAGAGTGTGAGTGAGGAACCCATAGAGGAGAGTGTAGACGTGTAGACGTGTGTGGTGTGTGTGTGTGTATGAGCTAGGGTCAGTTAGATTCTGCAGGTCTTCCAAGGGGCTGCCTAACCAGGCAGTCCTAGACGGTGGAGCCCCGCGCACAAAGCGGACACTTCTCGGCGGCTGGTGCAGACGCGGAGACCACACCATCTTGAGAAACAGAGCTGCCTGAGACTCGGATCCTGGCTTCTGACACAAACCAGGACCCTGCGGCCACTGGGGACAGAGAACTGCTATCACAGCTTCAGAGGAAGAAACAACAAGAATCCAGACTTCCCGGCAGATTCCCGTGAGTCAAAGAGCCTATCCCCCTCCCCGCAGGCGCGCGCTGATAGCGCCAGAGTAACTGATAGACACGCCCCCTCGCCCAAGCTGCAGAGCTTTGCGCAGGGACGCGCGCTCCGCCTTAGGGAATTTGGCACTCAGGACAGAAGCAGCTCACCTTCGGGGGAAATCTGTCAGTGCGCACAGAGGGCTCCCCTTTGGGGAATTGGGGGGAATTTGGCTTGCGGGTCACAGCTCCCCTTCGGGGAATCTTAGAGCGTGCACAAAGGGGCTTCCCTTTGGGGAATTTGGCGCGCAGGATGGACTCCGCCCCTCTTCGGGGATTCTGGGAGAGTGCACAAAGGCAGCTCACCTTCAGGGATTTGAGAGTGTGCGCCCTAGCCGGTTTGGCTCAGTAGTGAGAGCACACACAGGACGCAGCTCCACTTCAGGGAATTTGGCACGCTGGACACAGCTGCCTGGGATCCCTGACTCACAGCGCATTCACACTAAGAGCCAACGACCCCAATTGTTGGTGCATGCACACACAGGGACCCTGATTCTCAACGAGAAACTGCACAAGGCAACAGAGACTCTGACACTCCATTCTTGGTGCAAATACAGGGAAACTCTGACTCCTGGCACATGCTAAGGATCTCATTTTCGGCACATACCAACAGTGTGGTGCTGACAGGGCCCCTGATTCTAAGTGTGCACACGAGACCACACGGAACACTGGGACACTGACCCTGGGCAAGTCTGGTTCCCACCAACCAAAGGCAGCCACACGTCCTAGTGTCAGACCACTTCAGTGAAACTCGGGTGGAGCGAAGTCCCCACAGCGCACGTCCGAGGTCCACACAAACGGAAGCTTGAGCTTTCTGGTGATAGCCAGAATGGGGAAACGAAATAACTCACAGAGGAAAGAAAATGGGGAGTCGCCAAGAAAGGAAATTAGTGAAACTGAAGCTTGCAACATGACCGAAAAGGAGTTCAGAGTAATGGTCGTGGAATTTATACATCGGATGGATGAGAAAATCAACAACTTATGCAAGAATCAGGAAGAAATGAAAAGTGATATAGCTACAATCAAAAACACCATGGAAAGTTTCAACAGTAGACTACAAGAAGCAGAGGACCGAATTAGTGAGTTAGAAGATCAGGTACAGAAACAAGCTCAATCTGAACAGCAATTGGAGAAAAAAATTAAAAAGCAGGAGGAAAGCCTAAGGGAGCTTAGGGACAACATGAAGCGAAGTAACATGCGTATAATAGGGCTGCCAGAAGGACAAGAAGAGCAGCAGGGATTAGAAAATCTATTTGAAGAAATAATGACAGAAAACTTCCCGGATATGGGAAAGATAAAAGTTACGCAAGTACAGAGAGTCCCAAGCAGGATCAAACCCAAAAGACCCACACCAAGACATGTCATAATCTCAATGGCAAATATAAATGATAAAGAGAGAATCTTAAAGGCAGCAAGAGAGAGACAGAGAGTTACCTACAAAGGAACACCCATCAGATTGTCAAATGATTACTCAACAGAAACACAACAAGCTAGAAGTGAATGGAAGGAGGTATACAAAGTGTTGCAAAGCAAAGGACTGAATCCAAGAATACTATATCCAGCAAGACTATCAATCAAAATTGAAGGGGAAATCAGGAGCTTCGCAGACAAAAAAAGACTCAGGGAGTTTATCACCACCAAACCAGCAATGCAAGAATTGCTAAAGGGAATACTGGACGAAATTGAAGAAGTCATCAAAAAGCTTCCGGCAAACAAAAGCCCGGGGCCTGACGGCTTCACAGGAGAGTTCTACCAAACATTCAAGGAAGAACTAAAACCTATATTCCTCAGACTATTCCAAAAAATTCAAGAGGAAGGATCACTTCCAAGCTCCTTCTATGAAGCCAGCATCACCCTAATACCAAAACCAGATAAGGACAACACAATGAAAGAGAATTACAGACCAATATCCCTCATGAACATAGATGCCAAAATCCTCAACAAAATTCTAGCAAATTGGCTCCAGCAGTACATCAGAAAGATCATACACCATGACCAAGTAGGATTTATCCCAGGAATGCAAGGATGGTACAATATCCGCAAATCAATAAACGTGATACATCACATAAACAAATTGAGAGATAAAAATCACATAGTCATATCAATTGATGCAGAAAAAGCATTTGACAAAATCCAACACCCTTTCTTGATAAAAAACTCTCAACAAGGTGGGAATAGAAGGCTCATACCTCAACATAATAAAAGCTATATATGATAAACCCACAGCAAACATCATACTCAATGGACAAAAGCTAAAAACATTTCCCCTAAGAACAGGAACAAGACAGGGATGCCCACTCTCGCCACTCCTGTTTGACATAGTACTGGAAGTATTAGCTATTGCAATTAGACAAGAAGAAGAAATATAAGGCATCCAAATTGGAAAAGAACAAGTAAAGCTGTCTTTATTTGCAGACGACATGATATTGTACATAAAAAATCCAAAAGACTCTGTCAAAAAACTAATAGACTTAATAAATGAATTCGGCAATGTAGCAGGATACAAAATTAACGCCAAGAAATCTATGGCCTTTCTATACACCAATAGTGAACTTACAGACAGAGAGACTAAAAAGGCAATCCCATTTACCATCGCACCAAAAAAATTAAGATACCTAGGAATAAACTTAACTAAGGAGGTAAAAGACCTATACATGGAAAACTACAGGACACTGAAAAAAAGAGATAGAGGAAGACATAAACAGATGGAAGAACATACCATGTTCATGGATTGGTAGAATCAACATCATTAAAATGTCCATACTACCCAAAGCAATCTATAGATTCAATGCACTCCCCATTAAAAATACCAACGGCATATTTCACAGACCTTGAAAGAACTCTCCAAAAATTCATCTGGAATAAAAAAAGACCCCGAATAGCCACAGCAATCCTGAGAAAGAAGAATAAAGTAGGAGGGATCTCAATACCAGATTTCAAGCTGTATTACAAAGCCACTATTCTCAAAACAGCCTGGTACTGGCACAAGAACAGACATATAGATCAATGGAACAGAATAGAGAATCCAGATATTGATCCAAACCACTATGCTCAATTAATATTTGACAAAGGAGGCATGAACATACAATGGAATAAAGACAGTCTCTTCAATAAATGGTGTTGGGAAAATTGGACAGACACATGCATAAAAATGAAGCTAGATCACCAACTTACACCATACACAAAAATAAACTCAAAATGGATACAGGACTTAAACATAAGATGGGAAACCATAAAAATACTAGAGGAATCCACAGGCAGCAAAACCTCAGACATATGTCAAAAGAACTTCACCGATACTGCCCCTAGGGCAATGGAAGCTAAAGAGAAAATAAACAAATGGGACTACATCAAAATAAAAAGCTTTTTTACAGCAAAAGAAACTATCAACAAAACAACAAGAAAGCCCACTGCATGGGAGAACATATTTCCAAATGGCATCACTGATAAAGGTTTAATCTCCAACATCTACAGGAAGCTTATACAACTTAATAAAAGGAAGATAAATGATCCAATAAAAAAATGGGCAACGGACCTAAATAGAATCTTTTCCAAAGAAGACAGAAGGAAGGCCAAGAGACACATGAAAACATGCTCAAGGTCACTAATTATCCGAGAGATGCAAATCAAAACAACAATGCGCTATCATCTCACACCTATCAGAATGGCTATCATCAACAAATCAACAAACGACAAGTGTTGGCCAGGATGCGGAGAAAAAGGAACCCTCGTGCACTGCTGGTGGGAATGCAGACTGGTGCAGCCACTGTGGAGAACAGTATGGAGTTTCCTCAAAAAACTGAAAATGGAACTCCCATTTGACCTAGTAATCCCACTCCTAGGAATATATCCTAAGAAACTGGGAACACCAATAAGAAAGGATATATGCACCCCTATGTTCATAGCAGCACAATTTACAATAGCTAAGATCTGGAAACAGCCTAGGTGCCCATCAGCAAATGACTGGATCAGAAAACTATGGTACATCTACACAATGGAATATTATGCTGCCATAAAAAAGAAGAAATTCTTACCATTTGCAGCAACCTGGATGGAATTGGAGAACATTAGGTTAAGTGAAATAAGCCAGTCAATGAAAGAAAAATACCACATGATCTCACTCATTTATGGATAATAAAGAACATTAAAAACTTGAACAAAAAGATAGATACAGAGGCAGTAAAGCATCAAACAGTCTGTCAAATTACAGCAGGAAGGTTAGGGAGAGGTGGGGAAGATAAGAGATCAATCAAAGGACTTATATGCATGCATATAAGCATAACCAATGGACGCAAAACTCTGGGGGGTGAGGGCATATATGGGGTGGGGGGGCAATGGTAAGATATGTACACATATAATACCTTAATAAAAAAATTGGAAAAAAAAAAAAAGAATGTAGGTGATGGAAACATAGGTGTTCCCTGTACAATTATTTCAAGTTATCTGTATGTTTAATTTTTTTAATAAAAATGTTTAAAAATATAGAATTGTAAAAATCAACCACTGAAATCCATCTCTATCTATAAGAAAGAAAAGACAAGAAAAACTTATATGCACATTTTAATAGGTACCGAAAAAGTTTTGGACAAAACTGAACATGCAGTTATTATTACAAATTATTATAAAAGTAATAAAAGGCAATGTATTTAATCTGATAAAGAATACTTACCAAGAAAAAAACTGTATCAAACATTCTATATATTGATGAATTGAAAGATTCCCCTCTGCAGTTGAAAATATAAGGTAGATAAATGGAAATGAATTGATGTATAATATAACTACTTCTATTCCAAATTGAACAAAGATCCTAGTAAGAGCCATAAAAAATAAAAAGAATAAAAGGGATAATGATTTCATGTGAAGAAATAAAATTGTCACATTTTGAAGACACTGTGATTGTACTATAGGAAATTCAAAGGAACTTTTGAGAAAAATATTAGAATTAATAATAATATTAGTAAGGTAACAGACTACACTTGTATTTCCATATACCAGCAATAAACAATAAGAAAAAAGCCAATACATTTTTTATTTTAATAACATCAAAAACTTCAAATTAAATGAACTATGTGTAAGATTCTGCAATGTGCAACACTAAGTAATACTGATAGGTATTTTTCACCATCAGTGATTTTTCTAAAAATTTTAAATCAAATTTACTGGATAAAATTGGTAAATAACATATAAATAATGTAAAATCTATACTCAGTTGTGTAGATATTTTTAGCAGACCTGAATAAATTGAGAGATGCTCAAAGATGTGAAATATTCACTATTTTAGAGATGTCAATTCTGTTCAATTGATCTATAGACTCAATTAAATTTCAATTAAAATCACTTCAGGTATGGTGTGTGTGTGTGCTTGTGTGTGTGTGTGTGTGTGTGTGTGTGTGTATTTTTGTGTGTGTCTGTGAATGTATGGGAAATGAAAGCTGATTCTAAAATTTATGTAAAAGTTAAAGAGACCAGAAAATCGAAGGCAATCTTGAAGAACAAAAACAACATTTACGCTACTAGATTGAAAGATTTATTTAAAAACTATGTTAATTATTCAGTGTAATAGCAGTGCAAAGAGAGAAATATAGACAAAAGGAAAAGAGAATAGTCCATAAATAAGCTAACCTGTAGTCATCAGTGATTGCATTCATCATATATTCTGCTTAACAACTTATCTCAAAATATAGCAGCTTTATAAACAAACATTTATTATCTCACAAATTTTATGTGTCAGGAATTCAGGAGCAGTTTAGTTGGGTACTTCGGGCTCAGGGTCTGTCATAAGGTTACAATCAAGCAGTCTGCTGCAGGGCTGCATGCAGTATGGGCTTCTAAGCTCAGGGAGGTCAGGAAAAAATGTCCATATGCTCTATAATTCTACTTATTACATAACATGCAAAAGCAGTCAGATAGCTTTTGGTAAGAGCCTTCCTTCCGTTCCTTATCACCTGAGTCTCTCCATAGGCCTGCATAGTAGCTGGCTTCCTCCAGCGAGTGCCATGAGATAGAGAGCAAAAGAGAGCATGCCCAAATGGAAGGCACATTTCCTCATAGCTTCATATCAGAAGGGGCACACTATTCCTTCTGCTGAAAGGTATAGATGACTGAGACCAACCTTGATAGTATGTTAGAGGGAACTGCATACGGGCATAAATACTGGAAGGTGAGTAATATTAGTGACATTGCAGTGCAGTGGGGAAAGAACTTTTTGTTTAAAAACTGGGTCTGGATAAATTGAATATTCTTAAAGAAAGAATTACTGATTGTGTATTACACAATACACCAAAGAATGCATGTTGGTTACTTATCACATAACATTCAAAAACAGGAGGTATTTAAAGTCAGGATAGTAACTACCTTTGGTGAGAGTCATGAAAAAAGCTGGACAGGTTCAAACCTTCTGGGCTGCAACCAAATACCTGCTTCTTCCTCTGGGTGCTGGTTGCATAGTCTGACCCTTTGTAAAAGTCCATCAAGCTGAACACTTGTGATATATACACTTTTTGCGTATGCTATAATCCTACCTAATAAAACAGTAATATGCAAATTGATCGCACCTTCGCTACACCCAAGTCACGCCCACCAGCCCAAGCCACGCCCACCAGCCCAAGCCACGCCCACCAGCCAATCAGAGCGAGTATGCAAATAAACCCAACCAAGATGGCTACAGCCACAGAGAGCAAGGTTTCCCAGGCAACAGAGGAAGCCAAGCTTTCTGCATGCCCTTGCCAGGCCTAAGCCTCCACTCAAGCTACAAAGTTTCAATTATAGAAGGTAAACAAATTCAAACAGAATGGTGGCAGCCACGGAGCTGGAGAGACCAGGCCAGGGTTGCCTGCGGCAATGGAGAAAGCAAAGCTTTCTGCACACCCTGGCTGGGCCCAGGCCTCCGCTTAAGGCTACAAAGTTTCAATTATAGAAGGTGAATTAACCCAAACAGAAATGGCTGCAGGCAGTGGAATATGCAAGGAGGCTTGGCTCCGTTCCAGGCTACAAAGTTTCAATTGTAGAAGGTAAATAAATTCCAGATACCAGGGCCTCCGCTTGGGTCGCCAGGGGGCGTGGCCGGCCTGTAAACCACCACAGGACCCTTGCTCAGGCCGCCCCATGCCCCAAGGGAACCCCCATCCTGATCCGGGACACCCTTCAGGGCAAACCAGCTGGCCCCCACTCCTGCACCAGGCCTCTATCCTATCTAATAAAAGAGTAATATGCAGATTGACCATCACTCCAACACACAATATGGCTTTCCCCATGTGGTCAAAGAACCTGCCCCCATGTGGACACAAGATGGCCACCAAAAGATGGCCAGCAGGGGAGGGCAGTTGGGAGGCACCCGGCCTGCAAGGGAGGGCAGTTGGAGGCGATCAACCCTGCAGGGGAGGGCAGTTAGGGGTGACCGGGCTGGCAGAGGAGGGAAGTTGGGGGCAAACAGGCTGGCAGGGGAGCAGTTAGGTATCAATCAGGCTGGCAGCAGAGTGGTTTGGGGGTGATCAGGCTGGCAGGCAGAAGCGGTTAAGGGCAATCAGGAAGGCAGGCTGGTGAGCAGTTGGGAGCCAGCAGTCCTGGATTGTGAGAGGGATGTCCGACTGCCCATTTAGGCCTGATCCCAGTGGGCAGTCAGACATCCCTTGAGGGGTTTCAGATTGAAGAGGGTACAGGCTGGGCTGAGGGACACCCCCCCCTGTGCACGAATTTCATGCACCAGGCCTCTAGTCCTGTTAATAAAAGCCTAAATGCTAAGTGTCATTCATTCAGTTGTCCGTTCGACCAATCAAAGCATAATATGCTAATGATATGCTAAGGTCACTCAACCGCTTGCTATGACATGCACGGACCACCAATGGGCAGACACTGACAAGTAGGTTAGCTTGCTGCTGGAGTCCGGCCCATCAGGACTGAGCCAGATGGGCTGGACACGCACTGGAGCTCTCCCACAGTCCCTCCCTGGCTGGCCAACCTCCTGCCTCTCTCCCCGGTCCTGATCATGCACCACTGGGGTCCCTCTGCCTGGCCTGCACCCCCTCACAATCCAGGCTGAGAGACCACCCCCTCAGCCCAGCCAAGTGCATGAATTTCGTGCACTGAGCCTCTAGTTTAATAGAAAAGTTATTACTTTGTAAATACATTGAAGAAGTGGCATGCAGCAACAAAGAGTGCTTTTTGCATAAGGCTGATAGTGAAATCAAGAGAAGAAATCTATAGTAATTTCACTGTAACAATAGTAGTGGGAAGGATTGTTTAGGAAAACTAGAGTGGAGCAGGTGCAAAGATATCTAAAGGACCATAGAGAGACAAAACTGGTAATATACGTAAGGGTGCAGCCTGAAAAGCAGGACCTCCCAAAGGAGAGTAAGAGGAATATAGCATAGACACATACATGAAAGGTTTTCTACATTTAGAATAGGGTGAATGAAAATAGGGAGAAAATCTGAAATAGACATAAAATTAACTTAAGGATTTTTAGACATTTTGCCATGATGAATCAATATTTTCAGAAGTACAACCATATACAGAGAGGAAAAATGGGTGACATTTGGACTTTTGAGGAGAGAGACAGACTGTCAAGAGTTTTGAGGAGTTGTAAGAGGGAACTAAACAGTAACACCTTTAATGACTGACACTAGCACTCCATCACAATATACATATTATAAACATTATACCATTAAGTTTAGTGTTGAAAAAGGAAGATAATTTACAAATGCCATATATTCTTTTGTCAGCTTTTATACTTGTTACTCTCATTTGTGTTTAAAGACAACTTCTCTCTGAGAATTGATCATGTCTCTTCCATTTATCTATACCTATGGTCGGCAAACTGCGGCTCGCGAGCCACATGCGGCTCTTTGGCCCCTTGAGTGTGGCTCTTCCACAAAATACCATGGCCTGGGACAGTCTATTTTGAAGAAGTGGCATTAGAAGAAGTTTAAGTCTAAAAATTTGGCTCTCAAAAGAAATTTCAATCGTTGTACTGTTGATATTTGGCTCTGTTGACTAATGAGTTTGCCGACCACTGATCTATACTAATAAAAGCATAATATGCTAATTAGACCGGACGTCCTTCCAGACAAAGGGGTGGTGGCAGGGGTGAGGCAGAGGAGGCAGAGGCACCAGAGGCCCCTGGCAGAGGCAGCAGAGGCCCCCGGCTGCCATGGTGGCGGAGGCCGAACCCCTTGCATGAATTTCATACATCGGGCCTCTAGTATTAAATAAAGATCCTTTGTATTAATATTTTTCACTTGCCCCAATCATATATAAACTTACTTAAATCTCTTTAAACCAATAAATGGTCACTTTTTTTAAAAAATATATATCATTTAACAACATTACCACTTTATTGCCATGATATCACTGTAGCTCCATATGTATTCTTTTACATATTGATATTTACATTATTTTCTTGATGGATGATATTTATTTATGTGTAAGATAGGTGTGTTTTAATTTCAAAAGTTCTTGACAAAATTATTGATTACCAGTAAGAGTTTACTGTTTCCCCCCTTGTTCTAGAAAGATGTTCTATACTTTGGATAATCATTATATAGAGAGCTTGATTTTATATATTTAGTATGATGATTTTTTTCACTTAAATAAAATTCTTGATCTGTATATCTTGAATCAATGCATTTTTATTTCTTTGTAAGAAATCTAATATTTACTTGTTTTATTTAAGCTCACATTTTAAGCATCACCTGTGATTTTATTGGACACGTCATGATTTCATTTATAGCCATCCTAATGATTATTCTCATTGAAAAATAAGGTAAAAGTGGTCCTGGCTGGTAAGGTAAAAATGACCCTGCCCTCAGTTGGTTATAGCACTATCTTGTACACCAGGAGGTGGTAGGATGGCAGGGCACACATAGGAAGCAATGGATAGGTGTTTCTCATTCACATTGATGTCTCTCTCTCTCTCTCTCTCTCTCTCTCTCTCTCTCTCCTCACTCTCTTCAACAATTAAAAAAATGTACAGTGTGTCCTGATTTTACTCTTGAATATACATATAAGAATACCTTAAATTTGGCCGTAACTGGTTTGGCTCAGTGGATAGAGCATCGGCCTGCAGACTGAAAGGTCCCAGGTTCGATTCCGGTCAAGGGCATGTACATTGGTTGCGGGTACATCCCCAGTAGGGGGTGTGCAGGAGGCAGCTGATCAATGTTTCTCTCTCATCGATGTTTCTACCTCTCTATCCCTCTCCCTTCCTCTCTGTAAAAAATCAAATATATATATATATATAAAGAATACCTTAAATTTGTAAGAAACAACTCAGAGAAATCAAGATTTACCAGGAAAATATTTTAAGATTTTCTGAAAAAATTTTGCATACTTAATTACTCTTCTATAATTTTATTTTATTGGTCATTAACCAGAAACAGGTAAATCTTCAGAGATTTGAGAAAACAAAAACCTTTGCTTCCATTATATTTGGGGGGAAAATAAAATAACATCTTTTTTGGTACTTATTTAAATAAAGAGCTTGATAATAATAAAAGAGACTTAAAAGGAAAAAAAAAAAAAAAAGGAAGGGAAAACTTGGGTTTATGCTTTTCCCTTAAGAGGAAATGATGATAGGTATGACTAATACTCCAAAACAAAAACTTATGTGAAATCCCATAATGCTGGCAATAAAAGAAAATGGAAAATCATTTTCAAACATATTTCAGACAAAATATTAAAAGCCTCACCATATAAAGAGCTTTACAAATTGAGATCAAACTAGTTATATTAGCTTAATGTTCCATTTACAAAATTTAACAGGAGTATTTTCCCCTCTCAAACATTTCTCATCTCCAAAAATACCCAAAGAAATTCAGTATTTACTGACACTGACCCATGAATCAGTCTACCGCTAGCTCATCTCTTGCCCTCTGTCAGGAGAGCAGGTGCTCTGATATTTGCTGGAATCAGATGCAGGGCATCTAATATTACTGACTATCCCTCTTTTCAACTCAGTTGCCTTACAGAACCTCTTCCTGGTGATAGCACCCACACTTCTACCAGACTAGTGAGACCAGAATTAAATCAAGCCAGTTGGAGGCCTGAGGCGTTATAACCACTTCTATCACTGGAAAAGGCAGTTTTGAGGATTTTACCCTTTTCTGGGCAAGCCAGGCAATTTGACCCTTCCCTCTAAATCCTACCTCTGCTAGAAATACTCCTTCTGGAAGACTGTGTTTGAGGTGAAGCTGGGGAGCCTCTGATTCCCAGGAATTAATATCACAATACCCCTCTCTGGTAACTATCTCTATGTTTGCCAGTAAATAAATCTAGCCACCAGGATTCTAAGAGAAAAAACAAAAAGCAAAAATAAATTGGACTGAAATATTTCTGAAGACATGGGCTGTTCAGTTTTATCAATGAGCATCTTATTACATGTGCATATGCATATGTGTGAGGGCATGAAAAATATTGCAAACAACTTAATTATTGTTGGAATGATTACTAAGGGATTCTTTTAATTTCATTCCTTTAAGTTTCTCAATTTGCTAAAGTTTATATAATAACATGTGTTCCTACTTAATTCAGAAGAAGAACATTAGTTTTTAAATAAATTTAAGTACCAGTCTCATTCCATTTCACGATTAACATTAAAAGGGGGGGGAGACCTTTTAAATTATCTTTGCTCTATTTAATTAAAAGGAAGTTCCTAGTCAGCTTTCTCCTTAACATATAAGTTGATCTGAGATTTTCAGACATTTAGTGGCACTAACATTTGGATAGACAAAGTAATTAGCTTGATGTTCTTTTTATAACCAGGAAGGCACTGCATAAGAAATTTGGCATTCATTTACTCAACAGTTATTGGGTCTAATAAACACTAGACAATGGGATCACAAAATAATTAAAATATAGGTTTTTGCCACCTAGAAAAAAATTACAGTAGAATAGAAAAAATACTGAACCAAAAAATACTCAAGCAGTGCTCTAAGTATGAGTGTAAGAGTGTAACAGAAGTACAGTGCAGGCACAGAAGGGCTATAATGTGAAATGAATTCTTATCTACCTTTCAGTGATCAGATTTATTTACTTTGTATCTAGAACCGACACGAATAATCAAACCAAATCATTGTTGACTCTTCGGTACACTCTAAACTTAAATACTCAATTGTTAAAGTAACAAATATCCTGAAAATATACCCCAGGACAACCAAAGTCAGCCATGTTAAATTTTTAACAAATAAGTACAAATAGTCTCTATAATTCAAGGAAATATGTTATCAATTGGAGGTTTAAAAAATAGTTTCCTTGACTTTTCTTCAAAAATCCCCTTATTTTCTTTAATAAATTTCATCGCAATTAAAACCTGCTAACATCAGAAAAGCTCTTGCTTGTATAAATCTGAGGCTATATTCTGTATTGCTTTTTCCTAGGTCTTAGGGCTTTTTATACTACTTACAAATCTAACTTCTCACCAATACTAATACTCAAGCTCAAGAGAGGCCCTACCTTAACCTAGTAGTTGAAATGAAAGTTAGAGACTACATGAAACTTGATATTATATTTTAGGTGTTAATTATAGGAGAAAATCACAAATATACATATCTAAGAAATTATATTTTAATTTCCAAATAATATATAGGTACATAGGTATACAACTGTAAATATTTCCAAAGAGTTTTTGATATACAACTTTTACCTGCACAGTACCATTATGGACTGGCTGGGCAAAAGAAATAGAAAGTGAGAGAGATTTTGTAGTCTTTAAATAACTATAGTCAACTTAGGGACAAACTAAGGTCTCATGATTTCCCATCCATTGCTTTTACTCTATGCAATCTCAAGCCTTTACTGAAATACTGTATTTAATAGATGGAGCACACAATTAATAAATTGCTTTTTTAAAATCTAAAATAGTGGAAAACCAAATAAATGCTATATTTCTTTGCATATGAAAAAAATAAATTAAAATGTAATGATCCTACTATCTGAAATTTTTATTGTTTCAAAGAATAAGACATATGATAGATGAAGAAGGCAGACTTGGCACGTTAGCCTAATGGGGGCTTTATATCCGTTAGGAGCCTTTTGGTTGTAAAGATAGTTTATAACCATAAACTAGGGTCTGAATCTGGAACTCAAGTCATGCTAATATAATCTTGTTTATTCTTAAGTGCCACTTCTTTAGATTGAGCCCATTTTTATATAAACTATCTCTTCTTGATAGCAAAATAATTCTGTTTCTAGATTACAGATTTGCAGTCGCAAATTCTAATGGAAAAGGAAGGGTCTCTCAGAAATTCCAACAGTTTCCCTTCATTGCTTTGGCTTCCAATGCACCACGTGTTCATTCTTAAACCAACCATATTTGCGGGAAATGTGATGCTCTTGTTAGCTTAGATCCCTGGAGCTAGAAGTGGAAGCCATTTCATCTGAGCCCATGGACTGTAGGACTTGTAGGTGAAACAAGTTTATTTACCTCATAGAATTCTGAGTAATCTTTTTTCTAAAAGGGAAGGAGATGGCAGGTGGCATTATGCATCAATTAAAGAACTTGGTTTGCAAGTAACTGAATTGAAATGGAATAATTTTCACAAGTAATTAAACCTGTGGGGGAAGGGGTTGCTGGGGAAAGGTAGTAAAGGATAAAGAGGGTCAAGTACATGGTGAGGGCAGGAGGTTTGACTGTTGGTGGTAAACATATAATGCAGAATACAGATGATGTATTATAGGATTAGACACTTGAAACCTATATAATTTTAATTACCAATGTCACCCCAATAAATTGAATTAAGAAAATAAATAAACCTGTGTCACTGAATTAGAAAGCAGGGATGTAACCAGCGTTCATACATGGCTGGTGTCTCTCTAGCCCTGGTTTCTGATTCTTACTTAAAATCTTCATGCTTTCCTTTTGTACTCCTGATTTCTCTCATTCTCAATCCATGGGCAGTTGAATGCAGAGCTATAACTCCTGAGATATTACATCACTATTTAAATCTCAACTAGAAACTTTTACTCCCAAGTCAAATGTTTTAGTGGAAAGGATTTGATTGGATCAACCTGTGTAAAATGGCATGCCTCGCACAATTAGCTGTAGCCACGGGCAACACAGTTAGAATAAATATGACTGCCATAGTTTGCTCCACCAGTGAGAGAGAAGGATAAAGGTGCTATTTTGAGCGTGGCAGAATATCTGAAAATCGGGTACCTTACCTGAAGCACCCCCAACCCAAGGTAACCTTAAAGCTTCCTTGAAAAGAGCCGATCCTTGTTAATGTTTAAACATTAAGGTGGAAGTAACATTTTAAAACTAGTAGTAGTTGCCTGTGATTTATAGCAATGTGTGTGGTTATAAAAATGTAAAGAGGAGAAAACAGTGGATGCCTCAGGTGCCTGAGGGAGTGGGAGAGGAGTCTTAGAGGGTGAAAAAAGGAAATTGAGATTGCTAAAAATACCTCTTTCACAAATTTGCCCAAGGCCAACCTTTCTTACACGGTACTATCTATAAACCAAATACCTTACATTATAAATCAAGGAGGGTTAAAACTATATAATTATCTTCACACTATCCTGAAGAAAAATGTGTAAGAAAAAAAATACATAAAAGATTAATGAAAATATCGGCCTCCAGTCCCCTAACATTTAAATCAAAGAATGGGGTTTATGAGTGGTACAGCCAATCCCAGCTGTGGGATGATGTACGGGTACAGAGGTCATCTATAAGGCCCCGTGGCAGGCCATCAGGAGGGGATTTATACATTAAAATCAATATGGGAATTTTACTCTGAAGCCTGCAGTAGTTAGTGCTGATTGCAGAGCTCTGGTGAACGGCCTCCAAACCTGCTTTTACTCATATATCACAACATTTTCCACCATCAGGCGTTAGGAAACACCGTGGTAGAATTCTAGAGGGCAGAGTGTTTCTGTGAAAGACTGTCTAACTAACCTTGAAATAATTTGTAAAATATACACATAAACACACAGTAACATAGAGATGAGCATCTGACACAAAATAATTATTTTTTGCTTTTATATATTTTTAATTCTTCTGTTTATTTGTTTTTTTAAATTGTATTTTGTTTTAAAGCTTGAATAAAATTGAATAAGTGACCAGATGGATAAAAAGCAACCGTCATCAAATTGGCATTTTAAACTGTATGTGATATGCAGGTGTGCATTTCTTCTCATGAAAAGCAACATGATTAAGTGCACCTACTCTGGAGCTAGACTTCCTGGGTTTGAACACAGGATCCAAACAATAGGGCTTTGACACGTTATTTATCTTCTCTCTGGTTCACTGTCTTCATAAATAATATGGGTGATTTCACATACTAACCCTTTTTTCAACCTTACTTTCATTCTCCAAATATAATCAATTTAAACTTCTGTGAACTTGCAGAAATGTTTATGGATTTCAAATGCTAAATATTACATTATTTTACACAATGGATCTTAAAATACCTTGGTGTTTTTCATTTAATATATATTTTCAATACTTCCATTTTAGTGTGACAAAAGGTGATCATTATTTTCAACAGACATGTCTTAATCCATGTGTGGATGAGACATCATTTTTTTTTTAAATTTTTATGAGTTTATTTGAGCCAAACTGGAGATTTGCTGGGAAGCAAGTTCTCAAATGCTCTGAGCCATCCTTTTAAATTTCAGAATGGAAGTTGATTTGTTTACAGTTTTTTGGCTACTTAAAAAAGAGTAGTAGGCAGAACAATAAATATCCTTATACTTACCTAATTGCAAACAAATATAAACACATCTGCATAATGAATTCATAGGTATGCTATTGCTGGGTCAAGGGCTAAAAGCTTCAAAATGAAAATCCCACCTTCTTATTTAAATTTTTTACCTTTTATTTTATATAAATGGAGAATCCAGAAATTATGTATATTGAATTGTGTATAATAGTATGTATGATTCTGGAAAGCCTTCTTTAGAATTTAACAAGATCTACTTTAATGGTTGATACAGTTCTTTTTCTCATTCTCCTGGTTTTTAACTATAATCAGTGCATTTTATATAGGGGTAGATTTATTGCCTAGTGCAGTACTAGGTAAATATTTTATACTTTTCAAGTAGTTCTTGATTAATTCACCCTGGTAATTTTTAAAGGGAAATACATTAACTGATTGCAGGAAATTTATAAAATTATGTTACGGAAAAAACTTTGACAACACAGCTAATATTTGAATTTTGTATTTGTCATATAAGATGTTTCAAAGAACACATACCCAAATTACCAACTTCTTAAGTGAGAGGCTTTACAATATCTAATATGAAAACTTTTTCCTGAAAAGGAAATCTTAGAGCTTTGTGTAAGTAAATAGTCTGTAATCCTTTTCTTCTTTTTCTTCTTCTTATTTTTTGTACTTAAAAAAAATATTGAATCTATTGGGCTGCACTGGCCAATAAAACCATACAGGTGTCAAGTGCACAACTCTATCACACATCATTTGCATACTGCATTGTGTGCTGCTCATCTTACCACCACCATTTACCCACCCTTTGTTCTCTTCCACCTCCCCCAACTCCTTTTCCGTCTGGCAACCAAAAACTATTGTCCCTGTCTCTGTTTCTTTTTTCTTCTTTATCCTTTCACCTTTTTCAACCAGCCCCAAAGCCACAGTCCCTCTGACAGCTGTCATCAGTCTATTCTATGTGTCTATGCTTCTATTTCTATTTTGTTGGTTAAATTATTTTATTGATTATATTCCACATATAAGTGAGATCATACAGTATTTGGCTTTCTCTTCCTGGCTTAATTCACTTAGCATAATATTCTCCAGGTTCATCCACGCTGTCACAAAAGGTAAGAAATTCTTCTTTATTATAACCAAGTAGTATTCTATTGTGTAAATATACAACAGCTTTTTTATCCACTCATCTATTGATGTCCTGCTCCCAAATCTAGGCTATCCTATATAATAAAAGCCTAATATGCTAAGTGTCTGGTTGACCAGTCGGCTGTTCAACCAATCAAAGCTTAATATGCTAATGATATGCTATGGCCGCTCACTATGATGTTCACTGACCACCAGGTGGCACATGCTCCGACCAGTAGGTTAGCTTGCTGCTGGGGTCTGGCTGATCGGGACTGAGCGAGATGGGCTGGGCAAGCCCTAGAGCCCTCCCACAGTCCCTCCCCATCTGGCCAACCTCCCCTGTCCGTCCTCGGCCCCAATCGTGCACCGGTGGGGTCCCTCAGCCTGGCCTGCACCCTCCCACAATCCAGGACCCCTCCGGGGATGTCGGAGAGCTGGTTTCAGCCCGATCCCACAGGCCAGGCCGAGGGACCCCACTGGGCCTCTAGTTGTATATAATGCTGCAATAAACGTAGGGGTGAATATATTCTTTTGAATCAGTGTTTCAGGTTTCTTTAGATATATCCCCAGAAGTGTAATTACTGGGTTGTAAGGGAGGCCTATTTTTAATTTTTTGAGGAAACTCCATACTGTTTTCCACAGTGGCTGTGCAGTCTGCATTCCCACCAGTAATGCATAAGGGTTCCAGTTTCTCCACATCCTCACCAATACTTGTTTGTTGATTTATTGATGATAGCTATTTTGATAAACCCGAGGTGATATCTCATTGTGCTTTTAATTTGCATTCTCTGATTATTAGTGACGTTGAGCATCTTTTCATGTCTATTGGCCATCTGTAAGTCCTCTTTGAAGAAGTATCTATTCAGGTTCTTTGCCTATTTATTAATTGGATTGTTTGTTTTCTTGGTATTGAGTTGTATAAGTGCTTTATAAATGTTGGATATTAATCCTTTATCAGATGTATCATTGGTGAATATATTCTCCCATTAAGTGGGTTGTCTTTTCATTTTGTTCATGGTTTCCTTTGCTTTGCAAAAGCCTTTTAGTTCGATGTAGTCCCACTTATTTTGTTGTTGTTATTGTTGTTTGTTTGTTTCCCTTGTCTGAGGAGATATATCAGAAAAAAATACTACTAACAGATATGTTAAAGACTTTACTGCCTATGCTTTTTTTTAAGGATTTGTATGGGTTCAAGCCTGTCATGTAAGTGTTTAATCCATTTTGAGCTTATTCTTTTGTATGTTGTAAGGAGGTGCTTTAATTTCATTTTTTTGGCATATATTATTCCAATTGTCTCAACACCAATTATTGAATAGACTGTATTTACCCCATTGTATGTTTTGCCTCCTTTGTCAAATATTAATTGACCATAAAGACATGAGTTTATTTCTGGGATCTCTATTTTCTTCCATTGATCTATATGCCTGTTCTTATTCTAGTACAATGCTGGAAGTATAGTTTGATATCAGGTAGTGTGATGCATTCAACTTTGTTCTTCTTTCTCAAGATAGATGTCGCTATATGGAGTCTTTTGTGGTTCCAAATACATTTTTGGAATATTTAGTCTTTTCCGAGGTCCTTTAAATGTAAATTTGATTATTAATTTAAGATTTTTCTTGTTTCTTGAGGTAGGCCTGTAATGCTAGGTGTCTTGTAGAGCTCAATGGCACAGTCTTCCAGATCACCTGAGCTAAGTGCTCCAGGAATGTTTCTTGTGTGAGTTAAGTGTGCCCTCCTGTTGCAGTTGAGTCTTGAATGCTGTTGGCCCATTTGTGGGTGGTGTTATCATTCAAGCTTGCTGACTATAAGAAGAGACCTCAATCACTGTGTATAAGTCATTGTGCAAGGGCTGGCCCCGATGGGAGAGTTGTTCCCAGCATGGTCTGATGCCTGTTGAAATCCCCTTCAGCGTGTGCCATTTGTGTGTCTAGTTAAGTGGAGTTCTGATGTGGTCTGAAACCCAGCACTGGTTGTGTTGGTTCTGGGTCCACTTGGGCGGGGTTCCAGTGCAGGTAGATGTCACACTGTTGTGTGTAACAGTCCTTAGACTATCCTTATGGAGCTACCATGCTATTTACTATTTATGGCTGTGTCTACTGGGCCTGGGTGTGAGAGGGGCTAAGCTGTGTTCAAGGTTCAGCTTTCTACAGCTCTGAGCTGGGGATAGATCAATAAAACGTCCCAGGACTCCTGAGGTCTGTGTCCACCTGTTGGCTACACTGCCATCCCTTAAGGTTGACTGGACTTCCTCCACAGTGTTCCAAAGAAAGACTGTAGAATGGGCCCAGCTGTTGGAGACCCTCAGACCCTTTCACGAGGAGCAAGCTTGGTGGAGTGGGGAAACAGGAGTAGGATGGACCAGGCTAGTGATTTCCTACTTGGGAGCAATGTGTTCAGGCATTCAATGGGGAGAAAGTGGCCCCTACTCCAGAGCCATCTCACTCAGTTTCTGCCTGAGTCTCTAACTTCAGCTCCCCCAGGAGGAGTGCACCACAGCTTCAGGTTGGTTGCAGTAAGCCAGTGGTCGGCAAACTCATTAGTCAACAGAGCCAAATATCAACAGTACAACGATTGAAATTTCTTTTGAGAGCCAAATTTTTTCAACTTAAGCTTCTTCTAACACCACTTCTTCAAAATAGACTTGCCCAGGCCGTGGTATTTTGTGGAAGAGCCACACTCAAGGGGCCAAAGAGCCATATGTGGCTCGTGAGCCGCAGTTTGTTGATCATGGCAGTAAGCCATCTCCAAATCAAGAACAAGCTCAGTGGTAAGGGGGGGTTGGGATTTGGGAGGACAGATCAAGACAGTCTTCTGTTGGAAATGACTCCAGTGGAGCCCACAGGAGGAGAGCAAGCACTAAGCCTCTCTCTTGCTCCATAGTCACACCCAGAGACCCAGACAGGAGCCTCTGCAGGAGCCTTTGAGGGAGCTCAAGGAGAACAGTGACTGGACCTTCCTGCACACAGTCAGTTTCTGCTGAGCCAACAGCTGGTGTCCTGATTTTGTCTTCTTGTGCTTCCTGTTAATACTTTTTCCTTCCAACCCTTGTTTTTACTCTGAGGACTGCTGTCGATGGACAGCCACTCTACACTGTACATACGAGTTGAGAAGTTAGATATAAGTGTGGATCCATATCTGTCAAGTTTGGTATCCAACTCTTAGTTACAAGTGTGATATTAAAGTGTTGTGTGTTTTTTTAACAAAACATAAAAACACTGTTTACAGTTCATTTTCCCTAAATATATCTCTCTTTCATTGTTTATTCCTCCCTTCTCCTCTACCTGGCTGTAATGTACAAACAACTGTTGGGAGAGAATCTACAATCATCCAATAAACAGGTGCTGCTTGTCAAAAAAAAAAAAAAAATGGGGTGAGGAGCTGGGTGAGCACATCTTTAAGCAGCTCCCTTCCCCCTCTGGAAGTGAATTCAGCAGGGTGGGGCCACCTGGACTTGGAAAGATAATATCCAAAATAGTATCCCATTGTGGATAGTGCTTGACAAGCCAACAGGTAGGGGGCTAGACTGGCCCCCATTCCAAAGCCACACAGCTCAGCGACTGTCTGAGTATCTACCTAGAGTTTCTCCAGAAGAAGAGCACGTCAGAGATCCCTGTTGGGAGCAGCCAACAGTCCTTTCTGTGGGACTTGAGCTTGGCAGGTGGTGTCATTTTTGGTTGAAGGTCTGGGTTGGTGCACTTCCCAGACTGGTGCTGTAAGAACAGGAGTGCTCAACTCTGGCAAGATGGCACTTGGAGGCAGTGTAGGATAGGGACTCAGGACAGGGACCACAGTTGTTAATTCTCCAGATCTCTCCTCTGGGCCATGCCATCCACATCTTCTCTTTATGCCTCCTGTATGCCCTGAGTTGCCTTCCCTCTACCAGAGCCCCGGATGAGTGCCCAAGAGCAAGACCCTGTGCATTGGCCCTTTAAGAGAGCACCTGGGTTTCTTGCAGACTTCCCTCCTCTTCCAGGTGAAGAGAGTCCTCCTGATTTTCATTGCCAGATGCTGTGCAGGCTCCTCTTTCTGGCCCTGGTGCTCTGGGTTGGGATCACAGCATGGGATTGAAACCCCACACGCCTCAGGGGCACTTTTGCAGTCAAGCTACTGTATTTTCTGGCATATAAGAGGACTTTTTAACCCAGGAAAATCTTCTCAAAAGTCGGAGGTCTTATATGCCAGAAAATACGGTATTCCTCCAGCTTCTCAACCACTGCACCTGGGGGAAGAGGCCAGCCATCTCCACATCTCTGCCCTTCTCACCATGCTCTATGTGGCTTCTGTAAATCTTTGGTTAGAATACTCCTATATAGCTGTTGTACAGTTGGTTACGCAGGTTGGTTGCTCTATAATTTAGCTGAAAATATGGTTTTGCACTGAAAGGAGGTCAGTGTAGCTTCGACCTACTCTACAGCCATCTCAGAATCTCTCTCTCTCTCTCTCTCTCTCTCTCTCTCTCTCTCTCTCTCTCTCTCTCGACACTTTTATAAGATTTCCTTCTGTCAAGGTGTCCCTTTGCTATTCCACACAGTTTTCACAATCTCTAAATCTTTATTTAAGTTTTGCTCCAGTGACATCCTTTATCTACTAAGATAACCACTCCTTTTATCTGTAAGCCTGTCAGATGAAGGCCTTAAGAAAAACTGGAGCATGGGGGCGAGAGGAACCAGCTAGTCTCATTCTTATGAGGATTTTAGTTTATATTTTACTCTGCTTTTATGCATGTGAAAGAGAAAAAAGATTCTGAAACATCCTGCTGTGTTTCTGTTTTTCTTCTCTTCCTCCATTTGCTAAGTATTTTTTTTTACTGTACCTCCCAGAGAAAAGAAAATACACAGGAGAACAATTCTTTTCTCCCCCCCCGACTAATAACTTATCTCCAGTTAAAAAGTTTTTTCGATTACCATGAAATAGTTATCTGAATAATTTTACAAATTGTTTCCTGCGTGCACAGCTAGGACTTAATGACACAATTGAATGATCAATTTGGATTTGTACTTCTTACTTAAAGTCTCAGTACTCTATTACTATCTTTAGGTTTTCAAGCTTCTTTATCTTGCCTGGAAGTAAAAATCAGAGAATTACTAATTTTTACTTTATCTTACTCAAGATACTGATTCTTGTCTGCTTTATGATAGAGACGTTTGTATTTTTTCTATTTCAATTTCATTTCCATATTATATATAGTTCAATGAAAGAATTGCCCTACCAGAAATGGTAAAATCAGATTTTAAGACAGCATTTTTATAACTTGCTAGTGGTGTGGCATCTTTGAATTAATTATTCTTTGAGTTTTATTAATTGCATCTGTATTAATAAGTAAATTTTCTACTTTCTCTAAATCCATCGTCCTATAACCTGAGTGTTATTTGTTGTTAAGAGAGATAATGGGAAAGGGGTTATGGAGGTCAATGGAGGGGAGGGGAAAATATGTCTGTAATACTTTCAACAATAAAGAAAAAATTTTAAAAAGAAATATATAGCACTTAAATATATAAAACAAATCTTTATGGGCATACAGAGAGAGATCGACAGTAATACAGTCATAGTAGGGGATTTTAACACCCCATTTACATCAATGGATATATTTCCAAACAGAAAATCAACAAGGAAATAGCAGCCTTTAGTGACACACTAGAGCAAGTGAATTTAATTGATATCTTCAGAACATTTCACCCCAAATCAGCAGGATATATACTCTTTCAATTGCACATGAAACATTTTTTTAGGATAGACCACATGTTAGAACACGAAACAAGTCTCAATGACTTTAAAAAGATCGAAATCACATCAAGCATCTTCTATGGCCACAATGGTATGTAATTAGAAATCAATCACAAGAAAAAAAGAAACAGGAAAAAATAAACACAAAGACATGGAAGCTACTAGTAAAAGAAACTAAACAATAAATTGGGTAACAATGAAATTAAGGAAGACCTCAAAAGATAACTTTAAACAAATAAAAATGAGAACACAACAACCCAAAATGTATGGGACACAGAGAAAGCAGTCCTAAGAGGGAAGTCCATAGCATTAAAGGTCTACTTCATGGAACAAGAAAAATTTCAAATTAGCAATCTAATTTTACATTTAAAGGATCTAGGAAAAGAACAAATACTCCAAAAATTTACATGGAAACACAAAAGGCCCTGAAGAACAACAGTGATCATCTCATTAAATAAGCTTTTCACATCACAGTAGTAAGTTACCTATTTGATTTCAGTATCATGAAACACTTTTATAACCTGGGGGGGTGGGGGAGGGATATAAAACCATTTAAATTTCTTTATGAAATTGCTAATTGAATGTAGAAGCTAAAATGTTAATTTGTTAATGTGATTACAGATTTTCTATAGCAATAAAGTACTAAAAATTAAAACAGCTATTACTTACTAAATGTTAGTGTTTAAAATTTATAAGTTTCAGATTTCAAGTATCTCTTTCCAATTTAATTAGAAAGATACCAGATATATCTTTTGATTTTTGAACCTGCTAGGCTATAGTCAAGATTAATACCTAGACTTCCTGCCAGCTCAGATTGCTTCAGCTGCAGTGGGTGGTCATGGGAAATATCCTCTAAAGTTAAATCCTCTAATGGTTGCTGAGTGCCTAACATGGAAAAGCACCATTTTATACCAATAATCTCATTTAATTATCACAATATACTTTCATATTATCTTTGTTTCAAAGACTAAGTAAGACCTGAGGCTCTGAAAACTATAAAACTGTGTGTTTGGGGGAATGTAGAAACAACTCATGAATGTCTAACTCAAAGTCCATTTATTTTCATTAAATCATAAAACCTTTCAAAAGATGAGGAGGAACAAATTGCTTTAAAAGGTCAGTTCAGTAGCCCTGGCAGTGTGGCTCAGTGGTTGAACGACAACCAGGAGGTCATGATTTGATTCCTGGTCAGGGCAAATGCCTGGGTTGTGGGCTGAGGTTCCTCATCATTGATGTTTCTTCCTCTCCCTTTCTCTCTGAAATCAATAAAAACATATTTAAAAAATTATATATATATACTAGAGGCCCAGTGCACAAAGATTCATGCAAGAATGGGCCTTCCTTCCCCTGGCTGCCGGCACCGCCTTCACTCCAGTCTGGAGCCGCCTTTCCACCTTCCTTCACTCCAGCCCAGAGCTGCCCTACCACCTTCGCTCTGGCCAGAGCCACCTTCTGCCTCTCGACTTGTCACATCAATTTGCATATTCCCTCCTTATTGGCTATGGGCGCCGCCATGTTTTTTGTGGAGTTATAGTCAATTTGCATATTCTGTCTTTACTAGATAGGGTATATATATATAAAAGGTCAGCCCAGTGAACACAAAACCCTAAAGATGTAATACTAATTTATTCGTGTACTCAAAATATTTTTATTTAGTGCTTACTGCTTACCAAGAATTTTGCTAAAAATTGTTAGGGGAAGAGGTGCTAAGAGTAAATCCTAGAACCAGGTTTGAATTGAGGCAATTTTTCCTCAAGGTTCTTTTAACTACTCTACTATACTTCCCTGAAGCAGGGATTAGTGATTGAAAAAAGACCTTAGCAGACTTGAAACTCCTTCTGATTTGCATCAAGAAAAGTGAGAGACTGTGAGAGTAAGGCATTGGAAGCTGTGCCACTACATCCCATAATGGAGTTTTCTAGACTTTCCTGAATGGTAGGTGCTACCACATGCATCTCAATAAAGATAGGCTCAAGAACTTGCAAGTGCAATAAGTGTGATCCACTAATGTTCCCAGTAGAAAAAGCCAGAAGAACACACTGTACTAAGAACAACTCACAGGAAAAAAAAAAAAAAAAAGATTTACAAATATCCAGTAAAATTATTTGATTACCTATCTGTGATTATTAGAATATTAAATGCCTGTTCATGTAAAAATTAATTAGACCTTTAGAGACCAGTAGGAGCATTAAGCTTTCTTTGAAATTGTTTTATCAAGCAGGTGTTTTTCCTTTTTTAAAATATTATGCTGTCAAAGAGATATTTCCTTTTAGAAGTAATATATATATATATATATATTACTTTTTCAACTATGGATTTCTGGCACTTGTATTTTAATAAGAGGTGAATATTTGTGCAGTATTTTTTTTCTTTTCTTTTAATTGTTTAAAATGTTTGTTGTGATAGAAATGCTTTGGCTCAAGAAATATGCATAATAGTTAAGTGGTCATGGATTAGGGAATATACAGTTAATATTCAAAGGTCCCATATTATACTAGACTGGAGGGCTGGTGCACGAAATTTATGCACTTGTGAGGGAGGGTCCCTCAGCCCAGATTGCAAGAGGATGCAGGCCAGGCTGAGGGCCCCACACGTACACAATCGGGCTAGGGAGGGATGAGGAAGGTTGGCCAGCCAGGGAGGGTCCACAGGAGGGCTCCAGGGCATGTCTGGCCCATCTCGCTCAGTCCCAATTGGCCGGACCCCAGCAGCAAGCTAACCTACTAATCAGAGTGTCTGCCCCCCTGGTAGTCAGTGCACATCATAGTGAGTGGTTGAGTGGCCTTAGCATACCATTAGCGTATTACGCTTTGATTGGTTGAACGGATGATCAAACACTTAGCACATTAGGCTTTTATTATATAGGATGAACATTATAGAAACATCAGGTCAAAATTGTATTTTCCTAAGAATTATAAAATGGGAAGCTTTTGTACTTATTTAATACTAGAGGCCCAGTGCATGATTGAATCATGCACGTGTAGGGTCCCCTACACGCTTTCCCTTTCGATCACGGGGAGCTGGGTGCCTGTCCGCTGGTGCACCAGGCGCCGGAGGCTTCTGAAAGGCATCCAGCTTTTGCTTTCGATCACTGGTGCTCCAGGCCTTTCAGAAGCCTCAGGCGTGGCGGAGGCTTCTGAAAGGCCTGGTGCCTGAGTGGACAGGCACCCAGCTCCCACGCTTTTGCTTTTGATCACGGGGAGCTGGGTGCCTGTCTGCTGGTGCACCAGGCCTTTCAGAAGCCTCCGGCACGGCGGAGGCTTCTGAAAGGCCTGGTGCCTGAGCAGACAGGCACCCAGCTCCCACGCTTTCCTTTCGATCGCTGGTGCACCAGGCCTTTCAGAAGCCTCCGGTGTGGTGGAGGCTTCTGAAAGGCCTGCTGCCTGAGCGGACAGGCACTCAGCTCCCCCGCTTTTGATGGTCCGCGGGGCGGGATGTCAGCTTGCTGCCCCAGAGGCCCCTTCTGTGCCGCAGTGCAGCCATGGCGCAGACCCTGAGCTCGTGCCGCTGCTGGCGATGCAGCTCAGCGTCCCGCCGGCCCAATCAGCTACCCCGGCCACCCCGAGTCCTGCCCCCCCCGCGCCTCCTGGCCATTCATGGGCATAGCGAAGGTACGGTCAATTTGCATATTTGTCTATTATTAGGTAGGATAAAGTTAAATTTTTTCTCAGATCTATGGGGTTACAGGTAAACAGGAAATCAGATTCTAATTTAAAGGAATGAAATTCCATATCATACAGACAAACCACAAAACAAACAAACAAGCAAACAAACAAACAACTCCAATTTTGCCAGGCTGCTAGAATACAAACCCTGTCCTTTTCCCTATCAGCTTCTTGGAAACATTGGTTCCATTGTTATCTATTTGCTCATTGTGTGTAGACTGTAGAGAAAAATAAGACGGCCTGCTGAATGAACCAAGGCAGTCTTGTTTCCTTGCCTATTAACAAACCAGCTGTAACCAAAGATTCCACATTCGTTCTTCCTTATCCTTAGAGACTACACACAGACCACTCATCCTTCCACAGAAACGGAGATCCGCAAGCTCTAGATTTGGGTAGTTATTTTTTTCCAAAGGTCCACCTGAATTATATGGCACAATCTCTGATAGCTTGGTTCCTGAGCCCAAATGCATATTCTCCCTTACAAGACCACTTTCATTTTAGAACCATAAAAGGGAGACTAGAGAGATGGGGTTACTGATAGTCCACAGCTCCACAATATTATCACAGAATTGTAAGGAAAGAGGACCCTTGTACCAGTAACCCTTCTGCCTATGAATTCCAGTCTGTGTCAGGTCATGCTCCTCATATTTGCCCAAGTCCTTTGCTCAACAGTAATAATAATGAGGTTCAGACTCTTTCAGGTCATTCATGCAAAATTCAAATGAAAATCCAGAGGTATATGTACACAATAAAAACCAAAATTGCTCTCTCACTTAACATAATGAAGCCCTGTGGTCATCATTAGATCATTTCAATGTTACATTTGCACACTAGGTGTCCCAGTGTGCAATTGCTTGGCCTGGGGCAAGATGCGAAAGTACTGTATGTATAAATATTTAAAATGTTTAAATCTGGCTAAAATTCTTTAAATAAAATATGTTGCATATTCCTTCTTTTATATATATATATATATATATATATACTTTTATAATGATGTGGAAGGTCAAGTTTGAATTGAGAATTTTCTGACTCCTTAGATTCCAGGTTAGCAAAATGGAAATATAATGAGGTCAGATCCCTGGTCCTTCCCTGGCCTTGTCTCCCTAGATCTGGCTTAGTCTCATAAGCAAGAGGCAGGTTGACATGGGAAGGGGGTAACCTGATTTGAGGAGGTTCTCATCAGTTGAAGCAGACCCTCAGAGAGCAGACAACTAGATGATGTTTCTGGTCCTCACTCCCTACTTCTGGGCTTAAGGTCTTCCTTAAAGGAGGAATCTGACCGTGCATCTTCACATCTACACAGTGGCCAAGCCTCAAACAGCCACCCCCACTGACAAGACCACACATATTCTGGCTTTTTCATTGTTAAGGAAAACAATAAGGAGGGAACCGTTTCTGGAATCCTCTCCCATGGTATGTAAAGCTACACTTCGGCCCAAGCACATTGCTCTGAAGTATGCCAGGTGAAGAGAAGACTGATATAATCCTGCTTTAGGTGAGTTCTGACCTGAATCATGTGGTGCTACTTGTGTTTTATTGCAAGTGTTTTTGCTTAGTAACTATACCCAACATTTTCAGGGCATGGAGGGGGTTCAATTTCAATATCCAGAGGTACGACACATTCACTTAGTGCAGAAAGATAGTTCACTGGAAGGTAGTTCACTCCAAGCAAGTCAGAGAAAATGGAGAAGAGGAATAAAGTAAACCAAGTCTGTGGAGTCTGGAGGCTTTGGTAGAAAGCTTCAGAAACTGCCAGATTGACACAGAGGCTGGGCAGAATCTTAAGAAATTATATGATGAATTTTCAGTAAGAGGCTGTGCCTACATTCACTGACATTCCCTTCTAGCAGCTGATGCTTGGAGCAGTGTCTAAGGAAGTTAGATGGAAAATTATTTCAAATATCTAGGAAAAAGTAATAGGTTAAGAAGCTGTGAACCATTATTAGAAAAGGGAAGGATTATCCAGGGGACTGTTAAAGAGGAAAAGGGAGCCATCTAGATGACTGGTTGAAAATGAGAAGATGGGGAACAGCTGAACACTGAGTGGACAAGGGCTCTTGGACTAGATTCCCTTTCAGAGATGAATTTCAACTGCATCGGACACAGAATGCCACTACACTCTCAGATGTCTTAGAGAGAAATCCTGTGAAAGAAAAGCGGGGAGGCAATCACATATAACATCTTGTGATTTATTTTAGAAAATAACGTAGGAGACTAATTTCCCAGTATGAGACATTTTGAATCAAAAGTAGACTAAGGTTGGGATTAAGGTACCCCTGGTACCAAGATCATGTCCTTTGTTCCCGAGCTCAGGTCGGTTAAAGCAGTGGTCGGCAAACCGCGGCTCGCGAGCCACATGCACCTCTTTGGCCCCTTGAGTGTGGCTCTTCCACAAAATACCACGTGCGGGCACGCATGTACAGTGCAATTGAAACTTCGTGGCCCATGCGCAGAAGTCGGTTTTCGGCCTGAGCGAGTCTATTTTGAAGAAGTGGCGTTAGAACACTCAAGGGGCCAAAGTTAGAACACTGCATGTGGCTCGCGAGCCGCGATTTGCCGACCACGGGAAAGTGACAAGACCTCTTGGATGCTGTCACTGTTGTTTGCCCGACATCAATTACTTAACACATTTGTTATATGATTTTGAAGAATTTTCCACCTGAGCCTTTATAAAATGAAATTTACATCAGGCACACTGCCTATTAAAATATAAATACAACTTACAACAATTGTCCTACTTCTATTAAATCTATAAAAGCCTAAACAATACAGGCTGGGGTAAATGTATGCTTACAGTTATTTGTATAGAAAATAATCATACAATAATTAATAAATAATAATGCAAGAATAAAGTCTGTGTTTTGCATATTCACAACTATTAACCTATGTTTGCCCCACCCTGTATATGCTTTTTTTATATAGAAAAAACTTCCTAGCAATATATTTTGGAAGCCCAGTGGTTTTATGGTGCCTTTCTTGATTCCAAGTCTGAAAGGATGTCACTAACTTCAGTACTTGACAGAATAAATCTATTCAGCTGACAAGCTTTATTTGGCATCAAAAGAACACAAAGAACAGCATTACACAAAGCCTACTCCTATTTATCTTCTGTTCCTCAGGGAGAAGTAAACAAAGTAACATCAGTAGGCAGCACTGAAGAGGTAGCTTAGGCGTCCCAGATAAGACTTCCCTGGTTTGATACCTTCTCCTGCCATGAGCATCTTAAAATATCTAAAAAGTAACTTTTATTACCATGTAAAATGGTAAATCAAGGCCAATGACTGGATCCAGCTTTCTGAGCTCTTGCTGCTTCGCATTTAGACAGCTTCTCTTATATGCTCTTGGGTTATGGGACATATATTCTCTGTGCAAACAGAAGCTGTCATGATTCATTACAATGCCCTAGCATCAACCAGAGCCTCTCCCCTTTTAGGTGTTTTTTACTTTTGATTTGTATATCTTTAAATGAGGAAAATAATGCTTAATAAAAGTTGAAAATTATCTTTCTACTTGATATTTTATTAAATCACAAATCCAGTGGTCAAATTAAAGTTTCAAATGTCCCTATAATAAGAGCTAAATTGGTGTTTGGGCCTTCTCGCCCATCTTTCCTCTCATAGGTCTGCTTCCATCTGCACTGGTGTGTCTCATTTTTGTACTGGCAACTGAATCGATTTGCCAGTTGGAAAGAGCTTTAAGCCACTTAAATCACGTGTCCATTAAGTATTTGGGATGTCAGGTGTCCTTCTCTTGCATTGCCTCCTTTGTTCTTCTTTGCAACACTTATATTATTGTCTGACAATAATGTATGAATAGTTTCTAAATAATTAATTAGTTAACATATTACTTTTATAAAATAACAATGCACTAACTCTTAAGGACTAGTGGTGAAACTGAGCCAGTTATTGAGGCCACTGGGGAAGGCATTAAGAAGGGAAGAGCAATGCTTTTGGTTAGTTGAAAATATGTCCTAGAGACAAGTGGCTACACACACTTCTACTTGCACCAACATGTGCTAAGTCCTGTCGCCCCATCACCTTGAAAGCACAAGGTATTTCAAATCTTGAGGCACATTGCACACGCATTTTTATTGACCTGTTATTTTTTTTCTTTTCCTGCCTGTTCTCTATTCTACAACCTAAGTTCCCCTGAATGCTGATAGGACAATCTTAAAAGAAATTGACTTATTGCACTCTATTGTAGCCTTTAACATACACAAAAATATTATGAGACTTTTTGCTATTTAAGTTTCAAACACTGAAAGAGTTGTGACTAGAACAACAAATAATGTGCAAGGACTTATTGAAGGAGAGGAAACAGGCTGCCCCGACTGAACATGCCTTAACCAGAGTTGTGATCATGAGCTGATCAGCAAAGATCAGCAAGTGCAACCAGAGAATACTTTCTGGAGAGAAAAGCAGAACTCTTAGGGTGAAGATTATTGTGCATTGAAAACATCCCTTCTACAGGACATTTTTCTTTTTTGACTCTCGGAAGACAAGGAGAATCAGCTATACAAGGGTAGTATCCATAGACAGCTGGTTATTTAAAAATAGCAATTATGGAACCCAAGCTATTAATTTGATTTCTCTCATGCTTCACAAAGATTAAAAGGGGAAGGAAGTGTCTTTTATTTCAATTTCTTAAAAAGAGATCTTAGCTGATCACAGCTTAAATAGTTATAAACATTTTAAGGATTAAACCTAGGCATTGCTTTGATGTTGCTAAAGAAAATTGACATTTTACATATTAGTCTATTAGATTGATGTTAATTAAATAATGAAGGCAGTTTTCCTGCCTTCTTCTGATTTTATTGATTCTTCTTTTAAAAGACAAAAGAAACAAAAGAGAGAGAGAGATCATGCATCTCTATTTACTCCTAAGGAAAAAAAATAAAACTTTAGTATTTAAATTAATAATCAGGATTCACTTTAAGCACAGTTGTTTTTGTTTGTTGACATCCTAAAATTCAATGCAGGGTGATGTCTTAGAGATTCAAAGAATCTTTCATTCAAACTTCTGATTTTCATGATCTTTAATAAGTTGAAAATAAAATAAAATATATGAAAAGAATAAATTTTGTATTAGGATTTTTTTTTACTCACTTTTGTCCTTGAAAGTAGATCTAGGCATTATATAGTGATATTGATCAATACTCAGTTAGACACCAAAACAGTTAAAACATGCTTTCATGTTTTGTTATGGAAAAAGCAGAAAAAAGGCCCCATTTTTCATAGATGACCCTACAACATTATACTTTATAAGAAAGAGTCTTTTCCATTTTCAGTCTAAACAGCAATCTCTGCTTGCAGCTGTTCTATTTGAGTAACCTGATTAAAACTGAATGATAACTTTTTTCCAAGTCTTTGCTGTACTGATGATTGCTTCAATAAATGGCCACAATCTCTTTTTTCCAGATAGGATATTTTCCCTGAAGAAGCTCAACATCTTTAACTCTTGGTTCTGAAGGTTTTTCTCTTCCAGGCTGTTAGTGAAGATTGTTTGATCAAAGCATCTTTTATAACCAATGGCCCCCTCATCATTAAACTAGCTAAATAAATGGTTGATAGCCCTATCCATAGAAAAAGAAATTTATTTCATTAGTGGCTTTGAGAGGAAGGATGTAAATAAGGAGGACACGGGGAACAAAATTGTTCTAGGGATATTTTTTAAAGACTTATTCTCGGATATCTATTTAAGAGATAAAGTCCCTGGGAAAAAAATGCCGTGCCTGGATAATGTTTTGTTGGTTACAAGTAAATATTGAGGTGAAGCCAACACGTCTGTTTTCCAAAGAACAAAACTGCTACATCCTTAACGATGGGTGAAACAGGATTTCAGATTCTGAAGTATAAAGGCACTTAAAGGCAAAGGCTACATTTAAAAAGATATCTCAGAGTTGCAAGGGAATGTAAGGTCATTCCAGTCTACCCAGATATAACAGTGTCTATTATTTGCCCCTCACAGAAAAGCATCCAGCCTTTCCTTGAAAATAAATAGCATTCATTCTAGTCCATCCATTATTACTTAGCATTAGTGGCTAAACCATTCTTCCATATATTGAGCAAAATCATACCTTTCCATATCTTCTCCTATTAGTGCCAATTCTGGCCAACCACATGGTGCAATGAAGACAAACCCTTAGGTAACTCTTACAATATTTAAAATCTATTATGCCAATCTTCCCAAATTTGTCTTTCCAAAGCCAAGACTTTCTCAGTCTTTCAACTCCTGAACTAATATCTGTTTTAATATTAGACATATTGAATACAAAGGCCCTGATGAGGGTCAGGGAAATTATTGTTTTCCTTTTCTTGATTGAAGCTGATTATTGGTGAACTTAAGTTTTCAGCTACCTGGCCGTACTGTTTTAGCTGTTGAGCTAAAAGTGACACTGAAGTGTTACTAATTGTTTTTGCTATCTGTGTTAATGTGTATATTCTCGTCTTTCTGCAATTTGTAAATAGCCTTGAAAATCAGAGTACAAAAAAATAACTGAATGATGCTACAGAAAAATAAAAAGAACGATATATAAGGAAATATGTACCCTTCACTAAATTTTATGGAAGGTATTAAAAAAACCCCACTTAGTTCAAAGGGTACAGACTCAGTAAAGTGATTTGGTATGACAATAGAACACAAACAGAAATGGGCTATATCTTGCTTTTTAAAAAAATATTTTATTGATTTTAGAGAGGAAGGGAGAGGGAGAGAGAGATAGAAACATCAATGATGAGAGAGAATCATTGATTGGCTGCCTCTTGCATGCCCCCTACTGGGGATCGAGCCTTCAACCCAGGCATGTGCCCTTGGCCGGAATCGAACCTGGGTCCCTTCAGTCCACAGGCTGACACTCTATCCATTTGAGCCAAACCAGCTAGGGCTGGGCTGTATCTTGGTTTGCACTTCTAAGTGAAGGAACTTTGAACAACAACAAAAAAAAAACCCACAATGTTTTTGAACCTCATTTTCCTCATCTGTTAAATGGGAATTTTTCTTATGTCGGGCTGCTTGCAATGAGTAAAGAGAATCATATTTTCATTTGTCCTTTTCCTTCTGTGCTATAAATACTATAGAAGGAAATTTGTATGTTTTTAGTAATTTAATTGAATATTCACAACATCTATGTGGCTTATATAGCATACGTGGAAGTCTTAGTACTTTGTCTGACACACAAAATGCATTTAATATAGGTTTATGGCTTCTCCCTTTTCTTTATACAAAAATTATAGAATAATCTATTCCCAGTATTCAGTCATTCTGTCAATCTGCATGCTGTATTGTTACTGAATTAAAAGCACATAATAATAAAACACTCACTGATTTGCATTATAGTAGTAATCAGTTACATAACAATTCTAATTCTAACATAAAGAGTTTGAATAATTCAAAAGTTTTCTTCCAACCTATTAATCTATTTAAATTTTAGCTAGGTATAAAATGCCTCCAAATATAAACACATGGTTAATTTTATACTAAGAATTCTTTGCGAAGAAGAGCATGTACTGCCTTTTATCAGGGTTAATTTGCAAAACCTTGAAAAAATTCAACAAAAGGTTTAAAGAACACTTCAAAGTAGTTGTTGAACATGCTTGTACTGAATTTAAATTCATGAGTGTCATGATCATATGTATTGCATTCAATCTTCATTGCTTATCCTGCATAGTTTCTGGCAAGTTTTAGACCTTAATACATCTATGTGAAATTAATATCTCTAATGTCAGAATAAACATCAGGTAGGGCTATATTCATAGTTTAAAAAAAATCGATAGGTGCACAATACATAAATGTGTGAGACTTAAAATTAGCACTTAGGGAAAACCTTGGTTTTAATAAGAGTGATTTTTTTAAAAAGAATGGAGTATAAATATGATCCCAATTAATAAAGGGCTAATAGTCCTCTATTATCTGAATTTTTAGCATTTTTCTCTTTAACCTTTTGCACTCGGATGTCAAGTGTGACTCGACATGGTTAGCATTAGAATAAAGGAATCGAGAAAAAAGCAAGCAAGTGCAAAGGGTTAATGTTAACATATGCAAGATGGAGTGAAATGCAGAATAATGAAAACACTAGCCTCTGTTACTGCAGAGCTGGGAAGACGCTGTGAGATATATTGTGAGATGGAGAATATGTTGATGTGCTGCAGCAGAATGCATCAGGCTGCAGTCATAAGAGGTTTGCTCCAAAGCCTTCAGTGCCTGTGTTCTTCCTGAAAACCCCTTTCCATTATCTGGAAGCTTGTCTTACAGTTTCTTACTGGCCTTTAACCTGACCACATTCCCCTCTTTACCATGTCTGTCAAGTTCAGATGACAAATCTAGAGGGAGGAACTACTTCTTGGACACTGTAGTATTCAGTAAGACGGTTGTACACATTTATTCATTCTCTCAACAGATATTTTTACAGGGAAGTGTTATGAGCCACGCACTGTGGTTAGGCACTGGGATGTGGTAACTAAAAAAAAATATATTACCTATTCTCAAGAGGCTCAAGATCCATTGGGAGAGAATGGAAAGCACAGCAACTGTAATACAGTGTGATGGTTGCTAAAATATCACAGAAAGTCTTCCAGCAAAGAAAAACCTGAGAGACTAGGAAAACAGAAAACATCTAAGAAGAAAATATGTCTAATGTGAGACCTAAAATCTATGTACACTTTAACCAGGTGAAAAGTAGAGTAAGGTAGCTAAGGGTAGTTAAAAGAGAAACTTAGTTTCTTTTTCACAAATCTTTGTTGTTGAAAGTATTATAGATGCCCCCTTTTTCCCCATTGATACCCCCACCTTGCACCCCACCTTCCCCAAACAGACCTTCCCCATACTGTCTGTTTCCATGGGTGATGCATATATGGATGTAAGTTCTTCCTACCTCCCACCCCAACCACCATAACCTCCACCTCCATCCCCCTTCAGAGACATAGAAGCACTGAATAGACTGACAAATCTCAGAGAACTTAGCTCTTAATGGCATTTTCAATTTCTATACAGCTAGAGTGTAGAGTCCATTAGGAATGACTAGAAAGAATCCAGGAGAAATAAACAATGTCCATATTTTAAAAGACTCTGTAGGGTGACTTTTTTTCTGAGTACAATAAAGTACCATTGCTAATTTGGTAGAGATAAGACTCATAAGACTTGGATCTTAATAAAATCAGCTTTGATGCACTGCAGAATAGAAAGAGGGTAAGATTAGAATCAAGGATAATAATTAGGAAGGTTTTATAGTAATCCTGGTAAGAAATAATGGTGGCCTGACCTTCGAAAGAAATAAGAGAATTTGAAAGCTAATTTGATAAATTAGCCAAGAGAAGAATACAGGTCCACTTCCTTATAAGAGGAAAAGATAAGAAAATTACAGGGTTTTATGAGGCAATGTTAGATGCCATTCTGCTCATCAGATACATATACAAAATTTTATTTTATCACTCTCAATTACCCTTAAAAGTAATTAGTTATAGCATTTGAACAACAAAAACAAAAACTGCTTAAGTTTACATACATAATATGTGCCAGAACTCTAATTCTTAGAGTGTCCAATCTGAAGTCCACACTTTGCTGTACACCTTGTTACATCTCATTATTAATGTCAAATTGAACACTGTATAATATTAAGAATATTAAAGAGGTACTTTAATTGCTCCAAAAGAGATATTTTCCATTTTATTTGGTTTTAAATATATATTTTTATTGATTTCAGAGAGTAAGGGAGAGGGAAAGAGAGATAGAAACATCAATGATGACAGAGAATCATTGATTAGCTAGCTGCCTCCTACATGTCCCACACTGGGGATCTGGCCCACAACCTGGGCATGTGCCCCAACTGGGAATCGGTAGACACTCAACCACTGAGCCATGCCAGCTGGGCAAAATGTTCCATTTTCAATGACCAGACAAATGATAAATCAATTAATGGATATATTAGTGCTGAAGTTCCAGATTGAGAAAGGACTTGAGTTTATCTGATACCTGGGCCTTATAATAAACCTTGCAAAGTGATGCCTCAAGCTACTAATTCTCCACAAGTGGTCCTTGCAACACCATCATCTGGATCATTTTAAATACAGATTTCTAGGCTCCATGATGCATTTAGGGCATGACTCAGAATCTTTGGAGAGAGAGGCGACACTCCATTCTACCAAAACCTCCAAATTATTTTTATGCTTAAAAAATGTTGAGAAAAATCTCTCATTAGCTCCAGGAATATATATATTTAACCAGTGTAGTTATTAGTACAGAAGAGAAGAAGACATTAGAATAATTTTAACATGCTATTAAACAAATTACATAAACAAACATAGTAACATATTACATCTGTGGAGAATTTTAGTTTTCTGTTTAAACATAAGACATTAAAAATAAATTAGATGATAGCAAATTAAACTTCGAGGAGCAAGACATTTTTCTAAAGACCTTTCAAGGTTAAGGTGTTGTATTTTCAGAATGCATTCCTACATTGAACTGCAATTCTTTCTACATTGAAGCCTAGAAATAATTTAGCCTCTTATTCTAGATAATATTTGATTTAGTACCTATTTTTTTCATTAAGAACAATTATTCTGAATAGACCTAGAGACATACAAGCATGAACAGATTGTTGAACCTCAGAGGGAAGGCAGGGGAAGGTGGGTGGGAAGAGATCAACCATCTTGCACATATATACAATAACCCTTGGACACAAACAATGGGGGTAGTGAGGTCCTGGGGTGGGGGGAGTGGGCTGGAAGAGGTTAATGTGGGGGGGAGGAGGACCTATGTAATACTTTGAACAATAAAGATTTTTTTAAAAGTACAATTCTTCTGAAGATCACTAAGAAATGCTGAGTTTGTTAGTACATTAATATCCATGGCTAAATGAATGAGAAACATTGCACAAACAGAAAATTATATAGTAAAGCATAAATAGATATTGAGAAGTTTAAAATATTTTCTAAACAATTTAATTCCAGTATCCCATGTTGGTATATAGGTGTGACCATTCTGATATATTTCTATACTTAATGTTTTAAGGTATTGATATTTCTATCAGTTTTGGCATGTTAGCTCCTAGGTTTACTTTTCCATGATATGAGATTCTAAAAAGGAAGTCAACTTACAGAGGAAATGTGCAGGCCTCTGGGACGCTATTAGTTGTATCTATATTTGACCTGCCTGAGTCTTGCCTCTTCTGACCCATGTGAAAGGATGCACCAGTTCGTATTACAAGCATTAGAGATCTGCTTTTTCTTTCCATAATACATTTATTTTTACTGATTACTTTCTCTCTAAGCTTTCTTTTTTGTAGAAACTACCTTTAGAGTCTCCTCTAAAGGTTAAACATTTTGCTAGAAGTTCTAATAAAAATATTCAAAAATATAGAGATGTACATTTTTTGCCCCTCTGTCTGCTCCTCTTGAAAAAGGGAAAGAAGTAGAATAACAAAATAAACTCGGATGTCAAAGCCTCAGAAATTCTACTCTTTTTGAGCTCAGAGTAGTTGAGTGTGAAACAGATATTATATGTTATATGAACAGTGACATTTGGATCTATTAAGAAGAAAGAAAAGTTAGTTTGGAAGAATTCAAAGTACTAATTTGAACTTCATCTTCTACCATATACTATGATACTCTAGGTTTGCCTTCAGAGCTACGGCTTCTTTAAGAATGTATTTGACAGAAATTGTAGAAGGATGAGTTGAACACATGGAACTTAGTTAATTATTTTATAGTTAGAAATCAACCTTCCAAGCAGACTAGCTTTTGAAAATATTTGTATCATAAATTATCTCCTATAGTTCCTTCTTGTAGTGATGCTTTTCTAAGTCATTTGTTATTCAGAAATTTCACTGGTGCATTCTATTAGGGATAATTTATGTTTGCCAATGAAACCTGAAGGGACAACTTGACACCTTGACATTTAATGCTGTGGTGAGGTGAAGCAAATTGGTGGTTTCATACTGCCTGTGCACTACAATAATTTATGTGGCTTTTGCACATGTTGAAAAAATAACATTTGAATCTGTGAAGAAAACAAAGATACAATAGTCTGGAGGAACTCAGTCAATAACATGTATCTTACTGAGTTATTACATTGCAACTAAAAATACATATACATCCTCAGATCTATTTCTAGAGCTAGCTTAGTCTTTTGAAGTCTCTGGCTAACCTGGGAGTAAACTTGAGAGGAGATGTAAAAGAGCTGCCTTGACCCTATTAATGAATTTATAATGTATTTAATTTCAGAATTCTGTTGTATAAAGGGTTCGCATCTAATTTACGTATAAAGTTTACATGAAAGTTTTTTTTAAATGACTGGTCAAAATATCTTGATTAATTCCATTACTAAAGAGTAATACTCAGAAAACAATCATATCTTCCATGTTCAAATACTATTTCTCATATATGAATATCACATCATTAAATAACATAAATTTAATAAAATATATGAAATTTATTTTAAAATTCATTAAAAAATATATTTAGTAGATATTATTATAAATTTATGAATCTTTATCTACTACAACTACAGCAAGTTTATTTGTTTCAATATAATTTCTCCTTCACAACAACTAATTTTCTTGACACTTACAAAGGGGGGACAATTTTAAACCCACATTAATCTCTAAAGGATGCAAATATATTTTCTTTTTTTGCTCCTTTGAAAAGGTAAAAACTTCTGATAATGAATGAAAAGTAGGTCCAAATCACTTCTTTAATATTTTTCAACAGCACATTTAGATTATCAGTGTTTAATGACTTCTATTTCTTTATCCAATCCCCTCATTACAAAACGGTATCCAAAAAGTTTTCCAAGTCTATTTGATATCACTAAGAATGATAAAATAGCATGCTACTAGCAAAAGGTAATTTTAATACATTAGGTCCACAAGCTTGGTTTTGTAGGGATAGAAACCAGCAGCATTCTTCATTTTAAATGTGGCTCCAGTCCCTGCCAGGGCTCTAGCTGCAGCACTGTCTTTCTGCTAGGGCGCTTCAAGGACAAGCTGAGGTCACTGAATATCACTTACAATCCAGGAGGTGTGAGATGTTGCTGAACAGTGATGCTGCCACATCCTGCCAGGTCTTATTTTATGAATCCTGATGTTGCAACTTCGGGAGGCATATTAGTTGTGAGATTTTATTTTCCACATTTTCTTTCAGTTCATGGTACTTCTAAATACCTAATACCCATGAGGAAGACCTCCCTCCAAATCCAGAGGCTTCAAAACCAGATTTCAAAGCTAACATCAGATAGGAAAGCAGAAGGCAGGAAAGAGCTGCCATTACTTAATCATCACAACTGATCATTTAATCATCAGCGTTTTTGAAATCTAAGCACCAGCTTTTTCACCTACCTATTTTGGGAGTTTTGTATCACCAGAGAAGGAAACACAGCAAAAAGCATTGGATTCCATAAAGAGAATAACAACTCTTCCTTAATGTAAAAATAGGATGTGTGTAGCTCAGATATATCCTTCTTTGTGTTAAGAAGGGACAGATAGAGAAAGAGGAATAAAAAAAAATGATCCTTTCATGTGGGCACGAGGACCTTTAGAAAAATATCTAAACAGGTCCTAGAAATTTAAACTATATACATACATACATATATATATATAGTTTAAATTTCTATAAATAATATATATATATATATACATATATTTTTTTCAAGTATGCTATCCACACCACCATAGTAGCTTTAAAAATGGTTCATTAAGAAATATATGTAATGAGTTGTTCTCAGAATTTATTAGGAGTTAACTGAAGACATTGTTATACGTGTTTTATGTTAAAAAAAAAAAAGCTCATACTATTTCTTATCTGGGGCTATTATATGGGAGGTTTATATGCACAAATTTCCAAGATTCAAAAGGTATTCCTCAATAATTTATGCCTGAGACATTACTGCTATTATTTCTACTAAGCATTAAAATCCTGAAGAACTTTAGAATATCTATAAATAAAAAAAAGAAAATAGGTTAGGAGTAAATAGTGAGAATATATACATATATGTGTATATATATATATATATACAGGAAAGCAAAAGGCAGAGAAAGATAAAAATGAGAGGTGTGGGCATACAGAAAGGTCTATTTAGGTTTGTTTAATCGAAGTACTTACTATAGGAAATATTATACTACACTGTTTTCTTTCACTGCACTAAATTGTCTTCAACTGTTATAATAAAGTCCTTCATCTTAAAATGTAGATGGGGTCCATAAAAGGGTGGGTGTGAGGGAAACCTAAACATTCTCTAGCCTATTTCCCAGAAAGTTGGAGAGCCATGATTGATGACAACAGTCATAATTACAGCTACCCTTCCTTGAGTAACCATTAGGTACTAGGAGCTAGTATTGACAGTATATGCAGTAGTTGTAATATTCCCAATAGCTTTGCAAGAAAAGTATTATTATGTCCCATATTGGAAAGGAGACTAATGCTAAAAAAGAGAAAACTAGCTTTTCCAGGACACATAACAAATAAATGAAAGTCAGGCTTTGAATTAAGGTCTTGCTGCCTCTGCCACTCCGTTCAAACCACTCAGCAGTGGCAGGAGGAGAATTTGAATGTCTTGTGTTACATAACCATGGAGTGTGTTTCCAATTATAACACCCCGATCAATGGGATGCCATTCAGGCAATATAAGGATGAGATTAGTGGTTAAGATGCAGATGAAATTATCATGCTCTCTTCAGAACCACTGTGAAATGCCACCTCCTTATAGGTGGTATTCTCTGCTATCTTCCCAGCACAAGCAGGACTTAGTTCTTTGATTTTGTTTTAAGACTCTAAGAGCTAGGCAACGAGTCTGATATTTTAATAACTCATAAGTACTTGATGAAGAAAGAGCCATAGGAAACAATAAAACCTATATTAGAACAAACAGGAAAATCAGAACAGCAATGGTCCAGAAAATCTACTTTGTTGGAGAGGGAACTGGGGAAAGTAGAAATTGATATAAATTCTTTAGTTCAGAGAGTAGGGTAGCTTGTACTTACATTTTAAAATTGCCAATTATTGCTAGAGTTAAATTCTCAGACTGTGTTTATGATTGAAATATTAAACACACACACACACACACACACACACACACACACACACACACACACGCACACACACACACTATTGTGCTACCAGTGAAACGGCACCATAATGTTACTGGTGAGTGGAACTTGGTTTAGCAACCTGAGTACTTGAGTTTTGGCTTAGAAAGAATTCAGAGCCAAAACTCAAATACAAACAAAAGTGAGGGAGAGGGGGAGGGGGAGGGGGAAAGGAAATGCCCTGGGAAAAAAAGGGGGAGAGGGGAGAAGGAAGGCAAGGGCATGCTTAAAGGTAGGGATCTTAGGGGAGGTCCCAGGGGAAGATCTCAATGGAATATTCATCAGCTTGGTACATGTGTCCTTTTTTTCAAGGTCCTGGTCTCTACTGACTGGTCAGTGCCAGGGTAGGGGGTCATTAGTCATAGCAGCTGGTCCTGGCATCAGCCATAGCATCGATGAATTGGCCTTGCTGCTTCTCTGGGCCTGGAGCTGAAACACAAATGAGTCCTATATGTTATTTTTAGTTTGACCAAAACCTTGTCTCTGTGGTCAATAGACCCAAGGCTTTGTTCCTAAGAGACTTTGATGCAGGTCACAACCTCATTGTCTTGAGGGCTTAGTGCTAAAGAAAGTGGTTGTGAAAGGGCTTGTATGGGAGCCACATGTGGCTATTTTCTGGCCCCCTTGTTCCTCCTCTAAGAGCATCTACCACATGACTAATGACATTGTAGGTGAGGAAAGGTCATGGGAGGGAATGAACCACGTGACCAGCGATATGAAGTCTAAACCACAGGGCCAGAGATATGCTAGGAGGGGAAAGGTCACCCTAGAGGCTAGATCTCACCCTACAATTTTCTGTTGCTAGGCCCTCAAGGTTTTCTGCCCTGAATGACCTTTCATACCTAGCCTATTGTCCTTGCTCTATTCATGCCTGTGTAACTGCCTACTACAGTTTCAGAAGACTTTTTACATGTATTACTGTGTTATAAGACACTATTTGCCATAGATCCCAGGTAAATAAAGGCAAGGTTAATTATACTTCGGTGACTTTGAATGTGAAAGAGTGGAATATCCCATTTTTATTTATTTATTTATTTATTTATTAATAAAGAAAAATGTATGATGTCCCTATTGCTGCTTACTGGTTATCTTCAAGTACCTAAATCAGTGGATGAGGTTCGTATAAAAAATGATTATAAATTCAGAGCTGGTGTAAATGTCCCTTCAAGTCAACAGGCAATATTTAATTTTGCATAAGCCTGGCAGTTGTAATGCACTGTTGGTCTGTGTATCCTCATTGCAAAAGCAAGATTATATATAGTGGTATTGATGAAAATAGAAAGAAAAGAATTTGAGGGCAGTGGTTCATGGTCATAAAAGTTGGGGAATTAATAGCAATAGCTAGAGCCAAAAATGTAACAACTTCCCCTAGTGCATCAGGAAAATAATACAATGCTTTTTCCAGTCAGAGGTTTCTACTATGTGAAGATAAATGGTTATAATAATATTCAGCACTTTCAAACAGAGATCACTAGGTAGTTTGCAAACCAGTATGTCATAGTCTCAAAATGGAATAAATATATGGGTTCAAGATAAGGTTAAAAACTTAAATAGAACAAGATGTTCTATTTTATAAAGTAAAGTTATTACCCAGCTTCTAGAAGGCTTGGTCTCTAGAGTGGCTTCTTTATTACTTCATTTGAAATAGCTACACTTTTGTTCAGTCACCATATTGCACAGAATATTGTAGCATGTATTATTTGGAAAATTATTAAAGACTAGAGGCCCGGTGCAAGAAATTTGTGCACTCGGGGGTGGGGGGTCCTTCAGCCTGGATTGTGAGAGGGTGCAGGCTAGACTGAGGGACCCCACAGGTGCACAATAGGGGCCAGAGAGGGATACGGAAGGTTGGCCAGCAAGGGAGGAACTGCAGGAGGGCTCCAGGGCATGTCCAGCCCTTCTCGCTCAGTCCAGATCAGCCAGACCCCAGCAGCAAGCTAACCTACCGGTCGGAGCGTCTGCCCCCAGGTGGTCAGTGCACGTCATAACAACTGGTCGACCAGTCAACTCTCTGCCCCCTGGTGGTCAGTGCATGTCATATCGAGTAGTTGAGTGGCTTTAGCACATCATTAGCATATTATGCTTTGATTGGTTGAATGGCCGGACACTTACCATATTAGGCTTTTATTATATAGGATATTAAGAAAATGGATGTGCAGTTGAATATAAAGGATACAAAATAGTATTTATAGCATGAATATATGACCCTATTTTTTAAATAAATCATTTCTATATATATGTATATACATAAATGCATGTACATATGATATAGAAATATATTTACAATATGTCCATAGTAGTTATCTCTGAGTAGTAGAATAAAAGGTGAATTATAAAAATATACTTTTATTAACACACTTTCGTAATTATATCTATTTATATAATAGAGAAATTAAAAAAAAGAATATTCACAACAAGGTTGTATTTCAATGAAATTTTAAAGAATTGTTTTATTTGGTGATCCACAACTAATATTTAGAGAGCTATAACTTATTTAGGCCTTATGATGTAATTTGTGTAAAACTATAGCAGAGTGCCGAAACCGGTTTGAAAGGTCCCAGGTTCGACTCCGGTCAAGGGCATGTACCTTGGTTGTGGGCATATCCCCAGTGGGGGGTGTGCAGGAGGCAGCTGATCGATGTTTCTCTCTCATCAATGTTTCTGACTCTCTATCTCTCTCCCTTCCTCTCTGTGGGAAATCAATAAAATATATTTTTTAAAAAATTTTAAAAAAACAAACTATAGCAGTGTTACAGAATAAACTAGCTAAACGTTTTTTGTATTTTGATTATTTCCCCAGTATCTTTGTATATGAATTACAGTTGAACCTTGAACAACATAGGTTTGAGCTGCACAGGTTCACTTACAGTTGTTACATTTTTGGATATTGATCACTAGATACTGTAAATATATCTTTTCTTATGATTTTCTTAGTAAGATGTTCTTTTTTCTAGCTTACTTCATTGTAATGCAGAATAATACACACAATACACTAAATATGTGTTAACTGACTGTTTATGTTATTGGCATTGTTTCCAGTCACCAGTAGGCTATTACTAGTTGAGTTTTTTGGGAGTCAAAAGTTATACATTAATTTTTTACTATGTAGGAGGCTGGTATCCTTAACTCCCATATTGTTCAAGGGTCCACTGCATATTTCCCATTAGTTTGGCTCATTATTTCATTGCTGTGATACCATAATTCCCATTCCATTGTTTGTTTCTAAATGCCATCTACCTTTTCTGGAAGTGCATGTATTAAATCATAAAAATTCAGTTATAGAGCATCTTTTATATAACAAGCATCCACATGAATCATCTCACTGATATAAAAATTGTGTGACTGAGACTTTAGCATTTCCATTTTATAGATGACATAAAATTAAGATGGAAGAAGTTAGGATAACAGACTAAAGTCCAACACCCAGAAATTATCAACACTAGAATTTAAAACCAGATCCATCTAAATCCAAAGTCAATGATTTCTATTGAAACACTAAGAATTACCCTAAGAAGTTATCAGAAAAACAATCCATACAAACTTTGAAAGCTTATTTATAAGCAGTCATATATTAAAATATACCTCGTGGTTAATTTCAAATCTTCTGGGATTTCTCTCTGACTCCATAGAACTTGAATCTTTAACCACCTAGCTGGCCAGGACATTAACAATGCAAACATTTGGCAGAACTCCCTGACTGAAAGAGTCTCAGGTTAATGCTTTTTAATATAGTTCAGAAAATAAAAGCAATTCATGATTTACACATGCAAGTAAAGTTTTTGTGTATCATTCCCATGAATATTTATATAATTTATTTATCCCATGAATATTTATATAATTTATCTATCTATCTATCGTTGCTAGAGGAAGGATAGGCATGAGCTTTATAATAATTTTTACTGAAGGCTTGTTGAAGATAGAGCCTTGCCTAACCAATGTTCTTCTATTCGTTTTAATAAGAATCAACCACAAGTTTGCAGCCATGGCTTTCCAATTCACGTATTCATTTATCACCAGCCTGAAACCTGCACCTCAGCTCACACTCTTGGGAACATCTTTGGATTAATGTCCTCTTTGGTTATCATCTCTGCCTGTCCTGCCATGCCCTGACACTTCCTATGTTGTTACCCTTTTATTTTATGTTTTTGGTGGTGTTTTTTGTGTGTGTGTGTGTTTTTAATCATCCTTAGCTGATACTCTGCAATGAGAGGATCTACACAATTCACTTTATATTGGTAGGGGGTCCCAAGACAAACATATGCTTCAAGTTCCAGTTTCCCTGGATTTGAATTTGATTCTGGGTAGGATGGACTTTATATAGAGAGGCTGAAGAACTTATTGTGACCCTGAGGAATGCCTGAGAAACTGGCCCTGGCATTAATGCCATACATAGCTCTGGTCTAGAAGATTGTGAACAGGCTGTTTTTATGAGTGGAGGATGGGGGTGTTGATTGAGGCCTATGCTCTGGGTGACAGTGCTGAATCTTATTTTCATTGTATTTCATAGTGTATAACTGAGATTAATGAAGTGCTTGGGTCTTGATTGATTGGTTCCCAGACAATACCCATATAAGCCCACTGGAACTGCTCCTGTATAGTTAAACTTAGAGGGAACAATTGAGCTTTCTGAACATCTAAGATGACCCTCATTCATTCAGGTATTGACATGCCTAACTGTGAACTAGGATGAAGGTTTTAGGGGTTTACAACTGTGCATCTTCATGTCTACTTTGGAAAATGCTACTGATCTCTCTTCTGAGTATTCTGACTGGTCTGAACACATTTTCTTTTGCCTTTTATTATGCAAATATCATGCAAATCACCTCCCCTTGACTCCTTGTGAAGTTGCTTATCTTGTCTACATCACCAACATCCCACAGGAAAATTATTATTATTTTCTGGTTGTTTGACATACCCCTAAAAGGTTAGGGCCATAAAACTGCTGATAGGTTAACCATAATACACCAACATTCACAGAAACAACAGCTTTTGGGTTAATTCTGACAAATTTTCTGGTATAAGCTTTGGCTACTCTATGGCTGGGACTTGACGGATAAAACAACGAAATGATTAAGACTTGGATTTCTCATTAATATAAACTCCAAAATTATATATCAGCAGATAATGCAATGCATTTCATAAGACATAAAATGTAGAATCAAGCAAAAAATAATACAGTATTGTTATTCTTTCTAATGTTATGAAATCTCCAAAATAGCATGACTGAAATTTAAATTTATGCTCTGCTCAAAAGTTCATGCTTAGAGGTATGAGTGAGGGTGAAAATTTAGTTAGTAAAACCATTTTCTAGGCTTGGTAGTGCACCAGCCAGAAACATGTTTATGCTTGTTAATCTCTATATATTCAGCACTTAGAGAATGCTTTTTAAATTATGGTTTTATAGCCAATATTTATTAATCACATAGCAGAATTGTAGGCACATGATTAGGGTCACAGATATCTTTATATGTAATCAATTAATAAAATATATATAACTAACAAAAGTATTTTTTACAAAAATAATTAAAATTATTATTTCACACATCTTTTGTGTGAATATAAAAATAGCATATTTTATGATTAATCCATGGTGGAGTAAAAAATATTAGAAAATTCAAATAAAACAAAAGAATAAAATTTTAATAGATTTCTAACAATTATTGTCTTATGGTATATATACAGTACTTTCAATTTGTGTGTATGTATATGTATATGCCTGAATGTATATTTATATGTATGTATGTATAGGTATGTATATTATAAAGAGACAAAGAGGGAATTTTGAATATCTCTCTCAGTATAAGTAAAATATACATTTATAAAATGAGCACAGACCAATTAACTGTTTGAATATTCCCTACTTTATTTAACCAATGCAATCTTGATAAGTACTTTCAGTGTTTGCAAATTTTGCTATTATTTTCATAAAACAATGACATTTCTACATGTTACAGAATATTTAAAATATATTTCTAAACATTAAATTGCTAAGAAATATATTATAAATTGTTGTGAGACACTTGACACATATTGCCAAATTGCTTTCCAGAAATTTGATAAGAATTCACACTAAATTAACAGTGTAGTGAAATGCCCCTATCAAGTCTGGGTATTAGAGAAATAAATTCCAGAGGATTAAAGATTAATATAATGAAAATAATAATAAATCTTTAACCCATCAGGGATTCACTTTGGTATAAGATATGTTGTGGAAATGTGTTTGTGTGTGTGTGTGTGTGTTGTTAGCCAATAATCTCACTGCCATTTTTTAATCAATCCATTTGGTCACCCTACTGATTTAAAAGGCCAATTTAAGACTAATTAACTACATAATTATATTTATTTTCGCTTTTGTCCTTTCATCCTTCTTGCATTGACCTATCCATATGCTCTGTTGCTGTTATTATAATTTGTATTAATGGATGTATATAATTTTGTAATTATTGTGAGAGAAAGCTCCTCCCACAATTTTCTACTTTTATTGTAAATGTGTGTATCCAAATGATGTACAGAATTATTTAGTGAAGTTTATCATGTCTTCCCAGAGTTAAATTTTAGGTTAGAATGATCTTATATGATCTTATATCTCTCTCTAAGTCTTCCTATTTAAAAACAAAGTATGTTTCTTCATTTACATCTTTCCTTTAAATTCCATAGAAAATGTATGTAGCTTGAGGTCTGAGAAATTTATTTTAGTTTATTGCCTAGAATTTTATATTTTTCTTGCTATTATATATAGCTATTTTTTTACTTTATTTTAACTATCATTAGTATATGGAGAAATTTTATTTCTCTATCATTTTCAATTTAGCTATGCTAGTGTATAGATTGGATTTAATAGGATTTAAGTTAATCCTTATCATCTCCAAATTAACAATTAATATTCACTTTCCTTTATTTGATTTTCAAACTTATGGGTTTTTTGCATTTGTTTTCCCAAATATTTTCATTAGAACTTCCAGAAGGATGTTAAAAAAATAATGGTCATAATGGACAACTTTGTCTTCTAAGTTTAATAAGAACATCCCTAGTGACCAACTATTTGATACAAAATTTTCTTCAGCCATGATAAAATATTATGTTAAGAAAGTACACAGATTATTTCACCATACCATTGCTCTTTTTGTTGTTTCTGTTATTTTAGCTTTATTTCTTGATTGAATTTGCTTCTAGTGTTTGCTAATGAAGTAAATTAGCAACTTTTACTTTGCAATGTTTTCTTTTACACTTGTATTCCCAGTTATCTAACATTTTAAAAATTAGGAACATACGCTGATTATTGTTTTTATGTGCTTTTTTTTGGTATCTATTCTTTTGACCATGATTTTTTTCTCCTTTGACCTAGTGATATGATGCATTGTATTAATAAATTTCCTTACACTAAACTATACTTCTAATTTTTGTTTATTAACAAATTTTTATGCTTCTTTATATTTTCAATATGTGTTTATATGTGAAAATAGTTTGTAATTATTTTTTCTTATACTATATAGTTCAGATTCTAATATCAATTTCTATAGGTTATATCAACGAAATAAAGCTGTAAAATAAGAACAATCTCTAAAATTGATTGTTTTAATATGCTGAAATTTACCAGCAGAAAAGGGACCATTGCTTTATGGGAAACACATTTCTATAATATAAAGTGTTTATGAAGTAGTCTCACCTCAAATGTGAGATGCCAAAGTTCATTTGAAAGTGTTTTCTGTGTTTACATGTTTATAAAAATGAGGCATAAAATCATTCTCTCAACTACTGTTTAAGAAAAAGAAATGGGTAAGTCTATGCATAAAAATAAAATAACAATATACAAGTAAAAATAAAACAAAAAAATGAAGAATATATTTTCCTCTATGCCATTCTTAGGATAGAACTATAGCAGGAATAATAACTCTACATTTAGAGGAACATATATTTCCAGATGCGTAGGGTTATGAAATTCCATTCACTTTTGTACAGACAGATCATGAAACCTGTATATTATTAGGGCTTGTAATGATGAGCTTTCTAAAATATGTCAGTTCAGATTTTTTCAGAAACAGGTATTTGTTAATTTCTTCATTAAAATTATAAAATATATTTTTCATAAAAATGTTATGTTAAGCATGTTTTATACTCAGTCATAAAATAAGCACATAGACAGTAAAGTTGTCAAATTTTTTTTGTTTTCTGTAGGATATGCATTATCTTTTATTTCCCATTGCCCACAGTATTGTGCATCTGTTATGAGAGCATCAGACAGTACAAAATAGTGAAGAACCCCAGGGCATGCGGAACGTGGATATTTATGTTTACAGTCCATGGAAGTATTGAGTCAGATGGAAAAGATAATGATTATAACCTAAGAAATGAAAAAAAAAAGATTCATTATGCAAATGCAATAATGAATCTGAAGGGATTTGACTGAAATACTGAGGGTTAATGTTGGAAATAATAAAAGATACCGCAAAAGTGCAAGTAGATCAAACAGGGAATTCAGGAGCTATTTCTATAACTGTTGGATGTCTGCCCTCTCATTCATTCCCTGCAGGAGTTGGCCGGACAGACTTTCAAAGGGGTCACTCCAACACGTTTAATGAATAGCTTTTATTAATTTAACACATTAAATTTATATAGCTCTTTTCTTTAAATGTAAGTTAAGAAGACATGTTTTTCAGTAAACTCCTATGGATCACATGTAGTTACTGATCAGGTCAGAAACCCACCTAATGTTTTCTCCATTTATTTGCAGTGTTGGAATGAAAATATCAACAGAGGAAAGGGAGAAACCACATTATTTTGTAAGTAGGAATGTATGCCTTGGCTGGGTGGCTCAGGTGATTGGAGCATTATTCTATACAAAAAAGTGATGCAGATTTAATTCCCAGTGAGGGCACATACCTAGGCTGTGGGTTCCATGTCTGGTCAGGGCACATACAGGAGGCAACTGGTTGATGCTTCTCTCTCACATCTAGAAAAACACACCCTTGGATAAGGATTAAAAATAAATAAAGTAGGGATGTATTTAATGACAATCATCCATCATAAACTAATAATAAAAAGTTAATAAAGGTTGGGCAAGTTTGAGGAGGAAGAGGGAATTGGAGAGGATTCATGAAATAAATAACACACATTTAACCAAATAAAAATGTGACAAGGGGGAAAAGAGAAAAGAAGTCAATTACAATTTAATTAAATATTTTTATGCATCAGGTAATGTGCAAGGTATTTTCATCCGCATTACATCTTTTATTACTCAAAACCACCATGTGACATAGTATTATCTCTATTTGAATGTGAGAAAAATCAGAGGCTCAGATAACAGAAGTAAGTGAGCACAGTCACTCTGTTAGTGAGCTTCAGAGTGTAGGTCAGATCATTATATTTTGCAGTTACAAATGACTGTGAACAGATTTTTCTTTGGTAAAGAAATTTTTAACTTTTAATTAGTGACCAACATTTTAAAATTAGGACTTTAAACCTTTTTTTAAAATCAGATATTTGTCAGTACTGGGCCGACTTGCAGAATTTAGGTAAGAGTGGCCCCAGCATGGAGAATGTCCTGCCTTCTGGCCAATTCTACATTGCTGGTGCGAGCATATGCACCGATAACTTTCTGAAACAATTCATATCCTTACATTCCCCTCTGTCCCCTGAGGCACAGGCATCTGCTGAAATGAAAGGAAGCTAGAAACAATGCCAGGAAAAAAAAAAGAAAAGGTGAGCTAATTCACATAACATCACACACAAACACAAACATGAGCAGACATAAAACAAAAAGAAGGTTTTAAAAATGAAATCAATGAAAGGCTGAAGAAAATAAAATATTTCAAAACATAAAAAAAGATTTTAAAAGGGTCTCAAATCTATTGGATTGATATACAAAGTTAAAAAATAATGTATGTTACATTAATTTTTTTATAATTCTTTAAATGGAATGTCCTCCAACAGTTCAAGTTAATGTCTGCTTTTTAGAATAGCATGTCAGAAAAGCATTCTGGAATAATTAACACATAATTGTGTGATGGGGGAACTGCATATATAATGCTATGAGGCTGAAAATCTTCTTTGCACAAAAGCAAGTTCATTTTTAAGAATCCTTTTTATTAAATGTTCTGGTAATTATGCACACACAAAACATGCATGGTGATTTCTAAAATTAACACATTTTTAGATATCTGGGAAGGCATATTTCTTTATAATAGATGGAGAAACTCAGGATTGGTGAAGGTACTGTGACTTCAAAAAGGGGATTATTTGAAGAAATTGAATTAAAGAAAATTGTATTATGCTATGTATTTGTAGAATTATATTTACATGACCAATTCATATTATTATATGTTATTCAGAAATTACACAATCTATTACTTCATACTCTTAGGTACCTTGCCTCTACTTTTTTTTTTTTAAATATATTTTATTGATTTTTTACAGAGAGGAAGGGAGAGGGATAGAGAGTTAGAAATGTCAATGAGAGAGAAACATCGACCAGCTGCCTCTTGCACATCCCCCACTGGGGATGTGCCCACAACCAATGTACATACCCTTGACCGGAATCGAACCTGGGACCTTTCAGTCCGCAGACCGACGCTCTATCCACTGAGCCAAACCGGTTTCAGCACCTTGCCTCTACTTTTAAAATAGGTCACCTGCTGTTAAAATATGGCATAAATCCATGTGGTATTTTTATAATAATTTATCTAACTTGATTATTGGAGATTAAAAACACACATAATTCAAATTTCTGTATAAGATCTTTTAATGCTTTTGTTGGTTTGGTTTGACAGAGAGTGGTTAAGTATAAACTCAGGAATCAAGTTGCCTGGATTCAAATCCTGTTTCTGCCATTCACTAATTGTGTGACCTGAGGCACTTTCACTTTCTTATCCTTTATTTATGAATCTTATAAATAAAGATAATCATAATACCTCTCTCCTAGAGTTTTGAGAGAACTAACTGAGAAAAATGCACGTAGGATACTTGTATTTTCTGATATATCTGAAATACTTAGTAAATATTAGCTATTATAATTGTTTTATTCATTAAACTACCCTTGCAATTGGAAAATTTCTACATTACCCCAGGGGCTATTTCTAGTAGAAGAAGGGAGAACTCCAAGAATAGATTAATTTAATTAAACTTAAAAAAATTAAATGACTCAGAGGATGGATTTTTTTTTCAATTCTAAGTCACCTGAACACATCAGGGCCAGAACTATAGCAAACAGATTTATTGCATTTTCTCTGCTTTAAGTCAATGGGTTGACTTTCCACAATTTTTCAAGAATTGCAATATGTGCCACTACCACAAATAACTTAATTCAGGAATTGGTTTGCTCTCAAAAAATGCCAGCATAGTAACAGCACCTTTTTTTTTTTTTAACTTTAAAGATGTTATTCTCATGATGAATTCAATAATAAATAGAGATAAATTCTAATAGTTGAATGCAATCAGTTATGTACAAAAGGGAGCAAAACTGTGTGGCTTTTGATTGTCTGGTATAACTGTATGATTGAAACAAAGCCTTGGTTGTGGTACTTATCTTTTAAAAGCTAAAAATATAATGTGAATAAGTTGATAGGAGTTGTTGAAAACCATTATAAGCAGAAAGAATCAGAGGTAAGCAAGATGTAGGCAAGAGCTTTGTGTATGGGAGTTGAATTAAAACACTTTTCTAACAGGAACAGAGAATTTGTGTTGGGCAGTGACTGGACGAATTTGAATAAGTAGAGCATACCAAGTGACCTCAACCTTGAAAGCGAGGTAGAAGAGACTAAAATTGATGTGATCATTACACATTTCCCTTTCCATTCCACTCTATGCAAATCTCTAACTTGAACTCTGTGCTCTGCCATGTCTACAAATATATGACATTCTCAAGAGTAAGGACTGTGCCTTTATTCATCATTGTACCCCAATACCTACCACAGTCATTGATATCTACTAATCACCAAAAAGCTTTTAAAAAATAAAAACCCATGAGAAACCTCTTAATATCTTTGAATATTGAAATAACAAGGCAATAGTTTTGTTTTAGAAACATGAAATGCAATGATCAAATTCAGAGAGGAAATATAGGAGGCAAGTGCCAGAAATTTGGGGTTGATGTACAATGGATCTAGTTATCAGTCGTGGCAAGTAGGAATAGAATGAAAGAAAAATTATTTTAAAATCCTGTAAAAATAAAAATAGAAAATATATACATGTATAAAATATATACATGTATTTAAAATTAAATTTAAATATAATAAAATAAATAAACTCCATATCTATCAATTGATTTGATAAACAGAATGAAGAAATAAAATAAACCTGTGAAAGATGATCCTAATGTTTTACTTCTGGGAACTGAAAAAATAAATATTTTAAAAGGGAACTTGATCACAATATGAGTCCAAATGGGTGCATGGTCCAAAGATTTAAGATCTGAATTTTGGCTCTGTTAAAAGATGGGTGTATTTCAGGAAGAGGTTAAAATTATGGCGTGGATTATCTCATCATCCGCTTGTGGTTCTCTTGCTCTACGCTGCATCACCCACCCGAGATGCGCAACCAAAAATATTTTACTTGATTCCAACCAAAATAAAGTACTGACCTTTTGTACCAAACTTCATTAATTTTTCAAAAGGCTAAACAGAGTTGATGTTCTAACAATTAAAAGATCAAAATTGGAATATGAGATACTCTTGGCTTTTTCTCCATAAGTTTAGGGCTCTTGCACACTCTGCACTGCAATACCCCCTGCCCTTCCTCTTTTCTCTTTCTCTCCCCTTACTTGCTATAAAATAAATAAATAAGTTTTCCAATTTTATTACACAGTTTCTTTTTGTGTATATCTTGTTCATAACATCAAATTGATGATGAATTTTTAAAGTTGAAAGATTTAGCGAGATGACTGGTAATGGTTTATACAAGGGACTAGCCATTTCCCATTAAGGCAGGGCATCTCTCATGGACAATGCTTGCTCTGAAGTGCACCATTTAGCTGACAAAGATTTGTTAAAATTCATGGCATGGATTAACAGCTCACCCTGCCCAATCCTGCTTCCTACCCTTTTCATAGCTGCTACTTCTCCAAAATCCTTTGTACTCTTAACTTCATTTTAAAATCTGCTTTCCAGAAAAGTCAACCTGTGGCAGTTGGTGCCAAGAGTACTCTGAGGAAGATAGTGCTCCGATGGAGTTTTGCCAGAACATGCTCAGTGACCCTCCATCTGATAATAGGGTCCTATACTTAGGGGTAAGTAAAGTGTAGAGAGCCCTTGAAACATGGTGGCAGTTCAATTCTTAAAATGATTGCCCAAATGAAAATGAATGGTGTGGGAGTAGAGGTGAGTACAATGTCATAATCCGGGCTTTTGAAGTGTATCTTTGGAGGGAGGAGTATGAATATAAGGATAACAACATTGAAGGGTTCTTGCCTGATGTTGACTAGTAATGAAAAGCTGAAGGCTATTAACAAACAATTTAAAACTGAGAGTCAGAGAGTCTCTTTAGTAGTTCACAAAGAAACCTTCTTATCCTGGTCTGAGTAAACAGATAAAACCAAGATTAAGCACAGGATTTGAAAAAACAGTGTGCTAAAATTAGAGATCATTTAGTGATCAACCATAACAGATCTGAGACCGAGCTATAGTTGGAAAATCCTGGGACTCTGACTCAGGATGGGGACATCTGGGGAAAATGTCCTGAAAGATTTTGAATCCCCAGATGTTTTCTTAACATTGTGAACATTTAGAAACGGCCCATCTTATCCCATTAAAATCTAGCACTCCTCCAATATCAGAAAGTAATACAAAGGTATTTACCCAAGACAACAGGTGTCTATTCAGAAACTCAGGAGCGCCACCACCCCTTTTGGTCTCCAGACCTATAACCAGAATTAAGTGATAGCATAATATATCCAGGTATTTATAAGCCTGAATTTTCATGACAAATGGTAGAGGGTGGGATTAAAGCACTCAGGGAAGTAGGTATTATATGAAGCTGTTTCAGTCACAGGAACTATTATATGAAGAGGTGACTGGATTCCCATATTGAAAGATACTGTTACCTTAACATAAATCCACTAATGTTTCCTCTAGGCTTTTTCCAGAGAACTTTTGCCATTTATGTGAGTCATTACCTATTGACCATTTCCTATGCACTGGGAAAAGAGGACTACACTGAAATTTTGAAGATAGTTGGGCACAGGTTTAAGTTGACACTAATACCTGAAGAAATGAGGGGCCTTATAGCTTTCCTTATTAGTGGGGTCATATGGGTTTAGGTAATCACTGTGTACAACTTAAAGTGGCCCACTGAGTTTACAGACCCATCCAGTAGAAATGTCCCTAATAATCTGCATATACATTTGGCATTCACATGTTTGACCTTTGGAGTGACAGTTGAATCTGTGTCTTACCTATGGGGATAAAAGTAATCATAATGTGGAAGGCCATGTAAAAGTTTCTGAAACTACCACTGCTCCTTCAGCTAAGATAAGAAAACAAACAAAAAATTTGTATCAATACTAGAGGAAATAACAGAGATAAGTACCACACTGAAAGTTATAAAAGAAGCAAAAATAGTGGTCTCCATTTAATTCATCTATCTAGCTCCTGCAGACACCGGATGGATCCTGAATACTAGCAACTGACTGTAGACCAGGGTGGACTCAACCAAACATCACCTCCAGTGGCAGCTGCTGTGGCAGATACGGTATCTTTGGTAAAGCATTAATAGACTGCAGGTGCATAGTATACACCTGCTAATTTACTAAATATCATATTTGCTATTCAGTTAAGAAATCAGAAACAGTTTACTTCAGAACTATATCAATTCTACCACACTCTGTTATAATATAGAAAAGAAATCTAAATTATTTGGACATCCCACAGAATATCACATTGATCCATTGATGACTTGTTAATCAAGAAGGAAAAACAAGAAATAGCTCTTAACTTGGAGGCCTTGATAGAACATATACATTCTAAGAGCTAGAAGATAAACCTTAAAATGATTCAAGTCTTTTCACTATAGTAAAGTTTTTAAGCTTTTACTAGTTAGGGATATGCCAGGACATCCCTTCCAAAAGTAAATGATAAATTGCTGCATCTTATGTACCCTCCTACAAAAAAGGACATTTAACACCTACTAGGCCTCCTCAAGTTCTGGAGAAAATGCATGTCATATCTACAAATACTGTGCCATCTATATATTGGAAGACAAGCAAGGTTGCCACTATGTTTTTACATCTATTTTATTTTTTCTAACCTTATTGACGTATAATTGACAAATAGGAACTGTGTATATTTAAAGTACTGGTATACAATATGATGAAGGCTGCCAGCTCTGAGTGGGACACAGATCTGCAACCATTCCAGGCTGCAGTATGAGCAGCTGCATTGTGAGCCAATTGACTCAGTAAATCCTATGGAGTTGAACTTTGGATATTGGAAAAAGATGCAGTATGGAGTTTATGGCAAGCCCCTGGGGTCATGGAGTTCTGGAGCAATAATATGCATTTGAAATAAAGAATTTGGAGCCACTTAAAATTTAGCTCCTGGAGTGCTACTGAGCAAGGCTAGAGAGAAGGCTGGACAGTCTAAACCTGTCCACATGGGCTTATGATTCACAAAATTGTAAGTCCAGTGGACTCTGAAGAAATCATTTTTATGACAGAAAGAGTGTATCTGGGAGTGATCAAGAACAGAGTCAGAGAGCATAAGCTGTATGAGAAAGTAGCCCAGACTCCTGACACCCCACTACATTTGTGCTAATTCCTCTCCATCATCTCATTCTTGTAACCACTTGGGGAAATCATGTACAATCAGCAGGAAAAGGAGTAAAATCCCCAAACTTGTTTTACATATGGGCTAGCTTATGATATGGGAGTCAGTTGAGAAGGAATGGTGACCTTGTTTCAGCTTCTTCAAGTTTAGGCTTAAAAGACAGGCATGATATATAAGCACTTGGGTTTTTACTTCGTGTGGAAGGAGAATTAACACATGGTCATAATATATACTGACAGTGGGCAGTAGCAAATGACTGGGACTTGGGAGGAAAAATATTGAAAGATTGGCAGCAAGGATGTCTGGGGTAAAGGCATATGGATGGACATATATATGAGAATGTGCTTAACAAGCGAATGCCTATGATAAAAGATGCACTAGAGGAAAGGCACTAAATTTCCAAATGGAAGAAAAGCACAACCAGTTGATTTTAATTGATGCAGAACTATCAGTAGCTATTATAAGTGCTATCATGATCCTACCTAATAAAAAGGAAGTATGCAAATAACCATCACTCCGCTATGCCCATGATTGGGCTGGCGGCAGGCTGGGGGCGGGACTTGGGGTGGCCAATTGGGCTGACAGGATGAGCGGGGGGCGGGGACTCATGATGTGGGGGGCCCGTTCCTCCCACAGGCCCCAATGGCCGGCACTGCGGGAGGATCTATGGAGCCGGCAGAAGGCGCTGGTGGCGGAACTCAGGGTGGCCGATTGTGTGGCTGCCAGCAACAGTTTTCCTCTGGCCACCCACGGATTGGAGTGCCTCCTGATCTGAGTTCCTCTCGGGGTGGCCGATGGTGCTGGCGGGAGGCCAGAGGAAAACTGCTGCTGGCGGAAAACTGGTGCCGGCAGCCAGGTGAAGGAAGGTCTATTGCACGAAACTTCTTGCAATGGTAAGGTGACCAGATCGTCCCACTTGTCCCGCTTTTGGCGGGACAAAACCGATTTTTAACAATTTGTCCCACGTCCCATGGCGTTTTAAAAAAGTCCCTATTCTTTCCAAAAATAGGGACTTTTTTAAAATGCCGTGGGACACGGGACAAATTGTTAAAAATCGGTTTTGTCCCACCAAAAGCGGGACAATCTGGTCACCTTATGCAACGGGCTTCTAGTGGGTATATAAAAGACAAGGCTATAACAAAGACTAAAGCTATGCATGGGCCCTAAAGCACAAATTCCTACTTATCTAGGCTAGTCCAACTACTGCTACCACTACCTCTGAATCTCCAAAATGCCAATAACAGAGACCAATGTTTACCTCCCATAATGGCATTAGTCTTCATGAAGACCAAATTACCACTTGGTTCCAAGTTGACTGTATTTGGGTCCTTCTATCATGTAAGGCTATGTGGTTTGTTGTCATAGGAACAGAGACCTAGTCTGAGCAGCAAGTTTTTGTTTTGTTTGTTTTGCTACTTGGCCTCACGGCAGCACTATCCAGGTGCATACAGAATGCTTGGTCCACAGGCATGTAATCCCCAGGAGTCTCTGGTTGTGATACATAATGTATCATGCAGATGCTGCTGACCTGATAGAATGTTAGGAAGGTCTGCTGCAGGAAAAGCTAAAGCATCAGCTTTGAGGCAATACCCTGCAAAAAAAGAGGTACCATCCTCCAACATGCTTTATATGTATTGAACTGGAGTAAATTATATATGTGGAGGCCAGTTATGTTGTCAAACATCCTATAATGGACAAGACAACCTCTAAACAAAAAATTATTCAGTCCCAAGTGTCAACAGGGCCAAGACTGAGCAAACCTCTCCTAAGATGCAAAGGTAACGCGGCCCAGGACCACAAGAACTTTGTTGCACGCAGGGGTCCTCAAACTTTTTAAACAGGGGGCCAGTTCACTGTCCCTCAGACCGTTGGAGGGCCGGACTATAGTTTAAAAAAAACTATGAACAAATTCCTATGCACACTGCACATATCTTATTTTGAAGTAAAAAAACAAAACGGCAAAAACACCCGCATGTGGCCCGCGGGCCGTAGTTTGAGGATGCCTGTTGCACAGGCTAACAGGTACTGGTAAATCAGGTCAGGATACAAATTTAGGATCATGGTATCCTATTTCCTGTTCTTTCCCTGGTGGTTGATCTGCTTTGACACTATTCATTTCAACTCAAAGTTAAAATATAGTAATTTGGGATCACTCTTCCATATTCCAGGTGATAATGTCAGTTTCCTCTACCATTTTAGAATGAATAAAATCTGTCATGCTAACTCAGCAGTTCAGGTTCAAAAGAAAAAAAAAGGGTTTTAAATGGGAAACATAAAAATGCTGAATAAACTTGAAAACAGTTGTCTGACATTCACGTTCACAACTCCAAACAATGAAGCTCTTCTCTGTCTTTTAAAGTACTTAAATATAGGATAATGAAAACAAGGATGGAAATGTGAAATACATTTTTCTCATAAAACATATGTTCTCTTCTAAATGTTGTATGTTGTCAGTAACATTTTGCACCTTATTTACTAAAAAAAGAACCTAAGAGGGAAAAACACAAGAAATGTCTTTACAAATGTCAAAATCCTAGTATACTATTTGCCTTGGAAATATTTTTTATGTTATTAATTATAAGTAATTATTAAATACATAGTAGGAAATAGATCTGGTAAATTTATTTGATTAGCAGTTTTGCAGATTTTTAGAATACAGATGGTCCCCAACTTTCAATGATTCAACTTAATATTTTGGGATGTTACGATGGTGCAAAAGCAATATATATTCAGTAGAAACTGTACTTCCAGTCTTGATTGTTGATCTTTTCCAAGTCTAGTGATATACAATATGACACTCTCTCATGATTCTGGGCAGTGAGCACCAGCTCCCAGTCAGCCACGTGATGATAAAGGTAAACAACTGATACTCTACAGTACATGCATTGTGTTCTATGATTATGCCCAACTGTAGACTAATGTAAGTGTTCTGAGCACATTTAAGGTAGGCTAGGCTAAGCTGTGATTCTCAGTAGATTAGATGTATTAAATGAAATTTAAACTTAAAATGGGTTTATCAGGACATAACCCTATTTTGAGTCACGGAATATCCAACGCTTCCAGCTATATTGCCCTGTTCTATACCAATACATCATGCATACTACACCCAATTGTGCTGTATATGTAACTTAGAGTGTAGTCTCTCCTGATCTGAACTGTAGTGTATGAACGAATAAAGTTTAACACCATAGGGGTCATGTCTAAATGTACAACCAGTATAGCTATTTTGCCTGAATTTACTAGTAATTTTGAGTAGTAAATTCATTCCTCCTGCCAAGACCTTTTATCAGTTTTTTTGACTGAATTGAAAGAAGTAAAGGTCACTCCAAAGAAGAGGTATTAAATCTATCTAAGAGAAAAGAGGAAATGAGAGTTGTATTTTAAAGTATTTACTGTAGAATAAACAATGAAGCATACAAAAAGAATTGTTATGGAAGGGACAGCAGCACATTAATAATGATATTTAATGGGATAAGTTATGAAGCCTTTTTTTTTCTAATATCTAATTCAATGAGGAGAGTGCTTAAAATAAATACAAGTAATTAGAAGTCTTTTTGGCCTTGCTATTAAATAGTTTGTTATTAAATATATAAGTCAAACATAAAAAATTAAACATAGACTTGCATTCTCTTATGCTACATATTGAAAATGGAAAAATTATTGTTTAGTAATAATGTATAAATTCCAGTCATTATTTTTGCTTAAAGGCCATAGAGGACCTGAGATGTATTAATGAAATCCATTTGAGTTGCATATTTTCATAGAAGAAGAAAAATAGCATATTTTGATAATGACCATTTTTCCTTTTTTTCTTTACGTTGCCAATTTTTATAATCGTGGAATCAAATTGATTTTGAATGAATAAAAAATAAAATTATCTCTTTTTAAATAATAAATTATACTGAGCAAAATTATTATCAGCAAATAAAAACAAAATAATTTAAAGATGCAGTCCAAATTAAACATTTAGTAGGGACTGAATAAAAGAATTACTATTTCAATTCAAATTGAATCTTTCTCATGGAGTAGTTTATAGATTATTGAATCATAAGTCAGAGACTGAATTCAGTTTCCAGCTATAGGATTTATTGTAATGTCAGTGTTTGCTATGTAGAAAATAACCTCAGAATCTACAACATTTTTTAAATAGGTCACAGGTCTTTTGAGTTTCTAAGAGTTAACCAATCTTAACTGATTACAAGGATTTAAGTGGGCTGGGTACTGGACTGCAGCTGGGTTCATAGCCTCCCACATGTCTCCTTCCAGACAGGAGTACCCTGAGCACTGCCTGCTCATAGCCTGAAAATAAGTCCAAGAGGCAAGTGGTAACCTGGAAGCTTTGTAATGCCTGAGCTAGAAATTAGCATACCCTGACTTACACATTCATCTCATTGGCTAAAGCAAGTCACATGGCAAACCTAATGTCAATGGGGTAGGTGAATCTATTCTACAAGGGACACTACACTAAAAAATAACAGGTTGTTCATGCATGATCCTGAGTGAAAGTGAAGAATTGGTAGCAATAATTCAATTTATCATAAAACTAGGGGCCCGGTGCACAAAATTTGTGCACTGGGGAGGGGTCCCTCAGCCAAGCTTGCCCCCTCTCACATACTGGGAGCACTCAGGGAATGTCCTACTGATGGCTTAGGCCCACTCCCCATTGGGAGCAGACCTAAGCCGCAGTCTGGCCTCCCTTTGCGGGAGGTGACCAGGCTGATCAGGGGAAGGCGCCAGCTCCATCACCCTGCTGCTGCAGTCACTGCCAGTCACCACAGCCGCCAAGGTATTTTCATCAACATGGACTCCAGTCCCTTCACTGTGAAAAAATGACAACTTTCTTTAGGCATTTTCAAGATGTGTCTTTCATAGGATATGACATTTCTTTATTTTTCTTTTTATCCTCACCTGAGGATATCTTTCCATTGATTTTTTTCCCCTTCACTCCAATCCCAGGCTCAGCCCCTGCCCAAGCCTAAAGCTTCTGCCCCAGGCTTTAGGCTTGGGAAACCGGCACCCCCCACTCCTCCGATCGCAGGCTCGGCCCCTTCCCAAGTCTAAAGCCTCTGCTGCAGGCTTTAGGCTTGGGAAGGGCCCCCCTCCCCCCCCGTCTCTGATGGCCAGCTGGGAGTGACCTGGGTGCCGAGGATGTTCCCAGGACCCAGGTATGTATGCAAATTAACCACCATCTTTGTTGGGTTAATTTGAATACTCACTCTGATTGGCTGTGGGCGTAGCAGAGGTACAGTCAATTTACATGTTTCTCTATTAGGTAAGATATGTGATCTTTGTTTTTCCTATTATCTGCCCTATCTTCTTCATATTAATGATGATCTATTTCATAAACAGTCACTGAACATAAATTTCTTACTGTTGTATGCCAAGAACTCTGCTAAGAGTTCAACACACATAAGAAAAAAATGTCTGAAACTCTGCCAAATCCGTTAGCTGACTGAGACGTTTTATTAGATAGGGCATACTATGCTAAGCTCAGGTGAAAAAAGACTCCCAAAAGGTAGTAAATTAATGTAATAAATTTTCCTTCTAGGATACACAAAGTATAATTTAGGTTGGAGTTTTTAGGTGACTGTCCTCAAAGCAGTAATCACGTAAACTAGGGTACCAGCATCCTATGCCATCATCTCTATGCGGCCTTCCTAGTTGTCACAAAAGTGAAAGATAATGTGAAAGTTTGTGCAAGGAGCTTCATGTTCAACATGGGAATGGTGCACATCACTTGTTTCCACACGTAAGCTGGTCACATGGCCATTATCAAGCTATAAGATGCCAAACTAACTACAACAGTTCGGAAAGTATAGTATCCAAAATATATATATCTTGGTAATTAAACATGTAAGCATTCTATGACATAATTCTCTTTTTGTTCACCAAATATTTGTGACTTTTTTTCCTACACTTAGAACACACTTTTTTTTCTCCCTGAAAGGGACAACACAGACTCCCATCCAGCTGTTATATCCAGCTCAAAGTCCATGATCTTTAAGTCATACACTGCCCTACCCATGGGGTCCTGATGACCTGTATGATCTCCTAGAACCGTGGTTGGCAAACTGCGGCTCTCGAGCCACATGCGGCTCTTTGGCCCCTTGAGTGTGGCTCTTCCACAAAATACCACGGCCTGGGCGAGTCTATTTTGAAGAAGTGGCATTAGAAGAAGTTTAAGTTTAAAAAATTTGGCTCTCCAAAGAAATTTCAATCATTGTACTGTTGATATTTGGCTCTGTTGACTAATGAGTTTGCCGACCACTGTCCTAGAGTCTCGGTGACCATGCCCATTGACCACAAAGTTTAGTATCTATGAAACCCATACACTCACACAGTGTATAGAGACTGGGTAACCAGAACAAATACTGCCATTTGGAAAGGCAAGTAAGAAGAGACCTCATCGTCATAGGTCTCTAGGAATTAAGAAACATCATTGAGCTGATGTTGTGCAATCCCTCCACCCTCGCAGTGCCAGAGTTCTTTGGTTGTGTGTTATCTCTGAATGTGCTCTGCGGGAGGACCTGGCCTGTAAATGGTTTTGCATCATTGATCCCTGGCTCCATACTCTGGGAGGCTCTTCCCAGTTCATTACTTACTTTGCTTATATATGAAAAATGTGTTCGGGGAAGATTACTTATGCAAACCTGTAGATTTTTTTTTTTCAAATGTGTATTGCTTAAGAAGGTTGAGGTCTTAAGAATTCTTTTAAGTTTTAGAATGTCTTAACTTTTTTATGGTCCTAATTTTCCCAAAACGTAGTAGGCTTCAGATTTATTTGCTTCTGGTCTCTTCCACACTTAATTTTCTTTAAGAGACATAGTTCCCAAATCCACTTATATTTTTCTACTTTCTCATTCCCATGCCTGTCTCATTCAATTTAATAGTGGCTAGTTTGAAGCTTTCAAACTTGAATAGGAAGACTGTAATTTAATCTGATATCATCCTTGAGTCACTTGATTCAATTGACTTTTTTTTTCTGGGGTTTTGCTAAAAGAAAGATATATTTCTTAATTTCTCACTGTTAGGGATTTAGACTTAGTTGGCTTTCTCAACAATACAAACCCTCCCAAACTTTCTATTTTCTATTACATTTTTGCTCCCTATCTTTTCAATTCTTCCTTAAACTCATTTTTATTATAATTCTTTATTTAAATTAATAATAAAACAACAAATTATACTAAGTAATGATTTTCAACTTTCTTCTCTGGACTCACAAATTTAATAGGCCCACAGTCTGCTTTCAAAGTTACATAGGTAATCAAGTATTTTGCTGCTACATGACACAATTCTCCAGCTTTCTAATGTCTGATTTCAATTTCTTTGTTCACTCTCGGACTTTTAAGCTTCCAAATTTCTTTTTTTCTTATAATTTTATAGCATCAATTCAAAGTTATCAATATTCTAATAGTGTAGTATAGACAATTCAATGGCTTAATTCACAAGATTTTTTTTCTTATCTATTTTTTTAATATATTTTATTGATTTTTTTACAGAGAGGAAGGGAGAGGGATAGAGAATTAGAAACATCGATGAGAGAGAAACACTCCCTACTGGGGATGTGCCCGCAACCAAGGTACATGCCCTTGACCAGAATCAAACCTGGGACCCTTGAGTCCGCAGGCCAATGCTCTGTCCACTGAGCCAAACCGGTTAGGGCTCTTATCTATTTTTTAATTTATCTTTTATTGTTGGAAGTATTACAGATGTTCTCCTTTTTTTGCCATTGACCCCCTCCACCATGCACCCACCCCTCCTGGGCCTTGTCTGTGTCCATGGGCTCTGCATATATGCATATAAATTCCTAGGTTAATCTCTCTCCACCTCCCCCCACTTCTGCTTTGCCTCTGAGATTAATTAGTTTGTTTGATGCTTCTATGTCTATTTTGTTAGCCAGTTTATTTTGTTCATTAAGTTCCATATATGAATGAGATCATGTGATACTTATCTTTCTCTGACTGGCTTATTTCCCTAAGCATAAAAAAAAATTGAATATGTTCCGAAGATTCTCTTGTGTCCTTTTTTAAAAAAAATGGTTTAAAAATATGGGCTATTTCTATATATAATGTCACTACTTTCAATATAACATTGAAGTGAAAGAGCTTGTGCAGGTTCACAGAGCAAGCCTTATACTTAGATACAGAATACACTTCTACCCACATTGCATTAGACAGAACCCAACTATATGGTCCTACTTAACAAAATAACTGCAAGCAAATATGGGAATTATACTCTTTCTATAGATGCAGAAAGATGAAATGAGTACGTTAAGGATCTTGCCAATTTTGCCACACACACACACACACACACACACACAGACACACACCCCTACACCTACAAAATTCTAATACTGCATGACTTGAAGCAAGTATATGGTTTAAGGAATGGTAAGTATATACTTAAAACAACACACACATCCAAACAATCTTATTTGGATATATATGCCTCTTGATGATAATTGATAATATCTATTCATTTGAGAAATATTAGCATATACCCAATAAATCCAGTTTTTATACAAAATTAGTATGACACACTTACATAGCCTGTATTACCTTATCTAATTTTTTTGAGAGGAAGGGAAAGGAAGAGAGAGAGAGAAACATCAATGATGAGAAAGTATCATTGATAAGCTGACTCCTGCACGCACCCTACTGGGGATCCAGCCCGCAACCTAGGTATGTGCCCTCACTGGAAATTGAACAGTGACCTCCTGACTCATGGGTTGAGGCTCAACCACTGAGTCACACAGGCCAGGCCAACCTTAGCTATTTGAATTTTAAATTCCCCTAATGACGCTAGAAATAGTGATATTTAATAAAGTATATGACTCATGGGCAGTCAAATGGGCATTAGTGGTCTCCAGATTAGAAATACAAGATCAGTGGATCAAATCCTCCTACATTTAAGTATATATGGTCTCTTATGACTATTGTTCCAAAGATAGTAGAAAGATTTCAAATCAAGAAGAAAAAGAAATGAACTAGCTATCAGTAAGTTATAGCTATATTAGTTTCATTAAATATTCATTATGTACTAAATATAAACAGTGGTATATAAGGTCAAATGATTACTTAGCAAATAACTGTATAATACTTTACATGTAAACAAAACACTATAACTACAGTGACAAGACAAGCAAAAATAAACTAGTTTCAGCAGTGTTTATGGAAATGACCAGGAATCAGAAATTTTCAGGCACTATATTCAAGTTTGTGGATTCATTTACTCATCCATTTTTTCATGTATTGTAAAACATTGAATTACTTCTCATAAATGCTAAGCGCTGTTTAAAGCACAAACTTATATTAAAAAATTTTAGTGCAGAATATCAGAGAAGAAAAAAATAGAAAAGAGGAAGGATAATTTTCTTGGTTCACATAGTTTTTTGGTTTATTTTTGTGTTTATTAAGAACAGAAGCTATCCTAGTGGAGTATAAAGTAAGATCATTGGACCAGGAATCAGAACATTCTTCTACATCTTGACTCCATCATTTTCTAACCATACAACCATTTTTTTGTTGTTAATCCTCATCTGAGGTCAATTTTTTCTATTGCTTTTTTCAGAGAGAGTGGAAGGAGGGCTAGGAAAGGGGGGAAGACAGAGAAAAAGAGACAGAGAGAAGCATCGATGTGAGAGAGGCACATCAACTGGTTGCCTCCCCCACACATCTGAAATAGGGGTGAGGAGTGAACCACAACCCAGGTACTTGCCCTTGACTCGGAATGTAACTTGCAACACTTTGCTGCTTTGGCTCTAACCACTGAGCGGTGCCAACCAGGACAAGTCTTACCACCTTTGACAAGTAACAAAATCTTTCATAATTGCTGGTCACAGTGACTGGTTTTGAATAACAGATAATTTAATAACTACTTTTCCTATATCAAAGAGTGAGTGGTTCTGAAAATCAAATGAGACAATATATATAAAAATAGTTTGAGCCCTGCCAGTGTTGCTCAGTGATTGAGCCTCAACTCATGAACCAGAAGATCATGGTTTAATTCCAGGTCAGGGCACATGCTAAGGTTTCAGACTCCCTTCCCAGTAGGGGATGTGCAAGATGCAGCAGTATTTATGTTTCTCTCCCTCTCCCTTCCTCTCTGAAATCAATAAAAATGCGTTTTAAAAAATAGTTTGAAAATAAATTGTTATAAATGTTAAGTTATTGGTATTATTATTTCTAAAATCACTTACTAGACTATGTCTCAGGTGAGGTTTTTTTTCTCCTCCAATTACCATCATTTTTTAAATATACTTGTACTTTAGACCATTAGATACCTATTATTCCTAACCTTTTATCTCTTCATTCTTTGTATTTCTCCTGGTGCATTCTCCCAAAATAAATGCTATTCTTTTCCAACATGTAAAATGCATTTATAATCCTTAGTAAGGAAGACAGGCAATATAAAAAATATTTAAAAATGTATATCTAATGATCAGGATAAAAGATATGAGTAATTTGTAGTACAAACTGCCATCAACAGTACTGAGCACTGGGGAATGAGCAAGACATGTGTAAGAATCAATATTAAAACCTTACTTAGTACAGTGTAAGAGGGCAATAGTGACATTCAGCATTGCACTTTACATTTTGCTAATGGATTAGAATGGCAACTGTCATTTTGAGCTCCTTAGCAACAAAATTCACTTTACTCTGTAAAGTTTAACATAAAAGAATATGAAAGCATTAGCATACTCTCAAGTTAGATTGAAATGAAAGGAATGTGACTGACAAAGTGTTGCCCCCCTATGGTTTCTATATTCTTATTAATTCATTTTGATAAGAAAAATCTAAGTTCAACTTAATTTTGGTTGTAAACAATAATGATGATCATGGGGTCTCTCTGAGTTTTGACATAATTGACCAGGAGGTAACTGATAATTGTTAAATGCAAGTAAGAGATAACTTACGTTGGCATGATAGCTTTAAAATCTATCAGTAGTGCCGTAGCCTTTGTTGCTCAGTGGTTAGGGGGACTCATGTTTAATTGCTGATCAAGGACATGTGCCCGCATTGCAGATTTGAGCCCAGCTTTGGTTGGGGGAAGTGTTTGAGGTGACCAATCAATGTGTCTCTCTCACATTGCTGTTTCTCTCTCTCTTGTTCTCCCTCCCTCCCTTTAACTCTCTCTCTAAAAGTCAATGGAAAAATAGATCCTTGAGTGAGAATTAACAAAAAGCAACAACTATCCAGCAGTTGAATTTTTTAAAATATATTTTTATTGACTTTTTTTTCAGAGAGAAAGGTAGATAGAGAGAGATAGAGAGAGTTAAAAACATCAGTGAGAGAGAAAGATCAATCAGCTGCCTCCTGCAAACCTCCTACTGGGGATGTGCCTGCAACCATGGTACATGCCCTTGATCAGAATCAAACCTAGGACCTTTCACTCCGCAAGCTGACACTCTATCCACTGAGCCAAACTGGTTAGGGCCAGCAGTTGAATATACACTAATAAAAGAGAAACATGCAAATTAACCATCACTCTGCTACACCCACAAGTCACGCCCACCAGCCAATCATGAGCGAGTTTGCAAATTAACCCAACCAAGATGGCGGCCGGCCACTGAGCTGGAGCAAGCAGGAGGCTTGGGTTGCCCTGGCAATGGAGGAAGCCAAACTTCCTGCCCGCACTGGCCTACCCTGGCCTCCGCTCAAGGCTACAAAGTTTCAATTAGAGAAGATAAATAAATCCCAGGTACCAGGGCCTCCGCTCGGGTCGCCGGGGGGCATGGCCAGCCTGCAAACCACCACAGGCCCCTCGCCCAGGTCGCCCCACGCCCCAAGGGAACCCCCACCCTGATCCGGGACACCCTTCAGGGCAAACCAGCTGGCCCCCACCCATGCACCAGGCCTCTATCCTATCTAATAAAAGAGTAATATGCAAATTGACCATCACTCCAACACAAAAGATGGCTGCCCCCATGTGGACACAAGATGGCCGCCACAAGATGGCCAGCGGGGGAGGGCAGTTGGGAGGGACCCAGCCTGCAAGGGAGGGCAGTTGGGGCAATCAAGACTGCAGGGGAGGGCAGTTAGGGGTGACCAGGCCAGCAGAGGAAGGAAGTTGGGGGTGAACAGGCCTGCAGGGGAGGGCAGTTAGGGGCAATCAGGCTGGCAGGGGAGCAATTAGGCATCAATCAGGCTGGCAGGGGCATGGTTAGGGGGTGATCAGACTGGCAGGCAGAAGCGGTTAGGGGTAATCAGGAAGCAGGCAGGCGAGCAGTTGGGAGCCAGCAGTCCTGGATTGTGAGAGGGATGTCTGACTGCCCATTTAGGCCCAGGTGGGATCGGGCCAAACGGGCAGTCAGACATCCCTCGAAGGGTCCCAGATTGGAGAGGGTTCAGGCTGGACTGAGGGACACCCTCCCTCGGTGCATGAATTTCATGCACCAGGCCTCTAGTTTTGATATATTAGCATAAACTCAACATGAGTGATATAATGAAGTGATTAAAAAAAACAGGTTGAGCACCTGATAAAAATGAATATTTCTTTATTTTCAGTTTGTGTGGGTTGAGTGGAAAATAAGTCTTGAAGAATATACCTGATAATGATCACGTTAGTTATATCTAATAGAGGGTTATGGGTGGTTATTTTTATTTTTGCTCATTTTTAAATGTTTTCCTATTATTACAACTACTAGAGGCCCAGTGCATGAAATTCATGTACTCAGGGGGGTCCCTCAGCCTGGCCTGCGCCCTCTTGCAGTCCAGGAGCCCTCAAGGGATGTCCGACTGACAACGGGCCTATGGGGAACAGGCCTAAGCCAGCAGTCTGACATCCTTAGCACTGCCGGAGACAGGAGAGGCTCCCGCTACTGCCGCTGCGCTCACCAGCCATGAGCCCGGATTCTGGCTGAACAGTGCTCCTCCTGTGGGAGCACACTGACCACCAGGGGTCAGCTCCTGTATTGAGCATCTGCCCCCTGGTGGTCAGTGCGCATCATAGCAACAGGTCGTTCCAATGTTTGGTCAATTTGCATATTAGCCTTTCATTATATAGGATTATATGTAATAAAAGCATAGGAAGTAAATATATGGCATCACATTATATTTCATATCTATTAACTTTCTTCTATCTGGCAAAGAAATTCAATTACCTATATCCTATTAATAATGTGAAAATTACTTTTATTGTCCTTAATAAATACTTCTATCATCTCTTTCAAAACCATGATGCTGTATTCTGATTCCCTTTAATGGTCATCCATTTCTCTAATACCTGTAAAAAGCTATAAAAAGTGGCATGGCTCAATAAAACCATCACGAGTAGGAGGCTGGCATTCAAAGTGCTGTTCCTACTCATGCTGGCCTATTGTCACTTGAAAGACAGTTCTTGTATGAAAAGAGGTGAAAGGCCCAAAAGAAAAGTTGTATGACTGCACTTTTGTTAACAGTTAAATGACAGGTACAGAGGTAGCAGCCAAATGTAAATCAATCATACTAAATCTAACATATATTTGTCTGAGTGTGGGAGAAGAGGCTGCTGAAAATCTGGGATAAAGATGAAGCAAAAATATCACATTTTGAATCAAACACATACACACAAGATATACAGCATGAATCATCTACATAACGATGATGATTTTCCTTTTTTGCTTCATTCTTATTTCTTTTAGATTTCACTGATATCAAACCCTCAAATACCCTCTCCTTTTCGTGGTTTTCATAGGAATATATGACTAGTTATATTACTGAGTATGCTCAGTGTCTTTCAGCAGGCAAGGTCTTTTGTATGAACCCAACAATTGCTATATTCCTACCCTCCTCAATTACTGTGCACTGATGTTTTTATGAAACCTAAAAGCAATCCAGTGAATTAGCAAGGAAAGACCACAGGCATCATTCCTATTTTTCCTGCACCTTGGATTGCTAGGATAATTTTCAGGAATGGCAGTTAGTCAGCTGTAAAGGCATAGAACACCAAGTAAAAGCCTACTCTGCAACCCAAGGCCTACATTGACCTTAAGCCAATTATTTCAATACCTTAAAGCCCAAGGTGGAAATTGAAGAGAGGAATAAAAATCCTGTAGGATTATTTATAAAATTGGAGATAATGTTTATAAAGTCTTTCACATAGTGCTGGGCATAGAGGGGCATTCTGTGAAAAATGGCTACTAGTATTATAAAGAAGCATTATATATTGGAAACCCAAGTTTGGTGATACTTAAAAACATAAAATATTTTAGGCTTAAGGAAAGTATAAGGACATCTTTTCATGTTTGAGTGTTTCTAGAGCACGAGGCACTTTGCAGAGTGGAATTAGAGGCTGTCCTTGATTTTATGCTTACTGAAGTACCTGCTTCTTGCTATTGATTTCACAAGCATACACAAGCTCTTGGGGGAAAAAAAAGAGTGTAAGTAACAATGGTTTAAAAATAAAATATATGATAAAATGGCTTTGGAGATTTTTGTTTGTTTGGGTGCTAACTCACAAAATATGTCAAGGACCATATGAAATTTATAATACATTTTTAAACATTTCAAAGCTAGATGGGGCAATTAGCAGTATGTGGCATGCCTGTCCATCCCTAAAGTAACAAGAGTGATACCCATGTAGTTATCTAATACATATGATTATAAGAACTTGGATACATTATTATCTTTTTATGTATTGCTGAAGTTTGATCCCTTATACATCTTGGCTTACCTTTTATTTTTCTCTATTATTATTTTTTTTTTTTATTGTTTAAAGTATTACATGTCTCCTTTTTTTCTCGATGAACTCCTCCTTGAGCAGTCCCACCCCTGAGGGCAAACCCCCACCGCCCCAGTGTCTGTGTCCATTGGTCATGCTAATATGCATGCATACAAGTCCTTTGGTTGATCTCTCCCCTCTTCCCCTCCTTTTTTCCCTGAGGTTGGATGGTCTGCTCAGTGCCACCTTGTCTCTGGATCCATTTTTGTTCATCAGCTTATGTTGATTATTATAACCCACATATGAGTGAGAATCTTGTGATATTTATCTTTCTCCAACTGGTTTATTTCACTTAGCATAATGCTCTCCAGTTCCATCCATGCTGTTGCAAATGGTAAAAAGTCCTTCTTTTTTATAGCAGCTTAGTATTCCATTGTGTAGATGTACCACTGTTTTTCTAATCCACTCATCTGCTGATGGGCACTTAGGCTGTTTCCAAATCTTAGCTATTGTAAATTGTGCTGCTATGAACATAAGGGTGCATATATCCTTTCTGATTGGTGTTTCTGATTTCTTGGGATATATTCCTAGAATTGGAATTACTGGGTCAAATAGGAGTTCCATTTTCAGTTTTTTGAGGAAACTCCATACTGTTCTCCACAGTGGCTGCACCAGTCTGCATTCCCACCTGCAGTGCACAAGGGATTCCTTTTTCTCCGCATCCTCACCAACACTTGTCGTTTGTTGATTTGTTGATGATAGCCATTCTGACAGGTGTGAGATGGTACCGCATTGTCGTTTTGATTTGCATCGCTTGGATGGTTAGTGACTGAGCATGTTTTCATCACATACATTATTTTATTTCATTTTGATGATTCCTGAATTTTGTTTATCTCAGATTTTTAACATTGAGTTCTGAGAATTGCAGAAAATAATTATGTAAAGATATAATTAAATATTTTTACTTTTTTTCTTTTACTTACTTTTCATCCTTATCAATGGGCTTTAAAATGTCACAACCATAAAATCCTGAAGTTATTTTGGCACCAACCCCCTCTTAACTCTTTTACCTAATAAGTCATCAAATCCTTTATATTACTCTAGGTATCTTAATATTATTGCTATTTGATAGTGTTTTTTTGTTTGTTTTTCAGTATGGTGTAGCATAAAGGCTGTCAACTAGCCCCCATCATAGATTGCTCTGCTTAGCCAACTATGTTCATGTCATGTCTCTGCTATAAACTCCTTAGCAAGGCTTCTGTGCCCTTCACAATAGGCATCTTCCCACACCTTGAGACTCAATGCCAGCCACTCCTCACACTACCACCCACCACAAGCTTTAGTATATCCATCACATATAAACAGATTCTGTAGGTTTGCTCCTGCAGCATCAAACTTCTAATTCCCCCAAAATATAACACCAGGTCATGTCAGCAATGAAAAATATGGTAGGATATAACTGGAGAAAGCAATAAAGTTTACAAGAATAATTTTGAGGAAGTGTTGGAAGTAAAATCTCTAAAAATAAGATTTAGCTCAATCATGACAGAACTAGTATGATATAGGAACTATAAAGGTGGGATCTTGAATAATGACTGCTCACCACAGTTTTAAGATATCTAGAACATAGCCACAGGTAAGAATGGTGAGATTTGATGGCAAAATTTAATCTGAATTTGGAGATTGCATCTAGAAATTGCATCTGAAAAACTGGAGATAAAGGAAACTTCACTGACCTGAAGATAAAGTAGTCAGAAACTGAGAAGTCAAAATACATGTGTTTTGCATGGTCACAGAATGACTCATGTTACACTCAGATGTGCGAAGGAAATATAGATTCTTATAGATTCTGCATTTTCCCCCTATAACTCCCCCCTCTTTCTCACTTCCCTCCATAGGCTAGGTAGCAAGAAAAGGAAAGAAAGCTTACTTTTATTTGCTGACCTCAATATAATCCACTCATTAATTTTTTTTACATTAGAAAAACGTGTTTTCTTGAGTGAGTCAAATGCATCAATCTTATCAGATGACATCGGGGTATATAAGAGTGGAGTCATGCTTATGAAATAATCTTGGGATGCTGAAGAAAGGGTATTGTTCTGTTAATTTGTAATGTGACCTGGCAGGTATGCTAATCTCTAAAAATAAGATTCAACTCAATCATGACAGAACTAGTATGATACAGGAACTAGAAAGGTGGGATCTTGAATATGACGATTCAAGGGTGTTTCAAGATGTCTGTAATATAGCCACAGGAAAGAATGGTGAGATTGGTGTCAATGTGTGCTAATGTATGGTTTACTTGAGCTGCTGATTTGCCTGATTCTCTTAGCAATAGAAGCTGATTTCTCCAGCAAATGATTTCATATTTCTTTTTTCCTAATATCTGGGTACTTTCTCGGTTGAATTGACTACTTTAATTTTTGCAGCTTCTTCAGTCTGCCCTGTGGTCTCATGGTAGCATCTATTACGAGACTACCTTGCCCTCCAACACATTGCCCACTGATCTTCTGTGTATCAATGACACAGGGACTGAGAAGCATTTGGAAGTATAAGCTAGACCTTCTCTTTGCCTGACAATACTGCCCCACCCCCCAACTATGAAAATGTCCAACATTAACTAAAATACATTTTATGCAAGAGTTCTCTCTCTGCAATCCAAATGTTTGGCTGGGCAAATCTCACACAGACTTGACCTCAACCTGAACCTTGTCCCTCCAACCATTGCATGCTTCGTAATTCCAGGGCTGAAAAATCAGGGCACATGGCTGTCCTGATCGACACTTCTCCAGACTCCCTGCTCTTCTCATTTTTTCCTTCTAAATTCCATGAAAATAGAGGTGCTAGAATTTTCATTTATCTTTACTACTTGTCTTCCTAAGTCTTCTGCTACATCAAACTCTATCATCAAACTCTATCTCAAGCTCAAACAACAATATGCTCAATAGGAAAATGGAAAGACAACCCTTTTTCTCTCAGCAATGCCTGATTTTAAATCTATACATTTCAGCATTTATTTTGAATATCACTTTATAAATATTCTTTCTTTTTCTTTGTATTCCTTCTGAACCACATTAATGCTGTTAACAGAAGTTCCATGGGAGGTACTTTGGGAGGATGGACAATCTCTATAATTTTAACACATACTTTCTACCCTTATGTGAAGTCAAACAAATTCTTTATATTTTAAAAAATGACAGAAAAGAGATCAAAACATGATAAATAAAAGTTATGTGACACAAGTTATAAAACTGGGAGTAGGCTTTTTAAATGAATATATTTGGTTTAATTTTACAATTTCTGTTTTTGTTTTGAAACTGGTTATTCAACATCTTCAGGTTATATACTAAAGGCTGATTTTTGCATAGAGTAATCGCTGGGAAGTATGCATCTGAATTAACAATATTTTTAAAAGTCTTCATATCTGGGAATAAGTTGGTGTTTTTTTGTTTGTTTGTTTGCTTATTTGTTTTTGTTTTATTATGATGAAACTAGAAGCCCAGTGCATGGATTCATGCACCTGTGGGATCCCTCAGCCTGGCCTGCGGGGATCAGGCCAACATCCCCCGAGGGGTCCCAGATTGCAAGAGGGTGCAGGCCAGGCTGAGGGACCCCACCGGTGCATGATTGGGGCTGGGGAGGGACCACAGGAGAGCTCCAGGGCGTGTCTGGCCTGTCTCACCCAGTTCCAATCAGCCGGACCCCAGCAGCAGGCTAACCTACTGGTCGGAGCATCTGCCCCCGATGGTCAGTTCACATCATAGTGACTGGTCAAACAGTCAAATGGTTGGACACTTAGCATATTAGGCTTTTATTATATAGGATAGATCCTTGATTGATACAATATTGACAGGGAAAATTGAATAAGTGCCTAATTCTAGATGTACTATTTTATAATGGTAATAGAGCAGACATTAAAATGGTTAGAAAACCAAGATATAAAATGGATCATTGTTTAGCAGATCATAAATCAGAAATACTGGATGTAATGTTCTGTGTTTAATCCCCTTTCATCACCTCTTCATTGAACGTTTTTGTCCAAAACTGATCATATGGAGTAGTGTTTTGAAATTTTTCTATATATAGTCTCAAGGAGCACAGATTCCTAAGTGTGAATATTAGAGAAATGCATGTCCTTCAGCTTTTTTACTTAAGTGTAGATTTAAGAGCAAGAGGAGTCACTTATCCTTGGGCAGGATGACATAACAAACCATATTTGTATTGCGCAGGATAATTTTTTCCAATATTATTTTAAAGTAGTTTTAGATTTGCAGAAAACTTGTAAAAATATTGCAGAAAGATCCACCACTGTGCCCCACTGTTAATGTCTTCTGACGTAGTACATTCATTACCACTAATGAATCAAAATATACTACTGATGAACCAATGTACATTTGTTTGCAAGTAACAGAAGACTAAATCAAAGTAGTTCTAGTTGTATTAGTATTAGTGATAACTACTGGTCTGAGAATAATGCAGATGTTAACTATGGTTGGAACCAGGCCTCATTCACTGTCAACAAAACCCAGCCCTTTTTCCAAAAATTTGCCTCTGCATTCCCTTTGTTAGTATCATTCAGAAAGAAATTCCCCCACAGAGAAGAAAAATACACAGCAGCTTTAGGCTCACATCTAGATTCAGTGCACTGACTCCGGTCATATGACTCTTCCTGAGTTAGTCATCATGAAAACCTGAACATGTGGATTGGCCACACCAGCATCACATGACATCCCTGGATTCAAGGGTGAGATTATGTTTCCAAACAACTTAACCCAGAAGGACAAAGAATATATCCTGCATACCAAGAAGGCAAAATATATCTGATCTGTACTGCATATGGGTAGGTGTCTTAATCTTGAAAGAATCTCCAAGCATGCTATTGTATAGCCATTTCTAGTCTAAATTTAAGGTAGAAAAATGTATGGTTGGGACTTTTTATTTCTATGGAAATGGTGTTTTGTTTTCTCTTTTGTATTGTTACAATTGCAAGTTGGTTGTCTCTATGCTTAAGTAAAACTAAGAAACCCAATTCAGGCTCAATATTTAATGAATATTTTCCTCACTGCTTCATTACATAGGATGCCCTTAATTCTTCTAGGAATATATTTATGGTATTCTATATACATTGTGATTTACAAGAAGAATAAATAATAACAGAATATTTTGAGTTGTTATTCAGGTTACAAGTATCTTCCTTAATCAAAATAGCAACAATAGTTAATATTTATCAATGATCCAGGAGCTTTGAAAAATATTTACAAACAAGATGTTTTATAATGCATAGAATAACCAGTTAAGATTGTATAGTTATTAGTTCCATGTTATAGAGGAAGCAACTGAGTCAAATGGACAAAATAAAAGGTCACAAAAACTAGTAAATGCCTTTTAAATTCTCCTTTATATCTTCTTAGTTTCACCTGTTCCAAAGAAATTTGGCTAATGTTGCACAACCAGCCACAGCCACAAAAATCCCCTTTGTATGGATTCTAACCAACTTCAAGTGTCTATAGCATTATTGTTCCTCTCCTGATGGACCCAATACACAAATTTTGCTCTTTGTTCAGATTTCCTGTTGATGCTAAGGAATAAAACACCATGGCAGCATTAGGTGCCTACATCAAAGCAACGTAAAAGTGGAAAGACATTGTAACTCTGAAGGTAAATTTTTGGCCAACAGGAGATAATAGCAACAAGAGAATAAATTTTTCTCTATTCTTCTCTCATGCATAGACATCCCTCAGAAGCAGTCATTAATAAGGCTTCTTGGGGGACCGTGCGGCCCCGCACCCGTAGGAGGAAATAGAGGGAGCAGCTGAAACTAGAGGAATCCAGCCCGAATTGGCGAAGGAGAAGCAGCTGGTGAGACAGTTTGCAGCTGGGAAGGGCAGAGATCTCCTGGAAAAAAGGTAAAACAAGGATCTGGGCAATAGAATCTGCTGGATCTCTAAACCCAGAAGGTTAGGGGAAAACTACACAGCGCCAAGCCGCGTCCCTGAGGACAGGCAAAGTGTCTGACTGTGAGAAAAAGGGTCCACGGAACTGCGGGAGGTAGTAGATTTTAGACCTTGGAGTCTGATTTGGGGTCTGAGCTCAAAGGCAGCCCTGAAGAGCTAACTGCCTGACAGCGCAGTGCCGGCAAGAGAGGAGGTTGAAAAGACGCGGTCCCTCTTCGCGCCAGGGCCTGCATCTTTCTCCACTGAACCTAGTTCGTAGGACCTTTTGGATACAGACACTTACCCTTGGCTGAGGTGCAGGAGAAGGGGAGGAGTGGTGGAACCTGGGGAGGGTGGGCAGAGGTGAAAGCGTGTCTGGGGCTGAGTCACATCGGATCCCCGGTTGCCATTTTCTCCTAAGAGATAACCCCTCCCTCCAGTCTCCAGGCAACCAATATAGCCACACCCGGATACCACTCTGATTAACACTATAGGATTTGAATACTCCCTGAGGCCATAGGTACCGCCCAAAAGAAAAACCTTTAGCATCTATTACGAAGTTACACTACCAGAGCTCTTCAGAGTGCTTCAGTGTGCCTCACTGGCAAACTTACCGCGGGTGCTCCTGTGAGCCGCCACTGGGAGTAAGCGCCTATCCACCACAGGTACAGCATTAAAAGATGAGTCTGCCCACCCCACAACTACCGAACTCTGGGCAACACAGTCACACCTTTCCAGAATGCAGGCCCCCCGAGCCACATCACCCTGACAGACGGTTCCTTGGAGCCACTGTGAGTCCCCACTGGGCAAGCGTAATTTCAATTTAGGGTACAAGACAAAAAAATTGGGATACTATCCTCCACGACTGCTGACCTCTAGACACTGCAGTTGTGCCTCTCAAACTCGCAGGCCTACATCAAGAGATCCCAAATAGTTCAAGTAGGGAACTACACTAGATTACCAAGCCCAGGAAAACTGAGAGATTATACCAGTAGCACCATCACCAAAAGATCCTGGGTAGCAAAGCAATTGGAACTACAATTAAAACATTACAGGAAAACATGGGGAGACAGAAAGGAAATTCTCAAAGGAAAGAACAAGAAGAATCACCAGAAAGGGAGTTAAATGAACTTGAGGCTAGCAGCTTAACAGAGAAAGAATTCAGAGTATTCATTATAAGGATGTTTAAATGGATGGATGACAAATACACACAACTGAATGAGAACTATAAGGAGCTGAATGAAAACGTCACCAACATGAAAAGAAACCAAGAGGAGATGAAGAACAACATAGCTGCAATAAAGAACACAATGGAAGGATTAAAGAGTAGAGTAGAAGAGGCTGAGGACCGCATCAGCGAATTAGAAGACAAGGTAGGAAAAAACACACAAACACAGCAGCAACTGGAAAGAAGACTTAAAAAGCAAGAGGAGAGCCTAAGGGAGCTTTGGGACGACAAAAAAACAAAACAATATTCGAATAATAGGGATAAAAGAAGGAGAGGAAGAGAAGCAAGGACTAGAAAACCTGTTGGAAGAAATAATGACAGAAAATTTTCCTGATATTGGCAAGAAAAAAACTATCCAAGTCCAAGAAACATACAGAGTCCCAAACAAGTTGAACCCCAAAAGACCGACATCAAGACACATCATAATTAAATTGATGAACACCAACGACAAAGCAAGAATCTTAAAGGCTGCAAGAGAGAGACAGAAAGTTACCTACAAGGGATCTCCTATCAGAATATCAACTGATTTCTCAACAGAAACACACCAGGCCAGAAAGGAATGGAATGAAATATTCAAAGTGATGCAAAACAAGGGACTGAATCCAAGAATACTATACCCAGCAAGGCTATCATTCAAAATTGAAGGTGGAATCAGAAGCTTCACAGACAAAAAAGGGCTAAGAGAGTTCATCACTACCAAGCCAGCAATGAAAGAAATGCTAAAGGGGCTGCTGTAAAAAGAAGATAGAGAAAGGCAAGAAGAAACATAAACACTAAGGAAAAATATGTCATCAAACAGGTACTTATCAATAATAACATTAAACGTAAATGGATTAAATGCACCAATCAAAAGACATAGGGTAGCTGAATGGATAAGAAAACATGACCCATATATTTGCTGTCTACAAGAGACCCACCTTAGAGCAAAAGATTCACACAGACTGAGAGTGAAGGGATGGAAAAACATTTTTCAGGCAAATGGAAATGAGAACAAAGCTGGGGTTGCGATACTTATATCAGATAAAATAGACCTCAAAGTAAAGGCCATAATAAGAGAGAAGGAAGGCCACTACATAATACTAAAGGGAGCAATCCAGCAAGAAGATATAACTCTGGTAAACGTATATGCACCCAAAGCAGGAGCGCCCAAATACATAAAAAATCTGCTGGAAGATATCAAGGGAGAGATCGACATCAATACAATCATAGTAGAGGACTTTAATACACCACTGACACCAATGGATAAATCCTCTGGACAAAAAATCAGCAAAGAAACAGCAATTCTAAATGACACACTGGATCAGATGGACCTAATTGACATCTTCAAAGTATTTCACCCCAAAGCCATGGAATATACGTTCTTCTCAAGTGCACATGGGACATTCTCAAAAATAGACCATATATTGGGTAACAAGCAAAGTCTCCCCAAATTCAAAAAGATTGAAATCATATCAAGCATTTTCTCAGACCACAATGGCATAATATTAGAAATAAACTACAATAAAAACATTCCAAAAAATTCAAACACTTGGAAACTGAATAGCATGCTACTAAACAATGATTGGGTTATCAATGAGATCAAAGAAGAAATTAAAAACATCCAGGAAATGAATGACAATGAAAACACAACATTGCAAATCCTATGGGACACAATGAAAGCAGTCCTGAGAGGGAAGTGTATAGCTCTACAGGCCTATCTCAAAAAACAAGAAAAAATGGTAATAGATCATCTAACCCAACAACTCAATGAATTAGAAAGGGAGCAACAAGAAAAGCCCATAGTGAGCAGAAGAAAGGAAATAATAAAGATCAGAGCAGAAATGAATGACATAGAGACCAAAAAAAACAATACACAAGATCAACAAAACCAAGAGCTGGTTCTTTGAAAGGATAAACCAGATTGATGAACCTCTATCCAGGCTCACCATGAAGCAAAGAGAGAGGACCCAAATAAACAACAGACCCCACAGAAATACAAAGGATTGTCAAAAAATACTATGAACAACTCTATTCCAACAAACTAGACAACCTGGAGGAAATGGATACATTCCTAGAAAAACACAACCTTCCAAAACTTACTCAGGAAGAGACTAAAAATCTCAATAGGTTGATAACTATGGAAGAAATTGAAGCAGTCATCAAAAAACTTCCAGCAAACAAAAGTCCAGGGCCAGATGGGTTCACAGGGGAGTTTTACAAAACATTCAAGGAAGAGCTAAAACCTATCCTCCTCAGACTATTCCAGAAAATTCAAGAAGTAGGAACACTGCCAAGCTCCTTCTATGAAGCCAGCATCACCCTAATACCAAAACCAGATAAAGATAACACAATGAAAGAGAATTACAGGCAAGTATCCCTCATGAACATAGATGCCAAAATCCTCAACAAAATTCTAGCAAATCGAATCCAGCAATACATCAGAAAGCTCATACACCATGACCAAGTAGGATTTATCCCTGGGATGCAAGGATGGTACAATATTCGCAAATAAATAAATGACATACATCACATAAACAAATTGAGAGATAAAAACCATATAGTCATATCAATTGATGCAGAAAAAGCATTTGACAAAATCCAACACCCTTTCTTGATTAAAAACTCTCAGCAAGATGGGAATAGAAGGATCATACCTCAACATAATAAAAGCCATATATGACAAACCCACAGCCAACATCATACTCAATGGGCAAAAACTAAAACCATTTCCCCTAAGAACAGGAACAAGACAGGGATGCCCACTCTCTCCACTCCTGTTCAACATAGTGTTGGAAATACTAGCCATTGCAATCAGACAAGAAGAAGAAATTAAAGGCATCCAAATTGGAAAAGAAGAAGTAAAACTGTCCTTATTTGCAGATGACATGATACTGTACATAGAAAACCCTAAAGACTCCATCAAAAAATTATTAGACTTAATAAATGAATTCGGCAGAGTAGCAGGATACAAAATAAATGCTAAGAAATCTATGGCATTTCTATACACCAATAATTATCTTACAGAAAGAGAGAATAAAAAAGCAATCCCATTTACCATCACACCAAAAAAATTAAGATACCTAGGAATAAACTTAACTAAGGAGGTAAAAGACCTATATGCGGAAAACTATACAACACTGAAAAAAGAGATAGAGGAAGACATAAACAGATGGAAGAACATACCATGTTCATGGATTGGTAGAATCAACATCATCAAAATGTCCATACTACCCAAAGCAATCTATAATTTCAATGCACTTCCCATTAAAATACCAACGGCATACTTCACAGACCTAGAACAAACTTTCCAAAAATTCATCTGGAATAAAAAAAGACCCCGAATAGCTACAGCAATCCTGAGAAAGAAGAATAAAGTAGGAGGGATCTCAATACCAGATTTCAAGCTATATTACAAAGCCACTGTTCTGAAAACTGCCTGGTATTGGCACAAGAACAGACATATAGGTCAATGAATAGAATAGAGGACCCAGAAATCGATCCAAATCACTATGCTCAATTAATATTTGACGAAGGAGGCATGAACATACAATGGAGTCAAGACAGTCTCTTCAATAAATGGTGTTGGGAAAATTGGACAGATACATGCAAATGAAACTAGACCACCAACTTACACCATACACAAAAATAAACTCAAAATGGATCAAGGACTTAAACATAAGACAGGAAACGATAAAAATACTAGAGGAATCTACAGGCAGAAATATCTCTGGCATATGCCAAAAGAACTTCTTCACTGATACTGCTCCTAGGGCAATGGAAGCTAAAGAGAAAATAAACAAATGGGATTACATCAAAATAAAAAGCTTTTGCACAGCAACGGAAACCATCAATAAAACAACAAGAAAGCCCACTGCATGGGAGAACATATTTGCCAATGATGTCAACAATAAGGGTTTAATCTCCAACATTTACAGGGAACTCATGCAGCTTAACAAAAAGAAGATAAACAACCCAATCAAAAAATGGGCAACTGATCTAAATAGACACTTTTTGAAAGAAGACAGAAGGAAGGCCAAGAGACATATGAAAGCCTGGTCTAAATCACTAATCATCAGAGAGATGCAAATCAAAACAACAATGCGGTACCATCTCACACCTGTCAGAATGGCCATTATCAACAAGTCAACAAATGACAAGTGTTGGCGAGAATGTGGAGAAAAAGGAACCCTCGTGCACTGCTGGTGGGAATGCAGACTGGTGCAGCCACTGTGGAGAACAGTATGGAGTTTCCTTAAAAAAATAAAAATAGAACTCCCATTTGACCCAGTGATCCCACTTCTAGGAATATATCCTAAGAAACTGGAAACATCAATCAGAAAGGATATATGCACCCCTATGTTCATAGCAGCACAATTCACCATAGCTAAGATTTGGAAACAGCCTAAGTGCCCATCAGCAGATGAGTGGATTAAAAAACTGTGGTACATTTACACAATGGAATACTACGCTGCAGTAAAAAAGAAGGAGCTCTTACCATTTGCAACAATATGGATGGAGATGGAGAATATTATGCTTAGTGAAATAAACCAGTAGAGAAAGATAAATATCACATGATCTCACTCATTTGTGGAATATAATGAACAACATAAACTGATGGGGGGGAAAATAGATCCAGAAACAGAGAAACATCAATCAGAACATCAAACCTCAGGGAAGAAATTGTGAGGTAACCAGAAACCCAAGAATGCACAAGAACGCCTTTCCAGCCACGCTAGCAATCATCAGATGTACGGTAATTTTACCTGGGACAAGAGGGAAAGTATTTTGGACTCATGCTCCTGACCCTTCATGGGTAAGACCACTCATGTGGGCTGATCCCCTGACTAATGTAGTTACCAAAAATACCAAACACCTTGGTCATCCAGGAGGTCCATGGGTGGGGCAAGTAAGTATAAATACACAGGGGTCTCCACCCAGCTTCCCTTTTGTATGACACAAAATCAAAACAATGCCACTTTGTGTGTAAAATTAAAGAGAGGTTTCTGGCTTGTGTGGACACCAAAGAAAGGGTGTCACTACTATCACGACTTGCCCGCGGTAGAAGTGCAGAAAATGTAACTAAGACCTTGTCTATACAAAACGAAATAGACAGCCAGTTTGAAAGGGTATTGCCATGGACTAGAACAAAGAATATCCTTACATGATATTATTCTACACTGTCATTAAAATTTTTCCCAGATTTGGATCACCCCCGTTACTTATAATAGTTCCTCACGCCCGTTGGGGGAGGGGGGAATATCATCTGTTTGGTGCTTGGAGACAAACGTAACACATCTCTAGATATTTTAGAATTATAACAGCATATTATACAATTACCCCAAACAAACTTACAAACAATTCTTTGAATGTCTGGCAGCAATTTAAAAAGGACATGAAAGGGTTTAATCCCTTCCACTGTGTAGAGGGCCCCCTGGGAAGGCACCTGAGCATTCTAAATTGGCCCCTCTTGCCCTTTTGGCCAAGAGGGCCCCGTTTCTCACAACCAATTGTCCACAGCTGTTGCCTGAGCTTCTGTTCATGCCAAGGTTGAAACCTCGTGATGGCTGGTACCATGGATCTGTCTCTTGCCCAGTGGGGTGAGCTGGGCCTCCTTGGAGAAGAAACCTGGGTTCCACAAGATATGTGATCAGTGCTGGGACCCTGCCAGCAGGCGAGGGGATCCCAAGGCAGGTGCTGGGCGTGGAGGCCATAGGGGCATAGGCGACCAAGGAGACAGAACTAAACCTCACATCACCCTGCTTGGCCCCGGAGGATGGCTGGTTAGCCAGAGACGGGTAAGATTCCTCAGGGAAGGAACAATCTAAGACAGGCACAGTTGCATAGGGGCCATCAGTAGAGAACTTGGGGGTCAACAGAGGTGGGGCACAGACCTTCACCCCCCCAAGTTTGCAGGGACTTGAACCCTCACCCCTGCTGAAGGAGATCTCCTGCCCCCATGGCTGCTCAGCTTCACATGCCCAGCTCATATCGGGACCCAGGTAACAGAGACTTGGCTGACAGCAGATGCCTTCTCACTGCAACAAGACTTGATGGAGATGTCTTGCACCCATGATCTGGGGAACTGGGGTCTATGATATCTAAATCCAGCCTAGCACCAAGAATGCTCAGGGCCTACTCAAGAAGGCAAATAATCCTCTCCACTAATAATTACAGGGTAAAACAAGATGGTTGTTAGAGTATTAAATTTGACAGTAAAATAGTAGTCAAGTTTTCAGACTAATTTAAATTGGCCAATCAAAATAAGCAAATACTCTAGAAAAATCAATTGTACTGGACAAAAAAGCTGTTACTAAGTGTTAACTATAATTTTTATTGGTAGTTCATCTCATGGTAAAAGTGCGTAACATATAATGAACCTAAAGCAGTCACATTTTAGTGCAAAAAAGTAAAATTTAAAAGCTATCAAGATTACAGCATAAAATTTCCAAAAGCCTCCCAATATTTAAACCAAAAAAGGGGGGATAGTAGAAGAATATCATGTAAGGAAAAATATCCTGCAAATAAATTACATCTAGAAAATTTTTACTTTAGAAAATTAACTTTCATTTGTAATGCTAACAACAAGTCACCCAGGTAAAACATACATGGTGTCAAAACAAGCCAAAGGAAAATCGTTTTGGGCGAAAAAATGAAAAAGGATCGCAAGTCAAATTTATAGAAAATATTCCTTTATTAACTTTTGGTCGAGAATATGTTTGTATATTTTCAGAAAACAACTCCGAGACATGTGGATTCCTGCAACAGAGAGGAATTGACAGGAGTGCTCCAGCCATGAAGTCAGAAGAGAAACAGTCCAGAGATGGAAGACGCTGACGATGCCTTGCCATACTAGCAGTCAGCAGATATGTGTCACTGCAGATTGCCCAGGACCAAACCAGAGAGGGTCGGACCTGCATTACCACCATTTGTCCACCATCCAGAACTGAAATATCATTGCTGTTATGAACACATAAACAACTGTTGGACATAGAAACCGGGACTCAAAAGAACTGTTGGCTCAGAAAGAAACTCACTATAGACTGATTCATTTGCCTCTCAGCATAACTATTATTGCTTGTCTCATTTTTGATTCCTATAAGTGTATTCCTAGTATCACATGAGCTCACTCATCTAGGGGAAAAGATGAACATCATAGACTGAAGAACAAGAACATCATTGATCAGACTGTCAGACCTCAGAGGGAGGTAGGGGAGGGTGGGACAAGGGAGATAGATCAACCAAAGGACTTGTGTGCTTGCATATGAGCCTAACCAGTGATCACGGACAACAGGGGGAGGGGAGCATGCATGTGGGGGGGTTTGGGAAGGGAACGGGGGGGGGGGTTGATGACAAATATGTGATACCTTAATAAAGTAATTAAAAAAAAATAAGGCTTCTTGGGAGATAATCCCATAAGATCAAGCAGTCAAGCACATTTAACATCATATGGTGATTAGCTTGGGAGTGAACCCCTGAATCAGTTCTCCCCTCTTCCCTGCCTAACTTTCCTTTTCCCTCACCCCTGTTCCCAAGGTTTCATTTTATTATTGAATAAAGCATTAACACTTAAGTCTTTGCATCAGGCTCTGTTTCTAAGAAACTCAGTCTGAGACAGTTTGTATCAGGAAAATACTTAGAAAGTAGTCTTAGGATAATATATGGATGCTGTATTATTGACCACTCTCACAGCAATGATTCCTTTGCTAGTGTTGTGAGAGGCTGGTGGTTACCTCTGGCACACCATGACATCACAATTACTAAGGCTTTCCCTTGTGGTTAGTTGGCATAAGATGGAAGATAAGATTTAGGATATGTAGCAGCTATGCACTCATATGGTAGGGGGACAATAATAATTATAGGGAATGTGGGCTGGCTTTCTTTAAAGATACTGGAAGGTTTGAAACAGAACAGTATAGACTTAGGGCTGACAATTGCCAACTTGAGACACTGTGAATTCCAGAGGGCCATTATGGCTTCATTTATGCAGAATCTTAACATTTATGGGTACAGGGACTTTACAGAAAATCAGACCCAAGATTTCATTTTAAGTGTGACAGAGCTACAAAAGGGACCAGATACGTTGCCCTGAGGGATCTCATCTATTTAGTTCAGGAATGAAGTTGGAAAAGAGCAAGCTTTTGAGAATTAGGAGGGGGACATTTGTGTGGACAGAGCTGAGAATTTAAAATTCTAGATTCCAGTGAACAAAAGCAGACTCGGTTACTCACTCCTTGGCAGAAGAGAGCAGTTTTTCTAGCTTAGAGCACATGCAAAGACCTCATGGAGACAGATGTTTACCAATGTTAATCCTACCCAGGCTCATTACGAAGCAATGGCATGCTTTATTCAGGACAAATTTATTTAATCACCACGTGAACAGGGTCGGAACTACAGGATCCTAAAAGTGTCATAGCACAGTAGTAAAATATAAAGCTTGTCGCTGGTTGACTTCCCTGGGAAACAGGTTCTGTGATGTAGAATTGCATGCAAAAGTTTTATCGAAGTATGCTCTTGGAAGTAGCATTATTTGGGGATGAGGGAGGTAGGATTGGGCAAATGAAAAAGCTGAACTGATGTGATGCAGTTAAAGAAGGGGCCTCAGTCAATCCCGCAAACAGTTCTGGAGTTGAATCAAGGAAAAGGGGCTTTGTTTTATTTTTAATAGACCAGTCATTTGACATGGGCTGACCCCTGGAGGGGGCTGATCTTGTTAAGGCATCTCTCTGTGGTCAAGGGAAATTCTCAGAAATAGACTTGGCTGTGATGCATCAACCAACTCGGCCAACAGTTGGGAAAATAAGTCCTGAGTGAAGAACTGGGTAGTACACAATAGTAAATATTATAATATGAGATAATTTATTAAACTTAAGGCACTCAGTACTAAACTGAAAGTCCGTTCTCTATCAGGAATCAGAGTAACCCTCATAATCTGTTGAGATGATTCTTTGAAGCTTGGACACAATCTCAGCCTACAATAAGTAAGGTGGAGAGGTCAGTACTTCCTTGCCAAAATATGAAGGAAGAAAGAAATACTCAAGGAATTTGTAATATTAGACTAGATTGTGATGTACAACTTGAGAATACATCATCAAAATATTTTTCCAAAATATTCCTAGAAGCCATTTCTCTCACTGAGGCAATGTAATATGGAATGCACTGGTAGGGCATGGAAGAAAAACCAACATCTTTAAGAAACTCGATGTTTCTTGTCCTCTGTAGAACTTAAACAACAGTGGGAGATGATGCCCTGAAACTCTTGCTCTCTGGGATAAATGTGAATAATGGGATTCTGGAATAGAAGCATATAGGTGGCAGAACTTCATGTTCAGAAGCAAGATAGATTTAATTACTCTAATGGGTACCATGGCTAAAGTGGAAATCAGCGAGTCTTCATACACAGGTATCTGTGTTGGCAAAGAAATCACAGTGTGCTAGAAGAAAGATAGGTGATAAGCAGAGTAGTGTGTTGTTTGAACTATATTATAAAAAATAAATGAAATACAGTGAAAGCTTGTGAGCTCATAACAGGCGCTAGTAACCAAAATTGGTAATTGGGGTTTCTCACAAAAATTCCAGATTTAAGTCAGTTCACAGAATAAAAAGCAATTGATTGAAAGGAATCCAGGTTGTCTTGAGAATTGATTCATCAATATTACTGCAAGTAAATTAAGTATATACTCCCTTGATCTTTTCCAAAAGGTACGTATAGGCAACACTAGGATAACTTGTAGTAGGAAACAAGAATGACAGATATTTTAAGGGATGTTCAATAAAGAGTCTGAACTGAGACTGATAGTATGAGTGAGAACTTTGGGTGCCAGGTGATAGATGGAATTTTGAGCCAAGACAGTCACACAGTGCAACATATCAAACATGTCCATACAACTAACCTCTGGTTATTTCTCTGGTTGTCAAGTGGATAATTAAATCTGACATATTTAACAGCTGGGTAATCCTTACATAGAGTTATGATCTGTGGAATAAGAGCCATTACAGTAAAAAAATAAAAAAAATAAAAAGCAGCCTGGAGAATATATAAAGAAATACTATATTACAGGAGAAATGATGATGACAAACACCACCATCAAATACATAAAAAAGTGCAAGGGTACTGGTTCCTATAACATCCCCATTCAATTTACATACTGGTAAATAATTTTTTAATTGATCCTTAATGATAGATAACTATGGACTGATTACCTTACACTTATCCAATGTGTAGACCCAATTACAACTACATGCTAGATATGTATGTTTATTGGTGCAATTCCACATACCTCCATCACTTGGCACACATGAATTGATTTGGCAGTTGCATTCTTCTTGATTCCTGATAGTAGGGAGGACCAAAAGCAGTTTGTCATCACACAGTAGGGACATAAGGGTCCATTTGCTGATTGCCCCAAGACTATGTTAATACTCATGCTCACATTCATGATATACTCTTCAAGAACATTGATCCCTTTGCTATTCTGCAGAACATCAAGTGGGTCAACTAATGATGTATCATGCTAATTGTACTCAATAATCAGGAACTAACAAGTATCTATATGCCCTAGGGTGACACCAGAATATCTGAGATTGAAAGAAAGTCCTATTGAAGGTGCAGGGTCTCCCATATCAGTGAACATTTAGGGGTTAAAGTCAACTGGAACATGTCAGTACATTAAGATGAATAAAAATGTTATGCACCTCATATTTTCTAATTACAGTGCTTGGTGGACCTCTATGAATTTTTGAGGCAGCATAGAACATACTTTAGAATATTGTTATGGTTCATTTATTAGGTTACTAAAAGCACTGCCAGTTTTTAGTAGGGCCAAGAGCTGGAAAATATTCCACACTGTCAAGATTATGGTACAAGTTGCACTTCACTTAAAGTATGCTACCTAGAAAATCTGATAGTGCTACAGGTATCAGTGGTATATTTAGGACACTATATTGAATCTCTGACAAGCCCCAGTAAGAAAAAAAATTGACATGTAGAATCCTAGGATGTAGAGCAAGTTCAAAAATTAATTGGAAAAAAAATAACTCAATTTATTTTTATGTCCTAGTGTAAAGAAATCCTAGCAATGGGTTACCAAATGCTACATTACCACATGTATTTATCCTAACTTGGGTATTACTAGATTTGCTGAGTTGTGAATCTGTAACACATTGTACAATGAAAATGGCATGTGGGATCTGACCTAAACAGTTCAAGAAAGTATGACAAAATCAGATGAACTAATGCCCAGAACTCCTATATCACCTCTCTCCCTGAAGATTATGCCTAGGGCATTCTAGGAGTATTTCCTGTGAACAATTGATATAGAGTCAAAATAAACTCAGACCTATTTCACAGATGAATTGGCTTAAAGGAGATATGGTCCTTTAAATCAAAATCTGTGACAGATTAGATATGTACCTCATCTCTTGGGGAAGAAGTGAGAGCATCTTAACCCTGGCCTGTTCGGTTCAGTGGATAGAGTGTTGGCCTGTGGACTGATGGTTCCCGGGTTCAATTCCAGTCAAGGGCATGTGCTTGGGTTGCAGGTTCAATCACAGTGGGGGACATGCAGGAGGTAGGCAATCAATGATTCTCTCTCATCATTGATGTTTCTATCTCTCTTTCCCTCTCCCTTCCTTTCTGACATTAGTAAAAATATATTTTAAAAAGCAAGGGCATCTTAGAACTATGAAAGTACCATATTTTATTAAGTAGCTGAATATTATGGAGGGAGCATCAGTAGATCTGAATATTAGTCAATCAGACACTTCTCATGTGTTATTTCAGATAATCTGAACTTCACTATTTCTGAAACCTTTGACTATTTGTTCCAGACTAATCCACTGTTGTGGTAACCCACTCTGTGTGGGCTCCAACTGGGTTCATCAGGTACAATCCAACAGTGTCTCATTCCATGGATGTTCTGGATACCATTTGTCTTCTATTTCGGAGGTCTATTCCCTGAAGAATGAGATGCTGTGGATCTCGTTATGGCCACCACACATGCAACCTAGAAATTCAAATGAAATTGCAACCAAGGAGATGAAATTTGATCATGAAAAGATGGTATCCAAAAGATAAATTCTTCTATTTACTCAACCCAGGAATAAGTATCCTGAGAAAAGCTTATTTTGTCCTTTGGAAGATAATCTCATGAGTTTGAGTCATGCTTGACACTAAGGGATGGCCAGCTTAGTAACACATTTTTATATTTGCTCTCCCTCCTTTATTTCTCTTTTCCCTCACTTCTGTTTTGTTGTTGTTAGTTTGTTTTTTGTTTTGTTTTTTAAAGTAGTGGTACTGAAACACCTGCTTCATGTTCATGTTCTGCTATCTGGACAAACCAGGCTAAGATAGAGAAGACAGGAGTAGAGACCATGCAGTCAGGTCCTTAACCTACTCTTCACAAGTACTACCCATGAATACTTGAAATGTCAATAACCTACCCTCTGTTTGCCCTTGTGCTCTGTGCTTAAATAGTCTAAATAAGTATGCTGCTTTATGTTTTTCTATGTTTTATAAATTTCTCAAGAATTGTATTTTTGAGAAATTAGATATTGCAGTCTTTAAGATCAGGCTGCCATCTGCTAATTAAATACAACTCATCAATTCTCTGTGGTTATTTTATTATGTACAGTATAGCCCATTAAGAATGAAACTGAAACCACCATATGCATTCTAGTTAAGATTAATTGCAACTATGATGCCTCAGTAAGACATGCAAACTTAGTTCATTGTCAGATAGTAGAAGTGATGGCACTAAACTATTTCTTAGAACTATTAGTAAAATATCTCTAATTTTTACTTAACAAACAAAGTTGCTAAACATTAAGAGGAGAAGGAAGAGGAACAATCTTGTAAGGAGCCATTACTATCGCCTTGAGTTAGTCATATTAATTGTCAAAAGGGAGAAAAAGGAGCTGTCTTAAGACATTTTTAAAAAAATACATTAACAAAGAAAGTATTGTAAATGGACATATCTTATAACACCAAAATATTTTTAACAGTTCTTTTAGTGTGTATTTGTACCAAAACAAGTACAAAAATTTATTTGTGGTGCATTACAATAAAAATACATGCACACATGCAAACAAAGTTAATGGAAGACTAAATCCCAACAGGTAAGATTCCTAGTAATCAGAAAAAAATGGAAAGTATATTCTTCTCAACTGTCAAGGAAGATAACAGAAAAGAGAAAATGCATTCTTGTTCTTCCCCAGACCAAATATGCTTAATAGAGTATATGGTATACATTTTAATGTAATATACTTTAAACAAGAAAAATGCAGGTATTTTTAAGACTATTTTTGCAAACAAATGGCTATTAGAAAAAGAAAGAACAGCCAAAGATGCCTTCAAGATCGACCCATTGCTTTACTATACTGGAAAATTTTGGATGTAGTAAAAAGTATCGAGTTATTCTTTGTGAGATCTTTTCTTTAACCTGAATTAATCTGTTATTATTTAAAATATATTTAATGCTGGCAATGACCTCTGATGTTGAGTTTCACATCCGTAGAGGACCACAATTAGAGGAAAATGATCTTCATATATTTTTGTATTTTTGATCCTATATTATTTGTTTGTTTGGTCTTATTGGAGGAGTTGAGCATATTATCTTTTTTAAATAATCTCTGCAGTGTAGCAAAAAAAGCTTATTATTTTGGGCTAGGTAAACATGGCCTTAAACCAAGCTTCAGACATGTAATAGTTATGCAACCTTAGGCATATCACTGATTTGAACCTCTTTTATGCATATATCTCTGAATTTGAACTATAATTTTTTTTAAAATTCACCTAAGGATATGCTTTTATTAACTTTTAGTGAGAGAGGAAGGGCAAGAGAGCGAGAGAAAAGAAACATTGACTGGTTGCCTCTACTATGCTCCCTGACTGAGGAACAAACCCACAACCTAGGTATGTGCCCTAACTGGGAATTGAACCAGCAACCTTTTTAGTGTATAGATGACACTCTAACCGCCTGAGCCACCCGGCCAGGGATTGAACTAGAATTTTGACCGAAAGTTGCATTATGCTGTAGTCATGTATAAGTAGAACAAGATAATCATATCTAATATAATGTTCCCATGATTTATAGGCCAGATTCCAGAGGTCTTTGCTTATTTACTATACTGACACATTATAAAAAAAAAAAAAGGTTGTGCTTTTCTTCCTATTAGAATTTCAGCAAAATTTACTTATCACTAATGGCTGTCTCAGTACACATTTAAAATGATAAACCGGTGCCCAAACCCCAGTTGCAGCACAGACCAACTCTAAGAGCTAGGACTAGTTGCTTAACATCTGTAGACCTGAAGTTTTGTATTACTCAAATGAGACTGACAGTAACTGCCATCCTTGGTAGTCATAAACACTTACCTGTAAAGCAACAGGCACAAACTAAGTTCTCAACAACAAATAGCAATCATTATTAAGTGTTTTTAAATGGTTTATAAATAAATAAATAAATAAATAAATAAATAAGGCAAACACCATGCATTTTATTTAGGTCAAGGTTCCTTTTTCCCCCCTCTATTGCTCACCATAAGTGACCTACTCCCCCCCAAAAAAAAGAAAAAAGAAAAAAAAAAGATTGTTAGTAACCAGGATACAATTTTGCACCAATGATTACTTCCTTGCTTTGTTCATTTCTCTTGATCTGCAACATTGATTTGACCTGGTGCTAACCTACAGTTTCTCTTTCTCCACACCTGCATTTTAAATCTTAGATACAAACAAAGAGGGAAGCCATGCAATGGAAATAACTAAATAAAGAGCTAGTATAACAAATATAATACCTCAAGAGGTCTGGCGGTCTAGCTTATTTGCAGGTACAGCTATCTGTTAAGCAGGGCATATGTATTCTTGCATTTCACACTTTGAATATTATTAGTTTCCGTCTGCTCTCTCTCCAGTAATTTCCACAGGAAAAATCTTTATAATCTAATTGATGTAAGTTGTGAGAAGAACAAGGAGAAAAGTAGGTCAAACAGATAAGGTAGTTATCTTACTAGATGCCTCTGATTGCAATTTGAGTTTCATTAAAATTGCTCACGTTATATATTTGAAAAATTAAAAAAAATCTGATACATAATTATGAGATGTTTGATTTAATTGCTTTGAAATTATGCAAAACATAAGAGAGCTTGCTTTTTTTATTGATCTTATCACAAGCAAATTTTCTGCTCTTTAAAACATGACCAAAAAAATACTCAGTATAAAATGTGCATGCTTTAAAAAGATACCAAGGCATATTTTCAACAGTTAGAAAATGTCCCTCTCCATACTCCGGAACGTTAGCATTGTTATACTGCTCTTCTGGACAATAATAAACACTTGAATACATTATTATCTTGCTTCACTGTATTTACTAATTTTCAAAAGAGAGATTTATTTTTTTATGCACAAGAATATAAGTCATATCACTGGTTATTGATATTTTTCTTTACCATTAAATCATCTTGCTTCTTTGATTAATAGTGGATTATTTTATTATTTAAAATTAAATTGTGGTAGTATTAGGCCATCTTTTAGAAATGCAAAAATACTGCAAAATTATCTTTTATATGACCACTAACTTTAGACCAAAAGAGTTTAAAATATAGTCTTGGAATTTATTTATATCAATATTGAATTCTTATATTTTCTTTTTATTATTATTTTATTTTATTGTTTTCAATTTATATAAACTTTATTAAAATGTATGACTTTTCACAGAGATCATATATATATATATATATATATATATATATATATATATATATATATGGTCTCTATGCGGTCTCCACCTTCAGTCCTTGGGTATCAGGGTTCTCTCCTGTTAGTTTTCCATTGATTATTCAGGAAGGCTTTCCATATTTCAGTTGTCATTCCACCTGTTCCTGGGAGCATGTCCAAGCAGCATCCACCTACTCTGTCGCCATTTTTCATCACTCATATGATCTTTTCTTACTAGAGGCCCAGTGCACGAATTTGTGCACCAGTGGGGACCCTCAGCCTGGCCTATGGGATCAGGCCAAAACCAGCTCTCTGACATCCCCTGAGGGGTCCTGGATTGTGAGAGGGCACAGGCCAGGCCGAGGGACCCCACTGATGCACAATTGGGGCCGCGGAGGGATGTGGGAGGTTGGCCAGCCAGGGAGGGACTGCAGGAGGGTTCCAGGGTATGACCAGCCCATCTCACTCAGTCCCAATCAGCTGAACCCCAGCAGCAAGCTAACCTACTAGTTGGAGCTTCTGCCCCCTGGAGGTCAGGGCACATCATAGCGACTGGTCATCCAGTCAACTTTCTGCTCCTTGGTGGTCATTGCACATCACAGTGAGTGGTTGAGCAGCCTTAGCATAGTATTAGCATACTACTCTTTGATTGGTTGAACGGCTGACTGGTCAACCGGACACTTAGCATATTAAGCTTTTATTATATAGGATATTAAACTAGAGTCCCTGTGCACAAAATTTGTGCACTTGGGAGGCTCCCTCAGCCCGGCCTGCACCTTCTTGCAGTCTGGGAGCTCTTGGGGGGTGTCCGACTGCTGCGGAGGCAGGAGAGGCTCCCGCCACCACTGCTGCACTCACCAGCCATAAGCCCAGCTTCTGGCTGAGTGGCACTCCCACAGAGGGAGCACACTGATCACCAGGGGGCAGCTCCTGCATTGAGCATCTGCCCCCTGGTGGTCAGTATATGTCATAGCAACAGGTCGTTGTGCCATTCGGTTGATTTGCACATTAGCCCTTTATTATAGAGGATTTTACTAGGTATACTGTTAAGCAGAAATTCTAGCAACTATGTTTAGCTTTCATAGAATCTAGAATTTATTAGCACATTACTATTGTTTTAGAACATGAGTTTGGTTTTTAGAACTTTACAGGCATCGAATCTTGAGGATTGTAGAAAATAATTACGTAAGGATATAGCATAAATCCTTTTACCTGAAACTAATGCATACTCTCAACAGTTCAATTGAAGATTCACTTAACTTACAGTGTTAGAAAGCATAATATTAAATAAGGGAGTATGTCTCCGAATGTTAAAAGTTATTATCATTTCCCATGTTATTTGACATCTATTTATTGAGCCTTGACTAAGAGTATGGCATAAGTGCAATCTCAAATTAATCATTTGGAGATTGAAATCTCATTACTGGTGTCAGTTTTAAGTTAAGAAACTATAATATCTGACTGACTTGGATTTGGTTGAATAGTCACTAATTGAAAATGCTTGCCAGAGAATGAGAAATTTTATTTAAAAAAATGAAATATGTGTTTTACATCCTTAGAGCTATGTTTTCAACACATAGCTGTAATATCAGTCCTTAATATCCATTGTCTCTATCTTACTAGTGTGAATTCATCTCATAAGTACTCCTGTACCTACATGTTTTAATGGACAAGGATTCGTATAGAATTGTCTCACATAAATTACGTACAAGGAGATGGCAATGATTATTTAAATGTTCATGTTTCTTTAAGAATATACAGTCTAAAATAAAAGTCTAGTTTGGTTTTTAAATGTAAATTTTGAACATAAAAATGTAGAGGCATATGTGAGCATGAGTTTTTTAGAACTTTTCAAAATTGTAATTGCTTGGTTTGATATAATAAAAAGGTGAGGTGCAAAATTTTTAAACACTATTCAAAACATTTAAGAGGACATTCAATGTTAGCCATTTGTTTTCTCAATATGTTCTTCCATTCTCCTCTAAACATCTCTAGGTATTTAATTTTCAAGTCATCTGTACATACCACCCACATATAGTTCTGTTAGTTCTTTATGATCATTTAGAAATTTCAAATCATTCCAGTAAAAAATACTTAGAATTGGTGATGCTGAATTTCTAATGTGGTCATTTTTATGTGTACTAGCTAGATCACAGGAATTCTTGGAACTCTACCACTATTATCAAGGTGTCCAATATTTCAGGCTAAGTTGCATCTCAACAATTGTTCACTCTTCCTTAACCTCATTGGTTCTCAGTCTCCTCATTTGTAACAATGAGGAGACTGAGATACCCATCTTTTACTTTGTCAGCAGACACTCCTTTACATATGTCTGTTAGTTTAGGTTATGTGACAGTAACTTTTAACCCATGCCCATAGTTTATGATAATAAGATAGACTTTGCCTTTATGCTATATGTCTATTCCCAATTGGCTGAGGGCTGCATTCTTGTAAGCATCTAGGATGCCTGTAGAGCTTTCACCATTGCAGAGCAGCTAGAGGCTTTATTGCATGCTGAGAATGCATGCAGAGAAACAAATCTGTGGTGTTTCCATCAACTCAAATATTGCTGGTAGCTGTGTCAGAGGGAAAGAGAATCCAATAAATCACATGTTAGCTCCTAAAGACTTTTTCTCACGTTATTTTGCTAACAGCAAGCCATATAGTATGCCTAACTACAAAGGGTGGGGGGATGTATCCCTGACACGTAAAGAAGTGAAAATTTAAAAATATTTGGTGAAAAGCACTAGTGACCACATGTAAAAACGTATAGTTGAATGATAACCTGTAAGCACTAATTATCTCAGCTGTTGTAAAGAGGCTTTTATTTATCCATTAAACTATATTCCCTTAAAAAATATACTCATCTTAAGTACTGAGTTAGGTGTTTGGGTGTATAAAACAAAATTTAGGAACTTGAGGACACTATTGTCCAGTGTGTCAGAGGAGGGATATCATCCTATTTTACCTCCCTTTCCAAATCATTTCACCACATTTTTGTAAAAATTCCCCCATTGTATATTCACAACTTCCCCAGCAAAGGCAGTACCTGAGACTTCTGTCTCCAACACTGGTTCACGTTGCTCATTCTCAGAAACTTCACTATCCAAATTGCAGTCCAATCTGTGGCTCCAATCTCTGTTGCTTGGCCTCTTTTGTCTCACTTACCTTTAGTTCTCCTTTACCTCAGCTATCCACTCAGGGTCATCTCGGGGTCTTGTCAACAAACAGCCTCTCCATCAAGTGTGGCGGTGCCATTCTCATCCCTACCAAAGTCTCATTGCACTGTGTATCACTGGTCCAATCATCACTATAACCACTTTAGCCTCTGTCTTTTTCTTTCCCACTCTCTACTTTTCCTGGCTCCACTTCACTCAATTTCAAGCTTATGCTGCTTCTTCAATCATTTTAGTATTTTCCTTTTTTATTAAAATTATTGTGACCAAATGTTATACTGAAACTGCAATCCAATATTCAATCCTAAATCCACCTCATTTATCAGTTCTCCACTTCAGTTCCTGGACCAAAGAGCACTGTTAGAGAAAATCACAAAATGCACAAATATGACCTACTTCAAGTATGGGCTAGTGGTCAGCCTGGCTTAGAACCTAGTGAGCATCTAATTTATAGAATTTAACAAAGGAAATTAATGCATTGCCATGAATTCACTCTTTTTTCCCTTTTCTATATAATTTGATGCCATTCTCTCCTCCCTTATTTTTATATTATTCTATAAATCTTTCCTAAGGTGTTAAAGCTACTAAATGTTTTACCTATGAATGTGATACCCATAGTCTTATTAGTTATTCTATTCCTTTTATCTTTAAATCCATCCATTCTTAGAGTCAAAGAATTTTTACATCTAAATATAACATAAAAATTACATTTGAAATCTGGTTCAAATTTGTATTTTGCATGTATCTGTCAACCCAGCCTCCCCCAACTTCTCATGAAAATACTCATGAAGGCTCAGAAAGAAATGAAAATTTACATCATTGACAAACACTATGTCTGGCACATAATCTAGTACCAACAGCTGAAATACAGATGGAAGTGAAGTGGAGAAAATTGACAATAGGAAAAACAATATTAAGAACAAGAAATCATGACCACAAAAACAACTCTACCAGATTTGAGTTTACAGAGACCTCATCTCATACACAGAAACCACCTAAAAATAAATTGTAATTTATGACCAACATTGTAATTTATATTAATCTGTACACTTATGACAACCAGGGATTTTGTCATTGTTTTTAAGTATTAAATGAAGAAATGAAAATGTTTGTCTCACACTGGCATGCATTATTTATTGAGATCTTGAGGTATAATGGTAATATATAAAATAACCTTAATAATATTCTGCAATGAAAATAAAGTATAACTATATTCTCTAAGAGCATATTTTAAATGGACATAAAGCTGAAAATTAAATAAAATTAACTTTCTTTTCCTAGGGTCACTACTTAGTTAATGTACATATTCCTTAAAGACTAAGAAGATATCTTTGGAAGTCATTCTTTTTGTTGCATTATTATTATTTCTTTCCAGTTCTGAAGGTCCAAAGTATCCTCTCCTAAACATGAAAGTAAATTATGTGGAATTAAGTGGAATGTATTTTCAGAGATAAAGTTTTATCCATAGTGAGTATTTTCCATCATTATTTTTTCAAATGGATGATTGTTTTGCCTTAGTTTCTGTTATATCACAAAAGTGATAAGGCATTCTTTTCTGGGGGTGGGAGGAATTTTTTCTCTTAAAAAATAATTATCACTAGTTATGAATAAATGGGGCCCTAACACTTTTTTTTTTTTTAAGTTGCAAGAACTTAGTGCACAAAACAGTACTTCAACTTTGTTTACACGGCAGATATTGTAAGTTCTTGGAGTTTAATGTAAATGATGAAACATTTTCTTTCTTCCTGCTGGTGACAGTTCCGTGTCTTTTCCAAGTAGAGCCAACATGCCAGTGTGACATATTTTCATCCTCAAGTCACAACACTTACCAGAAACAAGAAACAAGCCTCTCAAATTACATTTACACCAAAGTAGCAAGACAAATATAATCTAACTATCAAAGAAACAGTTCACTAAAGTGCTCCAACCATTGCCAACACAGACGAGGTATAATTTGTCTTGACTTGAATTAGACAGCAAGTCAGTGCTGAAAACAATACTAGTTAGTTACTCACAGCTTTAAACACTACTGACTCTAAGAGGCAAGGGCTGTTTGCACTTAATGCTAAGCTCTGCCACAAGCTTATAAGTAAGTTTAAAAACATTCCATTCCAAAGAGGAAGCATGTTTTAAATATCTATTCAACTGCTGATGATCTGGTTTAATTATAGAAATTCAATACTGTTTTCATGACTGCAAAACTGGTAGCACCTCTGATAAAATTGCATTAGGTTATAGACCATAAATGTTTGCTGATATTTGACCTTTTTTTTTAACCTCCATAAAGGATGATTTATGTAGCTCACCCTAAAACCCACTTAATATCAAATTATGGAGCAAATTTCACGTTTCTCAAAAAGTTTTTCATGTAGAAATCTTCAGTGACTAGCTCAAGATCACATGCTAGTAAGTGGTAGAATGATTAGATTGATTATTTGCCATCTTCTGTGGAGTCATTCTAGAAATCTCTTTGTTTTTCATGTGCCCCATGATCCTTCCTGCTTCTAGATTTCAGCACTGGGACTGCTTCCCTCCTCCTCCATTTACTAAGTCACACTCATTCTTCAGTTTTTAGAATAGAAGCCCTACAAGAGAAAAGGGTTCCCGACCCCACCACAAACTATGTCAAATCCTCCTTGTTGATCTTCATTCATCACCTCCTTCACAGTACTTTCACACTTATAGTTATGTAATAAATTGTAATAATTGGTTTGTTGCCTCTTGTTCATGCTAGATATGTCAGAGCTTCATTCTAGGAGGTATAGCCACTGTGTCCCATAGTTTTTGACACAGAAAATTAGATGATGTTCAGGTGTTCCCTAAACTTGTTAGACACAAAATCATTCTAAGCATCCTGAAGAAATAGAGTTTCAATCCCAAACCAGTAAACTAGAATACTATAAATCATTTGCATTATATTAATCTATTAAATAATTCACTGAATTTTAGTAGTTAAAAAATATGAAATTTTGTTAACTAGACATCAACAAGGAACTCTATGGTATTAATGCACACATTTAGACATTTAAACAAATATAAATGTGATATCATATTTAAAACATTAAATGTTAAAAAACTAATAATTATTTATAAATGCTACTTAATTCTTATTTTATAATATAAATTACTTAACCAGCTGCAATCTAAACATCTTGGGCTTTACCCAGAAAATACATGTAAATATATCTTAAGGTTTTAAAGGGAAATGTAAACATGTTCATTTAACAAAATCACATTATATGAATGTCCATTATATTGTGCTACCTTCTTTAATGTTATAGCAGCAGTATCTTTACTAACTTTTAAATAAATTTTTATTCAAGTGGATAGCTTAATTAGTAACATCCAGTAAACCATCCAATAGAGAAGTAATTGCTTGATTGTCAATTGAAATAATAGCAATTTCCCCGACTGTGAGAGCTCCACCACTGTAATTAGATTATATCATACTTTACCCTGCAGAGGATATTAAAAGCACAAGATGAGCCAATGCTATCCACTATATTTTCCTTTTTATATCATGATGCTAAATTGCCACCTTGATGTTAGAGCTAAGACATCAAGAACAGAATACTAAAGACACTTCTGATGTTCAATTACATTTGCTCTGTGGATATTAATGTAAATATAGATCTCAAAATAAAATGGTTTTCTCACTAATCATTTATAGTAAAACCAATTGATGAAAATTTTTAGAAATTTTATGCATAACAAATATTTAGAAAATAAAACTATTGCAGGGTTTTCACAAATTGATTGGGTGTTTTTAAATATATATATTATCCTTTTCAATGTTTTGCATATATGAACTTCAAATAAAATATGCTAAATGTTGACAAATAATCTGAAGAAAAAATAAAATTACAGAAAATTGTATATACTGATAAAAGACAAATCTATATTCTCATTACACTCCCAAAATTGGTTATTATAAAAAATTGAACAATATTACAAAAAATAATAACATATTACATCCTCGTCTATATTAATATAATTATAAAAAAATTAAAGAGCCCTTGTCTTGCAAATCATTCTTGTAAATTGTAAGTACTGATTAAAGGAACACACGTGAGTAAAGTATCTTCCCTGGGATGATGGCTTTCCTGATTCGAAAATAGGTCACCTGTCAAGAAGATGGATGGTTTCTCAGTCATCATTATACCATGTTCACCATAAGAATCAGATGCTTGATGCAATGGAACTGTTACCTAATGGCATTTTGACTTGTAATCTATTTTTAAAAAGAAATATGAATGCATAAAGAAGAGCTATCCTTTTTCCTCCCATGTTACTAGGGAAAAATATATGTTTCTTTGTTTATACAGTTTAGTTTGATCATTAAGGAGAAAGAAGAGACTAACAAAACCATAAGAATTTTCTGAATAACATATAGAAAAATTGCTACTCATAAAAGTATGATAAACTCCTTTACATGGAAAGCACACAGAGGTGCACACACACATACACGCACACTCACATACAAGGTGTGATTATAAACTAACAAGCTCAATGTCCTCAATCAGTAGTTTTCTATGCTGTAAAGTTATATAGGTAGTATGTATATATAGAGAGAGACAGAGAGAGAAATACACACAAATACATATAGTGTGTGTGTATTTAAAAAGATTTTAACCCAGATGTCTAGGTCAAACTTTTGACTAACAGATTTGACTGATTTTATCTTATGTAATTACTTTAACCACTATTAGCCTTTTTAATATTTCTTTCTCTGCGAAATGGTTACTATTAATTTTCTTTTTTATAATTAACGTAAGAAATTTTTACATTTAATTTACATTTTTTGTTAACAAACTTGTTTTCTTTGGTATGGAATTAATATAATTTACTATTGTTATGGAATTAATATAATTTACTATTGCTCAACTTGGTACAATGAACAGTGAATATGTTTGTACATAAATGACCATTCTTTATAGATCCTTTAAATAGATCCTTGAAGAGGAATGATTGAGCTAGATACAAGTGATCCAGTTGTTATGGTTGTCTATGTAGATTTCCATATCACCCTTAAGAGAAGTGTCTAATATAGCTGTTATTACCTGAGCAGCATTTGATATTAGCATTTAAAAATTTGGCAATGTAAAATGAAAAATGATATCAAATTATCATTTAATATAATTTGGTCATAATGAAAATGACAATTGTTTGCAATATGTTTGAATATTCTGATTCGTAATTATCTAAATTGTGTCCATTGAAATTTTTAAATTTTATTTATAAATGTAAGTCTCAGTAGAAATTGAAAATTGCTTTTTTTGCTTTTCCTGTTTGTTTTTTATTCATTTTCATTTTCTCTTTGAGTTCTCCAACTATTGAGATCTCTCTACCTTTCAATACGGGGATCAGTGTAGGTAACAGATACTAGAACTAGACATCAAAAGCAAGGCTTTAGTCTTAGAAGCTGTGCTGTTTTGTTTGCCATCCCTGACCCACTTTCCATCATTTTAAATCTTCTTTGTCCCTAGAGGCTGAAATATGTGGACTCTATTAATGGTTCCCTATGTCCTCCATCTTGGAGTGAGCAAATTGAGATCAGGGTATTTACTTTCCAATTTTCTACCTACAGAGTTGCCAAGGACTAACTTAGTCCCTCCACCAAAAGTAACAGCTCTGCATAGGAGGTCCTCTCCACAGACTCCTTGTGTCTCCAGGTTCAGACACTAACCTTCTCCCTTTGACCTTGAGTGGAAAGACAGGTTCCTCTCATTCTTGCAAAAGCCAGAATTATAACTCCATTGTGTGTATTCTGTCTTAGTGTACTTTCTATTGTGGTTTCAGTAACACTTCTAACACAAAGAATATATCCGTTGTTCTATGAATGAAAGATAGGGATGCTAAAATTCATTATACCCTCATACTTAGCTTAAATAATTTAGCTGCTATACACTTTTAGATAATTATTTTTAATTATTTTAAAAAATTTACTTCATTTTCTTCCCACAGCTATTGAGTATGATGAGAATTCTGCTATTAAAATAATTGCTGTCCCACTCAGTCTTTTCTCTTAAACTTTCTTCATGTTTAAGATTTTTTCCTTTATATTGGGTGGTCAGGAATTTCATTAATATGTGAAGGTATGCCTTTAGTTTATAAGTCCTACTTGGCTCCTTATGTGTTGATTCTATCTGGATTAATTATTGGGCATAATGTATATTTGCAGAATACATAGTTTCATGGCCTAGATTACTGGCAAGATACAATTAATAATAGTATTACTAATTGCAGACAACCAGACATCACCTGCCTTTCTGTACCCAATGCTGTTTCTACTGCTTACAAAATCCTAACTTTATAATTATACTCTTGATAAAATAAGAGAGATGCTTTTCTGAAAACCCAACTCCTAAAACAGTACAACCATATGCAACAATGCAGAAAATTTTTAAATTGAGAGACAGTAGTTTAGTAGCTAAAGTTGCCCTCCAAAAAATGCTACACCTACATGTGAGCTGTTAGAATTTTGTTTACAATCATCCCACTACTTCCTTCATTTTTTTCTGCTAACTTAAAACACAGCACAAAAAGGTGATTAGGGGAAACCTTCCACCCCCCCTCCAACAATACCCAAAATGTACAGAATAGTTAAAAACCCATGTGCTTGTTAATGAAGTATCAAGAAATGTTAATGAAGTATCAAGAAATATTTCTTAGCTACCAGACACCCTTCAACCACATTGCCACTCCCCTCAGAGCATTAGCATAGCTTTTTAACATTTTTCTTTCTTATTCATCAAGAACACATTCAATCCTGAGTGGTGAATTTCTGGAAACTTCTAAAGTCTTAAAGGCTTTTCCTGACTCCTCACACTTAGTTGCAACTGTAGTTGCACATCACTTTTGCAATTTGAATTTTTTTCATAAAACTTTAATTGGTAAGTAATTTCTGAAGAATGTGTAAGCTCATTTTTATTCACCACTATATCCTAGTGCCTCCCAAGCAAAATGCCTTGTACATAATAGGAACTAAACAGTTATTTGATCAATGATCGATTGAATGGATAAGTGAACACCTATTATTGCATTTCTCAATGATTAGAATGCCTGACACACTATACCTAGCTAAGACATGTTTTGTATAAGTTATTTCAAGTACAACTTTAAAACAAGAGTGATATTTAAACTCATGGATCAAATTTAACAAGTTTAACAACTACCAGTTCTTGAATTGCACTCGTATTATTCAATATGTTAAAGTTTAATAACCTGATGCCAAAAATTAGCACTTTATTAAATGTTTTACCACTCCTGTTCCACATAGTACTGGAAGTGCTATCCACAGGGATCAGACAAGAAGAAGAAATAAAAGGCATCCAAATTGGAAAATAATTAAATTGTCATTATTTGCAGATGACATGATCCTGTACATAGAAAACCCTAAAGACTCCATCAAAAAATTACCAGACTTAATAAATGAGTTCGGCAATGTAGCAAGATACAAAATTAATGCCAAGAAATCTATGGCATTTTTATACACCAATAGTGAACTTACAGAAAAATAGATATAAAAATCCCATTTACCATTGCACCAAAAAATTAAGATACCTAGAATAAACTTAACTAAGGAGGTAAAAGACCTGTACTCAGAAAACTACAGGACACTGAAAAAAGAGATCGAGGAAGACATAAACAGATGGAAGAACATACCATGTTCATGGATTGGTAGAATCAACATCATTAAAATGTCCATACTACCCAAAACAATCTATAGATTCAATGCAATCCCCATTAAAATACCAACGGCATATTTCACAGACCTAGAACGAACTCCCCAAAAATTCATCTGTCATAAAAAAGACACCAAAATAACTGCAGCAATCCTGATAAAGAAGAACAAAATAGGAGGGATCTCAAACCATATATCAAGCTATATTACAAAGCCACTGTTCTTAAAACTGCCTGGTACTGGCACAAAAACAGAAATCGACCCAAACCACTATGCTCAATTAATACGTGACAAAGGAGGCAAGAACATACAATGGAGTCAAGACAGTCTCTTCAATAAATGGCGTTGGGAAAATTGGACAGATACATGCAAAAAAAATGAAACTAGAACACCAACTTACACCATACATAAAAATAAACTCAAAATGGATAAAGGACTTAAATGTAAGAGGGGAAACCATAAAAATCTTAGAGGAATCCATAGGCAGAAAAATCTCAGACATATGCCAAAGCAATATTTTCACCGATACAGCTCCTAGGGCAATGGAAACTAAGGAGAAAATAAACAAATGGGACTACATCAAAATAAAAAGATTCTGCACAGCACAAGAAACCATCAGCAAAACAACAAGAAAGTCCACTGCATGGGAGAACATATTTGCCAATGTTATCTCAGCTAAGGCTTTAATCTCCAACATTTATAGGGAACTTATACAACTTAACAAAAGGAAGATAACCCAATGAAAAAATGGGCAACGGACCTAAATATATAATTTTCGAAAGAGGACATAAGGAAGACCAAGAGACATATGAAAACATGCTCAAAGTCACTAATCATCTGAGAGATGCAAATCAAAACGACAATGAGGTACCATCTCACACCTGTCAGAATGGCTATCATCTACAAATCAACAAATGACAAGTGCTGGCAAGGATGTGCAGAAAAGGGAACCCTCATGCACTACGTGCTGAGGGGAATGCAGACTGATGCAGCCACTGTGGAGAACAGTATGGAGTTTCCTCAAAAAACTAAAAATGGAACTCCCCTTTGACCCAGTGATCCCACTTCTAGGAATATATCCCAAGAAACTAGAAATACCAATTAGAAAGGATATATGCGCCCCTATGTTCCTAGCAGCACAATTTACAATAGCTAAGATTTGGAAACAGCCTAAATGCTCATCAGCAGATGAGTGGATTAAAAAAAAACTGATACATCTACACAATGGAACACTCCGCTGCTGTAAAAAGGAAGGAACTCCTACCATTTGCAACAGCATGGATTGAGCTGGAGAGCATTATGCTAAGTGAAATAAGTCAGTCAGAGAAAGATAAATGTCACATGATATGACTCATTTGTGGAATATAATGAACAACATAAACTGATTAACAAAAACAGATTCAGAGACAGAGAGGCATCGATCAGATGCTCAAACCTCAGAGGGAAGGGACTTGTATGCATGCATATAAGCATAACCAATGGACACAGACACCAGGGGCATGAGGGCATGAGTGGGGCGGGGGAGAGACAGGCAATGGGGGATAAGGACACATATGTAATACCTTAATCAATAAAGAAATGAAAAGAAAAAAATGTTATTTTAAAATTTTTCTCCAAATTTTCTCTATATATTCTAAATATGTAATGAAGAAGAGGGGAAATCTCATTGTGTCACCACCCAATATGCAATATGTTCTCATTTTTATAATACACTCTTGAAAATAAGGATGATATAAATAATGGTTTAGGAATAGTTTTTAGTTCCAATAAATTTTCTCATCTGATGTTTATTTAAATATGATTTAATGTTATATGTCCATACATTTCAGTGAAAACTTGAGATTTGAAGATATAAAGTATTTATTATTTTCATATACTGGATATTGTACTCCAACTGGGAATGACAGTTGCATGATATTTATAAGATGAATGCCACAAAGGATTGTTCTAGTAATGGATGTGTAGAATGCTCTTCTTAATTTATGATTTCCCTAAGGGCACAATTATGATCATTGAAATTGTCAAGAGAGCCCTGTCTATAATGGAGAAGTATGAATTCCACTGACGCTCAACCAAGAAATCTTCTCCTGGGAAACCTAATCAGGGGCAGTGTGCTGCACATGCTTTGGTCCCAACTTTGAATCTTACTATGTCCTTGGGCAATGTTTATTCCAGAATTTTTACAAAAATTATCTCATGTGAGAAGTGAAAATGTTCTACTCATCTTAAGATTGTTAGGAGACTTTTAATCATTCCTCTTACTAATATTTTAATATACTTTAACTTTCAATAGCAATAAATGCATTTATTATAACCAATGAAATAATACAATGAACAGCTTATAATTTTCTTTCCACCTGATGCCCTCCAACTGTGGTAAGTTATTTTCATGTGCCCGTGCATATTCTTACACCTTTTTCTCCTTGCTCATGCAAACATTGATAATGTATATACAGGTGACATTACAGCTCAGTTTTCCCAGGAAAATCAGTTTGAGCCTGTTTTCCTAGAGTAATCAATCCTATATAACAAAACACTAATATGCAAATCAACCGAATGGCAGAATGACAGGTTGCTATGACAGGCACTGACCACCAGGGGCAGACGATCAATGCAGGAGCTGTCCCTTGGTGGTTAGTACGCTCCCCCTGTGGGAGTGCCGCTCAGCCAGAAGCTGGGCCCACTGCTCCTTAGTGCTACCTCGAAGGCAGGAGAGGCTCCTGCTACTACCGCTGTACTCGCCAGCTGTGAGCCCGGCTTCTGAGCACAGCAGCGGTGGTGGGAGCCTTTCCCACCTCTGCTGCAGGTGGATGGTAAGGAGCAAGGGGCAGGCAGTAAGACTGCGAGAGCCCCAGACTGTGAGAGAGATGTCCACCAAAAGGTCCCGGATTGTGAGAGGGTGCAGGCTGGGCTGAGGGACCCTTCGAGTGCATGACTTTCATACACCGAGCCTCTAGTTATTAATAATGCCCCTTTTGTTTGCAAAAGTAACCAGATTTGGATAATAGATTACATAGTCACTCTTTTTCAAGGAGTTTGCTTATTTATTTTTAATTTATCTATAACTACTAGCATATTGCCAGGCATTTGCTAAGTTATAAACAATGCCAGGTGTTGTTACAATTCTTATTTCTTAGGCACCTACAAAGTATTTAATAATGCAGTGATAAGGCTAACAGTTGCATGGATTAAATGCCTGTTATTAAAACATTTTGGTACCTTTTAATGGGTAAATTATATAGTTTATTCAAACAGGAACAATTAAACTCTACGATCTTCCATTTATAATACTATTCCAGGCTTTTGTTTTATAATCTTAAATTGGAATTAGAGATAAACCCATGTAATATTGAAAGGTTCCAGCTTTCAGAAAGTTAAATGAGTTAATTAAGGTTATGCAGTTATTTTGTGTCAGTGTCTGCCTCAGCTCTCTCATTGAAAATGCAGTTGCGCAATGTGAACAATATAGGAAGAGACCCCTCATTTAGGCTATTTTAAAACAGAATGTGATTAGTTTAATTGGTCTCATCTGGTGGTATAAATTACTGATACATTTTCCCCATTTTTATTTAATTTATTGAGGTGACATCTAATATAATAAAAGCATAATATGCAAATTGACCATACATCTGAACGACCAGTCAGCGGGGGCGGGGATTGGGGGTGGGGCTGGCAACAGTCAAGGTGCGTACCAGCGGGCAGGGGGAGGGGACAGTGATGGGGTGGGGAGGTGGCAGCAACCAGTGGCGGCAGAGGGGCAATGGGGCGTGGCGGGGCTGCGCCAGGCAGTGCTGTCCCCTGATTAGCCACCTGGTTGCCTCCACAGAGGGAGGCCCATGGGGAGCGGGTTTAAGCCACCAGTAGGACAAACTCTAAGGGCTCCCAGACTGTGAGAGGGTGCAGGCCGGGCGGAGTGACCCCCTGAGTGCATGAATTTTCGTGCACCGGGACTCTAGTTGGTTAATAAAATCATAAAGGTTTCATATGCACAATTCTGTAATACATCATCTGTATATAGTACTGTATGTTCACTACTCCAAGTCAAGTCTTCTTCCATCACCATTTATGTCCCCCATGCCCTCTTTTACATCCCCCACCCCCTTGCCCTCTGATAATTGTGTGTTTTTTTTTTTTATCTCAGAGGAAATAGGTGTTTTCAACTGAGCAGGCAAATATAGGAACATGAAGGATAAAGGTACACCTGCCCAGCCAGGCAGACAGCAGAGTCAGCCTTTTCATTTGCAAGCTTTTCAACTTGATTCAAATATCTAGCAAGCAAGTTTTTAGTATGTGCTTTCCACCTCCCCAGTCACCACTGAATTATTTTCAGAAAAGTCAGAGACAGGTAGTTTATGAAACAAGTTGATAGTGGTTTACTAACATAATCATTCATCCACCTGCTTGTTTCTTAAGTTTTCTTAGTCAATTTAGAATCCAACTACCATGTTTTTATGTAATACGGGTGTACCGGTTAATAATGCGGATATTTTTTCAATAGAGATGAAGTTACACATATGTTGATATATATGTGATTTGATATGTATGCTATTTTGTTGTATTGACAACAAGCTTCAACACTTTATATATCAAATTTTCTGAAGGTGTTAACATCATAGATATTTTTACGCTTAAAAATGTCGAATTTTGTGCCAAAAAAAGAGCATTTGTGGGAAGTTTTAATTTATTACTTTATTTGGAAGAAAAGTGCTACTGAAAGTTTTTGGGAAGCTTATGGTGAACATGCTCCATCTCATAATGCTTGTGAATGCTGGTTTAAATGCTTTAAAAGTGATGATTTCTATGTGAAAGACAAAGAACGTCCAGGTCAACCGAAAAAAAGTTTCAAGACCAACAATTACAAGCATTATTGGATGAAGATGCATGTCAAACTCAAAAACAACTTGCAGAAAGATTAAACGTTGCTCAGCAAACAATTTTCAATCGTTTACAAACAATGGGAAATATTTTAAGGGAAGGAAAATGGGTGCCACATCAACTGAACAAAAGACAAATGGAAAACTGAAAAGTCATCATGTTGCTTCAACGGCACGAAATGTTGCTTCAACGGCACGAAAGTCTTTTTTGCATGGAATTGTGACTGGCGATGAAATGGATTTATTTTGAGAATCCCAAATGCACAAAATCATGGGTTGATCCAGGTTAACCATCAGTATCGACTGCAAGGCCAAATCGCTTGGGAAAGAAAACAATGCTCTCCATTTGGTGGGATCAGGAAGGTGTGGTGTATTATGAGCTTCTAAAACCAGGTGAAACCATTAATACTGATCACTACTGACAACAAATACAGTAGGTCCTCGGGTTATGTTGGAGATCCATTCCTACGGCGTGAGGTAACGCGATTTTCACCATAAGTAGGAACCCTAAGTCACTCACATGGGGCACATACACAGCAGTAATGAAGTGACACAGTAAAAAAAATTTAAAAGAAATATAATAATTCCTGACCTTTACTTGTGGTAAATAAATAATAAAAAACATAAAGCACATATGTACATATGTCGAAATGATGGAACTTTTTTTTATAAATAAATGGTAAAACAACCAGAATGGGCCAGAAGACACGGCAAAGTAATTTTGCTTCATGATGACGCACCATCACACACTTCAAAACCAGTTAAAGACACGTTAAAAGATCTTGCCTGGGAAGTATTAACCCACCCGCCATATTCACCAGACCTTGCTCCTTCAGATTACCACTTGTTCCGATCGATGGCACACGCACTTTCTGAGCAGCACTTCAAAACGTATGAAGAAGTGGAAAATTGGGTCTCTGAATGGTTTGCCTCAAAACAAGAAAAGTTCTATTGGGACGGTATCCACAGATTACCTGAAAGATGGGGAAATGTGTAGCTAGAGAAGGACATTACTTTGAATAAAGCACTTTTGATGTTTCTCTTGAAATTATTGTGTTTTCTTTTATTACAAAATCCACATTATTAACCGGTACACCTGGTAAAGGTAAAATTTCTAAAAGGTAAAAAGATATCCCAAGGTCACATGTGCTTCATTATAATGACTAAGAGAAAAATTTTTGTAAAAATCAAAAGAAGAAATCTAATCAGGGCCTTATAGGTGAAGAGCTAATTTTGTTTTGCAATAGGGTATACTTCTTCAGCAATTCTGCAAGTTTCCTCTCACTGTAGTTAAGCAGATGAGCCTTGCTATTGAATATATATTTCAAGTTCATATAAGAGGAATATGAAATGTGCAATCTTTGATGATATAAAATAAAAGAAAACAGGGAGAGTATCAATATTTCAAAGATAAAAGAGATAGTGAAGGAAATAAATACCTTCTTGAGGAACTTTCAACAGGTTCGAAAGTGCAGGTGAGAGAAGCCTCTCCAAAAGCAGATGCTCTCTGGAACCACATTGTACTTTCAGAGGAGATTCTTTTCATCTTTCTTTTTCCAGACAAAATGAGCTAAACTCTTTTTATGAAAACCCTTGATGTTTTTGGACTGCTTATTCTTACAAATTAGATGCACTATTCAATAAATCTTAAAAAGGCTCAACAATATTAAATACTCATATATTTATTAGATAAATATATACATTTTGATCAATATGATTTGGAGTTAAACACTTATTTGTGTTTGGGGCATTGTGTATATAATAAAGGTTTTAGTGAGTATGATAATATTAGTCAAAATGAGTGCAAGCAGAGGTTTTAAACTGCTTTTTTAAATTTTTCTCCTTGGTTAAAGTTTTCCAAATATATCTAAGGATAATTTTGAGGTTTTTTTGTTTGTTTATTTATTTGTTTGTTTTCAGTTATTTTTTTAGTGGTAACCACATAAACTATAATAATATTTGCTAATAGATTTTAATACTTAATATAGGCCAGGCATGTGTTAAACATATAATATATATTGTCTCATTTAATCCTCTAATCACTCTATAGAAGGTGATTACTTCTTTAAAATTAAATGAATGGAGTGGATTAAAATGGACTACTTTAATTTTATAGTCAAGGAAATTGAAATTGGGTCCAACGTAATAAAGATTAACTGCTGGAGCTTGATCCAGATAATCTGACTGGATTCCATGTTTCATTATGTGATGTAATATATTTGCTATAACCCTCTGCAGTGCACAGAAAAACCAGCATGCATCATGTTAAGCAGTCATGCAGCTCCACTGTCACCATCCCATTTTCTTTCCAATACTACAAAGAGTCTAAAGGAATTTTTTTTGTTTTCACTTTCAGGTGCATAGTGAAAAGGATCTGGATGTTTACCAACATCAGTAAAGTCTCACAATGTTTTAATGATTGCTTCTTAAAGTACCTTTCTTTTCAACATTTTTAATGTATATTTATTTTTATAAATACACACACCTACATGTGTACATATGTAAATATATATTTTTAACATTTGCACATGTATAAAAATCAATGTCTGTCAGGTTCTCTGCTCTGATTTTTTGGCACCAGAAGAGGGAAGTGGTTGAAATGGATTAGGTTCAATCCCCAGTAGCTGTTGTCTCTTCCTCTCTTCAATCGTTGGCTTCATCAGGCTGTATAATATCAGTCACCTTCAATCATATTGGGATGTGTAGTTGAGGTCTGATTTTGCTTAGTCCATATGTCACCAACCTAACTTACTGGAAGAAGCTATTTTTAATCTTTATGCATACAGAATGAGCTAAATTATTTTTAGGCAAACCCTTGATGTTTTGTGACTAGTTATTCTTGATAATTAGCTGCATTGTTCAATAACTCTTAAAAAGAGTTACTGAATCTTTCCTAAATGTATACCCCACATTATTTTTGGACAATGCTTCTAATTATTGATGACTGTAGCAAACATAAATAGCATTCCACCAGTCATTATTGATAATGTGTTTATAAATACAGTATTACAGAAAAAAAAAGACAACCACACATTTTTGCTATACAATCTGATATAACAATCAAGAGAAAAGAGCAAACAGTATCAAATTAGGTCAGTCAAATGTATGGTGACAAATATATGCAATGTAGTTTTGTACATATGAGTAAAAGTAAGTATTGCAGACTATTGTTCTGTTTCTATGTTGGTAAATAAACAAGTGTTAGAATGCTATTTCAAAGAATAGAGTAGTAAGAACACTCACATTTGGAGGATAAACACTCCTGAGTTTAAATTCCATTTTTTTCTTTTTTTACTATGTTTGTATTGATTTAGAGAGAGAGGAAGGAAGAGGGATAGAGAGATAGGAACATCAATGTGAGGGAGAAACATCGATCGGCTGCCTCCTGCATGCCCATTGAGCCACATCCCGGGCATTACCCTGATTGGAATCAAATCTGTGTGACCTCTCGTTTCCTGAGTCGATGCTCAGCTGCTGAGCCACACAGGCCAGGTTCGTCAGTTTAAATTCTAAGTCCCGCTCTTACTTGGGCGAGTTAGTTGATCCTGCTGAGATTTACTTCCCTTATGGACTAAATGGAGATAATAATACCACAATTACTTTTCTGATATATTGTGTGTCCTGTAATAAGGCTTTATACATGGTAACTAAATTTTACTGAAGTAAATACATAGGTTTGTTTGTCTTTGAAGTAAGTGCAACTCTAATATGTTGCCTATAAATTTGTTTTCTTCTGAGTTTACATGTTCCTCTATATAATAGTAAGAAAGTGCAGATTCCCAAATATCTAATACATACTACTGAAAGTTTTTATTTACCCCTTGTCCAAGATAAAAGCCTTCCTACCTCACATTGTCTTTGTGGTATTTTTCTTTCAGAATTATAACATTTTATCTTTCTCAATGTCTGGCAGATTCTTTTGCTACACCTGATTACAATCTTCAGCACTATCTTTATTTCCATAAATGAATAGCTGGAGTAGAAAATATTTGATTCTCAGAATGACTTTAATTTGAGCTCAATCAGAAGGAGCATTTTCAAAGATGCAAGGTGACTGTCCATACTGAAGAGGCAGTAAGCCATTTTTTAATAGCCTAAAATGTCAAGGCCTTCCATTATAGTTAAGAATATTAATATAAAAGAAGGTCATATGCCAACATTCGCATTTATGAGAATAAGTGATTTGTATTAATCTAAATAATTGAAATTGTGGTACCTTACACATTTCTCTTGTTAAAAGGGTATCATCATTTAACATATTAAATATGGATAGGATATTTTTAAAAGACTGCTAAAAATACGTTGCTATATCAAAAGAGATTATTTAATATTTTCAGAATTACATAAAGGAAAGATATAGGTGAGTAAGGTGTTCTTAGGTTTCTCGGGGCAATTTAGGTAAACTGAATTAATTAAAATTGTCAGTATGCTTCAGAAATAAAAGCCTTAGAGAGAACACTGTTTTTAAGTCATGTGTGAGCTGACTCCTCCAGCCCCAGTCAAGCCGTCACACGATGCAGCCTCAGTGGAGATCACGACTGAACCTAATGCCGTTGTAATTAACTAGTTACTAATAATAGGAAAGGCACAAAGCGGGGAGCCAGTCAGTATGGGCATGTCATTTGGGCAGCTTCACCAGGAAGCTGCAACTTTTCACTCCTCGGGGAACCATTGGTCCGTTCCCTGCAAAACACTGGGTATCCGAAAACTTGAAGATAGACACATGCTCTGTAAAGTTGGGGTGAACTAAGGAAGGTATTGCCTATCACTCACATCTGGGGACAGAAATCATTCGCCAGCATGGGCATTGTCACTGCAAGCATGCGAAAATCTGGGAATACGTCATCTTCTAAACAAAGGAGTTCGCTCTCTCGTTGCTCTTGGCTGGTGACCCTTGGCTTGTGGAACTCTCGCTCCTGCTTCCTTGCATTTGCCTGAGTGGCCCAGGGCCATGTGAACCCCACATGCAATGGACTGATGGGCTGCAACTGGACACAAATTAGCTAGGCAGATGCTGGACTGGAGGTGGCTCAAATATGGAAAGGAAACTCTGGACCCTGTCTCTGATTTTAGCTTTACTAAAGTACTAGCAACACTTCTTCTGTGACTGGACTAAGGGAAATGGGACTTTGGAAAGCCAGGGGTGTAATTACATGGAAATAAAGCTTTCTACTATATCTCATCCTCCTGTGCGAGTCTCAGAAAATTCTTTTTTTCTTGTGATATTAGGAGAAACCCATCCCTACTAGCACCTGGGGGAGATGAGATTCCCTCTCTTCCATTAACAAACCCATATGAGAGACCTTGAACCAGAAATACCCAGACCTTGAACCAGAAATAGGCCACATCTGGATTCAAGATCCTCAGAAACTGTGTGAGATAATAATAGTTTGTTGCTGTCAGCCATAAGTTTTTAGATAATGTGAAACAACAGATAACTAATATATGCTTTGAAGCTGGGTTAGTCACATTTATTGAAAATTTTAATTTCAATAATAGAAAAAATGATTTAAATTTGGCATGTGATTACTAAGGTGAGATACCTATTTTACTTAAATGACAAAAATTGTTGAACATTTTGATTGTATAAGCAACTTAATAAATTGCAGAAACTGTATTATTCTAGCAACCTAATAATTACTGGTTTAAGAATAAAGATATCAATTAAATCCATCTGATCTAAATGTCATGTAAGGCCGCTGTTTCCTTGTTGATTTTCTGCCTAGAAGATCTACCCATTTGCGTCAATGGAGTGTTAAAATAGCCTATAGTGACTATATTACTGTCAATCTCTCCCTCTATGTCCATTAATATTGGCTTTATATATTTAGGTGCTCTTATGTTGGGTGCATAAATGTTTACAAGGATTATAGACTCTTGTTGGATTAATCATTTATGATTGTGTAATGTCCTTCTCTGTCTATCATGATAGCTTCTGTTTTAAAGAATTTTTGCCTGATATATAAATTGCTAACCCAGCCCTTTTTTTATTTTTATTTCAGTTTTCATGAAATATAGTCTTCCATCCCTTTACTTTTAGTCTGTATGTATCTTCCATTATGAGGTAGGTCAAGACAGCTTATAAAAGGGTCTTATTTTCTTATCTATTCATCTATCCTTGTCATTTGACAGGATTATATAAGTGATTTACATTTAAATTTATTATTAATGACTCGATTTTTATTGCCATTTTATTATTGATAACTATGGTCCTTCTGGGGTTATTTTGTTGTAGTTTTTTACTTCTTTTTTCTTCTTGTTAAAGAAGACTCTTTAACATTTCTTAAAATACTGGTCTTGGGCTAATGAACGCCTTTAGCTCTTTCTTGTCTGGGAAGCTCTTTATTTCTTCTTCCATTTGAAGTGATAGCCTTGCTGGGTAGAGTACTCTTGGTCATAGATCCTTGATTTTTTTAAAATTATTTTTATTATTATTTTTTTCCATATGTGTCCTTATTCCCCCATTACCCTCACCCCCTACTTATGCCCCATCCCCCTGTTGTCTGTGTCCATTGATTAGGCTCATATGCATGTACACAAGTCCCTTGGTTGATCTCTCCCCTTTACTCCCACCAACCCCCTCCTTCCCTGAAGTTTGAGATTCTGATCAACGTTTCTCAGTCTCTGGATCTGTTCTTGTTCATCAGTCTATGCCGTTTATTATATTCCACAAATGAGTGAGATCATGTGATATTTATCTTTCTCTGCCTGGCTTATTTCACTTAGCATTATTGATTTCTAACTTTGAATATTTTGTACCAATCTGTTCTGGCTTGAAATATTTCTATTGAGAAATCAATGGATAGTTTTATGGGAGCACCCTTGTAGGTCACTAACTTGTTTTCTCTTGCTCCTCTTAAGATTCCCTCTTTGTCTTCAATCTTTGCCATTTTAATTATGATGTTTCTTTGTGTGGGCCTTTTTGGGTTCATCTTGTTTGGGAGTCTTTTGCTTCCTAGACTTGTGTGTCTTTTTCATTCATTAGTTTAAGGAAGTTTTGAGTCATTATGTCTTCAAATAAGATTCAATCAGTTGTTTTCTCTCTTCTTCTGGTACATCTATGATGTGAACATCATTACTCTTCTTGTTGTCCCAAAGGTCCATTAAACTATTTTTCATTTTTAAAAGAAATTATTTTATCTTTCTGCTGCTCCAACTGGGTATTCTCTGCCACCTTGCCTTCTAAGTCACTGATATGATCCTCTGCTTCATCTAACCTACTATTTATTCCTTCTAATATATTCTTCATTTCAGATATTGTATTGTTCATTTCTAACTGGTTCTTTTTTTATGGTTTCTATATTTTTGTCTTTCATGTTTACTATATCAGTGTTTTTTTCTCACTGATTTCATCCCTTCTTCTCCTAAGCTCCTTAAACATCCTTATAATTGTTGTTTTGAACTTTAAATCTGGTAGTTTGCTTGCCTCTATTTTATTCCGTCTTTTTGTGGAGATTTTTCCTGTTCTTTCATTTGGGGCAGGTTTTTCTCCCCATTTTGGCTGCCTCTTTGTGGTTGTTTCTGTGTATTAGGAAGATCCGCTATGTCCCTGAATCTTGGTAGGGTGGCCTTATGTAGAAGGTGACCTGTGGGGCTCGGTAGTGCAGTTTCCCAGATCACCTGAGTTGGGTGCTGGAGGAATGTTCCTTTTGTTGAAGCTTAGTCTTCATTGCTGTTGGGCCATCCATGGTTGGAATTGACCCTCAGGCTAGCTGACATTTGAGCTAGCTGACTATGAGAATTGACCCAGACCACAGTGTATAAGATGCTGTATGCAGGCCAACCTCACAAAAGGAGAATTTGGTACAGCATGGTGTGCTGCTTATGGAGCTAATTGAGTCATTCCATGATGTGTTCTGAAGCCCACCTCTGGGTGTGTTAGTTCAGGGTCTCTTGGGAGTGATTCCAGTGCAGGTCAATGTCAGATGCTGCCCATGGCCATCCCCGAGCTACCTGTTTGGAGTTACAAAGTGATCCACAGTTTGTGACTGCCACTGCTCGGTGAGGTACACGTTGAGAGGGGCCAGGCTGAAAAACCAGTTGTGTTCACAGATTCAAATTCAGCTCAAGTGTGGGGCCTGAAGCCACTCACAAAAAAAGTCTCATGGTTTATCTAGGCCAGCTGCCACCTGTCTGGGGCCTGTGGTGTATTGTGGTGGGTCAGGGTCTCAGGGAGACTACAGGGTGAGTCCAGCAGAGTTCATCAGATTAAAACAGATTAAGATTTGGCCATGTTGAGGGAAGACTTTGCACAGAACTGGTGGTGCCATTCAGGGATGCTAGGGAAAAATGGTCCTCATTCCATAGCTAATAACTCAGCTTCTCCCTGTCCATCTCTGACACCCACTGAATCAGACCAGACCTACTCAAGAGCCTTTTAGAAAGTCTGCACCACAGGCCCAAGCTGGCCACAGCCAGCTATCTCCTCCACCTTCTTGGTAGGGTGGGGCCACAAGAAGTCCCTAGTGTGAGGGTAGTGCATTTTCCCGGGCTAATATCCTATGAAGAAGATGCTTGACCCATGAAAGATGGTGGAATGGGAGATATATTCAGCACAAAAACCTTGGCAACTGTCACTCCACCTCAGTCTCTGTATGAGACCAGTCTGCTCTTAGGCTCAATCTCTCTGCTGGAGCCTGAGATGAGTGTCACCTGCAGGAGGCATTTTGTGTGCTGGCCCTTTAAGAGGACACCTGATTTTTCACTAGACCCCCAGTATCTCCCTGGTGGATGGAATCCCCACTGATTTTTACAGCCAGTTGTCATGCAGCTGCCTCTTCTCAGGTCTGGTGCTCTGGACAGAAGAGACCAGTGAGGGGATTGAGACACCTCATTCCTCAGGGGCTACCTTTGCAACTGAAATATCCCTGAAGGTTCTCTACTGCTACACATGGGTGTGGGGCCAGCCCTTTTCAAGTCTCTTTCCCACCACTCTGGGTTTGGCTTTGTCTCTAACTCTTGGTTATAAGGCTTATGTTCAGCTAGTCTTCATTTGATTGTTCAGGTTGCTTGTTCTATAATTTAGTTGTCATTAACCTTTGGTCCTGGGAGGGGATGAGTGTACCTTCGACCTACTCTAGCCATCATGCATCCCCTATCATCTGTGCAGCTTCTGTGGTGAGGTGCCTGTCCAGATCTTATGCCCATTTTAAAATAGGGTTGCATATTTCCTAATTGTTGAGGATTAAGAGTTTGTGTTTTTAAAATATATTTGGATACCGCTTCTTTGCCATATCCTGTCTTGAAAACACTTTCCCGGGATCTGTGGCTCATATGCAAATTGGTGAGAAGACTGATGTACATGAAAAGGTCCTCCTCTGAACTTTCTACTGTTCCCCCATCATCAGAGACTTTACAATATTAAAAACTAAATAACGTACTTGACTCCATAGATGAGTGATACATGGATAATATTGAACATATGACTTTAATGTTATCCTATCTAATAAAAGAGTAATGTGCAGATTGACCATCACTCCAACACACAATATAGCTACCCCCATGTGGTCAAAGATCCTGCCCCCATGTGGACACAAGATGGCCACCACAAGATGGCCAGCAGGAGAGGGCAGTTGGGAGGCACCCGGCCTGCAAGGGAGGGCAGTTGTGGGCAATCAGGCCTGCAAGGGAGGGCAGTTGAGAGGGACCAGGCTTGCAAGGGAGGGCAGTTGGAGGTGATCAACCCTGCAGGAGAGGGCAGTTAGGGGTGACCAAGCTGGCAGAGAAGGGAAGTTGGGGGCAAACAGGCTGGCAGGGGAGCAGTTAAGCATCAACCAGGCTGGCAGTGGAGTGGTTAGGGGGTGATCAGGCTGGCAGGCAGAAGCGATTAGGGGCAATCAGGAAGGCAGGCAGGCGAGCAGTTGTGAGCCAGCAGTCCTGGATTGTGAGAGGGATGTCCGACTGCCCGTTTAGGCCCGATCCTGGGCGATCGGGCCTAAACGGGCAGTCGGACATCCCTCCAGGAGTCCCAGATTGGAGAGGGTACAGGCTGGGCTGAGGGACAACCCCCCTCCGTGCACGAATTTCATGCACCGGGCTTCTAGTTAGAACTATAAAAGCCATACATGAATTACACACAAAATAAATTAACTAAAGGAGAAGATAGATTTGCAAGTCTCACCCCAGAGGTGATTTGCCCATCCCTTGTGACCTAGTGGGTATCTCTCAGTTCTGCCTCTCTCATTCTGTTTATCCGTCTCTGTCACAGGCAGACTCATATTCACAGAGCATGTCTTCCTCTTGAAATCAGATGTAAGGGGTTTAGTGGGTGGGATCCTCACTGCAGATGTTTGGTCCGTGTGTCTCATGTGACAAGACCCCTTAAGTCTTCATCTGTTTACATGTAGAGACCCCTGAACCGAACTGAGCACCTGATCAGCTTCCCTTGTCCACGTGGACCAAGATTGGTGGTCCCAACCCCTCTCCATGGACCTCAGTGCTTTTTCCAATTCCCGCCTATTTCATCAGCTCTCTGATGGGCAGTCTCAAAAATACATTTCTGAACAATTGTTCAAGAGTTTCTGTGGGGTAACCTCCTAGGATGAGCCCTGCTAGGTGCAGGTGTGCACCTGTGGGCCTTGGGCAGGTCCTGCACACTGTTCTCCTAGAGGAGGGGCTTTCTCCTTCTCCCCAAGGGATCTTCTGGGATCTCTGCTGCCTCACATTCTCCCCAGGACTGGTCCCCAAAAGACCAGAAGTCTGATCTGAGTGGAGGGGCATCTCTGACATGTACAGGCCTGTGCACTGCCTCTCATGTTGGAAGTACATGTGTTTGCCTTTGTCCCTTCAGAAAACACCGGCTTTTGAGAGTTTGCTGCACCACAGGGATGATACACCTTGGCCTTGGGTTATGTGGAATGCTTTCCAGCTTGTGGTTTCGGGCCCAGGAAGAGACAGCCATTGCCTGACTGGCTTCTGGCCCTGGGGTCACACTTAGCTCAGTGATCTCTACCCTGAGATTATGTGCTTGCTTACTGAAAAGGCTTCCCCCCATCTAATCTCAAATCCATTTACAAATTCCCTTTCTAACAGCAAAAATGATATTTCAGATAAAAACAGATAAACATGTGAGCCGACACAAAAAAGCACTTATTGTGAGATTCCATTTCCAGGGAACATCCAGAACAGCTAAGGGCAGAGACAGGAACCAGATCAGGGGCAGGAGGCATGGAACGTGAGTAGTGTTGGTGCAGGGTCTCCTTTTGGGATGATGGGACATCCTGCAACTAGACAGTGGTGATGCTTACACAGCATCATGAGTGTACTTCATGCTCAGGAATTTTAAATATGAACAATAACCATTTAAAATATATTTATTGATTCCTTACAACAGATTATACAATGGAAATGAAGACTAAAAACAGAAAAAAGAAAATAATAAAAGCAAAAATCCCCCAAAATCCCCAAATAAGAAAAATAAAAAGATCAAAAAGCAAATCACAGCATGGAGAACATAGAAACAAAATAAAAAGAGAAAAGGAAGGAAAAGGTCTGAAACAAGGTTGTCCCTTGGGACAGGATGAGCACATTCAACAAGCGGCCCTTAAGCTGGGCCCTCCACAGGCAGCTCCTCCTCTGAGGCAGGAGCCAGCATGGGCTCCAGGGAGGATTCTTCATTCAGCGGTGCTGGGGCCTCAGTTTTGTCTGGGGCCGGCCCTGGCTCCACAGCTGCAGCTGGAGAGGCTGCTGGAGGTGGAGAAAGCTCTGGAGGAGGAGATGCCTCCAGCTCTGCACCCTGCTCCTCGGGATGGACTTCCGGTGTGACAGGAGGAGCTGCCTCTGCCTCCTGGGCTGGTGCTGGAGCTGGGAGAGGAGAAAAGATCACCCAGGTGCCTGCATGTCCTACAAAGACAGAACACAGCCACAGCCCAGGACCCACCACAGGACGTCCCCCCAGCCCACAGTCCAGCAGTGGGTATTCTTTGCTCTTCTCCAGGCTCTGGGGTGCTCCCTGTGTGTCTGGCAGCAATCCCTCCCCATAAGCTCCCATGCAGCTCCACCCAATCCCACCCTCACTTTCCCCAGCTTCTCACCCTTGGACTCTGCCTCTTTGGGCTCCAGGTGTTCCGGGCCAGTCTGGTTGACATGGGCACTGTAGTCCAGGTCCCTGGTGAAAATTGTGAGCTGCCGGTTGAACCAGGGCTGCTTTGGGGTTGGGGGCCTATGGAACCTGGTCAGCTTCGGGGTTAGAGGCCCAAAGAACCTGGGCGGCTTCGGTGGAAGAGTCCCTGGTTGTCCATCCACGGGCCCTGGCTCCCCAGACCCCCCGGAGGCCACACGCACTTCACGCCTGCCCTGGCGCTTGGTGGTGTGGCTCATGGGGTCTTCCTTAAGCAGCTGCTGCTCCTGTTTAACATAGGTTGAGCTCTGCAATGACAGTGACCATAAGCCAATGGGGAGTCCTCAAGCCTGGCCCAGTCACTGCTGCTTGTGCCCCCTGCACCTTCTGCTCTGGATCAGGCCCAGCCCTGTTTCTGCTATGGGCAGGCCATCCACACTTGAACCCCCTTCTACACACACACACACACACACACACACACACACACACACACACACAGCAGACATAGGGCTGCTAAGGTGGGATCAGATTAGTGGCCTGGCCCCAGCAAAACCTCCCTGTGTTACCTCTCGTTCCCGCCGTGCAAAGGGCCACAGGCGGCGTCTGGACTGAGTCCGGACCCAGCGGCGGGCACGTCGGAATATACTCTCATCTCTGCCTCTCTTGAGGCCTCGGCCTCGGCACACGGGGAAACAACACGAAAACATGGTGTCCTCTCCAATGTGTCTATCAGAGTGAGATGGGAAGGGGCAGTTATAGAATGGGGCTGTCTGGTTACCGGGTTCTGTTAGGCTCCATAGTCAAGGAAGTGAGGTCACTGCTCATGTCTGAGGAGATGCTCGGAGTAGGGGACTCACAGGTGACCTCACTTCCTGACGATGGAGCCCAGCAGAACCCGGTAACCAGGCAGCCCCATTCATAACTGCCCCTTCCCATCTCACTCGGATAGACACATTGGAGAGGACACCATGTTTTCGTGTTGTCTCCCCCTGTACCGAGGCCGAGGCCTCAAGAGAGGCAGAGATGAGAGTATATTCCGACGTGCCCGCCGCTGGGTCCGGACTCAGCCCAGACGCCGCCTGTGGCCCTTTGCACGGCGGGAACGAGAGGTAACACAGGGAGGTTTTGCTGGGGCCAGGCCACTAATCTGATCCCACCTTTAGCAGCCCTATGTCTGCTGTGTGTGTGTGTGTGTGTGTGTGTGTGTGTGTGTGTGTGTGTGTGTGTGTAGAAGGGGGTTCAAGTGTGGATGGCCTGCCCATAGCAGAAACAGGGCTGGGCCTGATCCAGAGCAGAAGGTGCAGGGGGCACAAGCAGCAGTGACTGGGCCAGGCTTGAGGACTCCCCACTGGCTGATGGTCACTGTCATTGCAGAGCTCAACCTTCATCAAGGTGGAGCAGCAGCTGATTTACGAAGGCTCCCACTTCATGGGCAGCAGTGAGGGCCCGGTGAGCCACACCACGGAGGGCCAGGACAGGCCTGAAGTGCGTGTGGCCACCTGGGCGTCTGGGGAGCCAGAGCCTGTGGATGGACAACCAGGGACTCCTCCACCGAAGCCGCCCAGGCTCTTCTAGCCTCTAACCCCGCAGCCGACCAGGTTCTATAGGCCTCCAACCCCAAAGCATCCCAGGTTCCACCGGCGGCACAAAGTTTTCACCAGGGACCTGGACTACGGTGCCCATGTCAACCAGACTGGCCCGGAGCACCTGGAGCCCAAAGAGGCAGAGTCCAAGGGTGAGAAGCTGGGGAAAGTGAGGGTGGGATTGGGGTGGAGCTGCATGGGAGCTTATGGGGATGGATTGCTGCCAGACACACAGGGAGCACCCAGAGGCTGGACAGGAGCGAAGATCGGCCTCAGGCCACCCATCTGCTGGACTGCGGGCAGGGGGGACGTCCTGTGGTGGGTCCTGGGCTGTGGCTGTGTTCTGTCTTTGTAGGACAGATGGACATGCAGGCACCTGGGTGATCTTTTCTCCTCTCCCAATTCCAGCACCAGCCCAGGAGGCAGAGGCAGCTCCTCCTGTCACACCGGAAGTCCATCCCTAGGAGCAGGGTGCAGAGCTGGAGACATCTCCACCTCCAGAGCTTTCTCCACCTCCAGCAGCCTCTCCAGCTGCAGCTGTGGAGCCAGGGCCGGCCCCAGACAAAACTGAGGCCCCAGCACCGCTGGATGAAGAACCCTCCCTGGAGGCCATGCTGGCTCCTGCCTCAGAGGAGGAGCTGCCTGTGGAGGGCCCAGCTCCAGGGCCACTTGTTGAATGTGCTCACCCTGTCCTAAGGGACAACCTTGTTTCACCCCCACTCCTTGGCCTTTTCCTTTCCTTTTCTCTTTTTATTTTGTTTCTATGTTCTCCATGCTGTGATTTGCTTTTTGATCTTTTTATTTTTCTTATTTGGGGATTTTGGGGGATTTTTGCTTTTATTATTTTCTTTTTTCTGTTTTTAGTCTTCATTTCCATTGTGTAATCTGTTGTAAGGAATCAATAAATATATTTTAAATGGTTATTGTTCATATTTAAAATTCCTGAGCATGAAGTACCCTCATGATGCTGTGTAAGCATCACCACTGTCTAGTTGCGGGATGTCCCATCATCCCAAATGGAGACCCTGCACCAACACTACTCACGCCCCATGCCTCCTGCCCCTGATCTGGTTCCTGTCTCTGCCCTTAGCTGTTCTGGATGTTCCCTGGAAATGGAATCTCACAATAAGTGCTTTTTTGTGTCGGCTCACATGTTTATCTGTTTTTATCTGAAATATCATTTTTGCTGTTAGAAAGGGAATTTGTAAATGGATTTGAGATTAGATGGGGGAAGCCTTTTCAGTAAGCAAGCGCATAATCTCAGGGTAGAGATCACTGAGCTAAGTGTGACCCCAGGGCCAGAAGCCAGTCAGGCAATGGCTGTCTCTTCCTGGGCCCGAAACCACAAGCTGGAAAGCATTCCACATAACCCAAGGCCAAGGTGTATCATCCCTGTGGTGCAGCAAACTCTCAAAAGCCGGTGTTTTCTGAAGGGACAAAGGCAAACACATGTACTTCCAACATGAGAGGCAGTGCACAGGCCTGTACATGTCAGAGATGCCCCTCCACTCAGATCAGACTTCTGGTCTTTTGGGGACCAGTCCTGGGGAGAATGTGAGGCAGCAGAGATCCCAGAAGATCCCTTGGGGAGAAGGGGAAAGCCCCTCCTCTAGGAGAACAGTGTGCAGGACCTGCCCAAGGCCCACAGGTGCACACCTGCACCTAGAAGGGCTCACACTAGGACAGTGATGGGCAACCTTTTGAGCTTGGTGTGTCAAACTTTGCCAAAAAACTGAGCATAACTTGGATAGTGTGTCACTTTGAGGAAAAAACATTATTTCGCAAATGTTTCATCCTTGGCATGCGGCCGCCTCTGCGGCCGTGTGTCATCAGAAATGGCTACACGTGTCCGTGCTGACACGCGTGTCATAGGTTCGCCATTACTGCCCTAGGAGGTTACCCCACAGAAACTCTTGCACAATTGTTCAGAGATGTATTTTTGAGACTGCCCATCGGAGAGCTGAATAAATAGGCGGGAATTGGAAAAAGCACTGAGGTCCATGGAGAGGGGATGGGACCACCAATCTTGGTCCACGTGGACAAGGGAAGCTGAGCAGCTGCTCAATTCAGTGCATGGGTCTCTATATTTCAACAAATGAAGACCTCAGGGGTCCTCTCACATGAGACACATGGACCAACCATCTCCATTGAGGATCCCATCAACTAACCCCTTACATCTGATTTCAACAGGCAGACATGTATATGTGCATATGAATCTGCCTGTGATAGACATGAGAGAGGCAGAACCAAGAGATATCCACCAGGCCACTCGTGATGGTGAAGTCACCTCTAGGGTGGGACTTGCAAATTTCTTATCTTCTGCTTGAGCTGATGTCTCTTTGTATAATCTTTATATGACTTCGATAGGTCTAAAAATAGAACTATCCCGTTATCACTCATCTATGGAATAAAGTACATTACTTAGATTTTAATTTTTTAAAGCCTCTGATGATAGGAGGAGCTCGAAAAAGTTCAGAGGAGGACATTTTCATGGACATGAGTCTTCTCACCAATTTGCATATGAGCCACAGACTAGGAGACGGTGTTTTCAAGACACAGATGTGGTAAAGAAGTGGTGTCTTGACTGGTTTGGTAACCAAGGTCATGGATTCAAATCTCATTCAGAGGCAAATACCTGGGTGCAGGTATTATTCTAGGCCCTTGTCTGGGCTCATGCCAGAGCCAACCAATGGATGTTCCAATTTATCTGTCTCTCTCCTTGTCTCAGTTTCTGTCTCTCTCTCCCCCGCCCCTCCCTTTCCTCCACTTTCTTTAAAGTCCATGGAAAAAATATCCCCTGGTGAAGATTACAAAGGAAAAGAGTAAAAGAAAATAAATATATACGCATTAATTTTTACTTTAAATATAAATGACTTAAATTCCCTTATCAAAAAATATAGGATAGCTGAATAGATAGGAATGCAAGACCATTTTCTTGGCTCTCTTGAAGCATCTGAGAATGGAAGATACACATTTTGTAATAGTAATGAATTCAATAAGATGTTATAACATTTGTAAACATTTATGTACCAAACACAAGAGTATCTAAATATGTAAAGCCTGTCTTGATGGACATAGAGGAAGAGATGGACAGTAATAAAGTCACAGTATTGTATTTAACACCCTCTTGACATCAATGGATGGTTTTTCCAAACAGAAAATCAACAAGGGAATAGGAGCCTTACATGAGACACTCGATCAGATTAATTTAATTGGTACATTCGATAAATTTATTCTTAAACCAATAATTATTATTTTTGCTGGAATAATGCAATTTCTAAGTGACACAATAGACCTGATGTATTGAATTAATATTTTCAAAGCATTTCACCCCAAAGCAGCATGATATACATTCTTTTCAAGTACACATGATACATTTTTAGGGTAAACCATATGTTTGGACACAAAGCAAGTCTCAATAAATTTTAAAAGGTTGAAATCCTGTCAATCCTTTTTTTCCCCCCACAACAGTAATGTAACTAGAAATCAATTACAAGAAAAAAAAAAGGAAAGGCATATGAACACATGGAAGCAAAACAACATCTTGCTCAACTATAAATGGGTTAACAATGAGATCAAGGGGAAAAAATCAATAGATTCCTTGAGATAAATAAAAATGAAAACAAAATAACACATAATTTATGGGACTCAGTGAAAAGCAGTCCAAAGTGTGAAATTCATACCAGTACAGACCTACTTCAAGAACCCAGAAAATTTTCAAATAAACAATATAACTTTACACATAAAGGAACTAGAAAAAGAAGAAATATCAAAGCCCAATGTTAGTTGAAGGGAGGAAATAATAAAGATCAAAGCAGAAGTAAATAAAATAGGTATTTTTTAATTACAAAAGTTCAAGGAAACCAGGAGCTGGATCTTTGCTAAGAGAAATACAATAAATGAACCTTTAATGAAAGAATCATAATGAGAAAAAGAGAGAGGAACCAAATAAATAAAATCTGAAATCAAAGAAGTAAAGTAACACCTCATACCACAGAAAACCAAATGATAATAAGACATAAGTATTAATAACTATATGTCAACAAGTTGGACAGTCTGGAAAAAAATGATAAATTCTTAGAAACAATAAATTTTCCAAAGCTGAATCAGACAGAATCAGAAAATCTGAACAGACTGATTACAACTAATGAAATTGAAGTAATAATAATAATAATAATAAAAAACCTCTCATGAAACAGAAATCTTGGGCCAGGTGGTTTCAAAACTGAATTTTACCAAACATTCAAAGAACTAATACCTATCCTTCTCAAATTATATTTAAAAATGTAAAGAGGAGGGAAGACTTCCAAGATAATTTCAAAAGGCCAGTATTATTATAATTCTAAAATCAAATCAAGACACTAAAAAGAAAGAAAATAATAGACCAATAACCCTGATGAATATAGATGCAAAAGCCTCAGCTAAATATTAAAAAATCAAATCTAGCAATACATTAAAAAAGACATACACCATGATCAAGTGGGATTTACTTTGAGTATACACTGTTGATATAATATCTGCAAATCAATTAATCCTACATAAACAAAATAAAGGATAAAATTATATGATCATATCAATAGAGGCAGAAAAAGCAGGTGACAAAATCCAGCACCCATTTATAAATAATAAGTCTCGGAAAAAATGAGAATAGAGGAAACATACCAAAACATAATTAAAGCCACATATGGCAAACCCACAGCCAACATCATAGTCAAGGGGGAAAAACTAAAAAAGCATTTCCCTTAAGAAATCTGAAACACTAATTAGAAAGAATATATGTACTCCTATGTTCAATGCAGTGCTATTTATAATAGCCGCTATTTGGAAGCAGCATAAGTGCCCATCAATAGATGAGTAGATAAAAAAAATCTGTGGTACATTTACACAATGGAATACCAGTAGGCCATAATAAAGATGGAAATCTTACCTTTTGCAATAGCATGAATGGACCTGGAGAATGTTATGCTGCGTGAAATAAGGCAGTCAGAGCAAGACAAATACCATATGACTTCATTTATATGTGGAATCTAATGAGAAAAACAAACACAACAGAAATACACCCATGGATGTAGACAACAGGCTCACAGCTGTTAAAGGGGAGGTAGGTTGGGGGACTAGGTGAAATAGTGAAGGAATTAGCAGAAAATAATAATAATAATACGCCTCATAGACTTAAGCAACAGTAAGGTGATTACCAGAGTGAAAATGGGGGTGGGGTCAGGTTGAAGGTGACAAAGGGGATAAATTGGAAGAAAACATGACTTTGGGGTAAACATACAATACAATATACAGATGATATTATAGAATTATACACTTGAAACCTATATAATTTTATTAACCACTATCACCCCCATAAATTCAATAAAAATAAAATAAAAAGAATAAAGATAATTGAGTTTTTATATTATGTGTTGTCTTTCTGTATGAACCATAAAAACATAGGTGTATAAGGTTTTAAAATAAGTGCTGCTTCAAGACACTTTTTGTGCAGCAAAACCATCTAATAAGTTTTCATCTTTTAAAATTTAGTTCAAAAACAGGGGGAAATGCCAATAATCATGAATTCTTTTATATCCTCTTTTAATAGTATTTGCTATTTATTTTCATAACTGTTAGCACCTAAAATTTATTTATTTTACCTCATAAATAAAATACACACTCTAGTCACCATCAAAATACAGGAAACTAATTAATTCTACCTTAGAGCTACAATAAAAATGCTGCATCTTGCTTCTTATATATTGTGACAGTAAAATGTTTTGTTCTTTATTAATGTTCAAAGTTGTATCAAAGCAGCATTGCTATTTGGTAAAAGATAAAAAGCACTGACTTTGGAATTCTAATTCTAGCACTCACCTTCATGAATGCTCTTCCACATATTAACAAAGTGACCTTGGACATGTCGTTTAAACTTTATGAGTCCTGGTTTTCTTCCCTGTAAAAGAGGAATAATAACTTGCCCTTCTTAACTACCTGATTCCTAGGAAGGTTAAAAGTTATGGTGGTTATTAAAGCACTGTGAAAATTAAAGCAGTACTATTATTATTATAACTCTTCTGTTTGTTTTAGCATGTCTTTGATAAAAAGAGGATGCATTTTAAAGTAGCTCTGAAAACATGTCACAATGTATGAACTATAGCAATTAATAAGAACAGGTATAGTAATTGTTTACAATCCTACCTAATAAAAGGGAAGTATGCAAATAACCATCACTCCGCTACGCCCACGATTGGGCCGGCGGCAGGCTGGGGGTGGGACTTGGGGTGGCCAATTGGGCTGACAGGAGGAGTGGGGGGGGGGGGACTCACGAGTCCCCGCCCCCCGTTCCTCCCGCTGGCCCCAACGGCTGGCACTGCGGGAGGACTGATGGAGTCGGCAGAAGGCGCCGGTGGTGGAACTCGGGGTGGCCGATTGCATGGCTGCCAGCACCAGTTTTCCGCCAGCAGCAGTTTTCCTCTGGCCACCCGCCGATGGGAGCGCCTCCCGATCGGAGTTCCTCTCGGTGTGGCGGGAGGCGCTCCGATCAACGGGTGGACAGAGGAAAATTGCTGCTGGCGGAAAACTGGTGCTGGCAGCCAGGTGAAGGAAGGTCTATTGCACGAAACTTCGTGCAACGGGCTTCTAGTATTAACATAACTTCTGAATGAGTTGGGCATGTGAAAGCTTAAGAGAACATTTATTGGGCATGTGAAAGCTTAAGAGAACATTTAAGGTTACCTGACAAAACAGCCACTTGAATTATTATATAATATAAGATGTTTTATTCATGGTAGTTGAGCAATGTTGAACAAGTTAAAAGTGACATTTAAACCAAAGTGGAGGAGTTAAGTGTGAACCAAACTCATATTTGCCAAAATAGGTACCTGGAATTCCTACAGATTTTTTGGATAAAAATAATTTTTAAAGTTTATTCACACTAGACATATTTTCTTCATGTAAGTCCCTGTGTTTTAAAGGCTATTACTATAACAATTTTTGCACTTCGTTTACTTGGCATTACTAGCATATTGAGGTTATAGTTTTGAAAATTTGGATATACTTCATTGCTGAAAAACTATAGTCTTTAGGAAAAACAGTGGAAAAGAAAGAGAGTTAATTAAAATTGAGTGACATTTGCGAAGGTAACCAGTATTATGGAGACAACAAAGTACTGTAGTAGATCAAAATTAATGTAGCCCTTCTTTAAATGGAGATTGTCTTTGAAAACCTGGAATTCCTTAACTGACTATAAATTTAAAGCTATAAACAGAGAGAATATTTTAGATTTGGAATTAAAATTACTAAACAATATGTTTGAAAAATGATTCTTGCTCAAAGTAATATTTAAAGTCTAACTTGTTTCCTGAATATTTCATCCCATGGACTCCCAGTGGTGTTGCTTCAGGTTAGTGAGGTTGAAAGATTTACTTTACTCAATTCTAAAACAAACAAAAAATTTCTCAGAGGAAATTTAGATGTCCAGGTTCGATAAACTGATATAGGCATCAATAACTCTATGGTACAAAATGAATTCTATTTTGACATTTTAGTTCCTTTGGATGGAGAAAAAACATAGTTCAAAAGTTCTGTGTTTGATTTCAAATTTGTACTGTATTTGTCCATTGAAAATTTTATTTATTTGTAGCGAATTTTGTTCAAAATAGTGTTGTTGTTTTTTAATTAGGAAACTAATACTTCCTTTCTCATCCTCAATACATATTTATTGGTATTTGATTATTATATTGGTAGGGTAAATATAAATGATATTGTTGTATGCAATGAGTCATTTTTTCCCTGGGTGTAATTGGCTACAAAGTTGTGTTTAATATGCATACTACCAAGATTCTTCCTTTATTACTTAGAAATTTGTTATGCTCAAATGGGGGAGGAATGAATACAGCATAACTGGATTGTAAATATATATTTTGTCTTATATTGTGCAGAAATTTAACCAATCAGAAAGCCATATCACTCTAATTAGAGGAATGTCATTGATTTTGAGTCACAAAATACACATTTAAATCTCTTATTTGCAATTTATAATTTGGACAAATTACCTAAACTCTTCATCATCTGCAAAATGAAACTAGTGAATACCTATCTCACAAGTCATTGCAAAGATTAATCTGAAAAAAGCTGTTAAAACACTACTTTGAAAATTATGAAGATCACTATAGGAATGTTTTGTTTTTGTCATCATATTACTATTAGGAGGTACATAAATAATTGAGTACGACAAATGCAAAGAAGCAAAGCTGACCCAACGTAGGTAGAATCAATCTGTTCTGATACCTTGATGTAATTTGCATTGCATTAGGCTAACTCTAGTGAAAGATAAAAGTAAGGACAGGGTTAACAAGAACTGTGGTGAGCTACCTTAGAATGAACAAAAGCAGTCCCGCCAGTTTGTTACTGCTCCAAATGCTTGTAAAGCAGGAGCACTAGTCAAGAGCTGACAACAAAACTGCTTCCACTTATCACAGGGAAAGGATGTGCCAAAAGGCGAGGATTCAAATAGTGTGGTCAGGGATGACCTGACTGCTAATGGGCTGCTTGTACAAAGGTTTGAAGGAAGTAATAAAGACAAGTGGGTATCTGAGGGTAAGCATCCATATAGCATGGGCAAAATCTCTTTACTATGTTCAACGGTTAATTCAAGCTTCTGGCTCTTCAGTACAGCGCATGTATTTTTCCCTGTACTCCCTTGAATTCTGGCTTCCAAAGGTCAGTCTGAGAAGGGCGATATGGAAAGCAGGATGAGCATGTTCACAGCCTCTTTGGTAGGAGGAGAATCTTCAGAAATTCCCTCATGGGACACTGGCCCACCTTGCTCTAAATGTGGAACAAATGGAAAACTGGTTACTGTGCATCATTACAGTCTTACAGGTAATCATATTGGGGAAGTGTGAGGGTAGTGTGTTGTAGGACAAACTTGGTTTCCATGAACTGAATCCTGACAAGATGGTGCCCTATCTAACTTAGTGGACATTGAGCAGTAGGATCTTGATACTTATCAATCAGATGGTCTATTGTATTTCAAATAACCTCTATATCTGTGTTTACAGAGGCTTAGAGTTTTATGAAGCTACTGATAGAGTTTAATGGAGTCACTCATATTCATGAATAAGAACTACAGGATATTATACAGCCTTGTATAAAGGAAACTATAATAGATATACAGTGGCTTCTTATATTACTACTAGAGGCCTGTTGCGCAAAGAGATTTGTACAATAGGCCTTCCTTCCCTTGGCTTCCAGCACCGGTTTTCCTCAGACACCCAGGACCCAGGCCTTCGCTCTGGCCAGAGTCTGCCGCCTTTGCTGCAGACTCCGGCCAGAGTATGCCTTCTTTGTCTTTGCTGCAGACTCAGGCCAGAGTCTGCCACCTTCGTCTTCACTGCAGACTCTGGAGTCTGCAGTCTTCATCTGCACTGCAGCTGGAGTGCCGTTCCTGTGAATCCCTTCACCCTCCACCCTCCCTCTCATAGCAGGCGTCCTGCCCCACCCGCCAACTCTGCGCCTGGAGCAGCTGGGCAGCTGCCATCTTTGTCCTTCTAATTTGCATATTCCCTCCTGATTGGCTGGTGGGCATATCGGAGTGATGGTCAATTTGCATGTTTCTCTTTTATTAGTGTAAATCTTATCTTTCCTACTAGAAAACTCAAGATGTAGCCTTGTTTATTCTGGTTCACTATTGTGTCCCTTGGTTCTCTTGTTCCATGTAATCTGTGCTGGATTGCTTGGTTCTTGTTTTAGTACCATTACCAACTCAGAGAACAATATTAACATTCAAAGTCTGTATTAAGTTGTTTCTCTGGATATGTTGGCTATCTTTCAGCTGGCTGTGTCTTCAGAGCGCTGCAGATTTCAGATAATAACCTAAAGCCTTGTTAGTCTTGTTTTCTTCAATAAATCAGTCCCTCCTGAGTGATCTTCTGATTTATTGTACCATTCTATGGAGCATTTAAAGAAAGATCCTTGTTGGGATAGTATGATCTATTCCATTAATATTAGTTAAAACTTACAATGTGCCAAGCCTAGCACAGAAAAAAATGTCTTCCTGGTGTTTATCTTCTAATTGGGAATAAACAATAAGCAAACATATATGCAAAAAAGTTATACAGATGCTAAGGAGGCAATCAAGAGAAATAAAGCAAAGGAACGGGATGTGCCAAGAGGTGATGATTCAAATAGTGTAGTCAGGTATGACCTGACTGCTAATGGGATGCTTGTGCAAAGGTTTGAAGAAAGTGATAAAGACAAGTGGGTATCTGAGGGTAAGCATCCATATAGCATGGGCAAAATCTCAGAGATGGAAATATGTTTGATATTCCAGAATAACTGCATGGTAGAACATTTAAGAAGAAATGTAAAAAAAGATAAAATTAATGAAGTACCAGAGTAAAGAGTGCAATATAGGTTTTGTAGAACTGTGACCTTTGCTTTTAGTCTGAAATATATAAGAAGCTATTGACTGGCCTTGAGCAAAATGTTGGCATCATTCGTTTATTCATCAAATCTTTATTGGAGAGGGAGGAACCAAGATGGCGGCAAAGTTAAACAACTAAACTGCTGCCTCTCACAACAATCAAAAATACAACTAAAAAAAAAAACATCTACCACCCAGAACCACGGGAAAGCTGGCTGAGTGGTAGATTTATAACTAAGAAGAGAAGGGAGCACAAACGCTGGAGAGCTGAGGTACGGAGGTGCGCGCGAAGCGGGCTGGCGGCGGGCGACTGGGTGCGCAGCTTTTCTTCAAACCGAAGGGAGACAAACTCCTGATCACTCTGAACTCCAGTTTCTGGGGACACGCGGGGGACCCAGACGCCTACGGGGAGAAGCTGGACTCTCGGCCATCAGTCTGAGAGTGAGAGTGACTTTTCTGCAGAGGTGCGCCCAGCAATCAGGGTTTGCTGCGCTGGAGCATGGGACACGGGGACTTGGAAACGCGGAAAGGCAGAGACGGCTGAAGGCAGCCATGGCTGTTGGCCATGCCCCAGCCTAGTGACCCTCTGAGACCCCGCCCCGCACATTCTACAAACCCGCCGAGGCTCCACACAGTGGCCTTTACATATAAATGGCCTGTTCTGTGGCAGCTCAACCATATTAACTGCAGCTCCAGTCAGACTGCTCCAAAACCGCCCAAGCAAAGAGGAGAAAACTATAGCTCTTGCTGTAGCTCCTGCTGGGAGGCCTCAGACCTGCACCCCATTGGAGATTCAGACACCAGGGTATCTAGTGGTCGGTGTGGACGACACCAGATTTCAAACACTCTCATAAGGGACACATTCAAGAGGCAGACTCAGTGAGCACCAAAGCCCTACTGTGTTTCCAGCACAGCAATTCTTCCGTTATAGACACAGCAGGATCCTCACAGCCAATTGGCCTGGAGGTCAATTCCTCCCAGTGTACCAACAGCAATCAAGGCTTTTAACTACACCAAGACTTTCCACTCAGCCCACAAAGGGGTGTACCAAGAGTGGCCACCTAGAGTGATTGGGGAAGCTGAGCTACCGGGCCCTATAGGTCACTGACCACACAACGCCACTCCATCAACACAGGGAGGCAGCCAAAATGCGGAGACACCAAAATATGTCACAAGTAGGAGAGATGGAGGAAAGCAAACTAATGGACGACACAGTGTTCAGAACCACATTTATCAGGTTATTCAAGAATCTTCTAAAAACTGCTGAGAAACTTGAAGAGACCTTCAAGGACCTTAATGAGAATACCAAAAAAATGGAAAAGGACCAGCCAGAAATTATGCATACACTGTCTGAAATAAAGAATATACAGACACTCAACTGTAGACCACCGTACCCGAAGAGTCAAACCAAAGATCTGGAATATGAGGAAGAAAAAAACACCCAACCAGAGAGGCAGAAAGAAAGAAGAATCCAAAAGTGTGAGGATAGCGTAAGGAGCCTCTGGGATGGCTTTAAGCATACCAATATCCGAATTTTTGGGGTGCCAGGAGAAGAGAGAGAGCAAGATACTGAAAACCTATTTGAAGAAATAATGACAGAAAACTTCCCCCACCTGGTGAAAGAAATAGACTTACAAGTTCAGGAAGCGCACAGAACCCCAAACAAGAGGAATCCAAAGAGGACCACACCAAGACACATCATAATTAAAATGCCAAGGGCAAAAGACAAAGAGAGAATCTTATAAGCAGCAAGAGAAAAACAGTTAGTTACCTACAAGGGAGCACCCATACAACTGTCAGCTGATTTCTCAACAGAAACTATGCAGGCCAGATGGGAATGGCAAGAAATATTCAAAGTGATGAATAGCAAGAACCTACAACCAAGACTACTCTACCCAGCAAAGTTATCATTCAGAATTGAAGGGCAGATAAAGAGCTTCAAGATAAGAAAAAGCTAAAGGAGTTCATCACCACGAAACCAGTATTATATGAAATGCTGAAAGGTATTCTTTAAAAAGAGGAAAAAGAAGAAAAAAGTAAAGATAAAAATTAGGAACAACAAATACATATCTATCAACAAGTGATCCTAAAAATCAAGTGAATTAAAAATCTGAGGAACAGAATAAACTGGTGAACATAATAGAATCAGAGGCATAGAATGGGAGTGGATTGATAATTCTCAGGGGGAAAGGGGTGTCTGTGTTGGGGGTATGGGAAGAGACTGGACAAAAATCATACACCTATGGATAAGGACAACAGGGGGGGAGGTAAGGAGAGGGGGGGTGGGAACTGGGTGGTGGGGAGATATGGGGGGAAAAAAGGAGAAACAATTGTAATAATCTGAACAATAAAGATTTATTTAAAAAAATCTTTATTGGAAGCTTTATGTGTATCTGACACTAATCTAGGTATTAGGTATATATCAGTAATCCTAGAGACAGGAATTCAAGCCATATCAGTAAGTACATTCTAGTGGCTGGGGAGGGTATCATTGTTTATTTTTGCCTCTGTAACAAATTACCACAATATTTATGGACTCCACAAGACAGATTTATTATCTTACATTTCCTAGGACAGAGTGTGTCACAACTAAGATCGAAGTGTGGGGAGGTCCTTGTTTCTTTCTGGATGCGCTATAGGGTAAAATCCATTTCCTTACCTCCTCCAGTTTCTAGAGGCTGCATTCTTTCTCTGACTCAGTCCTCTCCCCCATCTTCAAAGCATCAATGTCCGGGCTGGTCTTTCTCATACTGCATCTCTATGGTTCTCTGTATTGATCACGTCCTCTGTTTTTAAAGACCTTTGGGACACTTGATAATTGGGAACATCACTTCTTTCGTACTTGCTTCTCTTGGGTCAAAAGAACATTGGGAATCCAAAATAATATCACAATTTTTAGGTCAGTTGGTTAACAATCTCAACATCATCTCATCTGCAACCTTAATTTTCCTTGCCATGTAATTACAGATTTGGAAGATGAATATGTAGACTTCTTTCTGGGAAATCATTGTCCTGGTTACCACAGGGAAAAAATAAATGTAATGCATATGGTGATGAACACACACTGACTGCTCTGTTAGAAATAGATTCTAAGGGGAAAGCTGCTAGCCAAGAACTTAGTGACTATGTAGCTCATATTGGTATGTCTATCAGCCAGACTATAGTCTATTACATATAGTACTGCATATTTTTTTCCCTTTTAAACTTGCAGTTGGAAAAAAACGTTATTTTTTTAACTATAGCCTTTTGCCCTGTGTTCCAGGGATAGCTTTATTAAAATAGACTGATTTTTTAAAAATTTGATTTTAGAGAAAGAGAGAGAAACATCAGTCAGTTGCATGCAGCACACACCACCCTGCCACCTTCTTGTGTATGGGACTACCGACCAGTCAATTAAACCACAATGGCCAGAGCCTAGACTGAATATTTTAAATGTTAATATTTAAATTGGCATATTTTATTGTGCTGTGTAGTTGACAATGTAAAAGTATTAGAATGCTTAAGAAGAAAAATAAACCTTTTTAATGGGAAATTATATTCACACTAGAGGCCCAATGCATGAAATTCATGCAAGAGTAGGCCTTCTTCCCCCGGCTGCTAACCCGGGCTTTCCTCACAGCCCCGGCTTTGTCTGTAGGTCATCCAGAAGGACGTCTGGTCTAATTAGCATATTACTTTTTTATTATTATAGTCTAGTAAATTTACCTTTTTTTCACACTTGGAGTAAAAGCTAAACACCTTATTCTTGTTTCTAGCCCTTGAAGTTCTTTCCTGCCTACACCTTGCTTTTCAGTTTGTCATTTGTTGGCTTAATGTCAGTCAGTCAGTTAGAGCAGCCTTCCTTCCTTACTGAAACATGCTGAGATTGTTCCTGCCATCTGGAATACTCTTCTCCAATACCTGTTTTATTTTATTTTATTTTATTTTATTTTATTTTATTTTATTTTATTTTATTTCATTTCATTTTATTTTATTTTATTTTATTTTATTTTATTTTATTTTATTTTATTTTATTTTATTTGTTTTATATCCCACATATAAGTGAAATCATATAGTTCTTAGCTGTTTTCTGCATGACTTGTTTCACTTAGATAATATTCTCAAGGTCAATCCATGTTGTCACAAATGACGGTATTTCATCTTTTCTTATGGCTGAGTATATTCCACTGCACAGCTTCTTTATCCAATCTTCTATTTCAGGATGCTTTGTTTGTCTCCATGTCTTGGCCACCGTGTATGGTGCTGCAATGAACATAAGGATGCATATATCTTAGCGAATACGTGTTTTCTTTTGACCCAAAAGAAGCAAGCATGAAAGAAGTAACTTTCCCATAAACACAGACAGGGGGAAAGGGAATCAAGGAGAGAATGGGAGCAGGCAAATGAGTGAAAAATATAATTAGAAATTAGTTTCAGGCCCTTGTTAAAGCATACATTTCACTAGTACTGTAAAATACACCATTAAGGTATAGTTGCATGAAGACAGGGGCAAATGAAATATGTCTTGAACAAATTATTTTTCCTTACCTGATGTTGCTACCCATTATGGTAACTTACATTTCTCTGATTTTATAAATGTGGGGTTGTGGTAGCTGAGAAACAAACACAGCTGTTTTCAGTGACGTGCTTAATGTTTAAATTACTTTAAAATGAAGTGTTTGAATTACGATTTTTGTAGAATGATCATCATTGACATTTGCATAGTATTTTTATAAAAAAAATGTGTATATGCACATTGATATTTAATCTTCACAGAATCCCCGTGAGAGAGGCATAGGGATCACTGTCTTCATTTAATACAAAAGCTAAGTGACTAGTTTGCTGCCACTGAACTACAGGGTACCTATGCAGAACCGGACCCAGCCGGCAAGCTGCTGAATATGGAACTCCTCATGGACGTGCTTCACGTACACATGCTTTGCAAACTGTGAAGCACTAGACAAATATTAGTTTTTGTTCTTTAAGCATGTACCTACAACCACTTATTTCAGCACCCTTATATTGTATGTCTTTCTGATAAGTAAAATGTTTAAGGTAAGGTGTTAACTAGCTACTCTGCCTTGTTTCAGAAAATTTATTTCCAATATGCACCCAATAAAGATTTTAAGTGTAAAGTGATATTCTCATTATGCTCTGTTAACCATTCATAACAGGTATTTCCCATGTATGAGTAGACAAGTGAATCATTGCTTCATTTAGTTTTTATATACAAGAGAAAATGAGAAACTTTATTAGCTAACAACAATTATTTTGTGTCGGAGATATCATGATGTTTCACACGTGTAACAACCCCAGATCTAAGTGATTAAATATCATTGGTATATTTCACTTGATAATAAAACAAGCAGTGCGCTACAATCTGGAAAGAGCCCTCATAGGTTGCACATATATTCAGTTGCTTGGAATATAATCTGGGGTTCTGTGAAATGTATTCTACATAAGCTTGATGGGAAGATGTCACTTTTGCATTTTACCTGGCTTTTGCTTACTTCCAATCTTCCTATCTTTGATAGCATACAGAAGAGCTGTTTCTATATTTTGGAAGTATACTAATTAAACTCGGAATCAAGCTAAGATTTGGAATTAAAAAATTTAGTCTTAATCCCTGAAAAAAATTCACTGTTATAATTTATTAAGGATAATTAAAATAGACAGGATCTACTGATTTTGAAAGCTCAGTTTATAAACAAGGTAAGAAAAAATTCAAGTAGTCAAGTAGCCAAAGTTAAAGTACTTTTAGTTCATTTTTTTTTCATCTTTTAAAAATATAATATTTGTTATTTTTGCTTATGAATAGAACATGTCATGCCCAGAAAACATATTACTTTTATTTGATGAATGTATTTATCTATTTTGCTTTATGGTACATACACCATATGGATATAATTTTTTGTTCCATATAAACTAGCACAATTAACATATATCAAATGCATTATAGTTCAACAGTTTGTAACAACAACAAAGGAAGCATTTAAAAATTAAGTTAAGCAATACAACAATATCTATGAAATACCTAGGAATCAATTTAACAACAACAACAAAAAGCTATATGCTAAAAACAATAAAATTTTACAGAAAGGCACAAAGAATACTGAATAATTGGGAATTCAATCATGCAACAGAATAGGAAGACCTATCATTTCAAATATATAAGTATCTGTGCCTTCTATTGATATAGTCAATATACTTTTAATAATGTACCCAAATGATTTTTAAGTTAATGCTCATGTTCAGCTGGTAAAACAAATATACAAGAATATGAGAACATCCCCCCAAAATAAAGCAGTATGGTAAAGCAAAATAAGGAAATACACTATACCAGTTAACCAAACTTTATATCAAAGTTACAGCAAATATTTGCAAATAAATTAGAACTTATTAAAACAACAAGAAATATATATATATATCTCCTATGGGAATTTAGGGATTAAAGGTGATAGGGAACAGATGGCTTATTTTATAAATGGTATTGTGGCAACTAATGATGTATCTCAAAATAATTTAAAATTAGATCCTTACCTCACAATTTTAAATCAATTTATAGGGCCAAAAGAATGCTTTGAAAGGATAGTACTGGAAGTACTGGAAGAAAACATAAACAAATTTTATTTTCCAATATAGTGGTTTTGAAAATATTTTAAGGCATGAGTAAAACTTAGAAACCATAGTGGGAAAGATAAATTTGACAAAACAAACAAAAGATAAAACAACCTCTATATACTAGTAGTAAAAAATTCTTATAAACAAAATTGGAAAGTGCATTGATTCAGATCCACTCGAAGCAAAACCCAAGTGAGAACTGGGAGTGGAGGCTTCAGATCAGAAGTAGGAGACCATGTGGAGAGAACGAGAAAGGAGGCGTGGGTAGGAAGAGTCTTCAACTTTCAAATGCACAGTTACAAGATAATTACCTCCAGTCTGATACACAGTCCTCAAGACAAAGTCACACATGGAAAACCACTAGCTCTCAGTGGACTGGGCCTGACTTAGTCACTGGCTGGGGCAGCTCTTGGTGAGCATCTTATGTAAGTGAACCTGGCAGTTGGTTCAGCGGGGAAGCACTAGGACATGAGTCAGTATCGTTCCCCGCAGGGGGAGATCTCAGTAGCACATTTTAATTTCCAGTTCATAACATAGGGAAACAAAGACAAACATCAACCATTAAGAATAATATAACCCAGTAGAAATGGATACAGATATGAGCAGGCCTACATGTAAAAAAATATATCCTTATCATTTAAAAAATCTATGAAAATATGCTTAACTTTTTAAAATTGAAGAGCTTTTTTCATCAAAGGAAGGTAAAGCCAAGTGACAGTTAAAAACAAACTTTCACCCCCCAGACTGGCAAAAACATTAAAATATTTAAATTGTCAGTATTATATCCTAAATATCCATCAGTAAAAGAATGATGAGGTAAAGTATTGAAAGTTACTTATTTTGCCTCAGTTTCCAAGTCAATGAAATAACTACAATTTCTACCTGACAGATTATATTTGGTTTGTGTAGATTTAGATATGACATTTTAAGTACTGAGAATACTAACCTGCATATAGTATGTACTCAATATTTTATAGCATTCATTGACAAAATGAAATATTATGGAACTGAAAAAGACAGACAAGCATATACTACTAAAATGAAAATGATTCTTGCTCTGAAAAGAGCAAGTGACATAAAAATTGTATTTTAGAGTGTATATTCATGTGTATAGAAATATATCTGAACAGTTAGCCTATTAACTGTTAATAGTGATTTACTCTGGAGAATGAGAAGGGGTTAAAAGTGGGGGCTTTCACTATTTACTCAATAAAGTTCTATATTTTGAATTGCAGTTTAAAAAAAACAGCACTTTTGAAAAATTAAATTTATGAATTAAAAAAAATAAATATAGATAATCCTATATAATAAAAGGGTAATATGCAAATCAACCAAATGGTGGAACGACTGGTCACTATGACGTGCACTGACCACCAGGGGGCAGACACTCAATGCAGGAGCTGCCCCCTGGTGGTCAGTGCATTCCCACAGGGGGAACGCCACTCAGCCACAAGCCAGGCTGAGAGCTGGCGAGCGCAATGGCCCACCTCTACTACAGTTGGACATCCCCCAAGGACTCCTGGACTGCGAAAGGGCGCAGGCCAGACTGAGGGACCACCCCTCCCAGTGCACGAATATTATGCACTGGGCCTCTAGTATATATACACTGAGTGGCCAGATTATTATGACCACCTCATCAGTACTTCATTGGGCCACCTTTTGCCTTCAACACCGCAGCGATTCTTCTTGGCATTGACTTCACAAGATGTTGAAAGGTGATGCGAGGAATCTGACACCATGCCTGATGAATAGCACTGTCCAGTTCTGTGAGATTTGATGGTTGTGGAAGCAGCTGCCTGATGGCTTTTAACTTCGTCCCACAAATGCTCAATTGGATTGAGATCTGGTGATTGAGGGGGCCACCTAAGCAAGGTAAAGTCTCCCTCATGTTCTTGAAACCACTCCTGCACAATACAAGCACCGTGGCATGGCACATTGTCTTGTTGGAAGAAGCCATCTCTGTTGGGATATGCCATCAACATGATAGGATGAACTTGATCAGCAACGATACTTAGATATGTTGTGCTATTCAGACATTGTTCCACATGAATTAAAGGGCTCAAATCATGCCAGGAAAACATGCCCCAAAACATAACATTGCCCCCACCAGCTTGAAGGGTTGTATTCATGCATGTGGGGTGCATGCTTTCATGCTGTTTACGTGAAATTCTCACTCTGCCATCTGCATGATGCAACTGGAAACGTGATTCATCGGACCACATGACTTTTTCCAATGCTTGACTGTCCAATCCTTGTGTTCCTGTGTGAATTGGAGACGTTTTGTCTTGGTAACTACAGACAGCAAAGGTGTTCGAACAGACCTTCAGCTTCTGTATCCCATATGATGCAGTGTAAGGTTAATTTGCCTACAAACATCAGGTAGTCATAATAATCTTGCCACTCAGTATATATAAAAGCCTAATATGCTAATTGTCCCTCCAACCGTTCAACCATTGGACCCGTGGCTATGACACACACTGACAACCAGGGGACAGACCCTCTGACCAGTAGGTTAGCTTACTGCTGGGGTCCAGCCGATTGGGACTGGGCAAGACAGGCTGGACATGCCCTGGAGTCCTCCTGCAGTCCCTCCCTGGCCCTGATTGTGCACAGGTCGTGTCCCTCGGCCTGGCCTGTGCCCTCTCAAAATCCGTGACCCCTCAGGGGATGTCCACAGGCCAGGCCGAGGGACCCCACCGGTGCACGAATCTGTGCACCCAACCCCTAGTATTACAAATAATATAGGACTGGCCTGCCAGCATGGCTAAGTGGTTAAGCATCAACCTGTGAACCAGGAAATCATGGTTTGATTCCCAGTCGGGGCATATGCCCAGGTTGTGGGTGTGATCCCAGGGGCATGCAGGAGGCAGCAGATCAATGATTCTTTCTCATTATTGATGTTTCTATCTCTCTCTCCCTCTCCCTTCCTCTCTGAAATCAATTTAAAATAATAATATGGGACTACATTAAAGTTATCAACCATGGACTTAAGGAACAAGCTAAAATGAAGAAACCTGTTTTGAAATTAAATAGTTTAATTAAAAATATGTTAAATATACCCCGAACAGTATTTATCCAATGTTTATTCATCCTTTAAAAGAGAATACATAATTGTTTTTTATTTATTTTGTGTTTTCTTTCACTAAGGCCTAAATTTTTAGAAATTCTATGTCTCCAGGTCATTGTAACAATCTATCTATCTATATATATAAAAGCCTAAGCGACCGTTAAGACCAGTCGACCAAATGACTGGTCAAACGGTCGCTATGATGCACACTGATCACCAGGGGGCAGACACTCAATACAGGAGCTGCCCCATGGTGGTCAGTGTACTCCCACAGCCAACCTCACGCAGCCAGGCAAACTCCCATGATCCCTACCCCTGATTGGTTCCAATTGCCAGCCAGGCCAAGGAACCCTACCCATGCACAAATTTGTGCACTGGGCTTCTAGTGGAAAATAAAAGTCTAATCAGGATGCAGCTGGAAGTTAACAATTAATATCTATCTATCTATCTATCTATCTATCTATCTATCTAGATATAGATATAGATATAGATATAGATATAGATATAGATATAAAAGCCTAATATGCAAATTGTCCCCTCTGGAGTTTTACTGGGAGACCAGGAGTTCGATCACTCACTAAGATGTGCGCTGACCCCCAGGGGGCAGCACAGAACAAAGGAAGGCCCTGGCCAGCAGCCAGAAGGAAGGCCCCAGCTAGCAGCCAGAAGGCCCTGATCGGCCCTGATCGCTGGCCAGGCCTAGGGACCCTACTCATGCCATAATTCTGTGCACTGGGCCTCTAGTTAATTCTATAAACAAAAATCTTAGCAATATTTTCAGCACTACCTATACCAGATATTGTTGTGTGAGTCTGCTTGTAACTGACCTGACCAATTAAAAAAAAAAAAAAAAAAAAATTACTGTAGAACCTAAACAGTCCCTTCCTTATTCTGGAAAATGTTTGTAAAGCCATTTGCTTCTAGTGTTTTAAGTGAACTGTAGTGACTGACAACATGATCAATTGGAGTGTAGATGATTTGAAATGAGACAACAATAATGTTATATTTATTTGGATAGAGTAATTAAAATATGGAGCATTTATGACCCAGATGTTATCAACAAGAACACTTTCCCAGAATTTTGCAATTGTGAATGAATCTCGCCTTTAGTTGCTAAGCTTTTAGTGTGTGGATCAAACCTAAATCTGGCCCTGTCTGTGTTTCACAGCTTGCCTTGGTTTATGTGGGGAATAATCAAACAAATGTGAAAAGAAAAAGGTGTGGGGCAAGGTGTGGGGAGAAAGGACAAGACAGATATCTTAATAACATCCAAGTTCCCCATCTAATTGTTTCCATGGGAATTTCTTTATGAACTCTGGGGTAAGGGATGAGAAAGTGTTACTGAAAAGAAGCTTTAGCCAGCAGTTACAGTGTCCCAGGAAACCTAAGAAAAGACAAAATCTTACTTGTATGAACTTTATAAATTTAATTGATCTCATGGATCTAAGACATACAAATGTAAAATATTTCTGTCATCATAATCTGCATAATCTGACACAGATTTACATATATCATTTAAATATTCCCCTTTAATATACAATTAGAAACTGTATTTAATGACTATTGTTATTTTAACAATTAGCTTGTGAGAGGAAAGAGAAGAATTTTTTTAACTATAAAGCAACTCAAGATAATTTGCCCCTTTCTATACCCAGGTGAAAAAGGAATTCTAAAGTTTTCCCATGTGTCTGCATTTTTTATTTTATTAGTTTTCCACATTAAACCTCTATAACTATAATGCATAGTTGTAATTTTCATGTACATACTTTCATACTTACATTGTTTAAGTTGTAAGTTGCAAGAAAACAATTCAAGTCCTATTAGAAACTGGGATACTAACCCTGAAGTCAACTTTTTAAAAATTTAACGAACATCATTGGGTAATTTCCTCATTTTTCCAGGACTCAGTTTTCTTACAATGGAAAAAAAAAGTTGAACAACATACTCTTAAAATTCTTTTTTTTGCTTCAAAATATTATAAAGTGGTGATTCAAGATATAGAATTTAACGGAGCTAAATAGCAATTGCTTCCATGTTATTTAGAAATAACACACATCAGTTAATCTTTTTTAAAAAGTATAATTGCTATAAGTGCTTTTAGCTTTCTGTAATTTTCTTAATGTAGATTCATGAAGTTGCTCTGACATAAATTTAGCAAGTGACCTTAAATCAATGTGGTAAATGGAACATTTGTGAAATCAAGTTGGTAACTAAGATAGTTCTTTCTTCTTAAAATCTTGTGATTATTTCTTTATTGTTCTCTTTGCTTTCTAAAATTTTAATGTAATTCATAGATTTATAAATATACTAGAGGCCTGGTGCATGAAATTTGTGCAAGGGGCTTGGCCCTCCCAGCCCCGGCTTCGTCCGGAAAGACATCTGGAAGGTCGTTCAGCTGTCTGGTATAATTAGCGTATTACACTTTTATTATTATAGATACATATATGTATGTATGTATATATAAACATACATATGGGTATGTGCATGTAAATAATAAAAATGTGTATATTGCCTTAACTAAAGAAAGGCCTTAGCTTCTACTGCTATTTTCTATGGGGGATGCTTAAAAGTAGAAAACTGAAATGGGGTCAAGTACACTCAGTTAAACCTGACTCACTGTTCTGTTTGGTTTTCTAATCCCTCTTGTCCATTTATACTTTTGATATAGCTCCAAAATAACATATTGAATTCCACTTATCTTAAATATTTTCTATTTATATTTCTCAAATGTATATTATCCTATATAATAAAAGGGTAATATGCAAATTGACCAAATGGCAGAACGACTGGTAGCTATGATGCGCACTGACCACCATGGGGCAGACGCTCAACAAGGAGCTGCCCCCTGGTGGGGGCAGCAGCCTCTCCTGCATCTGCGGCAGCACAGAGAGTGGGCCTAACCCATCAGGCAGACATCCCTAGAAGGCTCCCAGACTGCTAAAGGACACAGACCGGGCTGAGGTAACCCCCCCTCAGTACACGAATGTTGTGCACCAGACCTCTAGTAAATATATATTTAATCATCATGCAACCATGCTATGATATTAGAATATTGAAGATGACTCCAGTATTAGTGATGAACACTTTTGGCTATAAGCAGAAGTTCAGTCAACATGCCAAGGTGCCAGAAGTTGATGGCAACATTTTTTTTTCATGGAATAAGAAGCTTAGGGGTCTGGCAAACCAGGGTTGGAGAAGTATCTCAGGGATGAAAGAAGGGACCTAGGCTTTACTTCTGGATTCCCAACAAGAAGAAGGCAGGAGTTAAAAAGGCCAAAGGGAGCATGGCCGCTAAATATTTTTGTTTTAGATAGTTCTGGCAACTGTGATACATTACCATAGACAGGATGGCTTACAAACAGCAGCAATGTTTTTCTCTCCGTTCTGGAGACTCGAAGTCCGAGATCAAGGTGCTATCACAGTTGGGTTCTGATGAGAGCCCTCTTCCAGGTTTCAGACTGCCAACTTCTTATATTCTCACATGGCAGATAGAGGTTTGGGCCTCTTTTTAGAAGGGCACTAGTCCCATTCATGAGGGCTCCACTATATGACCACATTACTTCCCAAAGACTCCACCTCCAAATGTTGGCTGCTTGCCTCGGCCCTCCCAGCCCCAGCTTCATCCAGAAGGTCATCATATTAGGGATTGAAGTTCAACATATGAATTTGGAAGGGACACATATCAATGTTCTTTCTGCAGATATTTCCAAAAAGCCCTACCAGGTGATTCTTGCATCTGGTTGGCCAAAATTGTTCGCCATGACTATGCCTAGCTGCAAGTGTTATAAGATAACTAAATTTATCTGGATGTATTCCTCCACACCCAACAAACTGAGGTTATTAAAAAGGACAATGAGAATGGATATTGAGTAGGCAATTAGAAGCATATACTACAACATACATCACCAGTGCCAATGAAATTATAGTATCTTATTCTCAAAGAACGATTCCAAATGCAAATTGGATGGTCATGAGTTACTGAAAGGGAAGATTTGTTCACATTGACGATTACGTTTTCATTTGTGGTTTAATTTTTCTTAATGTACATGAAATTCTTCTTTACTGCTTCTTATATGCTGTGGCTTTTATGGTGAATAAAGAGGGCTAAATTTAGAGAAATGGCATGAAATATATATAACCTAGAAACAGGCTTAATTACTAGTATATAGACTTTTTGCAAAAGCTTACCACTTGGAGCTGTTTGTTTGCTTTCATGACGGAACCTTTAGAGTTAGTATATGTTTTCCAAGATTTGCCAATGAGAATTGTATTTGTTGTCAAACTTGGTGACATATGAAGAGTTAGCTGTTATTAACCCTACCTTACAGATGAGAAAACTGATGTTCAAAGAGGTGAAGTGACTTCCTAAGATGATGATTTTGATTGAGCATATAAAAGTTGTAAAATTTTTTTATGGATTAATATCAGAATTCTTAAGAATATAAAATTGTACTTATGAAACTAAGACTCCATATTGCAATTGAATAGAGAGAACATAATAACTGCTCGGATACACAAACAAGATAGGTGTTATGCTTTAAGTGACGCGGATGATTGAGAGATATGTCATTACAAAACATGAACAAATAACCATTACTAGGGTCTAATTTTTCCCCAGTCTCTCATGTGCAGTTAAGAACAGTACATTGCTATTTGGGTAAACTATAAACAACTTAATATGAATTCCAATAAAAGTTAGGGTAAAATCTAACTGTTTATAGATTGATGGTTCAAGCTAGCTATCTATTCATCTGTTCATTAATAACCTTTGTAGTTGGGAATGAATACTAAAAAGCATTATAAGCCAAAACCGGTTTGGCTCAGTGGATAGAGCGTCGGTCTGCGGACTGAAAGGTCCTGGGTTCGATTCCGGTCAAGGGCATGTACATTGGTTGCAAGCACATCCCCGGTAGGGGGTGTGCAGGAGGCAGCTGGTCAATGTTTCTCTCTCATTGATGTTTCTAGCTCTCTGTCCCTCTCCTTTCCTCTCTGTAAAAAATCAATAAAATATATTAAAAAAAATAAATAAATAAATTAAAAAAATAAAAAGCATTATAAGAATTTTAGAAACTTACATATTTTATGAGCCTTTATTACAAATCAGGATAGAAGCCTAGGTCTATTTGATGACAAAGTTCTTATTCTTAATCATCATAACAACCCTGCATGACATGCAATGCTATTCACATTTTATTTTTTCAATGTATTGAATTATTGGGATAATATTGGGTAATAAAATTATATAGGTTTCAGGTATGTAATTATATAATACATGATCTTTATACTGTACTAGAGGCCCAGTGCACGAAATCCGTGCAGGGGGGGGGGGTGTCCCTCAGCCCAGCCTGCACCCTCTCCAATCTGGGACCCCTTGAGGGATGTTTGACCACCTGTTTAGGCCCGATTTCAGTGGGATCGGGCCTAAACGGGTGGTCGGACATCCCTCTCACAATCCAGGACTGCTGGCTCCTAACTGCCCTCCCCTGCAGGCCTGGTCCCCCCCAACTGCCCTCCCCTGCAGGCCTGGTCCCCCCCAACTGCCCTCCCCTGCAGGCCTGGCCCCCCCCAACTGCCCTACACTGCAGGCCTGGTCCCCCCCAACTGCTTTCCCTTGCAGGCCTGGGTCCCCCCCAACTGTCCTCCACTGCAGGCCTGGTCCCCCCCAACTGCCCTTCCCTCCAGTCCTAGTCCCCCCAACTGCTCTCCCCTGCTGACCTGGTCTCCCCCAACTGCCCTCCTCTGCTGGCCTGGTCACCGCCAACTGCCCTCCTCTGCTGGCCTGGTCACCGCCAACTGCCCTCCTCTGCTGGCCTGGTCACCCCTAACTTCCCACAACTGCCCTCCCCTGCAGGCCATCTTGTGGCAGACATCTTTGTCCACATGGGGGCGGCCATCTTGTGTCTTGGTGTGATGGTCAATTTGCATATTACTCTTTTATTAGCTAGGATTGTATGTTCACCACCATAAGTGGTCTTCAGTCACCATTTATCCCATCTTTTACCTCCCTCCAGCCTTTTTCTCCAGTTATCATGATAACGTTGTCTGTGTCTATGAGTTTCTTTGTTTGCTTAATCCCTTCACCTTTTCCACCCAGCCCCCACCCCTAACTGGTGTCAGTCTGTTTTCTGTATTAAGAGTCTGTTTCTATTCTGTTTGTTTATTTATTTTGTGCATTAGATTTCACGTATAAGTGAAATCATATGGTACTTGTCTTTCTCTGACTGGCTTATTTCACTTCGCATAATACACTTCAGGACTATTCATGCTGTCACAAACAGAAAGATTTCTTTCTTTTTTTTAAGCCCCGTAGTATTCCATTGTGTAAATATACCACAGCTTTTTTATCCACTCATCTACTGATGGGTACTTGGGCTGCTTCCAAATCTTGGCTATTATAAATAATGCTTCAATAAACATAGAGGTGCATATATTATTTTTAATCAGTATTTCAGGTTTCTTCAGATATATTCCCCAAACTTGAATTGCTGAGTCATAAGACAGTTTCATTTTTAATTTATTTAGGAACCTTCATACTATTTTCCACAGTGGCTGCACCAATCTGCATTCCCACCCAACAGTAATGGAGGATTTCCTTTTCTCAGCATCCTGGCCAATACTTGTTTGTTGACAGTTGTGAGATATTATCTCATTGTGGCTTAATTTGCATTTTTCTGATTTTTAGTGATGCTGAGCATCTTTTCATATGTCTATTGGCCATCTGGATGTCTGTCCTCTTTGGAGAAGTATCTATTCAGGTCCATTGCCCATTTCTTAATTGGATTTTTTTTTTCTGTTATTCCAATTGTAAAATAAAGAGGATGTGAGTAAGGGATATAAAATCATTTATCCAAGACAGAATTTGGATTCTACTGGAAATCTATAAATAGTAAACCTCTGAGCTCTTTACATTACACTTTGCAGCCTTCCTATAATGATACTCCTCACTAATATTCAGTTATCACCATCATCATTATTGTTATGTCTTCTACCTAGGCTCATTTTCTTCCAAATCTTTGAATAAACTGATGCCATCTTGTCAATTTCTCCTTAAAGCTAGTCTTACAGAATATTACTTGTTTTGGATTGTCCCTTCTAAACATTTTAGCCCTTTTTGCAAAATTTTAGCACTTATTGTTTCACAGCACCTCTTTTTTTATGGGTTTTGGCCAACTTTCCATTGCTGATCTGAGAAAAATCAATTCTTCTAAGTTTATTTTCAGCATAGAGATGCTTGGCATTGTTTGGGATCAGCCCACTCCTCCCATCCCCCACAGTTTGCTTACATTTATCACTCAATGCCTTTTTATAGAACTTTATGCTTATAGTTTTACAATACAAAAACATCTATTTGAGGTTATTTAGTTGGAAGAGGCAAAAATCATTCATCCAAACTTGAGTTTATTAGAGTGAGTGTATCTTTATTCGCATTCACGTAAAGAAGACATATTTTAGCTGACCTTATTATAGGCTTACTTGTAGGTAAGAGGGAGTCAGGAGCTGAGACATAGCTCTTGATGACTGCATGGCCTCTTCCCTCTCCTCATCTCCCAGGATCTCTCTGCCTCTTCCTCTTTGTGGTCAGTTCTTCCTTCTAATGCATGGATGAATAGAATTGCCTGTCCCAAATGGACATTACCTAAGATATCCCCAACATATTCTCTCCAGAGTATGTTTTCTGAATATCATTATTGATATCCTTGGAAGATTGTATGTAGAAAATAAGGGGTGTTCTGTTTTTCCATGGATCAGCTTTCTTCTCCTGTCATAATCAGATAGTCATCAAGAAGATGATGCAGCCTGGCCAGTGTTGTTCAGTGGATGAGCATCACCGTTGGATTCCAGGTCATGGCATATGCCTGGATTTTGGGCTCGGTCTCCAATGTGGGTGTGCAGGAGGCAGCTGATCAATGATTCTCTCATCCTTGATGTTTCTATCTCTCTCTCGCTCCCTCTCCCTTCCTCTCTAAAACCAATTAAGATATGTTTTTAAAAGGAAAAAAAAAAAAAAAAAAGAAGGTGGTGCAAATAGAGTCCCATCCATGGGAGCTGTTGATAAGGAGTAATTTCAAAGCAGAGATGTGGTTTTGTCATTCACCCCAAAATGTACTATTTTGAACACTTAACAGAGTAGTAATAAAAGATAAAATCCATCAAGAGAAGGTGAGCAGTACAGTTCATCCATAGTCTTTATAATAGCAACAGTTAACTCTCATATGCTTATCATTTACCAGTGCTTTGCATATGATATTCTTCACAACAACCCTGTGAGGGAGCTATCATGATTATTAACATTTTACAGGGAACTAAGCTAATGGAAAATTATTTTCATTTCCATTTCAGGGGGAAGGAAATTATATATAAAAGGGAAGTGGAGGAATTATACTCTTCAGAGAAACCAAAATATTTACACAGACTGGCAAATAGAAAAACAGGGATTTGAAACTTGGCAATTTGACTCAAGTCCGCAACCATAATCTTCAAACCACACTGTCTTCCGTAACTATTTTTAAGGAAAGTAATTCTTTTTGCCAAAGTTGCTGCTTATTATCTACAGAAAAGTAAATTTTACCCTCATTCTCTTACTTTCTGCTAACTCACCTGTAGAATGGGTACAGGAAAGTCAGACTTGCCAGATGATAGGGCTGTTGACATTATTCAACTTAAAATATTTGGTTCACTATTTTATCATTTTAGTGTTTGCTGTTTGTATGTAGACATTAACATGGGGATAGTAAAAGTAGGCAAAAAGAAAGTCTTGTTAATAATGAGAGTATTTGAGAATCCGTATCTTCAGAAAACTGAGGTTGATGGTGACTTAAAGCCACTTGTGTGTGAAGGCTCTTTGGTGGTCTATCTGACACATGTTGGTGGTTTCTCTCTTGTTACTCTTGGACAAATGTTCAAACCACTAAAACCACCTATGAAATTGGCACTTGTAATAGGAAAAAAACTGAACTCCTTATCTTGGGAATCCTTTACCATGGGGAAGAATTATCTCAGGAAAAAAAAAAAAAAAATGCTTGAAAGGTCCAAAAGGGGGAAAAAAAAATAACCAACAACATTCTCTATTGCAGCATTATCTCTCCTTAAAGGATTTACATTTTAAATGTAAAATAGTATAAAGAACTACAACAGAAGCTAACTACAAGGGGAAATAAGCCACTCTTATCTCTCCTTGCTCTCTCCATCTACCCCTCTCTTTCTTTCTGTGTCTCAGAAAATTATGATTTCAAGTGAACAACTGCATGCTTTTTAGAAATACAATATTATATTAGCTTCAGGTATATATGTCAGTGATTTGACATTATATAATTTACTAAGTGACCATCCCAATTAATTTTTTAACCCATCTGGCACCATACATAGTTATTAGAATATTATTGACTATATTGCCTGTGCTATACTTTACATCCCCATGACTATTCTGTAACAACAAACTTTTACTTCTTAATCTCTTCACCTTTTTACCCATCCCCCCAACCCCCACCTATCTGGCATTAGTTAAAATGTTCTCTATATCTATGAATCTGTTTCTGTTCTGTTTGTTTATTTTGTTTTTTAGATTCAATTGTTGATAGATATGTATTTATTGCCATTTTTATTATTCATATATTTTATTTCTTCTTCTTCTAGAAGACCCTTTAAGCCCTAGCCAGTGTGGCTCAGTTGGTTGGCTCATCTCATGCACCAAAAGGCTGCCAGTTTGATTCTTGATCAGGGCACATGTACAGGCTGTGACTCAATCTCTGATGGGTGTACAATAGGCAGGTGATCAATATTTTGCTTTTCATCAATGTCTCTCTCTCACTCTCCCTTCTTCTCTTTCTAAAAAGAACCTTTAACATTTCATGTAATATTGGTTTTGTGGTGATTAACTCCTTTAGCTTTTTCTTGTCTTTGAAGCTCTTTATATGTCCCTTAATTCTAAATGATAGCCAAAGCACTTACATGCATATATGTATAACCCATGGGCACAGACAATAGTGCAGGGAAGGCCTGTGGGGTGGGGCAGAGCAGAGTGGAAGGGGCCAATAGGGGGCAAAAAGGGGACATCTTGTAATACTTTCATCAATAAAGATAAAATAATTTAAAACTAATGAAATAAATGATAGCTTTGCTGTATAGACACATCTTGTTTATAAATGTCACTTTGGATATTTCTTGCCACTCACTTCTGGCCTGCAAGGTTTCTGTTGAGAAATCAGCAAACATTTTATGGGAGCTCCCTTGTTGCTTTTCTCTTGCTGCTCTTAAGATTCTCTCTTTGTCTATAACTGTTGTCATTTTAACTATGATGTGTCTTGCTGTGGGTCTCCTTAGGTTCATCTTGTTTGAGACGCTCTGTGCTCCTGGACTTGTGTGTCTATTTTCCTTCACCAGGTTAGGGGAGTTTTCCATCAATATTTTTTTAAATAGTTTTTCAATTTCTTGTTTGCTCTCTACTCCTTCTGGCACCCCCACAACATGAATGCTGGTGCTTGAAGTTGTCTCAGAGGCTCCTTACAATAGCCTCAATTTTGGGGATGCTTTTCTCTTTTTGCTATTCTGATTGGGTATTTTGTGCTTCCTTATATTCCAAATTACTGATTTGATTCTTGGCTTCATCTACTCTACTGTTGATTCCCTGTAAATTAATCTTTATTTCTGCTCGTGTAGCTCTCATTTTGACTGACTCTTTTTTATGGTTTCCTGTCTTTTTTTATGCTATTGAAGTTCTCACTATGTTCATTGAGCATTCTTGTAACCAGTGTTTTGAACGATACATCTAATAGATTTCTTGTCTCCATTTTGTTTAGTTCTTTTTTGAGAGTTTTGTTCTGTTCTTTCATGTTCTGTTCTGGAACATGTTTCTCTTTCTCCTCATTTTGGCAGTCTCCCTGTATAGTTTCTATGTGTTAGGTAGAGCTGCTTCATCTCCCAGGCTTGGTAGAGTGGCCTTACATAGGAGGTATTCTGTTGGGTCCACTGGAACAGCCTCCCTGATCATCCAAGCTGGGAACTCCAGATGAGCAATTCCCACTCTGAGCTGTGTATACTGTACACTTTCCTGTTGCCATTGAGCCTTCATTGCTGTTGTCACATCAATGGAAGGGATTTACCTCTAGGCCAGTAAAATGCAAGGAGTGGCTGACAGCACCAACCAACCACCGTGGGAGGATCAGCTATGCAGGGTCCCACACCACAGAGAGGACTTATTGAGTCTGACTCTTGAGCACGTTGCTTGTAGAGGTGGTTGGATGCTGCTTCAATGTGGTCTGATGCTGTCCAGCAGGTGTGTTGGCTCTGGGGCCTCCTGGGAGGTGCTGGCTAAGGTCAGTAGCCTCCTGTGTTCTACCTGGGGGCACCTCGCATGAGTTACAAGGTGAGCTGCATATTTGTGCTGAGCTTAAAAATGACCAGGTGAGGCCAACCTCTGAACCAAGGCTTTCTGCTGCTAATGCCAAGCCTGGGGCCACTTAGCAAGAGGTACAGGCCATGCTAAAGCCAGATGCTGCTTGTTTGAGAGGAGATTTTAGGGAACTCTCAGGCCATTTGTATGAAAAAGACAATGGACATTTTTTCAGTGGGTTCACAAGTTGGGTGGGGTGGGGTCTCAGAGAATCACCAGGGTGGGGCAAACAGTGTGATCCAGGTTGATGGAGACTCAGATATGTTGCCCACCTGCCAGCTCTGCATATGTGTAGTGGCTGTCACAGAAAAGGAACAATGGCATCTGCCAGCACTTTTTTTCTGGCAGAAAACAAACCCTCCATCTCTTTTCCTAATGCCAGACAATTCAATTCCTCCCTGTATGTCCCTGGTGCCTTTCAATCTGCTGCCCCAGCAGTGGAGCTCAGAGTGAGTGAGTCTAAGTCCATGCGTGACCCCTTTAAGAGGAACGCCCGGGAATGCAGTAGCCCTTTGTCTCACTCAGCCACAACTCCTGCTAGTTTTTATAGCCAGTTATGGGGACTTCTCTTCCTAGTACTGAAACCCTGGGCTGGGGTGCCTGGTGTGGGGCAGGCTCCTCTGGCTCCTCAGGGGGCACTTCAGCTGAGATATTCCTCCTGATTATTATCTGGGTGTGGGACCAGCCTGTTCTGCATCTCTGGCCCTCCTACTAGTCTGGATGTGGCTTCTTCCTTTTGTGCATGTGTACTTTAAAAAAAATTAATTTTATTGGGAGGGGCAGAGAGAGGGAGAGGGAGAGAGAGACAGACAGACAAACAAACAGACAGACATCAATGTGAGAGAAAAACATCAATTAGTTCACCCCCATATGTGTGCTGACCAGGGATGGAACCCGCCACCTTTTGGTGTATGGAAAAATGCTCTGACCAATTGAGACGCACCAGTCAGGGCATTGATGTATCCTCTTCCTTAAATCCTTAGCTGTAGGACTTCCACTTAGCCATATTTTAGGTGGTTCTGAATTATGGCTGTTCTGTAGTTTAATTGTAATTTTGATGTGGTTGTGGGACGATAGAGTACTGCCTTTACCTATACCAGAAACCAACAACTGCATCTTTATAACACTAAATTAGAATACCTAACCTTATAATAACTTATAAAACTAAAAATTAAAATAACTGAAATTTGTTATTGTCATTTAGATTGAAAAATATCTGATGGGAGCATTTTTTGAAGTTAGAACTCTAATGACTATAATTTATCAGAATTTAATTTGAAATCATACAGTCATCAAGTTGATATAAGGAAATAATTTTACCTGCTTTCAGTATTTTGCTATGAGTTGCATAATTCTCATTCTGTGCTTAAAATGATAGGCTTAAAATATAGGCTTTGAGAAAATTCAGAGAGATTCATATAAGTTATACCATGGTTTTTCATATGCCCTAATTAAATTTAATATTGCAAAATCAACAGGGTGCAGATATGTACCTGTATAATGATACTTAAGTGTACTAAATCTCAAAATGTTAAAAGTAAAGAAAATATATTGTAAAATGTTTAACCATTTATATACTCACAATATAAACTACTTCTTTTCTACTTTAAAATCTTTTCAATGTGTGCCTGGCCGGTGTTGCTCAGTGGTTAAGCGTCGACCTATGAACCAGGAGGCCAGGTCACATGCCCAGGTTGTGGGCTCGATTCTGAGTAGAGGGTGAACAGGAGGCAGCCGATCAATAATTCACATCATTGATGTTTCTATCTCTCTCTGCCTTCCTCTATGAAATCAATAAAAATATATTTTTTAAAAAAAATATTTTCAATTTGAATCATTAAAACCTAAAATTTTAATGGGCCACTCAATTTGATTCAAATATAGTTTTTAATTTTTAAAGCTTATTCCCAGGATACAATTCTGACTCATTTAACTGAATTTAAAAAATATGTATGTGGAAAACATTAAAAAACCACATATTTGAACTTTCTTGAATTGTTTTAATTCTGTCACTATTCAGTTATTATTTTGTTCCTTTTACTAATGGAAACAATTTTTTTTCAAGAAAGACACAATATACAAAATGAAGCTTTACAAATTCAATTATAGCAGTATGAGCTGGAGATATTTTAAAAATATAAAAACTTTCTTCAAAATTGAATTTTACTAAGCTTTTCATTTAATATACAGCATGAGATCAGATAAGATGAAAAATAGGAAAGGTATTATGAAATTTCACTTAGAGTATAGTAAAAGTTTCTGTATAATGATTATTTGATTTATCTTCTTTTGTAAGTTCTGTATAGATTCTACTGAAAACAAAGGGAACACTTAAAAAAGAAAGAATACTCATCTACTCAGAATATATTTCAAAAAATTTAAATTATGTATATTTAAAACATATACTCTGTTAATGGAAATAAATACTTTTATTTTAGAAAATAAAAACAAAAATTTAAAATAGCTCTAGGTATTATGGTACATATCTTTTTAAAAATATATAACACAATATTAGGATATATATATAGATAGGTACCATATGATTTGAATGAGAAAATGTTTATAGATATTTTTCCAGATAAATCAAACTTAAACTAAAAATATTTTTATTAGATAATAATTTATTAATATTCATAATGTGTAAATATTTTCTTCTGAGATCAAGTATTATGGTTGTCACTAAACAGGAAAATATTATTTAATTAAAACTTCAATTAAGTAATGTATATTATGATATCATTTAGAAAAAAATACATTCACTATAAGATATATTTACCACATTCATATTAAAATCATGCCAATATGTTTTTAAAATAACACAAGATTTTAAATCAATTTATAAACTGGTAACCTATATTTTTCTAGGTGAAGCTTATATTTGTCTCTGTGTATATGTAAAACAAACAGAACAAAAAATTCCAGCCTCCTTGAAAGATGTTTTGACTGTCCAAAGAAATAAAAAAAAGTCTAAAAACAAAGAAGTAATGAAAATGCAATACAGTCTTTAATACTGGGCCTTTAAAGGCATTGTTGGGAGGCCCTGATTCATATCCTTCAGTGACACTTATAGAAAACACAGTGTTCTTCTCTTCTTTCCAACATTTCCACATCTCCTGGTTGCCTGGGAGATTCCTTCTTTATAACTGCCTTAAATCTTATCTTCCTACTCTGTTTCCACAAATCCTGGTCTTAGTATTTTCATTCCAGGATTCCTTCCATGTCTCCAGTTTCTGTATTAACCAGAGCCTGAAAACCAGGGGAAAATGCATTAGAAAGCAGGATAAGAAGAAGAATTGAAAAGAAAGAAAAAAAAGGAAGAAGAGTTGAGCAAGGAAAGTATAACCTCTGTGCTCCGAATGCTGTGGTGCGCATGCATGCATGTGTGGTTCTGAGGAAGGCAGGCCTGGTGGCAGGAAGAGATTCATTCAGGTCGGGAACACAGAGCATGAGTAAATCCTTCCCCCACCACATTCATGTTCATGATCCATATCCTTATTATATGAATGTTTTTATAGCTTAGATGAACCTGATGAAAATTCTGATTAACACTAGAAATAGTGATAAGAAATTGTATAGATGATCCTCACTAGGCATATCATTTCACCGCCCTTTCTTGAAGATTTCCTGTGAGAAGTCTTTCTTGATGTTTTCGCCTTTGGAGTGTAGCAGTAATTGTTCAATGCTTCATTTAACATTTAACAGACTTAATGTCATAATACCCTTTAAATAAAATTTAATGAGACAGGGGTTTAAAAATCCTAAATTTAAAAAAAATGCAGGTGTGTGTGTGTTTGTGTGTGTTTATATTAAAATCACTCTTTAAATTATGATGAGGAGGAAAGGTGCCTGGAACTGGTAGGACTTTTATTACTCATCAATCATATAAAATTGAACATTTCACACGTTGGGTTTAGTAGTGTAAAATGGGGAAGAAGGGGAAGGTGCTGGAACAATCATCTTGTGTCTTGGTATTGATAATTACATGGAAAATTAATTTTAAAATTGGTATGGACTTCTTTTGATTTACTTTAGATATCCTTCTATAAAAAGGAGGCAAATTTCTAATTTGCTTATCACTTAGAGAGTATAGAATGGTAAATGCAATGCCCCATCTGATATGGTAGTCACATTTCTTCCTTTTGCTTCTATTTTAAATATCTACAATTTTTAATGTTGAAAATATACATAAAACTTGTGATAAAAAATAAATGCTACTATAATTTTTCCTGACAGAGTATCATTACACATGAACAAAAGGTCAGGAATAAGTATCTGGAAAACATTGTTCTTCACCAAAACAGGGGAATATCTTACAGAGATTCCAAAAGATTGACCCCTCATTACAAAAGAGAGACAGTATACTATAGAATTGCCTGGCATAGCTTTATATTATGTTTGTTCTTCTGGCTGTAGGTAAGGGTGGGAAATAAATATGAATAGATTAAAAACAATTTTACAAAAGGGAAAAGTAGCAATGCAGTAAATTGTGGTAATAAACAGACTTGCATGTAATTTATCTAGAAAAATCATAAATTTATTGTATTTTTATAATATTTTATGGCATTGTTAGATATTATGTGAAACATGTAATGATTTTTCATGTGAAAATAAATTATATGCAATATGATTAATATAGAAATATAAAATTAAAGGACCCACTTTAAGAAATGAAAAGTAGTTCTCTGAGAAGATACTATACAATTTTCTCTTTTGCACCATTCCCCACCTATATTCTCCATTTACTGCATAGAAATTCCTCAGTGCCAGAAAGCCCTGAGTCTAAGAAAAAAGGTACACACAGGTGATAAAGAGTCTTTTTGGCATAGAGACTCAGGAGCCAGACTGCCTGGGTACAATTTCAACTCCAGTATTTAACTGCTCTATGATCTGGGACGGCTAAATCAACCTCAGCTTTCTGCACCTCAGGTTTCTTAGATCTAAAATCAGACAGTATATTATTAATGCACTTTTAAAACTTAGGAAATTAGTATGGCTGTGATCATTCTTATACCTAATTTATAAAAGAAAATTACTCTGGATCCAGGAGAAGCAGTAGAGATATACAGTTAAAATCTTGCATTAGATCTTTGTTTAAATTAATTTTTAAGGTAAAAATTGCACTTAAAAGCCATAGGAACAATTCCATATTCTCTCTCAATTTCTATTTTATTTTTATTTAGAAAACTTTCTCTGACCCTTAATGTTTACATTTGATTTTTTAGTTTTATTTTACTTTTTGTTGTTGTTGTTGTGGCTGGGTCCCAGGTTAATCACTCTTGAGTCTCAGTTTCTCTATCTATAAAATAGGGACGATACCTCTTCCCAAGGTGTGAAGCTGATACACAGATGTTAGTTAACAAGCTAATTCAAGGGGCATCACAAGCCTTATAAGATACAATTCTTTCCTTTTTCAAATAAACCATGTGCTGCAACATTCCCTTCCTTTGTAAAATAAACCAGTAATATCCAAGATTTGTAATTTCTACATATTAAATTAGCCCAACAATTTTATATTTCAGGGTAAATAGAGGTTTCCTTCAAACCTAATTTTAAGGAGACTGCAATGGTTAATTGTATGTGTCAACTAGGTAGGCCACTGCACTTAGATATTTGGTTAAACATTATGTAGTCTAGATGTTACTGTAATGTATTAAGCTGATAATTTTAGTTTTTACAAATACTTGATTAAAAGAATTTGGTAGAATGCACACTTTATATTTATATCCAGTTGTTCTTCTTCAAAAGCAGGCATCCTCAAACTACGGCCCGCAGGCCATATGCGGGTGTTTTTGCCATTTTGTTTTTTTACTTCAAAATAAGATATGTGCAGTGTGCATAGGAATTTGTTCATAGTTTTTTTTAAACTATAGTCCGGCCCTCCAACGGTCTGAGGGACAGTGAACTGGCCCCTGTTTAAAAAGTTTGAGGACCCCTGTTCTAAAGTATATGCAAGGGACAGTTATTTTGGGGTATCATTGGTAACTTAGGTCACCTTTTCATATCCTCATTATTGGTTTTTTCTTTTAATAATTGGAAGAATGGATCCATGTAGGCTTTGTTACTCATTTTTTATAACTGATGCCAATTAAAGTGCCTTATAAACCATAAATAATAAATACTAGCCCTCATTACTATTATGTATTATTATTGCTATTGTGTTACCATCAGATACCCTCAAACATTGAGATCCATATTTAAGAAAAATGAGATCTTTTTTTTTTTAGGTTTGATTAACCTAGTTCATTTAATACACAAAGACATGATACCTCTGTGGAAAAATATTAATATATTGTTATTATTTAGCTATTTAGGTCAGCTATGTAATCAAATATTTTTTGTAGTTTGTTAAAGTTATTTCCAGTTTGAGTAAAGTAATGCTTGGGTACTTTTATACACATTCGACAATATGTTAAACTTTGAAACAACTGAATAAAATACTTCTTGTTATTTTCCAATATACTTTAAACAAAAATATGTTAGTCAGAATACCTGAAGGAAGCAGAAGGCACAATCAGGAATGATCTGGGAGAGAATATAAATAAGGGGTACTTTGCAGAGGAGCAGCTGCGTTTGGGTAATTGATGAGAGATACTGAGTCTCCTCCTAGGTTCTAGCCAGAGTGCTAAGGGATAAGGTGGTATTATCAGAGGCGAATGTGAGCTGAGCTGGAGCTATGGAACAGTGGTGACAAGAAAGACTGTATTTTTATAGCAATGCAGCCACTGCCAGAAAAGAAACAACAAAAACCTAAGCGCCAAATTATAGATCAAATGGAGCAAAAACGCCCCACCTTTCTTTAAAAATATTTTTTTTTCCAATTGTTTCTCTTCCTGCCTGCCCCAGGGCCTCTCACTGACTGACAATACCCCACAGCAGCCAAGGAACAATGGCAAGCAGGTGGATGCAATCCCTAAAGGCTTACCCTTAGGGCGCAAAGAAGGCTTCCTCAATGATGCATCTGGGGCTTGGGGACGGGGACAAATGGAAAATACTCAGCACAGCAAATGTTTTTTAAAGTATATTCATGACACTTCATTCCATATTTCTGAAGCTTTTAGATTTTGTGTAACTTAGCGTTAGCCACATGATGATTTTAGTGGGATTAACAGCTAAACCATGAACCCACAATTATCACAAATATGAATCCACTCATTAAAACTCCTTAAATTGGGTACAGTCAACAATTTGTTCACTGTATTTTAAGGTTTCTTGGTGGCAAATCATCTATAACAAATTAGGTAAACTAGACCCATTTAGTCAATTAGAACTCTGCCCTCATTGACCACAACAATAACTGAAGAGTAGAGGATCATTCTTGTCTCAGATGAAATACCAAACTATATGCAGTTTGACTCACTCAAGTGCATGACTTCACTCTATTATCAATACAAAAATTGTCCCTATTTGTAGTTTCTGCCAATCAGCATACCTTTAAAAGGTGGAAAAAGGGGAGAACAAATTAGTGGACACCTTTTTGGCAGACTGAAGGAAAAAAGCAAAGTTGGCCATGTGTGAGAGACTGCAGTGAGGAATGACATCCCCCATCCAGGGGTCGCAGCACACCTCTTTTGAGCATGGTCTGCCTTGGAGCAGGTTACAAGCTCTTCCTAGAACCCTCCTTATCCTGTTATCTATTTCTTCTCCCTTATTTTCAGCTCCACAATATGGAGTGTTGTATCATTAGGAAGGGTTCCAACAATGCTATTACCATGTTTAAAGGATTATTAGAACAGCAAATTATTGCTGTGGCGTTGCTTTTGGTGCCAAGACAAGAAAGTACTTAACCCCCTCAAAAATGCAAAATAAAGTATAACTTTGGAGACTTCTTCTACCTAGAGCAGGCCGTTAGATACAATTAAAAGCCTAGCTATAGCAAGGCTGACTGAAGTTTTGGTCAATGAAGTAACGTGGTAAAAGAAAGGAAAGCTAAAGACAGACGAATCATAGATGGCTGATATTCAGGACCATGCTTTTAAGCCCTTATCTCACGCTCCCCTTTTATTTCTGTGTCACATTTGCTATGGTTGTTTTAAACAGGTGGTTCAAGGACAATGACCATTTAACGAGATTGCTGCCTTTTAATAGTAAGTATATAACAGTAACTTAAAGAGGACCTTTTCTTTTCATTTCAGAAGGAAAAGTAAAACAGGACGTGTAGATAACTCCCCAGGCTAGAAGCAGTCATTCTCAGGAAAGATATCCCAGTCCAATTCTAGTGAATCTCTAAGTCGCCATAATATGCCATTAACAGTGAACACTTGTGGTATTATTAAGAGAGGAGTGACGCAGGAATGGGGTTGTGTATAATCCTCACTCTTCCATTGTTTCAAGCACCCTGTGATCTTCTAGAGGGCACCAGTGGATAGTCTTATAGAAGCCAGAGTAAACCCTCCCTGGGGAGCCAGCTTCAGCTCAAGTTGAGATGAGTTTCAAGTTCCGGAACACCCCCGTCCAGCAGTAAAAAGATAGGATATCGACACGCTCAGCTGCATCTTGTTAAAAGCTTCCTGCGGGTTGGCAGAATGAAATCTTTATTTAAAATACACAAACTATTGTCAGGGGAGAGATGGAACAAAGAACACGGTAAAAGGGCCAAATGCTTTGCTTAACCCACCAGAAGCAGCAGAGCGGGAGACGTGGTCGCACTGTCTTTGCAGCAACAACAGAAAAGGTGACGAACACCACCACCACCACCAGCATCCATCCGCTCTTGCCAGGGTTTCAAGATGCATTATTTCTTTTATTATTAATTATATGTGTTTCCGAGGGAGGGCAAATATATTATCACGGAGAGCAAGGGAGGAAATCATTTCTGCTGCCACTTGACATTAAGTACAGGAGTGCATGTAATGAGTGAGTGATGACAGGAAACATAGCAACAGCTCTGAGCCCAAGCATCTCTCAGACCAATCTGCTCCAGCCCCGGCTGGCTCTGGAGGCTTGCTAACAGAAAGTTCATGTAAAACCATTATTGAGCATTGACAGGAAGGAGCTGAGACGGGGTGAGTGGTGTGTGTTTGTGCAGAGAGAGAGAGAGAGAGAGGGGGGGGGGGAGAGGGAGGGAAGGAGGGCGCAAAGCAGAGAGGGGGAGAGAATGAGTTAGTCATCATCTAGCACAGACAACACCATCAGGGGGCAGGTGTTTTGCATTATTACAGAGATAGACACACTTGCACACAGGGTGTAAGTCTTTTCGGCTCATCTATCCTTTCGTAGAACAGCTTTAAGTGATAATGACTTATGCTTGGGAACCGTCTGGGATGAGTGAGCTCAGTGGGTCTAAGGAGGCTGCCCAGGGCGCCCGGCTGGGATGGATTCCGAAGGGTCACTCCTGAAGAGCAAAAGGACAAGGCAAGCAATGAGGCAGGCGCGCACAGAAAACGGTGAACGGACCCTGCCCTGGGGGAAATGCCACCTGTGTTGATTCAGCTCCATTTTCCTTTGGGAGAAAGTGGCATTTCTGCCATCAGATCATGGACATGCAAGGGTAGTAGATGTGTCACAGCTTCTTGTCTTCCTCGCGGTGCTTACAGCACCTCTGACCAGAGGGTACCAGGAAGGCTCTCTGTTGCATGAATACAAACAGGAAAATTAATCTGGCTTAATAAAAAATACAAGCACCAAGACAGACAGCATGTGCTGACACAGATGTATGTTCTGATCATCCATAAGTGCCGGTAAAGTGGTAAGAAACGCTTTCTGCTAGATAACTCCATCCTGCCCACCCTCTTCGCTGGCTCCGGCCCCCTCCTCTAGCTTTGTCCAGGGAGTCTAAGTTCCCCGTTCCTTGTTTCTGAGCCGGTGACACACCGCCCCGGAGCCCCTGGCCAGTCTACGCGGGTGGGTGCTAGGCAGGCGGGGACGGAATCCTCCCCCAAAGCCAGCCCGCGTCCTCTTCTCAGTAGCGAGGCTGGGTTCCAGCAACTCTTACCCAGGTTTTGCCCTTTCAGTCACCACCTGGCAGAGCCCCGTCTCTCCCTCCAGCCCAGGCAGGCTGCCCAGCACCCCGAGTGAAAAACTACACCCAGCAGATAAGATGGAGAACGCCCCTGCCCACGAAGCCTACCCCTTCCCTACTCCTCACTGAAGAGGGCTTTTCCTGGGTTGCACATGAAACCTGTCCCTTGCCTTTTAAAACCCTCCACCCCCTAACCCTCACCACCAGCTTCCCTTGCCAAGAACCCAGACAATCGTGGAAAGCACGCGAACACCTGAGCAGCGCGATCGTGATCCACACCTGGGCAGGTCCTCTGTGGCGCTAGTGGTCGGGAATAGCCCGCGCCCCGCAGGTCCTCGCGTCCCCCCGCGGACGGCTGTGCCCCGAGCCCTGGGATCCTGCCAAGGTCTCCGGGTCGCGGGGTCAGCCCGGCCCGCTGCGGGGCAGCTCGGGATCGCCTCCAGCCAGTTTCCCCTTCTCCCGCCCCAGCCCGCGCGCCCGCATCGCTGCCGCCGCCGCCGCCGCCGCCGCCGCCGCCCCGGGCGGGCGCTCGGAACATCCCGCGCCGCGTCCTCCCCGCGCGGCTCCCGCCTGCCCCAGCCCGGCCCGCGCCGCTGGCAGCCATCAAGTGGCTCGTTAAGGAAATGCAGGTGAGTGCGTGCGGGGCGGCTGCCGTGGAGACGTGGGGTGTGTGCCTGTGTGTGCGAGCGCGAGGCAGAGGGAGCGCCGGCGAGAGAGCAAGCCAGCGAGAGCCCGAGCGGCCCGGAGATGCTCGCTGCCTCTGCTCCCCGCCCCGCCGCGCCCGCGCCCGCACCCGCACCCGCACCCGCACCCGCACCCGGCGGCCGGAGCGCGTGGGGCAGCGCCGCGCCCTGACGGCCGTTCGCCTCCGCGCCCTGCCGGCGGCCCCCCGCTCCCCGCCCGCCTCCCAACCCCGCGCGCCCGCCGCGGAGCCCTCCCTGCTCCTCCTCCGGCTCAGCCTCCTCCCCTCGCCTGGCCGCCGAGCGCAGGTACTTTGCCTTCAGAATAATTGTCGGGACCCGGGACAGCGTTGGGGCGCCCGGATTTCCTTGTCTCGGCCCCTTCCCCCCGGAAAAGAAGGTCCCACTTTGGGAAAACACACCGCGCGCCCAGCACCCTGCCCAAGCCCCAGCCCGAGGGGCAGCCGGACACGTGCCGTCCTCCCTTGCAGTTTCCTCGGGCCTGTGTGGAATAGAGACAGTTCTGTCCTGACTGGTGGAAGGGAAGAGAAGACTCCTCGGGGTTTCCTGGGAGGACCGGAGCGGCTGCTTCTGTAAGTAAACGGGGCTTTTGTATTTGCTGACTCCCAAGTGAAGCGTATGCTGGGGGGCTTCCCCCCAAAGGCACGGCCAGTCTGTTCGTTTCACCCGGGGAAGAAGTTGACTTATATAACTTCAGTAGTTCCTCATTGAGAAGTGGTTTGCTAAGCATTTTATTTTTATTGTTTGAGGGAGAACATTGAGAGACTTCAGCACGGGTAACCCGATGGGGGACGCGGTTTTTAAACGCTCATTGTTCCAGGGCCATTGGGAGCCTGGTTTGTGAAATGTTGGGTCTAAGATTGAAGGATGGTTACTTAGAAAACGCTGGAGAATTCTGGCTCCACTGGTCTCCTTCCCGGGCCACTGTCAACCGCGACCTTAAGCCACACCAACTCGCCCCCTTCTCTGACTTCACTTGGGTGCTTGTTTTATCTTTAGTTCTGGACAGAGCTTGCAAAGAATTGGGTCAAGGGAAAGTTAATAAAGATGCTTTGAAAGACCGGGAGGAAAATCCTGTTGCGGCTTCGCGATGCTTGTAGGTAGGATAAGATGTGGAGGAAAATCCTGGAACCAGTCTAGCTTGGAGAATTTGGATGCGATTTAGAGAGAGGATATTTAAAAAAAAAAAAAAAGGGGGGGGGGGGGGGTTGGAGAGGGTAGGAGTTGGGGCAGTGACTTTGACACAGCAGGTTATAATCTGTGACAGGGGCTCAGCAGCCAGTGGCAGATTTAAGGTGTCTCCTAGGGCTGAATATCTCTGCATCAAAAAACTTTTGCAGGCAGTATTCCTCTTGGGACTAACATCACCATGTCAGTGGCTGCAGCATTTCTGTAAAAACAAATAGGACACTCTTCTGCTCTCTGAGAAAGGAGAGATATAGTGTAACATTTGCCAACATTTTATAATATCTAAATAAAACCTTTGTGTTATGTCAGGAAAAATATAGTTGAGTCAGTTTGTTTTGCACAGAGGCAGGGAATCAATAACATTTCAGCATTTTTTTCCCTTATCTCTGCCAAATGCACTCTGAATCTAATTCTTCCTGCATTGTTTCATATACAGTAAGTACAGTAGAAATTGCATTTTAGATAACGCGGAACTGATTTTAAACAAATCCAAAGTTCTTGGACACAAGAACACTCTTACTGACGAGTGTAGAATAGGGATTAGAGAAAGTTTGTTTTATCTTCAACTTTCAGTTTTCTGTTTCAATGTTAAACACACTTTTCTAATCCAATCCCTTTGAGAGTTATAAAGGAGACTGAAAATTAAAACTAGTATTTTTTCAACAAAACACCTTCCTATCAAATAATAACTAATGACTATCGTATTTAGTTGTTGATGACAAAGTAAAAAAATACCTTTATGTTTACTCAAGTAAGTATATAAAAGCAGCTATATTCATTCAGCATTGATTTTAAAGAAAACTAAGAGTATACTGCTGTACAATGGTTAAAAAAAGGAAAGATCTTTTAGAGTTGTTATGGTTATTCAATGTTGACTATTTTGGAACGTAAGTTTTTCGGGTAATGAAATAACACAGGACAGTTGATGAATTTGTTGACATAAAGTAATCTTCAATGGAAATCATTTGGGAGAGATCTGTCATTGTTTCCTGTATGTTACTTTATTACCTACCCAAATGGGTTTTCTTAGCAAGATTACTGCTCTCAGCTGCCATTTCTGTTATGGGTTTGAAATTAATCTAAATAATTTAAAACGAAGCCTTTGGTTGATCAGATTTGGATTATAGCACATGACCTCTACCCATTTGTGACCTCGAATAGCTGATAGGATATCTGATACTTGAAAAAAATAATTGTTGAAAAATAGAAGGTAAGATTGTACTGAAGTAACCAAATCTAAGATTCGTTCTAACATGTTATTACATAAATCACTATAGGACATATTTCCAACAGTAAAGGAGGCACTGCAGAATTGTTGACCCTGTTCAAATACCTGAAAGCTAAGATTTACAATTAATGTGAAAACTAGTCTGACACACAGCCTACCTCTGTTATAAGTATGTCATAGTGCTGAGAAAAACGTCCTGAATCAAAACCATTGTTAGTAGAGCTGGCACATAGTATATATGATCACTGTCTTGATTTAATAATAGAGAAAAAAGTCAAAGCTGGCTGGGGTGATTAAAATGGCATAATTTTTTGGCCACCAGCTTTCTGTGCCATACAGAGGTGGTTGCATCTTTAAAGTTGAAAGAAGAAAGTTGCTGGTGTCAGCAGTAATGTGTTTTATTATGCAATTGTTCTCGTTATTCAGATCAGATAATGGCCAGATGAAATATATAAGCAGTCTTCAGGGAGTGAATGATTAATTCCTCTAACGTGTGCTTACTAAAGGAGTTCTTACTAATAAAGCGCCCGTATAGTACCTGCATTTGCTTACAGTTGCACTTGGAGAAGGCAAACATACTTCTCTTTTCCTTTAATAAGTAACATAGAATTTACAGGCTTAGTCCTGTAACTATAGTACCTTAAAGATGATATTGTAGACCACATGGTCATATATTTCAGGGAACTTCTTGAATATTATTATCTACTTAAAACATTTAATTTAGAAAGTAAACCATTGTTAATTACATGTGTGTTATGGGAAGGTTGACTTATTGTTAAGGGTTATTTTGTTTTTCCTGTGTGGGATGACATTCTGTCTCTTCTGTGTATTTCTAGTAAGGTTCAGTTTCAGATGCAACCTATAAGTGCTAAAAGGACATTTTTTTTTTAGTAATGTGAAGTGTAAGAGTAAAGCTAAAATATTGCCGGTTATATAAAAACATTAGCTGAAAACTGTTAAAATTTTAAAAATAGTGACTATTACACATGACAGTTGTTGTATTTACTACTAGTGAAATTTGTTTTGCCCTTAAAGAAGGATCATTAATATAACTTTCAATATCTCTACATTGAAAAATCCAGACTGGATTATGAGAGAAGGTGGGGAATGGACAAATTTTACACAGTAATTTAAGAACACACAACCTGGAATGCACACTACACATTTTTAATTTACCCACCTAATGTCTTCTTTCTTACAAATTTTTGAAAAATGTGCTTTTAACAATTGCTTAATTGAATATACCTATCACTAGGCTTTACCAATATCTCTCCTGTTTTATATAACAAATAACTATATTCCAAGATTCCTCCGTTGTTTGGAAAAAATATCGTAATTTCAGTAATGTTTTATGAATTTACACCTATAAGGAATGTAATAAACTTTAGCAATGTAAGTGCTATGTTAATATATATTTAATGATCCTAATTAAAAAGTTGTATTGAAGATTGGATGGATAAAATTTTGTATCCTGTCATGTGACATTTGAATTTGTTTATCTTCATATATATTTACACGCAAATTCTTCATTACCTCTGTCAGTTCATTGGGTTTTATTCAGACTGTTCTAAAGCAATTTGGCCTCCATAAAGAATAAGTGAATTTCCATTTGTACAGTGAAACAACTTACAGGTTAACTGTACTTGCAATAATGGTTATGCTTTTTCAAACTCTTCCTAAAAATGTGTTGAATTAAGAGTAAGAAAAGGACATTACCCACTAGGTGACCACTCATGTGATTGTGGAATCAATAGTTTTACCTTTTCCTCTCATAGTTATAATTGGCTGTGTGACCTCAGGGGGGTAACCTGGACTCTCCGTACCTGGTTTGCTCCTCTGTCAAGTAGAGAAATTGGCCCATGAATCTAGACCATTTCTAATCCAAAATCTTATAAAACAAGCTAATATAATTAATAGTAGCATTTAGCACATTTTCAGATTACACCGTGGCAGGTTGCAAATCCATTCAGTAGTTGGGGGCAGCCATCTTGCTTGAAGGCGGGCTAAGCACATTGTCCTGAACCAGGTGGGCCAGGCCTGGCCACCCTTGCTACATGGGTTGGATGCTTACTTGGAGTGACTTTGGAGGAAGAGGATGGAGATGATGGAAGGAAAGGTGTGGTTAAAGTTTCTCTTGACCACCCTAAGCTACTGAAAAAATATTATATGTAGAAGTATTTTGGGATTTGTTATTTTATTTAATTGCAGAAAGGTATAAGAAGATTAAAAAAAAAGGAATTGCTTAGTGTCCTTTGACTTCCTTTTTTCTCCTCTTAATTTTTTCATGTATGCTAGTTTACAATATCATATATATATATACTCAAGCAAATGCATATTTCATTTTTTGAGATGCATGTTATAGACTGCATCAGCTAAAAGGAACCATAGGACAGTTTATTTCAGTCCTGTATTTTTAAGAGGCAATTGAAGACTTCCAAGATTAAAAACTATAATATTGAGATGAATTCCTCAAGTTTACAGGGAGGTTTTACATCACGGAACAGTAGTATCTAAGATCCTGCACTGGCAAAAAAATGCATAGATAATTATTTATACACCAATTAGTAAAGTTTCAATAAAATGATTTCATTGATCATATAGGATACAACGCATGACCTCTAAAAATATTTTATAATGACAAAACTTCTAATCATGGAAAATGAACACAGATAATTAGTACATACAATGTTAATTTTAAGTGCTTGCTTTTCATATAGAAAATCAGTACATTATTCCTAGATGGAATTTGTGTGATATAATTTATGAAATTGGAAACTTTTTCCCTTCTAAGGAAACAGTGTGCCTAATTCTTTCCTTTTCTGGTGCAAATTCTTGGGTGGTAGAAGTGAGCCTATATCTCTATAAAATGTTTAATATTTTATTTATTTTAAATATATTTTTATTAATTTCAGGGAGGAAGGAAGAGGGAGAGAGAGATAGAAACATCAATGATAAGAGAGAATCATTGCTTGGCTGCCTCTTGCACGCTCCCCACTGGGTATCGAGCCCACAACCTGGGCGTGTACCCTTGACCGGAATCAAACCTGGGACCCTTGAGTCAGTAGGTTGACGCTCTATCCACTGAGCAAAACCGGCTAGGGCAAAATGTTTTATGTTTTAAATCATTAGAGTCAGGGAGATTGTGCTGTATTTAAAATTTATTTACTTCTGAGTGCAAGATAAACTGATTAATTATAGACTATTTATTTGCTTTTTATTTTGTGTGTTTGCATATGTGCACATGTGTATGAGTCTGTTTAAATACATCTCTTCAGAATGGAACTTAGTGAAAATAGTGTGCTTAAAAGTTTAGAAGTGTAAGTACAATAAGTGAATAATAGTAAAAATGAAATAATATAAATTATTGTGTAATATATCAAGTTGTTCTCTGATTTGTTCTTAATTCCAAATCAACAGTTCAACAATATACCATATTACCAAGGCCTTGCCTCTTGTGGTAACTCCATATATTTTCTAAACACCACATTATAATAATTTAATATTCTCAAGGTTGAAAGGTATAGAATTGCAGAGAACATAACTGCTGTTGTTTCACATCTGTTCTCATGGACCTTAGTTGCCTGTGTTAGTATTTTTATTTACATTAGATGCTAAAAAGGGAAAGGAACAAACTCATTTGGTTTTTACATGGTTGTTACTTACAAGCAGTTATTTTGAACCTAAAATTAACTGAAATGTATGTAATTTTAACTGGAATGCCTTGTAAGATTCATTGCACACGTGACACTATCTGATTTAATTTGGAAGGGAACAATAGAAATGTTACACTTAAACACAAAATTAATCAAATTTTATAAAAATGCCTTTTCAAGCATGCAAATATTTAAGCAATCAGATACAATGTATTCATTGTATTGGAACTGCAGTGAATTATACTTTTAAAAAACTATCCAAAGTTAAATTTCTCAAACATAGTTTATATATATAAAAAATGTCACCCCTTCGACAGCTATGTGAACAGAGAACAAAGCCAGGCAAATATTGTGTAGGCATATTCCGTTTTATAATTTACCCACTAATTGGGATTTGTATCACAGGATATGCTCCTATTCCTTTGGGTTAGATGATCCTAGGGAGCTTACAACAAAGGGTGAGACTATAGCTTCCTTCCAATTCCAGGGAAGTTTAACTTAGAATGCAAACCAGAAAATATAAGCAAGAGTAAAAGAGTGATTCCTGTTTTGAAGTGACCTGGTCTAGACCACTTGTTCACAAACGCTTATTTAGGTAGGAGAAAAACTGTTCATACAAGCTTGTGTCCCTGAGATTTTGTCCCAATACTGTGACCTACAGTCTTTATGTTCAAGATCAGAAATCCCACTTGGAAGTAGAATAAAGGATGGAGAGAGAAGAGAACAGAGGAAGGAAAGACTTGTTAGTCTCACCCTAGAGGCAGTAGTTTTCCACTTTTTATTCTTCCCGCAATTGGCTTTCAAAATCAGAAATATGACTTTCCATGTTGGGGTAAGTATCATGAGATTAACAGGGGAATGTGCTCATACCTTTACTTTGTCATAGTCCCAGTTTTCGCCATTTCTATAAGGTATCCATCTGGAACCGTTGAGAAGGTTATTTTATCAGTTCATGATGTGTATTCATTTGTTTTTGACTTTGCCACAACAATCAAGGGCAGGACAATAATTTAGTCATTATAGGAATATTATGCCCTGCTTCTAGAAGTTTCACCCTCTTCTACTTCCCAGTTTGTATATATTGTCAAATCAGAATCACTGTTTAGGATTATACAGCATGTGCCACATGACAGTGTAACTCATATACTATTTGGTAACCAAATATTTATGGAATCTTGTATGTACCAAGCCATGTTTTGGGCAATATAAAACTGCCTAAATTGTGACCATCTTCTATTCTTATGAAATGTTTATTCATTATCAAAAAATGTTGATTCTATAGAGAAAATAGAATCTCTCCATTTAAGTCACTGAAAAAATTTCAGATACATGCCCTCCCTTACTATTTCCTCCTCTCATTCTCTGTCATCTTGATTCAGAGACATCTCTTTTGGAAGGTGAGTGGAATGCTTAATGGTGATTTAGCAGTTGCAGGCTATGCTGTATTCCACTGGAATTAGTTGTCATCCTTTATCATCTTCAAACTGGATTAACCCCATGCTAATTCTTTATGTACACCACTGTCCAGAGTTCTAGAGAAGCAGTAAGACATGATAACCATATTACTATACCATCTCTATATCAACAAGATACAGAAAACACAAATAAATCTGCAGACCACTGTAGCATGATACAACCTATGTAACAACCTGTTATATTTCCAAATTTGATAGGATACAATACAGGTTACAGTCAAGGCTCCTGTTATTTTCTTCAGCTGTAACCAAAACAACATAGGAAAATAACATTGGTATTCTCAGGAAAGAGAACAGACAGAGAAGAGTAAATTCTCAAAAGAGGCCATGTACTATGTACTTTGAATCAAATAACCAAAATAGATGAAAAAAGTGTCATTTAAATTTTTAGGAATTTACTTGCACTGCTAGAAATTTTTGAAGCTAAAATTACCCTAAATTCACTTCTTGATATCCCTAGAAGAGATAATAAAAACATTTTAATTTAATTTTAAATTTGCTTTTTATTCCTCCTAAAAACCCTTATCAAAGATGGATTTGTATGCATGCATATAAACATAACCAATGGACACAGACAGTAGGGGGGTGAGGGATGTGCTGGGGGATGGGAGTGGCCGGGGAGAGGTCAATGGGGGGAAAAAAGGAGACTTTAAACAATAAAGAATTTAAATTAAAAAAAATGCTCTGGTGGTACCACTCAATAGGCACATTTGATAAACAGAACCCAGGTAAGATATTGTTTTAACCTCAAAGAAACTTTTCTATTTTTAAACCTTGATGATGGTCTGTGTGCATCATAAAGATAGAAAAGATATTTTCCCATCATTTAGAGTTTACCATTGCATTATATAATATATTCAATTCATTCTTAATTAATATTTGTCCCTGGTATTTGTTTCAGTGGATCATTTCTTGTAATTTAATGTGTAAGGATGTCTGGTGGCTTCTCCGAATGGCTGAGTTCATTCTGTGTCATATATGCTATCCATTTGTTTTCTCCTATGAAACATGTGGTCAGCTCTGTGAGGAGGCTGCGCTCATCATTTATGTGCGGTGGAGGACTACAGGGCTTCCTTGTGGTAGACTGTGTGCTTTCGAAGGTTGAATCCAGCACTTAACTTCACCATGGTTCTGCCCTCAGGAAGGAGCGCCTTCCTTTTGTGTTTCAGGGCATTGATGCCTTCCTTTTTCCATGCAGCCCTTTCATTGTGCAACCTTGCCAGGATTTAATAACATAAAGTCCACATTTGCTAAGGAAACATGGCATCTTACTGCATTTTCGAGAGAGTTCACCTTAAGAAATATTCTAATTGTAATACCTATCTCTACCTTCTGTATCTGTATATCTATATCTTTATATCTTTGTCTATTTATATGCTATTTTCATAGAAAGGAATTACTGCAGGCAGTGTCTGAGAATGAACCTGGAGGTGAGCCAGGTTAGGTGGCTGGGTCAGAAGAAGTTATGTGGCTCCTTCCAGGCCAGCCTTCTTTTCTATAAGCCTATCTTTCCCCCTTTTTATTTCTCCTGCTGAATTTCCCTCCTCTCCTCATTTCCTTTAACCTTATTGGAAACCTGGTGTTCCAGGCACACAGGACTGACTCTGTTGGCCATGTAAGAATATAAAAGCGTACGTGGTAAAGATTTAAAGATGGCCTTTACCACTGTTTATAGTTTGCATTTCCCTTACAGCCCAGTCATCCCTCTCATCAATATAATAATCCACATTTCATAAATAGCCCATCACTTCTTATGGTGGCATAAAAAGAAGGAAGCTTTTCTTCTTTTTTTTTTCCTAATCAGAGATGGCCTCAGGGTTTTATTTTCTTCTTGGGTTCTTGGAACAATTTTGTCTTATAACTCCTTCTTTTGAGCTCTGAAGAAATCTTTAGATAGGAGGTAATAAGAGCTAACATTTACTGACTCTTAATTTATGCCAGTTATTATTCTAAGTGCTTTATATGCATTAACTCATTTATTCCCATATCAGCCCTATGAAGTTGGCACACTTACTATCTTTTTATGAATTTTATTTTTCAATTGCAGTTCATATTCTATATTATTTTGTATTTGCTTCTGATGTACAACATAGGGATCTTTAATTTACAGATGATGAAACCGAAGTACATAGAGGATAAGTAAACTTGCCTGAGGTAGCATAGCAAGCAAAGCAACTATACCCTCTGCCTGCAGATTCCACATTTTAGTGGCTTTGCTATATTGATATTGGTACATAGGTTTAGAGTGTGTTTCCCCAGATGTACAGCAAGAGCATATACCATTAAGAGGAATTCCACAATTGCATAGGTTCTAGATATCAAAAGTGGAAAACGTGAGGGATCCAGGCTCTCCCTTTATGATACAACTTCCTTAAAATGAAATGAGCCACAAGGTATTATAGGAAAATGATAACGTAAATAGATCATTGTGAACTTGTTGCTCCTGGGGACAAACACATCGAGGCGAACTATCCCCAGATACCTGTTCCCAGAGTTGAATGGGTAAGCATGGCATGGCGTTTTTGAGTGTATTCCTTTTCTTCCTGGGAAAATTTTGATGTAGTGGAAAGAGAATCTGATATGCTTTCTGCTTTTCTCTGTGGTGCCCCTCTAAGCTCAGGTCCCTGCCCAGCAGTAGACTGATTAAGGGGGATCCCACTATTCAGGCCTCTATAACTTCCGGCCACACATTTTATCTCCATTGTCTCTAAATACACTTTGTTGCACTTGGAGAAGGATGAACAAGAACCATGGTTTTTGGGAATCAACCAAGATGTTAGAGTCAGTTTCCTTTAGTAGAGGACATAATGGAATAGAAATAGAAAGTCAGGGAAGATGAGCTCAGGATATACTATGGAGTGAAGTTTCGGGACCCACTGCCAGTGAGTACAATTCACAGAGCCATAATCCACATTCCCCAAGATAATGAAATGAGACCATGGACATAATTAACTCATGTGAAGTTTAATATACGGGATGCTGGTCATAAACAATAAAGAAATAAGTAAAGGGAAACCAACAACTGGTCCTGTAAGAATCTATTTAATTACAATTATTTGTGTGAACTCTTACTATTTATGCCTCATTACCATGCATTCTAGGTATTATTTACATCATTGCATCACATTGTATTTAATTTGCTGAAATTTAATTTGATTGCAATAGTTTATTGGTGTTTTGTCCCCATTGAGTTGATCACTGTTCTCAAATTTTAGTGTGACTACTTACTTGAAACTTAAAGATAAATGGAAGGAATATGAGTTAAAACACAAGTTGTGATTTTACTTTTCAATTAAAAGGACAGAAAAATTAAATTGTTACCTCTACAGATTAACAAAATTAAAGAAAGGTTGAATAAAAGAATCTTCAGTTAATATTTATTGGGTTTCTAATGTATAAGAAATGCCTGATGCATAGTGATAGAAATATTTTGCCCTAATTTTGAAAGGACATGAGAAATATCTTGGATAGTCTGTAAAATTAGCAGAAATGCTGTGTGGTCTTTTAAAATTGAACAAAAAAATTAGCAGCTTTTTATCAGTTTTTTAAGCCGACACATCTTATGGCTTAGGTACACATTTATCAAGTTATAATTTTAATTAATACTAATAGATGGCAAAACATGTACAAAAAGTTACTTTTTCCCTATATTGGAAGGAATACATGATACCCAAAATAGAAAGTTAAAGTTATATTATGACATATTCAAGAGGTTCAAAGCTCTTTCAGGTGTGAGCGACACTTAAACGCTCAGTAAAAAGGGTAATCTGTTTATTTTTCTTCTCCTAAGATCTTTCTTTGCTAAGGTATTCTGATTACTTGCTAAAAAAGTTCAATGAGTTTTTAGTTGTAAATGAGAACTGAGGAGTAGAAACTGTGCTAGACTGGACAATTTCATTGGGCAAACTTGTCCACTAGAGACATTCACGGAGCTGTTAAACTGTTAAACTGCTTGTTACAAACTAGAGTTTTGGCCTTTTGTCACTTAAAACCTTGTGGGAGGAAGAATGATCAGGGATGAAAAACAAAGAAGCCCAGGAGAGCTTAACACATTAGCAGTAATATCTTTTCATTTCTTTTCAATGTACAAAGAAAGAAGACATAATCTTGAGGTCCAAAGTGTTCCTAATTATTCTTGAAATGTATTATATTCATTACATACAGTATAATTTTGGTAGACAGTATGAATAGTACAAGATCTCTTGGAATAGGTCTCTGTAGGCAAATATATATAATGGGTATTGGTTTAGCTAAAATAAGCAAATTTGCAACTTCAAGAGAAGGACTTTTTTTTCAGAAGTCTAAGTTGCCTCATTTGTGGGAGTACCCACATTTAGCTCAGTGGTGTCCTACCATAAAAACAATACCTTCCAGTTATGACGCTCTGTCAGATTTGTTTTTTTATCAAATCTTTCCCTATGGCCATAACTTTGCTTCAGAGTCTTATAGAATTGCCATAGTCAAATTGGGCTGCTGTAACAAAAATACCACAGACTGTGTAGCTTATAAACAACAGAAATTTGTTTCTCACTGTCTGAAGGCTGGAAAGTCCAAGATCAAGGTGCTGGCAGACTTGGTGTCTGGTAATAGCCAATTTCCTAGCTCATAAACGTACTTCTTTTTGCTATGGGAGGTCTCTGCCATCTTCTTATAAGAGCACTCTTTTCGCCTAGGAGGGCTCCATCCTCATGACCCCATCACCTGAAATTACTACCTGCAAATGCATCTCAGTGGGGGAATAGGTTTCAACATGTGAATTTGGGGAGGACACAAATATTCAGTCCATAGTACAAATGTTCCCTGGATGACTAGTATTTCCTGTTTCCCTACCTCTACTTTATTTCCTCTATTTTTTTTTTCTTTGCCACCAATGGAATTTTTTTTTCTTCAAGATGAAAACCTGATCATGCTTAAAACATGAAAAGGTTTATTATTGCAAGGAGTATAATGTTAAAAAAATCTTGGTGTGACATAAAGGGACTTTCATTACCCAGGTTGCAAACTACCTTTTCATCTATGTCTTACCTTCTCCCCCATCCCACATGTATTCCATAATAAAGCCATATAAAAACACCTTGCAGTTACAAAGCGAGTCATTTAGGTAGCTCCTGATGAAAATGATGACAATGATGATAAAAATTTATAATTGCATTTCCCTGTTCAAAAGGCTGTCTTAAATTTTGTAATATTAGCTGTGTCTTTCAGATGCTGATTTCGAATCTGATTACAGAATATTACGAGTGTCCTTCCCAGCCAATGACATACGGAATGCCTACTTTTGAGGGACCTCTTTTTCTTTCTGTGGCTTTGCTCAAGCTGAACCTCCTACTACATTTCTTCTGCACAACAGATTGATCAGTTTCTGTTGCTTCCCAGCAGCATCCAGTACCTGCCACACAAAGGAATGATCTCTAGCAAAATTTTATGTTGTGTCTCCCCTGCCAACTCCAAAGTGGTCAGCCCCCTTTGGCTTACCATCCTGGAACTGTGTGGGTTTCTTACAGTAGCCCAGCTCCCATAGGCCCAGCTTTGCTGCTCACAGCTGGCTGAGCTCCAAGTCTTTGTTGCTGGAGATGCTACTGTAACATCTGTTGAGTATGGAATGTATGTAGTTACTCTCATCAATCTTAAGAATTTGGGTGTGCTTTCCAGGCATGTGACACACATTGCATAACATAAAACCTGTCTTGAAGAGAATGTTGCGGGTGAAAAAAACAGAAACAATCTATGGTGTGTTTTTCAAGGTAGCTTTGATTTTAAGAACTCTAAAAAAATGTTTGTTGAATATTTAGATAGCATATGACCACTTTTCTGTGGAATTACCAAGTAGAGATTATTTTTAAAGAAAATTTATTTTTATAGTCATTTAAAAAAATCATTGATTCCATTAAGCTAATCAATTTTGATTGCCTTAGGGAAACTACTCCTGATTTTAAAGTGATATATCATAAGAAAAAGCAAGTCACAGCTTCCATCTCTGTATTAATGACCTTTCATAATATTGCATGAGCCCCCCTCCCTTTTTTATTTTAGAGAGAGGAAGGAGGAGGTAGAGAGCGATAGAAATATCAATGAGAGAGCTGCCTCCTGCATGTCCTCTTCTGGGTACCAAGCCTGCAACCCAGGCGTGTGCCCTGACTTGGAATCAAACCAGGGACATCCTCATGCATGGGAGGATGCTCAACCTACTGAGCCACACCTACCGGGCACATGAAGCCTTTCTTTAGACTAAAAGTCCCAAAAATAATGTGCTGACTAAGAAAATGTTGATGGTATCCATATTTAAATATTTCTATGTTCTAAAGAACCTGTAGTATTGGGAAACCTGGCTGGATGGCTCAATTGGTTGGAGTCATCCCGTACACTAAATGATTTTGGGTTCTATTTCCTGTGAGGGTCAGGGTCCATACCTCATTTGCAGGTTCGATCATTGGATGGGGCACAAATGTTTTCTCTCTCTCTCTCTCTCTCTCTCTCTCTCTCTCTCTCTCTCTCTCTCTCTCTCTCTCTCCCCCTCTCCCCCTCTTCTTCTCTCCTCCTTCCAAACCCCTTCTTCTCTCTCTAAAATCAGTAAAAACAGCCCTAGCCAGTTTGGCTCAGTGGATAGAACATCGGTCTTCGAACTGAAAGGTCCCAGGTTCAATTCTGGTCAAGGGCACGTGCCCAAGTTGTGGGCTTGATCCCCAGTGGGGGACTTGCAGGAGGCAGCCTATCCATGATTCTCTCGCATCATGGATGTTTCTATGTCTCTCTCCCTCTTCCTTCCTCTCTGAAATTAATAAAGATACACTAAAAAATAAATAAATAAATAAAATCAGTAAAAACATATCCTTGGGCGAGAATTAAAAAAAAATATGGGGATAGCTATATTTTCTCTCTTTTTCTCATAATATCCTGTACCATTTTCTGAATATTGAATAGGTAGTTAAGATCTTTTGCCATAGTTGAGATTAGCAAGAAAAAAATTTTGTGCAAAATATTTAATTTCACTAATAAGGAAGAGGAAGCTCCTGAGATGTTTAATGCCAAATTCTTATATAATTAGTTTTTCAGAAGTAGAACCCAGAAAACTCAAGCCACAGTCCAGGCTTCTGTGCAACAAAGAGTGTGATTGGACTTTATATAACTGATTTATTTCTACAGAGAATTACCCAAAGAAGATTGCCAAAGCGTTGTTTCTGTTTCTTCACGTTCATTTATTCACCTTCATTCATTCTTCCATGCTAGTGAGTCTGTGTGGGTGAGCTCTAAGCAGAAACCTTGGATAGAGTCTTATTTACATTATGATAATAGGTCAATTCCTTTTTCTGAGGATACATCTACTTTGAGCTAGGAAATGCAAAGTGCATAATACTTATGATAAAATTGAATATGTGTCTAAGATAAAGTCAAAGAATGACTTCTTAAAAACATAGAATTGATCCTTTATAGTTAAATCTAAGTCGCTTTAGGTTTTGAAAAATTTTCTGAGTTTAGAAAACTGAACCTCAGTCTGTGGCTTGCTGGTCACTCACCCACAATGCAGTTTTTGGATAAGACCATCTTGGTTTCTGGAGAACCTGCTGATGAATTTGATAAGGGCAGCAAATGCCTGTATCTTGCATCACATTCATCAATCAGGAATGCGTTAGCCTTTGTGCTTTCCCAGGAAAGAATTGTTATGAAGTTCTCCAGAACCTCAGAATAAAATGAAAGCAATAGCAGACCCACATGGAATGATCCAGTGTTCAATGGAAGTCATGTTATGTTTTTAATAAACCCTGTAGAATCACTTATGAGAAAGTATAAAGTGCTTCTTGCTGACATTCTAGCTGTAAATAATGCAGGAGTAAACACTTTAATAATTTCAATTAATTCTGAAGTGTAGCTTTAATTTTTCTAATTACAGCTGATATTTCTAAATCGGAGACTTATGGCGGAAGTTAATGCAATCTTTGCTTACCATTGCAGTTACATTACAGAACTTGCTGTTGAAGTGCAGGATGCTTTAATTAAAAATATTTTATAATCTAAAATGAGCTGTTTAAACTCCTTAAAAAAAGTTTCAAGTCTTTTAAAATGGATATTAACTGAATTTAACTGCATTTTTAAATTTCTGTTGATTTGTACCTCAGTGTTAATAAGATGCCAGTTTTTCTTCATGGAATCAGATGGGGAATCATTGCATTAGTTCAGTAAATTCATTTGAAGAATAAACCCCTGATTGTACTCAAAGTATATTCACATAATGCATAGCTTCTTAATTTATTTGGGATAGACAAAATCACATAAGACATTAAATTATTAGAGATGACACATAAGCTACTGAGCTTGTGTATATACCTATGCTAAACAAGTTTTAGAGGACAGTCTTGGTACCAAATAACATATTTTGGGGAAAATATTTTGGGAACCCGGTTTATGTTCTTTCTTATCTGTAATACTTGTAATGAGCATGTTCTTGTGGGGTTTTTGTATGTTTTTGTTTTTTGAACAATTCTTAGTGTTTCATTTGAAATGTATAATAACAAAAAATAAATCAAAAGACTATGATGTACCCTAGAGAGAACTCTTTAATAACCATCACATGAATAGAGTTAAATAATTTTTTAGCTCTTTTGGAGCAGCCATAAATTTTTCATGTTTGATTTCATTTACCTGGCAAAAGTTACATGTACTACCTACGGCTTGGTCTTTATTACCAATCAAATGTCTCATGGTTTGCACATGCCATACTTACACTCATGCAGTGTAACCAATTGTTATTCTGATATTAAATACAGATACTCTGAACAATTGTAAGACTTTTAACTTCAAGTCCAGCCATTTATCACACAGATAAATTATATATTTTTCTTTTCTTTATCACCTCCATTTTTTCTGAGAGATAGAAAATGTGGGGCATGTACATTGATAGGTTGACTCCTGCACATGCCCAGAGTATGGACCCAACCCACAGCCTAGGCATGTGCCCTGACCAGGAATTGAATCCTTGGCTGAGCCACATCAGCCAGGGCTTTAACTTCTTTGTTTGATTATCACTTTTCAATTTTTACATTCTACCAGTTCTTCAACATGTTTACCATTACACCCAGTTTGGAGATATAGATAAATTTCACCAATACTCTGTTAATAAAAATATAAGTTATTTTTATTAAGCAGAGTATTTAAATACACCTGCTTATTCTTTGTTTTATTTTATACTGCCTTTAAAAATTGGTAATTATTTCTAACCACAGAAAGACAATATTGTTTAAGAAAATTTATCTTGGTAATTGATAGACTATTGGGACTAATCTATTGCCTAAATATGACAGCCACTCAGTAAATATGAACAACTTAATTAACATATATACACTCACATGTGTGTGTGTAGCATATATGTTATATATAAACATAATTAAGTGCCTTAGGGAAATTTTATTCTTTTTCATTTTATTAACTTTTTATTCTTTTTTATTAACTTTTTATTTTTTTTGTTCAATATAAATTCTGTGACAAAATAAATTATTAAAACATTTGGTACAAAATAAGCAGTCCACTATTTTTAAATATAGTGATAAAGAACCTGGATTTTAGAAGTAGTCAAACTCAGATCATTTCTAACTCTACTAATTATGAGATTCTTAATCTTCAACCAATTTCTGATGTCAGCAATCTTTAGTTTTCTAATCTGTGAAGTGGATCTCCTATTATCTGCCTGCAGGTGTTTTGTAACATTTAGTTAGAAAACAAGTGTAGGTATAAACGCCCAAGTATATTTGTATGTATGTAACTGTGATTATGGAGTACTAGAAGAAAAGCATTTGAAAGGAAAAGAGCTTTAATTTTTTTTAAAAAAAAACTGCAGATCACATGCATAAAGGGGTAAAGGTAATGACAGTGTCTAGTCTTTTCTCTTTTAGATTCTATAGTCCTTAATATACACTAGACTGATGCCTATGCATTTTTCTCTAATTACACAACATTATTATGTTATGTTCTTAATCTTTAAAGTCTTAAATTTCTTATGAAAAAGTACTCAAAGTAGCTATAGCTTATAGAAAAAGTACTTTAAAATGCACTTTAAGGTGGGCTTTGGAAAACAGCTAATGTAGATCACTGACATGTACATAATTCTAATTTTAATTTATTATGGAAATGCATAATGACATCAAAGAATCAAATTTTAAAAGTTCCCAGAACTATTAAATAATGTGGGCAAGTTGCCTTTAAGGCATAGATCTGACTCTGAAAGTACACAGCAGAATGAGCTACAAAGTGAAACCTCGTTGCCCATGGAAGATCAGCTTATTTGGGGATCCCACCGAGAAGCAAAACACTTCCTTAAAAGCCCAAATTATGTTTGCTTCACTTTGTAGAAATTGTAAAGCCAAGAGCGTTTACTGATTTTTCCAACTTATTTGGAAGTAATTATTGGTTATTTGAGGGAGAATTCATGTCAAGCTATTCAATTAGTTGTAAGTTGGCTCATTATCTTTTATAGTTCATCTCTGTTTTTATTTTTAATTTTCTTTTCACCATTATTTTATTTAATTAGCAGTTAACTTTAAAAATACTTATTTGAAATAGCTGCCTAGATAACTTATGGATTTCTGTAGATACAACGGTATGTTAATGGATACTCTGATTTGAACTATGCTTCATTTTCTTTTTCTTCACTCTGAAAATGGAACCCGAGTTAGACAAGAACAACACAATATAAGTAAATTAGTTACTTTAAATTCCGAGGTTAACATATGGTCTAATTATCTACTCTAAAAATTGTCATTTGAATAATCAAGCCAACCTGTCATTGAGCTTTTGGGTGGGGGGGAGGGATACTTTTCTGAGTTGTGGGTGTGTGTTAATTTTACTCTGACAACATGAAGGTAAAATTCATATCACTTCTACATCTTTAAAGTGCAAATTATTCCATATAGAAGTAGCATTTTTCATTTAATTTGATACTGACAAAGACAGGCTTGGAAATCTGTATCCAGACCTCAGTGTAAGGATACCAAATATTTTATCCTCAGCTGCCCTTACCACACACCTTTGAACTAGTAGACATCTAGTGATACCTCATTAGCCAGAATAATTGTGGCAAGGGTGTGATCTTGCACCCCTGACACGGTCTCTCATTGGATGGATGGTGTGAATGACTAAGTGGGTCAGTCCCAGAAGATTGTAAGCCATTCATTCTCATTAGGCTGCCAGCCGTACAAATGCAACAACATACCAGGTTGTTTGAGAAATGCAGTGATTTATTGGAGGCATTTTTATACCTGCCTCTCTCCAAGCAATCAGCAGTTCAAAGAACACAAATTAACTAAAAATTCAGGTATAAATAGCATCACTTTATTTTTGCTACATTAAGCTCCATCCTTGCATTTCGACTGATTTGATATTAATCAGTGATCGTAGTTTTATAGTGCTTTACACTTTTGAGCTTAGTTAAATGAAGATTGAAATATAAAAGTCACTTCTGGTGTCACTAGTAAAGACGGTAAAAGCAATATCCAGTGGAATTTTGCTCTAGACATGTGCAATATAATTTCTCTTTTACTCTCAGAACTAAAAGGGAACTGTCCTCTGTGATGACCAGTAAAGGAAATTATATATAATCTCCTGGTTTAAGCTTATTCTACACAATAGATGACAACTAATATAAATTATTGAAAATAGGAAAGATAGAAGCATAACTCAAAAAGGAGTTGAACTTTTCTTTTTAGGAAGAAAGGGAAAAATGGAAGTACTTCATGTTTTAATGATAATGTAATCTTGCTATGTGTTGAATATGTTTTTGAAAACAAAGCTGTAGTAGCAATGAGAAATTACTTGAATTGAAAAAAAAAAAAAAAAAGCACCCTCCTGGGGTAGAAGAAAATTTTCGAATTGGATTTTTTTTCTGTCTTTGCAAATAAGAAAAAAAAAATATTTTCAAGGTTACAAATAGGCTTAGATTTTTAAATAGAAATGCATATTTTGCTTTAAGCTTTCCCTCATTTGAAAATTGCTTATTAAAATCTCTTTGGCTCAAGTTCCAAAATGTTGTCTGTCTGCCAAAATTCTTAGAAGAATTCCCAATTCTCTGTATTAATATGAAGTGTGTCATATATATTGAAACAGGATTATTCATGATGCATCCTTAGAGAAGTATAGACATATTTGGAACAAGTATACAGTTCTGAAGCTACTTGGTGACCTCACTGTTATTCTATATAAAACTTGATGGTCAGGAAGACTCTAGGTTTAACCAGTCTACAAGTATAAAATGAGGTCATATTTGCAACAGTATCCAATTAATCATGACTTTGAGCTCTGATGCTTTTTTTTTAATTGCAGGAATTTGGGGCCTTAATGTCTGCTTTAAGTTTTATTTATTCTTTATTTATGTCTTCATGGGCAATCACTCTTACATGTGCTCTAGAATTCTATTTCTGAAATTCTGGTTTATGGACCAGCAGCAAGTGTATCACCTGGGAACTTTGAAATGTAGAATCTCAGGACCCACCCCAGGCCTTCTGAATTCTCTTTAGTTAATAAAGATGGTTCCTATTAAGGTTTGAGAAGCACTCCTTTAGAATTCAACTCCATGTCTCTCTGATTTGGTTTACTTGTCAAAGTGCCCTGTCACTTTATATACTGCCAGAGGGTATAACGAGTCACTGCTTGGCCATGTATAATTGATGCGGCTGTTACCTGTAGCTGGGGTTACAACTCGGTCCTTATGAGATGCTTATAATGTTCCATCCCCTCATACATTCTCCCAACCACACTGTAATTTTAAATACCCTTTTCTAAAGTTTTGGGGGCAAAGATATTTAGTAATTATAAAGTATAACTTAGATTTGACTACTCAACTTATTTTATTTTATTTTTTAATATATTTTCATTGATTTCAGAGAGGAAGGAGAGGGAAAGAGAGATAGAAACGTCAATGATGAGAGAGAATCATCGATCGGTTGCCTCCTGCACACCCTCTACTGGGGATTGAGCCCACAACCCGGCATGTGCCCTTGACTGGAATCTAACCTGTGACCCTTCAGTCCATAGGCCAACACTCTATCCACTGAGCCAAACCAGCTAAGGCTTGGCTGCCCATATTAATATCTTCTAGTCCGCAGGCTCAGATTTGCCACCAGAATCCTTGTAGGACACCTCCTTAATTAGCTCAAAGCTCCTTGCCATAAGACCCTTTTTCATACATATTGGACCTATGCTTTTGAGGAGTTCAGACCCAACTTCTAGGAAGTTTTGGCAGAATAAGAAGATTCTAACTCACTTCAGTCTAAGACTCACCACTAGAGTTCCCATGTGTTGATCTACATTAGATTCAACTAATAATATTAGTTAAGAAAGGCAGGAACCATCTTTGTTAACTAATGTAATAATATACATATTCAACAAATTTAAGTATTAACTTAAGTGGGTGCCTTTAGTTGTACTTAAGTTATATCTCAGTAAAATAGATTTTAAAAATGTAAAAATAAAATGATTTTGCTAGTTCACATTGTGCAGAAAAAGGTATTTGTAATAATTATGTGACATTTTCCAACTTCCACCTACTGTTACAAAATAATATGAAGTGAGTTTCAACCTGAGAACTTTGATTCATATGACTTTTCTTAAGGTACTACATTTGAATCTTGTGGATTATCACCTTCATCAGTTGAACAGAAGTTTATTTTGTAAGTATTATAGATTACTGCTTTGTTACCCTTGACACAGTTATCAAAATTGGATAATTAGATTTGGTCTGTTACCTTTTTAATGTTTATTTTTGTATTTCTTTCTTTAACTTGAGTTTCTTTAAGCCTCATTATCCACCAGTTACAAATGGAGTCACATTAATAGTAATAACATACATTTATATGTTTTAAGCCTCATCCAAGGATATGTTTTTATTGGTTTTTAGATAGAGAGGAAGGGAAAGAGAGAAACATCAATCAGTTAAGCAGCCCGACTAAGGTTTAAACCCCCATCCTCGGTATGTGCCCTGACTAGGAATTGGACCCACAACCCTTTGATGTATGGGTTGATGTTCCACAGACCGAGTCACCTGGCCAGGGCATAAATTTAATTTTTAATTGAAATTTTCTAGTTTACACATATTCTTAGGAAAATGCTTCTAAAGTATGTTGGGGAGTCCCAGGCAGATATTTCATATGTGTTCAAATACACATTATCAATGGACAGAGCAGCTATCCTTTGGCTTCTGTGAATGCTTTTCTCTTTTCCTGATTCTAAGTCTTATACTTCACAATACCATGTCCACCTGAAATCCTATGGCTGCCACTGGATCCATCAGGTTCTGTTCTCTCCCAGCAGGAATTTGCTGGGACCAGGGTTTCCATTCTGTCTTCTAGATAGAAGAGTGGAGAGGCCTCTAGCTGTTACCATGGTAATTCATTAGTGAGCTACACAAGAATGTCTCCTCCTTGCCCCCCCTTTAAATTTCTGTCCTACTTTGGTATAGGATTGCTGCTTATACTCTAATGCCTTAGTTATTTCATTGAAACAGTTCCTTCAGTTTTACTTCTAAGTTCTCTTGCAACTCTTTCTTTGCTTCATTGGACTCACATGTGAAACTGAACTCTGGGTACTTTTGAGTGTCTGGCTCCACACTTCACTGACGATTTCCTTTCTTCTCCTGTGACTAAATCTCTTATATTCGGTCAAGTTTAACAGGTCTGCCTCCCTCTCCTCTTAAGCTATGTTCTATTTCAAGGATATTCTCAGTTTCACTCGATAACAAAATTTCTCCAGGTCCATTTGACTTGTTTATTAGACACAGACACACAGAAACATTTCTGAAAGCCCTGTTTAGGTTCATGTGAGGATTCCTACTATGTTTCCTGACACTCAATTAGGTATGATTTCAACTCTATGTAGAGTTAAAGGCCCAAGTCCTGATAAGATTCTATACTGTACATGAGAGAAATTAAGAGATTCTTTTAATCCAAACCTGTTAAGTCATTGAGAAAACCTCTACTCAGTTTCTCCATCAGCAAAATGAGAGTGTCTACTTCATTAGTTCTTCAGGAAGATCTTCTCCCTTGATAAGGCTTATATTTCAGTGGGAGAAATAGGTAATACAACATTTTAAATATCTAGATATATTAAATGTTTTTATTAAATACTAAGAAGAAAATTAAGGCACTGGGGGTGCTGTAGGCAGTGCTGAAGTAGGGTGTAACATTAAAATAGGCGGACAAGAGAGGCTTTCACTGAAAAGAAGGCATTTGAGTAAAAAGGTTATGGAATAGATGCATGTTTAAGTGTCTGACAGCTTCTTGGTTAGAAGACATCAAAGGTGATAATTTCTCACATTGAAATATAATTAGTAATTTCTTCTTCAGTAGAAAATGTTAATAATAAGCAGTGTTCCTGTATTCAGTGTCTGCATTTAATTTTGAATACTGTCTTTAAAGTCTAAGTAATATGCTCTTCTGGCATCAATATTACAATGTGAGTTCTAATTCTAAGGCTGGGCCATTTATCCAGGTAAATGAGATTAAAACCTATTTTTGGTTTAATTGTTTTATCATGTATTCGTGGACACACCAAACCTCAGTGGCATCTTAACGGTCCCACATAGGCATAGCAACTTAATAGCATTTGTAAGAGCACCTCCAAATGGAGAATCCCCACTTCAGAAATGCTTATTTCTGTCATGAGCACCATTTTAGTCCCTGGCTTTATATTGCCTGTGAAAGATCACAGACCTTGGAGTCAGACACATTTTGATTTGAATCTTGGCTCCTACATTTAATGGCTGACCAGGTGCTGAGAACACTTAATAATGTGTTGTTGTTGTTGTTGAGCACATATGTTGAGTCCGGCATTATGTAAGGTCCTGAAGATAAACCAGTGCCTGAAAAAGTCACAGTCATGAAATTCATACTTGCCTCCTCATAGATGAGTTATCTCATTCCCTCTCTAAAATACGTTTTACAGAGCACTTCCTAACTTACAAAGCATTATCTCCTCTGACTCACTAGACACTTAGTCCAATGGGTGTTGAATTGATGTTTTATTTATCTTTTGTGGGGATAACCCTTGTATATGAGCTATATGTCCATCTAGTAAACCAACAATATGAACTTGACTTTTTTTCAGCAAGGTCTGCTTTTCTTCGGTGTTCAGTTCTATCCCTTCTTTCAGCTTTCACTGAGCTCTCTGTGTTTTTGTTTTTTCTTCCCTTCATCTGTGTTTGTAGAGGATTTGTACCTACGCGTGAGCTCCATGGTTCGCACACTAGACCGCATGAAAATGTGAAAGGCAGAGACCAGATCTCCGGTTTGGCATCTTAAGTTCCTTGTTCAGTGCTGAGAACATAGTATATGATGTGAACATAGTCCTTAAGTGTGGAGGTGTAAGTTATCCTTTGGTGACAAGCTCTGTGCTCCTGGCCATTTAGTTTCTCCAAGTGCCAGTTTATTTTTCTTAAAGAATGGATGGAAGGGTTGTTGTGAGGGATAAATGCCATAATATGGATCAGGACCACTTAAAAAATGACTGTTACCCTGTAAGCCTTCCCCAAATGTTATTACTTCTTCTCCTCCTCTTCTAATGAAACTTCTCCTCCTCCAACACCTAGTAATGACGATGACCATGATGCTGCTGCTGATGATAATACATTTCCATTGTTAGGGAGAAGATGCTGTTTGGATTAAGTTGAAAAGGCTCCATGTGACGTAGATACTCGTTAATTCAAGTTGATAAATAATTTTTATTGAGCCTTTATTAGTCCATAGCACTAGAATGAACACATACTACCTAATAAAAGAGTAATATGCAAATTGACCATCACTCCAAGATACAAGATGGTCGGCCCCATGTGGTCAAAGATGGCTGCCCCCATGTGGACAAAAGATGGCTGCCACTGGATAGCTGGCAGGGGAGGGCAGTTGTGGGGACCTGGCCTGCAGGGGAGGACAGTTGGGGGGGAACCAGACCTGCAGGGGAGGGCAGTTGGGGGGGACCAGGCCTGCAGGAGAGGGCAGTTTGGGGGGACAAGGCCTGCAGGGGAGGGCAGTTGGAGGCAATCAGGCCAGCAGGGAGGGCAGTTAGGGGTGACCGGTCCGGCAGAGGAGGGCAGTTGGGGAAGACCAGGTCTGCAGGGGAGGGCAGTTGTGGGGAATCAGGCCAGCAGGGAGGGCAGTTAGGGGTGACCGGGCCAGCAGAGGAGGGCTGGTGGGGGAGACCAGGCCAGCAGGGGAGGGCAGTTGGGGTTGACCAGACCTGCAGAGTAGGATTGTTAGGGGCTACCAGACTGGCAGGGGAGGGCAATTAGAGGTGACCAGGCCTGCAGGGGAGGGCAGTTATGGGCAATAGGCAGGCCGGGGAGCAGTTAGGCATCAATCAGGCTGGCAGGGGAGTGGTTAGGAGGTGATCAGGCTGGCAGGCAGAAGTGATTAGGGGCAATCAGGTAGAGGCAGGAGAGAGGTTGGGAGCCAGTAGTCCTGGATTGTGAGAGGGATGTCCGACAGCCCGTTTAGGCCCGATCCTGGTGGGATCGGGCCTAAACCGGCTGTCGGACATCCCTCAAGGGGTCCCAGATTGGAGAGGGTGCAGGCTGGGCTGAGGGACATCCCCCCCCATGCACGAATTTCGTGCACTGGGCCTCTAGTGTTGTATAAATACTGGTGAGTGAATACAGTTTTCTCCAGACTATAATTTGGTAGAGAATATTTTAGTGTTTCCTACTCAGGAGAGAGGCAGAGCTGCAGATGCCTGAGCTGCTCTCTGCCTCCTTGTTCCGGGTGAAAGTAGGGCGTTGACTGCTTTGACTTGTTTGTGTATTATCTGACAGCGCGACCCTTCATGCTTCCGCTTTCACCACTTCACTTTACCAATTTAAAAACACCACCAGTGATTTATTAGTGCTAAATATCACCTTGACATTTTAACACTGATTTTATTTATTAGATGTTACATTTCTATGATCTTGATGGTGAAAGAGCCAGTCTTTAATGTCTACTCTTAGATTTTATAGAGAAAAATAGCCAAGATGGTTTCATGTAAAATGCAAAGGATGAGTGAATAAGCATTGCTTTAACATTTTATAGGGTTATAAAACAAAGAAAACCTTTTTAAACTGAGACTAGTTAACAATCTGAAAGTTTATCTTGACCACAAAAAGCTTCAGTTATAAATGTGTGTGTGTATGTGTGTGTGTGTACACACACTCATACATATTTGAAAATTCATTTGACAATTGAAGGTACCTTGCTCTTTTCTAAGAATCAAGTAAGAGGAAATAGCATTCTATACAATTTAGTCATTGCTACATTTTGGTTTTCAAGGAAATTTTATGCCCACAAGCAAACCTGATGAAACACATATAAGAATGTAGTTCATTCTTTTTACATTCTTAGAATCATTGTGGCTTGGTTCCCTTATGACTAACTGCAGAAGATTGACGTAGAATTGTCATGTAATTTTTATGCCTCAAAATAGTGCTTTTTGACATCTTCTCGGAATATTTTCATTCTCATAACTGTTCCTTTTCTTGTCACTTTTTATTGAGCTGAATATAGCAATTTGAGGTTAGCATGATACCAGTCTATATTTAGCATTCTTTCTTGTAAAATTTTCTCACCATCTCTGTGAAGGCTATAAAGATACAAGGTTCACATTTTTTTTTCATTATATGGACATAGTTCATGCCATTTAATCCTAGAAAAAAAATAATTAGGTATCTTTACTGAATCTACTACATCTCTCATTGAAAATTGTGGAGATTTACTTGTCTGATAACTAAAAACAGGAATCTCAAACAAAATTTTGATTACTTAAATCTCATAATTTATTTTTATGTAAATTTTTATTGGATTGTGTTTTGTAAAGCTCACCTTACCTGAATAGCTTCACATAAATATCTCATGTTAGGTAAGACTCTTCTCATAAAATATTTATATTTATAGTTTTGTGCTCACACTATATTCCTTTCCATTTATGTACATTTTCAGGTTACCCTTGCTAACCTGGTTACATCACTGAATAGAGTTCATAAGACTTCATGAATTTCCTTTATTTTGTGAGATGTTATTTTTGTTATCTACGGTGTTAAAAATATCAAAAATGGAAAAATCACTGTTATCCTGAAAAGTCTCCAATATTTTGACAACGGCTCCCTTCCCTACACACTTGTATGTGTGCGCATGCATGCATGTGTGTGTGTGTGTGTGTGTGTACTTTATCTGCTAATCTAAGTTCATTTGTTTATACTCATAGTACTTAGAGACTTTAAATTTTTTCCTTTGCTTACTTAAAGGAAAAAAAAACATATAAAACTGGCTCTTACATTCAGTATACCTGTTGTTGCAGTTGATAACATGGTGTGATATGATATTATGATATTTCTCCATCAAGTTTTCAGCCCTGAAATTCTATGGGGTTTGAAGTATTCATTTTCTAAAATGTTTTTTTGGGAAATGTAAATATTTTCATCTTGAATTGCATAATATGTTCCTTTTTGACATCTAAAGATGAATTTATTTAATTAAACAAGTTTTCTAATCAATAAGATTGGATGAGAGTGGAAGGCTGTGTAAAACGTACAGAGTATGAGCTACTGTCTAAAGATGGCTTTGATCAATGGAAAAATGCACAAATAGTGATGAATGGGAGAAAGAACTAAATATTAATAATAATTATTATAACCTATTTCACAGTTTATTTTAGGATGTTCAAAATTTTAAAACATGATTCAAAAGAAGATAAAATTAGCTTACTATTTTAGATCATCATTATTTATTTATTGTATGAAAGTTCAAATTTGTTAAGTAATATATCATGCTATTTTTGGCCTAAGCATAGTTTGGGTGATGCTGTCAAAGGTCTAGCAAAGAAATTAATGTTCCTTTGGCAATGGGGTCAAATGTCTGGTTCAGAAATAGTCTTAAGAGGTTCCCCATGTTAAACAACTAGAGCCAGTTACTTCTTATTGTTCACTCATATATTCATCCATTGAACAAAACTCTTCTGCAGCCAACTCTATATTAAGTCTTTGAACAGATGAATCGGATCTGGTCCTTTCCTCAGTGGATTATCTCTATTGATGTATGTCATTTGTTGGGATGAAAATAGCTTACTCCCTGCACTGTGTTAAGAAAGAATCATAATAATTTAGTATTTACAAAATGTAAAAGTATTTGTATAAACATTTATGTTCATTTGGGAACCAGTTAAATTCATGCTGGACTATGGGTTTGAGGAATGAGGTCTCAGTGAATGATGAGCTAGAGTTCTTAGTTTAAGCTTATGATTTTATTTCTTGTATACTGAGACTTGTGCTTTTATGAAAGACCTACCAGAAAACATAATTAAGCAGAATATCAGGATACATAAACATTCAATTTTGCTTGATGAGCTTGGGTCAGTGTTGTAATACAGAAATCACTCAAAAAACTCATCAGTAACTTAGTTGATGTCATTAGCATATTGATTATACTTGTAAATTTTTATAACTGCCAAGTTCATGGTGCCACCAGCCCACCAGTCCCTGCCAGTCTTTATGTCTCACTCTCTACTTCTCTGATTTCATGGCCCGGTTTTTTATCTCTTTCTTAGTAATATCCTGCATGCCATCATTTTCATCACGTTTTATATACCATCCACTTACAGATTTTATTATCCATAAGCCATACTTGCCTGGCTAGGCTTAATCATAGATTAACCCAATATTATTAGTTCATGCTCTTATTTCCATCAAAAACATGTCTCACCTTTGCCTCCATCCACCCTATCTTATTCCACTTCTATTAACTTACATATTAGCTAAAACATTAGTTCTTATTAAGTAAACTCTTTCACTGCAAACGAGGTAAGGTTACCCCATTCTTGACTTTCAAAGTAGCTTTGAATTATTTCTTTACAATATTTATTCCACTTGCAATTGTTTGTGTACTTTTCCTTTTGTTTGATATTAATAATTCTTCCAGAATATACTTATTTTGGTCAGAAGTTCTGTGCCTGTCTTTTTTATACAGTTCATCAGAACATAGGGAGAATTTAGTCAAGTTAAAGTAAATGGATGGATACATATTACATCTGCTCTGAAATTGAAATAATCGAGAATAGATGGGTAGTAATACCAGAGATGTGGTGTAGGAGACTTCTAGGATCTCTTCAAATTCTGAGTCTGTGCTTTTTCTAGATGAAAATGAAAGAACAATTAATGTATCCACATAATATGGGTGTAGTAGGAAAATACACTAGTGAAATATATTTTTAACTAGAGGCCCAGAGCACGGATTCATACACCAATGGGGTCCCTCAGCCTAGCCTACGCCCTCTTGCAATCCGGGACCCCTCGGGGGATGTTGGACTGCCGGTTTTGACTAGGCCTGTGGGGATCGGGCCAAAACCCTGCAGTCAGACATTCCCTGAGAGATGTGGGAGTTTGGAAGCAGTAGGTGGCCAGGGAGGAGCCTGAGCAGGGCCACACCACTCCTGCTCATCCCAGCCCTGCTGCACTTGCCACTCCCGCTGCTGCTTGGTAGCGGTAGTGCTGCCATGGAGGTAGGGGAGGCTCATGCTGCCACAGCAGCTGCGCTTGCCAGCCATGAGCCCGGCTTGTGGCTGAGCAGCGCTTCCCGCTGTGGGAGCGCACTGATCACCAGGGGGCAGCTCCTGCATTGAGCGTCTTTCTCCTGGTGGTCAGTGAGCATCATAGCAACTAGTTAACTGGTTGATTGGTCGACCAGTTGCCAACAGTTGCTTAGGCTTTTATATATATACTGAGTGGCCTGATTATTATGATCTCTGAATGCATAATAATCTGGCCACTCAGTATATATCCTATATAATAAAGGCTAATATGCAAATTGTCCCCTTGACCAGGAGTTCAACCAGCAGGCAGGCAGGCCAACTGCCCATGTCCCCTCCCCCTGGCCAGGCTGGCTAAACCCCCACCCATGCACAAATTCATGCACTGGGTCTCTAATATATATATATAGAGAGAGAGCCTATCTAATAAAAGAGTAATATGCAAATTAACCGTCACTCTGCTACAGCCACAAGCCACGCCCATCAGCCAATCAGGAGCGAGTATGCAAATTAACCCAACCAAGATGGCTGTGCCACAGAGTGAGCAGGAGGCTTGGGTTTCCCCGGCAATGGAGGAAGCCAAGCTTTCCACACACCCTGGCTGGCCCAGGCCTCCACTCAAGGCTACAAAGTTTCAATTATAGAAGATAAGTAAATCCCCCAAAAATGGCGGTATCCACAGAGCTGGAGAGAGCAGGAGGCTTGAGTTGCCCCCGGCAATGGAGGAAGCCAAGCTTCCGCAGCCCTGGCCAGCCCGGGGCCTCCGCTCAAGGCTACAAAGTTTCAATTATAGAAGATAAATATATCCCAGATACCAGTGCCTCACCTTGGGTCGCCGGGGGCATGGCCGGCCTGCAAAACACTACAGGCCCCTTGCCCAGGCTGCCCCACGCCCCAGGGGAACCCCCACCCTTATCCAGGACACCCTTCAGGGCAAACCAGCTGGCCCCACCTGTGCACCAGTCCTCTATCCTATCTAATAAAAGAGTAATATGCAAATTGACCATCACTCCAATACACAAGATGGCTGCCCCATGTAGTCAAAGATGGCTGCATCCATGTGGACACAAGATGGCCACCACAAGATGGCCAGCAGGGGATGGCAGTTGGGAGGGACCAGGCCTGCAAGGGAGGGCAGTTGTGGGCGATCAGGCCAGCAGGGGAGGGCAGTTAGGAGGGACCAGGCCTGCAAGGGAGGGCAGTTGGGGGCGATCAAGCCTGCATGGGAGGGCAGTTAGGGGTGACCAGGCTGGCAGAGGAGGGAAGTTGAGGGTGACTGGGCCTGCAGGGAAGGGCAGTTGGGGGGGGACCCAGGCCTGCAAGGGAGAGCAGTTGGGGGGACCAGGCCTGCAGGGTAGGGTAGTTAGGGGTGACCAGGCCTGCAGGGGAGGGCAGTTAGAGGCAAACAGGCTGGCAAGGGAGCAGTTAGGCATCAGTCAGGCTGGCAGGGGAGTGGTTAGGGGTTGATCAGGCTGGCAGGCAAAAGCGGTTAGGGGCAATCAGGAAGGCAGGCAGGCAAGCAGTTGGGAGCCAGCAGTCCTGGATTGTGAGAGGGATGTCCGACTGCCCATTTAGGCCTATCCTACTTGGATCGGGCCTAAATTGGCAGTTGTACATCCCTCGAGGGGTCCCAGATTAGAGAGGGTACAGGCTGGGCTGAGGGACACACCCCCCATGCACAAATTTTGTGCACCGGGCCTCTAGTGTGTGTGTGTGTGTGTGTGTGTGTGTGTGTGTGTGTGTGTGTGTACTGAGTGGCCAGATTATTATGCGTTCAGAGATCATAATAATCTGGCCACTCAGTGTATATACATAGTGTGAATTTGAAAATTGTAGCATTAATTCTAAATTGATATGAGTACAACATGAATTTCACATTTTGTTTAAATCTTATATTTTAGAGTGGGTCAGAATACCAACAGCATTGGCTATGCTAAAAGAGAATGACAAAATTAAGAGGAGAGCGGTATGAGAAATTAAAGTTTAGGTGTAGAAATTGACCTTCATTGATGAAAAATGGGCAATGGCTCATGCTGCTTATTGTTGACCAATAGTTTTGCCCAGGTTCACATTAACCCAGGAGCATGTTGTGCTATATATGACTTTAATATGGTTTGATCCCCCAGGACATGGTGTACTTTCTGTGAGGAATAAAGGGCAAGACTTTCAAACAGCACTTGATCAAATCTCTAGGAAAAAAAATTATGTTTGATATTTCATCTCTGCCAAAAGGCTACCATACTATCCCAAACATTCCCAACTTCAAAATTCAGGCACCCTTCAGTGTTCTTGATTTTTTTTTTTTTTTTAAATTTGTGGTAATGTTAGAAGATTTCACTTTCTTAGCAGTGAAGCGTGTTGTGATTATCTTGTGAGAAACAATAATAATAATATAAGAATATATATTTGAAAGTATCTATCTATGGGGAACTTAAATATATTCAGTTTTTAAAAATATCACTTCACTTCTATTTAATACTATTCTATACCTCAGAAATGACCTAAGCTGCTGTGACTAAACTGAGGCATAGTGAAATAAAAAGGGCGATTTACCCAATTAGCACAGCAAGTGAGTTGTCTCACTCCAGCATGTGGTGGGTAATTGTACCGAAAATACACAAACCCTGCTGAACTGGCATTAATTTGATTCTTGGTTACTCTCACTGAGGATAACATCATAGTCCCAAATTAGCTGAAATTATGAATGCCTTTGCCTGATCACTCTTTGAATATTACCTCCATAACTTTTTGAGCTTCTTTAGCTGCCCCTGCCATATTCCTATATAATAAAAGCCTAATATGCCAAGTGTCTGGTTGGGTTGTCCAGTCAGCTGTTCAACCAATCAAACATAATATGCTAATGATATGCTAAGGTTGCTTAACCGCTCGCTATGATGTGCACTGACCACCAGGGGGCAGACAGTCGACCAGTCAAGAAGTCACTATCATGTGCACTGACCACATGGAAGCAGATGCTCTGACCGGTAGGTTAGCTTGCTGCTGGGGCCCGGCCAATTGGGACTGAGCAGGATGGGCCAGACATGCCCTGGGGCCCTCCCGTCGTCCCTCCCACCTGGCCAACCTCCCATGTCCCTCCCTAGCCCCGATTGTACACCGATGGGATCCCTCGGCCTGGCCTGCACCCTCTTGCACTCCAGGACCCCTCGAGGGATGTCAGAGAGCCAGTTTTGGCCCAACACCAGAACAATCGGTCAATATGACATGCACTGACCACCAGAAGGAAGATGCTCAATGCAGGAGCTGCCCTCTGGTGGTCAGTGCACTCCTACAGGAGGAGTGCCAATTAGCCAGAAGCCAGGCTCACGGCTGGCAAGCATAGTGGTGGTGGCGGGAGCCTCTCCTGCATCTGCGGCAGCACTAAGGATGTCCGACTGCCAGCTTAGGAGCGGGCCTAAGCAGGCAGCTAAACATCCCCCGAGGGCTCCTGGCCTGCGAGAGGGCACAGGCCGGGCTGAGGGACCCCCCTCCCCCGAGTGCACAAATTTTGTGCACTGGATCTCTAGTATTCATCATAATATTAAAGGCAAAGGTTAAAATTGTGTGGTTAAGTCTATGAATAAAGAGATTAGCCATCTATAGACTTGTCAATCTCCTTTCAGGAGTAGAGTGCTTATAACTATCTTGTCTCAAATTTCATGTATCTGGATCTATATACATATCTTTCCTCAAAATTTAGAGTATAGTTAAGACGACTGGATAATTTTAACGTTGGCATACTTCTTCTGAGACTTAATATTGTTTCTTATTTGTTGAACAAATACTTCCTCAGTATACTTTATATGCACCAGATACTATTCTAGGTACTTTATGAGTATTAACTGTTAATCCTCAGAATAGCTTATGTGGAAAGGATGACTTCTGTCTTTATTTTAGAAATGGAGAAATTGAAGTGCAGATATGGCATTGAACTTGCCTAAATGTACACATCTGTGATGTGGAAGAACTAAGATGGGAATCCAATCAGCCTGATGCCTAGGCTCCTGTGTTTTGCTGACTCTTATTGCAAGAGCAATTACCATGGACTGAATGTTTGCTGGCCCCAAATTCATAGGTTAAAACCAGAATGTGAGGGTTTTGGGAATGGGGAGATTTTGAAGAGTTAGTAGTTCATGAGGGTGGGGTTTCCATGATGGGATTAGTGTCTTTATAAGAAGAAGAGAGTTTGCTCCCTCACTCCCTACAATGTCAGGATACAATGAGAAGAAGGCTGTCTACAACTAGAAAGAGGACCTTCACCAAGAATCCGACTCTGCTGGTACCCTGTTCTTGGACTTCCGGCCTCCAAAATTGGGAGAAACAAATGTTTGCTGTGTAAGCCACCCAGTATGTGGTATTCTACTATAGTAGCTCAAACTGACTAAAACAGCAATGTTTCTCTCACAAACGTTTCCTATATTTGAGAATAATCAGTGAATTCTTTGGTTCTCATTAGACATGCATGTCTGTGTTATATTAAGATCTGTGCATGTGTACTGATACTTTCAGTGTAGCAGATAAAATGATATTGTGGAAAGAAAAGTGATTTAAGGATCAAATACTCCTGGGAATGTGTACAGATACTCTACCCATGTGATACAGTGCAAATCATTTTATCTCCCTGAGACCTAGTTTCTTTCTCTGTGGGTTAGATCCTATAATTCATAAATGCCATGTATTATGATTCATAACTTTTTAGTATACTAGTATGGCAGTTTGCAATACTACTCATAAATACTATTATTACTGGTACTGCTGTATCACTGTAGGATACCACAGTTCTGATGGCATTTCTATTCAAACCCGTATCTATTCATAAAATAATTGAAGTGATATGTATTAGCAAAATTTTGTCTTAAAAATAGAAGAAAAAAGTAAAGGAAGCTAGAAAATTTAAGAGTATCAGAAAATGCTTTCAGCCAATATTATGTTCATAGCATATAGACACAGAGACTTGTATTTGATTTTAAAAGATGTATATATCAATACAGTTTTATATGCTATTGATTGAAATAAAAACACATTATCAAGGCACAATGTAATGTTTTTGGTTTTTTAAGGTATTTTTTTATTGATTTTAGAGAAGAAGGGAGAGGGGGAGAGAGATAGAAACATTAGTGATGAGAGGGAATCATTGATTGGCTGCCTGCTGCATGCACCCTACTGGGGATTGAGCCTGCAACCCCGGGCATGTGCCCTTGACTGGAATCAAACCCGGGACCCTTCAGTCCGCAGGCCGACGCTCTATTCACTGAGCCAAACTGGCTAGGGCGACACAATGTAATGTTTTATTTCAAAAGTGACATAATCCTATAAACATTTTTATAGTCTAGCTAGCATGATAGGAAGTTATAGTGACACCAATGTTATTTCATTGAAAGGTTGTTTAACCTCATATGAACTAGATATTTTGCTAGAATGTGTTATTGGCACTATAAGGAAAAGGAATTAGGTTATGGTATTCTGAGTTTAATATAAGACAAAATAAAGTATACTACTCTTATCATGTAATTAAGCTAGAAAAAGAGTTAAACCTCTGATTCTGATTTCTATTGATTTCAAAATTGAATAGAAAACCAGTATGGCCAAAACCGGTTTGGCTCGGTGGATAGAGCATTGGTCTGTGGACTGGAGGGTCCCGGGTTCGATTCCAGTCAAAGGCATGCGCCTTGGTTGCGGGCACACCCCCAGTAGGGGGCGTGCAGGAGGCGGCTGGTCGATGTTTCTCTCTCATCGATGTTTCTGGCTCTCTATCCCTCTCCCTTCCTCTCTGTGAAAAATCAATAAAATATATATTTTTTTAAAAAAAGAAAACCAGTATGAGTGGAAATGACAATGCTGAAGGCTGTTACTGATTCACAACATACATTTGGGCATACAGTAATCTCAGTTAAGCAAATCTTAGTTATTTGCTTCCAGAGAGAAAGAAATGAGGTTTTGAATTCCAAGTATTAATCAGTCTCATTTCTTTACGAAATTACAAACGACTCATATAGCAGCTGAATAAGGACTTGGTAATCAACAATTCCTATTGGGCTTCTTCTACATTTTTGTTTAAGGAAGTGAAATCCCTAAAATAAAATAAATACCCTCAAAAACAGTTATAACTTTGAGGACATAATATAAAATTTTGTAAGTATGAATTTGTACTGGTTTTCTTTCCATGATAAAATAATATGTATTGTAATATGTTCCTAAACCAAAATTATTGTCATCTACGTACATAATTGTCCTTAGGTTAGAAGCTTCAGGTGATGTTCAAGAAATACTCCTTGCTATACCTTGGACCCAATATTTAGTTTAGCTCCCTCTTGGTCCTATAGTGTAAACATAAATTATAATCTTTGAAGAGTCTATTGCATTTCTGTCATTATAAGGTCCTCTAAAACTATTTTAGTGATGGTATTGATATCTTATATGTGTACATTCACTTGTTTTAATCACTAATAAACTATATTAAGTTCTGTGTTGATTTCCAATTTATAGATGAGCGCTACATCATCTAGTTTTGCAAATCATATTTGATCAATGAATTAGTTTCCTATTGCTGCTGTAACAAATCATTATAGACTTCATGATTATCTTTAAACTTGGGGAGGTCATAAGTCCAAACTGGGGCTCACTGAGTGAAAATCATGATGTCAGCAGGGCCACACGTCTAGAGGCTCCAGGGTAATCAGTTTCCTTGGCTTTTCCACCTTCCAGAGGCTGCCTGCATTCCTAGGCTTGGAACCCCCTTCCATCTTCAAAGTCAGCAGTTAAATGTGCACTCTGCTTCAATCATCATCTTTTCCTGGCTCGGATTCTCCCGCCTAGCTCTTTCACTTTCAAGGACCCTTTTGATTACATTGTTCCCATGAGATAATTCATGATAACCTCCTCATCTTAATATTTTTACCTTTGTTATTTCTGCAGTCTTTTCTATGCAAGGTAAAATATTCAAAGATTCCAACAATTAGGACATAGGCATGTTTTGAAATGGGGAAGGCATTGTTCTGCTCACCACAATGAGTACAGTAGATCTTTTAAGAAGGGTGGTGGATTGGTACCCACCTAAACCAATGAAAAATCAATGCATGCCCATTTCCTTCCTTAAAAACTATTCTATACACACTGATGTACACCTCTATTTCTCTTATTTCTATGTCCTACCATAGTTTACGTATTTCTCAAGCATGCAATCACACACACACACACACACACACACACACACACACACACACACACACACACACACACACACACACAAACACCATTGAAATCATCACCATAAAAATTAAGCATGGTTATCTCAGTCAAGCTGAGCAAATAAATTGTGCTCCTAAGAAATATGTATATGTAGACTCAGGGTTAAGAATGCTTGTCCATGTCTTCTATTACTTCAATAGAAATGTGATGATAAAACCAGGACAAGAATGCCTTTTGGGTGAAATTTCCTTCCCATCCTCCAGAAAAAAATAGTTGAAGCTCTATTTGTGGAAAGATGAGTAGAGAAAGGACCTCTTCTGGCCATTAAGAAACACAAAGAATAGCCCCAGGTATTCATGGCATTCTAGTTCATGTTTTCAGTCCCTATGAGGACTGCTTTTGTACTTCCTGGCTCTTGAATTTTGTGACAAACAAATAATGTGATGGAATCTGATTTTATGTGCACATATCTTTCCAACTCTTCATTCAATGGCACCATATTCATAAGCCTGAATGATGGGAATATTTACACCATAGAAATTGGCAAATGCCATGAATGTGGGATAGAGAGCCACTTGTTAAATAATTACCAGCACACAACCAGACATAATCCTAAATTCTTCAGTCAGTTTCTTTCATAAGTTAGTTGAATTAGGTGTGTGTTGTTGTTTTTTGGTTGTTTGTTTGTTTTTTTATAGTGAAAAGCATTCTGAGGGACTAATATAAATCTAAGCATATATGGGAGAAATTACAGAGTTTGCATGGCTGATTAAAATAATTGTTCCTTAGTTGGCATATGTTTTAACATATTCAGAACAAATGAATGTTTTGTTCTTAATTGCAAACATTACAAATGAAAAATTAATCTTAAATGTTTTCTGTTCCAAATTATACATGATCCTTGTTTACAGAAGTTATAAATAAAAATGTTAAATGAAGAGATGAATACAATTTACATATATGACATGACCAAGTCAAGATCACTTGGAGGTTTTAAAAGCCAAACTGATGATTAACGCCATGGGTGTAGAAACTTTCCTTCAATCTGTAATTTTATTCATCGTTTACTATGGATGATCAATAGCTCAGCAGGAATGACAGATCATAAATAAGGGATCATAATTAGTTTGTAATTATAAATTTTGTCTGGCTCTAAACACAAGATACATTAGTTTGCACAACTAAACTAAACATTTGGAAGGCTCATTTGATATGGGAGGGTCTATTTAAAAAGTTACTAAGAAATAGATATCCTTATCAAAGAATAAACATGTGATGCTTTATTTTTTAAAAAGTTGCCCCAATATGCACAGTGGTTTAAAAAATTAAAATTTACGAGTTTTTAAAATAGGAAAAGGATCGACTTTCTAAATTATTTTGATGACATTTTAAAGAACAATTTATTTCTTCGAAACAGATGTTCTCCATTTCTATTTCAAGCCATTTAAATGTTAAAAAAAAAGAGTGGAAACCAAATTGCATGAAAATAAGTATCAGAGACATTCCCACGAAGAACATACCAACGATAAGGGTGAGTGATAGTAATTAAGACGTTTTCCATTTGGTGGCATCTACCCTTGTTAAGAATGATGTATTTAACTTGCTTAATTTTTTGTTCACAAATATCTATTTTATATTTATAACCACCTGTAGTGTTTATGACAATGTGAAATAATAATTAAAATATTCCCTTGGAGCTATTGAGCATATGGCACTTTGAATCCTCTGTTGATTTTACTGTGACACTGGTTCTATTTTTTTATGTTTTCTCAACATGGTTATTTTAATTTTGGCTGAAGCTTCAGCAGTGAGACAAACATTTAGTAGGAAAAGAAGAGTCAAGTTTTCTTTGAGTATGTGTGGTGTGTGTTTTTTTTTTTGTTTTTGGGTGTTTTTTTTTTGGTAGGGAAATGGGCTATATAATATCTGTAATATCTTTGATGGATGCTTTGTCCAAACTAAAACTAAAAATATGACAACTTGATGTATCTGAAGTAGTTGGGGTAAGATGTCAACCTTTACTAAATGCAATCAAGACTGAGAGACAATAGCCCTGCACACTAATGTCATTCAGTCACTGTGCTTCAGTGTGGTACATTAATTTTTAACAATAACAGTCAGCCCCATATCTAGATAGTGAATTTCCTGCCTATAATAGATTTGTTTAAATTTTAAATATTGGGATTCTATTTTAAGGGGAGGGGCACATATTAAACTTTATAAAGTATGAAATAAAAGCTGTTATCTAAGCACTAAGAGTATGAAATGTAACATTTTTAAACAACTGCTCATCAAAAAGAGACATGGTATATTTGTTTCAAAATTACAGTATGTTTCTAAGCAGTTATCATTGGCAAATCATTCACATCCTTTCCTCAATACTGAAAATTCTTATGCGATATCATTAGACTGTTACAACTTATAATGGAAAAATCAATGCAGTAGGAAAATTAAATTTTACTGATAGCCTTTAGGCAAAATGCAATATTAAAATGCATTTTAGCTTCCCATGTGGTTTATAGGCAAAGGAAGAAATGGAATCTGGGTTAGCTGTCAGTGCAAAATATTTTTTTAGAAGCCGACAGGCCCGCCTGTGAACCAGTCTTTCCTATTGCATTTGTTCCTTGATTACTTAATAATGTGAAAATAACCATCCTAATTGGATCATTTGAAAGGTCAGAAGTCTGCTCTACTTATAAAAAAAATTCCCTAGTCAAAATCAATGAGAAGATTCTTCATCTCCCCAGGAAGAGGAGTTAACAGAAAGAAAATGGGTTCATCTCCTGAACAATGTCGCAATGACATATGACCCCCTCGGGAGAGAAGGGGTTGTGTATGTGTGTGTGTAGGTGGGGGTTGGGGGGCAGAAAAAGGATGGGGAGAGACAGACAGAGGGAGAGAGTGAGGCTAAAAAGGAAATTTCATCAATCCGCTGCTGATCTTTTGTGAAGAAGTGACATAGAGTTCACTTGCCGTGGTTTGTAGTCACCATAAGTGACCCCTGTCTTTTGTTGGCAGATAGATAGAACAGACATGGATGGACACTCATGCCTTGTACACATCCTGCATCTATAGTAAAGTCATGCTTTGTATGAGTGATTTAAATGACTATGTTCTTTGCTTAATTACCAGGGGAATGAATGTGTGCTGGCAATTTCTAGATCATAAACAGAAACACTAGTGTTTTATGACTTCTTTTCTACTTTACATCATGAGTAAGAAATGCATTTATTCCCATCATAATATGCAGTGACTAGGTAGAGAACATTATTTTTTTTCCACATTTGATTTCCAGAAAAAGCTTTTTAGTCCTCCTTTTGACATTTTCATGTTATTTAATAGTAAATATTAATATTTTTCCAACTTTTATAGTCTTCAAGGATATATTTATAATTAGTATTTGAAAATAATTATATATCAGCTTTAAATTTTTAATAAAGATTATTATTAATATTTGAAAGCATTTAGGTATTATTTTTGATGTCTATAATATCAAATAGTAGGAAATAATGCTAATTTATTTTTCCAAGTGAAGATAACCAGTGATTTCAATAATCTAAAGGATATTGGTCATGCTACCTAATATCATCATAATATTAACAATATTTTTGCATATTTAAAAATAGTTTTTGTTTCTTTTTGATGATTTTATAGCCAATTCTACACTTTTCTAAACTTGCTTACTGTGAGATTTATTCTCAATAATTTCTATAGTGTCATTTTCAATTCCTTGTAGACAGTAAAGTAAGAAAAAGTTTATTTAGGCAATGAATAATTTAAAGGTGTAGGAAGAATCTAAGAGATATATTTCAACCACTATAGTTTATCTCAATGAATAGGAATTTGATATAAATTAATACAGAAAGCATACATTTTTAAACAGATCATATAATGGTTACTTTTCTCAATTTTGCTATGAAAACTTTCTGTGTTGCCTGGCTTAAGCTATTCAATTTGCTTAATGAAATTTAACTCACAAATCTATTGGAATCATAAACTTTTATATATATATAAGCCAAATATTAGAAATGATAGAATTTATCTTTCTTCCTAGTTGCATCCTCATTTCACTGATAAAATGAAGACAAAAACGATTTGTGGTTTCTCCATCATCATAGATTTGGGATTCTATCTTGAACTACTGACTCAGTATGGTAATATACGGTGCTGCCTCATTTATTGAGAATAAACTAGCATTTTGTAGTTCATGAAGACCTGGGTATAAACTGTAATGAAAAGCATGAAATTATTATTTTAGAACATAGGATGGGGGGCAGAGATGGGCCATGAAAATCCTAAATTAATTTCATTATAATTTAGAGAAAATAAACAAGGTGTAGGAAAATAAAATTACACACACAGGCACATGTCCATGCACACGCACATGCACACACACACACACACGCACACGCACACGCACACATACACACATCCATCTACATATCTACTTACCTACCTACCTATGTTTATCTTACTAGGATGTTCTAGGTTCTGCATTCCCACCAACTTCAAATACATTTTATAAAACCATTATATTTTGTCAAAGATATTTTAAATAGGATACTTCCTCCAGCCTATTTGCTCCATTATCTAAAGATTTTTCTGCATTCTGATTTGTACAGTTCAAGTTATTGACTTACACATTCTAGATCCATCAGTGGCAAACCCATGCACTATGCCATGCCTGTCCAGCTCTATCCTGCTTCGCTGTCCTCGATTTATTTTTATTCAAACTTTTTACCCTTCCCTTGGTTTCACTGAAAACAATTTCCATTCTCAGGTGCCTTACTTCTTTTCCTAATCTTTGATTTTCCTCATGTCCTTATTTATTTATGTAATTATTTGTGTATGTATTTATGTATTGCTTTTCATTTATCTTCAAGAACTATTTGAGATAGAATTAACATTTCTTATTGCCAACAAAAATGACTTGAATTATGTGCAATATGTGAGTATCTGAACCCAATTGTAGAAAATTAGTAGATGTGTATACAGAAGTAAATTGGTAATTAAATATTTCCAGCTAAAGAATCTTGCATTTGGAGCTGAATATGTTATTGGTATTAAATAACATTCAATATTTGTGTGTGTTTCAATGTTGAAGTAAAAACCATTGAAATATGCAGATATAAGATAAGATCCTCCTTTCAGTAAAATTAACATGTATTTTCATTTCCAGGATTTAGATTCTTGTTTTCCTATTTGTTATTTTATTATTTCTTTTACTTTTAAATGGGATGTATTAGGAGCTACTTCTATACTCACAAGTAAGATATCTGCTAATTCTGTTGGAGTTTGCAAAGATTCTGTCATGTTCTAATTGACAACTCAATGATTACTTTATCAGTAGTTATACTTTATCAAAATACAACAGTAGTTATGAACATTACCTCATCTTGAATAAACCAGTTTTGCCAATTTTAATGTAATTTCTCTAAAACAAAGGCATCAGCAACTAGCCTAGAATGCAAAAGAGAGGAGGTGAGATTTGAGGATGTACAATAGCTCACGTTGGTTCTAGGGAGATAGCAATTTGCCCCCAGGAATGACAGTTTTTGTTTGTTTTGTTTTTTAATATTTTTATTGATTTCATAGAGGAAGGGAGAGGGAGAGAGAGACAGAAACATCAATGATGAGAGAGAACCATTGATTGGCTACTTCCTGCAGCCCCCTACTGGGGATCAAGCCGGCAACCTGGGCATGTGCCTTTGACCTGAATCAAACCTGGGACCCTTCAGTTCACAGGCCAATGCTCTATCTACTGAGCCAAATCGGGTAGGGCAGAAATGACAGTTTTATCAGTGAAAGTGTCCACCTTCTTCCTGTCTGGATACAATGAATATGTTTGATTCTTAATTTACTAGTAGAGTTAGCCCTAGCTGGTTTGGTTTAGTGGATTGCACATTGGCCTGTCGACTGAAGGGTCTCAGGTTCGATTCCAGTCAAGGGCACATGCCCAGGTTGTGGGCTCGATCCCCAGTAGGGGGTGTGCAGGAGGCAGCCAATCAATGATTCTCTCTCATCATTGATGTTTCATCTCTCTCTCCTTTCCTCTCTCTGAAATCAATAAAAATATATATTTTTAAAAACTAGTCACTTTTTAATATATATATATATATATATATATATATATATAGAGAGAGAGAGAGAGAGAGAGAGAGAGAGAGAGAGAGAGAGAATGGAAATAAGTCTTAAGATTTATTTCTTATGCTTGAGTTACAGATATGTCACAGGAATGAACCACCACTATTGTTTTTTAAGAATAGCTTTTCCTTCTCTATTCAACTTCTGACATCTTTATAGTTTGGATACCTGATGCTTTGGCTTGTGATTAGCTTTTTAAGTCATTGTTCTGTCTCTTGAGAACATTGTGCTTTCTTCCAATGTACCTCACAGGAACAACTTTAAAGAGTTGGTTAAATTACTTTCTTCACAGTGTGGTATTGAGAGGATTTGTCCAAAAATATAAAAAAATGGACCATCAGTGGCTTACTTTACTTTGCGGTGCTTTGTATTTTAAACATCTGTCCTTTTCCTCCAGAAATACTGTGATTAGAGAAGAGCCCATAGATTGCAAGCCCTTGTGGACCTACAGTAGTTCAATGATGTAGACATATTGGCCTGATGGTCATTTCACGGTTTCACAGCTTTAAAACCCTCATTTCACTGAAGTTCTCCGTAAGGCCTTTGCGTCCGGAAGAGTTAATGATTCTCTGAAAATAGTCCACTGTACTGTTTTGTGCATGGGTACTTAGGTCACATATACTGGGAAAATGTGGTCTGTTTTATCTTCCAAAAGCCGTGAAGATGGCACTAAAAACGTCCAGCCCAGAGTTTCCTGACACCCTCTCACATAGGATCCTGTTCTAGGGGGATGCACAGTACATGAACGTGTTTTATATGGCTGGATTTTTACCTATGCAGATTTAAGGTACCCCTCTAGGGTGGTGGTTAGGATCACTTAACCGATTAGGGAACTAAGGCTCACAGAAAACCATACCATTTCAATAGCACTTATCGAATAAGTGACAGAACCTGGGTTTAAATCTAGACCTGCCTCATTCCCAAAGCTAGTTGTCCTACTCTGTATTGGAAGCCTTTGGAAATTAAAGAAGCATGTTTGATATCTGAAGATAATACTGAAAAGAAAGGTAGGATTCTCTCAGATTATCATACAGAAAATACCAAGAGCTTGAAGATAGGAGTGTACTGAAGATAGGCATAATGCAAATGTCAGGAGGCCATGGCTTCAGTTTCTCATGAACTGTGGCAACATCTCTGAGATGTAATCGAGGTTAACATTTTATATCAACTGATAAGCTAATATGATCTGTCGGTGCCTTCATAAATGAAAAGGAGTTTTAAAAACTGTAGTGAATCATTAATACCGCATAGTTTAACAATATTCTTAAAAATAGCAAAACGTGCTGCATGTTATCTACAATGTCATAAATATTAACAAAATACCACACTGCAAAGCAGTGGTCATAAAATAGCAAGACAGATGAATGAAAATGTCGCAGGAACCTGCAGCAGTGACCTTCAGATACATTCTGCTGCATCGCGTTATGGGTTCTGGTTCCCGAACCTTATTCATTTCTATCGCCCACCTTGGTCTGAAATAAGGGAACTGTGCCTGGCATAAAAGGGAGCCATACAGAAAAGAAAAGTCACCGTAGCAGCAATTGGGCAAGCCTCCAGGCATGCCCAGGAAGGTTGACCACACAGGAGTTAATAAGCAAGTTGAGCACATAAGGTCTGTGCTCCAGGCTCTGAGACATGGTGATCTGCAGCCTCCAGTAAAATGTAGCCATATGAATGTCCTGGATTTGGATCAATCAGATTTGCACATTTTTAGATGAGGAAGGGAATTGAATTGGCAGCTAGTCCTGGCTAGGAAAATGCTGGAGAAAGTTGGCCAGGGAACAAAATAAAGTTCCCACCCCATGGTGTGTGTGTGTGTGTGTGTGTGTGTGTGTCTCTACATGTGTGTTGGGGGTGGGAGAGTCTATGTGTATGTGTGCATACAAATGAATTTTTTTCCAGCATTTGATCTAAATGCATCTTCAAATTTTCAATCTTACATAGTTTCTCCATTTTCCCCTCATCCATTTATCAATAACTTTCTTTTCAATATCTTTTTATGGTTTTTAAGTTGTAAACAGTCATATTGTCTTCTCATATGATCCAAAAAGAAAGGGAGTGCATTGCTGGAATATTAAATCTCAGTTTTTCCAATTGAAGATCACTGTGATCATTTGTAACTGTTAGACTACCTTCTTAGAGTGACCATTGGGTAATATTTTATAGCGTTCTTAATACATTGAAGCATTTTTTTCATGAACAGTAGAATATGAATATTCATTGCCAATCTAAGTTATCAAAACAGGAAATATGGTAATGAATGCCAAAATAGATGTCATAAAGTCCAATGGTTTGTGAAGAGGAAAGAGATGAGAGAAGAGAGAGAATAAACCATGGCTTATTTTCTCAAATTCTTTATGAAAATTCAGGAATGTGATTTAATGATTTGACTTAGCACCTTGCATATCAGGAAATATTATAGTGTTAAGTGAAAATGATCTTTCTAATATATGTAGATAATTAGATTAATGATGGCTAATTTTATAGATAACTGGTCATGTTATTGTTGATAAAAGGGTATTTTTATTGGCTAAAGAAAAGTTGAGTTTTACCTGTTTAGCATATCCAGTTCCTCTAGATGTTTTTGTATCTTTTTCATTTTCCATATTTTTACATATAGCAACATTTTTCTGCACTTTGAAGTGTGTTCTACCAATTTTCTGCCTTTAGAACTCCTAAACATTCTATACATGACCCAAACAGAGGTAATATCACTTCTTATAAAATCGCCCCCAACTCTTTTGGACAAACCCAATAGCTTTTCCTTCCCAAGTTTATCATCACACTTTTTACATTACTTTTTGTTCTTCTGACTGTAAGCTCCTTAAGAACAGGGACTCTGTCTCTTCATTGTTACTGTTTTCTAAGCATGTGGAATGATCTAGCATATATAGTAGGTATTCAAAGATTGTTTTATAGATCAGTGAAGTGACTTTGGCCAAATCTGTTGCATACAATGGTTGTGTGTGTTTTTTTAACCCAATGTGTAAAACTATAAGGCAGTTCAATTCCCTTACACACTTAAAAATCTTTTTTTTTCTTTGTTTAAAATGTACTTATTGAGTACTTACTCTGTACCAGAACACAGTGATAAGGCTTATAGGAAGATACAAGAACTAGGTGCCTGCCATCGCACCTTGAGGGGTACATTAGCCATACGCAGAAATAGCTATCAAACAAGGTGAAATTTAATAGATGATATAGGGGTGCTGTGAAGAAAGCACTATATAAGTCCTTGGGAGAACGAGAGTTATTTCAGCAAGCTTTATTTTTTCTTTGTTCACTCAGTAATATTTTTGGAATGGCTATTATGTGCCAGGCACTATAGATACCATGACGAATAAGATATCATCTCTGCCTTTAAACATGTATTGTCTAGATAAGTGGACAGGCAATTCTGGCACAATGCACTGATGCCATAATAGGGATAGAATATAAAAATCACCCATTCAAATCAAGGCAGCAGGGATATCAAATGATTAACACTTATATCACTTTTTATTATCTACTATGTTGCAAACATATTTCTTTCCATCTATAAATATGCCTGAGCTTATTATATACATACTTTTAATTAAGATAAAACACTCCAAAACATTATTTAGCTACAAAATAGTCACTTGAGCTGATAAAGCAAAATTTCATAATTTTATCACTTTGTAGAAAGAAATATGTTTATGATTGTACCTGACAGATTTAAAAAATTAAGAAAAAGTGAGGTGTAGAGAGAATGTTATGATGAGTTGCACAGGTATGAAGACAATCATAATCATTATCAACCCAGATGCTCGATAAATTTGCAGTATATTTATATTACATCGATTCAATAGGAATAAAGCTGTGTATATATACAGATATACATACACACATATGCAGGATGAATTTTTAATAACTTAGATCAGGCATCATATATGCAAATGGGTTAATAAAATAATAACTAAGAATTAGAACCAGGGCATGGAAGGGGAGAAGGAACACACATGTTAACCCGGAATATTGACACACTGTCCAATTTAGTACCACTTAGATCCGAGCCTCCTGGAAACAGAGAGCAAACACTCACTCTCACCACAGTTCAAAGAGCATGTCAGGAGGGTGGGGGCATGTGTGGGGAGGGTTGTGGGCTGGGAATGGGGGGGGTGAGGACAAATATGTCATACCTTAATAAAGAAATTTAAACAAAACAAAACAAAACACAAAAAACAAAGAGCATGTCTGTTGGTTCCAATAGTTTAATGATGGAAATTATTGCGCTGATTTAAATTATGACAGTTGCATTTATGCTTAATTAGGACGTTAAATAGCAAAATACTACATTATATGCTAAAATTCAGAGATGATGATTTTTTTTGTTGTTAGTAGAGGAAGCAGGGATTTTTAAAAAACAATTGCTACTTAGAGGCTGCACTGCCTGTGCTGTATACTAGTGATTTTTGTGCTGTATCCCATTCAGTCTTTAGATTGAAAATAGATAACATTAAAGACATAATCACGGGTATCCAGGAAGGACAAAAGGACAGGGCTACAAGCATCTACCCAAATGCAATCAGGGCAGCTTCAAATTGTTTTAGAAAAGGTCACATGCAGGGATCCACTTTGTAAATGACTTATAAATAATATGCCCTAGAATTACAATAAACATATTACTTAAGAAAGTGAAACTTTGATGTTCTATTATTTTACTTTTAAACAAGCCATACTATTGGCCTACATAATAACAAAAAGTGAAATTTTGTGCAGTTATGAATATGCAATACAATTTTCTTTGAATAATATTTAATAAAATTTATTTTCATTTTGTGACCAGTTAAATTAAGATTTAGAAAAGTAGGGATTGTTGTATCAGTCACGTTAAAAATAGTTGCAGGCACATCTATCTCTATATATAAAAGCCTAAGCCACCAAACGACCAAATGACAGAACGACCAGTCGACTGATCTCTATGATGTGCACTGACCACCAGGGGGCAGACACTCAATGCAGGAGCTGCCCCCTGGTCAGTGTGCTCCCACAGCGGGAGCGCTGCCCAGCTGACCTACAGGCGCTAGACACAGGGCTCAAGGCTGGCCGCCACAGCCTGGAGACTGCAGTGGAGCGACAGCAAGCCAACCAAGCAGCGGTGGCGGCAGGCGCAGCAGGGCTGGGATGAGCACGAACAGCAGGCAGGAGCGGCAGGTGGCATTGGACTGCAGGTTTCGGCCCGATCCCCGCAGGCTATGCCAAGGGACCCCACCGGTGAAGGATTCCGTGCATTGGGCCTCTAGTGAAATATAAAGGTAATGTAGTGTCTCTTTGCTCTTAAAGGTATTCATTGTCCACTGAGAGAGACAATATGCAGACTCCCAACACTGATTAACAACAGGAGAGAGAGGAAGGTGGGCAGAGTGTGGGAACACTTGGGGTGGGGGGTGCATGTGACAGGGCCATTGCTCAGGAAGGAAAGAGGGGATTTCACAGAAGTCTTTTTAAATAAAACTTCCTAAATGTTAACTGGGAGTTAGCCATGTGCAAATAGATGGAAACTTTAAAAATATAGCCGAAACCGGTTTGGCTCAGTGGATAGAGCATCAGCCTGAGGACTGAAAGGTCCCAGGTTCGATTCCAGTCAAGGGCATATACCTCGGTTGCGGGCACGTCCCCAGTGGGGGGTGTGCAGGAGGCAGCTGATCGATGTTTCTCTCTCATCAATGTTTCTAACTCTCTATCCCTCTCCCTTCCTCTCTGTAAAAAATCAATAAAATATATATTTAAAAAAATATATACATATACTTGTCTATATATTTGTTTAACAAGGAGAAAAGGATGAAGTAAACATGTGCCAGAGCTAAGAAATGGGATGCTCAAAGGCCCAAATGTGTAAAGATAGATGAGGAATTTTGAAAAATGGTAAGATTATGCTACACAAAAGTGCTGCTACACTGGGTGTGAGTTACAGATTGGTAAGAGAGGAAACCAGTTACTGAAAATGTTACACGTTATTCTAAGGAGTTTTTAAAAATATATTTCCATATTTGCAATACAATTTTCTAAATTATTGGGTGGGCTTCTCTTTTTCCTATTTTTTAATGTCTGATTCCTTTACCAGACCATATGCTCTTTGAAGGCAGAATTATTTCTAATTCACCATCTTCACACATACCTGGTACATAATTGTTGCAACAAAAACATACTTGTTCAATCATATGAATAAATCTTGAACATGAAGAATCACTGAGGGTTTTAATACAGTATAAAGACTATGTTGGAAGGGTGGTTTCAGCATCAGGGAGACAAGTTAAAATTATATTTCAGTAAATTAAGGTGTGAATAAGATGTGAATCTAAGATGTGGTTTGGGCAGTTAGGTGGATGGTAAGTTCTTTTGGTGAAATAGGTCTTTAGATAGAAGTTTGTACCAAATGTGTGTATAAATTCCTATATATTTCACAATCTTTTAGAAATCACATTTATTATATATAGTCATAATGCTTGTCATCAATTGAAGAGCACTATATGTCCTATGAGAAATATGTTACATTCTTGCCCTGGCCAATGTCTCTCAGTGGTTAGAGCATCAGCCCTTGAACTGAAGGGTCCCAAGTTCCATTCCTGGTCAAGAGCATGTACCTGGGATCCATCCCTGCCCTGGTCAGGGCACATGGAAGGTAACCAATCCTTGTGTCTCTCTTACATCCATGTTTCTCTCTCTCCCTCCCTTCCACTCTCTATCAAAATCAATGGAAAAATTATTTGTGGATGAGGATTAACCAAAGAGAGAGAGAGAGAGAAATGTTACATTCTTTTTTAAAAAATATTTTTTTATTGACTTCAGAGGGAAAGGAAGAGGGAGAGAGATAGCAACATCAATGATGAGAGAGAACCACTGATGGGCTGCCTCCTGCAGGCCCCCTACTGAGAATCAAGCCTGCAACCCTGGCATGTGCCCTAACTAGAAATCGAATTATGACCTCCTGGTTCATAGGTTGATGCTCAACCACTGAGCCACACCGGCTGGGCATATATTACATTCTTTACCTCATTTAACACATGAAAAAATTGAGGCGTAGAAAGCGTCAAATTCAGCCAAGCCCTCTCTGTTAGACTTCACCCCCTAGTATAATCAATGGTTTATTTCTGGAAGACAGAAGGTAAAGTTCAGTGGGTTACTTATTACATAAAATTTAAATTATTTTCATGACTATAATGACAAAATGAAAAGGAATGCTGAATTTTTATTTGTTGAGGTCTACTTATTGAAACAGAAGCTACTCTACATATTTCAGCTGGGGGAGGGAGCAACACAGTGAATTGGTCACAAGTAATTTGAGAGGCTGGAATAGCAAAAGGAAGACGGAAGTGACAAAGTTGGGGATGAAAAGTACTACTGGTGAGCCCATGAGTCTGCACCTGCTCTGTGATGTTGGAAAGCTATTACAGTCAGTCCTGGATTCAACAAAGAATTGCAACCTCCATCAAGGTGAAACTGCTATAAAGGGAATGGTCCTTCTCTGAATTTGGAATAAATCACCTTGGCCCAGCTAATATTATGGCCATCGCCAGGAAATAGCTGTACTGCTGGTAGTAGAAACAGAAACATTCCTTTTTTTTGTTCCTGCTTATTTTCTTCCAATGCCTCCTATTGCCAAAATTTAAAAGAAGTCAGCTACCAAGGACGCCTGAAAAATATAATTCACTGGAAACCAGTTCCATCAGTTTAGAGCAGAGTTTAAAAGGGGGGGGGGAATAGGTCTGGGAAACAATAGATAAACAACTGGCATAAATGATATGTCAAAATCAGTGGACTGCATAGTCTGTCTTCTCGGTAAGCACTCTGGCACAGTGACTTCTCTTCGTAGTTCCTGGTTATGGATGACTGATCATAGAGTGGGGAAGGATTCATGATGAAATAAAACATTAAATAAGGAAGACACAACAGTAAGAACACAGACCATCCTATTAAAAAATGGGTCAATGACTGTCACTGTCCAAATAAGCATAAAAATGATATTTAATTTGTATGTCACCAGGGAAATGCAAATAAAAACAGCAATGGTACACACCTTTAGAATGGCCAAAATCTGAAATGCTGACAAAATCAAATTCTGATAAAAAAAAAATGTGGAGCAAGAGAAACTCTGACTCACGGCTGGTAGAAATGCAAAATGGAACAGACACTTTGGGAGACAGTTTGGCAATTCCTTAGGAAACTAAACATACTACGTATTACTACCATAGATCCAGCAATCATGCTATTCGGTATTTACTCAAAGGAGTCAAAAACACATCCATACAAAGTGCTGATCATGGGTGTTTTAGTAGCTTTTTTCATAATTGCCAAAACTTGGAAGCAAACTAGATGACTTTCAGTAGATGAATGTATAAATAAACTGCGGTACAACCAGGCAGAGGAATATTATTCAGAGCTAAAACGAAATGAGCTATGAAGCCATGAAAAGACATGGCCTGAGTGAAAGAAGCCAATCTGAGAAGGCTGTAAACTAAACGATTACAACCATTTCACATTCTAGAAAAGGCCAAACTATAGAGACAAAGAAAGATGAGTGGTTGCCAGGTGTTGGGAGGAGGAAGAGGTGGGTAGGTAGAATGCAAAGGGTTTTTAGGGCAGTGGAAATATTATGTATGATATAATAATGATAGATATATGTCATTTGTCTGTAAACCTATTGAATATACAGTAAGAGTGAACCCTTAGGACTTTCAGTGATTATGATGTGTCATAGGTTTATCCTTGATAAAAAAAAAAAGAATTCTATTCTGGTTAGTGATGTTGATAATAGTGGGAGCTATATATGTATGGGAGCAGGGTGTGTATAGGAAATCTCTTTACTCTCCTCTCAGTTTTAATGTAGTCTAAAAGTGGTCTAAAAAAGTGTCTTAAAAAGAAAAGACAATGGAATATGTTTCTGTTCTCAATTTTATTAGTTCATGTTTTTCAAGTATTGTACTTTCTTTCTAATTAGCTGCAAATATAAGTATAGCCTTTGCTATTGCTTCTTCAAACAAGAATAGATAAAAACAGTAATATCATTGAGGCATTCCATGTCATCATTTGACCTCTGAAATACTTAAAAATATATTTTTATATGTCCGAAGCCTTTATTGCCATGTGTGCTGTGGGATCTACTGTAATGTTTTATAAATGGAGAACACGCCGCAGCTGAGATCCAGAGAACCAGCTGGAGAAGAGTTTATGGATTATGTAATTTCTGTTCTTTATTTCACGGAAGAGAAAACTGAGGACAGAAAGTTTAGATGATTGCTCAAGGTCACAAAACACAAAAGTGAAACCTTATTTTATTTTCCTTTCTCTCTGTCCACTGCTCTTTGCACTGAAACACAAAGATTCAGAAGTCTTGGGAAATATTCTTTCCTCTGCACTTTATGGCATATGTAGCCTTGAGCACATAGTATTCAACAAATATTTATTGAATGACAGCTTTGTGCTGTGTAGTATTGCAGGCAATCCTATCTAATAATAGAGTAACTTGTAAATTACCATCACTCCGCTAAGCCCATGATTGGGCGGCGGGAGGCTGGGGGGCGGGACTCAGGGTGGCCTCTCCGGCTATTGAGAGGCACGGATCAGCTGCAGCTGAGGGGGGCTACCCTGCTGTTGAGAGGCGCAGGGGGCGGGAGTCCCGCCCCCTGTGCCTCTCAACGGCCAAATCCGGCCGCTGAGGGGGCCTGCCGTGGACACCCAGCTGCGCCTCTCAACAGCAGGGTAGCCAGGTGTCCGACGCAGCCCCCCTCAGCGGCCGTTGAGAGGTGCAGGGGGCGGGAGTCCCGCCCCCTGCGCCTCTCAACAGCAGGGTAGTCCCCCTCAGCGGCCGCGGACCATCAAAAGTGGGGGAGCTGGGTGCCTATCTGCTCCGGCACCAGGCCTTTCAGAAGCCTCCACTGAGCCGGAGGCTTCTGAAAGGCCTGGTGCACCAGCGGACAGGCACCCAGCTCCATCGCGAAAAGCTAAAGCGTGTAGGGGACCCTACACGTGCATGATTCAATCATGCACTGGGCCTCTAGTAGGAATATAAAGATGATCGATGCATATAATCATGCTCAATATGAACAAGATGCAGTGGAGAAATAACACAAAATAAATTCTCCAGTGTGGATAATTAAATTTATTCAGACACACAAGATGGAATCTAAGGCTCTTCATGGTCAAAAGTGTTATCACATTTGCCCCCTTGTCTTAAATGTATTAAACCACTGCTTTAAGTCTTTTGTTTCTTTCTTATAAAACAACCCTGTTAGATAAATGCTGCTATTCCTACTTTTCAGATGAAAAAGTTATTAATTTGCCCAATATTGCCTCCAGTTTAAAATAGAAAACTTGGGCTTCAACCCTGGTAAATTCAAAATCTAGATGCTAGCCAGACCACCAAGCTTCTATTGGTTTCCATTTTTCTTTTGAAGGAACGTTTACATATTTATGGATCTCGTGGTTAGGGGAATTTTTAAAAAGTCAACTTTAGGCTAGAAAATACATTTATGCTTTCTCTGAAAGAATCTTTCTCTATCCATATGCACCACATGCACCAAGTACACACTCCTTCCACAGGCAAGACTTCTTCGGGGTCTCTATGAGCTCTCTCCAATAGAACTTTCTGCAATGCTAGCCATGCTCTGTATTTGCACTGTCCAGTATGGTAGCTTCATGTAGCGATTGCACACTTAAAATACAGCTACTGTGACAGAGGAACTGAATATGTAATTTTAAATGATTTAACCTTATTTTAATTTAATTTCAATAGCTGTGTTCCTGCTAAGGACTTGGAATTTGGGGACACTGAGGAAATGAATTTTTAATTTCATTGAAATTTAAACAGCCATATATGGTTAGTGGCTAGCGAACTGGCTAATGGATATTGCAGGTCTCTGTGCACTTGAATGTGTTCAAATGGAATTTGGAGAACCAGTGTAACCCAAATGATTGAATACTGTATGTGTGCATGTGGAAGTGTCTTAAGGTAGTTGTTCTATCAGATCCTCCAGGATTCATAAAAGTATGAAGAAACATTTCTTTCTTAAGGTGCATGGAAGGTCTTTGTTTTTATAAATTCTAACCCTTTCACATAACCTGTATTACATTTGTTTTTTAAATTACACTTATTGGGGTGACATTGGTTAATAAAATGATATAGGTTTCAAATGTACAATTCTATGATAAAACCTCTGTATCTTGCATTGTGTGCAGTATATGGTGACGGAAGAAGATTTGGTTTTGGGTGTTGGGCACCCAGTGCACACAGTACATTTGGTTTTATTCCAGTGAAGGTGATGCCTTCTATACATTGCCTTAAAGTGTCTGAATATTGAAACGTCCCCAGCACAATATGTAAAAATGAAGTAGGGTATTTAGTTATTTTCATAAAACATAATCAGACACATTTCATATACAGCAGTCCCCCTTATTTGCTGCTTTGCTTGCTGTGGTTTCAGTTACCCTCGGTCAACTCTGGTCTGAAAATATTAAATAGAATATTTTAGAAATAAACAGTTCTTAAGGTTTAAAGTTCACATTGTCCTGAGTAGTGGGATGAAACTGCATGTTGTTCCTCTTCGTCCTGCTCTCTCCCATCCGCTCCCAGCATCTCTTTGTCCAGCCTCTCCTTGCTGCATAGGCTCCCTGTCCCATCTTGGTTTTAGATCCACTGTTGCAGCATTGCAGTGCTTGAATCCAGTAACCCTTATTTTATTTCATAATGGCCCCAAAGTTCAAGAGTAGTGATGTTGGCAATTCAGATATGACAAAGTGAAACTATAAAACTCTTCTTCTAAGGTGAAAAGGTGAAAGTTCTTGACTTAATAAGGAAAGAGAAAAAAAAAGTATGCTGAGGTTGCTAAGATCTACAGTAAAAACGAATCTTCTATCCCTGAAATTGTAAAGAAGAAAAAATAAATGTGTGCTAGTTTTGCTGTCGCACCTCAAACTGCAAAGGTTAAGGCCACAGTGCATATAAGTGCTTAGTTAAGGTGGAAAAGGTATTAAATTTGTGGGTGATAGACATGAAGAGAAAACGTGTTTTGATTGATGGCAATATGCTGCGCCAGAAAGCATTAAGCCTGTATGAAGGCTTCAGCAAGGGACCCCCTGAAACGCGTGACACCAAACCAGTGAATGCAAATAAGGGGCGGTTACACAGATTCAGGAATAGGTTTGGACAGAAAAATACAGTAGGTCCTTGGGTTACGTTGGAGATCCGTTCCTACAGCACGATGTTACGCGATTCGGACCCTCCTGCATAAGCACCTACATCACTCACGTGGAACACATACACTTGCAGTAATGAAGTGACACAGTAAAAAAATTTTAAAAGGTAACAATTCCTGACCTTTACTTGTGGTAAATAAATAATAAAAAACATAAAGAACATATGTACATACATTGAAATGATGGAATTTTTTTTTTTTTTATAAATAAATGGGAGATGGCGACATAACCACAAAACGACTTATGTCGAGTGCGATGTAACCCGAGGACTGCCTGTTCAATAATTACTGGGGAGATAGACCACATTCATATAACTTTTGCTACAATATTTTTTATAATTGTCCTATTTTATTATTAGCTACTAGAGGCCCGGTGCTCAAAATTTGTGCATGGGTAGGGTGCCTAGGCCTGGCTGGCGATCAGGCCGATCAGGGCCTTCCTTCCTCCAGCTGCCAGCTGCTGGCAGGGGCCTTCCTTAGTTCCGGGCCGCCCCCCTGCTAGTTAGCGTACATCATAGTGAGTGATCAAACTCCCAGTCTCCCGGTTGAACTCCCGAGTGGACACTTTGCAGACTGTTGTTAATCTCTTATTATGCTTAATTTATAAATTAAACTTTATCACAAGTATACGTATAGGGGAAAAAGCATAGCATAGATGCAATTTTGTACTATCTGTGGCTTTAAGCATTCACTGGGGATCTTAGAATGTGTTTCTTGCAGATAAGGAAAGACTACTGTAAATACCGTTTAAAATATTCCATACATAATGGGAATAAAAATGTTCTAATTCCAAGACCATGTTGTTTTATGGTGATTACTGATATTCTTAAGCAAATATTTTGTCCTGATTTTGTTTTTCTTTTAGTAAGTTAGGGAAAATGGTTTTTAGATCATCATCTAAAATACTCATTGAGTCCATTCATTCATTCATTCATTCATCCTTCAAACACTTGTAAAGGCTGTACTTTGTTCTGGTCACTGTATTCAGACCTAATGATACAAAAATAATCAAGAAGTGCTTCCCTTTAGCAAGGACCTAGCAAGCAGTCTGGTAGACAGACTAAAATGGAACACAAATTGTAAAACACCATGGTAAGTGCTTCAATAAAGTGAAAGTGAAGAAAATTGAATTTTGAAATCCTATTTAATGGCAGATACTGTGCTGAGTAATTTTTTGCATTTCCTTCTATAATTTACATAGCCATATCTTTCTGGTTAGTTACTGTTATTTTCTGCATTTGAAAATTGATTGAAAAACAAGACTGTGTACTGTTAAATAACTTACCTTAGGTCACAGAGTTGCAAATAGCTGCACCCAGTATATTCTCAAGCTGGAGAGATTGGAAAGGAAGGTCAAGAGAGGTTGAGAGAAAGCAATGAAATGTGTATAAAGGTACATTTTTATTAGATCTCCTTGGTGGATTTGCTAAGCACTAGGGATTCAGGAACAGTATCAAGGCTTTAATTTCAAGTCAAATTAAATTAAACTACTTTGACCTGGACTCTGAAAGTTTTATTATTTTTCTCCCATCATCTACTTCCAATTAATATCCCATCTATATTGATCTATTTCAAAGATGATTGGATTTTAATATAATGTAAGTTAATTGGTGATACTTCATTATATTATGCATATTAATATAGACTTAGATTACAGTTTTAGAATGTCAGTGACGACGTTTGTCCTCGGTTCTTTAGTGCACTGAATCTGAAAGACACAGAAATGGCACTCTTTCAGCAGATTAACCTTGTCTATCACATGAACTTGCATATCTCAGGAGCAAGGACTGTGGTTAGAGCCAACTATAGCGCTTGAAAGGCCGAATGTGAAATGAAAGTTCAGGAGACACTTGATTAAATTTGAAAATTAAAATAAATTCTAAACACAAATTGCTTTAGATAATAGGTAGAAAACCCAATAAAAGATTCCTTACTCATGTAGTGAAGCTTACATAGGCTATTTTAAAAAAAGGAATTTCAACAATTCCACTAGAGCATTAAACCAAATGCAAGGCCCTGTCTGTTCAGGACCCGGTGCAGTTGGCACAGATCATGAGTTCATGAAGCCAACCTTGGTAATCTTTTTCTATAAACACTTATATGCTTATCAGAATGTGATGGAAATGCATATGAAGTTTAAAGTGCCCGTCCCTCAAATTCATGCCCTGCATTTGGAAATGACCTCCACAGCCCTTCCTGAAGGAGCTGGCCCAGGAGCCTATGTCTGTGTGAGGTCACTTTATATGTGGCTGCAGGTGATTGCTCTGGAGTTTAGCATCTAATCCAAACTGAGCCAACTAGATTTCTCTCTTGAGGACTTTAACCAGGAACCCAGTACCATATTCAAAGGTTCTAAAGCACCTAAGTTGTGAGCTTTGGAGATAATGAGAGCAGCGCTAAAAGCTTTGTGAAAAAACAAAAAGTTATGGGAAAGCTGGATCTAAAACATTTATATCAACCATGGGTTGTGGGGTCCAGCAAAAGCCAGAGATAGCAATAAGAGAAAAATAAAGGGAGAGAAAGAGAAAGGAAAGGAGGGAAGAAGGATTAGGAAGGAACCACGCTGTGTGGGGGATGAATGTTCGCTGTCTGCTAGTTTTTTAATAATACTGTGTTGTGTGGCTGTTTCATGTTTTTTTATATTTAAAGGATGGGGCATTCTTTTAAACAAAAGAGAGGAATGGAGAACAGATTCTGATCACTCTACGATTTTCATGAAATTCTTTCAGTCCTATGTGTCTTTTTTTTCCTTAATATAAAACCCCTGTTACTCCCGCTCATTTGACTTGGTTGTTATTTCTGCCAAATAAATGGGCTTGGCAAGCTATGGTATGATTCCAATTAATTATTAGGAAAACTGATTGAAAGGGTCATGGCATTTTCTACTGTGAAAATTGTGAATGTATTGCAATATTTGTATGATTACTCATTTTAAAAAAATAAATAAAAAGAAAAAAGCATGTGCCTCTGACCAGAATCGAACCAGGGACCCTAAGTCTGCAGACTGACACTCCATTCACTGAGCTAAACCAGCCAGGGCTGTTTTAATCTATCTGCCCACATATTTTGTCAGAATGTTATGTTTGCCAGTTATTTCAGTGAGACTTTGAGTTTAATGGAAATTTTTATGTAGAAGAAAATTTAGAGAAATACATTTAATTCAAGTGTAAAAATGCCCTCATTTTTCCCTTAATAGATATTTTAAATGGTCTATTAAGATCCATACATTGTTGAATGTTTTTATTAATCTAACTTTTGAAAAACATTTAAGAAGTAAGGAAACACATTTTTATAATTGTTTGTCAGAGTCCTAAGGTTTGCAACTAAAATGTATTCCCATCATTAATACTATTTCATTATTATTTCACTAGAATAAATTATTTTATCTTCACAGCTTTTGCTTTCTTTTCTACGTCCATTTTACTTACTAATTTGACATTTTCTTTTTCTAAAAATATTTTTATTGACTTCAGAAAGGAAGAGAGAGAGAGAGAGAGAGAGAGAGAGAGAGAGAGAGAGAGAGACATCAGTGATGAGAGAGAATCATTGATTGGCTGCCTCCTGCACAACCCCTACTGGGGATCAAGCCTGCAACACAGGCATGTGCCCCTGACCAGAATCAAACCCGGGACCCTTCAGTCCACAGGCCAATGCTCCATCCATGGAGCCAAACCAGCTAGGGCTAATTTAACATTTTCTTAGTATTCGATCTTCTTAGTGAATATATTTTTAATGAGGAAACCTTATAGGTCGCTAATTTATTATATCTTAGTCATGTTTATCCTAATTATCTGTTTGATTCTTTTTACTGCTTATTATAAAACTTTTATTTCAAGTATCTTAAATTGTCTGAATATTCCAATTATTAGAGCTCATTTGTTATCAATGAATCAATGAATAAAAATAGCTGTTTTGTTTGTTTTTTAATATTAAAACTACACTTGCCCTGGCTGGTGTGGGTCAGTTGGCTGGGCTTCCTCCTGTGCCCTGAGAGGTAGCCAGGGCAGGGCGCATGCCGGGGTTGCTGGCTTGATCCACAGTAGAGGGCGTGCAGAGGCAGCACATCAATGTTTCTCTCTCTCTCCCTCTCCCTTCCTCTCTTTCTTTCAAATCAACAAAAGCATATATTTTTTAAAAAGAATACTTTTTCAAGGTCAGTAATTATAATGATGGGTAATTTTGCTTTTTCAGAAGATGAGGTTATTTTACTCTCATTTGATTGGGTATATTTTTGGGGTGTTGGTGAAAGAGATGCTACGACTGAAGAGAACGAAATTTTTTCTTTTTTTTTTTTTTTTTTTAAATAACTTTCCTTTCAGACTAGAACTGCAAGAAAATACCCCCAGTCAAGTTTCAAACACATCTGATGGCTATTTGCTTTTGTATGGTAATAGGTAACATTTCTCTGACTAAAGATACAATTCAAAGTAGGATAAACCACTCCTCGGCTATATGATAAAATGTTTTGCTAATTTTATTTACTGTACCTAACATTGACAAGTTTATTTGTCTTTTTTTCTTCTGGAAACACTATAAAAATCTTCTTATTTAACAAATAACGTTAGACTTGGTTTTACCTAGTAAGATTGGATGACATATTATGACTCAGAATCAGTTTTCAGACATTAAACTTTGCCGTGAGAAGGTTTCTTGGTAGAGCTTACAGGTTTCTTGACTGACCTTTTATTACGTCTGCAGTTGCACCAACCAAAGAAGTTATATCAATTTCATAATTTAGGGCAATTGGAATGGGTGGCAATTTAATAACTACTTTAACAAATTCTTTATAAATAGTAGATGCCATGGTCTTTAGAAATGTATAAACCTGTTAATACCAACTGTCAAGTAATACATTATCCTGGGAAACAGGAATCCTCAAATACTGGATGATGTTATAAATGTAGAGGGTGAAGGCAGAAATGGTGGATAATATTCAATGATAAGAAAATTGAACTGGAATATTGAAATTAAAAAGGAAAGAGTAAAACATTCTGAAACTTCTTAACTACATTTTATAGCCACACAGGGAGGAAAATGAGTAAAGCTAAGAAGTTTGCATCTGGAAATGACCTTGGAAATAATATATAGTTTGTATCCCCTATTTTTTTTCCAGATGAAAAAACTAAAGTTCCAGAAGTTTATCAAATGACTTATGTAGAGGAGAAAGACCCATTAAAAAACAAAATAATATTTTGAGAAAGATCCATTTTAAGTGAGGAAGCATATTGCCATTTAAGGGTTAGGAATAGTGGAGTTCAAAGGCATATGGAGAGGGCAAGATATGGAAGGGCTTGATCATTAAGGCTCACTGCCCAATATATATGGGATAGTTATTTCCATGGAGATTAGGCAATTGAGTCCACAGATTGCTTTTGTATGGAAGTGAGATAGGCAAGCCATGTCCAGCAGATGTTTCTCACACTATCTCTCCAGGTTATAATAAAAGGAATATTAAGAGAATAGTGTTGCTAGGAAAAAATAATAGCAGTCTCCCAGAAATTTGAGAATAATTACCAAAATGGTATACTTATACTTTTTCCTAAAAACTTTTTAAAATCTAATCAAAAGGATACCTGTACAAATGAACAAAAACCTACATTAATAGCATTCACTGACCAAGTTGTATAACTGTAGTATTAAAAACACTATAAGCAGTCAGTTATAGGAAAAAAATGTTAGATAATTATTGCGTATGTGCAAAGTCCTTCAATAAAATTAGTTGAATATATATGCCACTATTAAAAGTCCTAAAATATATTGAAAAATTAATACAACTGATAAAACTCACAACATATAATATGACTTTATTTGCATTTTAAAAGGGAAGTGTTATCTTTGTACAAGAGATTATCTGCCTACCTCTATATTTGGGGGAAATCTCTGGAAATGAATGTGACCAATGAGATACAGCTGTTTCTTTTAGGGATACAAAGCAGGGGTCAGAAGAGAATTAATAGTTATTGTGAACCATTTTATGCTGCTTGGATTCTTTTATGTATATACATTACCTATTTTTGTAAATACATTTTTATTGATTTCAGAGAGGAAGGGAAAAGGAGAGAGAGAGACACACATCAATGATGAGAGAGAATCATCGATCGGCTGCCTCCTGCACGCCCTGCCCTGGGGAACGGGCCCGCAACCAGGCATGTGTCCTTGACCAGAATCGAACCTGGGACCTTTCAGTCTGCAGGCCAGCACTCTATCCACTGAGCCAAGCTGGCTAGGGCTTTGTACATTACCTTTTAAATTAAAAATTAAAATATTTAAAATAATCTCACTGTCTATGATTGAGCTATTCTAGCCTATTCACACAAATTTTACCCTCTTTTTTTTCAATTCCTGACACTCACAAATGTTCCACCTATAACTGTTACATCTCTAAGTTCAGCCTTTTGCATTGATAAAGCCTGTTTTGCCTCCTACTATATTCTGGCTTCCCTGGGCCGATGGACTGGGACAGGACAACCCTTGGATGTGCCCCTGTGATTCTCTGGGTAGAGAATTGGTAGTGATCACTCTGCTGGGCCCATGCCACTGTCAATAGGAGGCACAGATAATGCCTCAGCCCACCCAGTTCTTGTGTCCAGTGTTGAGCATAACTAAATACTAGGTGTACCGGTTAATAATGCGGATTTTGTGATCAAAGAAAACACGATAATTTCAAGAGAAACATCAAAAGTGTTTATTCAAAGTAATGTCCATTGCTAGCTACACGTTTCCCCCAACTTTCAGGTAATTTTTGGATACCGTCCCAACAGAACTTTTCTTGTTTTGAGGAAACTATTCAGAGACCAAATTTTCCACTTCTTGGTACGTTTTGAAGTGCTCCTCAGAAACTGCATGTGCCATCGATCGGAACAAGTGGTAATCTGAAGGAGCAAGGTCTGGTGAATATAGCGGGTGGGTTAATAACTTCCCAGGCAAGATCTCTTAACGTGTCTTTTAACTGGTTTTGAATTGTGTGATAGTGGGTCATCATGAAGCAAAATTACTTTGCTGTGTCTTCCGGCCCATTCTGGTCTTTTTATGATCAAAGCGTGGTTCAAATTGATTAATTGTTGTCAGTAGCGTTTGGTATTAACGGTTTCACCTAATTTTAAAAGCTCATAATACACCACACCTTTCTGATCCCACCAAACGCAGAGCATTGTCTTCTTTCAGAAGCGATTTGGCCTTGCAGTCGATGTTGATGGTTGACCTGGATCAACCCATGATTTTGTGCATTTGGGATTCTCAAAATAAATCCACTTTTCTTCGCCAGTCACAATTCAATGCAAAAAAGACTTTCTTTCATGCCGTTGAAGCAACATTTTACTGATGACTTTTCGGTTTTCCATTTGTCTTTTGTTCAGTTGATGTGGCACCCATATTCCTTCCTTTAAAATCTTTCCCATTGCTTGTAAATGATCGGAAATTGCTTGCTGAGCAACGTTTAATCTTTCTGCAAGTTGTTTTTGAGTTTGACATGCATCTTCATCCAATAATGCTTGTAATTGTTGGTTTCAAACTTTTTCAGTTGACCTGGACATTCTTTGTCTTTCACATAGAAATCATCACTTTTAATGCATTTAAACCAGCATTCACAAGTATCTTGAGATGGAGCATGTTCACCATCAGCTTCCTGAAGTATACAATAACTTGTTCTTCAAACTAAAGTAATGAATTAGAACTTCCCACAAATGCTCTTTTTTTGACACAAAATTTGACATTTTTAAGCATAAAAATATCTATGATGTTAACACCTTCAGCAAAGTTGACATATGAAGTTTTGAAGCTTGCTGTCAATACAACTAAACAGCATACATATCAAATCCCATATATATCAACATATGTGTAACTCCATCTATTGAAAAAAATCCGCATTATTAACTGGTGCACCTAGTATACTGTAGGACAAATAGTCATCAGAAATTCTATCATCTAGGATGACTGTCATCCAGGATTACTAGCAAACAACTCAAAAGTCCCAGAAACCTAGTTGCATCCATTGGGATAGGCGCAATACCCAACTCAGGGGCAGGATGGGTTTCTCTTTATGTATGTAGAGAAGGAAGGAATGCCTTGCCCTGTGGTTAGCCTTGACCTGTGTTGTCACCTTGCTGGGTGAGGATATTGCTGCTGCTCCAATGTGAAGGCATATTTTTTTCCCATGGAAAAGCAGAATTGCCACCTCTCTCTTTCTTTTCACCAGAGGACTGAAAGAAAATAGAAACCTCCTGCCATAAATCTGCAGTGGCCCTCTTATCCTCATGTGTGTTATTTTTGCCAGAAGAATGGAAGTTGGAAACAGAAACGCTGAATTAACTGATGTCAGGTTGATAGTGGTGGAGATTTAAAGGTGATACATATGAGATTCTTGAAGGGCTGGAGACAGGAGGTAAAAGCTGATAAACTGAGCAGAGACAGAGCAGTCAAGGGGCTGATAAACATGATCAAGTAGAAAAGATCATGGGAGAATGATGATATCAGTGTTAGAATAATAAGTTTTGAATCAATGGGATAATGAAGTTTAAAGTTTCAGCGTTCATATTATACTTGTTTTAATGGTATGAGGCCCAAAGTAGGTATTTAGAAAAGTGTTGTTCAGAAAAGTGTTGTGATGTGTGGATATATAAATTTTTGGACTGGTATGTTGAAGATCCCTGAATTCATAATAAGGACAAAAAGGCTTGATTTCATTTTCCTCAGCCATGTAAGGAAGTGACCTACAAGTCAGTAGAAAACAGAACAAAAAGGTTTAAGCCTAATACTGGCAGAAGACAGTATGGAATGGCCTCCATGCCTCAATTTGGGATTACGCAAATGATACCTCAAAACACTAGTGGCAGCGTGAGTACAAAGGTGAACTTCTTGAAATTACTGTTAGATTATATTCAGGAAAAGAGTCACTCATAGATTAAGCAAAATGATGCTGAACCAGTCCTTTGAAGAAGCAGTATTTTACTTGAAGACTCCAAAGGAACTTTTAGAGAAGTTTTGTGGTACTAGCATGATGCTGAAAACATGTATGCAAAGTAGAAATTTGAGATTAAAAGGATATGTGAACACAGAGTATGTGAAGTAGTCATTAAAGATGGGGCTAAGGGTGAAAGGCAGCATGTTCTCAGTCTCAGGATTCTGAATTTAAGTCAAGAAAGTTATTTTTGATTAGTTGTTTCTTCTAGGGGTATATTGTTATTTTTCACCTTGGGCCAAAGCCCTAGGTGAATGGTCTGGAAGCAATAATGAGAAGCAAGGGAAATGAAGCATAGTGGTAAATATGCAATATTAATTACAAAGATATATTAAAATTTCTGTGTTATCAGAGGAGAGTCTAGTTTTTGGTTTCTGCAAGGAAAGTTTAGAAATGTTTGGAGAGCAATTGGAGAATTAAAGGTAGTTAATATCCAAGCGAATAAGGCATAAAAATCTAGACTAAATGGGCAATGGCATTGAGGAATGCATAGCCTTTAGAGGGAGAGGGAGAGCTGCAGAAGGAACTGATATTTAGACATTTGTAACAGATGCACTTCCCCTTTGGGCAATCAATTTCACAACAGTAGTGATGGACACTTCTATGCGTATTGCCAGCATCACACCTGAAACAAGCACCATGGGGTATTTTTGCTTTTCTGCCTCATGTTTTCTCCAAGTTACAGAGTTTCTCAGCCACAGGTGCATGTGTGCATGGGGGCAAGGTGGAGGTTAATGCTCCCAAAGACCATCTTTAACCAATGAGGGTAAAGGGCCTGTAAATAATTTCATCATCCCCCTTGTCTTTCATTGTGGCAATTCTGAGGTATGTTATACAAGACTCCTCATAGGGTCTGTCATAGATCTCCAAAGAGATTGATTTCCAGTTGCCCAGATCAGCAACAAGCTTACTGAGGCAAATGTTGGCTATCACCTTCTCTCTCTGACTTCTGCTCCCTGGAGCTAACTCCTAAGTAATCTACTTATACCCAAATGCTCATGTCAGGCTCTGATTTAAGGACCATCTAAATTAAGACAGTATTTTATTTATTTTCTCAGTAAACAGTTTAACAATTGGAATTTTTAGATAATGAAGAATGTTTGGAAAAGAAAACAGTAGTGAATGTTCTAGGGAAATTGCTCAGCAATGGGTTGTAGGGAAGAATAGCTTTGTACTTGCAATTTTTTTTCATTGTAATGTAAAATTGAATGGCATTAATTATATTCACAATGTTGTGCAACCATCACCACTATCTACTTTTTTAAATGTATTTCACTTCAAAGAAAAACTCTTTGTTAAGCAATAACTCTCATTCCTCCCTGTCCATAGCCCATGGTAACCACTATTCTACTTTCTGTCTCTATGAATTGCCTGTTCTAGGTATCTCATGTAAGTAGAATCATACAATATTTTCCCTTTTATATCTGACTTATTTCATACAGCGTAATGTTTTCAAGATTCATCCATGTTGTAGCATGTATCAGAAATTCATGCTGTTTCATGACTGGATAATATTCCATTGAAGGATAATATGTTTATTCATTCATGTGTTGATGGACACCTTAGTTGTTATCACCTTTTGGCTAGTGTGAATAATGCAGCAGTGAATGCCGGTATATAAGGGTCTGTTTGAGGATCTGTTTTCAATGTATTTAGGTTTATATGTAGAAGAGGAATTGTTGGGTCATATGATAATTCTGTGACTAAATTTTGAGTAATTACCATACTGATTTTCACAGCAGCTGCACTATTTTACAGCACCACCAAGAAAGTACTAGGATTCTGGTTTTTCCACATCTTTGCCAATACTTGTAGGTGTGAAGTGATATCTCACTGTGGTTTTGATTTACATTTCTCTAATGAATAATGATGTTGAGAATCTTTTCATGTGTGTATTGGCCAATTTTATGTCTTCTTTGAAGAAATATAATTTTTACTAGGGGCCCAGTGCACGAATTTGTGCACCTTGAAAGGAACTGTGGGCCACGAGGCTGCGGTGGGCCCATCCTCTGCACCCCTGCCCAGCCCCTCCTGCCGTGACCCCCAGTCCCCTCTCTGCTGACAGCCCTACTCCTGTTGTTGCCGCTCCCACGTGTTGAGCCCCGCTCACACCTGCTGATGGTGCCAGAGCCACCGCTGGCACCCACTGCCGGTGTCGGCCCCATTTGCATCTGCAGCCGGTGCTGGAGGCACTGCTTGCACCCGCTGCCGGCACCTGGCGCCAGTCCCGATCACTCAGTGCTGGCAGCAGGTGCGAGAGGCGGCTGCCAGCCCCAATCGACCCTCAGGAGCCGGGTGAGGTGGAGAAGCCCTGAGGGATGATCAGGGCCAGCAGCTGCCGCTCGCACCTGCTGATGGCATCGAGTGATCGCGACCAGCGCCTGTGCCAGCAGTGGGTGTGAGCAGCGGGTGCGAGTGGCAGCTCTGGTGCCGGCTGCGGGTGCAAGCAGGGCCAACGCTGGCAGTGGGTGCGAGAGGCAGCTTCGGCGCCAGCAGCAGGTGCAAGCGCCGTGGTGTGCAGGAGCAAAGAATTTTCAGTAACCACTAGAAGCTTACCCTGATGACAGCAACTGGCAACCCACCTTAGTCTGGTGCCCCGCTCACCTGCTCCACCATCCTGTTGTGGCTGACACCCACCATGTTCCATGCACGCCCCCTGGTGGTCAGTGCACGTCATAGCAACCGGTTGTTCAGTTGTTTCAGTTGTTTGCTGTTCGGTATGTTTGCATATTAGCCTTTTATTATATAGGATTCTTCTGTTCATTTTTATTCAATTTATTGTAGTAGCATCTATACTAATAAAAGGGTAATATGCTATTTAGACCAGACATCTTCCGGACATCCTTTTGGACAAAGCCATGGTGGCAGGGGCTGAGGCAGAGGAGGTTAGGGGTGATCAGGCCGGCAGTGGGGAGCAGTTAGAGGGCAATCAGGCTGGCAGGGGAGGGCAGCTAGGGGCAATCAGGCCGGCAAGGGAAGGCAGTTAGGGGCGATCAGGCCTGCAGGGGAGGGCATTTAGGGGGCGATCAACTGGCAGGTAGTAGTGGTTGGGGGCGATCAGGCTGGCAGGCAGAGGCAGTTAGGGGCAATCAGGCCAGCAGGGGAGCAGTTAGGGGCATCAGGCCGTCAGGCAGAGGTGGTTAGGGGTGATTAGGCAGGCAGTGGTTAGAAGCCAGCAGTTCCAGATTGCGAGAGGGGTGTCTGACTGCCTGACATTCCCCAAGGGGTCCTGGATTTGAGAGGGTGCAGGCCGGGCTCAGGGACCCTCCTGTACACAAATTTCATGCACCAGGCCTCTAGTCAATTAATAAAATGGTATAGGTTTCAAGTATACAATTCTATAACATGTAATTTGTATATTGTATTGTGTGTTTACCACCCAAAGTCAAATCTTCCTTCCTTCACCATATATTTGACTCCCTTTACTCTTTACTACCTCCTTTCCCTATAGTAACCACCATACTGTTGTCTATGCCTATGAGTTTTAGTTGGTTTATCTTGTTTTTTACTTGTTTTTTTCAATTTTACATTTCACTAAATGAGTGAAATCATATGGTTCTTGACTTTTTTAATCTGACTTATTTCGCTTAGTATGATATTCTCAAGATTCACCTATGTTGTAGCAAATAGCAGTGTCTCATCTTTCCTTATGGCTCAGTAGTATTCCATTAGCCATACCACCCTGAATGTGCCTGAATTCATCTGTACTTGCATTTTTTTTTTTGTACTTGCAATTTTAATTAGTCTCTTAGGTCAGTTTTCTGTTCTTTCATGTGTGATACATTTAGACTTATTTGTAATGGAATTTTTACCTATGGACTCTCATCTGTACACCCTCATCAACCCATCGGGAGGGATGAAATCTTGGAAATATTCAAGGCACTAGGAACAAAGGGAAAATAAGGGTGGTTAACTTGATAAGGCAGAGAAAACAGTTTTGATGAATAACCAGAGGGAGTTTGGGAGGGAGCGGGAGACTGTTTGTTCTGTGAGTCATTATCTCTTTTATGCCCCTTTATCTTAACATTTTTATAAGTTTATGTATGTTTTATTCCTTTTTTAAAAAATAATCTGTTGTTTTCCCCAAGTGTAGTAGAAAACTCCCAAGTTATCAGATTGTTCCTCTGAAAAACACAGAAAATAAAAAGGTAAAGATGGCTCTTCTTAGATCTGAAGATTTACATTCTCTTTAAGGAGGAGAGGTATCTTCTGGTATGGCCATAAACTAATGGATAGGGACATGGCCCTCTGAGGGCTAACCCTACCTAATGATCTGTGGCCCATTCATTCTCTCTGTAATTCTAAGTCAGACTTTGTTATCTGGCTTTGTGCTCTAAGATGCACCTAATCAGTCTGGTCACCTTTCTAAGCCCCTTTCTCTTGCAGCAGAAGAGAGAAAAATGGACAAACAAGTAACTGATTTGGAATAAGCAGCAGAATAAAATCTCCCCCCCCCTTTCTTTTTTTTTTTTTTGCCAAAATCTAAGCCTTCATGAGAATCAATTCCTGCAGGCAGAGCCTAACCAGAGATTCAAGGTTAGCTCTGCATGTGGAGTTCTGTCTGAGTTATCTAATACAACATTGTAAATATTCAACTACTATTAAAAACAATGCTTATATTAATTAGGTATACATGGTTAAGAACTAGATACTCCAGGAGAGAGAGCTTTAATGCGTTGTACTGTACTGCTTGCTATTCTGTAATTCTGAGTACTATATTACCAAGATCAAATGGCTATAAATTTATGTAATTAATAACAACATTACCTTTCTTTCTGAATTGAACAGAAACCACCACATTTAAATTTGCCATAATTGTGTCATACATGAAGATGCTTGTGGGAAAGTGGACACATGCAAATGTTTTCTCTTATTTTCTTGTGTGATTTATTGGTCACGTGTTCACAGTTGGTTGCTACCCAACATGTGATGCACATTAACAGTGTCCTAAAGCTCATTTGTAATTCTCCAGTGAGATACTGTGCTTCTCCCCGCCCCCCGCCCCCTCCACGCCTGGAGACTCTACAATTATGCAGAAACCTTTTGTCTGTAACATATAGGCCATTCTGGAGTGCACACATCTCCCAGCAGCCTGCAGATGTTGCTCAAAGTTAATCTAGTGGCAAAGGATGCCTGGATTTGTTCACATTTTGGAAATCACTAGTGAGAAGCTCAGTGCTACCACTTTTGTCTTCGCTTTAAAATTTGCACAAGTTATTCAAATCCTCTGTGTGATTCATGGAGTGAGGGACACCACATGGTCAGTGGCTTATGATGAGACTCTTAAGCTGTATTTTTAGGTGTTTCAGATGTTTCACTTTTCAAGGCTTTCACAGAAAAGTTGAGCCCTCGTTGGTGGTGGCTGAGCCCCATGGGTTCCCATTTTCAAGTGCTTAAGCTCCTGTGGTGATTGATGCCATAGATGAAAATACATCAGCAGGCCTGATAGGTGAAGTAGAACATGTACATTTCTCCATTTAATAGCCATGTGGCAGAGAGTATCTACTTGTGTGTATGATGGATAGTCAGAGCCTCCTTATTCTTATCAGAAAAAAAGCAACTCCTCTGTATAGAGAGTAAAAGAGTCCTTAAATGGAAAAAGAAACCTTGTTTTACATGTGCTTCAATCCACTAATTTATATGAGTTTTAATCATCTCCCAGGCTTGTAACCAACATTAAACATGGTTAAATATTCTAATTTAAATTTTGTTTACCTCTTTTACAAGTTTTGCAAATGCTGAAGTTCATCATCTGAGAGCTCTGAGAAGACTCATAAAATGCTTGCCAATCACAGCTAGGGCTATAGCTCTCTCTTTCCCTAAATATCCCTTCAGATTAATCTGAATTATCTTGGTTGTAAATATATTTTTAGTTCATGATTGATTACAGTCTTAGAGAAATCCATTACTAAAATTAACATGTAAACTGCATCTCCATTAAAACACTATCACAGCCAAACAGCATATTGCTCCTCATACAGTACCAAGGAATAAAAAAAAATAAATTACCAGTGTTCATCTCTTGATAAAATATAAAATAATCTATTATTGTTCCTTCCTCTACTGCTTTGTGTTTTCCTCCTCTTTTATATTTGTAGATTAGAAAAGTGTTGATAAATTTACAAATGTTAGTTAAGTCTACAATTACGTATTTGAAAAAGGGCATTGGTGTTACAAAACACTTACTAGAAAATACACTAGAAGGAGACCTTCCACAACGTGAGGAGAACTTGGCCTTCTGGAAGAGGACCCTCCCCTGACCATGCTGGCACCCAGATCTTGGACTTCCCGGCCTCCAGAATGGAGAAATAAGCTTCTGCAGTTTACAAGCCGCCCAGCCTGTGGTGTTTTATTATAGCAGCCCAACAGAATTCAGCAACAACAGAGGATTAAAAATGCTGGCAGAGTAAATGGATGCTGCACAGACAAGATCCCAGGAACTGGAATTACAACTAAAATACAGAAAAACCTCCTGAATAATCAACAGAAAACTTGCAGGAGAGAACCCTGATACCCAAGGACCCAAAGTGGAGACCACATAGTGGTAGGTGGTGCGGAGGCGCAAAAGGGCTGGCTGGGCACCCACAGACAGCAACTGAAGTTCTGGAGAGATATCTCAGCTGTTGGGGATTATCACTGAGAACTCTGGGATCTAATCCCCAAGCTGGGTCCCCCAGCAGAGAGCACCAAAACTGAGAAGGCTACCCACATAACATCTGGCTGTGAAAAGCAGCAGGGTGCTGTCTGCCAGGGACTGACAGCTGAAAATGTAGGCACCCTCTGAAAGGGCCAATGGGGAAAGTTCCCTGTGGAGCCACCCATCTTGTGCTCCAGCAGAGGGAGGGTGAAGTGTACTGGAGCTGTGAGAGTAGAAGCCAGGACTGGGGACTTGGGGGTTAGAGCTCAGAAGGCAGACACCCTAAGTTTCCTGGGCTGAGTCATTCCCTCACACAGCAGAGGACATCTTTCCCACATAGACATTTGCCTTGTATGGGGAGAAGACAGTTGACACACCCTATTGGAAAACACCTTGCCTTGAGGCCACTTAAGAGATTAAAAATAATAATTAGCCTCCAGGCAGAAGCAACTGCCCCACACTTTTGAAAAAATAACTCTTGACACACCTGAAGATGATTGCCTGGGGGGCAATTCAAGTCAGAATCCTATCTGTCTGTAGGAAGAGACAGTCTCTGGAAGCTTTGAGTCTTTGCCTGATCTAGTTAGTCAGAAACAGTCTTTAACACTGTCCTGCACTAAAGATTGAGAGGTGTAGAGGATCTACCTAATACGCAGAGAATCTTCACAAAACCAAACAGACAGCCAAAGTGAGGACACAAAGAAACAACCCCCAAATGAACTAAAGAATTCTCCAGAAGAAGAGATAAATGAAGCAGAGATAAGAAATTTATCTGAAACAGAGTTCAGAGTAATGATGGTAAAGCTCAACAGCATGAAAAAATATATAGTAACTATGAAAAAAGAACAGTCTGAGATAAAGAACGACATAACACAAATAAAGAACACATCGGGAGGAATACACAGCAGATGAGTGGAAGCTCAGGATTGAATCAGTGAATTAGAAAACAAAGTTGAAAATATCACTCAATCAGAGAACCAAAAAGAAAAAAAACAATTAAAAAACAGGAGGACAGCTTAAGGGAGCTGTGGGACAATGTGAAACAACAATATTTGAATAGCTGTTGTGTCAGAAGAGGCAGAAAGGGAGAAAGGAATAGAGAATGTGTTTGAAGAAATAATGGCAGAAAACTTCCCTAAGTTGGTAAAGGAAAAAGTCACACAAGTTCAAGAGGCACAGAGAATCCCAAGCAAGAAGAACCCAAACAGGCCTAGGCCCAGACACATTGTGTAGATGTACCACAGTCATTGTTGATAAAAACTTTCAGAAAAGTGGGAATAGAGGGAGCATATCTCAACATGATAAAGGCCATATATGACAAACCTACAGCCAATATCCTACTCAATGGACAAAAACTAAAACCATTTCCCCTAAGAACAGGAACAAGACAGGGATGCCCACTTTCACCAGTCCTGTTTGACATAGTCCTGGAAGTGATAGCCATAGCAATCAGACAAGAAGAAGAAATAAAAGTCATCCAAATTGGAAAAGAAGAAGTAAAACTGTCCTTATTCACAGATGACATGGTACTGTACATGGAAAACCCAAAGACTCCATCAAAAAACTACTAGATTTAATAAATGAATTAGATAATGTAGCAGGATACAAAATCAACACTCAGAAATATATGGCTTTTTTATATATCACAATGAACTCACATAAAGAGAAACCAAAAAAAAAAAAAAAATCCCATTTTTCATTGCACCAAAATAATTAAGATACCTAGGGATAAACTTACCTAAGGAGGTAAAAGATCTGTACTCGGAAAACTATAGGACACTGAAAAAAGAGATAGAGGAGGATATAAACAAATAGAAGAATATACTGTGTTCATAGATTTGTAAAATCACATCATTAAAATGTCCATACTACACAAAGCAATTTATATATTCCATGCAATCCCCATTAAGATACTAATGGCATATTTCACAACCCTAGAACAAACTCTTCAAAAATTCATATGGAATAGAAAAAGACCCCAAATAGCCATAGCAATCCTGAGAAAGAACAAAATTGGAGGGATCACCATACCAGATATCAAGCTATATTACAAAGCCACTGTTCTCAAAACTGCCTGGTACTGGCACAAGAACAGACAAATAGACCAATAATAGATTTATTTTGTATATTTTAAAAAAAGGATGAAAAAATAAATACTATATAATAAAAGCCTAATATGTAAATTGACCGAATGGCAGAATGACCAGTTGCTATGATGTGCACTGACCACCAGGGGGCAGATCCTCAACGTAGGAGCAGGCCCCAGGCCAGCAAACATGGGTACTAGCGGGAGGCCCCCTGATCGCCCTGCCAGTCACCCCACAGAGGGAGGTGACTGGTGGCAGCAGTAGGGGGCAGGGCTGGCTAGTGGGTGGCACCAAGTATGGTGCCAGTGGCGGGGGGCAGTGGCGATTGCCACCCGGTCACCCCACAGATCGGCCCTGATTGCTGGCCTGGCCCAGGGACCCTACCCATGCACAAATTTCATGCACTGGGCCTCGAGTAAAGAAAGAATTTAACAACAACAAAAAACAAACAAACAAAAAAAGAAAATATACTAGAAAGAGACATGCATTATAAATGTATTATAGTATGTGGGCTTCTTATTTGCATTGAATATGTCAGATAAGGGGATGAAGTGTTTTTTATCTCACTAGTCAAAGCTGGAGTAAAGAAAAGTTGGTATAATACAATATATAGCATCTGAGAAGGTACCAAAAGAGGTAGTGTTGATTTTTTCTCTAGGAGGCCTCAAAGCATGGTATTATCTTAATGCTTCTACTCTAGCTCAGTGTCTGGTGGTAAAATTTTGCAGTTCTAGAAATGAGACTTTTGCACCATATCTAGAATTGATTAAAAAAAAAATCATTGGTAACAATCAGTAATCAAAACTACATGCTGTTGCCGAAACTGGTTTGGCTCAGTGGATAGAGCATTAGCCTGCGGACTCAAGGGTCCCGGGTTCGATTCCGGTCAAGGGCATGTACCTTGGTTGCGGGCACATCCCCAATAGGGGGTGTGCAAGATGCAGCTGATCAATGTTTCTCTCTCATCGATGTTTCTGACTCTCTATCCCTCTCTCTTCCTCTCTGTAAAAAATCAATAAAATATATTTAAATAAAAAAAAACACAAAAAACTACATGTTGTAAATCAATCAAACTTGATCTCAATATAAGAACCAAATGAGAAACCATTTCCAGTAATAGAGACAATATATTCTTTATAAACCCCCCTCCCAATTTTTCTACTAATACTGGTGTATGTTATAAATTGATTTGAAACAATAAAGTGGATTTGTTAGCTATAACTAGAGAAAGTCTCATATAATCTGAAGTCTTGGGGAGGCTCAGTGAAATATTAAGCAGGTGATGTACCTCCAATGACACTTTTAAAAAAATATATATTTCTTTATTGATTTAAGAGAGGAAGGGAGAGGGAGGAAGAGATAGAAACATCAATGATGAAAGAGAATCATTGATTGGCTGCCTACTGGGGATCAAACCTGCAATCCGGGCATGTGCTCTTGGCCGGAATCGAACCCAGGACCTTTCAGTCCGCAGGCCAACGCTCTATCCACTGAGCCAAACTGGCTAGGGCTCCAATGAGACTTTGACCTGCCTCTCAGATTATTCAGCATCTCTGACCTGAACAGAGGTGAACTCACATGACCAAATTTTACTTTTAGAGCTGTGGTTGACAGTCTTAATATTACTAATTATAGTCAGTTGTATGGAAACTATCTTTTTCTATTTTGCCCTGTATCTATTTATTCATTGAAGCTTTTGTATGGTGTGCAAAATGTTAATTTATCCATATGTACCTCTTGTCTGGTACTTAAAAATGTCTCTAGAATCCTTTATGTAGAACTTTGTTTAATGTATTTATTGAAAGTATTATGAGTCATTCACTGGGTTTCATTGACAAGGAAGCTATGCTTGATATAAATGAATCAGACATATAATTTTTTTTCTAAATTTTGATCCAAGGAATTTTGTCAGATAACATTAGTTGTTTATAAAATACTCATTCTCTTCTTATTTTTAACAGACAAATTTCAATTTTGTTCCATGTATTAATGTTCCCAACTTAAAAATCCATTTCTCAGATTTCTTTGCAGTACGAATATCATGTGACTCAGCCCTGGCCAGTGGTCAGCACACTAGAATTTGCTGAGATTTTTAAGAAAGTTTTGTTTTTCCTTGTCACTTCTTTTCCTCCTTTGCATGGAAAAACTGATATGAGAGCTAGAAAGACTACTTCCATCATGCAAACATGAGGAAACAATTAAGAGAATGTCACATAAAAAGCTTTTAATATACATGAGCTACTGATTGAAATTGAGAACATCTTTTTCCAGAATTTTTGTTACATGGAAAAAATAAATATGTGCACCTATAATTTGCTTATATATCTGTCTGTCTTCATTTATTCAGGTGCCAAACCAGCCCTCACTGATATAAAAACATTGGTCCCAAGAGCTATTTGTAGTTATTATCAGGATAAAGAAAACTGTGGGAATGTCCCATGGCTCAGTAAGGTTTGGTGAAAATATGCTGGGCTAAAAAAAATAAAATTATTTTGTCTGCATGACTTCTTAGATATTCTAATATGATATGATGCATTTTTATTCTTTAAGTGGGAACTGTACTACAGTAGGTCCTCAGGTTACGTCAGATATCCGCTCCTACGGCGCGACGTAATGCGATTTTTGCCGTAAGTCAGAACCCACCTCCATAAGCACCTACGTCACTCACATGGAGCACAGACACAGCAGTAATGAAGTGACACAGTAACAAAAATTAAAAGAAAGATAATTCCTGATCTTTGCATGTGATAAATAAATAATAAAAAACATAAAGCACATATGTACATATATCGAAATGACGGAACTTTTTTTTTTTTAATAAATAAATGGGAGATGGCGACGTAACCACGAAACGACTTGTGTTGAGTCTGACGTAACCCGAGGACTGTCTGTATAAAGTTACAAACTAATTTGTTCAGAGAATCCATTTTCAAAGAGTTTCTGTGACTATACTCCACACAGAGTCCTGGTGCTAATGGAGGGAAAGTCATGTATCAACATAAATTAAATATAATAGAGGATGTGAAGAGATCAGTGCAAATAATTCTATTGGTAAGCAATGAAAAAGAACTTTGCTCAGCTTGGCTTTGAGAGAGAACTTCTGAGACAGATGACTGCAGAAAAATGGCGGCAGCGTAAGTGGATGCTGCACGGACATGCTCCCAGGAACAAACTGGTATTACAACTAAAATACAGAAAAACTTCCTCAATAATCCACGGAGAACACGCAGGAGGGAACCCTGATACCCGAGGACCGAATGTGGAGACCACATAGAGACTGGTAGGAGGGGCGGAGGCGCAAAAAAGGGCTGGCTGGGTGCCCACAGACACAGCTGAAGTCCTGGAGAGACATCTCAGCTGTGGGGGGAGAAGGGGAGGGGGTGGGGGGAGGGGGGTGCCACTGAGGACTCTGGGATCTAATCCCCACGCTGGGCCTCCAGCAGAGAGCACCACCACTGAGGAGGTGATCCACATAACATCTGGCTGTGAAACAGATGACTGCCGAACGGAGCTATTTTTCCTTGATTTTTCTACCGTTAGTGATCTATTTACACTAATTTGTGCAAATCTCTCTTGGTCGATATGTATTTTATAACTTATTTTTGAATAACTGGAAAATTGAACACTGTATCCCTTGAACAGAGGAGCAAATATACCTGTATCTAAATAAATAAACAGGGAATTAAAATAAGCTTCAGTTTTAGAAGCTCTGTGCAATAACCAGATGAACTAATTGGCCATAAACCAGATTTTAAGGCCTTTGTGGGTAGTGTAAATAGCCCTTTTCAAATCATGCTAAAATTCTTGAAAAGAAATGACCACTAAGGTTGGAGAGCTGTGTAATCTAGCAATGCACATTCATAGTGGGCTGCAGGCAGGCAGGGGAAGAATCTCTCTGCCCGTCCCTAAAGTAGACCTTTAAGGGTGGGGTACTTGAGACTTTTTTGTTGCTGTTGTTAATTCTGTGGGAGGGAGGAAGAGAGAGAGAGAGATAGAGATAGAGATAGAGAGAGAGAGAGAGATCAATTGGTTGCAGCCCCCCTAGGGCCAAGACAGACCTGCCACAGAGGTACATGCCCTTGATTGGGAATTGAACCCATGACCCCTCCATGCACAGGCCGATGCTCTACTTCTGAGCCACATCAGCCATGGCTTGAGACATCTCCTGGCATTCAGCTCTTATTCAGGCACCAGTCACAGACCAGGCATGAGGATGGTTCTATGGAAACCACACCAGGGAAGGCGTTTCCTATGCCTAATTGTCCTAGGAGCCTATCCATATTTAAAGTGAGGCAGTAACTATGCTTCTATTGCACTTCAGTTTCTTAGCATTTTTCTTTTCACTTTTCCAAAACTTACACATTACGAATTGTAAATAAAGGAGAGATGTAGCTATTTGCTGAACCAGAAAAAAAAAATCGTATTATCTGATTTTTTATGTATTTATTTTATTTCTTTTTGGTAAATAAAGGACAGAATTTGGTTCTGAAATATTATTACATGTCACTAGAACATTTTCCTACTTTTATAAAGTAATGTATAAACCAGTTATTTGTGCATGAGAAGGAGGAAGTTTAGACCTTGTGCTTATAAGCCCTAACTAAAGCCAACTCATGATGTTGGCTTTTACTTCCTATAACCATGCTGCTTTTAGGGCAGTCGGAAGGAAATATGCTTTTGAAAAGAGGATGCTGACAGATGGCATGTCTTTATTGATGAGTCTTTTAAAACGATTGCCTGACCTGATGAGTATTCAAAAGTGGAAAGTGGTTATAGTCCTAGAGCCTGTTTAGCAAATGTTAGGTGATAATTCTCTTCAGATCTAGTACAAATCACTACAGACAAATTACTTAATTCTACTATTTAGAGATATTTAAATCACATCATGATTTTAAAATAGGCTTTTAAGTATACTACTGAAGGAAAAGAGCAAAAATGCATTGACATTCTAATATAATACTCTGGTAAGCTCCAGTGTTATTTCATTTCTGTTTAGATGGTACATTTGTTAGTCTTCGAATTCAACCTCTTGTAAAAGAGTAACAGCTTTTTGACAATTTTATGAAACTCCATCCCTGTCACAGTTTTACTATAACCGGATAAGCCAGGGGTCCGGGCTGCCTGTCACTACTTGAGCCAGTTCAGCAGAGACAGGGTTGAATTATATATGAACATTTATTCCAATAATGCAGTAGGGGAGAGCAGCAAGTCATCCACCAAAGTCTGCTCTGCACCCCATCATAAACCAGCTGCTTATATTGGGTAGAAGTACAAAGATTACGTGGGGAAGTAGGAATTACAGGTCTGGGAAAGTAGAGATGATCATTACAAGGTTACAAGTCATGCAGGCTGCGGGGTGGGGGAGATCACAGAGGGCAGGGCCTCAGGGCGCCCTGGGGCCAGATTACAGGCGATAGGGGCTGGAGGGTATAAAGAGCCCATTACACAACTCCCAGCAAGGTGAAAATGTGCTTTCTCTAATCAGAACAGAAACATTATGGTTAACAGGGCATAATTAACATGTCTTATACTTGTAGCTGGTCCCAAATATTCTATTTCTGCCCCGAACATTATCTTCAGCATTTTCCCAGGAACAATAATATAGAATATTGAAATATTTGCTTACGATATGATAAAAACATGCATGTCTCAGTTTTTCTTCAGATATGTACAGTTATATAAGTATGTGGAAAAAGCATACTTATAGAGTAAGACAATTATTTTTCTTTATAACCCACAGTTTTATGTGATAGTGTTTTACAGTTTTTAAGACTATATTAGACAATAAATTTGAAAAAAAAAGACTATGATGAAATGCCCTTAGAGGAAGCAGTTTGAAAGGTGCCACTGAAGTAATGGTCAGATCTTGAAATATGCATATTCATAGGATGGAACTTTTCCTCATGATTGATGCCCTCCCCCCACCTTCACTCGGACCCAGTGTGGGCTTCTTCCTACCAGAAGCTGATTCTCCCACATCTTAGAGCCTGGGCAGACTTCTGAGCTCTGAGGGTTCAAAGACTATTAACATATTTCTGTTAAGACATTATGTTATGGTTGTATACAACCATCGCTTATGCCAACAGTGCAAGGTTGTTTGGCAGCAAAGCATTAGTGGCTCTTGGCCCCAGAACCAGACTTCCCTATCTCTTGGCAATTTCTTTTGTTCAATCTTGGAACTCTTCGTAGTTCTGATATCTTTCTTCTAATGAACTAGCCCATCTTGTGCTTAAGCAGAATTCCTTAAAATAACATAAGGTCTGCACTCATTTCTCAGTACTGTTGCTAAACGAGAAACATATCTGTGGTCATGGAAAAAGAAAAGCTTTCTTTTTTTTTTAACCCTGAAACTTCTAGAGTTAAGGAAACCAAGCGTCTAGTCTTTTCTCACAGACAAATTCTGTCACCAAAATTTTCAAGTCTGGAAAGTACTATTATCAACTAGAATATGTGTTTGTTTGATTAGATGGTCATTTGAGAGTTTCTTCCAAGTCCAACTCTATAAATAAATTAGATAAAAAGTACATCAAATTACTTTAGCCACCTTGCCTAAATATCAAATTAGGCAAACTGATTTTTAGCCTTATGCTTCACGTTTACATTTGCCATAAAATGAAAAGGTATGACAAATAATCACCAGTTGTAATAGTTTACTATAAAAACACATATTATTATAAAGGGAACTAATTAATACTTATAGCTCTGAAGTAAAAAAGGAATGAAATCATCTTAATTGATTCTAGCAATAAGGTAACCTTTCCAGGTACTTAATAGTAAAATTATTTGATAAGAGTATGTTTGAAAAATTCAACAAAATATGTTTATAACCGTATAAAGTATTAGAGGATTTTGTTGAGAAAGACAGTATTTTAATATAGAATACTGTGACATTAACTAAAATATTTTAGATTTATGTTATTACTTTGCTTTAAATCCTCACATAGCAATTGAAGCCAAGGAATAACTGGAGAGTAAGTAGAAACCCATATTTCAAATCCTTTCAGCAAACTAATAAAAAATTCATGCTGTTTTATAATACAGTATGAGCTGATGCAGAATTACTCCAGATTGGCAGGAGGAGGCTATTCTTAGTACAAAGCAGCTATGTTTATTAAGTATAATTTATCATTATTACTGCAAGTAGATTTTGATCAAATTTATTGTATCAAAAGTATTTTTTATTAATCTTGCAAGATAATAAGGATTTACAAAATGCTACAGTTTAAGACTTTAGTTCTCATTTAAAGTAATGGGCTATGGGCATTAATTTCTCAGTTGGTGTGTTTGGATAAAAGGTTGGAATCTATTAGGAAAAAAGCTAAACAGCATAGTAATTATTTCAATTAATGGAACTCCAGTTTGATCTGCACAGGGGAAAATACAAGATAAAATAGTCACTATTGTCAATGTCTTACATACATCTTATTTATGTCTTTTTAATTTAAATTAAAAAATTTATTTTAATTATAATTGACATACAATAATGTATTAGTTTCAGGTGTATAACATAGTGATTCAACATTTCTATACCTTATGAAGTGATCACCACAAGTTTAGTAACCATCTATCACAGTGCATATTTTTTACGATATTATTGATTCTATTTCCTATGGTGTACATTACATTCTTGTGATTTATTTTATAACTGAAAGTTTGTGCTTCTTAATACTGTTCCCTTTCTCTTTCCATCCCCCACCATATGGCAAACATTAGTTAGTTCTCTGTATCTATAAGTTTGTTTCCATTTCATTTTTAAATTTCATTTATTTTGTTATTGTGAGATTCTACTTACAAGTGAAATCATATGGTATTTGTTTTTCTCTGTTCAACTTATTTTACTTAACATAATACTCTCTAGGTTCATCCATGCTGTTGCAAATGACAAGATGTCATTCTTTTTATGGCTTATATTCGTGTGTGTGACATCTTCTTTATCCATTCATCTATCAGTGAATACCTAGGTTTCTCCCAGATCTTGGCTTCTTGTAAACAATGATGCAGTGATCATATGAGTGCATATATCTTTTTGAATTATTGTTTTAGTATACTTAGGATACATACCCAGACATGGAATTGTGAAGTTTTATGGTAGTTAATTTTTTTGAGAAATCTCGTCTTTTTTCTATAGTGGCTGTACTAGCTCACAATCCCGCCAACAGTGCAAAAGAGTTACCTTTTCTCCACATCCTTGCCAACAGTTACTTGTCTTTTTGATAATAGCCATTATGACAGGTGTGAGGTGATAGCTCATTGTGGTTTTGATTTGCATTTCCCTCGTAATTAGTGATGTTGAGCATCTTATCATGTCTCTCTTGGCCATCTGTATGTCTTCTTTGCAGAAATGTCTATTCAGCTTCTCTGCCCATATTTTAAAAATTATTTTTCTGTTGAGTTATATGAGTTCTTTATATATTTTGTTATTTAACATCTATCAGATATATCATTTGCAAATATCTTCTCTCACTCAGTATGTTGACTTTTCATTTTGTTGATGATTTGCTTCACTGTGCATAAACCTTTTAGTTTTATGTAGTTTCTTTCTTTTTTTTTTTTTTTTTTTTGGTTGCTTTTGCCAGAAGAAACATATCTAAAAATATAGTGCTAGGATTGATGGCAAAAAGGTCACTGCCTATATTGTCTTATGAGAGTTTTATGATTTCAGGTCTTACATTTTAAGTCTTTAATCCTTTTTGAATTTTTAAAACAATATAATGCAAAAAGTGGTCTTGTTTAACATGTTTGCATGTACCTGTCCAGTTTTCCCAGCACTATTTATTGAGGAGATTGTATATTTCCCATTGTATATTCTTACCTCCTTTGTGGAAAATTAATTGACCGTAAGCGCATGGGCTTATTTGTAAGCTCTCTATTCTATTTCATTGATCTATGTAACAGTTTTTGTGCCAGTTCCATATTGTTTTGATTATAGTAGCTTTCAGTATAGTTTGAAGTCAGAATATGATACCTTCATGTTTGTTTTTATTTCTCAAGTGTATAAATTTTATTTTATTTCCTGATTACTTATATTTTATTTATTTTGGAGGGTGCTTCAGTTATATGTGTGAACTAAATATTATAAAACCTCCTTATATCATATTTTATACAATCTAGAAGACTATAGAATCCCCGATTAAAATACTACACATATGATGTATAGTATCTTTGATGATATATTTATTCTTTTTATCTTTGATTATATATTTATTCACACAAAATTTTAATTTTTAAGACTAAAGATAAACATGAGGAATTATTGAAATATCAATTTAAAGTATATTTTAAACTATTGCTTTATTGCCAGAATTCATTATACATTGTATCAAAATATATTAAGAAATGAGAATCAGAAAACAACCACTGGTCACATAGATTCATGATTTTAGTAACTTAACAATCAACAGTTATTTATTAAAAATTCATTTGCTTTAAGAATTTTACATATGTAATCCTTTTAGATGAGATAATATGCATGAAAGTCTCTTGTAATTATACAGTACTGAAAATTGCTTACATTTCAAAAATGAATTATATCAGTTGAATACATTGTGTGTGTGTGTGTGTGTGTGTGTGTGTGTGTGTGTGTGTGTGTGTGTGTGTAAGTGGCAGGAACTGATTTTTCCCTTTTTCTTGGCCTATTTTTTTCATAACATCTTTAACAAATGGACAGCTTAGACTTATATTACAATTCTCTTCTCTTACCAGTATTTAAAGAATAAGTACATTTTCAGATCTTTATAGGGAATTATCTTTGGGAATAAAATAGTATAATTAAGTTCGGTTTCATGAAATAAACCACAGAAGTAGAGGAAGAATACAGAAAATACTTTCCCTTATATCCTGTGTCAATGTATACTGCACATTAACGTTTAATGGTTGTTTTTTCACTTGGTTCAGTTTTTCGCTCATGAATATGAGCGAGTGATTGCAGGAACCAGAGCCAGGGAAGATTTCCCTTATGCCTCTGCCAGTGCACTGACCTGCAACACCCCTGGTATTTCATTTCTTGGCCTTTACTAAGTGGAGCCTGCCAGTCATGTTAAATTGTGCCAAACTGCATAGTGGTTTTGTGATGGGAAAAAAACATTCATTAAGTTCTAGTTTGAGTCTACACACAACTTCATATTACGTGTAAAAAAAGCCGTATCTCAACCTCAGCCTTGAAAGTTGGGGGGAGAACATTTTTTGAGCAGAAAAATATTACAGCTTAACAAGTATATCTGGAATATCCTACAAGTTTTAACTTTCAGAGGTTACTTGTATTTTATTTTACTTTTTTAAATATATTTTTATTGATTTGAGAGAGAAATGGAGGAGAGAGATAGAAACACCAATGATAAGAGAGAATCATTGATCAGCTGTCTCCTACATGTCCCCCCTACTGGGAATCCAGCCTTCAACCTGGGCATGTGCCTTGACTGGGACTCGAACCATGACCTCCTGATTCATAGGTTGATGCTCAACCACTGAGACACCCTGGCTGGGCTGTTTGTTTGTTTTTTATTATAAAGCAACTGGAAACTGGATTATCTGCATCTCTTGCCAAATGTCAAGCTTAGAGTGGGAGATTTGCTCATACTTAAAGTCAGTCCTTTGCTTCTATGCCCTCTAACACCCAACAGAAACTCATAGAAAATAATTGTACTCAGACACACACACACACACAAAAAAATCCAAAAAAACAACAACCATCTACTCTGAAGATTACTAATACCTGCCCCTTCTTTATTATATTTTATTTTCTTTTAGCCCTAGCTGGTTTGGCTCAGTGGATAGAGCGTCGGCCTGCAGACTGAAGGGTCCCAGGTTTGATTCCATTCAAGGGCACATGCTGGGTTGTGGGCTTTATCCCCACTAGGTGGCGTACAGGAGGCAGCCAATCAATGATTCTCTCTCATCATTGATGTTTCTATCTCTCTCTCCCTTTCCCTTCTTCTCTGAAATAAATAAAAATATATTTAAAAAATAATAATATTGGAAGTTTTCTTTCTGCATTCAACAAAGCTAAATTAGGTAGGTTATCACGTGGTTAAAAGTCACTAGCTGTATTTTTAAGACAAAGCCACTCAGAGTTATCCATAAACCCCTCTAAGGCAGAAGGAAACCATGTGCTGTTAAATAACTTAGGACCAGCCCCAGAAACTATAGGCCACAATAATACTTTACAGAATTGTTTTAAGGCTTAAAATATTAATATAAGCCTGTAAACTGTTTATTAAGGTAAAAATATAAAATGAATATATACTAATGAATGGGTAGAATCAAAGAAAAAATTAGATATTTGTAGGAATGTTGGTAAAAATTCTGAACTTACCAAAGTAACCATAGAAAAAAATGATACTAAAAGATAACAGCATTTTTTTTCTCCCTTCTTCATACCAGATTCAGGTAGATGGCAGGTGTTCTTTGCAAGAACATTCACACTAATTGAGAGTAACTGATTTTGGGGGTGATGAACCAAAATACTGACTTTCATCTTAAACACTGCTGTTGAAATAAAAACATCCAAACCTGCAGATAATTTTTAATATTTTTATTATTTTAATTTTAAAGAACAACACTTTAGTGAATGTTTTAAAATAAGCTTCAGTTTATGACTGCCAGATTATGCAGTGAAAAGTGATTCTACTAAGCATTTTTTGAGCCAAACTGATGGTACACTAGGAAAAAAAGTTGGAAATGCTCAGGAAAACAATACATTTGGAATATAGGAGGGAACGTAAGGAAGATTACATGGGAAAAAAGCAAGGCTGTGATTAGATTACAGGCAGTTAACAAGATTATATGATCCCTTGAGGGTGGCTATGCCTTTAAGGGGTCTGAAAAAGAGGCTTACTTCTGGCATTTCAAAGATGTGTTAACCTAGATGCAAATGAACAACGGGCAGGGTTTGCTTAAGGCAGAGCTAAACCTTTTTATAGACCTGGGCATGACTGCACACCATGACCTGCCCAGTTAGGAATGTATGATCAGATCACTCTGTGAGGTTACTTTGAGTTAGATTTATTATTGAAACCCCCCCTTTTTTTCTCCACACTACTTTAAAAGAACAATATATATTTTTGCCTATTTTGCTAAACTATACTGAATTTGTTTGTCTGAACATGAATAAGGGTTCCAGAAAGGGTTAAAATTAATTGTGTAATTGGCATACAATGATGGTAATTGTGGATAACCCACAAAAGCGATATAAACTTTTCACCCAAAATTTTGGTTGAATGTCAAGACAGATGATCACACACACACACACACACACACACACACACACACACACACACACACTCACACTCACATAATGAGGCTTTCTGGGGGACAAAAAGCAGGGCAGACTCTAATACAGGTTTGAAAATGGCTTGAGAAAGAACAGGAAGAGGCCAGTGTTTTGAGGGTTTCTGGTGGTTGGTGTGTATGACCAAGATGAGGGTGGCTGTGTATGTATAGGCCAGGGTGTTTCCACAGTTCTAGCCTTAAGCTGGCACTAAAAGAGGGAGCATCCAGACTTTCTTAGCTTCTCCATAAATGGGACAGAAGGGAAAGGGAGCAGTGGGATTTGAAAGCTATCATTAATCAAACATGATAAACAACATGATCAAATCAAATGGTATTTTCCCGGGAAGGACTGTCCTTAATTCCACTTTTAGAAATATGTATAAGATCAGGATGGAGAGAAATGGAAGTTGCCAGTTCTCTGGGGTAGTTGTATTAATATAGAAGAGATTGGCACTTCTGATCTTAGAAGCAGCCAACACCAAAACCTCTTTCCCTGGCGAATGGCCTGTAGTCATAGCCTGGTGCCTCAGGGAATGACTGTATAACCAAATTTGGTGCTTTGGGTTGAGTTGGGGGAAAAGCAGATGAAGATGATAATAAATTACTTCTATTTTTTGAGCATTTATCATGTACCAAGCACTGTGCTAAGCCCTCTAGGAATATGAAAATGTACTGTTTTCTTCTATTTTGATATCATGATTACTTTGACAAAAAGAAAGGACACTGTATTTCTTTGTTATCAAGAAATATGGAACTATTGGGGATCTTTTAGGAATGGTCTTAATTCGGGCTTGCCCTTTCTATTTTGAGTCACAATTTAATTGTGTCATTACCTTATTTAAGTCTTCAGTGGTTTATCATTACCACTAGAGTCAAGTATAAATTTGTGTCTCTCTACATGAGTATAATAGTCCTATTTTCAAAAAAAAACATCACTCAATGTATTAAGCAATACTTTATTATAAGTTTTGCATTAATAAACAATTGAACTGCTGAGAAAATAAGATAGAGCTCTTTTAATGTAGTCTATTGGAATGTACATAAAGATTCAAAATATTCATCAGGACCTTCAGTTACAAGATTCATATCTTCAAAATCTAATTAGAAATATGTCAAGCATTTAAAAAATAAAACACATCTGAAATATTTTATGTGATTTAGATTAGAATGAAAAAAATGAACAGGGTTAATAACTTAAGCATATTTGTTAAATGTGTTCTATATATGTAGCATTTCACAAAACACGGGAGGGAACAGAGGTCGAAATTGATGTCCCTGCCTCGAAGAATTTACAAGCTAGTTAGAAACCAAGTGACAAGTGCCGGCGAGGATGTGGAGAAAAAGGAACCCTCGTGCACTGCTGGTGGAAATGCAGACTGGTGCAGCCACTATGGAGAACAGTATGGAGTTTCCTCAAAAAACTAAAAATGGGGCTCCCATTTGACCCAGTGATCCCACTTCTAGGAATATATCCCAAGAACTCAGAAACACTAATCAGAAAGGATATATGCACTCCTATGTTCATAGCAGCACAATTCACCATAGCTAAGATTTGGAAACAGCCTAAGTGCTCATCAGCAGATGAGTGCATTAAAAAACTGGTACATCTGCAAAATGGAATACTAAGCTGCGGTAAAAAAGAAAGACTCTTACCATTTGCAACAGCATGGATGGACTGGAGAGCATTATGCTAAGCGAAATAAGCCAGTTGGAGAAAGATAAATATCACATGATTTCACTCATTTGTGGAATATAATGAACATCATAAACTGATGAACAAAAATAGATCCAGAGACAGAAACATTGAACAGACTGTCAAACCTCAGAGGAAAGGTGGGGTGTTAGGGTGGGATAAGAGACCAACCAAAGGACTTGTATGCATGCATATAAGCATAACCAATGGGCAAAGATAGTAGGGGGTGAGGACATGTGCTAGGTGGTGGGAGTGGCCGGGAGAGGTCATTGGGGGAAATAGGAGACATATGTAATACTTTTAAGAATAAAGAATTTAAATTTTAAAAAATCACATAGGATAACTTATATGGGAATAATCACAAAGGAATTATATAAAATAAATATTGTATTTTCAGATGTGGTAAAATTGGGTTTAGAGAGGCGTGGATTAACCAAGGAAAGCTTTCTGAAAACAACTGATTTTGATCCAAATCTTGAAGAAACTAAATGGTCATAGATGCTTAGAAGAATGGTGAGAGTAGAAACACAGGACAACGTTACTTGAGAGTAGCAAAAAAGGTTTGGCCCCCAGCAACCCCTTCTTAAAGGGACCACCTGTCTTCTTTCCCTTGTGATGCAGATGGAGCTTTTCCACCTTTCTATTCTCCATGGTAGTTTCATTGCCAAGGACAGGACAATCAGGTCTGACCATAGACCTAGGCCATTTCTCTAACCACAATGATAGGTTAAGACTGGGCACTGTAATTCAAGTTGGACCAATCCAAAGTTAATTTGTTTAAGGTCATACAAATTGAAAAACCTAAATTCGAATTCAGGGTTGTCTTCAAAGACTGCTTTTATATTCTACACCATAGGTTCTCAAATTTTAGTCTGGAAGGCTTTATTAAAATAGTTTTCTGGATACCTCCTTCAGGATTTCTGGTTTAGTAAGTCTGGGTTAGAGCTTGAGAACCTATATTCCTAACATATTTCCAGGTAACACCAAGAATGCTGGCCTGGCTATTGCTTCTGGTAACTATACTCTATACAAGACTACTTGCATATAGGAAGAATAAAGAGCATTAAATGCTTATTATGGTTTAGGCATGTAGGGTCTTGTTAAAATATAAAATTGTAGGCTGTTAGTAAGATTATTTTAGGATATTTTAATGAGAAATATAAATATAGGTATAATCTCACTGAAGGAGTGTTCACTGAAGGGGAAAACAGAGATACATTAGCTAAATGCTTTTTTGGGGGGGAAATATAAAGAAAACATAAATGTTAATGGACAGAACAAAGTACCGACAATGGGTTCACAGCCCAAAGGATAACAATTGAAATAAAGAGAGTTGAAAGTAAAGAGTAAAACTCATCAGAGTTTCGTGTTTGACAATTGTTAGTTTACATTAATGCACATTTTTATATAGCTATTTCCCAGCCTATTATAATTTAGCCACTCAATGTTATAAAATAAAAATACAACTGCAAAAACTAACAGCAGCACAAACAAGTTCAAGAGCAAAAAAAATAGGAAATAAACAGAATGTAGTGTTGAGAACCTTAACATTTGGAATGAGAGCTGACATTAACAAATTGGTGTGTGAAGAAGGCTGGGCTGTGAGAGAAATTGTGTCAGCTCTTGAATAAACAGCTTAAAACAACTTAGATTTCTAAAACTTAAAAACGTGTTTTTTAAACTTCATGCCCCACTTTTGTCATTATAATCTGGTGGATTTTTATTTATTTGATGACAATAATCTTCTTCTTGTCTTTAGAATATGTTCTCTTTAAAAAGGAGCTGAAGCTGTTCGTCTCACAGAGGCTATTCCCGGGCTGGAAAGGAAATAGCCACCTCAATGATGAGAGTTTTCTAAAGGAAAATCAAATGAAGCCAACATTTGAAATACTTTACTGGCTTCTTATCAGTTGCAAGTTTTGGTGAAACTCTAATAAGCTAGAAATAAAGCCTTGCGATTTACTAATTAGATTTCAAGGAAAGTTGGTTGAATCATGAGATAGGGCATGTTCGGGTGGTAACAGTGAAACCAGATAGAAGAAGAGAGATTCTGAGATATTAACTCCACATCTAATGAGACAGCTGACTTTTTGCTTACCTTTTCTATTCTCTGCAACGTACCCTGGGCCCTATTTATGCAAGCAGTGCATTCTGCTTTGAGGAGGAAAAGACTGCTTACCCAGGGTGGAGCGCACACTCTTTACATCAGAACTGGACAGCTGCAACCAGACGTGGCCGGAAAGCACTGACTGAGCTTTCTAATTCTATCATATCAGATGCTGCCTGGACATACCCAAATGTTTTGTTTTTGTTAATTACTGTTATCGAGTACACATGCACATGAACATAACAAAATGCATGAATTAGTTTATCTTTTTCATTTAAAACAATTTATATTCTCCCGGTTAAGGGACAACAGTTGTAGAACATAAATCTTCAAAGAACAAAGGGGGACAGGGAAAAGAAAGGAAGTGAAGAAGAAACCAATTCAGTTTTATGACTTGCAGGAGAATTTTTCTCTGGATGCTCCCAATTTTAAAATGTTCAAAATTTGTGCAACAGATTACGTTACACCTATATTTATGTGCTTTTCTATCCCATTGCTTCAATAATTTTCCTATATGTGTGAATAACAGGAATAGGAGGGGTTTGCTATACAGACACATTCCCTGGACCCAACCCTGGAGACAATGATTATATAGATTAGGGTTAAGCCCAGGAATCTGGACTTTTATCTATCACCAAAAACCACACACTCACATGCATTTCTGTTATAGAATTCCTAACCACTGTCTGAAAAACTGTGGTGTTCTCAACACTGTTATTATTCCCAGAAATCCTTGTATTTGATTTCTGAAGCCAAAAGCAAACTGTTTGAGTACTAAGACAAACACACCTGTGTGAAACTTATGTCGGCTTTCTCACTGTGTGACAATACAGGCCATAAAAAGGTAAAAGGGTGTCTTGGGACAGATTATACCATATGCTTGGATTCACCTACAGCATAAAGAGTTGCTGACATTATGCTAGATATCAATTTCCAGTCATCACCACACAGTTCCTTAAGACTGAGAGGAGCTGCGGTTTTCTCTTGCACTGAAGTTTTACATGTAATGAAGGAAGTCAAGTATATTATTTTTATTTAATGGTTACCACCCATGATATCTCTGTAAAATACCCCTGTTGCTTTAGTTATTGGCTTGTTTTAACAAACAAGACCATAACAGTCCTGGCTGTGGTGATTCCATCACTACATTTTATGGGAAACAAGGTGTATTTTTCTGTGCCCATTAGCAGAGCATATATCCTCCTTAGGTACTTTTTCTCTTTTAAAGTTAGCATACAGCAGGCTCACCCGCTCACAAGTAAATGGCATTGAGATAGCTCACAACAGTAAGTAGATGACACTTTTCTAATGAATTAGCCCAAGTCATAAAATATTTAGTTTAAGGGAGAGAATAAGTAGTTAAAATGGATTTCCTAGGGTGAAATTGGAGAATCATCAAGATAAAGCAAACAGAAACAAAATAGCATTTGAATTTTTTTCCTTTTTTTTTTTTTTTTTGTACTTAAGGGCCTGACTGAAATGCAGCATTCAACATTAAAGCAGCAATCTGCTGCAGAGTGGATGAATTTGTGATAAATGATCCCTTGAGGTTTATAAAACATATTCTCCATAAAACAACCCACAATATGTTTCTTCACATTAGTCAGTTCCTGACATTCAGGCTGCTGAAGCTCCAGTCCAGGGCTGGTCCCTGCCATCCCCTAGCTGTAAACAACTCTTTGTTTATTGCAGCAAAGCTCATACATCTATTTCAAGGTTTTACAGCGATAAAAGGCTGACTGCCTACATAAACTGAAGTGGGCTGCAATATTGTTGCTTTGTTTATTGCTCTTTTACTGCAGTGGTCAAATAGTTCCTTTGAGACCAGACACCGGTTTTCTGCCATCTGTGCAGTGTCAGAAAACTGTACCAACTGAATCACTGTAGGAAATATTTATAACGAGAGGACTAATTAAATGAAATGTTGCCTCTCAAATTTGAATAGGAAATGCAGGTGATTAACAACAAATTAAAAGTAATCTGCCACCTTTTTCCTTCTTCTTACTAGATAGTGGCATTTGCCTTGGGGACCTTGAACAGCATAAATTGGGCCTGCCTACCTAGCAGGGATCAATTGTACAGGACGCTTGTCCTGTTGGGCTAAGGTTTTGTTTCCTCTTGTGAAATTTATATCTAAATGTCTCTGAACAACTTGAACCTCATACTTAAGGTTTATGGGCTATAAACACCTACCCAGGAAGCTCATAGTAAAACACTTGCTTTTGTCTTCAAGTATATGTCGGAATCAGCAAGTTCAATGACAAAATCATTAACTTCAAGTAAAAAAAAAAAAGAAATTTGGTTATAAAAAGTTACATTTAAGTAAAAGAAAATTGTGATAGTTAATAGGTGGGATAATCTCTTTTCTTCCAGACAAAATCTTTGCATTTTAATTTGAAATGATGTCAGGATTTTTCTAATAGAAGTCTGTGTGCTGTATTTAAAAATAGTGGACTCTGGAGGGTGGTCCCATGTGTGATTTTGACATCTTTTTGGAATTCTGATATTAAAGTTTAAAAGACGTATCTTCAGAAGGGAAGAGTATTGCCTTCTTTGAATCTAATCAAGTACAGAGCTGACATAAGCCTTAAACAAATTGATAATAGTAAGGGTTTACTATAAAATGTATGTTGTAAAAGAGTTCCTGAGATTTTAAACCTTCAATGGAATGATTTTGAATAAAAATAAATTTCACTATGTATATTGAAGTAAAGGCAAAATAGCTTTCATATTTATTAATAAAATAAAATGTTCACTTAGAAAAAATATTTAAGAATCGATAACTTGTAGCTAAACACTTTTAATTAAAAAAGACTTCCTTTGGAAAAATAATGAACTTATTTTGTTACTCACATTAAAATGCTTATGAAAAAGTGTTTCAAGATAAGAGAAGAAACTAGTGTTCAGATGAAATTGAGTATAAAATATGGCCTTGAAAACATAATTAATAAAAATATTTTTATTTAACATTAAGTTCACACAAGACTGTCAATTATAGGAAAATAGCTCTAATCCCCCATTATTTATATAACTGCATATATGGTAAGGAACCAGGGGGAATAGTTAGAATCATTTTCTGATTTATATAAAATTATAAATATGTGATATAAAAACCAGCAAACAAACCAGAATATCCTATGGGACAAAAGAGACTGCTTCAAATACAATGGAATTAACTCAACACAGTGAGACCTAGTGAGATAGTTGTGTACGTACCTAATACACATTACTACGATTTCCAATCCAAAAGGATTTTTTCATCTACAAATAAGGATAAAATATGAAGATAGTTTTCATGTCAGCACATAATGAGCTGCTGAATAAATGGATATTGTATGGAGGGATGGGTAAATTTCTGAAAATTTACACGAGAAGCCATAAATCTGCAGGAGCAGGTGAATAAGTGAAGAGCAGCGCCTATGAGATTTATAGTGCTGAAGCATTACATTTTGTTCTGAGATTCCTCACAAAGCGAAAAAGAAAAATATGTATTATATAATCCTCATTATCTGAAGAAATAATGTGTTATTTAGGAGAGACTTTCTGGTACACAATTATTAGAGAAGTAGGTAGTAGTCTTTATACTAGGGCTTTTTACATCACCATAGTGGATTTTTAACAGAGGTCTTACAAAACATGCACAAAAATTGTTCATGTAGTCAAGGGGGTATTTTTAAATCAATCATTAAACAAATCATATGGCATGTATTGCAATTTGTCCTATTAGTAGCAATGTTACTTTTGACCACTTGGCTAAGGTGGCATCTGTCAGATTTCTCCACTGTAAAATTCCATTTCCACTTTACAATTGAGTACGGTTAGTTCTGCTTGCTGTAACACTCCTTTTGGTAATGCAAATTTATTCCAATGTAATTGACACATCAGGGAACTAATTGGGTGTAGCAATGCTGTGTTTGTTTATGTGTGAATTGGTTTGGAGGAACACTAGGTGAACGCAGAAAACTATATCCAGTTGGATCAAGCAGTGTAGAACTATACAAAAGGCACTCCTGCACACATCTCGAACATCTGCCCACTACCTCAGTTGGCCATATATTTTACAAGACAAGCCCATTCATATTTGATGTTATAACTTCCTACCAATTTCAGATAACCTTTCTTCTACCACTCTCCATGACTCACAAGCTACAACACATTCATAACTAGAAGCAAATTTCAAGCCTTTTTCAAGGTAAAGTGCCATATGTACTGTAATAGTATGTATTTCTTAACCATTTAATATGCTACCATTTTTATTAGGTTGCTGACCTTCTTGTCAATGTCACTAACATTATCTTTATCTTTTCCCATAAGTCCTATGGATTTTATTGCACACCATTGCATAACCTGCTGATGTTTAAGAACATATATCCCATAAAAGTAGTACTGGTTATGTAATCTGTTGTAGATGCTTTTAGGATATGTAAATATCCTAATTTTCCATCAACATTTTATCCATCGATTTTATCGTTCATTATTCCACTTTCCAATGGCTTACATATCCAGTGTGGTCTCTCTTTTTAAATTATTCTAAATTTCTTAATCCTGAAGCTCGTTATATTGTATGACAATGTACAAGCCATTTTCGGCTCATCTTCGTTTTGTCTTTTTCCATTTCATCTAATACATATGGGATTAGCTTATGCTTCAATACTTTTTGCATAGTAATGATGCATTATTTTCATATAATAGTTCATGTGTTTTGAAAATAGACTTCCCAGGTGTGTCACTGTTTACTGCCTGTCTCTCAGCTGTTGGGGATTTTGTTCTTTTGGGATCAGTAGTACCCTGTGGGAAATCCCCATGCTTCTTTATTGGGAGACATGAACCAGCACTGCAGCACATTAGCCCGACTTAAAGATAGGAGAAATGGCACAGCCTGGAATCAATAGACTTGTTTATTCTCAGTTTCTATCTATTCACACCGTAGTCTGGTGATAAATAACACCTTTCCCAATCGTATTTATCTCTCGTCTAATTTATTATTCTGAAGTCCAGGAGAACTATGTTAAGTAAATAAAGTTGCTGTCAATTCTGTCTTTATATTGAGTAAGAACTTCCCTAAAGCAGGCTAAGAGGAACAAGAGTAATAGAGGAACTGAGGAACTAGATAAAAGATGGAAGGTAAAGCATGGATTTCCAGATCGGAGATCCTCAATTTGTTGCTGACCTGCAAGCAAGATGAACACATAGATCTTGAGACTTTTCCTGAGAGGCATATAGCCATTTCCCTCTTTCTCAAGTTTGCTTGATGATTTTATTACTTAGGTTCTACAAAAAGTGAAAGAGGTCCTACTGTCCTGGAATACTATAAATGTAAGGAACCTCAATCCCCATTGCCAATAAATAAGTAAGGAAGAAATTGATTGCCCTAAAATTTGTGGGGCTCTTTTATAAGAGAGAGTACTAGTGAATGAGAACTGAATTAAAGAACAGGAGTGGAAACTAACCTAGAATGTGATTGGGTGTAAGGGATTTCTGGTGTGAAAATCTAAGAAGAGAATGGTTGCAAGCACCCTTTAAAAAATCCCCAACCCAGAATTAGCTAAAATATATATATTTTTAATTATGTACTTCCTTGTACTTATCTAGTTTGAAATCTGTCATTTTCTTCATAAGATGAAATAGTGGAAATGCATATATAATTTTAGTACTTACAAAATGTTTATTTAAAAATATTACATCTCTAAATGTATCCAATGATATAGTCACCCTCATCAATATGATATTCACAATCATCCGTCTTCAAAATATGAGCTCAAGCTTTGTATATCATTATCTCCTTTAATATGTCTGTCCTTTCATTTCCAACAGGATTTTATCTAAATGAAATATAGTATTTCATTCTTAAGAGGCTTAGTCATTATTGACCCCTAGAATACTATCCCTTTATTTTGCCCCCAAGTCTTTTTATCTCTGAATAATGTTTTCCAAAGAACATTCTGTGAAAATGGGAATATTTTAATCTTCTTTGTCCAGTAGAGTAGCACTAGCCACATGCATCTACTCTGCAGTTTTAACCATACTTGACTTTAATTAGTTAAAACTTAAATAGCCAGATGAGGTCAGTGGCTACAGTATTAGCTTAGTTCTAAGGCAATGCACTCAGTGCGGGATAATTGGGCTCTACTTTTTGTGGTGGGAGAAGAGCACTTGTAAAAGCAAAGGCAGAGAGAACCAGCTGATGACTCCATGGTAGATGAATTCTTCAATGGAGCAATTTTTTTTCCATGAAAATATACATTTGGAAAATCTTCATGTTCCTCCTTACTTTTGAAAATTGCTGCCTCTACCCTTTTGTGGAATGTGGGGAGAATATTTTTATTCATATTTTTCTGTTATAATTTCTGGCATGGGGTTTGTTTTCTCAAGAATCTGCAGTAACATACAGAGCAAGAAGTAAATAATATCAAACAAAAGCTATGTGATGAAAAGACTATAAATCAGTTACAGACTTGCAGGTTATGACCTGAAATCCTCCACGTTATTGGTGGGTTCATATCACATAGGCAGACGTTTGTGCTGAGTATGCAGTAATTAATTAGATGGCTCAGGGTAGAAATGTTCTAAGCAAGACCAGGACTCCAAAACTAAGCAGCAGAAAATTATTTGGGATTCTTTGAATTGTGGCACCAGGTTAAATGAACAGCTATTGTAGAAACATATTCAGATATCTTTAATGTTATTATTACTGGCCTACTTTTGAAATTTGTGAAGGGACATATTAGAAGATATTTAGAAACTTAGTATTTTATATGGTTTGACAAATCTGATAGCTAGAATGCTGGGGAGTTTAAATATTACTTTGAATTTATATACCGTCTTTGTTCTGTCGGGAGCAAAGAACTGTCATAACTAACACTTCTTCCTGACAGTATCTATTGAAAGTAGAAACTACTGCCTGCAAATAGTAGCATTTGCCTACAGAGAGGGGCCTTAGAATATAAGTCCTAGTATTCAAATCTATTTTATTATGTGCCCACCAGGAATACATTACAGTCACACTGCTTATTTTACTATCACAGCATAACTGTCATTCCAAATTACCTCTATATTTTAATTCATCTATAGTTACAAGATTTAAAAAATGTTAACAGGAAAACTTTTTTATGTAAAAAGCATAGGAAAGGAAAATAACCAATATCATTCTTGTGAATTTCTTTGGAAATTGCTTGCTACTACAGTCATGAGGAGTTTAACGACTGGGATATGTTCTGAGAAATGAGTCCTTAGGCGATTTCGTCTTTCTGCAAACTTATTACGGTGTACTCACACAAACCTACATGGTATAACCTACTACACACCTACGCTGTATGGTACAGCCTATTGCTCTGTAGGGGAGAAAAAATAATTTTCCCTCTACCCTTCTGTGTTTCTTGTCTGAAATATTCCTGTAATAAAAGACAGATTAACAGGAGAAAAACAAAAGTTTAACAGTCTGTTTACCTACTGTATACAGGGAGAGACCCAGGAAAACAGAGGAACTCACCAAAGGGGCTGAAGCCACCACCTTGAATACCATTTTCAGTTGAAAACAAAAGATTTTGGGGATGGGGGTGTCAGCTCTGGGAGGTTACCAGAAAGAGCACAGTAAACAAAGGTGAGGTTGTTATGCAGATATAAGTCTTTGCCTTCTGCATCAATACGAGTGTCTAAAGGTAAGGTTACCCCACCCCCCCTTTCTGGTATAGCTAGAGAGACAACCTTACAAATGGAGATTTTTCTTATGTTACCATTTGCCTACTGGCATCAAAGCCCAAGAAGACATGAGCAGGAATTTTCAGCAAAGGAAGTAGAGGTTTATTAGTTGAGGAAATGGAGCCATGCCCTGAGTTATAGGTGACCTAGTGCTCAAAGATCTGGCTCCCCAATGGCTTCTAGGGGATGGGAAATATCATTAATCATGGTGGCCAGGGAGTTCGGGTTGTGGTTTCTACTGATTTGGTCATGAAAGGGTAGGGGATGGTTTATCAGTTCATCTGGGCCTGATGTTAGCCCAGGTGGGGTTGCTTCACCTGTTTTCACAAGGATGTGGCCAGTAAGGTACTTCTGGAGCTGAAACAAAACTGAGGCCTTGATGTAATCTTTAGTTTGACTCAAACTCTGTCTCTGTGGTCAACAGACCCAAGGCTTTGTTTATAAGATTATTTGATGCTGACCCTAACCTCATTGTCCTGAGCGCTTAATGATTTAGTGAGTAGACATGCAAGGGTGAAGGAGGCAGGTGAGTCAGGGTGCTAGGTGTGGCCAGTTTGAATCAAAAGAAAGGAGAAAAAGCCATATTAAAGAAATGAGGTATCTGCATGGTTACACTTACAAATGTAAATGTCTTCACAAAGGGTAACTTCTATTTGGTTTTCAGAGCTTCTCCCATGTCTACTGTTTTATTAAATTAATCAGGCTAAAATACCCTTATGCCAAAGAAACAAATTTTGGGGTGACAAATTCCTTTATGGCTAACTACAAACCAGTATAGCATGTTACTGTACTGAATACCGTAGGCAATTGTAACACAATGGTAAACATTTGTGTAATGTGTTCCCCCCAGACCTTAGGAGTGCTATCACATAACTAAGCAATAGGAATTTTTTCAGCTCCATTATAATCTATGGAGCCACGAATCTATGGCTCATCTTAACCAAAATATTATTGTCATTATGCCATTATGCTGTGTGTGACTCATGGTGTCCATTGGATTCTCACTTTGAGAACTGAAAAAAATGCCTCTTAAAGGTCAGATAATTGAATACCTAATATATGTGAATTCAAATGCTAAAGAAAACATGTGCCCTCAAAGATAACACATACTCTCTTTAAAATTTTTTTTCTTCAAAATACTTTTGACAAAATTGTATATTGACTTCATGGAGGATCTAGATGGTTAATAAAATGATACTTTTTGAAACTCTTTTGATTTTATATATTATAATATTAGGGTGGTTTTATTTTCTATTTTATTAGGTTTTACATAGATATGTATGTGTGTGTATGCTTCAGATATAGTTCCCTCAATTTAAATATTAAACATTAGTAACAGCAGATTTTATTGTGCACTGAATTACATGTCAGACCTTAGCATTTAGATTCACAGCATCCTATAAGGTAAATACTATTGTTGGTGCCATTTTATAGGGAGAAAAGAGAAGCTTACTGATAAAGCACTTGTCTATGTTTACAAGAGTAGTAAGAGGCATAGCTGGGTCTCAAGCCCAAGTATTCAGGATCCAAAATCCAGTTAACCAATCTACAACATCCTGGGATTTAGGAACAAGTTAAGTGAAATTATATCTTAAACCTCAGTTGTGATGCTTTTGTTATTTTTGATAAGATATTAGAAAAATGTATCTAGTGATCAGAGCAATATTTCTAAATAATATCTTTTTACTTATTTCACAGAAGATGGGGATAGTTACTAAGCACAGAAAAGAATATTCATAGTATGAAACTTGATAATTATCCTCAATTGACATTTTTTCCAGTATTGCATCAAAGTTTTCATCACATTATTATAGGTATATTCGATAAAGGTCATGACTTGCCTGTTTTGTTCATTATTATACACAAGATTCCTAGAATAGGTGTGCCACACAGTGGGCATTTGGTAAATATTTATGAATAAATTATAGTATTTTATATTTTCATATATGAGGACATTTTTCTTAAGTTTTTACTTACCCACTTAGAAATGTGTGTAAAATTTTTGTTATATGAGCAATATATGAACAAATAAATGGGATTTGGTACGAATTAAAAATCTGTTAGATTGCAAGTGATATCAAAATTTGCATGCTAGTACTTTTATTCGCAGAAAAAGTTTAATGTAGAATTCAGTCTAGAAAGGATGTTCTTGCCATTTTTATGTCTTGTAAACAGGATGTCTCTGCAATATGCTGCAAGTAGTATTCCAGATGCCTCATGCATTTTGCATTTATTCCAAGCAAATGTAAATTTGGTAGGTATGGGTATACCTCCTGCATCCAAGTTTCTGGTTCCTTCAGGACATGCCAAATTCACGTGTTGAAACCCTAAACCCAATATTACGTTTTTGCAAATAGGACTGTTAGGAGGTAATTTCAATTAAATGGGGTCATAATGGTGAGGTCCTAACCCAATAGAAGTAGTGTCTTACAAGAATAGGAAGAGAGAGAGGTTTTCCTCTCCCCTCTCTACCTGCACTCTGAGGGTAGACCATGTGAATAAGGGTGAGAAAGTCAGGAAGAGATTCATCACCAGAGAGTGATCATGCTGGCTCTGTGAGCATGGGCTTCTAGCTTCCCCGCCTGTTGTATTCTGTTAGGACACCCCAAGCACACCGAGAGAATATTTTATGTTTTATTAGTTAAATGCCAGAACTTACTGGCATCCATAAATGCATAATTAGCTTCACCTGAAATCAAATTTGTCAGCATGTTTGATTTTTGGTTTCTAACAATAGACACATTTTTTTCACAGTAATCACAGAGAATCAGTGGTCACATAAAAGTGTACCTGTAAGCAGATATTTTAAAGCCACTTGCTCTTTTTATTTTTTATTTTTGTACAGATTTAGAAAAAATATGGGAGGAGAAGGTTCAGAAGTAGTTTGTTCTCACAGTTCTTCTCACCTGCTTATATTAAAGAGTTAAAGTGGGCTTGTTTACTGGAGGATGGATGCCTTCATTATAATTGCAGAGCATGACTGAGACAAGAGAAGACTGAAGTAGGAACGTGGGAGAGTTGCTGAGCTAGGAGGAGAAGCGTGGCTTGGGACAGCTGATTTGTCACTGAGACCTAATATATCAAGGCAAGCAGGAAATATGCATGCCTTCAGGAGAATCTAGGCTGGCAACCAGGGTGTTGATGAAATGAGCCTCTGCATGTAGTCATGTGCTCTGGTAAAGCACAGCAATCATTACCTGATTCCTCAGAGGACTTTGTCAGTGCAGGCATACTGTCTTTTGATGTAAAATGTCTTGAGATGTGCTTATAAAATATCACTATGTGTTCCTTAAATGTTACAATTTATAAGGCCTACCACTCTGGTTTTATTTTTAAACCACAGAGAGATTTTGATGAAGCATGTTCATTAGGCTGCATTAATTATACATGCAAGAGCCATGAAACAGGTGTTTGGCTGTAAGAGAGGTATTTAATCAAAAAAATTGATCTTAAACTAGTATTTCATACGCTGTCCTTATTTATGGGCTCTCTCACAAAACATTAATAAAAATTATGATTAAATGTCTAGATCCTCTTTTGGGGAAATACTCTTTTTAGAGGGAGGCTGGTGTATTTGTACTATAAATAATATTTTAATTTATATATTTAATTTAGCAAAATTTCACTGTGCTTAAAATAATCCAAATTGAGAGTCCTTAGACCAAAAAAATCTGAAAATGATTTGGAATTTACTTGAATACATAATGTCACACAGGAAATAAATACAATAAGTCCTTGGGTTACGTCAGAGATCCATTCCTACTGCACGATGTACGTGATTTTCGCCCTAAGTCGGAACCCACCTACATAAGCACCTACATCACTCACATGGAGCACATACACAGCAGTAATGAAGTGACACAGTAACAAAAATTTAAAAGAAAGGTAATTCCTGATCTTTACTTGTGGTACATAAATAATAGAAAACAAAACACATATGTACATACGTCGAAATGACGGAACATTTTTGTTTCTTTTATAAATAAACTAGAGGCCCTTTGCATGAAGAATTGTGCAATAGACCTTCCTTCACCTGGCTACTGGCACCAGTTTTCCTTCCGCCTTCTTTCAGGGTGGGGGCTTGGACCCCAGCGGCGGCGGCAGTGTGGGGCGGGAGCTGCCGAGCCTCACGCCGCCATCAGCGAGCGATTGGGGCGCCGCCACTGCCCAGGTCCCTCAGTGATAGGAGGGACCCGGGCGCCGCTGCTGCTCTGACCACGATCACTGAGGGGCGGGACCCGGGTGCCACCACTGCCGCTCTGACCCCGATTGCTGAGGGGTGGGACCGGGCGCTGCTCCGACTGTGATCGCTGACAGGAGTGACCTGGGCACCTATGCTCTCCGACCGTGATCACTGAGGGGCAGGACTGGGCGCCACCACTGCTCCCATCGCGACTCTCGCCGGCCCAATCGGCCACCCGAGTCCCGCCGCCCGTGCCTGCTGCCGGCCCCATCAGTACCCCCTCGGCCCCATCGGTCCCCCCTCAGCGGCCGCTGATCTGGCCGTTGAGAGGCCACCCCGAGTCCCGCCCCCCAGCCTCCCGCCAGCCCAATTGTGGGCATAGCGGAGTGATGGTTATTTGCATATTACCCTTTTATTAGGTAGGATGGGAGATGGTGATGTAACCACGAAACAACATACATCAAGTCCGACGTAACCCGAGGACTGTCTGTATAAACTAAATCATTATATGATTGTTCTGGTTGAGTCTGCACGTTTCAAATGGTGCTGTGCTTTTACAGTTACAACATTCTCTTCCTAAATCAATCCTTTCTGGAGGATTTGGAGTCACCTTTCCTGCCATTACTTTTGAGGTACAGATTTCAGATGTTCCTGGTTGGTAAGTAATCAGGTAGTTTTATTTCTCCAGAAACTTCAGGCTTTTGCAAATTATACCAGGTGGTCAGAGGCCTTTTAAAAATAGCAAACAGCTTTCTCAGCCTTTATTGTAAAAGGCTCTCTCGTAAGCTTTGTGTAAATTTTGAATTACCATATCTAAGCTCAGCTGAGGAGGATGCTTTTAAATGTCCAAAGCCACAGAGTTGATGGCTTTGTGTTTGGAGTCCTGTATTTTACTTCCCAGAAATTTTCAGACGTTGGCTCTGGCAATGCTTTGCAAAAAATAATTGCTTCAGAGACCTCTTAAGTGTTTGAGATCCAAAATGGCAACCTTCCTCTTATGTTCACAGCTCATGAAGAAGAAACAAGACAGGTGGTTTTATAGAAAGTAAGTCAGGAAGAGAAGGTCTTTAGTTGATGCATACTTGATTTCTCTGTGTTCCTTAAGTGTTATATTTATGAGTACCTGTGTGCGTGTGCACACGTGCGCGCGCGCACACACACACACCTTTTCTACCTATACCTATATATTTATGGGTCTAAGAAGCAGTATCTGCTAAGACCCATCCCCCTAAACTCCTAGAGGCTTGTTACAATGGAATTGGCATTATTTATATCTTTTAAAAATTTTGCAAAGCAATCTGTTTGGCATATATTAGTGCTAGATGCTTGAAACTCTTGGTTTTATTTTATTACCAGAGGCCTGGCGCAAGAAATTCGTGCACTCGTGGGGGGGGTCCCTTAGCCTTGCCTGCACCCTCTTGAATTCCGGGAGCCTTCGGGGGATGTCTGACTGCTAGCTAAATCAGCAGTCACACATCCTTAGTGCTGCTGTGGAGACGGGAGAAGCTCGTCACCACCACTGCGCTTGCCAACCGTGAGTCCAGCTTCTGGCTGAGCGGCACTCCCCCTGTGGGAGCGCACTGACCACCAGGGGGCAGCTCCTGCATTGAGCATCGGCCCCCTTGTGGTCAGCAGGCATCATAGTGACCGGTCGATTTGCATATTAGACTTTTATTTTATAGGGTGTTATTTTGTAACATGTTTGGGCTAATCAGATTTTTGTACCTAGGTAATAGTATATATATACTTAATGGAATTTCTAGAGCATGTTACCTCCCCCAAAAGAGAATTCATAGGTCATCCAATTTTGTGGGGTTGCCTTTCATGTGGAAGAAATAACAGAGGACTTCTAATAACTTGTCCTGCTGAATAGAATGACCTAGATTTGTTGTATACTGGCAGAGCTGCTAGAGGATATTTTTACATTGCCATTTTGTCCTCAAGAGTTTATCTAACTGATTTCACCATATGAAATCCCTTTCAGGTTTCTTGTCTGACAATGTGGATATTCTGTTGCATTCGTAGTATCAGGAAGCTGGAAGGCTAGAGGTAAGGGTTAGCTGAAAATAGGAGATAAGAGTTCATATTTCTTCTGTCCATGAAAGAAAAATCTACCCAAGAAAGGAAAACTAGCAAGATCTCTTCTTGTCCCACTCATTGTCTTATAGGAATAAAAAGGATTGATTTTATTATTATTTAAAAAGATATTGAATTACCATGACAGTCCCAGTTTTAAAGTAGATAAGCAATGTGAATAATCAAAAATATAACCTTGACCAAGCTGTGCAAAATTGCCTTCTGAATTTTTACTCTGTCTTGATGAAATGAAACATCTTTATTTCACACTCAATTTTTAATGGACTATTATTATACATGATGCTTTATTCCTCTCTACTTGTACCTAATTAATAGATATGATAAGTGAATTAACCAGTATTTGCAAGTGAGATGTGTAAGAACATATGTCAGGCTCCTCAGCTTCCTTAGCAAACATTATTTGTGATTTGTATATCTGGTAGGGAATTGAAAGACATTGAATATTTTCTTTTAATTATGAAAATTTTGCCCTGCAATTTTCTCATTATTCATAACAAATGTGAATTAATTGTCAGACACACGGTCACAGTTATTCAATCACAGTGCTGTAGAGCTCTGCTTGCTGGAATGTAACAGTGTTTTTCGTTTCAGATCATTGAGTCCAATCAACTAAGTTATTATGGGATATACAGGATGGGGCAAAGGTAGATTCACAGTTGTGAGTAAGCAAAACTCAGAGTTTATTCTTGCGTTATTATACTTTTTTTTTTTCTCCATATGGACAACAGGAAACCTACTTTTGCCCCACACATTGTGCCTGTGTTTTACTAGTAATGAAGTTAAATTCCAAGGTGTTTCTAAAACTCTGTGTTTGGAACAAGTACATCTCTTTCAGGATATAGAAGAGTAAAACTGTTTTCTCCTAAAATCTGTCCAGTATCTATAAACACACACTTAAAACCCGAAGTAGAAACACGTAGACATTGAGAAATGCATTAATGAGGGAAGGGATTACTGCTGTTAACATTCCCAACGTGAATGACAAAGAGTCTCACCTCTATCCCTCTACACAGACCCTCACTAACAACTGTAATACCATCATACATAAAAGAGAGGTATTATATTGAAACACGAAAATTAAACTGGAATGCATGGTTTTTTCCTCTGGGCAGGGTGCAAAGGTGATTTCCCGGGTCCTTGTCCAGGTGGATTCGAAGAATGAAGCCACGGGCAAAAGGTGGTATAGGAAAAGGTGGAAATTTATTGGGAAACAAGCACAGATTCCCATGTGGGGAAGGGGAAAGAGACCCACCAAGTCCCTCTTTCCTAAGGTTTATAAAGGCTGCAGTTCTTTGTGTCCTGATATCCCCTCTGATTGGTCACTATAGCAGCTTCAGAGCTCAAACCCCGTGTGGGGTTCCCCTATTTTTCTCCCTTTTATTTTTCTACTCCCTGTGGCCTTCTCCTTTATTCTGTGAATGAGTGGATTCCTCTCCTTTTATTCTGTGAATGGGTGCCTTCTGGCAGCTACTAGCTATGCAGCCCCACGGTTCTCCCCCAGGGACTCCCTAATTCCTAAAACGCCCTAAACCTGTCTACTTTACCGCTAAAAACTCCTTTCAATATGAACATATAGAATATAACTATTAATATAGACATTGGTATATTTGTATGTATTACACAGAATATTAATGTAGTCTCTTGGCAATTACATTGTATAACATATTTCGTTCTAACTGGTTGATTTGTGAAATAAAAATAATAAAAAATAAGAAAAAAAATAAGATGGAAATTTTTTGTAAATACTTTTATTGATTTCAGAGAGGAAGGGAGCGGAAGAGAGAGAGAGAAATATCAATGATGAAAGAGAATTTATTGATTAGCTGCCTCTTGCACGCCCCCTACAAGGGATCAAGCCTGCAAACTGGGCATGTGCCCTGACTGGGAATTGAACCATGATCTCCTGGTTCATAGGTCAATACTCTGAGCCACACTAGCCAGGCAAGATGGGCATTTTTTTAACAGACATGGGGCATAAAGAAGTCATTTTTTTCTTCTCTCAAAGTTCATGGGAATTCATATCTAAGAAGACATTATTATTAGCAGCAAGCATCTGTTGAGATTCCACTTTTTTATTTTTATTTTATTTTTTAATCAAACGTATTGTGATGACATTGGTTAACAGGATCATATAGGTTTTGCATTTAAATTTTTATAATACATGAACTGCATATTGCATTGTGTGTCCACCAACCAAAGTCAAATCATCTTTTATCACCATATATTTGGCCCCCTTTACACTTTACTACCCTCAACCCCCCTTCCCTCTGGCAACCATTATACTGTTGTCTTTCTGTGAGTTTCAGTTTCATATCCCATACCTGAGTGAAATCATACATTTCTTATTTTTTCCTGACTGACATATTTTACTAAGTATAATATTTTCAAGGTCCTCCATGTTGTCACAAATGGCAGTATTTTATCCTTTCTTATGGCTGAGTAGTATTCACGGTATATATATATCGCATCTTCTTTATCCAGTCCTCTATCAAAGGACACATTGGCTGTGAATAATGGCTGCAATGAACAGAGGGTTGCATATATCTTCGCAAATAAATGTTTTTGAGCTTTTCAGGTAGATACCCTGAAGAGGTCATATAGTAACTCTATTCTTAATGTTTTGAGGAATTTCCATACTGTTTTTCATAGTGACTGTACCAGTTTACATTCTCACCATCAATGAATGAGGGTTTCTTTTTCTCCACAACCTCTTCAATACTTGTTATTACCTGTCTTATTGATAACTAGTAGCCCTGCGCATGAATCCGTGAGCCAGTAGCTCTCTGGGGGGCCTGGCCGCTCCATGCCTGCTGCCCAGAGGCTCTCCACATCCCAGAGGCCCATCTGCGTCTGGGCACGGAACGCTTGCCTCATCGCCGGGGCGACGACTCAAGCGTTCCACGCCCCAGCCTGGCCAGAGGCCCATCGCAGCCAGGCGTGGAATGCTTGCCTGGTCGCCATGGTGACGAAGCAGGCATTCCGCCAGGCCACTCACGCTGCCCGCTCTCAGAGGCCGTCCCCACTGCCCCACCCCCCCAGTACTGGGGGACTCTGTCGGGGCTGAGAGGACTGGGCGCCGCCATCTTGTGGCTATGGGCACCGCCATATTTGTGACTGAGTGATAGTTAATTTGCATATTACCCTTTTATTAGATAGGATAGCCATTCTAACAGGTGTCAGGTAGTATATCATTGTAGATTTGATAGATTAAATGCACTCCCCATTAAAATACCAATGGCATATTTCACAGACCAAAACAAACTCTCCAAAAATTCATCTGGAATAAAAAAAGATCCTGAATATCTGCAGCAGTCCTGAGAAACAAAAACAAAGTAGGAGGGATCTCAATACTAGATATCAGGCTGTTCTCAAAACTGCCTGGTACTGGCACAAGAACAGACATATAGACCAATGGATTAGAATAGAGAACCCAGAAATCAACCCAAACCACTATGCTCAATTAATATTTGACAAAGGAGGCAAGAGCATACAATGGAGTCAAGACAGTCTCTTCAATAAATGGTGCTGGGAAAATTGGACAGATACATGCAAAAAAAATGAAACTAGACCACGAACTTGCACCATACACAAAAATAAACTCAAAATGGATAAAGGATATGAACGTAAGATGTGAAACCATAAAAACATTAGAGGAATCCACAGGCAGCAAAATCTCAGACATATGCCTAAGCAATATCTTCATTGATACAGCTCCTAGGGCAATGGAAACTAAAGAGAAAATAAACAAATGGGACTACATCAAAATTGAATTTCCATTTCTATTGTGTATTATGGGCTGGGTTAAAAAATGGTATATGGCAATGCATTTTATCTTGAACGGCCTATAAATTAGAGCTGGAGTGTGAGAAAGATGGACTGAGATAAAATTTCAAGCAGGAAAGTTCTCTTTTCTCTCAGTTTGATTAATTATAACGTGATTTCACTATATTACCTTCTGTGTGCTAACAAAGCCCTAGTCTTTCATCTTCACAGGAATGCTAATCTAATAAATCATCAACAAGTTATTGTGTACTTATCCTTCTATCCTTTGTTCCCAGAAGCATTTGCATATTAAAAATGAATGTCTTGCCCGGCCAGTGTTGCTCAGTGGTTGCGGGTCACCCTATGAACCAGGAGATCACTGTTCAATTCCTGTTCAGGACACATGTCCAAGTTGCTAGTCCTGGGTTTGATCCCAGTAAGGGGCGTGCAGGAGGCAGCTGATCCATGATTCTCTCTCATCATTGATATTTCTGTCCCTCTTCCTTTTTTTCTCTGAAATAAAAAAAAAAAAAAATATATTAAAAAAAGTAATGTCTTTCCAGTAAGGAACCTAAACCAATGTGTCTCTAGTAGTAGAAATGTCAGATTCTTTAAGAACCAGGTATATATATTGGAGCTTATTAAAGCTGAACTCAAGGATAACAACCTGTCTTGCTTAGAAGTAAATTCACCTAATCTGTAATACAAAAGGGAGTTCATTTGTTTTGCAGTGCTTTTTTTGTATTTAAATTTTCAAGAGAATAAAAGATTACTTGGTTAACTAATCTATTAAAATATTTATTTTTGAAAATTATTTAAATTTCAAAAACCATGAAAGTTATAGAAAAATGGGTTATTTGTGAGTTTGTAAATATTTGAAAATTTATTGCAGTAATATTAGTATATGAAATGTTAAGTTTCTAAGATAAAATCAGATCACATTGCCGAAACCGGTTTGGCTCAGTGAATAGAGCGTCAGCCTATGGACTCAAGGGTCCCAGGTTCGATTCCGGTCAAGGGCATGTACCTTGGTTGCGGGCACATCCCCAGTAGAGGGTGTGCAAGAGGCAGCTGATCGATGTTTCTCTCTCATCGATGTTTCTAACTCTCTATCCCTCTCTGTAAAAAATTAATAAAATATATTTGAAAAAAAAAATCAGATCACATTTTTACTTATAAAGCTGTCTTATTTTTAATGTAGTTATATATATATATATATATATACACACATATACATACATACACATACACATATACATACACTAGAGGCCCGGTGCATGGATTCATGCACTGGTGGGGTCCCTCAGCCTGGCCTGTGCCCTCTCACAATCTGAGACCCCTCAGGGGATGTTGGACTGCTGGTTTCATACTGATCCCCGCAGGCCAGGCCAAGGGACCCCACCAGTGCATGAATCTGTGCACTGTCTGGGCCTCTAGTATGCATATAAGATATTTGGTTAATCTCTTCCTGCTCTCCCCCTCCCCGCTTACCTCTGAGATTCATCAGTCTGTTTTATGTTTCCATGCCTGGGCATTGAGCATCTGCCCCCTGGTGGTCAGTGCACATCATAGTTACTGGTCAAATGGTCGAACAGTAGAACAGTCGCTTAGGCTTTTATATATAGATATATTTATATACATATATCCTCCTATTTAATAAAAGAGTAATATGCAAATTGACCATCACTCCAAGACACAAGATGGCTGCCCCCATTGGCCAAAGTTGGCTGCCCCCATGTGGACACAAGATGGCCGCCACAAGATGGCCTGCAGGGGAGGGCAGTTGTGGGCAGTTAGGGGTGACCAGGCCACCAGAGGAGGGCAGTTGGGTGTGACCAGGCTGGCAGAAGAGGGCAGTTGGGGGGGACAAGGCCTGCAGTGGAGGGCAGTTGGGGGGGACCCAGGCCTGCAGTTGGGGGGGCCAGGCCTGCAGGGATGGGCAGTTAGGGATGACCAGGCCAGCAGGGGAGGCAGTTAAGGGTGACCGGACCAGCAGGGGAGGGCAGTTGGGGGTGACCAGGCCTCAGGGGAGGACAGGGGTAACTAGATTGGCAGAGGAGGGCAGTTATGGGTACCAGGCCAGCAGGGAAGGGCAGTTAGGGTCAATCAGGCCAGCCGGGGAGCAGTTAGGCATCGATCAGGCTGGCAGGAGAGTGGTTAGGAGGTAATCAGGCTGGCAGGCAGAAGTGGTTAGGGGCAATCAGGCAGAGGCAGGCGAGCAGTTGGGAGCCAGCAGTCCTGGATTGTGAATGGCATGTCCAACCACCTGGATCGGGCCTAAATGGGCAGTCGGACATCCCTCTCACAATCCAGGACTGCTGGCTCCCAAACACTCGCCCACCTGCCTACCTGAATGCCCCTAACCACTTCTGCCTGCCAGCTGGCCCGATTGCCCCTAACTGCCCTCCCCTGCTGGCCTGGTAACCCCTAACTGCCCTTTCCTGCCAGCCTGGTTACCCCTAACTGTCCTCCCTTGTAGGCCATCAAACATTGAACAGAACATCAAACCTCAGAGGGAAGGCAGGAGGTTGAGGGTTGGGTAAGAGATCAAACAAAGTACTTGTATTCGTGCATATAAGCATAACCCAAGGACACAGACAGTATGGGGGTGAGGGCATGTGCTGGGCGGTGGAAAGAGACATATGCAATATTTTCAAAAATAAAGAATTTAAATTTAAAAACAATTGTATATATAAAACAAATGAGTAAAGTTCAGTATAACTTGGGAAACATATATTTATGAAATCACAATAAATCGGTAAAGCTTGTGTTCATGCTTTAAATCCATATTTACTTGTGTTCATGTCTGTTGAGTTTTCCTTCATTTCTTTTCTTCTTCTTTTTCTTTTGAGCACCTCTTCTTTGAGAATTAAAATCATAATTTTAAGTATTACAATTATATTTAAAACTTCAGGTGCTAAAAAGTGTGATAAAGTCATTGGCAGGCTTTGGCATTCATAATTTATAAACATCCTATCTAATAATCCTGTCTAATAAAAGAGTAATATGCAAATTGACCGTCACTCCAACACACAAGATGGCTGCCCCCATGTGGTCAAAGATGGCTGCCCCCATGTGGTCAAAGATGGCTGCCTTATACTTTCTGGATCTATTTTTGTTCATCAGTTTACTTTGTTCATTATATTCCACAAATGAGTAAGATCTTGTGATACTTATCCTTCTCTGACTGGCTTATTTTGCTTAGCATAATGCTCTCCAGTTCCATCCATGCTATTGCAAATGGTAAGAGTTCTTTTTTTTTTAAAGCAGAGTAGTATTCCATTGTGTAGATGTACCAGTTTTCTAATCCACTCATCTGCTGATGGGCACTTAGGCTGTTTCCAAATCTTAGCTATTGTAAATTGTGCTGCAGTGAACATAGGGGTGCATATATCCTTTCTGATTGGTGTTTTTTGGTTTTGGGACATATTTCTAGAAGGGATTCCTGGGTCAAATGGGAGATCCATTTTTAATATTTTGAGGAAACTCCATATTGTTTTCCACAGTGGCTGCACCAGTCTGCATTCCCACCAGCAGTGCAAGAGGGTTCACTTTTCTCCACATCCTCGCCAACACTTGTTTGTTGTTTTGTTGATGATAGCCATTCTGACAGGTGTGAGATGTTACCTCATTGTCATTTTGATTTGCATCTCTGAGATGATTAGTGACTATGAGCATCTTTTCATATATCCCCCGGCCTTCTGTGTGTCCACTTTTGAGAAGTGCCTATTTAGGTCCTTTCCCCATTATTTTATTGGACTGTTTATCTTCCTTTTATTAAGTTGGATGAGTTCCCTATAAATTTAGGAGTTTAAACACTTATTGGATGTTACAGTGGAAAATATGTTCTCCCATGCAGTAGGCTTTCTTGTTATTTTGTAGACTAGAGGCCCGGTGCATGAAATTCGTGCACAGGGGGGAGGGGTGGTGTCCCTCAGCCCAGTAGGATCGGGCCTAAACAGGCAGTCAGACATTCCTCTCACAATCCAGGACTGTTCGCTCCTAATTGCTCGCCTGCCTTCCTTCTTGATTGCCCCTAACTGCTTCTGCCTGCCAGCCTGATCACCCCCTAACCACTCCCCTGCCAGTCTGATTGATGCCTAACTGCTCCCCTACCAGCCTGATTGCCCCTAATTGGTCTCCCCTGCAGGCCTGGTCACCCCTAACTGCCCTCCCCTGCAGGCCCGGTCGACCCCAACTTCCCTCCTCTGCCGGCCTGGTCACCCCTAATTGCCCTCCCCTGCAGGCTTGATTGCCTCCAACTGCCTTCCCTTGCAGGCCTGGTCCCTCCCAACTGCCCTCCCCTGCTGGCCTGATTGCCCACAACTGCCCTCCCTTGCAGGCCTGGTCCCTCCCAACTGCCCTCCCCTGATGGCCATCTTGTGGTGGCCATCTTATGTCCACATGAGGGCAGCCATCTTTGACCACATGGGGGCAGCAATTTTTGTGTGTTGGAGAGACAGTCAATTTGCATATTACTCTTTTATTAGATAAGATGGTTTATTTTGCTGTGCAGAAGCTTTTTATTTTAAGGTAGTCCCATTTGTTTATTTTCTCCTTAGTTTCCATTGTCTTAGGACAGTGGTCGGCAAACTCATTAGTCAACAGAGCCAGATATCAACAGTACAATGATTGAAATTTCTTTTGAGAGCCAAATTTTTTAAACTTAAACTTCTTCTGACGCCACTTCTTCAAAATAGATTTGCCCAGGCCGTGGTATTTTGTGGAAGAGCCACACTCAAGGGGCCAAAGAGCCACATGTGGCTCGCGAGCCACAGTTTGCCGACCACGGTCCTAGGAGATGTGTCGGTAAACATATTACTACCAAATATGTCTGATATATTGCTGCCTATGGATTCTTCTAAGATTTTTATTGTTTCCCATCTTACATTTAAGTCTTTTATCCATTTTGAGTTTATTTTTGTGTATAGTGTAAGTTGGTGGTCTAGTTTCATTTTTTTGCATGTATCTGTCCAATTTTCCCAACACCATTTATTGAAGAGACTGTCTTGACTCCATTGTATGTTCTTGCCTCCTTTGTCAAATGTTAATTGAGCATAGTGGCTTGGGTTGATTTCTCGGTTGTCTGTTCTGTTCCATTGGTCTATAAAATAAAATATATATATACACAATTTATTAAAAAATAGCATCGCTTTGTTAGAAGATAATTATTGACATTTAACCTATGGTTGTACTAATCTATAGTGCTGACAAACGAGGCTACTGTAAACATTGTAGAATCATTCCATTTGATTCTGCTGCTCTGCCTTCTTGAGGTGCTTTATTTCAGGGGCTCTGCAGTGTTTAAAACTCTGAAAACATTATGGCTCATCCTAGTATCCCTGCTCATGTTTTAGTCAGGAGAACTAGCTTATGCTGAATTCAGAATCCTCAAAGATTGGTAATTTAACGCAAGATTCTAAAATTTATTTTGTGTACCATATCTAATGCAGGTGTCAAGGAGGCCCTAAGAATTGACCACTGTCACAGTGAGATAGGACATAGCAAATCTCCACTGACTCTTAAAGTATCCACAGGGAGTGGCGGACGTCACTTTCCTTCACATTACATGAGCCAAGTCAAATCACTTGGATAAGCCTAACTTCAAAGGAGTTTAAAACCATAATCCTACCCTGTCCCCAGAAGAGCAAATCTGAATTGATTTGGTAACCAGCTATAATGACCAACTTATCCACCTATCCCCTATAGATTGCATTCTTGCAAATATTATTCTCTGATTACTCCCAACCCTGTTTTCTTTCCTCCCTTCAGTGTAGTTCCACTGTGTTCTTGGAACTCCAACCCATAGTAAACTGTGGAGAGTGGCTACAGTGTTTGGACAGGATCAAGACTCGGACTGACTTGTGGCCAAGCCACATACAAGTCCCAGCTTGGAGGGCAAAGCCCTCCCAGCACAATTATAGCCAAAAGGCTATGGTTGTAAGCTTGACCTTATAGTCTGACCCTGCAGTCCTCAGTAGCTAAGGGATGTGGGCTGCGGGGGATGCAACAAGTGCTGCCAAAGCAAGGCTTGATAGAGTTCAGAGAATGGCAACAACAGGAAAGAAGCAGATTTGAAATTCACAAGAACATTGTAAACATCTTGCCGTTGTTTTGCTTTGTGTGATCTGACTATAAAATAAAGATTTGGCTTACAGGCTGTGTCACAATTTCCTCATCCAGGCATGGTGATCCACCTGGTCCCAACTGTATTCTCTTCTGTTTTCTTTAATTCTTCACCGCCCTCCTCAGGTACACCCCTGGCTGTGCTGGACGTGGTTCAGTAAACAGTCATAATCCCATTTCAAATTTTCTACTTCTTAACTAAAATCTAAGTCTCTTACAAGAAAAAATTTTTGTTCTGTTACTCTCATAATTTTTCATTGTTACTAGAGGCCCAGTGCATGAATCCCCTCAGCCCAGCCTGCACCCTCTCATATTCCAGGACCACTGGCTTCTAACTGCTCACCTGCCTACCTGCCTGATCACCCCTTACTGCACCCCCTGCCGGCCTGGTCACCCCCAACTGCCCCCCCGCCAGCCTGGTTACTCCTCACTGCCCTCCTCTGCCATCCTGGTCCCCCTCACTGCCCCCCTCTGCTGGCCTGGTCGCCCCTCACTGCCCCCCCTGCCGGCTTGGTCGCCCCACACAGCCTCCTGTTAGGTCATTTGGTCACCCCTAACTGCTCCCCCTGTTGGCCTGGTCACCCCATGCAGCCTGCTGCTCAGTTGTTTGGTTGTTCCTCACTAACCCCCCTGCCGGCCTGGTCACCCCACGCAGCCCGTTGCTCAGTCATTTGGTCGGCCCTCACTAATCCCTCTGCCGGCCTGGTCACCCCACGCAGCCTGTTCAGTCATCAGTTCGGTTGTTTCGGTTGCAATGGTCACTTAGGCTTTTCACAGGGAGTGACAGACGTCACTTTCCTTCACATTACATTAGCCAAGGTTGCCCTTCACTGCCCCCCTCTGCTGGCCTGGTCGCCCCTCTCTGCCCGCCCCCCCTGCCAGCCTGGTCACCCCACGCAACCTGCTGCTCAGTCGTTTGGTTGGCTCTCACTAACCACCCCCCCACTCCCGCTGGCCTTTTATATATATAGATTTTCCCCATAATTGCTAGAAATTGATTTGGCATTTTCTTTAACTATAGTAACTTCTGAACTATAGTTTTATTAAAATTTAAAGCTTTGTTAAAACATAGACTTACAAAATCATATAAAAATAATGACAATAACAAAACAATTAACAGTAGCACAATAAAAACCTAACCATTTTTGAGGCTTTTGCCACTTTTTATCCTTCACTAATGTCAACTGAAGATCTTCCATTACCTGGGCCACTCTTTTCCCCAATTATTTCTCCACCAGGTTGACTTCAGTGGCTCTGATGGCAACCATTCAACACAATTATGTGGATTTTCTCCCAAACTGTTAGTTCCCTCACTTATTAAGTTTATATTCTATTTATCCTCAATTATTTCAACTCTCTTGATAGTAGCCTTAAATTATTTGTCTTTCATCTTGGAAAATTTAATAACATTTTGCCTTCTCTACTTATACTTTTGGACTCTAAACACTGGTTATTTTTTAATAGAGAAACATCTCCCATCTTGAACAATTCGGTTCTTGACCAAGTTTTTCACAGAAAATATGTCTCAGATGTCAAAAAAAACTTCAGTTTTTCACCTGACAACTCTTTCATGCTGGTATCTCAGCATGACAAAAAGCATTTCTCAAGCAACAACAAAAGGGAGAGTGCTTTTGTTGTTGGCAATATTGAGATTAGCACAAGTTTAAAGCATAAGAGGCCATCAAGAGTGCTAATGTTGCTAAAGGTGTGAAAATGCTCACAAAACAAGAATCATAGGCATTTAAAGAGGTAGAAAAATTGTTGATTGGTTAAAGAGCAGTTAGTCCTTAGTCAGTGATAGCATTTCTGAGGCAATGCTGACCTCCTGAAAGGCACCCTTGGAATGAGTGCTGAAAGAGATTAATTTAAGGCTAGTAAGGGGTGGCTTGATAAATTTAAGAGTATCCTATATAATAAAAGGCTAATATGCAAATAGACTGAACATCAGAACAACCAGTCCCAATGATGCGCACTGACCACAAAGGGCAAATGCTCAACGCAGGAGCTGCCCCCTGGTGGTCAGTAGCCAGAAGGTGGGCTCATGGCTGGTGAGCGCAGAGGTGGTGGCGGGAGCATCTCCCACCTCCACGGCAGCACTAAGGATGTCCAACTGACAGCTGAGTCCCGCTCCCCATGGAGCGCAGGCCTCAGCCGGCAGTAGGACATCCCCCGAGGGCTCCCAGACTGCGAGAGGGCGCAGACTGGGCTGAGGGACCCCTCTGAGTGCATGAATTTCGGGCACTGGGCCTCTAGTCAGTATTTATTTATAGATTAAACAGTACATTAGACATGGACTGTATATAAGAAAGGTTAAAACGGAATCATTTGTGGGTCTGGAATGGATTAATTCATTCTACATTATTTCTTGTTTTTTAAACTTATCTTTATTGTTGAAAGTATTACAGATGTTCCCCTCCCCCCCATTCATCCCTTCCATTCCATTCCTACCTCCTTTGCCCTTCCCCACCCCGCTAAGTCTTCACCACACTGTTGTCTGTGTCTATGGGTTATGCATATGCACATAGAAGTTCTTTGGTTAATCTCTTCCTGCCCCTCCTCCTCCCTTCCCTCAGAGATTCATCAGTCTGTTCCATGCTTCTATGTCTCTAGATCTATTTTGTTCATCAGTTTAGCTTGTTCATTAGATTCTGCATATGAGTGAGATTATGTGATACTTTTTTTTCTCTGACTGGCTTATTTCACTTAGCATAATATTCTCCAGGTCCTTCCATACTGTCTCAAAGGCTAAGAGATCCTTCTTTTTTACAGCTGCATAGTCTTCCATGGTGTAATTGTACCACATCTTTTTTATTAGCTATCTTGCATTATCTCCCAATAGCTATTTCAAGCCTTATCTAATCCCTACCCCACCAACACCTTTTTCCCCACTTCCTTTCCCCCTCTCATCAAATTGCCCCAGTTTCTCTTTAAAGATAGAGGCCTAACTCACTATTACAAATGAAGGTACGTGTGCACTCATATTTGATTCTTGCCCTTTGTTTAAGTGTAAAGAAGATATTATTTTTCTAAATGTAACTGTGGAATATATACTAATATACTAGTAAGCATTTCCTTCCTATATAGTATCTTCAACACTTTCCTGGGACCCTGTCCATTAGTATTTGCTCATGGTTAAGAGCCTTTATTCTACAAAAACCTACCTTTCTTAGATATATGCCTTTTATCAAATATCAGTGTTTATTTTTATTATTATTATTTATTTTTATTTTTTTATTATTATTGTTTTATATATTTTATTGATTTTCCACAGAGAGGAAGGGAGAGGGATAGAGAGCTAGAAACATCGATGAGAGAGAAACATTGACCAGCTGCCTCCTGCACACCCCCCACCGGGGATGTGCCCACAACCAATGTACATGCCCTTGACCGGAATCGAACCTGGGACCTTTCAGTCCGCAGACCAACACTCTATCCACTGAGCCAAACCGGTTTCGGCATTGTGTGTGTTTATTTTTTAAATATATTTTTATTAATTTCAGAGAGGAAGAGAGAGGGGGAGATAGAAACATCAATGATGAGAGAGAATCATTGATCAGCTGCCTCCTGCACATCCCCTACTGGGGAACAAGCAGGCAACCTGGGCATGTGCCCTGACCAGGAATGGAACCATGACCTCCTGGTTCATAGGTCGACACTCAACCACTGAGCCAAGCCGGTCAGGCTTATTTTTCTATTTCACATTTTCTTAGACTCTTCTCTCTGTCTTCCTCCCCTTCTTCTGTTTCTCCCTTCCTCCCTCTCCAATTTCTAACTTTTCATTACTTCCTTATCCATGTAACCTGTCCTGCATTTCTTTAGTTTTACTTATGGTATTTTTGTCAAGGTAGGCAGAGTCCTCTGTTTTACTAAATCTAATAGACTTTATGCTCACCACCTCCTTATTAACATTCCATTCTTTTCCTGCTCTGGCAACATCTTCCCTAGCGATCTTTCTATGTCTGTCTAGTTTTTCCTTCCTGGAATATGCTTTCTCTACACACCATTCACTATGTCCAGCTTCAGGGTTGCCTTTCCCATCCACTTCTGTTCACACCTCACACTCATTACAATGATACCAATTCTTCTGCCTTCACGTATTCACATATCAGTTTGTTTTAAACATACATTTCCCATCATGACATCTCTTCTGAAATCCAAATTTATTCAAAGGACTTTTAGAAAGTTACCCTTATCTTTTTTATCATCTCCTCTGAATAAAATAAACAAAACTGAACTTACACTCTTCTCCCAAAATATTTTCCCATGTCTCTTTTTTTTTTTTTTTGTGAACGAAATCACTGTTCTCCAAGCTTCACTCCTTCATTCTCTTTTACATTGTATATTCAACCAATACCAGATAAAATCAAATCTTTAATGACTCATGTTTTGAGTTCATTTGTCTTCTTCCTCACCATTAGCTCAGCTTAGGACTTTAGAATTCCCACGTAGACGTTCGGATTTGCTCTATTGGTCTGTCTTCCCCTACTTTTCCCCCCTTTACAATTTGTTCTCCATACTGCTGCTCATACACCCTTTGTAAAAAACAGAAAGCGTACTCTATGTTTAAATCCTTGGTATCCCCTGACCTTCAGAATAAAAGTACCGTTTTTCCACATTGCATAAAGTTTCTTTGTGATTTGGTTTCTGCTGAACTCTTCAACATCATCGTTTATAAATCTTTACCTTAAAATGCATGTCCTAGCCATGCAGAATCACACTTTAAAGAACACCTTTTCTAGGCATCCTTCCTTTATGTGCTGTAACTATCACCTGGGATACATTTTCCATTGCTCCTTGACTCCTGCTCAATTACCATTTAACTAATTCTTGCCAGTCCTTCAAGAAGCCACTTCTAATTGGGTTAGTTGTCATTCCTCTTTGCTCTACTAATATTCCTCTTAAACTTTGTAATCCCAATTGTAAGCTTCCTGAGGACATGAACAGGGTCTACGTCCTGTTTGTATTCTTGACACCCATCCCAGTGTCTACTGGTGCACAGTAGTTATTGGTAGCTGTTGAATAAACAAGTGAGGAAACTCAGTTTTTTTAATCAACAGTGACAAAAATCTACCATGCATTAATGGAAAAACTGGTGGTATTCAGATAAGTTCTCTACTGGCTAATACCAGTAGTACTGTGCCAAGGCTATTTATTTATTATTTTTGTTTTTTGTTAGTTTTGATAAATGTGCTGTATGTAGTTCTATAAAATGTATCTGGGGAAGCTGAGTGAAAGATATATGAAACTTCCCTGCATTAGTTTTGTAACTCTTTTATAAAGCTAAATTTATCTCAGAATTTAAAAACAAATCTCAAAGCTTTAATAGTACCCACTCCCTCTTACTCTCTTGGATTCATAGAGAATCTTCACATTCTTCTACAAAGTGTTTATAAAACTAATGTTGCTGCTAGCAATAAATTACCTTTGTACTGTGTATTTGTCTTTTAATGGTACCTTGGTTCCATGTTATTTATTTATATTACCTTGGGAGTAATATGAGTAAAATTATCTTTATAAATGACTTTTCTCCAGGCTGTGAGTTATTGATTCCCTCATTATTATTTTACAATTCCTTCTTGTTGATTCTTTTCTGCTTATTGATACCTCTAATTATAGCATTATCTAATTTTTGTTCAAGTGTTTTAGAAAGCATAATGTCATCATGAATCTTTTCCTAATTATTTTTATACTCGGTGAACACATTCCCTTCCTCAGGATAGCAATGACCCATGATATATAGCTTAACAAAAATTACATTTGTTGGATAACATGGAACTTATAACTTGGAGAATTTGTGACTGTAATGTTTTCAAATTCCTGCTGTTCTGTTAGAGAAAGATGCAGCTTTGTAGAGTACACTTTCTGTAAGTCATGGCTTGCCTGGTGAGGCCTTCAAAGCATGTAAGTTTTCTAGCAGTCCAGCACCCTTTATCTGGCTTTCTGAAGGTATATCTTTTAGTTGTTTCTGATTACCCACTGGTGGCAGGTGGGAACTTCACAGCTCTTTGATTCAGGAGCTGGTATGTCTATTCTTTGAGAACACGATTGGCAGCTTGGCAGTCAGCATTCTTCAGTGATCAGTGGTGCTCAAAGAGAATCCCTTGTTTTATGCAGCTCCTTCATGAAGGCTTGAGTATGTGTGCCCGCTGAAAAACATCGCATATAACGAACTCTAAACTTTAAAAATAGTGAAGTCTAATGAACTCTCTTTGGAATACTGTCACCGCTGACGACAACAGCACTTTTGCAGTACCTTACATGGGCTGAATGAATTTGAATTAGACTCCCTTAATCACATTGAGAAACCAGGGTGGAGGACATGAATAGTCTTGTAGCAGGCATATTAGTTGATACTCAAGTTGAATGCTTGTTCCTTTTAAGGGTTTCCCTTTTTTCCTGTGGCAAACGGCAATTTCTGACAGTACCATAACATCTCCAGCTATGACAGCTGTTGTATTTAGATTGACGGGGTGTCTGAACAATTGAGAATTGCTGGATGTCTACACAGAGCCAGTGTTGTAGCATGTAACCAGTATTACAAATCAGCTTTATAGGCAGCTTAGCAACTCATCTCTCACCCCTTTTAACACTAAGAGCAGGGCTCGCTTTCAGCTCCTGACACCCTAGTGAGAGTGGTTCCCTATGAGGTGAAAAGTAGTTCCTTTTGAGGAGGCAGTAAAATGAAATGGAAAAGACATGAATTAGGACAAAGATTTTAGTACACAGATCCCTGGTACTTAGCTTTACACCGAGTGACCAGATTATTATGATCTCTGAACACATAATAATCTGGCCACTCAGTGTATGTATGTGTGTGTGTGTGTGTGTGTGTGTGTATATTAGAGGCCCGGTGCATGAATTTGTGCATGGGTGGGGTCCCGCCAGCCTGGCCAGGGGGAGGGGACATGGGTGGTTGGCTGGCCTGCCTGCTGGTCAAACTCCTGGTCGAGGGGACAATTTGCATATTAGTCTTTTATTATATAGGATATACACTGAGTGGCCAGATTATTATGCATTCAGAGATCATAATAATTTGGCCACTCAGTGTTTTTCTGTGGGTTCAGATACTTTCTTTGTAAAATGCTAATAAAAGGAACTGTTCTCTTGACCTCTTAGTGTCATTAATGCATTTGGAAGAACTGCTTTGTAAAATGGAAAGTTCCTGGTGTTTTGCTCTGAATTTGATATGGCTTTGGGCTCTGGATTCTACCTCTAAGTTCCATTTTTTGGCAATTTTCCCCAAAGGTTCCTGAATGTCCAGATTTTCTGAGGCAATGATACTGGTTGGCAATCAAATCAAATTACTCTCATTTATTACTGAAATTAAATGTATGTAGAAGCCTACTGAGCAGAACAAATGTGAGTTTTTTCTCATTTAAAGCTGTGAGTTGATTTTCTCTAGGTTTTTTAAAAATAAAACTAGAGAGTTGATTTGAATATTATGATAGTCATTATAAGATTGTTTCTTTACATGTGGAAAGGAGAGAGTTCAACATATGTTATCAGATTTTTTTTTTTTTTTTTTTTTTTTTTTTTTTTTTTTTTTTTTTAGTAATAGTGCTCTCCTTTGTTTCTGAACTTTACCATTTCAATGAGATTTTCCCCTGTGTATCTTTTCTAAAATTACAGCCCCTTTCCTAACCCCCACAGCTGTTTTATTCCTTCCTTGCTTTGTTTTCTTCCCTGCACCTATAATTATTAAATTACTATATGTTGTATGCATTTATCATCTTTAATGTCTGTCTGGCCCCTTAAAGTGTAAATGCCAGGAAATAAGATAGTTTTGTCTAACTACTTGACTGCTATGCTGTCAGCAGCTACAACAGTGCCTGGCATAATAGGCTCTTAAACATATCTGTTAATTAAATAATAAAGCACTATAAAGAATTAGATTAAATATATATTTCTATCTCAAGTATTTTCCCTAATTAAACATCTCAAATCTCATTAGGGGATATTAAGAATTATAATAGTTACTATTCCTTTTATATGGTCTTAATCTGTTTAATTGTCTGGCCATCAGACTAATTTTTTTTAATTTTAAATAGGTTTTGACTAATTTAATATTTATTTGAAGACCCCTCTCCTTGTTAATTTGAACTACAACATGAAATGGTGATTTATTTTCTAGATTGTGGTTGACTTTATAATAGCATACTGATTATTTGTTAAAATTAAGCTCAAAGTCCTCTCTTATTGGTTCTTATATAAGCATTGATTCTCAGTTCTGCAATTATAATCTTTTGGGGAGCATTAGAAACACAGTGATGTCAAAACCGTATCTTGGACCAATTCAATCAGGATCTATCATGAAGTGGGGACCTAGACCAGTTTTTTTATTTATTTTATTTTTTAAACTCCCATGAAGATACTAATGTACTTCCAGGATTATTAAGTATTAATCTGTACCCTCTGGGATAAATTTATCAACAACGTAATTACAGGATATTTCTTTTGTAATTTCAATCCAAAAAAATGTCCAATAAAAAAGTTCCACTTTTCTCATGCATCCCGCCATATGTTTCCTAATCAGGATTAGGAAAGCATTTAATATCTCAGCTCGTTAAGGTGGGAGATTAATGTATTCTCATAGATAACTTCCCTGTTCCTCTAATCCCTCCAAATTGTTTTCTTACTTGCTTTCAAGTAATCTTCAGTACCATTAACGAGTGACATGAAACTTAAGGTGAGTAAACTCTGCTGGGTATGAGTGATTATGTAGATCAGATCCTAATCTGACAATTTAGATTGTCTATGAATCCTCTGGGATTATAAATTTGTGTGCATTTTTATATGCACTTTTCCCTGGGGAAAGGAGCTGTACATTTTGTTAGGTCCTGCATGGAGACTGCGACCTTCAAATGAGAAAACAATCTCGAGATTAAGTGATCTTTGAATGTATTTTATTCTAGAAAGTTAGTTTTCTGACTCACAGAATGCTTGCAAGGATGAAATGAGATAAATGTGTATGAGAGGAAATATGAACTATAAACACTATACAAATATATCAATAACAGCCATGATTTCATGTGGGAGACATCAATGATGAGAAATATATATGTATATTTGGTGACTTAACATAGAGAAACATCCTAGGCTTGGACAAAAATGGTTGTGGTCTTGAAAAGAGCAGAATTGCTTAGAGGATGCAGGAAGAAGGTGAGTGTCATGAGCAGTCCTAAGCTAATGAAAAGACTATTCATTGTCCCCAGGAAGCTCTACCACTAAAAGTAGGTTGCAGAATTTTAAAAGTCAAGTTTATATTTTTAGACACATCATCAATCTATTAGGATGGCTTTTTTTTTTTAAGTCCACCCTTTGCCATGTGAGAGAAAATATAAAGGCTTCTCGTTAATGGAAAAGAAAGCAAGAGATGTGATGTAGAATGTGGTGATCTTAAATAAAGGGATGAGAAGAAACCTTAAAGAATATTTAAAAATCAGACCTCAAATTGAATTTACAAATGAGTTTATATTGCATCTTTAATTATAGTGGTTGATGCATGAACTTAGAACCAAGTGTACTTCTATTTAGCAATTATAGAGCAGTCAGATAGGATTTGATCAATAGTATGTGTTTAAAAAATACACTTTGAACATTTTTAGTAGTCATTCAACAGCTCCATAAAAATTAGTAATCTAGACTTTTTTTTCAGAAGAAATTGAAAAGTATATTTCCTTAATTTGACCATATGTTTGGTAGTAATTGAGGTTTTTTTTTAAAGATTTTGTGCAGATCCAAAAAAATGTTGGAGGCAAGCTGAATATACAATCTTTGGTTATACCTAGCAATCACAATTTAGTAGTTAAGTTTAGTCAGGAATTTTACATTGTAAAATCTCAAAGCCTCAAGCTTCATTTGTGTAATGAAAAGTAAAATGGTTAATGCATAGTAGACTGTTCAAGCTTCCTTACAATGCCTTGAGTCTCTCTGAATTTTCTTTGGTAACAATTTGTAATTTAACTGAGATATGTTGTTGATCTGCCTTTTGTTGGGGGAAAGGAGGACAAAGAAGAGTATTCTTTTCTTTTTTTGTTATGTCTGTTGTTGTAGAAATTTTATTTTTATTGCTGCTCTAAGTTAATGCTATTTTTTTCTTCTCACATTCTTCCTTGCGTCTCAAGCTATAAAATATCTATAATAATAAAATAATTTAAAGTCCTAGTTCATACAAAAATACTCTTAATGTAAGAAACATTCAAACCTGTAAAGAATTGTTGTGAGTTTATTTGAGCCAAACTGGCGACAGTTGCCCTGAAGCAGAATCTCAGTGTATAAAACTCTGGGAATGGTGGTTTTTCACCTATTTTTATAAATTGCCAAGGTTGTGCCCCTGAGGGATCTGGAAAAAAAGGGAAGTTACAAATTACCCTGACATTCCAAAAGTATATTATCTGAGATGCACAAAGACAGTAGGCTCAGTTAAGATCCAAGTTTATCTTTGTCAGGGAAATATACCAGCCTAGTTCATGACTACCCACCATAGACTGCTATTTAATTAAAAAGTTTTAATTTCAGACCATCCTTGTGGTTACTTTAGGTCTCTGAGTTTGCAAGGCCGCCACTCAGGACTTGTCAAAGCTAGTTAGGTTAGCATGTGGCCCCTTTTCGTCCACAATACATATGCTTAAAAAGTAAGCTTTCTTTTTTTTCCTCCTGTTTATGGTTTTGAGAAGGTATTTAAAATAAAAGAGAAAGGTGTCCTGCCCGGTGTGGCTTAAATGATTGGGCTTTGTCCCCTGCACTGAAAGATTGCTGATTGATTTCTGATCAGGTCACATGCTCAGGTTGTGGGCTCAATCCCCAGTAGCGGGGGCATGCAGGAGGCAACTGATCTATGTTCCACTCTTATATCGATGTTTAGCTCTCCCTCTCCCTTCCTCTATCTCTAAAAAACAATTAAAGGAAAAAAAAGAAAGAGAGAGAAGGGTGATGTTACCTGTTTTTCCCTTAATGTGGTAGAACCAACTGGCAGGAAGCAAGTGATACGATTATTATTAGGATCTATAAGGCTGTGGTGTTCTTTTGTGTGTGTGTGTGTGTGTGTGTTTGGAGTGGGGGTCTCTTCAGACACAAATACAATATTTTATATTCCTTATCATCTATATATATAAAGAGGTAATATACAAATTAGGCCAGGATGCCGTAACAGTCACGAACAGCTCAGTAGGAGGGGCCTGCCATGGGCCCAGAGCCTGAGAGAACAACAGACAGGGTGGCTAGTGCCCAGCCCCAGAGCCGGAGACATAAACCCACAGGGGGGCAAGCCCCCAGCCCCAGCCCCGCGGCGCTGGGCTGCTGGGGCCGGAGCAGAGATACAAACCCGCAGGGGGCCAGGTTCAATTCTAATCAAGGGCATGTACCTAAGTTGCAGGCTCCTCCATGGCCAGGGCCCAGGTCACGGCTCATGCAGGAGGCAATCAATCGAAGTGTGCCTCTCACATTGGTGTTTCTCTCTGTCTTTCCCTCTCTCTTCCACGCACTCTAAAAATCATTGGAAAATATCCTCATGTGAGAATAAAAAAAAAAGAAAGAAATGTCATATTCTATGAAAGAGACATCTTGAAAATGCCTAAAGAAAGTTGTCATTTTTTCGTGGTGAAGGGACTAGAGTCCGTGTTGATGAAAACACCTTGGCAGCTGCGGCGGCCGGCAGTGGCAGCAGCAGTGGGGTGATGGGGTGGCGCCTTCCCTTGGTCAGCAGGTCCCCTCCCACAGAGGGAGGCCAGACTGCAGCTTAGGCCCGCTCCCCCAGACTGTGAGAGGGGGCAGGCTGGGCTGAGGGACCTCCCCCCAAGTGCACAAATTTCATGCACCAGGCCTCTAGTTGATTATATATGTATTGATTCTTAAAAATTAAACTTTCCTATCATATGCTTTGCTTTGTTCACCTGCTAGGCTATTAGCAAGAAGTAACTATTTTCATTTATTGAGCTTTTTTTTTTTATTATTAAAAGAATATGAAGTGGCATGTTAGGTACCCAAGAAAATGATGTCTTGCTACTCATTACAAATAGTATTCCTAAAGGCAGTTAAACAAAATCCATGGAACAGCAGAATGTTAATTGTAATATTGCTCTGCAGCCCATTTGGTTCAAATGGATTATAAATTATGCATGAAGCAAGAATGCACTAGCAATATTTATGTTAACTGAGGTCATGACCCTTCTTGTACCTAATCTTTTAATGTGAAGCTAATAATAAAAAGTCCAGATATTAAGTAACAGAGTAGGTAAGTAATTCAGTGGATGGTGTGTAATGACTCCCAAATTTCATTTTTTTAACATTTTATACTGTTAGTACTGCTTTTTATGGCCAATTATAAGGATGAGAATATTTTTATAAAGCAGTAAATGCTAATCTTAGGATAAAAGAACATAAAATAAAGAAAATTAATTTTTGGCACATCTTTCTGTCTTGTTTTTCCTCACTATACAGTATATTACAGAGTTGATATGACATACAAATGCATTCATAGTCTTCTCTGTTTTCCTAAACATTGTAATTTTCTATTATCAATGATGAATTTGCTTAAAGGTTTAAAAGTAATTCAGCATATTTATCATTACATTCATTATGCATATAAGATTAATAATTTGTGCAATATAAATATTCTACAAACCAATATTGTGCTGGTCTAAAATACCAGAATAAAAATATAATTGAATTACATTTACATTTGTCCAAAAAATAGGTGACTTAACTCTTTCATTCATTTTAAAAATTAAGATTTCTGGAGCACACTCAGGGTGTCAGCATATCAAAGTCTCAGAGTACAAGATTAAGAGATAGGCTTGGCTCTTGATTGTAGAGTTTACAGTCTAGTATACATATAGATGTCATGTGATGAGATGTGCAGAAAATAATACAGGTCTTTAAAATATTAATACTTCCTATACCAATTATTCTTAAGGTTAAAACAAGTAAATTAGTTGCTAAATAATGTTAACAGATTTTTTTCTCCAATTTATTCTCTAAAGCAAGTGTCTCACAAATGCAGCAGATTGTAACTAGTGTAGTGCATATACAGAAAATTAGGCACTCTGTGTAAATGTGCTTTCATCGTAATAGAATTTTCAGGGAATAGCTTAAAGTGCTCCTAGAAAAATTTAAAGATGGAAAATGCTCTGAATTTTATCTTCTCTAAATAAAGTGTTGTGTTGTTTTTTGTATCATAGCTATCAGTAAAATTAAACTATGACTCTGAGAAAATCAGCAGTAATTATGAATTTGTTTCTCAATATCCAAGTATTACTGTGTAATTACACACAGAGAACAGTTATGCTAGATCAAGAATGTAATAATTTTAAATATTTTAATGAATCTTAAAATTTTGTTTAAAAAGTAGATATTATCAATATAACCAAGCATGCATAATACTAAAATAAAAACTTGATGAAGTGAAAACTCAGCTAGACAATCTGTGTTATTTCTATATGGTATCAAAAACACAAGTGATTTCCTAATCAAGAAATTAACTTACTAAATATACTGGCTTTAAATAGACACAGGTTCTGGGTGGCATTTTATACCAGTAAGTTATAATTTTTCACACTCTAAATGTTCCATACCAGAAATCAAGTTTTATTTTAGCATTTATCATTCAATTTTATATTCATAGCTCACCGACTTTTTTCAGTCTTTATCTCTCTATTTGGGAATCACATGTATTTCTAAGTATTTAGAATATTTTTGCCGTTATTGAAAATATTACCTAAATTATATAACTGCCTAAACGTAAATGAGATAATAAATGCAGCACTTATAGTAGTGCCTGCTTCATAGTCAAAGTTATTAGTTATCAGAGTTTATTATCAGAGAGGATAATTCTAGGCAGACCCAACTACAACAGTCAAATAACAAAAGGTGGATGGGGATTCATTTTAAGTGAGAAATTCTCTTATCACCTTCAATGTGACATCTGGAAGCCCAGATTCTTTTCTTAGCAACAGAACAATTGTGAAATCAGTACTCAAGTGAAGATTCATATCTCTCAACTCTGGGTGGTTTCTGACTTGGCTTTGCAAAAAAGAGACATTTCATCAGAAAAGTACCCCCGTGCCCCCTAATTCTAAGACACCCTTGCTGCTTCCTGAGAATCTATTCTCTTTCTCTTCACCCTCTTTATGATTGTACAGCATTAAGAAAGCTGGATGTAGGTATCAAACTTCTTTCCTACTAAATGATCATACATTATTGTTCTTCTGAAAATATATTCCAGTCTTTTAAAAATAGTTTGGTAATTCATCATAGTCATATTTTAAAAGGTTGCAAATGAAAATATTATTTTAGTCTAATTTTCTTAAGAAAAAATATTGCAGGGTAGACAAAATGAAACTTAAAAAATGTTAATGCAGGTATTTCTCACACATAAAAAATTTACTTCACATTACATCAATTATTTGCATTGCTAGAAAACAAAAATATTGGCAATATTTTTAAGACATACTTTTTGTGACTATGTAGGTTTTAATTCTAATGATATATGACAACCAAATATACATTTGAACAATATGTCAAATGTGTCTTCTAGAATTTTGCAATGATGTGTTATATGCTAAAATTTTCCCAACCTAAAATCATTTAGAAATGTAATTATAAAATAACTTTACTGTTCTAATGTACATTATTTTAAAACTGACATTAGATATAACATCATTAAAATGTTCTTAGAAATAACAGATTCATCAGTAAATATTTTTATTAAATGTCATCTTATATTGTATGATAATTTAAAAATATTTCTAAATTTTATAGTTACCTGTGTCAATGACAGTGTGTTAGAGTGGGAAAACCCCTGGATTGGGAGAAAAAGACCTGAAATGTGCCTTTATACACAGCTGGAAAACAAAACAAAGAACTGGTGATCCTGGAACTTCAGGCCTCCTCATCAGTCATCTAATCTTTTGAACCTCAGTTTACTAAGTTGTTTAATGGGAATGTTTCAAAAGAATGGTTTGGCCAAATTCTATTACATACTTAAAGTATATATTAAATATTTAAATCTATGCACATATAAGTTGTCTGATCATGTAGATAGTAATTAAAGTATTGCTGTTATGGTCTTATTTATCAAAATAAAAGTACATATTTTTTCTTTTAAAATAAATGCATGTAATCAGAGAATTTGATTATCTGTTCATGATAAGTGTTTTGATTAGAAGAAAAGGAGAAAGAAGTAAAGTTCACCTTGATTCACTTTTGACTATCTTTAGGGGATACTGCTTATAAAAATGTAAGAAGAATATATAATCTGGTTTTAAACTGAACTGATTATGTAAATATATTGAAAGTGAGCTGGAGGTATAAATCACAGATGTCGACTTGATGGAAAGTTTGTTACCAGCAAAATCTACTGCTCCCAAATCCCAGCGTGTTAATTACAAGAAGGCATCTGGTATACAAATGTATGCTAAGCTAAGAAACATACAAATTAATTGAATACAGTATGTCAAAGAGATATGGTACTGTCTCCTTTTACTTGCTGGATGACTTAAGACATAATTGTTGTATTAGGGTATAAGACAAACAGATTGTTGTTATTAAGTACAATTACTAGTATTATACGTAAGCGAGGTGTGTTTGTATATATGTTCCACACTTTAAAAATATACTTAAGGAGTTGTGAGTCTAGGAGGAAGGAAAATATAAGTGAATGATACTGTTAGAAAGAAAATATTTTTAACTTTAAAAGTAAAATAAAAATAATATTAATTTGTCCTGTCCATCATTTAAATTTCTTTGTAAAAATTGGAGACTGCTATATATAGGTATTCACAGTAATAGTCACTTAAAAAATTATGTCTCCATTAAATGTTCATTCCTACTTAACACTACCATCTATCATATCACATAGGTCATATATATATGTGGTTAAATATGAATATGTGAAGTATGTAGAAAGGTGCAAGAAATAATATAGAATATGCAAAATTGCATATTTTCAAACAGTTAATGATGGCAATGTAGAACTAATACTGAAATGATGCTAGTGAACATAATCATAGTGACATACCAGAGCCACTTATTCACACTAAAGCCATTAGCAATTAAAGATCTGGCAGAGTTAAGTTAGCATCTGATAGAGAGAAAAATGACAGGAAAGATGAGATGATCTGTGCTAAAAATGGAATAATTTGAATATCAAATGTGTTTTTAAAAAGCCTTTGGGAACACAAAGAATATTTTTGCAAAATTTAATGTGTTGTTTAAATCATGTATAATTCATATGTAATTAAATATATGATTAAATAGGATTATATGTAAGTATATATAATCTCTATATATAAAAGCCTAATATGCTAATTGTCCCTCTGACCATTCCGCCAGTCACTATGATGTGCACTGACCACCAGGGGGCAGACCCTCTGACTGGTAAGTTAGTTTGCTGCTGGGGTCTGGCTGATACGGACTGGGAGAGACAGGCCAGACATGCCCTGGAGCCCTCCTATGGTCCCTTTCTGGCCCTGATTATGCACTGGTGGGGTCCTTTGGCCTGGCCTGTGCCCTCTCTCAATCTGGGACCCCTCAGGGGATGTCTGAGAGCCAGTTTCAGCCTGATCCCCACAGGCCAGGTTGAGGGACCCCACTGCTGCATGAATCTATGCACCAGGCCACTAATTAAATATAAAATAACATCTATATATATAAAAAGCTAGCGACTGTAACACCGTAACAACTGGAACAACTAGTCGCTATGAAGCCCACCGGAGCCAGCAAACCAGCCTGATTGGGGAGTGAGGTCAGACAGCCAACCTCCCGCGGCCCCTTCCCCCAGTCATCCCCGCCCCTGATGGCCCCCACCACCCCGATCAACTCGCAGCCCCTCCCCTTGCTGGCTCCGCCCCTGATCACCCCCAACCCCAATAAGGGGAAGGGCTGGCTGGCAAGCCACCTGCAGCCCCTCCCCTGGCTGGCCCCACCCCTGATGGGCCCCCACCACCCCAATCGGTCCGTGGCTCCTTCCCCCAGCCAGCTCTGCCCCCTATTGGCCCCCAACACACCAATTGGGGGTGGGGCTGGCCAGCCAACCTCCCACAGCCCCTCCCCCGGCCGCTGGCCTCCAATTGAACCCCCACCCCTATTGGGGGTGGGGCCCACCGGCCAATCACCTTTGGCCCCTCCACCCAGCTGGCCTGGCCCTGGTCAGGCCCTGATCAGAGCAGACCAGCAATCCAACCTCACCCTGCTCCTCCTCCAGACAGGCCCGGCCCTGATCCACCCCGATTGGGGCTGGGCAGGCCGGACCCCACCTGTGCATGAATCAGTGCACTGGGCCTCTAGTTTAAGTATATAAAGTATGCATCATGCTCTGTTATTAGAGAAATCGTGGCAAAAATCAACACAATATTTTAGAGGTCCTGGTTTTATCAGTACTATAATAAATTTTTATTACCTATTGGTGGAAAACCAGATTTAATTTATTTTTGATGATCCTTTTAACATTTTTCTTCCCTATTCTTTACTTCTTTGTTCTTTCTTTTGTTCATGTCTTTTTTTCATTCCCTCCCCACCCCCCACCCCCTTCTGGAAATCTGGAAAGTATAAAGTCTAGCTTTGAAATATAAATTTGTTTCCTGTTAAAAATTAAGGTTCTATGCTTACACTTCGTTTTCCACTGCTGTCCTTCAGAAGGAAGCTGAATCTGCTGCTTGTCCTTTGTCTCTGGCAGAGGAGGAGTAAAGGTGAGAAGTTACACTATTACACAACCTCACTCCAGCTCCACTGCTGTGCTTCCTGGCTTGGGATTGGTCTCTATGCTCTGAGTTGTTTTGTGTGTGGGTTATTTTGTTTTTTTGGGGGTTTTTTTTTTTTTTTGGTTTATTTTCTAGTGTGATATAATGAAGAGATATTTATACTTTATATCTATGAAAAGGTTTAACATTTAGCAATTATGGACTGAGTACTCACCTTCAGTTCATGCCTGTCATGATTTCTTCATTCATTCCCACGTTCAGATTCAACAAATACATTTTAACTTCTCCCTTATGTGTCAGTCAGTGAGCTAAGAGATACAGACAACAGGTAAAGCAGACAAATCCTTGTCTTTTTGAAGCACATCTGTGAGTCTTTTTGGTGTGATTCATTTCACATGGCTCAATTAATGTCTTTCAGGTAGGATAAATGGATGACATACGTCCTAAGTCTGTCATATACTGGTAATCTGTTACTCATACTGGAGTAAGATATTGTTATATAGCATCCAAATAAGCTGTGGAGAATACTGAAAAGTTTTCTTCCCTAGAGCTTTGTGACACTTTGTTTCTTGGTATATATGTAGGACTCTTCTTAAATGTCATGATTTGATGATATCATTACCATGTCTTGCTACTGAATATCTCATTAAAATTTCTTGAAATTTATAGTAGGCCTATAAATATTTAAATCTTTTCTCTGTACCATGAAAGGTTTTTGTCATTATTATTACTGTTACTGCTTTGAATAGAGTTTTTTTGTTTGTTTGTTTGTTTCACATACATAGTCTTTCAAACAGATATGGCAGTGTTCTATACTTTGAATTTAATTTTACACTTCAATATTCTTCTGAATTTTTAGTGTATTAATGTTTGTTCTTTTTGTCTATTAACTTATTCTTGCCTCTTCTAGCTTCTTTTCCATGCCTCAGTTCATCAATGTGTAGTGTACAATTGACTGTTTTAAATACAAGTTCTCCACTTGCATTAATGTTTCTCTTAACTTATTTTCTTACACGTCTCTCTTATTCATTTTATTTACTCATTTTCACCCTTGTTTCTTTTTCTTTTTTTTAAAATATATTTTATTGATTTTTTACAGAGAGGAAGAGAGAGGGATAGAGAGTTAGAAACATCGATGAGAGAGAAACATCGATCAGCTGCCTCTTGCACAGCCCCTACTGGGGATGTACCCGCAACCAAGGTACATGCCCTTGACCGGAATCGAACCTGGGACCCTTGAGTCCGCAGGCTGACGCTCTATCCACTGAGCCAAACCGGTTTCGGCATACCCTTGTTTCTTTATAGTCCACATTTTAAAAACATTTTTCTGTTGTGTTGATATGGCATTTTTTTTACATGTTTTCTTCTGTTCTTGGAGGGACTATTTTTTGAATCATCTATTTTTATTGTCTTCTGAATGATATGTTTCTTTCTTCCTTACAGCTCCAGGAGTTTATAAAAAATGTTGCTGTCTTCTACTTATTAATCTTTCAATATAGCATAAAACTTGCCACTGAAATAGTGTTTGTAACATCACATTGATTCACCCTGTCAGGTATATAAAATTTCTTATTTCACCCCACTTTTAATAATAGCTGCAGGGTGGGAATTTGGTGCTTTCTCTTCTCTGCTCCTCATTCTCAGCTGCCTGGTAGAGGATGGACAGGACTTAGGACCACTGAAGCCTCATTGGAATAAATTCTATTCTTGTTTTATGAAACTTCTGTACTCTGGCCAAATTAGGCTGGGCCTGGAATGGTTTATCATCTGGGTGCCACACATTTGTCAAGGGGAGGTGGAATTAGCGTGGGATCTTCCTCTTTTATAATTCTACTTGCAGGGGTCTAAGACCATTAGGAGGGGGACTTAGTTCATCAATGCATAGTGCACAATTAATCGTTTTAAATTTTTTCAATCTAAGTTCTCCACTTGCATAATGTTTCTATTAATTTATTTCCTTATACTGCTCTCTTATTCATTTTATTTACTCATTGTTAACTGGAGTCCCCTTTCATCAGGATGAATATAGTCATTCCTATATGTATTCCTGCCACCCTTGCCTCCAAACTGGCCCTTCTCATAAGGAGATGGAAAATGTGGATTCTCAAAAATCCCAAAACACTGAAGGCCCTGGGTTTTCTTCAGCATTTCTGCTAAACATGGTCCCCTCTGATTGAAGAGTCTTGAGAGAGTCCTTAGGAATGTTTTTAATTTTCCCCCACTACAACCTATTCTTAATTAACGGAGTTGTGAGTTAATTCCTGATGTCCTGTTAAGCATTTTTTTTTCAATATATATTCCATTGGCCTGTTATTCTTCAGAATATGTGGTATAAGGTTGAAGTCTTGTCCTGTTAGAAGTCAAATTAAGTTTTGGGTTCGCTTTATTTTTCAGTGGCTTTCAAAGAGTGTCTATCCCTTGATCTCCTTCTTACCTGAAAGATACCCATTTGATTTAAAAGCCTGAAATCCGTAAGCTAGCCTGTGTTGTCCACATAACAGAGAAGCGGTCCTATGATAGTTGATCTACCCTCTGTGTAAATTCTGGGGACACAGAGTTGGAATATTATGTAACTGAATGCTAATTTGAAGGCTGAAAAATCTGTGCCATAATTTCTTAGCATTTCAAGAACTCCAAGATAATGAGTATTCTATTTATTCCACTTATTTTAGCCTACTCAAACATTCTGTAAGCAAAATTACTAGAGGGAAACTGTTTCTGATTTAATTACATGGTGTTCTTTAATGTTTAAAAAGTCTTTATTGATTTTGATGGGACTTTTAAAAACTCTCTTTGTTCTGTAATTTATTTTACTCTTAACCTTAAAAAAATTATGTTTGGAAAAACATAAAAAAGTGATTTATACATTAACTTCAGAATTATATTTTAGGATCTCATTGGAAAATATTTGCTGAATTTTTTTACTTGTTGCATTATGATTATCATAAGGGAAATATAACAAATACAAATTGTGGATAACATAATTTATTTCTGAAATTTGCTCAATTTGAATGAATGAATACTTGTTTGAAAGATATTATGGAAACTTGATGAGTGGGTTTTGATGTGTTATTTAATTAAGGTTGAACACCAGAATTGGTGAAATGAAAATTTAGTGTTTGTCACAGCTGGAAAAGAAATCAACAGAATAACTTCAGTATTTCACTAATATAATGACTTGCATAATTTAATTATTTGTTCCTCAACTGTCTCATCTTTTAATAGGAACAATGGAAACAGTGCAATGGAAATACACATCTTATAGGCAGGAATCTAAGGGAAGGGGGGAAGTGGAGAAGGTAGAGGTGGACAAAGGGGGAAAAATGGGGACCGAAGGAGACTTTGCTTGGGGCAATAGGAGCACGATGCAGTGACAGATGATGTTAATATTGACTTGTACACTTGAAACATATATGATTTGGAGCACCAGTGTTACCCCAATAAATTCAATAAAACTAACTAACTCATTAACTAATGAAATAAATAAGTGAATAAAGGGGGTTTTATGGATAACATTTTTTTGAAACTTCAAATGCTCTATAGATATGATTATTACCCACAGTGCTCATATGTGAATGCTATTGCTCAGGACATTGAGATTACATATTTGCCCAAGGTCACACAGTAATTGGCAAGACTAGGATTAGAACTTTATATTTTACACAACACTGGGTTATTTGTAATGAACAGGTAGGCTTTTTGTTCTTTTCCTTGAAAGTGTGATAATGTTTATTCAGTTTTAAATAGATGGTAATGACGAATATACATACTTTAATATATTGTAATTTTTAGGTGATATTTTGATTGAAGTCTTGGATTGTTAACATTTTCTCTTCAAGGAGATTATAATACTAAATATAATAGTTCACAAATATTTTTATTGATTTCAGAGAGGAAAGGAGAGGGAGAGGGAAAGAGAGACAAAACATCAATGATGAGAGAGAATTATTGATTGGTTGCCTCCTGCATGTCCCAAACTGAGGATCATGCCCAAAACCAAAACCCGGGTATGTGCCCTGACCTAGAATCAAACCATGACCTTCTGGTTCATACATTGATGTTCAACCACTGAGCATCACCGGCTGGGAACACAAATATTTTGCAATAGGAAAAGCTATTAATTTGACTTGTTTTGTAATGATAGTTTGTAATAATCTATCTTTACAACTCTGAAGAATATTTAGTGTCCACTAATATCTCTTGAAATTTTTCAAATAGTAGGATCACTGAGAACGTCTTTTATTATTATTATTATTGTTACTGTTATTTGTTTCCATTTGGCTAGATGGGTAAGATTTGAGACATAATGAATGCATAGAAAATAAAATGTCAATAAAAATGATGCTACTATTAAAATAAGCAAATATCAATATTTGGCACTTTATTTCAAAGTGAATAAATACAGTGTATATGGGACAAATATAGTACACTAAAACACACGCATATGCATAATTTTATCTTTTTCATTAACTTCTGTATTAGAAAAATATTGTTAGATCATTTCTTCTTCATATACTATTGTGAATTAATATCATCAATATATATCTAGATAAAAGTAAGATTTACTAATGCTAGAAGTCACAAAAACAGAACTAAGCTGCTTTTTCAAGTTCACAAGTCTTTGCTTTCCTAATTTAATAGCTTTTATTTGGGTATAATAGACATACAATAAACTGCACATATCAGAGTGCTGTCCTTCTTACAACTCACTCTAGATGTTCAGTTTGAGAATGAATGTCCTTCATTACCTTTGCAAATTCTCAGCCATTATTGTTTGAATATTGCTGCTCCCTTGTTTCTGGTTTTTCTTACTGTAGCTAATATTAGGTAAATTTTGGACTGTCTTCCTTGATCACACTTAACCCTTATACTTAAATGCTAGGTGATTAAGACAGCTCTGTATATCCACAAATTCTCTCTTCAAATATAGTGAATTTTATTATAGTTAGTATATGCTTCATGTTGAAAAGTTCCCATATGGATTTATTTAGTGTTATCTTTTAATCATTATACTTGTGTTTTATAGTCCATATTTAGAGTATCGTACTATTATATGAGACTTACAGATCTCTGTTCTTTTTCATCTGCTGATACTCAATACAGCAGCTTTTCTTATTTTTTCATAAATCTTATTTCCAGTGGGGTCTTGTCTTTGTATCTGTTTGTAAATATTATGTCATCTGTTGTACAATAATTCCTCTGTTGTGGATGTGTGTTTGCTTCTACCCGGTATCCTAGGAGAATTTCAGGCTCAAGATTAAGTTGTAGGTTAACCTTTTTCACTTGGATGTCGAGTGTGACTCGACACGGTTAGCATTAGAATAAAGGAATCGAGAAAAAAGCAAGTGAGTCCAAAGGGTTAAGTTCTTGGCATGTTGGTTTCCACATCAGAAAAGTTGTGTCCAAGCCAGGTAGTGACTGTTTTCTACACTGAGGCTCTCTTCTTTCCTCCTAGAGTCCAGGCAAAATTTTTGTTTGTTTTATGGTCTTACTGAGCCACTGGGAACACTTTCCTGTTCATTTTAATGAGGGTACCATCTTAAGTAGAAATTTCTTTCTACTCCCAGCCTTGTGCAGGCCTAATACCTCTCTCCTGTCCTTACATGGGCACTGAATTTCAAGGATATAGTGAATCACTGGTTCCACTTCCTCCTTCTCAACTACCTCAAAACCTCAGCTCATTTATTAATTGTTCTTGCTTTCATTTCCTTTGTTTCAGGCATCTGGGAGTTCTTTTCCTATCTTGCACTTAGCTATGTATAGTTAAAAGTTACTGTTATCCAACATTTCTGTGTGCTTGTAGTGAACACACTTCTGAATTAGTTTTGTTCCCCATCTTTTTGGAACAGGAACTCTATAAAAAGCAAATTAGAATTAATCTTTTGATCCTGTATAATCAAATAATATGTCATACTACATATTATTTTACAAAATATCTATATATATAAAAGCATAATATGCAAATTGTCCCCATGGGAGTTCTACTGGGAGACCAGGAGTTCAATCACTCGCTATGACATGTGCTGACCACCAGGAGGCGGCGTGGAATGAAGGGAGGCCCTGGCTGGCAGTCAGAAGGCTCCCAATCAGCCATGATCGCCAGCCAGGCCTAGGGATCCTACCCGTGCACAAATTTTGTGCACCAGGCCTCTAGTAGTTTCTTAAAAGAAAATAGAAAAATACCAAACATTGTTTTATAAATTATGACAACCCAGGATCCAGTAAGCTAGCACAATTATAGATTACTTTATGATATGTTTTGAATACTTTCTTCCACATAATACCTAATGTATCTGAACTGCAATTGTACTGCACATGGCAGTTTGTAGTGTGGTTTTCAAAATTATGTAAACTTTTTTCTTCTTTTTATAAGTATATTTGAAACTATGCATCAAAATCTAGTTGTAACAATTTATAATAATTTTTATATAATCGTTTGCTAATGTTATTTTTAGCTTGCATTCAAATTTTGACATTACAAACAATGCTGCAAAGAGCATCTTCAAACATGTTATCTTTTCCTTATGTTTAAATTTATTACCATAAAATAAGGACCTAAAAATAATATTAATTGCCCTAGCCATGCATAGAGCATTGGCCTGTGGAATGAAGGGTCCTGGGTTTGATTCTGGTCAGGGGCACATGCCCAGGTTGCTGGCTTGGTCCCCAACAGATGGTGTGGAGGAGGCAGCCGATCAATGATTCTCTCTCATCATTGATGTTTCAATCTTTCTCTCTCCCTCTTCCTTCTTCTCTGAAATCAATAAAAATATATTTAAAATAATAATAATAATTTGTCAAAGGACATGATCATTTCTTGTGACTTTTCTTATATATTACCTATATTACCTTATATGTCTTCTAAAATATTGTGCAGATGGATACAGCAACCCCAAATAGTTATTAAATTTTAAGACATTATCTTTAAGACATATTTATGATTTTTACGTTAATGATTACAAAAATAGATTTGTTTATAATTTGTATTTTTTTTTTGGGGGGTAGACATTTTATACATGTCTTTTTTTCTATTCTTCCACCCCTCTTCCTGTCCTTCCTCCTCCTCCTCCTCTCTTATAATTTGTTTTACTAGTGTTGTTTATTTTTTAGGGTTGATATTTTTTAGGGTTGATATTTTTGTCATACCTTTATATATTGATATGATTGATGATCATTATAATCCCAATTTTCACTCTTTTACCTCTACACATATACACATGCATCCATATTTTTATATTTTTCTTTTAATTTTCTGTATAGGGAATAAATTTGTTTGCATATGGTTTTCTTAGGTTTCAAATGAAAAAGGTGTTGATTTTATTAAAATCTGCGATCCATTTAGAGTATTAGTGATATAAGAGAGGATGCTGAGTGTGTGGAGGAGGACCGTTGAGGAGAAGAATACTTTTCTGAGAAGGTAGAGGTAACTCATGAAAGAGGTTGACGCAAAGCCTCTGCTCCTGGCTGCTTCCAGTAAGAAGGAAGCAGAAGGTAAGTATTGTAGGAAACAGAGTCAGTGAAGGACAGGGAGCTGAGGGTATTTCTGGGCAGCAATGACATTTGCTTACTATGTAAGGAAGATAAAATATGCTTCAGGTCCCTTGTCAGAATTTGCTACTCTCACCACCACCACATCTTACTGGTGAACTCTCTTTTATATTGCCATGCTATGACATTAACTCCAAAAAGGCATTCTACCTTTTCTTGGAGTTTTCCAATAATAATGAGTTTTTTCATCCTATTAATAATAATAAGATTGAAAGAAAAAAAGTGCTGTTCCAGGAATTATGAGGGCATTTTACATGCAAATTGTTTCTAATTCTTAAAACCGCACAATGTGTTTGGCAATGTTATCACCTTTGTGCAGAGGCAGGACATCCCACAACGACTCAGAGTACAAGCAAGTTTTCAGTCTACTTCAGTGCTACTGAAAGTGTGTACCCCGCCCCCCGCCCCCCCCCCCCCCGCCATACTATTAACATTAGCATTGTACAATGGAAGAGAACCTTTATGTAGACTTTCGCATGGTTCTGGGGCAGGACAGACATCAGAGCAATTGGCCATTTATTCTGAATGAGGACAGATAGGTAATGTCTGGTCACTGGCCAGAGTGGATAGGGCAAAGGGTGAACCTCTCCATGGTAGACTGGTGCCACCATCCATGGATCTCAGCAACTGTAGCCCTCTCTATCATAACACATTCTCTCATAGTTTTGTTTTTTGTTTGTTTGTTTTAGAAAATGTGCACCTGTAAAGCATTCAACATCTATATTACTCACACCCGCTGGCTAGTAAGTTCTGATGTTCAACATGAAAGTTATTTGAAAGCTTTGGGTGAATTGTATTTCTGATTTCTCTCTTTCTCGAATTGTTGTTCAGTTTCCATGATACTATTAGTAATTCTAGCTTAGTTTAGAAGAGCTCACTTTCCCATTTTACAAGTTGTATGTGTAGTTTTCAGATGCCCGAGCTGCACTGTGTTTTACATATCTGCTGTTCCGCTTTAGATCCAGGCCCATGTTGTCATGAGCATTATTCCCTGATAGGATTTATGATTCACTTACAAGTACTTGAGCAGCAGTGGTGTGTGTCTGCTTTCATTTAAATATTGACTCCGTCATTTTTCCTGTGTCATTTCAGGCAAAAAATTTATCAGTGGGCAAAATATTTAAATTTTTTGCCCACTGATATATTACTAATACGCACACACAAAAACAGCATTACAAAACCATTAATGGATATTCAGTATTCAAAGTGCATAAATGCAGGCAGATATCTTAACATCTACAATATAATGTCTTAGAGTTCTGTATTCATTTTTGACTCAGCACTATGTCACAGACATTACTACCAACATCACAACAAGTATAACAGTTTTAGAAAAGCAAGGGGAAAATAACATGTGATACAAAGACAATGACTACTATTCAGTTGGGTATCACCAAGGAGTATACACTTGCAATTTATCTAGCATCCTTATAGTCTTTTGATTTTATTGATCCAACATATTTTAATCATTTTAGTGGCTTTAAAAAAAAAAGGTATTCATTGGAGTGGCTCTGTAAATATCAAGCACTTCTGTGTACTAGTGTCTCATTTTACCCATCAGTATTTCTGTATGCAAGTATAAAGGTATGAATATATGTATGTGTTTGTGTCTGTGTGTGTATAAGATGAATAATGCTGTGAAGGACATTACTGAGCAGAATTCCATGCAGGCATTTCTACCCATTCTCTTAGGAAAGGTATTTAGAAATGACAAGGTTTATATTGCCCTTGTGTATTTTTTCAAAGCTACAGTGTATTCTTTCTTTGACCTGGGAGTGGTTAATTGTACTCTGTAATAAATTCTACTTCATTTGTTTACTAACAGAGTGAACTATTTGAGTTTAATATAAAGTGGTTCTCCAGTGATAATGGGCAAGCCATTGCTATATAGCTAAAGGTCTAGTCCTGTGGTCGGCAAACTGCGGCTCGCAAGCCACATGCGGCACTTTGGCCCCTTGAGTGTGGCTCTTCCACAAAATACCACAGCCTGGGAGTCTATTTTGAAGAATTGGCGTTAGAAGAAGTTTAAGTTTAAAAAATTTGGCTCTCAAAAGAAATTTCAATCGTTGTACTGTTGATATTTGGCTCTGTTGATTAATGAGTTTGCCGACCACTGGTCTAGTCCAACCTGCCTTGAATACTGACCACAGCGGAGAATGACATCCCACCTCCCTGTTCCTGTGCTGTTCAGAAGCTTGGATGATGACTAGATCCGTAGCAGTGTCTTTTGCATTGAGGTAGCAGACTGGTGTGGTGCCTTTACCCTTTTATTTCTGCATGACATAGCTGAGTATTCCAGTAACTACGTACACAACATGTGACCTTTCCTAGTAGAGTTGCCGGCATGCATTTGTTCCTACTCATATTTCCCTCCTTCCACTGGAATGGTAGTTTGTATCAATGCTTATAAGAATCTGGAGATTTGTTTTAGGGATTTTTATTTATTTCCGTTCTAGTAGCCCTGAGCACGAATCCGTGCACCAGTAGCTCTCTGTGGCCCTCCAGTAGCTCTCCACCCACTACCCCGCCTCTTGTAGCTCCCCCAGCCGCCCCCATCCCCTCATAGCTTGCTGCCCTGCCCCCTCCTGTAGCTCTCCGCTGCCTGCTTGTAGCTTGTTGCCCCACCCTCCTGCTGATCTGTGATCTGGTCATTATGTGGTGGGTCATTAAGCTTCATGACGTAACAACCATTTGCATATTACATCTTTATTATATAGGATACACTGCATGTTTCTGTGTGTATGCTAATGTGTGTAAATATATTATAACTCATAGGTTTCCACTGTGGGATGGGGAAGAAGAATGATCAAAAGAGAAAAGGGAAGCTATTTTCCATGGCATGACAGTTTTCACAAACTCTTAACAAGTGATCCTTGGAAAAGTATTCTCTTATCAAATAATTTACAACTGCTGGGTTACACACATTTAAGAGGAATCTATAGGGGCTTTAATACACTAAAGTGCACTTTGAGTTTCCAGAATTCATTTTGTCAGCATTCACTGCTTTTCCCAGCACAGCAAAAAATATTTCCTGTACGTAGTGCTCCTTGAGGCACGGTTTGCAAAATGCAGTATATATATTTTTTACCCATATTAACTTTTACCCTCAGGTACCTGTCTCCTTCTCAATTAACTACTAATGATAGCCCACTCCCACAATTCTGAAAGGGGGATTGGTGGAAATAAGGGCATCTCATACTCATATCCTAGAGAGAAATGTTTCTTTTGCCTCATTTCCCCCGCAGTTTGCCATATACCCTGGTTATATCATGTTATGTACTCCATAGTGTAGGATACTCTGAAGAGCACAGGCTCTTGAGTGAGGCCGGCTTAATCCCAGGACTCTCTGCCACTTACTAAATGTGTGAGGTCTGGTGACTTACTGTACCTCTCAGGATCTCATGTTCATCATTATTGAAGTGGAGATCACAGTACCTTTCTCAAAAGTCACTGGAATACTTACGACTCGTTTCTAGATTATGTGTAATACTCCTACAAACATACATAAAAAAGAAGGCTATCTAAATGCCCCATAGTCACGTATAACATTTTTCAATATCAGTTCTTCAACAGAGAACTACAAATTTAAACCACAATTAGATACCACAACAACACACCCAATAGCATGGCTGTTTACTGACAGTATTAAATTTTGGCAAGATTTATATGGAAATTGGAACACTGATAATTTTCTGGTGGGAATGAAAATTGCCACAACCGTTTTGGAAAACTCTTCGGCGGTTTCTACTAAAAGTAAATTACTGCCAACCCTGTATTCTAGGAATACAACCTACCAATTATAATCCTAGAATATTAAGCATTCGTAACAGTTTTAGCTATAGATAAAATCAATAAGAAGAGGGATAAATATGGCATATTCTTAAAATGGAAAGCTACACTACTGATACATGTAGGAACTTTAAAGGATCTTTCAGGATAAACACAGACTTAATAGACTATATGATGGATAATTTCATTGATATTAAGCTAATGAGCCACCAAAACTAATATATGGTAATAGAAGTCCAAATAATGTTTACCTCCTTGGAACTGGATGGTATTGACTGAAAGGAGGCAAAAGGTAACTTTTGAGGTGATAGAAATATTCAATATATTGATCCAGCTGGCCATTTTATTGATGTACATACACATAAAATATATTCATCTGTGAATTTAAGATGGGTATGGGTATGCTTTGTGTTTTTTGTCACTGTGCCTTAGTTCAAATAAACACTTAAAAACCAAAACAGTGATTAGATTAACAATGCAATACAATATATGTGATATACAGTATTGACATGGAGCAGATTCTCAGTAAATTGAAGGTATTTTGGCTTTTGTAAATTAGTCTGAGATGAGTTTACTGCATGTAAAGACATTCTGAAGAACAAATGTGCTTATTTTTCTTACCTACTAATTTATTCGTTTTGGACTACTATTAGATGGGATCAGCATATATAGAGACAATGAACTTCCTAGCAAGGAGAGTCCTAGAGACAGAAATGAATTACATTCTGTATCATCTGCTGGCTATTTGATAAAAATTAAGGTAGAATAAAATAGAAAGAGTATAAATCTGTTTGCATTGCACTGCTTGCACAAGATGGGCAGTAGGAAAAGATGGCAAACTGAATGAGATACATCACTGAAGCTGGGACAAATCTGGTGTGCCTGAGTGCATAAAATCCCATCTTTTTTTTTTTTTAAAATATATTTTATTGATTTTTTACAGAGAGGAAGAGAGAGGGATAGAGAGTTAGAAACATCGATGAGAGAGAAACATCGATCAGCTGCCTCTTGCACATCCCCTACTGGGGATGTGCCCGCAACCAAGGTACATGCCCTTGACCGGAATCGAACCTGGGACCCTTGAGTCCGCAGGCCGACGCTCTATCCACTGAGCCAAACCGGTTTCGGCCATAAAATCCCATCTTACTGTTCTGTCAGAATTTATACTTTTTTCCAGAGTAAAGTGTTGTCTACTTGATGATTGTACCGTAATAGTTGTTAATGAAAACAAGCAAAAAAAAAAAAGAAGAATTTATAGATTCTTAAGATAATAGTCTGAATCTCTGGATTTAATGTGTCTAAGGAATTAGATTTCTGCACTTGATCTTAAAAAAAAAATTACTGCCAGTGAATTTAAATGCTTCCACTAATGTGCTAACCAAAGCTCAGCGATTGCTCAGTGGGTGAGGCACACATTGTGCAGAGGTTTTGAGTCACTTGGTATATGGAGCTTTAAAAATGGTTATCGGGTTTTTAAAAAATGGTAGCTGTGAAATGCTGTTTCAAAACAGCATTTTAAAACTGTGCCCCTTTAATTTGTTCTGTTTTTCTGTTATGTTTTTATATGTTCCCATTTGTCCTGATGCTGAAATTGCTTAGCCTTCTCAAGTTTTATGAATGGAGACACAGTCTCAAGTTGTTTATTTAATGAGTCCAGTCTATCTGTGCACTTCATCTTTATATAATAGACAAAAACCACAAGCTTGTATTTCATACAGTTCTAGTGAGCCTGAGGCATAAGCAATTTTTAGTTGGCTCATAACAAACAAAGCTACATTATAAGAATCTTCAAAGACAACATAGGATCAGGAGATTAGGAGCAAAATTCTAATTCGTTTTTTTTATAACTAGGCATTCAATTGTGTTCTGTGATTTCCTAGTAGTCCAAGCAAAAAAGAAATCAAACACAATTGGGCATATATTTCTTATAATCTACTTCAAGTAATCATATTCAGTGTGAGTAATAGGTTTTTTTTTCCTTATAAATGAATGCTGGAGAAGATTTTCTACCCTGGCAATGTTGAACAAGTTAGTGAACAAAGCTTTACAAAAGATGAATGTTTCCCATGAAGTATCTGTTTAAATTATATGCTGAAGGGTAGTAGAAGGAAAAAGAGAAAGAGGGGTGAGGGAGGACAGAAGGGAGAGAGTGAGAGGGGTGAGGGAGGACAGAAGGGAGAGAGGTAGAGGGGATGTATGTGTGTGTGTGTGTGTGTGTGTGTGTGTGTGTGTGAGAGAGAGAGAGAGAGAGAGAGAGAGAGAGAGAGAGAGGGAAAGAGAGAGAGAGAGAGGCTGAACTCACACGAGGAAGGAAAACTACAGTGAGGTAAAAGCCAGATTGCTGGGTTAAATTGTTTATGTTAAGTATAAGGTGTGACCAGGGCATCTTTATAAATTTATCCAAAGTCCCAGAACTTTGAACATGCAAGTATGTATTTAAAAGAGAACCAGAGAACTCAGGAGAAGAATTGTAGAAATAGAAGTTTCTGCTTAAGGGCTTAAGGTGCCAGTTGAGTGCCTGAGAGTTACAAGGGGAGAATAGTGAAGTGATAGAGCTGAACACTGAAGTTAATGATAAAAAGATTTTAAGAGTTTGCCCAGCCAATGCAGTTCAGTTGATTGAGCATCATCTCATGCACTAAGAAGTCACCTGTTCGATTCCTGGTCAGGGCACATGCCTGGGTTTTGGGTTCAATCGCAGTAGGGTTGATGCAAGAGGCAGCCGATGGATGTTTCTCTCCCATCGGTGTTTCTATCTCTCTCTCTCTCTCCCTCTCCTTCCTCTCTCCCTCTTTTTCTAAAATTAATAAGAATATTTTTTAAAAAATGTTTTAAGAGTCAAAAGGAGAAAGACCTAATATACATGAAGTAGAGACATAGAAGAACCACAAGATTTACTTCACCCAAGCTAAAGGAGAGTTTTAATAAAGCTGTGGTCAACAATGCTACGTAGGTTCCAAGGGAGACTGAAAAAATAAGCTTGTCAGTTTCTGTCAAGAAATCATTGGTTAGCCCTAGCTGGTTTGGCTCAGTGGATAGAGCTTTGGCCTGTGAACTGAAAGGTTCCAGGTTCGATTCCAGTCAAGGGCACATGCCCGGCTTGTGGGCTCGATCCCCAGTGGGGGACTTGCAGGAGGCAGCCGATCCATGATTCTCTCTCATCATGGATGTTTCCATCTCTCTCTCTCTCTTCCTTCCTCTCTGAAATCAATAAAAATATATATATATTTTTTAAAAAATCATTGGTTAGCTTTGAGTAGCACCTTTTCTTTCAATGTAGGGAGAAAGAAAACCAATGACAAGGTGATAAAGGGTTCGTTGGACAGTTGGAAGGGATAGGACATTTTAAAACAATTAAAAAACCCTCAAATACACTTTATTTTTTTGCCCCCCTGGAAAACTATTTTAAAAATATATCTGTCTCTCAACCTTTATTTTTTTTACCTATTACAGTACTGTTTTGTTTTATTTAATTCTCACAACAATTCTCTCTGCTTTAAAATGACTGGTAATTCCCCCTATTATAGGGCACTAAAGAGTGGTGGGTAAGATCCTGCCTTATGCTACTTATTGGGAAATATATTATTTAGTCACCACTCTGTTGTTTGGGATTGCCTATCTTAAAAACCTAAGAATAAAAGATCTAAAGCTAAACAACAACAATGACAACATAGTGATATCAGGTTTCAGTGGGCAATATCTCTGAGCAATGAGTATACCCAATAAGTAGTATTTTAGGGACAAGCCTTCTTAGAAAAATCCTACCTCTTGGTGCTCATTAAATAACTATGCCTGCATGCCTATTGAACTTTCTTGAACCATCCTGATTTTGGCTTTCAAAAGACTTATTTCCTTAGGCATCTGTTGCCAGTCACTATAAAGAATGTAAGTTGGGCCCTAACCGCTTTGGCTCAGTGGATAGAGCTTCAGCCTGAGGACTGAAGGGTCCCAGGTTTGATTCTAGTCAAGGGCATGTACCTTGGTTTCGGGCACAACTCCAGTAGGGGGTGTGCAGGAGGCAGCTGATTGATGTTTCTCTCATGGATGTTTCTAACTCTCTATCCTTCTCCCTTCCTCTCTGTAAAAAAATCAATAATAAAATATATTTTTTTAAAAAAGAATGTAAGTTGGATCAGCAAAGGTATGGACAACAAGAAAGAAGGTAGAGTATGCAGATATCAAAAATGAATGGAGGACAACAGAGTTCATTGAAGGATTCATGCTAAATTAGGTTATGCTAACTTTATTTCTTCACTGCCCACTTACACTTTTTTAATTAAATTTGAATTTCCCCTCAGTACTACAAGAAAACTGATCATTAGAAATTCGCTAATGACCTCTTTTTCATTTGGTTAATTGAATTTTTAATAATCTTTTGCATTGGTTTCTATTTTCCTTCCCGTTTTTGAAATGGGGTGCCTTCACTGCTATAAAAATGTGCTATTCTTGAAGCCTTCTTATGGTTTTGAATATTTAAATATTTCCTCTTGATTCTTGGGGGATCTATTCTTATCCTACTTGGTAAGTAGTCACTGCACAAAGCCTTTTTACCAAACTTAGGTGCTTTCATCCTCTTTTCATGGTTAAATGTTTTCTGGTTGCAGTAAATATATCTGTATGCAAAAAAGAAAATGCATACAGTAGTTTTTGTAGCAGGTATTGTACCTTATCTAATTCTAATATATGAATACTTCATATTATTAGTCATTTGTAGCATAGAATTTTTAGAGGCATCATACTTGAAAAGATAAATTCAAAGATACCCCACTCTTATAAGGTTTAAAGATTGGACATTCAATGACAAGTTGTTGACTAATGAAAAATTCAAAAGCTCTATGGACTACAGAGTTTTTTTATGTATTCTATTTAAATATAATAGGTTATTAGTAAAGGATCTTAAATGACTTTAAAAATGCTCTTGAACTCATAGCTCCTTACACTAATCTCATTGATGAAATAGAAATTATAAATTAGAAAGGGCATAAAAAATATAAGAGAGTTTGAATTCAGAAGCTTATAGGAAAGGCCAATTTTGCTCTTGGGTATGCTTTTATTGTTGCTTCTCCTTATTCCCAGAGAAGAAATAATTAAGCATCAGCTGTAAAATAATACCTTTAACTGCTACTGTGAAATTCCTGTGCTATTCAACACACAACTAGGGTCAAGTTGGGTTTTGTTTAATTTTGATCAGATGAATGTCCTAATTGGCATTCAAGAACAGTCTAGGAAGACAATCCTTAAACTTTAAAATAAGGATTAAGAAAGCATTGGTACTAAGAATAAGTAATTTAAATGGGACTAATTTGCAATTGGAAAACACACATAAATCATTTAAAATCCATTATGTTAATTAAAACCTTTTGCGGACTTTAATATAACAATAATAGGAACACTTTAATAGCAGCTGCAAGGGGCCACACACTGATCTAGGTGCTGAGTGTATCAGATTAATTTAATCCTGTAAGCAACACTATGAGGAAGCTACTATTTAAGTCCCCAGCTGATAGATAATGAACTGTGCTGGAGACATGCTCAAGGTCACACAAGCAGGAGGTGAAAGAGCCAAGCTTCAAACCCAGGTGTATTTGAGGCTCTCATGGCAGGCTACTAAACTTCATTTCAATATTAACAAAGGAAAGACATAAAGGCCATGGGACTGGCTTTATTATGTAATAAGGAATGGTGACCTGTTACAGACCAAGCCATCTCATAAACTAATTCTCTAGTGGACTAAGGAAATAAGCAGATGGAAATAATGATTTAGTCTTCTCCTTGGCCACCAGAGCACCTTAAAAAAGGGTTTGTAACAGTTTCAAATTGATATTTATTGAATTAGTGCATCTTTTGCTGTTTCAGTTGTTTAAAGTGTGTACTGAGTCAAATTGACCAGAAATAACAAAATAAGTACACTTAAATTCTTTTAAAAATCTATAAAATATGGTGGATTAAAAACATTAAAGTCACCACTTGAATAATGTATCAAAATTATTTATCAGGTATTGTTTAGTGGCACTTAAAATCCTTTAGTGAGTTAAATGTATGTCAAGAATATACATCTTGATCTCTCAGAATTTTATAAATTAAATGCGTTAAAGCAATACAAAATTTTGGAAACCTAAATAAATAACCATTGTTTTCTTATAAAAGAATGTTAAGAAATCCTAAAACACTACCAGCCACAATTGAGTAATACTTAATGGTAAGATAGCAGTCACACTTAACAAATTCTTTGAAAGTGTTCTGAATCATTTTCCTTACAGCTAATGCCAACAGAATAGTTTTGAATAATGACTACAAACTGATCAATGCATAGACTGAGAAAAGTATATTAGCCAAATGACATGACAGCAAAATATATGATCAAACTTTAATAATGTAATTCTTTCCAAGGGCAATAGCTTAATTTGAACTGGGATTGGACTCCTCTCTTACACTTTGCATACTTAAGAATTCATAAAATATATACTGCAGATTAGGGAATATAAATTCTGGAAGGCTTTGAATAAAGCAATAAATATTGTCATGCAAATTCTTAAATCACATGACTTCAAGACTACAGATTGCATATAGTTCCCAACAGCAAGCTAATGTAACAATTAGATAAAGTTAAGCATATATTTTATCATGTGACAGACACATGAGGCATTTTAAAATGAAGTTGGTTTACCTTTATGTTTAATAAGATAGGGGTGAGCAGTATTTTCATTAAGTAGAAAGATTACTAATTTAATAAAACATTGAGCAAAGATTCTAAATTTAGTCCTAATTGGTTTGGCTCAGTGGATAGAGCGTTGGCCTGCTGACTGAAAGGTCCCAGGTTCGATTCCGGTCAAGGGGATGTACCTTGGTTGCAGGCATATCCCCAGTAGGAGGTGTGCAGGAGGCAGCTGATTGATGCTTCTTTCTCATTGATGTTCCTGACTATCTATCTCTGTAAAAAATCAATAAAATATGTTTTTAAAAAAGATTCTAAATTTAGGAAAGCATGATATATTAGTAAGAGATATTTTCCTAACAATATATTATATTATAACATTACTAGAGGTCCTGTGCATAACATTTGTGCAAGGTTCTTGGCCCCTGCTGCCGCACCAGGGGCCTCTGCCTCGACCCCCTCCTGCCATGACTTTGTACAGAAGGAAGGGCATCCAGAAGGATGTCTGGTCCAATTAGCATATTATTCTTTTATTATTATAGATTATTATAGATAATACATACAATGTGTGTATATATAATTGTGTGTGTATATAATTGTATGTAAACGCTGAGTAATGTGCTTAGAGGAGCCCCTCTCCCTTCACCTGGAGAGAATGAACTTTCCTGGGTATGTATGGAGTCCTTGGGCATGATTTGATGCCTTGAGCAGAGCATAGGATTGGGAGAGAAGCAGATGTGGACTCTTCTTCTCACTCTGGCCGTTATTGGGCTGCCTCCTTGGCCAAGTTAATGAAACTTTCTTAGCTCTAAAACCCTCATATGTGAAGTAGAAATAAAAGTAACTCTCACTTTAATAGATGGTTGTGAAGAAGAAATCAAACTATACATGTAAAGTTTGTACCACAATGTGAGGTAGATTTAAGGTGTCCATTAACTTGCTACCTTACCCATTGTATTCTTTATGTTTCCGATAAACTACCCTTTACCAAATATTATATTTTGCGTTTTGATTTATATGGTCTCAAGAGAGAACATGACAACAGTTTTTAGAACCCTTGCTGTTACTTTTGTCTGTGCAGAGAAAAATGAAAGGTACAGCTGCCTGTATCCACAGACACACACACATCTGGGTTGTCCTCCATCTGGCCAGGATCCCAAGATCCAGACTCTCTCTAACTCTCTAATTTTATAGATTACTTGTCATCCAGGGCCCAACAGTTTGGGGGCCTCAAAACTTTAAGTCAGGAATTTCTCCATAGTGCTTTGTTAAAACAGAGTGTGCAGTATAATTAGTGCTGTCATAGGAGTCAAAAGACTTGAATTTGTAGCCTCAGCTCTGATATTGTGCATAATCCCCAAATAAGTTAAAATAGTTCATACTCTATGTCTTCATCTATAAGAAAATAGGATATGGACATATACACAATTATATATATACACATTATATGTAGTATGTTATATGTGTATATATGTATATATTTGTACACATTCTTATTTCCTTACTAGAAGCCCGGTGCACGAAATTCGTGCACGGAGGAGGGTTGTCCCTAGCCCAGCCTGTACCCTCTCCAATCTGGAACTCCTGGAGGGATGTCCGACTGCCCGTTTAGGCCCGATCCTGGTGGGATCGGGCCTAAACGGGCAGTCGGACATCCCTCTCACAATCCAGGACTGCTGGCTCCCAACTGCTTGCCTGCCTGCCTTCCTGATTGCCCCTAACCGATTCTGCCTGCCAGCCTGATCACCCCCTAACCACTCCGCTGCCAGCCTGGTTGATGCTTAACTGCTCCCCTGCCAGCCTGTTTGCCCCCAACTTCCCTCCTCTGCCGGCCTGGTCACCCCTAACTGCCCTCTCCTGCAGGGTTGATCACTTCCAACTGCCCTCCCTTGCAAGCCTGGTCCCTCTCAACTGCCCTCCCTTGCAGGCCTGGTCCCTCACAACTGCCCTCCCTTGTAGGCCGGGTGCCTCCCAACTGCCCTCTCCTGCTGGCCATCTTGTGGTGGCCATCTTGTGTCCACATGAGGGCAGGATTTTTGACCACATGGGGGCAGACATATTGTATGTTGGAGTGATAGTCAATATGCATATTACTCTTTTATTAGATAGGAAAGAGGCCTGGTGCATGGGTGGTGGCCAGCTGGTTTTCCCTGAAGGGTGTCCCGGATCAGGGTGGGGTTCCCTTGGGGCGTGGGGTGGCCTGAGTGAGGGGCCTGTGGTGGTTTGTAGGCCGGCCACACCCCCTGGCAACCCAAGTGGAGGCCCTGGCAACCCAAGTGGAGGCCCTGGCAACCCAAGTGGAGGCCTTTCCTTCTACAATTGAAACTTTGTAGCCTTGAGCGGAGCCAAGCCTGCTGCTCCCTCCGGGGCGGCAGCCATTTCTGTGGTAGTTAATTCACCTTCTACAATTGAAACTTTGTAGCCTTAAGCGGGTGAGCTCAGCTAGGGTGTGCAGAAAGCTTTGCTTCCCCTGTTGCCAGCGGCAACCCTGGCCTGCTCTCTCAAGCTCCATTCTGCCACCATTTGTTTGAATTTGTTTACCTTCTATAATTGAAACTTTGTAGCTTGAGTGGCGGCTTAGGTCTGCAATGGCTATGGAAAGCTTGGCTTGCTCTGTTACTTGGGAAACCTTGCTCTCTGTGGCTGTAGCCATCTTGGCTGGGGTTAATTTGCATACTCACCCTGATTGGCTGGTGGGCATGGCTTGGCTGGTGGGCATGGCTTATGTAGCGGAGTGATGGTTAATTTGCATATTACCATTTTATTAGAGAGGATATGCTGTCATGAGGACTATGTGTGCTACTCTCTGGAACCTCTATACAGTGTGAACATTCTCATCATTATCAGAACCCAAACTGTGCTTGATCTTAATTTTCCCTGGTGATGTGAAGTCTGAATAACCCAACTGGCCTTTTCCATTGTCCGATGTATGACCCGGCATGTCACTTACGCTACTTTACATAAAGTAATGGAGCAGGAAAGGATAGTTAGAGAGCATCAAGTCCAACTTTCTCACTTGAAGAGTGGAGAGGCAAATTCTAGCAGGTAGGCCAAATGCTCATGTCACATACTTCACAGGTATGGAGCTCTCCTGATTCCCAATCCTGCACTCCTGCCTGTCCTGTCCTGCATTCCTCTCTGTACTTATGAGATAAAAACAAGTACAAGTTTGTGTGTAGTGTGACCTTTTATAGTTGCTTCTCAATGCCCCAAAACATGAAATGTGAAAGGCTGTGAAATGAAGCTGGGAATGGTAGAAGATAGTTTGACAAAAAGAAGGATTAGATTTCAAAAACCACACCTGAAGGCAGAGGTGTATGTTTCCCCCAAACCCCACAGAAGTCAGATTGTTCAGAGAGAGGTGCAGGTATGTGAAAAATGGAGATTTACAGTGGCATCTGAGTGCCTAAAGGTACCTTCAAGCAAGGTTGATGACTGCACAGGATATGATAGAGAACTTGGTTGGCCTGACTTTGAATTTTCTCATTAATTTACATAGCAGTTGTTTCTCTGCATATCATGTGCTCATGCAGAGACAGCCGGATTAACTAACAAGAGCACTAAATTGTATTGCTACAGCTCACATGGACCTCTTCTTTTTACCTCTCTGCCAGTGAAGAGCAAATACCTTGTTGGGCAGCAGGAAATCTGGAATGGAGACTCTTATTCCTAAAAGCTGCTACTACTATAGGTATTATCCTGCTAGGATACCTGGGATGAAAGTTGCTAAGAGCTTTCTCTCTGACCCACTATTGCTCAATACCTATGTAGGCAGTTTATTACCATATTGTTCTAAAGTGCTTAGATTTAACAGAAAATATTTGGACAAATCATCTTAGTTACTATCCTTTGTAATTACATGAAAAACTCTGTAAATGAGTATGCTCACACATGTATAGATTTCTCCCTTTATTCACTATAACTGAAAGTATATAGCTGTTGCCAGTATGTTATGGCATGAACATTAGGCCTCATGATTTCTAAAAATCTTCTGGTAGTTTTGTTTTTGTTTTTTTAAGTCGTCACCCTCTTTATGGATTCACAGGATTTCTTTTTAAGCACACATAATATTGAAACAATTTTTCTCCTTCATATGCAGAAGTCTCCTGAGACTTAAGGGTAATTAGGGCAGCAGGTATTTTTGCAAATAAATCGAACATCAAGTGCAGTGGCTTCCTGCCATGCTCACAAACCGTCTAAAAACTTCACTTTGACACACTTAGGTCATATTTTATTTAATGATGTGTTGGTCCTCAGTTTGAAAAGAAAACTATGATTTTTTTTAAAAAAGATCTTGGGTTACAGTATTTTTACTGCACTACTTGATTTTGTTGGAGTCTTTGGGAAGAATATTGGGTCCCACTAAAAGAGGACAATTTCAAAATACTTCATCTTTTAGCTCTGTAATGGTTGTCACAGCAAAGGAATTGTTTTAATAAAAAGTTCACCCACACCAGTACCACTGCTCAATAGTACTTACATTCATCTCTTCCTGACTCCCTGGAACATTCCACAGAGCTGCAGTTCCAGACCCTTTATGGTTTCTTCAAAATGTCATCTCCTCCTGCACCTCGTTACCCTCAATATATTTAAAAGATGACATGATCTGTCATATTATTGGGTCAAAGCTGTCAAATGTGACTCTGACTTTCCTGCATTTCCTTCCTATATATCCCAGTATCTTCATTTTTCCTCTTTTTATTCTAAAACAGGAAAGAGGACTTTTGTTTTTCTGAAAATTAACCCAGTTGGCTTGAAGTTGGATACCTTACCCTCTAGACATTGTGCTGTTAATAATCTTTAATAAATCCTTGATACTCTATTTGTCCCTTTTTACTTTTGAATGAATATATTTTGAGGTACTTGCTCCCAACTCAAAACAAAAAAAAAAAGGTAATTAATGCCCTACAGTCAATTAAAAATATCTTCTTTTCGTTTTTCTTTTACTTAGCACTAAAATTCTGAAAAGTAGACTTCACTTTTTTTTTTTTTTTTTAATTTCCTCTCACTTCTATCTTGTCTTGACTTTACCTGTCCTTCTGGTACTCCTACGCATCTTTAGGAATGATGTTTTTGTTTGTTCTATTAGTACTTCCCATATTGTTTTCCATGTGTTCAAGCCCTGCTCTTAAGCCATGTTTTGCCCCTGATTTCTCTATTTTAATGGCATGATTGTTTCTCCAAACCAATGTTACACAAACCAAATTCTATTATATGTCAACTTTTCTCTCCTGCTCCATTTCTGATTGTTTACTAAGTCCAGTATAGGTGGATTGTTTATATATTTTTTTAAATGCATTTTTTCTTGTATGTCTGTTGCCACAGTGATAGTTTAGGTCTTCATTTAAGTCATTGCTCCTACTGAAGACATCTCTTCCTTAGTTTCCTGGTTTATAGCTCCTGTCTGCACCTGCCTAAAAGAATAATCCCCATAGTTTTTTCTCTTCCATTCAAGTCTTCAGAATATACAATCATAACCCAAAGATGTTCTTCCTCCTTCTCAGTTGACAAGGATTTCTGTGATATAGCTATAATTTCTCTTTGTGGGTTTAGCTAATACTACTTCATGTAATTAATCCCTGCTCCAACCATAAGAATTCCTTGTTTTCTGATGCTTTTTTTTCTTGCTCTCTCTCTCACACTCATTCTTTTTTGTTTCTTTTCTTAACAAGAAATATCTTTCACCAAAGTGCTTAACTTTGGCAATTCTGATGCCTTTTACTCTTTGCTGATCTCAATTGAGTTCTACTTTTCAATCTGGTTTCATGCCTCTTAAGAAAATGTGTATTTCCTGCCTTCCATTTTATTCATCTATCTACAAGTGTAAATTCCTCTACTATATTATAATATCTGTGAGAGGAATGACTTTACCATCTTGATGTTTAATAAAGAGGAAATATTTGAAACAAACAAAAATTCTTAGATTATCTGAGCATAGTGCTTGCAAAATCACAAGACAACTTAATTTCACTTCACTGTATTTAAGTTGTAAGTTTCTTTTATGTCTTTTCTTTTGTTTTGTCTTTGTTGTTATTTTTTTGTGGAATCATTAACTGCTTCATTGCTTTCTCAAACAAACTTTAGCATCAGGCTTTCTTATATTCCATACAATTGCCATAGTTGACATGTATCTTATCTTTAGTGAAATATTCATTTTATAGTTGCTATCATATATCCTTGAATGCTGGATTTAAGACAATAATATAAAAACACACACCATCCTATCTAATAAAAGAGTAGTATGCAAATTGACCATTCCTCTGCTACACCCACAAGCCAATCAGGAGTGAATATGCAAATAAACCCAACCAAGATGGCTGTGGCCATGGAGAGCAGGAGGGAGGCTTGGGTTTCCCAGGCAATGGAGCAAGCCAAGGTTTCCACCTGCTCTTGCCAGCCTAGGCCTCCACTCAAGGCTACAAAGTTTCAGTTATGGAAGATAAATAAATCCCAACACAAATGGCTGCTGACATGGAGCAAGCAGAAGGCTTGGCTCCGCTCCAGGCTATAAAGTTTCAATTGTAGAAGATAAATAAATCCCAGATACCAGGGCCTCCGCTTGGGTCGCTGGAGGGCGTGGCCAGCCTGCAAACCACCACAAGCCCCTTGCCCAGGCTGCCACATGCCCCAAGAGAACCCCCACCCTGATCCGGGACACCCTTCAGGGCAAACCAGCCGGCCCCCACCCATGCACCAGGCCTCTATCCTATCTAATAAAAGAGTAATATGCAGATTGACCATCACTCCAACACACAAGATTGCTGCCCCCATGAAGTCAAAGATCCTGCCCCCATGTGGAAACAAGATGGTCACCAAAAGATGGCCAGCAGGGGAGGGCAGTTGGGAGGGACCAGGTCTGCAAGGGAGGGCAGTTGTGGGTGATCAGGCCAGCAGGGGAGGGCAGTTGGGAGGGACCAGGCCTGCAAGGGAGGGCAGTTGGGTGCGATCAAGCCTGCAGGGGAGGACAGTTAGGGGTGACCAGGCCAGCAGAGGAGAAAAGTTGGGGGTGACCAGGCCTGCAGGGAAGGGCAGTTGGGGGGGACCCAGCCCTGCAGGGGAGAGCAGTTGGGGGGGACCAGGCCTGCAGAGAAGGGTAGTTACAGGTGACCAGGCCTGCAGGGGAGGGCAGTTAGAGGCAAACAGGCTGGCAGGGGAGCAGTTGGGCTTCGATCAGGCTGGCAGGGGAGTGATTAGGGGGTGTTCAGGCTGGCAGGCAGAAGCGGTTAGGGGCAATCAGGAAGGCAGGTGAGCAGTTGGGAGCCAGCAGTCCTGGATTGTGAGAGGGATCCCAGATTGGAGAGGGTGCAGGCTGGGCTGAGGGACACCCCCCACCCAATGCATGAATTTCGTGCACCGGGCCTCTAATAATATCATAATATTCAGTGTAAATAAAATTAACAAAAATCAATTATCTCTTAATATGATCTTAGAAGAGTTGAATAATTCTGACTATTTTTAATATTTATATCTATAAAGTTTCTTTTTATCTACTTATTATGGAACCATGTATTATTCAAATAGGCCATATCCCCCTTGGTGAGTCATTGGATATCTTTATTTCATTGTTTAAAATTTACATTGTGTCTATTTTGAAAATATCTAAGTTGCATATGAGTTAAATCTCACAGAAAATAATATATTTCAGAATAAAACAGAGCAGAGTTAATCAAAATAAGGAGTAAGAGTAGATAATACCAGGTACCTACATGAACTGATGACTTTCATTGGTTCTTATTTGTTTTCTAAGTGTTTTGGCAGCGAAAAATGTAAGCATGTTGGGTTAAATGCTCACTGGGCAATTTCCAACCCTTGACTTTAGTTTATATAAACTGAACTTGGAAGGAATGTGAGTTTTGAGACTGGTTTAAAAAAAAAAACCCACGACAATCAGGATGCATTGTTACCTATTAATATAAATGGAGTAAAGTAATGTATAAGAGATACTAACAAGTGAACTGTTGTAAAAGCAAACTAGGTTTTCTTGTAAGAGATTGAAGAAATATTCATGTGGGCTCGTGATAAATAGCTCTACAGAGTTCTAACTGCTAAGATTTTTAAAAATTATTATTGCGTCTTCAGAAGTCAGGCACTTTATAGAACAGCATTGTATTTAACAGTAATGGACACTGATACTGAGGAGAAAACCTAAGGGAAAGGCAAGTGCGCCTCACTGAAAAGCTCTTTAGTAATAAATCTTATTTGATTTGGGAATATCTATCTGCATTCCAAGCAAAGAAAAAAATACATGAAGCGTCAGTAATGTAACTTAAAGGTGTAAATGGATGTATATTCAAGTAAGGGAATGAGTTTGAAAAAGAATTTCAATGACCTTACTCAGAATATTTCTTATCTCACTATTATTGTGAACTCTTTGTGACCTCATATAAAAGAAAATTTTACAGGGGCTACTAGTATGTCAAATTGAGTTTGATCAAGAGACAGTTGGTAAACACTGCATTGAGTATGGCTTTCAGACTAAAGAAAGTTAGTTTAGAAGATTTACTACCACAGATTGAATCTTGCATCTCACCACGAACCCAATTTATCATTACACATTGCTTTATCAGATAGTTCCACAAGGTAGAAAAATTATGCCGCAGGTTTCATTAAGTTTTTGGCACGTGTGACTGGATTGTAAGAATATATAGCCTCAACGTGAACATTTTATTGTAAACTGACTTTATTGCCATCACATAAACACAGGACTATATCTCTAATAAAAAAACACAAATGTTCAGTACAGGATATTTTTCTCCTTCTTACATTATTCACATTGGAAGGCAGACTTGGATTTCTCTGTTCATTTTCCTGGTTAAAATGTAGAATTGTGTGCCAAAGGAGGAAATGTTACCGATGTTTATGTTTTTAAATGTATATCCCCATAAATTTAATTAGAGCTAAGACACAATTTCTCATACAGACAGAATACTTACTTTAACTTCACTATTTAGCAAACACAAAACCATCTGGATAGTGGAACGAATAGCACAAAATTTCAGACCTGAATTCATAAGTTTCAATCTCCTGCTTCCAAATGAGACATATATATTTGACAACAGAATCACATTTACTAAATGCATACTGTTAAAAAACATTATTTTAAGTACCTAACATATATTAAATCATTTAATCCTCAAAATAATCCTATGGTGAATGTACCATTATTATTCTCATTTTAAAAAGGCTTTTAAAACATTTCCATTACCTCATATAGTTTCCATTTTGTTTTTTACCTGATACTTCTTATAACAATATCAATATAGATCTCTATTTTAAGAAAAATAATTTTTAAGCTTAACTTCAAAGAAAGACACAGACACACACACACACACACACACACACACACACACACACACACACACACACACACAAACACATTTTGAAGACTCAAAGACATGCACATGTCCTCAACCTTCTAAAATCATGTCCTAGTTTAGGACTTCATCATTGCCAACCCATAGTTTTGCTTTTATGACCTCCAAGTTTGCCCCCCCAGTTCAGTACCCACAATGCTACCAGAGTAATGCATAATGCATGTCAAGATAGGCTAATTTATCAGTTGTACGAAAAGTGTAGTAAAATTCGTGCATGCCACTCTATGTGCTATATTCTAATAATTAGTATATTTGTTTTTCTCAGCAAGTGAAATTAAGCCCATCATGCTACTAATTTTAATTGCTTATTGTTATATACAATATTTAACAATTGTTTTAAGCAGAAGTAAAGGCTTATTTATATTCACCTTGATTTTGCCCTCATAAATTTACTTTTAATCTACAAATTTTAAAGTCAATTGATACTTTTTATAAGAATCCTGAAAAAGCCACTGATCTATTTTTATTTCTCTTTTTCCTTCCAACTTCTTTTCCCTATTAACACCTGTTCATGCTGTGCTACATATTTGGAGGAAAAGCACGAGCAAATATGAGATCCCATGTTAAACTTTCTATGTCTTCAAAATCATCTTTCAAAATCTATTGGATTACCTGTCCCCTATGCCTTCTTGAAAACTGAGAACAGACTAAATTTATCTTTATTAGTCAAACCACTATAACAGTCTCTTGCCCTTTACATATGTATATAATCCTGTAGTTTAGAACTAATAAAATTAAATTAGAAAGCACAACTCAAATCTACACAACCAGGGCAAATCTCTTGGGTCTGTTTAACAACCTTTCTCATGGGTCTTAGATTTAGTCTCAAAAGAATGGTGACTTTGCAAAAAAAGTAGATTGAAGAAGCATTTCTGATTACATTTACTCCATAATCAATAAATGAATGCATTCAAGTTATTTTAGCTCAGGATATTAACTTAAATCTACTGGATTTGACCAAAACTCTATATTTCAGAATTCTATCAGAGAATCAGCTATTGTTGGTGATTTCATTGGTTCCTAAAGTATTTATATGTAGCCTATCCTAAAAAAAATTGACTTTTAAAAAAATGTTTTCAACTTTTTCTTCCAGTTCTTTTCTCAATCAGCAGACTGTCAACAGACGGATTTAGCCTCACACACTAGTAACTAATGATTGTAATTAGCTAATATATATGGCACTGCATAGCAAACATTAATTAATAAACCAGAGAATACATCTTTGATTAACTACTTATGTTGCTAGTGTATTTATTTGCCTGTTTGCCTCTATTTATTTGACTCAAACAACTCATGCATTTATACATTCTGACTTATTCACTTCTTTTTGAATGTGGCAGATATGTATTGGTATAGCAAAGAATTTTAGTATTTTATTAGTGCCACTCATTGGTGGCTAACTGGAAGTATGAACTCAGGGACAGATGATTATAGAGACTGACAAGCTGATAATAAGGATAAATCAAGATGTGATGGGAACACAAAGGAAGTTTCCCGATAAATTATGACATCTAATCTGGGGCTTAAATATAATTATAATAAGTCTGTTAGATGGCAAATCAAATAAATGTATTCTGAATAGGAAAAAAACACACTTCATTTGAAAAGTAAAGCAACCATAGAACTGAGCACTCCTAAGAAAATATAAAATATTCAATATGGCTGGACTGCCTGATATATAGGAAAGAGGGAGATCATGCTGGTCTCATAGTACTTGTGCAGAGGTAATCAACGATCAAGTCAAGAAGGGCCCTTTCACCATGTCTTTCAGATATGCACTTTCATGTGTGAAAGACAATTGAATGATTGTAAGGTAACTGATATGGAAGACTTCCATTTAATGCATTACTCTGGTAGCATTGTGGGTGCTGAACTAGTGGGAAGCAAACTTGGAGGGCATAAAAGCAAAGCTATGGGTTGGCAGTGATGAAGTCCTGAACTAGAACATGATTTTGGAAGGTTGAAGACATGTGCATATCTTCAATTCTTTGAAGAGAGTGTGTGTGTGTGTGTGTGTGTGTGTGTGTGTGTGTGTGTGTGTGTGTGTGTGTCTTTCTTTGAAGTTAAGCTTAAAAAATATTTTTCTTAAAATATAAGTAGTAAGTGTATGGACAAAGTGATTCAGAACTCAGTGTTTTCATCTCTAGGAGCCTATATTTCATGCTTCAGGATCCTTTTAGTTCTAAATTAGTACACTTGAAACAACTCATGGCCCTGGGAATTGTGGTTAAGATAAATACATCCAGACAGACACTCTGTTTTTCTGCAACCTTAATATTTGTTTAACTTCAGAAACTGTCTCTATCCCCAAAATGTAATCTATTAAAATTAACTATTTTTTTCATATTCTTGGCCTTGATCTTGCCTTCTTATTGTCTATTGCTTTGGAGTTTGTTCTATAATTCTACAACCATCATTTATGAATTTGACACTCTATTCTTTGAATTCTAGCCCCATCCTCATTGATTCCTTGACTACTTTTCTCTATATAGTCTTTCCCATTTTTTCTCCTTTTTGCTTACCCATTTTTTTTGCATTCAGTTTACAGTCCACTCTGTTTTTACACATAAATTGCCAGCAAGTTTCCAGCTGTTGCTTAAAGTATTTCTCTCGAGTTTTCATATCTATACTGACATAGTTTATATGGCAGTGCTGTGTATTTTATAACAAATTATATTTTGAAGCAATTCTCTTTAAAAATTTATAGTAGTAACTTTAAAACCCAACTCAATTGGCAACAAAAAGAAAGCTTGTACAGTCTTGGGAAATATTGTTTTAACTTATTGAGTATTGGAGGGAACACCTGATGCTACAGACCAAAGAAATGTGTTTTCTTTTATGGTTTTCTATGTTACACTCAATAGTAGTTATTTTTGTAAAAACATATTTATTATGTTACCAAAGTTTAGTTATTGTTATTATTATTGATATTCATAGCCATAGACTTCAACCATTTGTGTATAAACTTGATTAGGATATTTAATGTAGTAGATCCAAAATTTATACATGAAACTGTTGCATTACCTTTCGAACTTTATGCTGCAGCTATTCAAACACATACAAATACACATACACACAAACACATAAGTACTTGGAGATTTTCAACTTAATTACTAGATTAAAAGTAGACAGTCCTATGTACTGTCTACCAAGCAAGAAACATTATTTGTGAAAAAGTATTTATGTCCATCACCACTCTCTTCACCTGCTCTCTTTCTCACTCTGACTCAATCACAGGGAAAAGGAAGTCAGAGGACAGGAGAGTAAAGGGGAGAAGAGAAAATAATAGTTGAGTTGTTTTTTCCAAAGTGTGGCTTTCATATTTTTCTTTTTGTTTGTTTTGTTGTTATTTTGTTCTTGTTTTTTCAAACTCAGTTTATAGTTTGCACAAAAATATCCCATATTTGATTTTGTTCCTGCTCATAGTGAGTTTCTGAAGTTTAACTAGACAGTAAAAGCACTGAAGTGGGTGTTTCTCAACCTACTCTTCACTTTTATATGTTTTCAAGGCCACTGCATTGTGAATAAATATTTCATTGTGACTTCAGTGTTAACACTCCTCTGTTTATGTATTTTTCATGCTAGCACTTTTTTCTTGAATAAATTATAATTTCAAAGGAGGAATCTAGATGCAGGGTTGGTGTCTGTTCACAGCTTACCAAAACCAAACACCAGTTGCTCTAAACTTAGCAGTGACAACTCTTGGGGCGTGCCGTTTCTCCCTAGCTGGGTCATGAAAAATCTTCCCAGGGGAAGGACTCCAACACTATTGCCACAAAACACGCTGAGCCGGGACCAAAGTCTCTGTATCATTTGTCTATTGCTGTGAAATAAATGAAATGGTTTAAAACATACCGTGAGCTTAGAACTTGAGTTGGGTGGCAGAGAAGTCCCAGTGGCAAGAGAGGGTGAATTCTATTGGGCAAGCTCTTTTCAAACTTGTGATTGTGACATATCTGTCAATGTCCCATTTAGCAACCTGGTCATTTGGTCTATGTTGTCGAACCACTGCCTTTATAATTATTCAAAGTGTATGTATACATTTTAGGGACACCCTATATGTATATGTAAATATATATATGGATTATTCCATTTTTATTTTAGCAGGTGAATATGTATGCATACAAAACATGCCACTTTTCTTTAACGTAACTATTGCTCAGCATATCTTGCATTGCAGATGTGCTCAATAATAGTTAGAGAGAAATAGATTTAAACACAGACATGCAAATATTCATAACATTCAGTGAAATAACTCTCAAAGCTTATAGGAAAATCTCAAATCCTGAAGAATAATTAGACATTAGTCACACGTAATCTAATATCCTTGATGTAACTTCTGATACCCAACTGCGTTAATTTTTGGATTAGAATTTCCATGCTGATTTTGTCCTACATGACCTGAAAATAATACTGGAAATACTACATTAGTGCTGATCAGATTTAATTGGCAGAACCTTCATAGTATCTGGAAATTCAGAAGAAGAGCTATCAATTTTGAATGCTTTGAATATATGTGTTTGTTCAATTTAATTTGGGTGAATGTTTTAATCTGATAAGTTGCTGATATTTTTGGCTCACCATGTTTTTGTTTTGTTTTTTTCAGAGTGACAGACATTTTCTTTTCTTTTTGTTGTTTCTTAAATAGGCTTTCCTTTTTAGAGTGGTTTTAGGTTCACAGTAATTTGAAAGGAAGGTACAGAGACTGCCCCTATCCAGGGGTGGGGAATGTCTGGCCCGCAGGCTGTATGAGGCCCACAAAATCGTTTGGTCTGGCCCTGCCAAGGCTTTAGGGGTGAGTTAATTAAATGCTTGACCAAATATCGCAGGATAATTTTTAAGCTGATAATTTTGTATGGCCTGAGAATGATATTATTAATATCCAAATGGCCCTTGGCAGACAAAAGGTTCCGCACACGTGCTATACCCTCTGCCACAACACATGCAAAGTCTCCCCCATCATTGACATCCCTCACCAGAGTGGTACACATGATCACCATCCAGAGTCTTCCTAAGGGATGATTTTGGTGTGCATTCTATGGTTTGGATAAGTATTTAATATGTATCCACCACTATAGTATCACAGAGAGTTGTTGTACTGCCCTAAAAATCCTCTGTGTTCTGCCAATTCATCTCTCCCTCTCACCCAGCGCTGAGGATCACTGATATTTTTACTGTTTCCATAGTTTTGCCTTTTTTGGAATGTCATATAGTTGGAGTCACACAGTATGTAGCCTTTTCCGATTGACTTCTGTCACTCAGTAATATAGTATATTTAATCTTTCATTTTCTATTTTTGTCACGGCTTGACAGGTGAGTTCTTTTTAGCACTAAATGATATCCCATTGCCTGCATGTACCTCAGTTTATTTATACATTCACCTGTTATTGAAGGACATCTTGGTTGCTTACAAGTTTTGGCAGTTACAAACAAAGCTGCTATAAATATCCAAGTGCAGGTTTCTGTTTGCACAGAAGTTTTCAAATTATTAGAGTTCACCTTGTGCTTTTAAATAAACTTAGTTTTAAAAATGCTCTCTCTAAAAAGAGATTGGTTACCTATGCTTGAAATAGGGATGGGATTTCGAAGTGTATTTAAATTTTCAGAGAGTCCCACAAGGATCACAAATGATGAAAGAAGGCAATTATATAGGATGGTGGGTCCTGGAATTTTTTTAGTCTTTAGGGAAACACGGGAGCTGGTAAAATTAGGTCAGGATGCTGTGTTGAGGGAGTGGTTGCTGCACAGCTACTTATCTCAGCAGTTAAAAAACTGCTTCCAAATGACTACCCAGTTAAGCTCAGCTGACACATTGGAACTTAACTGACAAGTTGGCACATACAAGTGGACATCTTGCACCCACATTTAGTACATATTTAGTTCCCTGAGTATATTGGCTCTTAAGTTTATTTTCAGGACTTTCCTGAACCAAGCCTGAGGCGGTGGTAGCTTTCATTCCAACATGGCATTCTTGAATGCTTGACAAGCTCCTGGACAGAGAGCCTGTGTCAGTATTTTTGATAGAAATTTAGCCAAACAAAACAGGAAACACTAAAGATAAGATGAGAAATACATTTTAAGTAATTTAATTTTTTTCTTAAATTGATTAGACATATATTAGGCACTGGAAGAGATTACAGTTAGAGGCAATTTATAATTGATATACACAGGACAGATAAGTTGAATACTAATTTCTAATGATTAATTCTACTTCCAAAATGGTACATACTAATTCCTGTCTTAGACATTGTGGCACAAAGTGTGGTATGAAGTTTGAAGGAAAGGTCATTTGATTGTAAAGGGTATTTTTATTTTATTAAATTTATTAGGATGACGTTGGTTGATACAATTATATAAGTTTCAAGTGTACAATTTTGTAGTACATGATTTTGTATAGTGTATTATGCAGTTGACACCCACAGTCAGATCTCCTTCCTTCATCATATATTTGACCCGCTTTATCCTTTACCGTTCCCCACCCCCCTTTCCCTCTGGTAACCACCATAGTGTTATCTATGTCTATGACTTTTGTTTGTTTTTCCTTTCTGTTCATTTTTTGCTTTCAGTTTTATATTCCACATATGAGTGAAATCATATGGCTCTGTTAATTATTTAACATAAGTGAGAACACAATTTATGTGTGTGATTTATATATGTTTATACACACACACATACATATGTATATAAACATTCAGATATAGATAGATGGATATAGATAGATAGGGAATAATTAATTCTGCATCTTGACCACAGCCCTGTCTTTCCAAGAAAAAACATTACACTCATTCTTTTACCATATTATCACCTTCAGATGTGCCCTGAAATAGCAGTTTATTGAAAGTGTATAGCCCTTTCATTACCTTAGAGAGTAGATAGTTCAGAAATGGCTTATTCTCTCTGCATATGATAATATGGGTACATATATTTTAGAAACAAAGTATATGCAATTTTAAAGATTTGAACACATAGAAAGGAAAGCCAACATCATATACTAGTTCAGTATGAGCCTTAAGCTACACAAAAAATCAGTCACTTTTGAATACTTGATTTATTTTTGTGCATTGAATTTTAGAATTCATGTTTCTCATTTTATTTTGACAGTTAAGTGTGTAACACAGCCAAAATGTGTAACCCTCATCAAATAATTATACAAGATGATAAAACATATTATATATATGAATATTAGTTCATTTATATTCATGCAGTTTCCACTTTTTCTTACTATACTATAAATGTTTCTTTAAGCATCTTCAAATATTTTTGAAATGAGTAAAGTAGAATATAAATAAGAATAATTTAATAGAGATCTAATGAGCAACTTGATGGAATAAAAGATATAAAGAGCAAAGCAGCAAGAATAAGGCAAATTTGGACTGAAGACTTGCCTTGGTCCATCATTAGTCACTTCACCTGTCTGTCCTTCAGTGTTTTTTGTTTTTTTTTCTTTTCTTTAAAATTGAAGATACTGAGAAATTGTGAAAATGAGTGTGAAAGTGCTTTGAAAAACCCAGCATGCTGTATGAGTGGCGTAAAGTACTATTAGGAAGCCTTATTACATTGTTTTACAGGCAGCAGTTCATGGAAGAAATGGATTTCCTGCTGGATCCTGTTCATTTGCAGTGTTAGCAGTGGCTAAAATTGAGGGAACAATCGTTTTTCTTGTTCAGTTTACATAGCTTGCATTTTGAATTTTAGCTTCACATATTGCAAACTTGCATTGGTTTCCTTGGATCCTGGAAGCTATAATGCCTCTTATGCAGGGAATAATGAGCAAAACTGTCCTTTAAAAATATTTGTATTCTAGAGTTCAATAAAATTGAGTAATAGACACTTTGCTTTTTTTAAATATTTACTCTCTGAGTTTTCCCTACTCAGTCCCTTGTCCAACACTTGGAAGAAAGTGTAGGGCTTGCACATTTCTCAAATACTCAGAGATGGGCTGCAATTATTAAGGTGCACTAAGGTAGTGCAAGGACCAGCACGATAATCTGGCCAGATTTACAAGATTCACAAACACTGAAAACATCAGTTACTTCGGCACCATAAATTGAAGTTTTCATGCAGAACAAAGAATAAGTTATTTCCAAGTAAATTTCATGCAGAGAAAATAACAATCATGAATCATGCACCTTAAAAGGATCTGTGGGCCATGAGGCTGCAGTAGGCACAGGGGCGGGTCTCAGCCCATGCCTGGCCCCTCCCTCCACGGCCCCTGGTCCCCTGTCTGCTGGGAGCCCCACTCCCACTGCCACTGCTCTCACATGCTGATGGTGCCGGACTTGCTCGCACCCGCTGATGGCGCCGAGCAACTGGGGCCAGCACCAGCAAGCTGGGACAAGCAGGGTTGGTGCCGTCAGTGGGTAGGAGTGCCAGATGCTGCCCCGATTGCCCCTCAGGAGCAGAGGGATTTGGAGAAACCCTGAGGGGCGATCAGGGCCAGAAGCCACCGCTCACACTTGCAGATGACACGGAGTGATCTGGACTGGTGCTGGGAACCACGGCGTGAAGGAGCAAAGAATTTTCAGTAACCACCAGAAGCTTGCCCCGATGACAGCGACTGGTGCCCCACCTTGATCCGGTGCCCCCACTCACCTGCTCCACCATCCAGCTGCGGCCAATGCCCACCATATTCCTCACACGCCCCCTGCTGGTCAGCGCACGTCATAGTGACCGGTTGTTCGGTTGTTCCGGTTGTTTTGCCATTTGGTCTATTTGTGTAATTAGCCTTTTATTATATAGGATAGTGCTAATCAGCATATTCAAATAAAAAGATCAATCTTTTTAAGAGAAAGAATAGTACATATCTCTTAAATTCTTGAATATTTAAATTAAAAATGTTCTAAACATTTTTAATATTAATAAACATGAATAATAGAAAATAGTTAAGGAAACCAATAATCATTATTCTCTAATTTAGATAATTTAATTTATTGTCTTAAATTGACTGTTTATTTTAGTTTTTAAGTAAACAGCAATACTGAATTTTTGTGGTCTAGATGCTGTCATGTAACATATTTGCATTATGCTTTTTAGTTTAAAAAGTACCTTAGGTACATTTTTATTTTGAAATAATACACATTTTTGGTACATTTATATGGGAGATTGAGCAATTCGGAGGAATTTATTTAAACATACTTTAGATATATTGAAAACTAGATACTAAGAGATCTTACTGAAACATTTTATTAATTTACTATGTAGCATAATAGAGAATTACAATAGTTGGAGTACATGGTGATCTTATTAATGAAATGTATATATTTTGAAATAAACATGCAAAGTCATCTATTTAATGATGTTTCAAAACAATTTTCCTTAATATTATATCCCAACCCTATATAAGATGTTTAATTAAGTTTAGAAACAGTCAATTAAATTTAAAATAAAATAACTAATTGTTATTTAGCATCATTGCAAACATATTTTTGTGGGCTACACAGTGTAGTCAAGGGCTTTAAGATGTCTCTTCTCTATCTTGACATTTAAAGTGAATTCTTGAGATTAAAAGTTGAATATTAATTGTTTTTATTATTTTCTGAACTACCAAAGGTGTCTTTGGAATTAAGAACATAATTTTTAAATTTAATGTATATATTACATTGCCAGTGGCACTCCAAATAAGTAGGTAATGGATTAAAATATAGTGTTGTGATTAATTGTGAGCTTAAAATAACTCACAGTTTATTTTATTTATTCTACCAATAGTTTTTCATAGACTTCTGAAAAGGATTTTAAATATCTATTTTAAAGACATTTGTTAACGTAAATATCATTACTAATATGGTCTGTCATATCCTAAGCATAGAACAAGGGGGTCAACTTTAGTTTTGCACATTAATTATAAGGTTATCATCTTTTTCCCTGTGATGTTTATTCTCTCCCATTGTTTTTGTCTATTACCAGCTAGTCAAGTGATAAGATTCCATTTTCAAATTCTTCCCTCTTGAGCTCTCCTCCCCCTCAATTAATGTCACATGCTCCATTTGACTTTTAAATATGACAAACACACCCTCCAAATTAGGTTACAAACATTTTTAAAAGGATTAAAGAAAATCCTTACCCAATGATACGTTTATTGATATTAGAGAGAGAAGAAGGGAGAGAGTGAGAAAGAAACATCAATGTGAGAGAGGAACATAAATCATTTGCCTCCCAAATGTGCCGACAGGGGATCAAACCACAATCTAGGTATGTTCCCTGACTAGGAATCGAACCCATAACACTTTTTGGTGTATGGAACAACATTCCAACCAACGGAGCCACCTGTTCTGTGCAAGTTACAAGCATTTTTTATGTGGTAACATCCAACAGACAGGTATGTGATATTATTAGATAGATAACATGAGAGCATATTTCTTCCTAGGCGAAAGCATCACAATAATAATGTTGTAATCTTCATTGAAATGCAAAGATCAGTCATACCTGAAATTGAAGAATGAGGACTGGCTTTACAGTGAATAATAGGCTAATAGGAGTTTCTTTTATCAGCTCTGACAGCCAAACCGGAATCCATCACCAAAAGCCATTTGTACATAATAATTGCCAGGATATACCTGAAAAAATATTTTTATGTTAAAAAAGGCATGAGCCTGTGTACATAAACTTATATGTATAGAAGTATGTAAAAGTAAAGGTGTATGAAAAAGAAACAGGTCTCTTTCTATATGGACCTTCATATGAGTGAACGGCATGGTGACTGCTTTTGAGCAAGCAGCATCTTCCCTGAAGAAAAAGACCAAAAAAAACCCAACAAAAAACAAACAAACAAAAAAACCCTCAAAACATAATTGTCTCTCCACACTTTTAAACAGAACAGTATGTTATGCATTGTCATTACTGAAAATAAAACAAAAATAGGAGGATCTATATTCTTTAGATGGACTTGTGCATGAACCTGACAAGAAGGTCAAGTAAGTTATTTATTTTTTTTGTTTTTAATTACATTTATTGGGATGACATTGGTTAGTAAAATTACATAGCTTTCAAGTGTACAGTTCTATTACATATAATCTGTCTATTGCACTGAGTGCCCACCACCCAAAATCATCTCTTCTGTCACCATATATTTGACCCCCTTTACTCTTTTCACTCCCCCACCCTTTCTTCCCTCTGGTAAACACCATACTGGTGTCTCTGTCATGAGATTTTGTTTGTTTTTCTTACTTATTCATTTGTTGCTTTGAATTTTATATTCCACACTAGAGGCCCGATGCAGGAAGATTCGTGCAAGAATGGGCCTTCCTTCCCCTGGCTGCCTGCACCGCCTTCGCTTTGGCCAGAGCCGCCTTTCCGCCTTCCCATGCTGCCCAGAGGCCCGGAGTGGCTAGGGCAAGCATTCCGCCCTGCCCCTGGCCACTCAGCGCCTGCATATGCAAATTAACCCACCATCTTTGTTGGGTTAATTTTCATACTCCTGATTGGCTGGTGGGCATCGTGCAGGTACAGTCAATTTGCATCTTACTCTTTTATTAGTGTAGATATGAGTGAGATCATATCGTTCTTAACTTTTCCTGACTGACTCATTTTGTTTAGCATGATATTCTCTAGATCCATCCATATTATTGCAAAGGCACTATTTCATTGTTTCTGTGGCTAAATAATATTCCATTGTACTTATATACCACTTCCTCTTTATCCAATCATATATCAAAGGATACTTCAGCTATTTTCATGTCTTGGCCATGGTGAATAACACTTGAATGAACATAGTGTTGCATGTATCTTGTGAATAATTGTTTTCAACTTGGGTGTTAAGTACCCAGAGAGTGGTTGCTGTGTCATATGGTAATTATTCTTGATTTTTTGAGGAGCCTCCAAACTATTATCCATAGTGACTATACCAGTTTATATTCCACCAGCAGTGCATGAAGGTTCCTTTTCTCCACAATGTCTCCAACACTTGTTATTACTTGTGTTGTTGATAGTAGCCATTCTAACAGGTGTGAGGTAGTATCTCGTAGTTTTGATTTGCCAAAGCAATCCTGAGAAAAGGAATGAAGCTGGAGGTATAATACTCACTGACTTCAAATTATACTACAAAGTGATGATAATCAAAACAGCATGGAATTAGCAGAAAAAACAGACATACAAACCAGTAGAATAGAAGTGATAGCCCAGAAATAAACCCATATGTATATGGGCAAATAATTTTAAACAAAGGAGCCAAGGACATACAGTGGAGAAAATATAGTCTCTTCAATAAATTATGTTGGGAAAACTGGAAAGCTACATGCAAAAGAATGAAACTAGACTACTGTTAGTTCCATATACAAAAATTAAAATGGATCAAAGACCTAAATATATGAACTGAAATAATAAATTATATAAAAGAAAACATAGGTACTAAATTGATGGACCTTGGTCTTAGAGAGAATTTTATAAACTTGATCCAAAGGCAAGGGAAGTAAAGGCAAAAATAAATGAATGGGACTATATCAAACTAAAAAGTTTCTGCACAGCAAAATAAATTGCCAACAAAACAAACACAGGCGATTAGGCAGGCAGGCAGAGTGGTTAGGGGAAATCAGGCAGGCAGGCAGGCGAGCGGTTAGGAGCCAGCAGTCCTGGATTGCGAGAGGGATCCTAGATTGGGAGAGGGTGAAGGCTGGGCTGAGGGACCTCTTGTGTATGATTTTGTGCACTGGGCCTCTAGTAGATATATGAAAAGATGCTCAACTTCACTAGATTTAGGGTAATGCAGATCAAACAACTATTTTCAATGGAGCGGCACTGGTGTTTTAGCCATGTAATGAAATAATCAGCTTTGAAATTTAATGAAATAATTTGAGTCACATTATGGAGATTGGATTGGAGAATTGGAGGACTGGGTCAGTGATGGTTTTATTAGTTCAGTTCTGTGGGCATGGTGAGGAAAAACAAAATATGATGTTTAAGGAGCTAGGGGTGACAGCACTTGGTAAGGATTGGTGTTGGGAGAAATGGAGGAAGACTAGGATAAATTAGTTGAGAAATTGAAGTTGGAAAGAAACCTTTCAAGCAGTGATTGTGGCCTGATTAAATTTAGGATACTAAGGAAAGGGAGAGAAGAGAAGCAATAAAAGGAGGCTTTTCGAGTGCTCTTGGGATGCTTGCATTGATGGAATTAAGAAATTCCTACATTATCTATTTTTTAAATTATTGTTCATTTGTAGTTTTGTTTATACTTATAGTTAGTTTAATCTGTGATAAATTATTAAATAGCATTGAGGTGTTAAGTTCATATATACGTATATACACACACACACACACACACACACACACACACACACACACACTCTGAGTGGCCAGATTATTATGATCTCTTAACGCATAATAATCTGGCCACTCCATGTATTTGTAACTCACATGGGTACCAAAAGTATTCTAGACTGTTGCTGGAGATCAACCACCTATTTGCCCTGAGCTTTCTATCAGCCAGTGCAAAGGGGAAAACTGATCAGGTGCATGATTTATGGTATCTTTGATATCAAATAAATGAGGTACACAAGAGAAGTACACTGAGCGGACAGATTATTATGCGTTCAGACATCATAATGATCTGGCTACTCAGTGTGTGTGTGTGCGCGCGTGTGTGTGTGTATTAGAGGCCCGGTGCATGAAATCCGCGCACGGGGGTGGGGTCCCCTCAGTTCAGCCTGCGCCCTCTCCAATCCAGGATCCCTCTCACAATCTGGGACTGCTGGCTCCTAACTGCTCACCTGCCTGCCAGCCTGATCACCCCTAACCGCCTCTGCCTGCCGGCCTGATTGCCCTAACTGCCACCCCTGCTGGCCTGGTCGCCCCTTACTGCCTCCCATCTGCTGGCCTGGTCGCCCCTAACTGCCCCCCCCGTCAGCCTGGTTGCCCCTTACTGCCCCCCCTGCTGGCCTGGTCACCCCTAACTGCCACCCCGCTGGCCTGGTTGCCCCTTACTGACCCCCCTGCTGAACTGGTTGCCCCACGCATCCTGCTGTTCGGTTGTCGGTCTGGTTGTTTCGGTCGTAACGGGCCCTGGTTTTTTAGATATTAGGATATGTATATATACACATATATATACATATATATATGTACACACACATACATATATATATGTGTGTGGAATATGTGTGTGTGCATGTGTTATATATTATATTATAATTGTTGGTGGCCAATTCTGTGTTAATTTTCAAAAGTATAAAATATTCCCACATAATCAAAACTTTTTTAATTTTTCTTCATCCTTAAGTATTTTCAATTTCCTATTAATACCAAGGATAAAGAGTGATAACTTATTAAGAGCAGTTCCACTTCTCCCTCCCAAATACTAATAATAGCAAATATGTGACTGGGCCGGCAGAGGAGGACAGTTGGGAGGGACAAGGCCTACAGAGGAGGGCCATTGGGGGCAACCAGGCCTGCAGGGGAAGGCAGATGGGGGGGACCAGGCCTGCAGGGGAGGGCAGATGGGGTGGACCAGACCTGCAGAGGAGGGCAGTTGGGGGCAACCAGGCCTGCAGCGGAGGGCAGATGGGGGTAACCAGGCCTGTAGGGGAGGGCAGTTGTGGGCCACCAGGCCTGCAGAGGAGGACAGTTAGGGGACCAGGCCAGCAGGGAAGGGCAGTTAGTGGTGACCAGACCAGCAGGGGAGGGCAGTTAGGGGCAATTGGGCTGGCAGGGGCACAGTTAGGAGTCGATCAGGCTGGCAGGGGAGTGGTTAAGGGGTGATCAGGATGGCAGGCAGAAGCGATTTGGGGCAGTCAGGCAGGCAGGCAGGCGAGCGGTTGGGAGCCAGCAGTCCCGGATTGTGAGATGGATGTCCGAGGGTTCCCAGATTGGAGAGGGTGCAGGCTGGGCTGAGGGATACACATCCCCCCTCCCCACCCCGTGCACGAATTCTGTGCACTGGGCCTCTAGTTTATTATAAACTTTAACCTTTTGCACTGGGATGTCGAGTGTGACTCAACACGGTTAGCATTAGAATAAAGGAATCGAGAAAATAGCAAGCGAGTGCAAAGGGTTAAGTACTCTATCAAGTTAGGCATTCTTTTACTGATACAGATTTTATAAAATTAAATAGGAATGTTCTACTTCCAGAAAAATGTAAGCCCTAGGTGAGCTAGATGGTAATGATGATAATTAATTTGATGATAGTATCTAGCACTTAACTAAAGTCCCAGGCATTCGTTTATTTAACCCTGTGAGACAGATATGGTTATCATGCTTATATTATAAGCAAGGTCCTAAGGAAGTTGTCTAAGGCCACACTTGCATGGCAAGATTAGGGGTATCTTACTCCAGACCCTTACATCCAGCAGAATGCATGTCCTCAAATCAAGAACAATGCTATTATCTAAGCATTCTTCCTCTCCAGTGGTATCATTTATTCTTTACTATGCCAGAAAGTGTCATATGCCATAGCCCTTGTAAATGTACTCTAGATTTTAATTTAAAAAATCACCAAAAAATGTTTTTCCTGACTTATTTAGACCAGTCTTATGTTGACCATTTAATAATAGTTTGCTAAAAATAAAATCCTTTCAGAGCCTTTATTGTTGTAAGGAGATGGAGATCTTAAAAAGGTTGAGTCTCCAAGGCTTCTTCCACATAATGTTCTTACTCTCTAATACTCTCTAAAACAAAAATAAGCTAAGCTGTCAACAGCATTGCAATTTAAAATGTAAAAATAGCTGTTTGCAATTAAAATTAAAAAAAAACATTTGTAAAGTAAAAATAGCTGTGACACTTTTAGAAAATATTTTATGCTGACATTGTAGCTTAATTGTTTAAAAAGTTGGCATTTAAAGATTTATCTGTTATGAGCTTCCATTTAACTAAGGAATTCAAAAGAAATCCCTCCCTGCCAGGTCAGCATTGCTCAGTGATTGAGCGTCAACCTGTGAACCAGGAGGTGGTTCAGTTCCAGGTCAGGCAGGGCACATGCCTTTGTTGCAAGCTTGAGCCCCAGTGTGAGGGGTGCAGGAGGCAGCTGATCAATGATTCTTTCTCATCATTGATGTTTCTATCTCTTCCCCTCTCCCTTCCTCTCTGAAATTAATAAAAATATATTTTTTTAAAAAAGAAATCCCTCCTTATAAAACCTTAAAATAAAGCTTAAATTTGTATTTTATAATCTTTTTATTTAACTGAAGTGTTTTAGAACACTTTTACAACATGGTTGTAATTGTGGAAAACTAATGTAACGCTATTGAAAGAATATGCCTAAATCAAAACATGCTACTGTACTGCGTTTTGTCTTTTAAAATCATGCCAGTACAATTTTTAAAAGGAATAGAATAATGCATATGGAATTTGGTGGTATTTTGAATTGTCAGTTACTTCCCCCAAATATTTTAGCACACTTTCCAGTGGGGTTTTTTGCTGTATCGAAGGGGAGCTTTTCAGTGAAAGTGACTATTTAGCGTCTAATCAGGACAAGCAGTACATGTCAGCTCAGGCTTTGATCCCTGCTTTTAGTGAGTGTTTTATGATTGGCATGTAGCTCTAGTGAGTTTTGCCTGAATGACACTTGCCAACCATCAGTGGGCCATATGCTGTGATGGGGAGAGTTGCTATGAGCTGCCAATGGGCCATCTGGAAAAATGCTTACTGAGTAGTCTAAAGATTGCTCAGAAGTATAGGTGAGTGCCAACAGCCCCTGGCATAGGTCTTGATCCCATCACACCGAGACCTGGATGTGACCTTAGCAATTAAGTCTCCTGGAGGTGTAATAAAGGGCGGTAATCATACTTAGCAAGGCATGGGTTTCATAGTGACATCAAGTGCTACAGTCTGTTTATTTGAAAGAAATCTAGACATTTTATTGGGATGATGTTCATAGCTAAAATTATAGTATGAATGCTAGCCAAAAGCACGGCCACTAGTTGGATTGCTTCTGTTAGAGAGGTTGTTATTTAAAGCCTAGACTTACTGATTCCCAATTTTAAACTAGTGGCCCGGTGCATAAAATTCATGCATGAAGGGGGGGGGTTCCCTCAGCCCAGCCTGCACCCTCTCCAATCAGGGACCCCTTGGGGGATGTCCGATTGCCGGCAGTCAGACATCCCTCTCGCAATCTGGGACTGCTGGCTCCTAACCACTCACCTGCCTGCCTGCCTGATCGCCCCTAACTGCCTCTGCCTGCCTGCCTTATTGCCCCTAACTGCCCTCCCCTGCTGGCCTGATCTCGCCCTCAACTGCTCTCCCCTGCTGGCCTGATCTCGCCCTCAACTGCTCTCCCCTGCCGGCCTGATCTCGCCCCCAACTGCCTCTGCCTGCCTGCTTATTGCCCCTAACTGCCCTCCCCTGCCGGCCTGATCTCGCCCCCAACTGCCTCTGCCTGCCTGATCTCAACCCCAACTGCCCTCCCCTGCTGGCCTGATCTCACCCCCAACTGCCCTCCCCTGCCGGCCTGATCTCACCCCCAACGGCCCTGCCCTTCCAGCCTGATCTTGCCCCCAACTGCCTCCTCTGCAGGCCTGGTTGCCCCCAACTGCCCTCCCCTGCCAGCCTGATGTCGCCCCCAACGGCCCTCCCCTGCCGGCCTGATCTCACCCCCAATGGCCCTGCCCTGCCAGCCTGATCTTGCCCCCAACTGCCCTCCCCTGCAGGCCTGATCTCACCCCCAACTGCCTTCCTCTGCCAGCCAATTTGGTTCTGATTGGTCAGTTTCTATGCCAGTCAGTGTCAAAGGCTCTGTCTCCTAGGCAGCCTTTGCTTCCTCACACTTCACCCAGATTTGGTTCTGATTGGTCAGTTTCTATGCCAGTTAGCGTCTCTGGGCCTGTCAATGGGGCCTGATCAGAAAGGCAGGACTGATCAGCAGCCCTGGTGGAGTCCTGGACAGAAATGGAGGCGTGGCTGCTGGCTAGACTGGGAGAGAAAGAGAGAGGCAAGTGCTGGTCAAAAGCTGCATCTCTCTTCAGGCCTCTCTCTGGCCCTGATTCACAGCCCCCTCAGCAGTTAGTGCTGGGGCACCGAGCCTGCAGTGGAAGCAGGCAACCCAGCACTGACTTCAGGTCTGGTGGATCTTCCGTCATAAAGGTATTACACCCTGGCTCTTTATTATAGAGATGCCTCCCAAGTGATATATAGTATTGTAATTAATACATTAAGGGAAAAATAATAAAATATCACTTTTCATAAATACTTCTTTTCAGCAATAGTGCAGAGCTTTTGAGCAGGCTTCTCTGTAGAATCATTTAATTTTCTTAGCCTTGCTACATTGGACTGTCTTTGGGATCTTCGCTATCTAAAAAATGTTTATACTTAAGTCTAAAATTTATGACACGCAAAGTTGTTGGAAACACTGACAATCTGCCTTTGCCAATGTGCCTCCTATGGACATGTAGGCAGAAGAATGGAAGTGTGGGTGATTATTGTGACCTTAGTATTATTCAGGCCAATATGCAAAAACCAAGAGTAGATTATAATTTTCTTCTCTGCTTCTGAGAAAATGAAATCTATTTGGATAGATGCAAAGATAGCATTGTTAGCATATGAGAAGCTGGCCCTTATTTTGATTGATGCACACTGCCAGTTGTTTCTGCAGCCTGGAGACATCCCTTTGTCAGGATCAGGTTGCACTGCTATCTAATCAGCCTCTTTCTTTACTAAGAATGGACCTCTAAGACATCTGAAGAAGAAGATATATAAGCTGGTGGTTTAAAACAAAGCAGTGCTGACCATTTCATAGGAAAACCCCTAACATTTCTGCTTTTGGGAAAGCCACAGAGTTTTCATAGGAAAATTATACAGAATTATACACACAAGTCCTTTGAAGACTCTTTAAGCTTTTAAAGAAAATATGTGCAAGCAAGGCAACTGATAAAGCAAGAGTGAGGGCCTCATAAAAACATTAAAGAAAATAAAATAATTTTGAGCAATGAGGTTACTCATAAAATGAACATTGATTACCTTGAACTTGAAGTTTACTCAATGCCCTGTAGTAAAGATAAATTTTACCATTAAAAAACAAAGCATACCCTAGTATGGCTCAGTGGTTAAGCATAGACCTATAAACCAGAAGGTCGGATTTGAATCCTATTGGTCAGGACACAGGCTTGGGTTTCAGGCTCAATGCCCAGTGAGGGGGCATATGAGAGGCAGCCAATCAATGATTCTTTCTCATCATTGATGTTTCTAATCCTCTCTGCCTCTTCCTTCCCCTCTGAAATCAATAAAAAATATATTAAAAACAACAACAAAAACAAAGGAAAAAACAATACCAAAACAAGAGTAGCTGATTTAAGCAGTAAAGCCAAACTAAAACATGGAAAGCAATATACACATGAAAGATGAGGTACATGCATTGATCTCTTGTGTATTGGCTTTGATATTGCATTATTTGCTGTTATAAAAATGCACACAGCACTGGTCAGTGTTTCTCAGTGGTTAGAACATCGGCCTGTGAACCAAAGGGTCACAGGTTCGATTCCCAAGGACATGTAACCTGGGTTGCAGGTTCGATCCCAGGCCCTGGTCTGGATGCATGTGGGAAACAACTAATTAATGTGTCTTTCTTGCATTGATATTTTTCTTTCTCTCTCTCTCTTACCCTCTCCCTTCCACTCTCCCCCCCCCCAAAAAAAAAATCAATGGAAAAAATAGGATTAACAAACAAAATGTGTACACAGTGGAATAAGCCATATCCAAAAGATGTATATTTTGTATATAATGGTATTTATAATTTTGTGTGTAGATATATTTACATATATATACATGCATTTTATATATGCATATATATTGCTGAATATGTATGTATTAAATATCTGCAAAGAAATAGCTCTACTTAATAAGATGAGCAAAAAATTAAATAAAAATTGTATATAAATAATGATTGTAATCACATGTACAGCATGTGTTTTAATATACTTTAGAATAATTAAGTCAGCCTGCTATTAGTTTAATTAAATTTTTTACACCTTCTTGATTAGACAGCTAGTTTAATGACATCTTCCACACTTTGAGCTGTGAAGTGTGGCTCATTTTAAAGTTCTGTAATGAGAAGGAAAAATGTAAATCTGATGAATATCTTAACAGAATAAAAAAAAAGTTGATTTTTTTACTTGTAGAAAAACAGCAGAATTCTGAGATGATTAGCATTTTTGCTTAAAATAAATTTAGTGTGAGCATGATTGGCTATTTCATGGGTGAAAACCTCTTTAAGGAATTGTATTCTATAGGGATATACTAGTATATCAGTGCTCAGAGAGCAAAGTAGCACATTACACATGCAATTGTGTGTGTGTCTGTTTTGCTGTATATTTAGGCAAATAACATTATCCTAGATGTGAAAAAAGAGAATGTTCTGATGATTTAGATAGGTAATACAAAGAAGAAAATCTTAAATGTGTAATGAATCGAGGGGCAAAAGGTTTATAGTTATTCCTGTGGGAAATAATACAATTACCTATACATATAAAAGCCTAACATGCTAAGTATCCCCTTGGGAGTTTGACAGATCAGGAGTTCAATCACTCGCTATGACATGTGCTGACCACCAGGGTGGTGTGTAACGAAGGAAGGCCCCAGCCAGCAGCACTCTATTTTCACCTTGATTAAGCTAAAGAAAGTGAAGAAATGACTATGCTTTGCATTCCACTCGGAATGCAAGACTAAAGTACTATATAATACAGGAATCCCTACTATTTTGGATATGGTAAGACTGTTCAGTTAATTAGTGACATTATGTTAAAAGTAATTATTAGGAAAGCAGAACCAGCATGCTACTCAGCAATAACTGCAAAAAATGGTAATATCTCTTACACCCATTTATTTTCAACAGGGTATTTGTTTTAGTTTTTAGAAAGAAACGCAGCAGTAATTATTTAGCACATAAAATCCTTCAAACAGTGGCCATTTGCCATTTGTGAACCTTAGAAACTCAATGACTCTAGGAGCCCAAACCCCTTTGCTTACTCTTGGTTTTATTACATAGCCCCATGCCATGTTTGCCTCACTTATTATTCACTTGTCCTTTGTAAGAGAAGAAACACAGTGAGAGCATCCACATTGAGACTCTCTCTGCCTGGCTGATGTGGTCTTTTTAAATCTTTACTAGAGGCCTGGTGCATGAAAATTCATGCACTGGAGGGGGGTCCCTCAGCCCAGCCTGCCCCCTCTCACAGTCTGGGAGCCCTCGGGGCGGGAGAAGACTCGGCAGTTGGGAAGGTGATGCCCCCATCACACCTCTGCTGCTGCCACTGCCAGCAGTGCAAGCCTCAGCCAGCCCTGGTTACCTGAGCCTCGGGCAGCCCTGGGTGGCTGGGAAGCCACCATCCGAGGCTTGCCTGCACCTTGGGCCCACCCTATGTGGCTGGGCAGCCGACATCCGAGGCTTGCCTGTGCCTCAGCCTGGCCCTAGGCGGCTGGGCAGCCGACATCCAAGGCTGGCCTATGTCTCGGGCCAGCCTTGGGCATCTGGGGGGCTGAGGGTGGGTCTGGCCGCACTGTGCACCTGCCACTCCCCCATGGAGCTGAAAGGACTGGGGGACTCTGGCTGAGGGGACTGGGCGCCCCCATCTTGTGGCTATGGGCGCCGCCATATTTGTGACAGAGTGATGGTTAATTTGCATATTCCCTCTTTATTAGATAGGATTGTTGAAAGTATTACAGATGTCCACCCCTTTCCATTCCATTGCTCCCCACCACCTGGATCCTGCCCCACACCAGACCTTCACCACCCTATTGTCTGTGTCCATGGGTTATGCAAATACACATGTAAGTCCTATGGTTTATTTCTTCCTTCATCTTATTTTTTGGACACATTTACATTTTACCCCTCTTGGACAAATGGGAAATGAAGATTTCTGTGATGGATTATTGCCACAGAGACCCATTTATGAAAAGTATTGTTGTTGTGGGAATAAGAGTTTAACTAAAAATATAATAATGGATCTCATAATGACTAATAGAGAAGAGGAAAAGGAAAACAATACTATTAGCTTTATTTATGGCCATATTTATTTAGATACCCTATTTTGCCAATCCTTAATACTTAATTATGATACATGATGGACTCATAACTTAATTAGTATAGTATATATCACTTTCATTTAATATCGCTTAGTCTTTATAAAGTCCCAGGTTATGACCATGATGTTGCCATTAGTTCTTTATTTTGAACTCTCTAATGTAGGCCTTTAACTCAGACAATTTTAAAAATACAATCTATTTTTATACTTCTAAAACAAACAAGGTTTTTTCAGTGCCTGAAGTAGCTTCATGCAGTAATTTATCAGATTATGAAAAAGAACACAACCTCCACTAGAAAATCTTAGTGAGAGGTTCAGACTTCTTGAGGATTCCACCTTTCATTAATATATAAAAGAAAAGGGAAAAGAGAAGGGGAAAATTCTGCATAAAACTCTAGATTCCACAGTTTTTTAATTCATTCATCTGCTGATGGGCACTTAGACTGTTTCCAAATCTTAGCTATTGTAAATTGCACTGCTATGAACAAAGAGGTGCATATATCCTTTCTGATGGGTGGTACATCTACACAATGGAATATTACACAGCTGTAAAAAAGAGAAAGAACTCTTACCATTTGCAACAGCATGGATGGACCTAGAGAGCATTATGCTAAGTGAAATAATCCAGTCAGAGAAAGATAACTATCACATGATGTAACTCATATGTGGAATTTAATGAACAACATAAACTGATGAACAAAAATAGATCCAGAGACATAGAACCATAGAACAGACTATCAAACCTCAGAGGGAAGGCAGAGGGTGGCGGGGGTGAAGAGATCAACCAATGAACTCATATGGGTATATGCATAACCCATAGACACAGACAGTGGGGTGGTGAAGGCTTGAGGGAGAGGGGGGAAGGGCAAAGAGGGGATAAAAGGACATATGTAATACTTTCAACAATAAAGATTTATTTAAAAAAAAACACAAAACAAAAAAACTGTAGAATCCAACTCCCTTTCTGAGATTAAGAGGATACATTACAACCCTAAGAACATACATTGGAACTCGCTATCTATCTATCTACTCAGTAGACAGTTAAAACTCTGACTTTATGTATGATTTGTAAATATGAATACACTTTTAGATATTTTAACATTTGAATTTCCTTCCCAATATCCTTTGCCATAACATATCACTCTAAATAATGTTATGACTTTACATTCATGGAAGAACCTTTGAAAAATGTCTTCCTACCACTACATAAAATGTTGCTCCTTTTAACCCTGGCAATTATAAATTTGCTTTGAATGTTACTGGGAACTACCTTTGAGGAAATAAAGGAAAACAATAGAAGGAATAATGTTAGTGTGTCTTCATGTAGGAAATGTGACCATGATCTTCTTTAGGACATAGACTTAGTTATATTCATGACCCAATCATAGTGTCAGAGGCATAGTAGGTCCTCCATGAATATTTCTATGATGGATAAATTTGCTATACTTCCTAAACAATTGCCTGTACTAAACTAAGATATTGTGTCTGAATCAACCTGTCTGAGTTTCTACTGAGCTTTTTTGAACAATGATAAAGAACTTGCTTATTGGCAAGATGGAGGTAGTTAACCAAGAGAAGAAAAATTAAAATGGAAGAATGCTAAACAAGTTTATACCTAAAAATAGAGTATCAGCTGGGAGGGGAAATAGAAATTAAGTGAAAGAAAATAGCAAGATCTACAAAAGAGATGACTTCTTAAGTCTGGTTCAGAAATTAAGTCTGTGAATGTTGACAGCTCTGATGATGATATAAAATTTCTTGTGAAGTTAGTGGATTGAAACTGAAATAGATTCCATGAAATACATTGGATGGCAAGCACTGTTGTTATAATTTACCAACATCTCTGTAACATATATCAGTAAAAAATGGATGTGTTTTTATTGTTGTTAATTATAGTCAATAGTAATGGCTAAAGAAATTTAGTGCATAACTCTTGTATCTGGTTATGGTTGCCATCTCAAAAAAAAAATCTTGCTCTTTGTAATTTAAACTTGCCAATATCATATGTAGATATTAGAATAGAAACCAAAGGTAAACAGTGAGGAAGATGAGGGAGGGAAAAAGAAGGGGACTGTATGTAATTCAGTTTGAAGTCTAAAAGGCCTGAATGCCTTGGTAAGGAATTCCTCTGTTAATCTGTGGGGCAGAATTTACTTCATGAAGTAGTGAGTTTTGTTGTCAATGGTAAATAAAGTTGACCTCCTAGATAAAGAGTTGAAACAAATCCTGTAACAGAAAGAAAATGTGGAAATCTTAGAAAGGGAGAGCTAAATCAAATAATATACATTCGTTAACATAACTGATGAAAAATGAAATGTGGGAGGGATTTAACTCTGACAATACAGGAAGCATACTGAGAATTTTTTAAAAGCATATTTAAGTGGCAGGGAACATATAATTAAGAATAGATAAAGTGTAGCTTAAAATTATAAGTGCTGCTTGATTAAATTCAAAACATGTAATAAGCAAATATATTTGAATCCATTGAGCCTGGGGACTATGTGTTCAATTATTTCTTAAGAATAAGAAAATGACCAGGGGATATATTCACTTCATGAAGAAAAATACAGTGTTTTATTCCTGGCCATTTAGCTGTCCCAGCCTATCTAGCATTGCACCTTGAATGACCAATAAAAACAAGAAATCAAGCAAAACAGAGAAAATTGCTCAGCATGGGTTTATTTCTGATTCAATCACTCTCACGCTTAGCCAAAGATCTCTACCAGTATGTCTTTACTAATTTAGTTTTAGTCTCTAAGTTTAGATGAATTGCATTTCATGATAATGAAAGAATTTGCAGAATTATTTAGCCACCATCAATATTCCCTGAGAAATCCTAAAGATTTTCAGAGGGCAAGAGATGACCTGCTCTCATCTCAATAATAAGGGGGCATAAATTCTGCCTGAGAGTAAACTCAGTGTTAATTCACTAAAAAAATGTAAAGTCAATTATGTACTGGATTGTGAAAACTGGAAAATGTATTGGGGATCTGTAAAATCTAATGTTTGTTGATTAAAAATGTGGTATAAATTATTAATATCATTTTTATTATTCATAACTACATTGAACAATTACATTAAGGGCTTGTATATTATATAATGACAAATCTAATTGTTCTTAAATTGCAATGTTGTAAACTGTTGATTCTTGTTAATGTTGAATTACACCATTATAATGTTGAATTTTCCTCTTTGTTAAGCCTTAGGATTCCACAAAATCCCAGTAAAAGTGTTCTCAAATTTAGTGCATAGGAAAAGCACTAGACCTTTGTTTGAGATGTAGATTCCCATTTCCTCCTCTAGAGATTTTATTTCAATTGGAGAGTCAGTTCAGGGATCTTTATTTTTCATAAACATTTAAGGTTATTATGATGCACATAGTGTTTTGAATCTTATTCTGAGAAATACTGACTCTAGCCTGAGTCAGGAAAAATGTAAAAGATGTAAACATTAAATAATATTATAAGTAGAAAAATAATTTTAAATTTAGAAGCCAACAGCTGAAGAAGCTTGAAATGCTATCTATTGGAGTTCAGGAAGATTAAATTAAAATTCGTATTTATTTTTGTTTCTACCTTTAATAAATAAAGAAATGTACTGATAGTAATTAGCAAACATGTCACCACTGGCAGCCATGTTGAGCCTCCTGCTAGAGATCCCCATAATGCATATAGTATGGAAAGTATCAGAGATACTTCATGTGGTTAGAGGTGTGGGCTCTGGAGCCTGGCCTCCTATATTTGAATCCCAGCTCTACTGACTTAATGGGCAAGGGCTTTCAGATCCTTACGCCTCATTTTTCTCACCTATTACATGGTAATTTTAATATCAGCTACTTTGTGGGGTCAATGTAAAGGGTAAATGGGTTAATACATATTAATTGTTTAGAACAATTTCTGGCACATAGTAAACTAAAAAATATTTTCTGATTTTTTTAATCCCTCTTCTTCCTATTTTAATTGTTTTATGAGTTTACTACCATTATTTTATAATTATTTTCATTTTTAAGGGAGAATGGAAACTAAATAATGCAAAGGTGATGCGAGTGGTATGTTATCTTTGTTCGAAATCAATACATTGCAATACATATTAGATTATCTATGCATGCTTAAGTTAAGCAATTATGAACTGCACATTCTAGTGTGGAAGTGAGAGTGGTTCGAATCAAACCTTAACCAAATAAATAAGACCAAATATTAAAAGTAGTTTTAATATTTGCTTATGTGCTTATGTAGGTGGATTCCAACTTACAATGAAAATCGTGTTACATCGCACCGGAGCAATGGATCTCCGATGTAACCCGAGGACCTACTGTATAGAGGATATTTTGATGGTTGCCAGATGAGAGGGGATTGGGGGAAGGGGTGAATAAGCTGAAGGGATTAAGAAGTATAATTTGATAGTTATAGAATAGTCACAGGTATGTAAAGTACAGGATAGAGAATATAGTCAATAATATTATAATAGCTATGTATCACTTCATATGGGTACTAGATTTATTGGGGTGATTACTTAGCAAGTTATATAATGTCTAATCACTGGTTTGTATACCTAAAAATCATGTAATACTGTATGTCAACTGAAATAGAAGATTTAGAAAATGGAACCCTCATACACTGCTGGCGGGAATGCAGACTGGTGTGGCCTCTGTGGAAAACAGTATGGCATTTCTTCAAAAAAATTAAAAATGGAACTCCCATTTGACCCAGTAACCCCATTTCTAGGAATATATACCAAGAAATAAAAAATACCAATCAGAACGATCATTGCACCCCTGTGTTCATAGCAGCACAATTTACAATAATTAAGATTTGGAAACAGACTAAGTGCCCATCAGCAGCTGAGTGGATTAAAAACCTATGGTACATCTACACAATGGAATAATATGCTGCTGTAAAAAAGAAAGAACTTCTACCATTTACAATAGCATGAATAGACCTGGAGAGCATTATGCTAAGTGAAATTAGCCAGTCAGAGAAAGGTAAGTATCACATGATCTCACTCATATGTGGAATATAATGAACAACATAAACCGAAGAACAAGAATAGATACAGAGACATAGAAGCGTTGAACACACCTCAGAGGGAAGGCAGAGGAGGGTTGGTGAGTGGGAGGTTTGTGGGGGGGTAAGAGATCAGCTAAAGGACTTGTATGCATATAAGCATAACCAGTGGACACAGATTGGGGGGAGAGGGGTGAAGACCAGGGCTGGGCAGGAGCCGGGGGGGGGGGGGGGGGGGGGGGAGGCAGGGCAGAAGACTGGGAGAGGACAATGGAGGGAAAAGGAAATATATGTAATACTTTCAAAATAAATAATAAAAAACATAAAATGAAAATAAAAAAATAAAGTAAAAAAGAATAGCCAGACATAATGTTGCCCATGACTAATTATCTTTTAAGACTTTATATAGGGTTCTCCAGAGAGCTACAACCACTAGGAGATTAGACAGACAGACAGACAGACAGACAGGCAGACAGACAGAGAGATAGATGATAGATAAATAATAGATATTTATTTACTACTAGAGGCCTGGTGCACGAAATTCATGCACGGAGGGGGGTTGTCCCTCAGCCCAGACTGTACCCTCTCCAATCTGGGATCCCTCTCACAATCCAGGACTGCTGGCTCCCAACTGCTTGCCTGCCTGCCTTCCTGATTGCCCCTAACCGCTTCTGCCTGCCAGCCTGATCACCCCCTAACCACTCTGCTGCCAGCCTGTTTGCCCCCATCTTCCCTCCTCTGTCGGCCTGGTCACCCCTAACTGCCCTCTCCTGCAGGGTTGATCACCTCCAACTGCCCTCCCTTGCAGGCCTGGTCCTTCTCAACTGCCCTCCCTTGCAGGCTGGGTGCCTCCCAACTGCCCTCTCCTGCTGGCCATCTTGTGGTGGCCATCTTGTGTCCACATGGGGGCAGGATCTTTGACCACATGGGGGCAGCTATATAGTGTGTTGCAGTGATGATCAATCTGCATATTACTCTTTTATTAGATAGGATAGAGACCTGGTACAGGGGTGGGGGCCAGCTGGTTTGCCCTGAAGGGTGTCCCGGATCAGGTGGGGGTTCCCTTGGGGTGTGGGGCGGCCTGAGCGAGGGGCCTGTGGTGGTTTGCAGGCCGGCCCCGGCCCCTGGCAACCCAAGCGGAGGCCCTGGTATCTGGAATTTATTTTCCTTCTACAATTGAAACTTTGTAGCCTGGAGCGGAGCCAAGCCTGGGGCTCCCTCCGCCGGCAGCCATTTGTGTTGGGGTTATAATTGAAACTTTGTTGCCTTAAGCGGGTGGGTCCGGCCAGGGTGTGCGGAAAGCTTTGCTTCCCCTGTTGCCGGTGGCAACCCTGGCCTGCTCTCTCAAGCTCCATTCTGCTGCCATTTGTTTGAATTTGTTTACCTTCTATAATTGAAACTTTGTAGCTTGAGTGGAGGCTTAGGCCTGGCCAGGGCAGGTGGAAAGCTTGGCTTCCTCTGTTACCTAGGAAACCTTACTCTCTGTGGCTATAGCCATCTTGGTTTGGGTTAATTTACATACTCGCTCTGATTGGATGGTGGGTGTGGCTTGTGGGTGTGGCTTGTGGGTGTGTCAGAGGTATGGTCAATTTGCATATTTGTCTATTATTAGATAGGATAAGGAATTGGCTCAAGCCATTTTGAAGGATGAGAAGTCTCATAATCTGCACTTGGCAGCTGAAGACCCAGGAGAGCTAATGCTGTAAGTTCTAGTCTGAGTCTGGAGATAGTAGAAGACCAATGTTTTGGCTAGAAGACAGGGAGAGGAAATTCTCTCACTCTGCCTTTTTGTTATATTAAGGTCTGAATGTAACAATAGACTGAATGAGGCCCACCCATGTTTGGGGAGAGAAATCTGCTTTTACTCAGTCCACAAATTCAAATATTAATATCATTCAGAAATAATTCACAGACACACCCAAAATGATGTTTAACCAAATATCTGTCAAGTTGACATAAAATTAACCATAACAGTCCTCATATAAATCATCTAGTGTAATCACATTATGCAGAAAAGCATGACAAAGAAAGCGAGTGAGAGGAGAGGCACTCTCAGAATGGATCCAGTCCTAGGTCCTTTTTCATTGTCAGATGGTGAGACAGAAGTGAAATAGAAAACCACTTCCCAGAGGGCTTGTAAATCTAACAGTGCCCTTCTACCATGTAGCTCTGTAGTCCAGTTACTGACTCAGTTTTAGAAGTATTTTTTTCAGCTTTTCTTCCAGCACTTTCTTCTTTTTTCTTTCCTACAACTAATAGTAATGTTTAGGTACTATGTGGTAGTCACTCTTCTTCCCTGGGAATAAATCAAGAACAAAATAGGGTTCCTGTGATTATGGAGCTGAGCATTCTAGGGTGAAAATGGTAGGGAGAAATCCTTAATTAAGTAAATAGTTATTATTTAAAATTAGCATCTATACCAGATGGTGATAAATACTGTAGAAACACATAAACCAGAATGAGGGATAGAAAGTGTGTGTGTGTGTGAGAGAGAGAGAGAGAGAGAGAGAGAGAGAGAGAGAGAGAGAGAGAGAGAGAGAGAGAGAGAGAGAGAGAGAGAGAGAGAGAGAGAGAGAGAGAGAGAGAGAGAGAGAGAGAGAAAAGGAGGCTGAATTTTAAATGCTATAGCCAGAAAAGGCCCCACTATCTGGGGAGATCCCTCCCAAATGAATACTTTCTATTTACTTAACCAAGGGCAAAGGGACACAAAAATTAATCAAGGGTAAAGCAAATATTTTTCACTTATAGTGTTTTAAATTATAGCATTGTAAAACATATCATGCTAATATATTTGTCTTGAGCTAGATATTAGCATAATTTTGCTACAATAATAGATTTAATGCCTCTAGACATCAAAGAACTTCAGTAATTTAAAATTATACCATTATTATGCTTTCTTCATTTCCATTGCCTTTTGGAATAATAGTAAGCACCATGTATTTCATCCTGCCTTGTACTTTTAATAGAAAACAATCTGTTACTTAATCATTTGTCTTTCATGGTTTCCTTCCCATTTCTTCTCCTTTTTCTCTGCTTTAAGATACATCATTAACTAATCTATTTAACTCCATAAATAAGTAAAATAATATATTCACAGTGAAAATATTTTAAAACTTGAAAAAAAAAAACACCATGTAAAGTCATTTAAGGAAGTCCTGAAGATATGTTAAAACTGAACTGCTGCTGGCAAACTAATGGGAGATTTGAATATACAAACAGCAGAAATTAGAATGCTTCTCTAGTTGGGGTTCAATTCATGTTGGCTATATCCAGAGCTGCTTGTCTTAGGTCCCAGTTAACCCCATGTTTCCTCGCGAGAAAGGCTCTTCCTTGGCACCACCATTTTCCAATTTAAATTTGAAATATCTCTCTTTTAAAATATTAACAAATAGTATGTATTACCAAGTGTTTATAATCTAATTCATTCTTTCATGTATCATTCTTGATATATCCTTATTATAAGGCACAAAATTATCATGTTTATCATTAACTATAAGTTGCTTTTCAGCTAAAGTGCTCAAGTCTTAACCCTTTGCACTCGCTTGCTTTTTTCTCGATTCCTTTATTCTAATGCTAACCGTGTCGAGACACACTGGACATCCGAGTGCAAAAGGTTAATAACTAAGCACAAGGATAGCATGATTACTATACTTATTAGTTGTGCCCATATTCTAAGTGTATTATGATTGTAAAGAAAGAACACAGGGTGCACAGCCAAGACAGGTGTCCTTCTGGGATGCCTTTGAGATCTCAAGGATGAGGAAAATAGAAAAATGTAAACAAAATAACAAGGAATTATTTTAAGATGATTAAAAATATCCCCAATTTTTATAAAAAGCCTACACTGGTGGGTTATCAGAATATAATGTGCTCTGAAGATTTCTAATGTTCTTCTTACTAGAACTTGATTGATTAGGGCTGAACTATATATGTTATAGCAACATTATCTGTTCCTAGGAAAGGAATTAATTCTTGCTATATATATGAAACATTTCTAGTTTTGCATAAAAAATGGAACAGAGAAACATGTACACCCACACAGTTTACTGTCTTCACTAACACAGATTTATAATTCTACTCACTGTCTTATCAACATAACTATTTTATTCAAGAAAAATCTTACCTAGGAAGATAAAAATTGTGATAAACTTAAATGTTTATTTCAGGGACTTCTTGCAAAACACATTTAAAAGAATATCAGGCTGTACAACTTGATAGCATCCAGCAATTGTTTATTTTAAAAAACTCTTTGAACCCTCGCATCAAAAGCCTCATTTTGCTTTATTCATCAATCCTCAACTGTTATACCAGAATCCTTGTGCCATATAAATTCAGCACCTGCATGGAAAGACCCACAACCCAGATCCCCAAACCTCATAAATATCTTGACCTTGGCCTCCCTTCTGATGCATTCCTAAGTCTCTGTCAAGGACATGATCTGCTTTACTAGATAAAAATAAAGTCACTTTGGCCATATCCACACTTGTTGTGTGGAATTTTCTGGGAGCTTGTAATTGATAGGGATGAATTTGAACTACTTGTTTGCTCATTAGCATCTTGCTTTAACTTAAGCTCTTCTTTTTCTCATCACTTCTTTTCCCCACAAGTTTAATTGAGATATAATCTATATATGTAAAAGCCAAGCGACTGGAACTACTGGCTGCTTGACACGCACTGTGGCTGGCCAACAGGCCCGATCGGGGGCAGGGCCGGCCGGGCCCCATCCGTGCACGAACTCTAGTTGACATATAATGTTATATAAGAGTAAGGTGTACAACATAATGGTTTGATATATGTATATATTATGAAATGGTTACTATAATAAGTTTAATTAATACCTGTCACCTTGCAGTTTGTCTTTTTCTTGTGATGAGAACTTTTAAGATCTACTCTCTTAGCTTCATCACTTGCTCTTTTGTAACAGGGCAAATACTTTAAATTGATTTTCATGTAAAGGTGATAGATTTCCGTTCTTTGCACATTTCTATAACACTCAATCCCTTATCCAACTCCTTTCAGATTCCTCCATCTTAATATCACTCATCTTATCTTGAACATTTCTATCTCAATTGTGTTATGTATTTTGAAATACACTCTTATTTTCCTAGAAGATCTTCATTGTCTTTCAAGATTAATCTTGGAAATGTACCTCAATAAAGTTGTTTAAAAATTCATCTTGGGCCCCAGTTGGTTTGGGTCAGTGGGTAGAGCATTGCCTGTAGACTGAAGGGTTCCAGGTTCAATTCCCATCATGAGCACGTGTCCCAGTTGCTGGCTCTATCCCCAGTAGAGGGCATGCAGGCATCCAATCAGTGATTCTCTGTCACCATTGATGGTTCTGTCTCTCTCTCTCTCACTGAAATAAATAAAAATATATTTTTAAAAAATTCATTTTGGGCGTGGCTGGAACATCATCATATTTTAAATTTATGATTATAAATTAAAATTTCAAACTACCTCCAATAATGAAGTGTTCTCCTTTCCAGTTAAGTCTGCTATGTAATAGAGGGTGTTTTTTTCTTTTCTTTCTTTTTTTTTTGGCGGGGGCGGTGAGGAGGGGTTGGGTGTTGAAATATTTGCTTTGATGGTCATTGTTCGAAATATATTGCTAGATAATAAGGGTTTATGATCTGATGATTTTGGCAAAAAGATAATTGAACATTTTTCATTTGTTTTACCTACCAAAGCCACTGAAGATGACCAGCTATTTTTCTGGGAAATCAATAGCTGGTGAAAGCACTTATCTCTTGGCATTCCCACTCACCATGGGGAACTGTGACCATGAGATCAGAGCGAACTCTACGAATATCTTTAGTCTAATAATTTTCAAAATCTTTCCTTTCTTGCTCACCCACACTGATGTGTGAAAGCTAGATCTCACCTATGATTTTGTCTTGATTAAACTGAAATCACCTTAGAGAAAATTGAAACAGACACACTAAGAAATTCTCCCATCATGGATATTTATAGCTAAAGTTGCTGCATATGTGCAGAACTCTACACACCAGCAATGTGTTTCATAGCAGTTTCAGATATTTTATTTTGCATTTCTTTTTTCTTCTTGTAATAGAATAAGTAATAGTGGGAAGGGAATTTTCCTATAGCATATGATTGGATTTTTCTAGTTTCTAAAATCAGAATATTGTTGGGATTTCATACAAGACTCATACAGTCCACCACCATTATATTTACTCAAATTAGGACTATAAAAGTTATACAGATGTGACATAACTATTTTTACTCTATAATTTTCCCTTTACTACAGTATAATATTTGATATTTTAGGATTAAATTCGATTATATCATAGCTTAACGGGCCATTTAATAATTTAATTTTATAAGATTGTACACCTGAAACCAATATAATGTTATTAACCAATGTCACCCCATAAATTCAATAATTTTTAAAAAAAGAATTGTTGTGACAGCAGCTGAGATTATAACTTTCTTTACCATGTATAAGTACCAACTATCATTTTTTTGTCAACTGTTATTCAAGATTTATCAGTTAGGGGAAATAGTAACATCTGTAATTCCTGAAGAATCTGTTGTAGAACATGTGACAACTATTAGGAAGAAACACTGATTTAGCTAACATGTTATATAGTAGAGCATTTTTTAAAAACTATGATTTATTCTGATAGTATTCACACATTAATATAAGTTGATACAGTTTCATGGCATTAATATGCTGTGATACACAACTGAGGTAGTGTTATCTTTAATAATATATTCTATGCTCTTACATTTTTATATTACCTGTTCCTATCCTCAAGCACTTGTTTTAAAATTAATTTGAATAAAATCATAACACCAATCAACTCAATTCTGGATTGCTGTAATTAAGTTTTACCAAACCATGTTATTGTTGAGTTCATTTTTATTTACTAGTTAAATTTATTCTATTGGGTGAGATTAAACTACTGAGTTACTATTTTATTGCATTCGTTTGTAGATATACAACTGCTATTGGATTTTGAAAATTTTATCTTTTATCAACTTTCTTAATCTAATATAAGTGATTGAGGAGGTTCTGAACCACACAATTAGGAAGGATAAAAAATTTTAATATTGGTTGCTTTATTTCATTTTCACATTTAGTGAATTAATTATATTATTATACATTGTGCTGTGGCAACTGTGATTCTCTCTAACGCGATATTATTTCTGTTAATTTTTCCACTCCAGGTCATGAACATTTACTTTTCTTGTTAATAGATATATGGAAAGTAAAATTAAAAATCAGAACAAGTATCTGTCTCTTAAGAGCATCATTTTTAATTTAAAAGTTTCTTGTTATAATGCCATCATCAAAAAGAGATTCAGCCCTAACCAGTTTGGCTCAGTGGATAGAGCGTTGGCCTGCAGACTGAAGGGTCCCAGGTTCGATTCTGGTCAAGGGCATGTACCTTGGTTGCAGGTACATCCCCAGTAGGCAGTGTGCAGGAGGCAGCTGATCAATGTTTCTCTCTCATCGATGTTTCTAACTCTCTATCCCTGTCCCTTCCTCTCTGTAAAAAATCAGTAAAATATACTTTAAAAAAAATTTTAAAAAGAGAGATTCATCACAGCTTTTGCAGCCCTTACGAGTGGGCCAAGGTCTCACAATTAAAATAGTGATCTGACATCTTACTTTCATGGATACCTCTTAACACTGACCCTGGTTTCTTTTTTGGAAGGTTGGTTTTATAGTTTCTTCAGCACCTGCCTGCCAAGAGTATGCCCCTGGCCAGTCAATCATTGGTTAATCTAAGCATGTAATATAATTGATCTTCTGATTGTTCACAGTCAGGAGAGGCCATGAAGTTAGGTCAGCCCAAGACTGGCTCATGCCATTGCCACAGGGTTTGGTGGATTTCACTCAGAGGTGGGGGATGCGATTGAAGTGCCATCTCACAAAACTGTTCTCTCATTTAGTCCAGCTAACTCTCCTCCGTACATTATGGGCTGAGGAAGAGTCATATCCTTGCTCACTATGTCAAAACACAAAATAGTCTTCGCAGAGACACTCTTTGGCAAATGTGTATTTGGCCAGGGCTACACATCTGAGATTGGCTTGGGAAATGTAGAGCTTTTCCTACTCCTGATATGGAAATATCTCGTTATTAAGATTTAATATTTCATAGTTATCCCAAATGTTCATAGATATTTCAAGCGAGGAGCTAGAACATAAAATAATTTGTAGAATTTTATACTCACTTGTTAGCACTTGTCATTTATGTTCATTAGTTGAATTTTGGTATATTAGACACCTCAAGTTTAAAGTCAAGCTGCATTTGTCAATAAATATCATTTGAGTGCGATTATTATCTCAACTGTTCAATAAACCTAACTATTTAAACAAAACGTATATTATTTTGAGAAAATAGATATAGAAGATATAGACCAAAAATAAAAATAATCAAAATAAGAACTTATTCAATAACTATTGATTAACTCTGCCAGTTGTTCTTTACTGTTTTGATAAAACCATAAAAGGTTGAGCTTTCTCACAGAATGTTAAAAATGCATCAGCATATGTTTACACAATTTCACAAAGATGCTAATGCCTTGAATCTAACAAGGGCTTTGATAGAGCCATAATCGCCCTCCCTTCTCTGTCCCTCCTTGAGAACCCCAGCTCGACCTGTTAAAATTACTTAAAATTTTAAAGTCAAAATATATTTCAAGTGACTAAACTTTTTTTGTTTAAACTTTACCCGAGGATATGTCTTTATTGATTTTAGAGAGAGATGGAGAGGGAGAAAGAGAACAAAACATTGATGTGAGAGAGAATATCTATCATGGCCTCCCATAGCAGCAGCCTCCAGTAGCACCCGAACCAGGGGGTGTGCCCTGACTAGGAATTGATCCATGCCTTCCAGTGTATGGGATGATGCTCCAACCAACTGAGCCACACCAGCCAGGGCTAAAGTGACTAAACTTTTAAAATAAATTATGATTTAACTATTCCTTTCTGTATGACATTTTCATTTGATCCTTTCAACTTTGCTATTTAAAACATCAAGGTTAATTCTTAGCGAATTTGTCTTTCAGTATATTTTCCTGATACACACTTTGGCTTCATTTTTGTGCTTACTTTTGTTTTTCTGTTATTAAAAATTGTGAGTTTATCTTCATGTATATGGTCATGCATATCAGTGCTGCTATATTAAAACTTTTTAGATTGATTGCGGGACTTAGCCTGAAAATTAAGTTTTAGACTAGTTTTCCTCAGTACTTTCTAAGGATTGGGTAATTGATCTTCTGTGAGGAAGTGGCCATCGATATTGTCAAAGGAGCACACCAATTCACATAGATCTAATGGCTAAAGAGAGACATTATGAATGTCTAGAAGCCTACTCCTCAGGCTTTAAGGCAATAAAGTCATTCAGAGTTTTGAAGGAAAGAGATGTCTTGATATTCCCTTACATTAGTTCACTGGAGACTGTAGAAAATTCAGTTTCAGTAAAATGAGATGAGTTTAAGGTAGATTGGAAACTGTCAGAGATTGACTAAATAAGCTTGGGAAAATGATTTATTTGAGCTAACAAATATGGCATTCCATTTATTTGTTTTATATTCTTTACTCTATGTAAATTGAGGAAAGGGACTAGCTATATTCTTGTCAGGGGTAACATTATTTACAACTTTTATGTTCATGTACCCTGAAGTTAATAAAAAGATATTTGTGTGACTTTTACCACAAGGTGCTTTTCCAAATCTTCAGCTACTGGATAAATACATCACTTTATGGATCTGCTATTTTTCTCATCTTAAAAGTTAAAGTTTTAGTCTGATGCCCAGTAGATATGAAGATATATTTCCAAATGTGTTTGTGTTGTGATCAGAGTTCATGTTTAATTTGCCCTTTATAATATACCTTACACTATATGGCATGGTTATCTTTAGAGTAGCAGGGAAATCATTAAAGAAGTGTTACGTGTTATAAGAAATTTTTGTCATTTTTGCAACCTCAAGATATTTTTATGCATTCCAGTTCAATTATTTATTGCCTGGATTTGTCTATTAGCTAACCTGAATATACCTAAGTTGTATTTAAGATTTATTGCTTTACAAAACAATGGCTGGCCAAAGATATGCTCTATAAGGAATAGATATGCCTTTTAAATGTTATACTCTTTTGCTTTTGATTTTTTTTTTCTCTGTCAAACCGTAGTCATTTTATTTGCCTGACTGTAGACTTAAGGAATATTTTGAAATCTTACATTGGATGGATTTCTTAGAGTAGTTAATTCTAGTTCTGTGTCTCTGGAATATGTTCATTTTCTATATTTAAACTTTATATTTAGGGCAATAGATAAATTTAAAAATATGATTATTAGAAATATATGCAAGTGAAGGCTTGATTCAAACCCAGGGCTCTAGAATAATTGGCAAATGTCCCATACTTCCATATACCCTTATTGCGGTTGGACAGATGAAAATTTTATTTTGTAAATTACTCTGAGTATCCCTTTGTAGGTATAAAAAGTGTACATGACAAATTATTCAATATTTGTGTTTCTCAATCTTTTACTTTTATTCTTATCTACCAAAGGTGTGAAAATTTGAAATACACAATCCCCTAAACAAAGGCACTAGAGCTCTTGTGCTTTTTGGACTCTTGGGACTCTTGTTGTTTGGGGCGTGCTCTCTTTTTTCTCTCCCATCCTCCCAATACACATTACATTTAAAAACCACAGATATACAGTATATATCTAATTACATGATGCGGTTGTTTGGATGGCCACAAACCTTCTAATATCTAAGATTTTTGGACCCAAAAACCAATATTGTTTCTTTTATAATAGTACTGTCCTCATTGGGAATGCATGTCCTTGACTATCTCTCAAGAGATTTCTTTTTTCAATTAATGTCTGCTTGATAGATTTATCCATTGAGGGATCACCACAGATAAATTACTTGCAGGTAAAATAGAACCTATCCCAGTCCTTGAGAAATTTATTATTTCCAGACATGATACTGCTACGTTAAATAAAATAAAGTAGCATAGCTACAAGTGCAAAGTAAGATGGTTCAGACAAAATTGAATAAATGGAGAACAGATGAGGGTCATTTTTAGGTGGAGAGTTAAAGCTTCCTGAAATATGAAGATCAAAGTATGTGAGAGCCCAAAATTATTGATTATAGGAGTCCTCATGGGAGGAAGGGATGGGAAATGTAACAACATAATAATTAAGTAGGATATAACATTGAGCACATTGGCAGGAGTGTAAGGGAAGTGTTTCATATTTAACTAGTGGCCTGGTGGGTGGATGCATGCACATTGAAAGGAAATGAATTAGAAGAAATATTTTAATATCACTATTCACCCTTTCTCTATAATAGAAGTGTCAGAGATGAAAGAAAATTAGTAAAATGTATATGAAAGTAATATAGAAATTGATTGATAAACAATAACAACATGATATAACAACAAAGACATGATATAAAAACAATGAAAACATGATATAAAAACAACATTGATAAAAACAATGACTGATAAATTGATTAAACTTATTCTAATATCTCCCTCTATGCCACATTAAGAGTAAAAACACTTTCAGAGTCCATGACTAATTTCCCTTGTGATGAAGTATTTACAACTTTAACTTTACCGACGCTCTTCGAACTTGAGAGAAAGCAACATGTAACTGACCATGTCCAAAAATGGGTTCAGGTAGGAATATTCCTACTCTGTCTAGAGTTTGTCCTTGTGATTTTTTAATAGTCATCACAAATGCTGGCATTCTAGGAAACTGTCTTCAAATAAATTTAAATGGGAGGCCAGTGTCAGGGACCAATATTGCGTATGCGCTAGTCAACGTTTATTTTTAAATTAACAGTGTGCATCATATGTACTGGCCGGCTGGTTGGTCGGTCGGACTGTCGGATGGATGAACGGCCGGTCACTTAGCCTTTTATGTATCCTATATAATAAAAGGCTAATATCCAAATTGAACGAACAGCAGAAGGACTGATCATTATGACACGCACTGACTACCACGGGGCAGATGCTCAAAGCAGGAGCTGCCCCCTGGTGGTAAGTGTGCTCCCACGGGAGGAGCACCGCTCAGCCAGAAGCCCTGAGCCGGGCTCCCGGCTGATGAGCGCAGCGGCAGTGGCCGGAGCCTTTCCCAGCTCTGTGGCTGTACCAAGGATGTCCAACTGATGGCTTAGGCCAGCAGTCAGACATCCTCCGAGGGCTCCCGGACTGTGAGAGGGCACAGGCTGGGCTGAGGTACCCCTCCCCCCACATGCACAAATTTTGTGCACCGGGCCTCTAGTATAGATATATAATCTAAATATCTTGGCCTAAAAAAAAAAAAAAAAGAAGAACAATTGTAAGTTTTTATTATGTCTTGATCTAATTTGAAATTGCTTTGGGGAGAAATAATTATAGCTCAATTTGATAGGCTTAGATATGCATAAGTATGTATATGGAGTAAAGACAGGAGTTGGGGGAAGGAATGGGAATACAAAGAACTATATCTGTATCACATGCATAACAGAAGAAACATTTAGCCCCTAATTAAATGATCAGATCATTGCTTATTTGGGACAAAAGATATAAGTATCTTAATATAAGATTAGTAAAAGCTAAGAAGGAACTAGAAAAAAAACACTTTTGTAATTTTCAGATTTCTTTTTTAATAAGCACAAGTTTAAAATTAGTTTAATTAAGAAATTCAGTTGAAATTTTCATTTATGAGGCTTTGACTACATACTATCCTTTCAAACATGCAATATTTTTATCACTATTCCATTGCTGTCTCTTACTCTGCCTCTAGTGATACTGATACCATCATAATTAGCTATTTATTGATAACAGGAAAGGAGCAAAGAGAAGGGGAGACATTATAGACATGTTCCCTGTAAAAAACTTGGGGAGGGAACTACATAAGGAAGATAGATGCATGCCCAGTAAAGTTGGGGTGACCTAGAGAAATACTTGTCTGTCAATCATAGCTGGAGACACAGATGGTTGGCCAGAATGGGCAGGGCCACTGCACGGGTGTGAAAATTTGAAATACATAATTCCCTGAACAAAGGACCTTGAGCTCTTGTGCTTTTTGGTCTCTTGGGATTCTTGTTGCTTGGGGCGAGCTCTCTTGATTCTCTTCCATTCTCATAAGGCCCACGGCCATGCAGGTCCCACAGGCAATAGACTGGTGGACTGCAATTGGAAACACAAATTCAGCTAGCCAGATGCTAGACTGGACCCAGCACAGACATGGAAAGGAAACTCTGGACACTGGCTCTGACTTTAGCTCTACTGCATCCCCAGCTACACTTCTTCTATGACTGGATTAAGGAAAATGGGACTTTGGAAACTCAGGGGTGTAATTCCACAGAAATAAAGCTTTCTACTATATGGCATTCGCATCCTCCCTGGGGGGCCTCTGGAAATGCTTATTCCAGCTGTACTCCAAGAATCCCACCCAGCAACTGCTGAGGGCGAGGATTAACAATCCTCTGTTAACAGTACAAACTCAAAAGAAGATTTTTACATATTTATTTCATTTTTTTACTTTGATCCCTCATGAATAAAGTTTAAAGTATTTATTTTTAATTTATGGTGCTAGCATTGGCTTATCTATTATTAATTTACTGAAACAAGGAATTACCTTAGTAAAAAAGAAAATAGTTCATTAGTTTTAATATAGTTTCTTTTAAAATTTAAGATGCCCTTAGTATTGAATAGGGAAAATGATATAACAACCACATAAATATTTAACATGAATTAAAAACTTTCTCTGTTCTAAGTATTTAATATATGTATATGTGTTACCTCCCTGAATCTTTACAACTGTCCTAATAGTGAGAAATATTCTTATCCTTCTTTGAGAAATGAGACAACCAAATATCAAAGACTTTAATTGACTTGCCCAAGGACACAGCTAGTACAATAAGTGGAGGAGACAAGAATTGAATTCATTCCCTTTGGCTTCTGAGAACGTACACTTACATCAGAGTTTTGCTCTCTAAAATAGAAAATAACTTGAGATTTTTTTCTCTAAAATGTAATTTTTGAGAGAATGATATTTTGAAAATAAAAATCTGATGTCATTTTCCTACTTGTAATGACTTAGGGGCATCTATTGCCAACGGAATAAATCTAAGCTCCAAAAATTTTCATATAAGGTTTTGTGTGTTCTAATCCTACCTATTTCTTTAGCTATGCATTCTCTTGCTCAAACACTCTCTATCCTCCCACTGCTAGTAGGTTTTACCCTAAAAACACTGAACTATTTTTAGTTTCTTGAACATGGCATGGTTTTTCTTACATTCTCAATGCCTGGAATATCTTTCTCCCACATAATGTCTGTCTAAATATTCCTAATTAGGCTTCAAAACTAGTTCAGATTTTACCACTTCTTTAAAGTCTTCCCTGAACCTGCCCCCACCCAGGCAGTTAATCTCTTCTTCTTATTCCCCATATATCAATTTATTTTAAGAAAGATTTTAAATTAATTTTTAGGGAGGGAGAGAAAGGGAAACAGAGAGGGAGAGAGAATCATCAGTTTGTTGTTCCACTTATTTATGCATTCATTGGTTCGCATCTTTTTTTTTTAAATCTTTATTGTTCAGATTATTACAGTTGTTCCTCCTCCCCCCCAATAGCTCCCCTCCACCTGGTTCCCACCCCACCCCATGCCCTTACCCACCCCCACTGTCCTCATCCATAGGTGTATGGTTTTTGTCCAGTCTCTGCCCGCACCCCCCACACCCTTTTCTCCCCCGAGGGATTGTCAGTTCACTCCCTTTCTATGCCCCTGATTCTATTCACCATATTATTCTGTTCATCAGATTTTTTATTCACTTTATTTTTAGATTCACTTGTTGATACATATGTATTTGTTGTTCATAATTTTTATCTTTACCTTCTTCTTCTTCTACTTCTTCTTCTTCTTCTTCTTCTTCTTCTTCTTCTTCTTCTTCTTCTTCTTCTTCTTCTTCTTCTTCTTCTTCTTCTAGAATACCTTTCAGCATTTCATATAATACTGTTTTGATGAACTCCTTTAGCTTTTTCTTATCTATGAAGCTCTTTATCTGACCTTCAATTCTGAATGATAGCTTTGCTGGGTAGAGTAATCTTAGTTGTAGGTTCTTGCTATTCATCAGTTTGAATATTTCTTGCTACTCCCGTCATTGATTGCTTCTTATATGTGCCCTGCTGACTGGGGATCGAAACCATAACCTTGGCATGTTGGGATGTCTTCCTAATCAACTGAGATACATGGCCAGGACCCCCATATATCCTTTCTAATAAATTATATAATCAACAGATAATTGTTGCCCCACAACTTGTACACCTTCATGAATATCCTTAATGATAGTTTAATGCAATCCTTTCTTTATACACTCAGCATCTACAGTACTGCCTAAGCACATTGTAGGAACTCAACCATATTGTTTGCATTGAATATTAATTTTGAAAATGTTTATGGTTCTTTTAAAAACAATAAAAATACACATCAATATTAATGCCATAATTTTGCTTAAGATCACTGTTATATTCTAAAAAACAACATACAAGTTTCAAACCATTTGATATAAAAGTGCTCAATAGTGGAAATTTTAAAGTGGAAAACATACATGGAGTGGCCAGATTATTATGATCTCTGAATGCATAATAATCTGGCCACTAAGTGTATATCCTATATAATAAAAGGCTAATATGCAAATTGTCCCCTCAACCAAAAGTTCGACCAGCACTGCCTGTGTCCCCTCCCCCTGGCCAGGCTGGCCGGACCCCACCCATGCACAAATTCATGCACCAAGCTCTAATATATATATATATATATTGAGTGGCCAGATTATTATGCATTCAGAGATCATTATAATCTGGCCACTCAGTGTATATCTAACCTTCTCCCACATTAAATCCTGTTTTAGCAATTGTCTCATATTTGCATATCCTTTTCTAATTACAAATCTCAGAGTCTTTCCATTTCTTAAGGTATAGGTCTTGATGAGAATATTTTAGTTAGATAAAGACATCATCTCTGCAGGTAGCCAACCATTTGCAACCTCACTAGACATCATGTTCTGTGGGAAGCCCTGCCGAAGAGAAGTCTGAGATTAATTGAGCATTATCCTTGTGCCATACACAGTTAGGAAATTTTCATGTGTGAGATAATATTGACTCTGGGTAAGAACACAACTTTTGGCTCAGACAGCTTAACTCCCGGTTCCATTATTTCCTAGCAGTGTGACCTCACACAAGTTACTTACTCCCCTATGCCTCTGTTTTCTCATCAATTGAATGAGGATAATAATAGAATTGTTGTGAGAATTATATGATAGCTCTTTGGCAAGGTGTTCATAATAAAGACAATATGCATTAATGGCTGCCATTGTGATTATCACCATCGACATGATCATGATCATCACTAATTCAAATGACTTCCTTCGATTCAACCATGAAATAGGTTGAAAGTAGGCTATTACATTTAATTCTAAGCATCATTGTGGAGGGAAATGTTCTTCATTTATCTTTATATCCATAATGTCAGGCCCAATATCAGGCACATAGCAGGTGCTTACAAAGACCACTCTTACTTCTGATACCAACTGCAAGTTTGGAGGTCCCCAAGACCATCTTTGTGCTTGATAATTTCCTGGAAGGATTGGTGGAACTTACTGAAAGCTGTTTTATGGTTATGGTTTATTATAGCAAAAGGATACAGACTAAACTCATCCGAGGGAAGAAGCAGTTAGAGCAGAGTCTAGGGGAGTTCCAATTGTAAATCTGCCAGTTGTCCCAGTGGAGTTATGTACCATGGTAATTTCTGCCAACAATGACATTTAAAAATATACTGGGAGTATTGCCAGCCAGGGAAGCTCACCCAAGCCTTGAGGTCCTGGGTTTTTGTTGGGGCATGATCATAGAGTTTCCAGCCCCTCCAGAAAATGAATTAACATTGCATGGCTCTAAGCTCCCACCATAAATCACATTGCTAGCATTGACTGTCCCGTGTTGTACAGGGACCCCAAATATACAAAGACATTCTTCAGGCAAGGCATTCCAAGGCTTAGAGATTACCTGCTAGGATCCGAGGGCAAATGCTATACCTTTTTTGGGGGGGCAAGATGAATACTATACTACATGATATTGAAAAATAACTTTGAATTAATGAACTAGACTTTGAATCCAGGCAAACAGAAAGAGACAGAGAGATAGTCAGAACTCCCAAGGCTTAACACGGACTTAAGGCTACACTTATCTTTATGTTCAGAGATATTATAACAGGAGATAAAATATGGCACTGAATCCAAGAATTAGTGTTTGTAAGTTATGTTTATAAGCTATGATAGATAAAGGCTTTCCACTAATAAATTGAGGTAGAAAAGGTTATCACAAATCAATAATTTTTTTGTTTGTTTTTTTGACCTCTCGCATGTTTTCTGTCATAGTCACTAAGCTGACACATCTAAAGCACAAGAAATAAAGAACACAAGTCATGCCTGTTGCCCACTTTCCTTATGTTCTTAAACTACAAGAAGAAAACTGATGAAAGCCCTGGCTGGATAGCTCAATTCATTGGAGTGTCGTCCCAATATGCAAAGGTTGCAGGTTTGATCCTGGTCAGGACACACACAAGAATTAACCAACGAATGAATCAATAAGTGGAACAACAAATCTTTCTTCTCTCTCTCTCTCTCTCTCTCTCTCTCTCTCTCTCTCTCTCTCTCTCTCCCCCCGCCCCTCTTTCTCATCAATAATAAAAAGTTTAAAGAAACCTGATGCAAAAAGAAATGGAATTATGAATTTTGATTAACTATACCCTAATTTTCCCACCTGGATCAAAGAATGATTCTATAAGCCATTCCTGGAAGCTAAATCCAGCATCTCAGAGAAGATGGTTGTTAGGAACCTCGGTTTTCACCTAATGACCAATTCCTCTCAAAACAGAATCAGAAGTTGGGAAGTATACTTCTTAATTTTTGTCACTGAATAGATGCTCATTTTTTTACTTTTTTAATGAACCTCCACAAATACTTATTTTATGCAACTGTAATGTGCACAAATGTATAATGATTGATATATTGTATATATTTCTAAGCAAACAAAGGGAGGCCAGAAAAAAATATTGTTTTGACTTGAGAGATGTTAGAGTAATATAGAATCTATTCTAGTTCCATGAAAATTTAGATTTTTACCTGCTGCTAGTGGATACATAAAAATAGTTTCAAAACTGTGCCAGTAATGATTAATTGAGTACTATTTTCTTTGTTCTCTCTCTTTTCAATAACAAAAGGACTGGGGTCAGAATTGTAATAGGCTGTAACAGCACAAACAACAATAGTAGTACTAGGTACCAAGTACAGAACGTTTGTGCCCTAGTCACTTCCTGAGACATTTACATCTTTTTAGAATGGCACAATAAATATGTGATAAATGTACTGTTACCATACCCACATGCAGCTAAGATTACTGCAATACAAAGAGAGTAATTGATTCAAGTACATAGGTATTAACTGGTAGAACTAAGGTACATGGCAGTTCTTGTCAATCTTTTCATTTATTTCTATTTACTTTTGTAGTCTTGTGTCAAAAGATAACAAGCTGTTATTTCTGTAAGGGTGGAACATGTTCTAGAATATAGTTACCCATTGTAGTGTTGGGATAAGAGGTATACATTTCTAAGCTACTTGTAAGGTCTCACCTTACTAACTGTGGTTTCCCCTGACAAATGCTAGCTAGATGTGTGACCTGCAGTTGTCAGGGAGATTATTTGGCTGTAAGCATCAAGAGCCTGATTCCAGTGCCTCGAGTAAGGAGGAGGGCCTGCAGGGTTAGCTATGTAATTTTATTCTCAGTTCCCTTCAATCTATGCCTGCCTCCCCACTGGGCCAATTTATACTGCAGAGTAAAGTAATGAACAGTTACAGTGTCCCTGGGGAAAATCAGCAAGTTTTACTCAATATTGCATTACAGACGATTGTTATGTATACTTCCCCATTAGTCAGGTTGAACAGACATAAATGAAATCCACAGATATCTCCCAAATCTCATTAAGACATCACTTTACCCTTATTTCCACCAAATCTTCTACTAGGTGGCGAAGAGATACCCAAATACATTGATTTTAGTTTCACTCTGTGATTCTTTTTGCAGAATATGGCAGAGGGATTAATAGGATCGAAGCTCATTTTGAAAGAATTAGCAACAGAATAAAACTCAGGGACAAAAAGAAAGGGTGATTAATAATTTAGATAATTAGTTCTTAAATAATCACCATGTTTTACAACCCTCCCCCAAAGTTCGATTCCAATAAACCAAAAGATCTTGAAGAATTACATGGTCAATTGCCCAGTGGTCTTCCTCAACCTTCCGCAGCATCCTCCCTACTCTAAGCACAATTAATTCCTCCACATTACCTGTGATCATAAGAATTCAAGGAAATTAAAATAACAGTGCTACTTCTGGAATAAAGTTTAGAGGCCCCTGCAATTCTCTTTAGATCACATGTATTTTAATTGAAGCTATTGTTTGTAAGTGTAAAAAAACCCAAAAAACTACCTTGCATTACCTAGAGCAGTGTACATGTGCCCGCATGTGGTATTTTGTGGAAGAGCCACACTCAAGGGGCCAAAGAGCCGCATGTGGCTCGCCAGCTGCAGTTTGGCAACCACTGACCTAGAGTAAAAAGGGGGCGCTGGCCAGGCTTCAATTATTGATCAGGGTACATACCTAGGTTGTAGATTCAATCCCCAGTTGAGGTGTGTAGGGGAGGGAGCCGAATGATATCTCTAACTTTCTCTGTCTCTCTCTCTCTTTCTACCTTGCCCTTTCTCTCTAAAATCAATAAAAATATATCCTTGGGTAAAGATTGGAAAAAGAAAAAAAGGAAGGATGATATACCAATCTGACAACTCTTTATGCATAGGGATGCTCTTATGCTCATGAGGGATTGATTGGAACCCAAGATCAGAAAATTGTTGAAAGGCCAAGAAATGACTTACTGCTCTTCCTCTGTTCATCGTCCTCTCCCTTTGCCTGTCTAGAACCATACCTAGTGTTTCCAGGTCCTGTTATTCAAGACATAGCCAGTCCATTGGTTTCTCCTGGGTGTTGCGTAGTTTTTACTGTTTTCTTTGCCTTTTTCATCTGTACTTTTAATTATTTCACTTAAATGAATTCTAAAGTTACTAGGCTCTATATGCCCAAAGTAAATACCTCAGAATGAGAATTGATTAGGCCCTCTTGGGTCCACTCCTGTATAAGTCTATCGCAAATTTGGCTGTGAGAGGCAGACCCTAGTATGTGGGATGGTAGAGCAACAGTTAGTGAACAATTGTGTATACATTTGCCTATCAAAGCATGAATATCTTTGACATCAAGAATAATATTTTACCTTTCATTGTTTTATCTGAAACCTGATACAGTGCCTTTGATTGAAGAAGTGACTGTGTGAGTGATATGTTGTTTTGAAAAAAATAGAGGGCGTGGCCACTGCCCTTAGAGAGCATGCACAGTTAGAGGTTCCCGGGCAGACATTTCTCAGCACTTATCAAGCAGTAGAAGAGCATCTGTATATTGATGAAGTGCCGACAGCAGCACCCAGTGTCACTGACAGCCAGTCGGAAGAATTGGTGGCACATAAATGGGTTCAGTAAATGCACAGCTGTGTTCATTAATACTCTGTCAGTACCATAAAAGTATTATATGTTTGGAATAATTATCTTGATAACTGAAATATATATATTCTACATCACTCAAGTGTTTATGTTTTTAAGTATACATTGAGAGTTTATTCTATTTAGCAAACCCAAAAGTCAATAAAAACTATTAAATTATTTAAAATAATTATGTATTTATTTTCAAAAAGGTAAATAAAATTGTGTCTTAGGTGTTACCAAAGGCTATTTTGATAAAGGTTATTAATCCCACGACTGTCATTATTAGATTGTGTGTGTTCCTTGTTCAGGGACTTGTTCAGGGATAGGTTATCTGGTTTTGGAAATATATTGGCGCCATGATTGTTCATGGTGCTCATTCTTTTCATTCTGTTTTGCTCAGTCTCATTTAATTCACATGGCAATTAGTTTTACTGATGAGGGAAGTTAAGCTTAGGGGGTTAGATGCCTTTGACAAGATCACATAGTTACTAAGTATAAATATTAACCTTGGATACTCTTACCTAATAAGAAGAAATAATTTATTTGTTTCCCAGTTATTCAGGGTAGTTGCTTAAATCAGTGATTAAAAATTGTAACTAATTAACTAGACCGGGCCTGTAAATTTTCAATTGAAAGTAGGTCAAAAGAAAAGAGAATTTTATTCACATAAGACTAATTAACAAATTAATATCTCTTCAAGGGTATGCTAGAGTCAAGTGAAATTATCAGATTTGTGTTTATAATAAATGCTCTGGAAACAGTGAGCAGTATAATTAAGAACTGCAAGATTGTAGTATCATGACAAAAAAGAGACTGTGGTAAAGACTGCTTTAGCTAGGAAATGTGGCCAATTTTTAAAAAAATCCCCATTTTATATTATTTTTTAAAAATAGGGAATACTTAGTAGCTCAATTAAACAAACCCATGATAGCCGCTTATTCAACCTTCATGTATGCCATGTCAAGGCCTATCTCGCTTGCCAATGCAAATGTTTGTGAAAAACCTGCATCTCTTTCACTATATGTTGTATATCTTTAAAGAATTCTAGTTTTGTGGTTGTAACTGTGAAAAAAAATGAACTTGAAAACATACTACTAATCAATAAGAAATTGATTATGTACATTAAAAAACCTAAATAAATGCAGTTTTATGTGTGCCTAAATTTAAATTCTTAATCCAGAGAATTCTAGAAAAATCATCAGTCCATTAACTACTCAGTAAGATAAAACATAAAGAAGAATTGCTGAATGCAGCAGTATTGATTAGGCTTTCTTTATCAATCTCAACCTGTGCTAGTGCTTGAAAACACAGAAATAAAGAATAGTATATTAGGAAACTGACTTTGCTAGTTCTATTTTATACACTTGGGTTTCCCTTGTGCATTTTCTTTGAAATCAAGAAAACAATGCAATGAATACAAATCAGGACCCTGAAGGAAATGGGCCTAATTTATTAACATCCTTCTGAGACAGATCATAAGAAATGTAAATATGTATAGAGCTTCTTCTCTCTGTGGTTTGGTCAAAAAGGAAAGACCAATTGTTATTTCTTCTTTCATACATGTTTAACTCATGATCATACACATTCTCCATAATGCTTCATCACTGCAGGGTTTTTATCTTCAGGTTTACATGTTTTGTAATGAGTGTATTGAGCATAAAGATAGAAGTGCAAGTTTCTGATGATCATATGTTGCATGTAAACTACAAGCCCTGTTTTGAAGGCTAAGATGAGCATCAGGGGTCCAGGGTGGGAGCATCGATGCAGCTGATGACTCACAGTGAGAGGCTCACCTAAAGCTCCCACTGCTCTGCTACTCGGAATCCAGACCTCACTCTATTCCACACCAGGTCCTACCTACTCCTCCACCGTACACCTTGAGAATCTACTCCATTCATGCTCATCTAGCAAATGTCTGTACTTCCCAAACAACATGTGCCATCTCACATAGCCAGGATTTTCCCTTCCACCTGAATGGTCCTCTTTCCAATCATTCGTCTGTCTCTCTCGTGAACTGCTACTCATTCATAAAGCCTCAAATTAGATATCGCATCTTGGAAGAATTAGAGAGCTCTTGCTGGACCACCATAGAATACTTTCTGTAAATCCATGAGGGCATTTTCTTCCTGGCGTATCTTTTGTATCTGTGCTCCTCCAGTATTTTCTTTGAAGGAAGAATTTTGCCTTACTGATATTTATATTTACTGTACCTCACAAATGGCAGAGATGATACCTTCTAAATATGAAATGAAGAATGAATAAAGGCATACATAGCTGGGGTACATTTCATGTAGTAGAGATTTTGATGCTCAAGGTGGTCTCTTTTGGGGTGGGGCTGACTCTTCTTCATACATAGTAAGAAGGAGTTCTTATCTATTGGGGTGATATGAAATGGCCAATATTAAAAATAATCTTGACTTACAGAAGCAGCTGTTTTAAATAGTTCAAATAATACCATTTAGTCAGAGAATTAACTTGATCTTTATGTGGTTACTGACTAAACATATACTGTGGATATAAATTTATCCATGATTAATTGTAGCTCCAGGACTCATGGAATTTGCATTTTATTTTTTTAATTTATTTTATTTTTAAAATATATATTTTTATTGATTTCAGAGGAAGGGAAAGGGAGAGAGAGAGAGATAGAAACACCAGTGATGAAAGAGAATCATTGATGGGGGCTGCCTCCTGCATGTCCCCTATTTGGGGATCAGAGCCTGCAACCTGGGAATGTGCCCTTGAACTGAATCAAACCTGGGACCCTTCAGTCCATAGGCTGATGCTCTATCCACTGAGCAAAACTGGCTAGGGCTGTAATTTGCATTTTAGAAGAGAAGTCAGAAACTAAACAGATGTCCAAATAAATAATTTAAATCCAGTAGTGAAAAAATGCTATGAAGAAGGAAAAAAGCATGATAGGGAAAATAAGAGGTAGAAAGAGTAGTGTTTAATGAAGGCTTCCCCAGCAGGTGAAAACCTGCATGAAGTATGGGGTGAGCTTTGTGTTAACCTGGAGGAAAAGCATTCTTGATAGAAGATACAGCAAGTGCGCAAAACCCAAGATGGCTTGTGGGGCAGTGAAAAATGTCTGAGAAATAGCCAAGAGTGAGAACATGGGAAGGATTTTGGACAATGGCCCGAGGGTGATAGGAAGCCATTGGAGTTTGTGCACAGGAGAGTTACATGATCTGATTTATGTTGGGAGAGATCACCCCCATCCACTAAGTGTCAACAAAACATTGGGGTCAGGAAACACCTCTACAAACAGAGATCCAGATAGTTAATGTTTAAATGAAGACTGTAGCAATGCGAGGTTTGAGTAATGGTCAGACTCTGGAAATACTTTAAAGGACTTGCTCACAGGGATTTACTATTGGTTGCATAGGCATTCATACCTGTCTGAGAAAAGAAGCAGCCAGTGACAGAGGGAATTGTCCTGGTACTGTGAGCTCTGCCTTAGTGAAATGTGGACTTTCCCTGATGTTCAAAGTCCAGGCAGATGTTTTCATGTTGAGCACACACTAGGTAACAGAAGAACCCCGGAAGAATACATTAGGGCATTCTATGATTATGATGGATCATGGATCAAGATAAAAGTAAGAACACTCTTTAATCACATTAATCACATGGAAATGCAGCTAAATGCTGGAATATTGTCCAAACTGTGTTGCCACTTTAACAGTCATAGCTTTAGTCTTGCTTTGTTTCTTCTGTCTTGCAGATAAGAATTATACAGATATCTAAGAGTAGAATCACCCCTGTTTTCTGACTGCATCAATCCAGAATAAAAGCCTAGTCTTTCCCCAAATAATTTAACACAAGCCCCAATACTATTATAAGTTTATTTCAACAAGCCGCTTACTGAGATGCCCCAAAATTCACATGGTGAGCATTGTCCTCCATCACAGAGGCAATAATACAAACTTTGCTCAATTATATCATTTCTGGTGGCCTTTGGCCAAGGGCTTTGCAGATATTGATAGTAGATCAATAATTTTATAACACCTTGGGAAATTTGGTTTTCTATTTATAAGCTTGAAACCCTACAGAAAGATCCATATTAAATTTAGTAGAAACATATTTAATTTCAGGTTTAAGTCTGGAGCCTGCAGACATGAATCATATAAACAAATCAGATGAAGCAGGCCTGCGGGACAAATATACTCCAAGGAATTTGCTATATTCCTACAAGTGTTTAGTCCCACGAACCCCACTCTTCACTTATTTCCATGACCTAAATAGAAAATTACTGTCTCATCTCAGCGATCAGGACCAAAATATAAATGCTCTTTAATTATTATTTTTCCAAGAAATTCACTTAAACTTTTCATAGTCAAACACTCATCGCTCTGTTGAGATTACCTTAGGTTTCACACACAGTGTTTGCATTCTCTTGAAAATGCCTACTGTTTTGGCAAACCCTTAGGCAGAAATAAGGCTCCTTTTAATAGTTTTCTGTAAGGGTGTTGTTGTTCAACTGTTTTTACCTAGGGAACCAAAGTCTTCACAGGTTAACCCAGATAAGGAGATACAAGGCTGTTCTCTTCCTGCTGAGTCTAACTCGAGAGTTCAAATATGTCAGGATGTGGTACATTGAATATATTTAAGTGGATGTGATGGGGTGAAAGTCAAGGATTTGACAGTCTAAAACCACACTCCATGAATTTGGGTATGTCTTTTACCAATTACAAATGATGATGTCCTTATCTGTAATGCAGAGATAATTAAGTGAAGTATAGAGCATATGAAATAATATATGAAATTATACATTCGTTAAGCTCTATGTGTCCATATTTAGCTTTCATGTTTGTTCCTACTGATTACTATATCTAAGGTATAATTGTTATTGTAAGTCATATAAAATTATCTAAATAAAAATATAATTCATAAAATATCAGCTGTGCATTGACTGCAAAATCTATGGATCCTCTAAATTTATAACCGAATCATTAAATCAAAATATCCCTTGTCAGCATTGGTAAGCTCTACCTGTTTCCTTCTTCCAGAGATGTTCTCAAGGACAAATGAAATTAGATAAAAAATGGATCTGATACGGGCTACCAATTTAAAGTTAGATGGGGAGCCCTGGCCTGTGTGGCTCAGTTGGTTGAGTGGATGCTTTGATTTCTGGTCAGGGCACCTGCCCGGGTTGTGGCCTTGATTCCCAGTAGGGGGCATGCAGCAGGCAGCCAATTGATGCTTCTCTCTCACATAGATGTTTCTTTCTCTCTCTCAAATCAATTAAAATGTTTTTAAAAATATTAAAGTTTGGGGAAGCTGAAAAACTAATGTGTACATCTGATATTGCAAACAGTTTATGGTACATTGATTAAAATGATGTGTAATGTAGAGAAAGTCAAGGTCCTGGAGTCAGAACAGACTCCAAGTCTGTGTTCTGACTTAGGTGCAAGTCTTTTAACCATGGGAATGTCTATTTCTTTATCTGTACTAAAAATATAAGTAAACATAGTGCAGAGAATATTAATATGTATGTACATATATATAATATTTAGTCCATTATAAAATACTATGTAAGTGTTTATAGAAGAGACCTTGTCTTTGTGATAAAGGGAACAGCTAAGCATGATGCCAAATTACTCTGTGTGGATTTGGCCAGTGCAAATGTTTAACTTGAAGAGATTTCAGTTGAACTGGATGTTTCAAAAAATAGTACGTAATGTTATATTAAAACAGTGCACTGATAGAAAATAAGAGATCTAATTTTCAAAATGTCAGATCTATTTCTGGGGAGTAATTCACACTCTGGGAGAATCTCATTGTGTCAATAACGTTTAAATGATTCACTGTTGTTTGTAAACCTTTAATTGTGATAGCTAGCACAAAATAATATCTGAAAAACATGATTATATGGTTATCACTCTGGTTAATAGGGTTTACAGCCTCTATGTACACATAACAGCTGCTGGAGCAAGCCCTCAATTAATTTTACATAACAGGAGCAATTTTACACAATTACTTGAAAATCCTTGGCCATGTTCCATTTCTCTGACATAAACATATGGGCCAAAATCACAAGAAATGATGACTCCAATGAGATCTCTTATAGTAATAGTTATAGTTAATATTTTTTCAGGTTAAATATTTCAACTTCTATACAATCTCACTTGATTTTAAAAGTTATATTAATATGGGTAATATTATTAGTTATTATTAGAGCTAACATTCATTGTGTGCTTCCTAAATTCTATACCTCTGCTAAGTAATTCAAGTGCAATACCTCCTATAATCCTCAGACTTTCTAAAGAATAGGTTCCAAAGTTATATTTTCAGTTAAGAAGAAACAAATTTAGCAAGGTTAAGTAGCCTTCCCAAGGTCACAGTGGCAATAAGCAGAATAGGTAAACACCAGGTTGGCTGGTGTCTAAAGCTACATTTCTTAACCACAAAGCATCCGGTTTCTTTTTGTCACTATTCAGCATGCTCTTTGTCAAAGCTAAATTTAATATGATTTTTTTTCTAACTATAATTACAAATTACTTCAAAATGCATGTGTTTATTATCAGCGACAATTAGTAGCATCATTTAGGCACCATCAACTATTTTTTGCTAATTATCCATTTAGACATTCGTTCCACAAGTATTCATTAAGCACCTACTGTAGTCAAGCCTCTGTGCTTGACTTGACATATTTAGTCACTCCTCCTGACTAGATGTGCAGATGTGTGTTCTCTAGTCAGGAACCATGCTTCTTTCTAATCACTTTATCTCATAATGTACTTCCTTCCCATTCAGGAATAGAATAATCAAAGTTAAGTCCAGATTACATATATACTGTGTGTGTGTGTATATCTATTTATCTATCTAACTATCTATCTACCTATCTATCTATGGCTAACATCTATGAGTCTTTTAATCATACTTCTTTGTTCCCATTCCCTTACTTGACAAATGACCATATTTATAGCATACTAGAGACCCAGTGTGTGAAATCACACGAGACCCATACCCCCTCACGCCGTGGAACCCAGACTCCCTCCACCATGCCACCATGGGTGCGACCCCAAACTCCCTCCACTCCGCTGCCAGGGGCGGGACCCATCAATGCACCTCCATGTGGCTGGTCATTATGGTGTTATGGTGTTATGGCCACAGGCCTTTTATAATATATAGAATATAGACTATAGATATCATATTGCATTGTAATTTCTACTTATTTACCCATTTTCCATTTTTATCCATGAACTCCTCTAGGAGAGATATATGTTATCTATTTGTATGTTTTTAGCAAGTAGATTATGATCATGTGTTCAATGAACTGCATTGTCTAAAAGAACAAATGAATAAACAAATGGATGAGTGTAATTCTAGGGTACTCCAGAGAATTTAGGATCAATACCTAAGAGAATTCTAGGATGAAGACATGACAATTCTTTTATCACTGTATTCAGTAACAACTAGCTCAGCTGGAAATGACAGAAATTGCCTCAAATGTGCTTAAGCTGCCATGCAAGGAGCCCTTTTTGTGGCTCCCACCTGCCATGTGCCAGGACTCAGAGTGAATTGCACAGCAACACAAACTATGGCTAAAGTAATAGGCTTTACTGGGAAATGTTGCTATCCAGGGGTAAGAGGAGAAGGCCTGGCTACTCTAATGTTCAGTATCCTTTGCTGTGGAGGTAAGATGAGGCCAGGTCCCTCCTTGGAACCCCTGTTCTTACTATGTGCCAGCCAGGCTCAGGAAGGCTCTCACTGGGAAGTTAATGAGAATAAGGGGACCCATGCCTTCTGCTCTGACTGAATCCTGGCATTTACATTTTATCCATAAAGCCTGCTTCTTAACCCATATTTAACCATTGTGCCTAACTGGTAAACTATAAGACACTAACCTTAGAATGTATAAGAAAATAAATAAATAAACATGTGGTTCATTTCACTAACAAGACGTAAGGTATATTGAAGACTTGATACAGAGTTAGGGCACTGTGCTTCATGTGGCTGCTGTAGTAAATTACTACAGACTTAGTGGCTTAAAACAACACAGATTTATTATCTCATTTATCTAGAAGGCAGAAATCCTGAATAGTCTCACTGGGCTAAAATCAAATTGTAGATAGGAAGCTCATGCCTTTCCGGAAGCTTTTGGGAACAATCCTCCTCCCCCTACCTCTCCTCCTCCCCCTACCTCTCCTCCTCCCCTCCTCCTCCCCTCCCTCTCCCCCTCCTCTCCCCCTCCCCTCCCTCTCCCCTCCCTCTCCCCTTCCCCTCTCCTTCCTGCTTCCCCTCTCCCCTCCCCTCCCCCTCTGCCTTTTTCAGTTTGTGAAGGCCATCCACATTCCTTAGCTTGTGGCCCCTTCTGTCTTCAAAACCAGCAATGGCTGATGGAATCATTCCTATTACTCTATCCCTCTGTCACTCTGAAACAGGCTCTCCTGCACCCCACTCCCATCTTTTAAGGACCCTCTCATTACAGTGACCTCACCAGGATAATCTCCCTATTTTAAGATCAACTGGTTAGCAACTTTAATTCCCTCTTACACTAATATAACCAGGGATTTTAATGTGGATATCTTTGGGGATCCATTTTTCTGCCTACCATGGAGGTGTCTCTCTCCTCTCCTCTTTTCCTGGCTCTCTTTCATCTTATTAGGGCTTTATTATTAAGTTCTACAAGGCAGCAAAATGCTTACCAGCAGCTAATAGGCTACAGTCTTCTAAGTTTAGGTTCAATCTGGGAAGGAAAAGTTATCTTCCTTCCACTAGCGTGACCTTGGTTCCTGGGTCTGTGATTTCTTAGTCTTGTCATGTGCACCGTCTCTGTGGGCAACAAAATGAAATGCTCCTTTTCCTCAGACCCTAGTCACACCTTCCCCTATATGGTACAGATTTATGATCGGGGAGAGGAACACACAGGGAGAAGCACTTTCCCCAGTCTGCTAGTTAGGAAGAACAATAAGGAAACCAGGAGACCAAAATGTCCACTGTATAGCAATGCAAGGAGGGGAAAAAGTGTTTCTAGGGAAAAATATGTCTATTTGTGGTAAACAGTATATCTCTACTGGTCTGTGTTGGGGGTATGCCCACCGAGGGTAAGTCAGAAATATAGGCTCCCTATGAAACTTGGATCTTAGCTTATCTCTGTGTGTTCCATCATATATAATATATTTTAAATTCTGCATAATAAAAATACTTTGCTAAAATTGAATTTCATGCTTTAAGTTTTTAAATTAAAACAGAAAGTTCAAAAAGTAGCTCAAAAAATAAAAAAAGGCCCCCAAAGGTAAATACTGTGTTGACTTAGATAAGTAATTAAAAGACACTATTTTAAGAAAACAGAATATGTGATCTTCCTGTTAGTTTTCTTTTTCAAGTGTAAAAACTTAATTTTCTGTTGTAATCATGAGGTGGTAGTGTCCTAGGTCTTACTTTAAAGAAAAAAACACACAAAACTAATGTTCATATCCTTGGCTATCTATCCACCCACAACAAGGGAATTTAATTAGAATAACCATCTGTGTGCCAGGCACCAAGCTGAACACTTATATATTTGCCATTTGTCCTTTACAATAAACTGCAAGTAAAGTTTCATCTGTATTTTATAAGTGAATGATCTAAAGCTCTAAGCTTTAGATCTAAAGCTCTAATTCCTTCACATTGCATAACATTTAAATGGAAGCCAGGTCTCTGACCAAAAATAAAAGAAGACCTCCATATTCTGCAATAATGATATCCCTTATATTTAGGGGAAAAAGATAGATTGAATCTAAACCCTGCGCTTTATTCTTCTAATTTATATTAATAGTTGCTGAAATGTACCATGCTTTTTCTTGGTATCTCAGCATATAAATAAATATTTTCTGAATGAGTGAGTGAGATATGTTATGTTTCCATCATTCACGGATTTGAACACCCCTCCGCATGGAACACATACTAAAGGCCACAGGAGAAAATAACTATTAATTCGACTTTAATTCTTGAAGAGTTAAAACTTCAAAATTAACAACCAATACCTTTTTCTCCAAGAAGGTCATCACTCCAGCCAAAAGTGGGCCCATTCTCTTTCTCTCTTTTAAAAAGTTCTTTGTGTTTCTCACTGGGAAAATATACAACGTGTGTGTGTGTGTGTGTGTGTGTGTGTGTGTGTGTGTGTGTGTGTGTGTGTGTTATCTTTTCCAATGTGTAGAAATGTGGGAAGAGACTATGAGATTGGAAATCAGCCTGCAAGATCAGGCCTGGTGAGCAGTACATGTGGAGGAAGGTGAGCCAGGGAAATAGGTCTTTGGGACAAGACTGAGTTAAAAACCAAGAGAGTGTGCATATTTAAATGAAGTTCAAATTGGGCTTTAAGAGAGAAAAGCAGCAATTTAGCACTTCACTGGAAAGATGATCTTTTAGAAAAATAATTTCTGAATTCAAATTTACCTCTTTAAGGAGGAGAAACAGCCCTTCTGACAAATGTAGAGGCTATTTCTCCATGGATTTCAAACCTAATTTATTTATGTCATGTATGCTTCCAGGGGTTCTGCTTTTAAATATTACATTGATAAACTTTCTTATTTCTTTATAGTATTCAATTAATTTCAATAACTCGTTCTGAGCCCCGTCCTCTCCCCCCAGCCAACTATGTGATCCTCTTATTCTTTTACCTAGGATTCGGGCCATCTTTTCTACCTTTTTTATTTTGTAAGGAATCCTAGAAAATTACCTGATGCAGAATAATAAGAATTATATCCATCTTTCTTAATGAAGGTTTTTAAATGTTATTTTAAGAGCTCTTTGGTAGGCTAAACCTGCAGTTAACATTCTTAAGATAAAGTCTCTTTTTTGCTTATACTGTGATTATTACTTGTAGATGTTCCCATTTCCAAAATGATAATAGCTAATATGTATTCTTCTAGTACAATCTTTTCTATTACACTAACTTTTGATTAGAGACAGTTGAATGCCTATGTATCTTTCAAAGTCTGTAGAATGACTATGTCCTCAAATCTTATTGCTAAAGATTTTGTCTTGTCAATTGCAATGGACTGTGACTCATAAGTAGTTCAGATGAAACCCATTCCACACTGTAACTCTGTTATACTGTGCATCGATAATCTGATGTCATCCATTTTCAACATGTGACAAAATAAAAAAGAAAAGTGACTTAAAATGAGAATAGATGAAGATGTAGACTGAATTATGTTTCAAAAACATAGTTATTATCATATGAAGTGAAGCATTAGCCTTATCCATCATGCCATTTACATGGTATTTACTGTCAAGGAACTTTGTAGAGGAAAGGAGTGGAAGAAGCATGAGGTGTTGTCACATTCTTTTAAATGCCTTATAAATGAGACAAGAAAATTAGGGCATGAGCATATGAACATTAATAAAAATGAACTCACTGAAAAATCTCTTTTGTCTGAAACTGTTTAGTTATCAGGAATATTAAGTCCTTTAAGTTTGACAGGTATTTTAAAAATGACAGTAACTCTTTACTAGATAGTGTCATTTTTAAAACAGGCACACTTAAAGGCCTTCATTAACAGACATTTTGCCTGATAAGAATGTCTTTAAAAATAACTGAGCAAGCAGGAGGTATTTTGGTTGAGAATAATGTCTGGTGGCCAAAATTAGAAAGCTCATAGTTTCTACCATTTGTAAAGTAACTAAATATAAATCCAAACTAAGTGTGTATGTTCACAATATGTTTACAATACCCTTTTTGTATGACATTTATTAAAAAATAATCACCTATGTCTTGAGGCATCATAGCTTGTGGATACAAAGATCATATTAACAGTAATAATCCAGTAGCACTGTTACTTGCCATCTCCAGGTTATTCAAAAGATCAGCATCACTGGGAGAACGAGACAGATTGTTCCTCTCCCTATTTCACACCACACTTCCATATAGGGGGCCAGCTCAAATCCTCTTAGAGGTTTTATATATTAAAAAAACAAGCCCCATTATGAGCACATGGCATTTTGTACAGGGGCCATCATCCTTGACAAAAGGCGATTCTGTGTGTTTTTTTATGAACGCTAATCAATGGATAGAAAAAGATACCTTAAAATAGTCTGAAATACCGACTTTCTTAGACATATTTATCTCATTTTTGTTTTAATTTGAGACCCGCTTCTACCATACATACTACTATGATGGTTAAGAAATTTAAACAAACTGAGTGCATACTAGCCATGGGTATATGCTGGTGAACAAGTCTTATCCTATCCTACTACGTGAAAGCAGCACTACCCAGTTCAGATTCTGGCTCAAGAATTCTTCATATACCAGGTGATATATCAGTTGTGGAATTAAAAATGGTAATGGTGCCCTGGCCAGTTGCACTCAGTGGTTAGAACATCGGCCTGCAGACTGAAGGGTAATGGGTTTGATTCCCAGTCAAGAGCACATACCTTGGTGGCAGGTCCCCGGCCCAGTAGTATGGCATGAAGGAGGCAACCAATCAATGGTCTCTCTCACATCAATGTTTCTCTCCCCACCCCCACTCCCTTCCACTCTCTCTAGAAATTGATGGGGAAAATATCCTGTGGTAAGATTTTTAAAAATGGCAATGGCTAGTCAGTTCTTGTAGAATCTAGAAGTTCCAAGTAGACAGTTACATTGCAGAGACACTGGAATTAGAAGTAAAGCATAAAATATTAAGGACACTAGAAATAATTCAATGTAGCTAGATTGATGTGTGTGTGCCCTGTGTATTTGTTAGTCCACAGGAGGTAGAACACAGCCTAAGCTTGGCAGAAACAGGCTTAGAATGTCTTATTAGAAATGTGAGGATTTATGTGGAGTCACTGATATTAAATGACAGGGTCAGATTTTAGGTATTAGAAAGATCAATCTGCCATCATAGTAGAGAACTGAAGCAGCCCAAACTGAGATTTAGGGACCACATAAGTATCAGTTTTGGAAATGACACTGGTAGTACAGTGGAGAGATTAAGTGACTTTCTGGATTTGAATGATGAGGAGAGGGAGAAAACAAGAAATTGGTAGGTTTCTTATTAGTGAACAAGGAAAATGGTGGCACTGTTTCATGGGATACAGAAGGGATACATTTATATGAATAAAATGTATCACATTAATTTTTGCATTTCTTATTTTTATCATATTCTGGATGGGAAAACGTAAGAGCAACAAAGATTAATTAAGTTATTCCCCTATACCTCCACTGGCAAGATTTCTAGCTTCCATAATAAATCACTTCTGTATGACCTAAATCCTACCATTTTCCTCCGCAAAGAGTAATGCTATCTATAATAATAAAAAAAAGTGTAATATGCTAATTAGACGGTGGGACCCAGGCAGAGGCAGCCACCGCGGCGGGTGGGGGCTGCGGAGTGTGATTGACCACCAAGGCAGGGACCCAGCCCCTTGCACAAATTTCATGCATTGGGCCTCTAGTACTGATATAATAGATAAAAATCAAACAGATTCAAAGAATCTATAGAAGATCACTCTGTATATGATAAACAGTAGCCTAGTTTCCTGAACGAGTTAAGGTACTTACAAAAATTGAGAAGAGAATAGTGGTTCCTCTTCGGTGCTAATGTGTGCTTTTGTTAGCTAGATAACAGATTAGATTAACAGAACTGAAAATAGATACTTGGTTTCACAGATTTTAGAATCTCAAGGAAATGATACTGAGGATTGTACTGTAAAGACCATAACTCTGTGCTTTAATTCTCTTTAAATCTGTTTGGCCCTTTTCACTATAATGAAACTTGGCTGTAGTCAAGTGCTCTGTTGAAGACTTCTTTAATATAGCAATGATGAATCTGGCTTACAAAGGGAATTTGGTGGTTAAATGAATTCCTGCTATTGCAGCAAAGCCTTTGTATATTTCCTAGGCAGCTAAAATACTTCAGAAATGGTGGCATTTAAGTGGGAAAGTGCCTTACAACTAAAATAAAAATACTCTTTTTTGAAAGGTGATGTGTGGCCAGACAATACTGAAATGAAAAAAATTAAATAAATTATTTTACTGAATGAGTAATTGTCCATGGTGTGCAATTGAGAACATTATCAAAAGCAATATAGGATTAGGGTGACTGCATCTTATTTGTATTTTAATTCCATTTTATTTAATTGACTTAGTATTCTGCATTTCACAATTATCAAATTGAACTTTCTACTAATCTCTTTCTATTTTAAGCAGCTGGTGAATTTTTAAAATTCTCTACCATATGTCAATTCTCTTTGGAGAAACTGTCTGAGTGTTAAATCCACCTGTGAAAAACTATTTTCAGTGTGTGAAGTGCATCTTTCAAACTGATAAAGATGATAAAATTATTCTGATCATGGCATAATGGACCTGCCACAATGGAATTCAAATATACTTGGCACAGAATATTTGGAAATCAAACCAAAAAAAAAAAAAGGGAAAATTGTTAGAATATTTGAGCTGGGGTAATAAGGATCTTAAAATAGTTTTTACCATGTTTATGTTCATATATCAATCTTTAAACTGTATTATAGAAATTACTAGGACATTTTGTTTAAATGTATTTCAGAACATTCAGTAACTTCTCAATATCATAAAAAATCCTGAATTAAGTGTGATTAAACACAATTTCCTTTTTGAATAAAGGCGGTGAGACGTATGATGGCATTTTTTTTTTCTTTTAGTCAGGAGATAGTAGGGACATATTATGGTGATTGGTGAAGGAAGTCTTTCTAAGGGTCCTTAGCTTTCAAAGGCCTCCTAATCCCTTGTCTGCAAGGGAGCTAAAAATACCCAGCTAAAGTTCAAGTGGATACAACCATATTCAAAACCATCTTGCTCTCCTCTTTTGATCTTTGGTGCTTATGTTGGCTCAGAACCCAGTGCGTATATTTTGTTCTCACGGATCATTGATTTCCAAGATTGATCATGAAATCTCAAGTTTGCATAGCAAACCATTTTAAGAGAGACAGTGCTTTCCTTGTTGGTATCATGCTTTAAAAAAATGCAACATCTATCTGTGTTTCTTTGTGCTTCTCTTTAAAATTAATTATAAATCAAATGGGTAAATTAGCTTTTTTGAGAAAAAAAGAAAGGAAAGGAGTCTTAGATTTTTCTACCAATATGTTGCCCATATAAATCAAAGTACTGTGATTCTATAATAATCAGACATAAAATATGCTCACCATAACAACACATAGGTTATTTGGAAATTTCTATATGGATTTATGAGCAGTGTATCACATAGTTTAAAACACATTACAACCTTGTAACATTCCTCAAAGTAAACAAAGCTAGAAACATGAACAAGTTTTAATGAACGACTCTTACACTTGATTTTAGCCAAAAGGCCAAGAAGCAATTAATGAACGACTCTTAAAGTAACATAGAAAAATAAGCTTTGGTGTTTAAGCAAATATTCTCATTTGAACTCAATTACACTTTTAACACAACATCGGTTATTGGACATGAAATATCTTTATTTCAAGTGGAATTTTATGCATGCAATGTATTTGAAAGTTGGACTATTTGTATGATATTAAAATGTCCCTATCAAATAAGCAAAAAATTAAACCTGACCTAACTGAACCTCAAGAATAATCACTTTTGAGGATTTACATAATCAAAGTAATATGGAAAAACATCTCCCCTGACAGAAAACTACATGGCCCTGCATTAAAATGGCATCAAAGAATAAATCACTTCATTAGGGCAAGCTGCCCTGTCTGAGAAAATAAAGGGAGACTATTCTGTCTGTCTTAATGTCAATAATAGGTGTTCTCCCCATCAACTGGTTTATTTTTATATTGTGTACAAGATCGGTGACCAATTGTGTATTTCTTTATTGTCATTATCTTTATTGTTGAGGATATTGGGGATGTCCCCATTTTTCCCCATCACTGCCTCCACCCACCTCCCACCCCACACGAGGCCTTTACCACACTATTGTCTGTCCATGGATCATGCATGTAAGTTCTTTGTTTATTCTCTGCTTCCTCTCCCCACCTTTCCTCTGAGATCCATCTGTCTATGCCATGCTTCTTTTACACTGACTGTAATAAAAATTATATGGATGGCCTTGGGATATTATTAAGGTAAAATAAGGGTTATTTAAACACAGGCACTGGGATACCATGACAGTTGATCTGGAAGATGCTATTAAGAAATTCATTTTTTTCTTATCACACATTAGCCGTAACTAGTCTCATAACCTCGACCTACTGCACCGTATTCTGAGAAATGTTGGGAAGTAAATGCTTCCTACATTTGGTGAGCATCACTTTCACTTCTATAGTAGGTACTCTGTAAAGAGTCTTTGGTGAAAATGTTGTGCAAATAAGAGTGTATGACACTGTGATAAAAGGCAGAAGGGCAATATTAATGAAGAAATCCTTAAAAGAAGTTTCCTTAGTATGCAGCAGATTTAAAACAAATGAAAGAACAAAAATAGATCCAGAAGCAGAGAAGCATTGAGCTTTAGAGGGAAGGTGGGGGCAGGGGGGTAAGAGATCAACCAAAGGACTTGTATGCATGCATATAAGCATAACCAATGGTCACAGACACTGGAGGGGTGAGGGCATGTGCTGGGGGGTGGGGATGGCCATGGAGAGGTCAATGGGGGGAAAAGGAGACATATGTAATACTTTAAACAATAATGAATTAAAAACTAAAGTGCAAATTCAAAAGAGGATAAGATAAACTAATCTCAAAATATACAGAATTTAAAATATCCATTAAATTGATTGGGGAGACATTGGTCAACATGAACATATCATTCACTGCTGGTGGGAATGCAGACTGTACAACTACTATGGAAAGCAATCTGGTGATTCCTCAAAATATTCAGAATAGAGCTTCTGGGTATATACCCGAAAACTCGAAATAAGTATTTGCAAAGATATATTCACTCCTGTGTTCACTAGAGAATTTAGACAAATAATTGCTTCACTTTTTGTTGTTGTTGTTATTAGTCCTCACCCAAGGATATTTACTCCATTGATTTTTAGAGAGAGGGGGGGGGGAGGTAAGGTGACCAGATTTTAACATTGGTAAAGCGGGACACCATTGGGGGGGGGGGGGGGGGGGGGGTTCTTGATTAAAAATTTGGTCTATATGGAGCAACAAAAATTTTCATAGAACGCAAAAATAGTATTGTAATACATTGTTTTAAATTTCAACATAAGTACAATTTACAAATATAATAAATAAAAATTATGGATAGTATTATTTTATTCTTTGGCATATTTCTCATTTGAGTGAATTTTTTTTAGTAGATTGCTGTCGTTGTTTAAAAGGTCATGAATTTGCCGTAACGTAAGTCGTAAGTGTCACTTTCAAGGCCGGCGCTAGACTTTTTGCCGCCACTATAAAATATAAATAATACGAGTACTGTCTGCTAAATTCAAGAAAATTTATGTATTTATGAAATAAATAAATAAATTACTTACCTAAATTATCTGAATAGCTGATTTGTAATGACATCACTTGTTTAGCTAGCTTACTAGCATGCAGTACGATGTGTATCGTCTGAGAGACAGTTACAAAATGTTTTCGTCGTTGCCAATCCCCAAAAATGCCATTGTTCATTAAGTCCAAACAATGGTGGTCGAATTCTAACAACTGATCAACAATGCGAACTTTGATAAGCAGTTCTCGATAATCAGTTTTCAACAATTATTTGTTATTATTAAAATTTAACATTATAAAATTAACAAAAATAATATAAAATTCATATCCTGGCTAAATAGCCACATGGCCGCCGAAAACCGTATATTCCCTTCCCGTTCTCCCGCCGTTCCCTAGCTTGTCGTGCATTCTTTCCAAAAATCGGGACTTTTTTAAAACGCCGCGGGACGCGGGACAAATTGTTAAAAATCGGGACTGTCCCGACAAAAGCGGGATGTCTGGTCACCTTAGGGTAGGGGAGAGGCACAATCCCCTACCTGGGCTGGGGAACCTGCAACCCAGGGCTGTGCCCTTGACCGGGAATTGTACCCGGAACCCTTCAATCTGCGGGCAGACACTCCAACCACTGAGCCAAACTGGCTAGAGCAATTCCTTCACATTTTGAACATTACCTCTTAATATCCTGAGGAGAATTCCCAAGATTTTCAAAGTCACTTGGTTTTTGAGAGAATCTATCATCACATGTTCTTCTCCTGGAAGGGAAAGTAACAAAGCAGAATTATTCATTGGGGATTATGGAGATAAAATATTCACAGTTCCTATTAAAGTTATAATGTGCCAGTTTTTAAATTACTGAACTATTCTGTTTGTTTTTTCCCAGGGAATCTTATTAGCAAGAATAGAACACACTAACATGATTTTGCTTTGGGATTCATCACATGTCTGATCAGAAAGTATTTAAAAATACACTTTGGTTATCCTCTCCTCACTTGCAATAAACAGACGGAAATGACAATCAAATGGTATCAGGGTTGTAACATTTGGAGGATATGAAGGGACATTGTAATATAAAGTTGTATCAGCAATGGACATACTGGTAATAATGTAGATAGTAAAAGGAAACAAAGGGATCAGAGTTATATTTTTGAAATAGATTTAATTGTGTATGCATTGACTTATACCACAGCCTTCTGGAAATAATTTTAGCACACAGCATCACTTTGATCCAACAAAATGATAATGCAAGTCCAGAGATCAACTTAGAATGAAAACTTAGTTTCTTACCCATGGAATACACCAGTTAACTTTGATCTGGCAATATTTATCATGCCAAGCAGAAAAACATAGCGGTATATTATTTTCAAATTTTTTGAACAGTTATTGATCTGCCAATTTACATAAAAGGAAATTGATATAAGCAACCCAGAGATGTAAATCTGTAGTTCCAAAAATTTTTAAAAATGCTTAACTAGTTCAATATTTCTCTAGTTTAAGATAATCATATAAAATAAATCGCCTGTGTGGTTTTACCCAGTATTTCAAAGCCTTTTCAAATTGTTGGGCACAGAGTGAATTTTCAGATGTGAAGATTTTGGTAACCATTTATATTTAGTAACAGCTCACAAATTACTTTCGTATTGATTTCAGATAGTCATATATACCAAGAACAAATATCAACTGGTTGTAAAAAAAAAAAAATGGATGTTCTAGTTATGAGCTAAGGAGAGGTTCCTTATATGGAACTAGCAGATATTTGGAAAACAAAATCACAGTATATTATAACTTTCTTTAACTTTTATTGTTTTCAGTCCTCATCTGAGGACATGATTGGAGAAAGAGGAAGAGAGAAACATCAACGTGAGAGAGAAATATCAATCAATTGCCTTCTGCATGTGCCCTGAACCTGAAATCCAGGTATTGGACATGCCCTGACTGGGAATCGAACTGGCAACCTTTCGTGAACAGGCCGATGCTCAACCAATTGAGCCACTCCCCCTTTTAAAATGAACAGGGAGGATGGAGAGGGTTCTTAGTCCTGACAGGATTAAGAGTTTCAGGTCTTCCTAAACCAGGTATTATAAGACCTTGAGGAATCTGGAGTCTAGTTCATCTGGCCAAGGGAGTGACAGTCATTCTACGAGCAGGTTTCAGCAGGTGGAGTACCATGAGTACGGACCAGAGTGCTTTTCTTGTTGCATCAGTCTTTCCCTTAAAGACCTCCAAGGGGAGGGGGTACCTTTTATGTAGCTAACTCATCCAGTCATGGTATTTATCAGGAGCAACCATGTATTTAGATACACAATTAATCTCTAGATAAAGCAACATCACTAAAATCTCCCACAATCATAACTCATATTGCACTTGCCCATAAATTCAAATATCTTCATTTTAACACAGTTGCATAAATTCAGATATCTTCATTCTAACACAATTGCATCACCCTGCTTATGACTTAGAGGCCATAGCATCAACTAATTTAAGAGTTGTTCTAATGAGCAGAAGGAGAAACTCTTTTATAAGGAAGTACTTGCTTAGAGGACATAAGCTTCCCTTCCCTTCCCTTCTCTTCCCTTCCCTTCCCTTCCCTTTCCTTCCCATCCTTCCTTCCTTTATTTCCATTTTTCAACTCTGCTTCTGATTTTGTATTGCCCATGTCCTCTCCTACCACCATTGGCTCTTCCTGCCCACCATCTGGCAGGAAAGTGGTTGATAAAATGGCTGCTAAGTCTTTAGTGTTACATCCTCTGATTAAGAGATAGTTAATCATATCTATGACCCAAGAAATAGATAACATGACAGAATCAGGAAACAAAATGGAGTAAGTTTTTACCAGCAACACTGAGAGGTAGAGAGCAGCAAGTGCATAATTCTAGAACGGACACCATATGCTCTCAAATATTCCAAGGAATGTTTTCTATCTTAAAGTTATATTCTCCGCCAAGTTTTGAGTCAAGTAAAATGATCACTTTTCTATGTGCTGTATTTCTAAAATGTACCCATCATGCATCTTATTCAGGAAGATATTCTGAGATACCCCCCATACAAAAGAAAGAGTAAAGCAAGAAAGAGGGAGAGGTGGATTCAGGGACCAGGGTATCCATCACAGGAGAGAGGAAAAGAAAATTCCAGATAATTATAATAGGAATTCCCAAAAGGACAGCTGCTCAACAGAGCTAGAGGCATAACTAGTTCAGATTGGAAAAGGAGGATAACATGTTCCAAAGGGCTATATCTAAGGGGCGGCGGTGGGGGGAGTAGATAACCAAGGGAGTTTTTAGTGGTATCAGAAAGTTTGGGGAATTGTTTTTTAATAAGATATAAAAAAGCAGGGCAAAGAATAAAGGAAAACATTGTATAAAAAAAAAAGAAATACAATTCTAGTGTGCAGTCTGGCTCAGCTGTAAGCAATGTTTAGCAAACACTAATAGCATAAACACTGAATAGTCATCTGACGTTACATCACGATGCTGTATTGGTTGAGTTGAGGAGATATAAGTGTGGGTGAGAGTGTATAAGATATTTAAATATTTTTTATGTTAAAATTCAATATACAATATTTAACATTAAAATTAAAAAAGAAGAGTATACACTTATCATTTAGAAGTATGGCTATATGGAAATATGTATATTTATTTATATATATAAATATGTATGTTTATATATGCACTAAAAGCATTGAAAGGTATGGTCACTGCTAAGCATGAATCACATTAGATAGTTGAATAGGGGTACTTCTCTTCTTCATTATAATTTTTATTACAAATTTAACTTTTAAGTATCTTTACCTATTTTATTTTAATAAAAATAATTTAATTAATGCATGTTTTAAAAAGAGGCACTTTTTCTGCTAGCTCCGTCAGACAGAAACACAGCCAGCAAAGTACACATGCCCAACTTCTCTGAATGATCACTCTGACCGCTCTGATGGGGGAAAGAGGGTTATTGATTAGAGAGAAACTCATTATGTGTCTGACATTTGTGATCTAAGGGAAGAGGAGAGATCTTTTATTAAAAGACAGCAGTAAGGTGGGAGCTGAGTCCTTTAGACAAATTAAAAAAGAGGGGCATGTATGTGGAATCTATGTATATAAAAAACCCTAAGCGACCAATCTACCGATTGACCATTTGACCAGTCGCTATGATGCACACGGACCAGCAGAGAGCTGCCCCCTGGTGGTCAGTGCACTCCCACAGCGGGAGCGCCGCTCAGCTGACCAAGCAGCAGTGGCGGTGGTAGGTGCAGCAGGGGCCAGGGTGAGTGGGAGCTGCGAGGCGCCTGGCCCAGGCTCGGGCTCCTCCCCAGCCACCTGCCACTTCGCACCCTACTACAACCCCCGAGGGGTCCCAGATTATGAGAGTGTGCAGGCCAGGCTGAGGGACCCCACCGGTGCTGAATCTGTGCACCAGGCCTCTAGTGTGTTTAATATTTAAGAAAACATGCTTGCTTCTTAATATACTAAATATTCTTTAACCATAGTATACTTTTGAGGACTTGGAAATATAGTTAGATAAGTGAACACTATTCTGTGTTCAGAAATTTTATAGAGAGACCTCAATGCAAATTGATTCTTATTACTTATTGGTTTGATTAATCCAACTTCAACATATTTTAAAATTCTGCATAAGTGTTCCCAATGCCAAACATGTGGAAATTTAGAGAACTATTTGATTTTAGGTTGACATGGAACAATAAGCGTTGTGCTGTGTCAGTGAATAGTTACACTAAAAATAGGGTAGCACCAAGAAAGTAAAATATTTCATGTTGTTAGAAGCTTCCATTAAAAAATAATTAATACATTAACTCTCAGTTGAGATTTTTAGTGAGAATGGTTTTATGTGGCTTGCAAGTGAACATGTGTTGTGATTCTTTCTCATTGATTAGTCTAATTTTTTTTTGTAATGACAAAAAATAAGTCAGAGGCTATAGAACATATGAAGAACAATGAAAATAAAGAATGTTCTGAAATATGCAACTTGATAACACTGCTGAGAAGCAGCATGGTGTGATTGTTGGAGTCTCTTGTTCAAGTCCTATCTTTGCCATTCTGAGCGGTGGGACCTCCGTCAATGCATTTGATCTTTCTTCGCTTCAGTTTCAACACGGGTAAAGCAGGGATTATGTTAGTGTCTGCCTCACAGTGTGGCTGTGAATATTTGATAAAATGATGTATATAAAGTGTTAGGGCAATGCTTGGCACTTAATTAAGCACTAGCTGACTAGCAGCGATCATTACTGCTCTTTTCTTAGTCCTTTTGATATGATTTGCTAAGTGTGCTTTTTTCAGTCTTAACAGAATTGTTTTGTTGTTGTTGTTCATTTGAAAAGATTCTGAAGTATTGTGTAGCTCACTTAATGCTACTGTTTTGGACGGTATTGATGATTCGTTTTCCATCTTTAGTGTCTGATCCAGAACACTTTATTCCTGTGAAATATTCAATTCATACAAAGAATGGGGGTGAGTAGGCAGCAGTTAGTAATTAGCACTTATAAGAAGTAAATTAAAGGGACTAATACTCAGAAGAGAGGTGTTGCTACTAAATATGAGTTAAAATATCATCTGGAATCATTTCCACTAGCCACACTCTTAAGCATTTCAGCAAACTTGGCTTTCAAAGGCATTTTTAAGGTGCTTTTTACTACAATTGCAGCTCTTCATAGAAATAACAGCCAGCTCTCACCTGCTTGCTTTGTTTTCTTTCTCTGTCTCCAGTCAGCCCCATAATTGCCAGCACTCCACCAGGACAAGGACAGGAGATTCCTGGCTACTAGAATTGAAGCACTGAAACATTGCCATTTTATGGTTGATGTTTTAGAAAAAAGGTGCTCATTGAATACAATAAAAAGAATAAAGGGACCATAAAACATTAAAATTGCTAAGAATTTTACATAGTATTTGTTAATGTCCAAATTGCTTTCCACGAGGCAAAATTGTTTGTACAAGTTTGAATACCTAAGAAATAACAAAACCAGAAATAGTCTATGGATTTTTGAGTCCAACTTAAGCAGTTTTTCTTTTTGTTTTTTTTTTTTTTTACCACGATGTGTACCAAAGTTGAGACATGTAGTACTATCATCTTAATTTTTTCGTTTAATTTTATTAGCTATAATAAAAAACACACATTCTCCACAACAAATATTACTTAAGCCCTTAAAATGAATAGGGTAACCATCTTTTTGGTTTTACTATTGAATCATATCCTTCTGGCTACTTATTTATTTTAGTGATCAAGAAAATCACTAACTAAATTAGGTAACTTAATGTTGATATTTACTTTGATTCAGTAAGTTTCTGTATCATTAATGTGTCATACATACTTTCATTGCCATTCCAAACTAGGTCTAAATGATCATACATCTGTGTACAGATTTGCCTAAGCTTAACTATAATGGTCTTTTCGGTTTCTAAAAAGTGAAACTAATATCTAGTGTTTACAATCCAACTTTAAGAGGGCGAAAAAATATCTAACACTACTCAATTACAATACTTTCTGCTCTTTCTGATGTATCTCTGTCCTGCATTAAAACCATATTATTTTAAGCTTATTGCTTTCTAATTGATTTGTTTAAATAAAATCTATTGGTTGGAATTTATTTCTAGGAAAGGTGAGAGATCAATTTGCTGTCAATCATGTGTTATTTTATTTTAGTAATTGAACTTAGAAAAGAAATAGAGGGAAAACTGCTATGTATTCATTCTATTATATCCAGGGGAGACAAGCCATCTCTAAGTCTCCCACTAGATATTTGTAGAAGATATTGTAACATCTGTACCTCTGAGCCAGGTAACTTCTTTATGTATTATACTTGCCATCCTTCATTCTTAGTGAATTGTAAAATGAGTCATTATTAGCCACATGCTTTAACAGAACATTGTATACAGAAGAAAACTCATATTTTTATCTTAAATATTTTAGAGAATAATATCTAAGAATATTTTTGCTTGCATTCAAACTACACTTTTTTATAAAGCTGAAAATATATTGACTAACACATGCTTTAACTTTTGGTTTATTTCTCAGTACAGAGATAATACTAACAAATAAAATAATAATTATAGTTGTTACTAATTGATCACCAACAGTGTTCTGACATTATATTGCATATCATATCCCTAACAATCAAAATAACCCTGTAAAACAGCCATTCTTAACCCCATTTTACAAATATGTGAGCTGAAAGAAGATGGTTATGTACTTTGCTCAAAGTTCCAGTCAAGATCTGTCTGAATTTAAAGCAGATCTTCCTTGACATAAACTAATTCTTTATCTCTTTGTATTTGGAAATAAAAGGATCACTCTTTTATTTTTCCTCTGGCTTATCACTTATTTTCCTGGTGGGTTTCCAAGAGGTAGAACTTCCATCATTTTTTCAATTCAGTATAACGCTTGTTTAATTCCCATAAAACAGCATACCACCCAGTGGCAGAGGCTGCCTCAAAGGAGACCACAGTAGATAAATTTGCAGACAAGTGGGTGGGCACACCCTTTCTTCTTCTTACTATATCTCCCACTTAAAGAAAGATCAAGATGATAACTTTCTGAACATTTAAGAATTTTTCATGAGATAAATGTCAAGGATCTCTGTGTAGGGCTTTGGCACAATTGAATTTTCTCCTTAATTTCTCCCTACATTTTTCAGTTCAGTCAAATGTTATCATCATTATTCTGTATGATTCCAGTTGTCAATAGGAGGAGCCACTTATACTGTCAAGAGGCCACAATTTATAATTGCTGCTTTTGCCCCTTTGCTGCTTGTCATTACCCCCTTTCTTGAAAATAAAGTATCCACACAGAGAAGTACACAAATTATAAGTCTATAACTTGATGAATTATAGCAAAGTAATACCTATGTATTCATACCTAGCTCAAGAAATAAGTCCAAGAAGATACCTTCTTACTTCTTATTAAACAGTACACCTTTAGTTTTCTCTCCAAAGCTTAATGTCTGTAGAAATATTTTCACAAAGTTACTTTCTTAAATTATGAGACTTTTAATGCATTCATATATGTGACATCAAAACATGTCACCCATAGGTGGGAATAAATATGAACAAGATAGGTCATGTGTTAATTGCTCAAGCTGAGTTATGAATACATGGAGGTACGTTACATCACTTACCCTTACTTTTGAAATTATTTTAAAATGTCCATGATCATAATTGTTAAAATATCAGATACAAAATATAGTAATTTTACATGTTGTCTCAGCATAGTCAGTAAAAACACCATTCAATGTTATTTAAGTACAGCCATTCACTAGATTACATTACAGCTCTCTACTTCACTCATCTCAAGACACTTAATAGATTTTCTTCCCCTTTGTCTGGATAGGGGCTCCTGCCACAATTTCTGGCTGTCTTGGGGAACAGAAGTGGTGCACATGTCAAACTGGTGCTGCATCCCCATCTAGAGGTCGAGATAATAACTGCAAACGTCCCACTTCAATGACCTTTCAAATACAAGCTTTCAAATCTGAATATACATAGCTGTTATGCGAATGTGGAAAAAATAATCTGTTTGCTATTGTTTTATCTCCAGTTGAGTATCCTGTCAAAGCACAAGACACTACCTGTATTTACAGATTGCGTGGGGAAGCATAAATCATAGAGTCATATATCAGCAGCGTTACAGCATGTTTCTACCAAAGATGAGCCTCCCACATGTCAGACAAGCCACCTACACAGGACCACAGTAGTGTCAGTGTTTTTTTAGCACATCCTTGATAATGAAATCTATGTGGAACTCAACACAAATGGCTTTTATTTTCTCTTGGCAGTCAACGGCCTACACCAATTTGCATTTGACTGTTTAGTTTAATCTCTTCTCTGGGTAGGCATGACTTTGGGAATAGAACAGAAAAGATTACTGGGATTTATGAGATTAATTAGATATTTTTACTCCTATTGTTATGCTAACTACGAATAATATCCTGTTTCACCCAAAAGGGAGAAATCCTTGACATAATGGTGTGTGAGATGAAATGTTGTACTATTATTTAATTATGACAGTGAATATTATTTATGTTAACTATTCAATTATTTACTTATGTCCAAAGTTACAAAATACATTATTTTAAAAAAATATATTTTATTGATTTTTTTACAGAGAGGAAGAAAGAGGGATAGAGAGTTAGAAACATCAATGAGAGAGAAACATCGATCAGCTGCCTCCTGCACACCTCCTACTGGGGATGTGCCCACAACCAAGGTACATGCCCTTGACCGGAATCGAACCTGGGACCTTTCAGTCTGCAGGCGGACGCTCTATCCACTGAGCCAAACCGGTTAGGGTCAAAATACATTATTAATGTAAAATTTTTGGTTAAGCCCAATTATTTGTTTTTAACTTTTTTTATTCAGTAATTATATACTGAGCTCCTCCTATATGCAAAACACAAACAAACAAACAAACAAAACACACCTGTGAGAGACTTTCTTACATGCTAGAAAGTCATAATCTAGAGTGACTCATACATACTGCATTTAAAGTATAATAGGAAATTAGAGTGAAAGAGTTCCTTCTTAGGAAGGTAGGAAAATACTTCATGTGTAAGGCATCATCTTGAAAGATGAATAAAAACTGTCAAGCTAAAATGTAGACAAGGAAAGAACAAAAACATTTATTAAAAAAGATTTTAAAGGCATTGTTTGTTGAAGCAAAAAGTTAGGTAGATGCTTAGGAAAGAAATAGTTGAGAAATAGTGGCTTGAAAAAAACATAGGGTTAAATTAGAAATGACTTTTTATACCTCATTAAATAGTTTGGGCTTAAATCTTTAAGCAGAAAGTAGACAACATGGGTCTGTAGGCTAGCAAGTCACAAGACTGCCTGCATGTGCTTTAGAATAGCAGATCTGAGGGGATTATCAAAGAATAACTGGGGAAGTGAAAGTCATGAGAAGCTAGGAGGGTACTACAATAGGACAAAGGAGAGATGAGGACTTCAGCTGATGTCACATGCTGAGGTACAATTAAGATTAGTTGTGTACAATATCTTTGAGGGTCGTAATATATTGAGAAGGTGCTAATATCATTATGCAACAAAGGACTTCAGGGGAAGGAACGTTTTTGTGCAGGCTTTGACAAATTTGCTTTGCATTACCATTGTGCAAAGCTGGGTGGGGATGTCTAATATACAATTGAAATGTATATTTCTAAAATTCCAGGGAGCTATAGAATATACAGATACCATCTGATGATAGAGGTAGTAGATTAGTTTATTGTGGCAGAGTACGCTCAGTACAAAGTAATGTGATTCTAGGAGACCACGTTGAAGAAGAAAGCCAACTCTCCTTTGCTCTCACCATGCCCAGCTTCCCTTGGCACTCTTGAAGCCCTGATAATTCTATATCTTAATTGAATATTTATTTGACACTTTTCTGTTTGTGATACTTGAAGTTGCTAGAATAAGTCTGATTCTTGAAGTTAATTGAAAATATAATTGGATAAAATATTTTAAGTCTTTGGAAATCGTATATAGTTCCCATTAGAAAATCATAAAGGGAGGCAGTTTGGTACAGTGGTTAAGAGCACAGAATTTGAGGCAAAATTGCCTGGGTTTAAATCCTGGTTACTTCAATATGTCACCTTGGGTGACAAATTTAGATTAGCTATGTCTTGGTTTTTGTTTCCTATGATATGGAGATAGTAATAGTACTGTTCATTGAAATGTTTGCATATTAAGCAAGCTAATCCTAATATATAAAAACCCAGGGTCTGTAATGTCCAAAACGACTGAAGGCTTGACCGACCGGAAGTCAGTCTTGCAGTCAGTGCTGGGTTGCCATGGTGACCCAGCAATGACTGCCAAAGGGGCTGCGGATCAGGCCCAGAGAGAGGCCTGGAGAGAGAAGCAGGGACTGACCCATAGCCTCCATGGCAGCTGTTGATCAGCTCTTGCCTCTCTCTTTCTCTCCAGGACCTGGCCAACAGCTGAGCCTCTATTTCTCTCTGGGCCTCCATGGGGGCTGCTGATCAGCACCGCCTCTCTGATCAGGACTGGAGATAGGCCTGGAGATGCTGACTTGCATAGAAACTGACCAATCAGAACCAAATCTGGGTGAATTGCAAAGGCAGAACCTAAGGTGGGGGCTAAGGAGGGGTTTTAAGGGCAACAGCTGTTTGGGGTAAGTGTAAGAAAGAAGTTCAGTTTTTTAATGACTGGTTTGGCAGTATAGTGCATATAACTGGCTATCAGTCCAGATATAGGGATTATGTATTTTTTTTCTTCCAAGAGCATCTCCTCCTGATGAAAAAGTCTTTTTCCCCCATTTAAGCAATCCTATCCTATATAATCTGTCTATACTACTAAAAGGGTAATATGCTAATTAGACCAGGTTGACTGGCCATCTTCTGGACGTCCGACATCCTTCCAGACAAAGCCATGGTGGTGGGGGCCAAGGCAGAGGCCGTTAGGGGTGATCAGGTCGTCAGTGGAAGGCAGTTAGTGGTGAGATCAGGTCGGCAGGGGAGGTCAGCTGGGGGTGAGATCAGGCCGGCAGGGGAGGGCAGTTAGGGGCAATCAGGCAGGTAGGCAGAGGCAGTTAGGGGCGATCAGGCAGGCAGGCAGACTGGTTAGGGGCGATCAGGTAGGCAGGCAGAGGGGTTAGGAGCAATCAGGCAGGCAGGCAGAGGCAGTTAGGAGCCAGCAGTCCCAGATTGGAGAGGGTGCAGGCTGGGCTGAGGGACCGCCCCCCCCACCGTGTATGAATTTCATGCACCGGGCCACTAGTGTGTGTGTGTGTGTGTGTGTGTGTGTGTGTGTGTGTGTGTGTGTGTGTGTGTGTATATATATATATATATATATATATATATATATATATATATATATATATATATACACCTAATATGCAAATTGTCCCCACAGGAGTTTGACCAGGAGACCGATTGCTCACTATGACATGCACTGACCACCAGGGGGCAGCACAAAATGAAGGAAGGCCCTGGCTGGCAGCCGGAAGGCTCTGATTGGCCCTGATCCCCAGCCAGGCCTAGGGACCATAGCCATGCATGTATTTCATGCAACGGGCCTCTAGTATTCATATAATACAAAACAGTGGAACAAATTAAATATAATATGGTATTTGCTAGATAAATACTGATTGCTTTATTTACTAGTTTTCCATGGCTTTTGTCAACATGTATGAAAAGGAGGGAATCAAGTCTGACATTTTTTTTCTTTTTTTTTTAATATATTGATTTTTAGAGAGGAGAGAAAAGGGGATGGATTTGTTGTTCCACTTACTTATTTAAGCATTCATAGGTTGTCTTGTGTATGTGTCCTGACCAGGGATCAAATCTGCCCCCTTGGCATATTAGGATGATGTTGCAACTGAAGTATCCGGCCAGGGTTATGTCTGACATTTTTATTGCAAAAATATAAAGGATCACTTTTCTTAGTAGTTTATTTTGACGGTTGTGATCCATTTAAATTCTGGAATGATGAATGAATCTCCAAAATCCAAAAATCCTGTGGATATTTCTGCATTCTCAATTTTAATCTTAACTGTATAAGTTTGCTTTTAACATTGCTAAATTTGTGTTTATTTGTGTTTAATCCATAGGAAAGGTTATAGGAAAAAACACTGACAGTTGGAGACAGTCAAACAAAGCATCACAGTATGTCCCCCAGTAAAACTTGAAGAATTTAAAATCCCATGTGACAGTCATTCCAGTAGCAGTGAGAAATGTCACTTTTCAGTTTGTCCTAAAATAATGGCAGCAGTGTAAATGAGAAGGGAAATGTGTAAAAAAATAGATCATGATGTACATCATGTTTATGTTCTCTGTTACTTGTTATGACTTTGAAGTCACTTTACAGAAATCTGAAAGTTACATATATCAGATGCTTGTAAGACCTTGATACTCAAAGAGCGGTGCTTAGTCCAATAGCCTTGACATCAACAGGCTTCATCTGAAATCCTCTGAATTACAATATGCATTTTAACAAGATCCCAAAGTGATTATTTATAAATATTAAAATTTGAGAGTAACTTGCCCAGCCCGTGTGCTCAGTGGTTGAGCATAGACCTATGAACCAGGAGGTGATTGTGATTCCTGGTCAGGGCACATGCCCAGGTTTCAGACTATATTCCCAGTGGGGGGCGTACAGGAGGCAGCTGATCAATTATTCTCTCTCATCATTGATGTTTCTCTCTCCCTCTTCCTTCCTCTCTGAAATTTTATATATATAATAATTCTTTATTGTTGAAAGTATTACATATGTCCCTTTTTCCCCCATTGCCCTCTTCTACCCCCCCACCCCTAATAAAAACATATTTTTAAAAAATTTGAGAGTAACTGAATACAGACACTTGGAAATCATTAATAGATTAACAATTAATGAAATTGTTGCAGAATAAACACAAAACAAACAACCCTCTTTCTACCTCCACTTTACTGAATGTTTGAAACAAACCTACTTTATAAGTATATTCATTATACTTATTTTTATTCCACAAATATTTATTAAGTACTTAATTTTGTGCTAGCCATCTTCTTTTGGGTTATAAAGATAACAGTGGAAAACCAAATAGGCAAAGCTCTTTATATTCAAGGTATTAATATTTTAATGCTTTCCAATTTTTATTTAAGAGCAAGAACTTCAAGAAGTAGGCTTGTCTAGACATTGGAACTTTCCCTGAAAAACTTTGATATTTTTGTTTCTTGTATTGCATTGCTCAGATTCAGTTGCTGCTTAGTTCTTACTCAGATTCTGGGACCAGACTGCCTGGGTTCAAACCCTCACTCCTTGACTTAAAGCAAAACACTCAACCTTTCTGTTTCTCAGTTTTCTCATCTGAAAAAAATGGAAGAAATGGTAGTGTCTACATTAGAATAATATTGTGAAAATCAGTGGGATTAATGTACACAAGTAGTCAGGGTGGTTCCTGGTATTTTGGGAGCACTGTATAAGTGTGAGAGATGGTTACTATTGTTGTTAGTGAAAAATTATTAGTGGCACCTTTCTGTTCTCTGAGTATGAGTTTTAAGGACCTAGTTTAAATTTTGTAATTTGTGGAAAGTCTATGGTAAAACCAGTCACCTATGGATTTGAAACATTTCCATTAGTTAAGCAGTGGTCAGTGTTGACTAGGTGTTGATGGAGAAGACAGACGTCTACAGATTTTATTCTGGGCTGAAAACCTGAACAAGAAGATAATGATTTTAAAACCCTTAACTGTTTCCTTCATTTTGCACATTTAGAGATGATTTTTTTTGTGTGCTGTGCACAGAGAAAGTGTATGTTCCCATCTGATTTACTTTAATCCTTGCTCACATGTCCAAGCTCTTAATCTTTTAATGAGCTTCCCTACTAGTATAGTTTGTTGGTAAATGAGCAGGAAATTAATTCTTGCTTACCTTGTTTTTTTGTTTTGTTTTGTTTTTCCTAATCTTTCCATGTGTTTTAGTGAAACCTCTGCAAGTGATGACTTTTTCCTTTTAAGTAGTATAATAATCAAAACCTAACAAAACTGTTGAAACCATCTAAGTAATCACATACTGATTCTCTTCATAGGAATTGCTTTTCCTTCTTGTACAAGTGGAAGGAGGAGTTCTGTCAAGTAATTCACATTCCTTATTAATTCTTCACGCATTTGGAATGTTTTTTTTCCTGATTCAGCCATTGCTTGAAATCAACAACCTCAAGAATAATATAAACCAGGTGTGCAGTATATACAATTGTATACAAGTTCATCATGGTCAGGATTTGGCCAACTAGCCTCTCCCTGCCCCCGCCCCCTGCCCCACTTCGACCTGGTCACTGTGCTCCTCACAGCGTTTTGTATATTATGCCCATAACTTTCTCTATACTAGCGGTTCTCAAAAGTGTGGTTTGGGGATGAAACTTATTCAGGATACCTACAAAGTCAAACTTTTTTTGTAACAGGGACCTATGTTCCTTTCTCACCCTCATTCTCTTATAAGTGTACAATGAAGTTTTCAGGAAGCTGCATGTCACAATAGATAAAAAACAGATATGAAAATTCACCTGAATACCATTAAATCAGAGAGATTTTTTAAAATGTAAAATAATGCCACTCTTATCACTTCCTTTGTCTAAAAAGATTTTCAATGGAAAATGTTTTACGTTAGCATTTAATGAGGCTATTTTTAATGACTTAATAAAAATAAATGTTTTTAAATGCTCTTAGTTTTAATTTATAAGCCAATAAATATCATTAGATACAAACCATGTAAACAAAAGCTTTGGGGGATCCTTGGTAATTTTTAAGAGTGTAAAGGGGTTGTAAGACCAAATTTTCTAAAAAATTCTGGTCTATGCTATTTATTTCGTGTGAGTGAGACAAGAGAAGAAGATGATGCTTGGTAAGTAGTCAGTCTTCTCCTGTACCCTCTGCCAATTCTGTACCCGTCCCAATGCTTTGCCTTGGCAGGGTGGAAGGGAAAGACAGCAATAAAGTGAGCCAAAGAAAACATGAGATGCTGTGCGTATCTCCTTTTTAGATAGTCAGGTGTCTACAGTAGGGCATGGCATTTTTTTTTCCTGATTTAGAAAAATAAATAGAATTACAAAACTAATTGAGTGTGATTGCAACTGATTCAGTGAAGTACTCAAAGGAGCCTCTTTGAATATTAATGAGTCCAAGTTCATTGAATTTTATGGCAAAGAAACTGAAGCCAGTCTTGATGACAGGACCTGCTCTGAGTCACTGTCTTCTCAGCGACCAAATCAAGAAGCAAAAATCAAGTGTTTGGTCCCTAGTTTTATTATACTACTATGTATCTAACAAAAGTGAATGTTTATCCATGTTTTAGATAAATTATGACTATCTATATATTATATATAAGCCTAAGTGAACGAACAACAGGTCACTATGATGCGCACTGACCATCCCAGGGGCAGATGTTCAACGCAGGAGCTGCCCCCTGGTGGTCAGTGCGCTCCCACAGCTAACCTCCCGCAGCTGGCCAACCTCTCGTGGTCCCTCCCCCCAGCCAGCTGGCCTTGATTGGCCCTGATCGCGGACCAGGCCAAAGTATCCCACCCATGCATGCACCAGGCCTCTAGTAATTATATAAAACGATATGCATAATTCTACTTCTCTGAATAAAAGACTAAAATATGAACTAATAAATCTGAAAAGGAACATTGAGAAAAGATAAATGCTGTTATTTGTCAAAAGATTAAATACAGAGGTTTCTTCAACTTTAACTTTCAAAATAACATGTATTCTCCCTGTAATTTTGGCAATTCCAGTAGCCTATAACACCTTCATTTGGGGTCTCTGAGGGGATTATATTTATATCTCAAGTTTTAAAACATATCATTATCCATTCAGTTAATAGAGTGCATTGATAAAAATCACAATATCCCCTGGTGTACACTAAAGTTGTGAAGCAGAATAATTTATGCAAATTACTTATAGAGTTAATATATGTTAAATATGTTTAATTACACTGCAGAACCTAGTTTGCTATAGCACACACAATTCTTCTTAATTATAAAAGCAGATATTTTGGAGATTTATATTCAACCCATTGCACAGCTAGTTAATACTACTTTTTTTCATTGCTCCCAGAAATAAATTAAATAAAACATATTAGTAATTAGTGCCAGAACAGTCTCTGTACTGAAAAGCTTATGTGTATTTTAATGTTAACATTCTCTAAAATTTAAGAACTACTGAATGCTTTCTGTGCCTTATTTAATATATGTACTTATTACCAACATATGGTAAGGAAACTAAGAAAAGAAATAGCTAAAAGATGTAATAGTAATAACATTTACCTCTGGGAAGCAAAACTGGGGTGATAGAGAGGAGAGCAGCAATCTTAGTTTTAATTATAAGCTTTTCTTTATTACTTGATTTTTAATCATAAATATTACTTTGATTACAAATTTAAATATAAGAAAATGCTACCCATACATACACAATAGTAAAGAATAGTGTTCACTCCAAATTTTTCTGTTACTACATATTTTTGTTATTTTTATTTCTGTAGAAAGGATGGCTGAACAGTGAATGTTCAAATGTTGAAGACAGACCTAATGACACAAATAAGCATAAGAATTTCCAGATTCTAGAAAAAAAATATTTTTTACTGGTATTATTTTTTTACATTATGATATTAAGTACTACATTTATAATATATAAACACATATTGGCAGCAGAATCACATCTTAGCCAAACACATTTCAATAATAATAAAGCAGTGATGTGATTTTTCATGGCAAAGTGTAAATTCACCAGTAGCCTATGCATCTATCTAGTGTACACCAACCCCAATCCTGGCAGTTGCAAGTTCTAATACAATACTCACACAGAAAACAGTAAACTCCATGGTTGGAAAATGCATCACCTAATGAAGCTCAAAAATATATAATTTTGATGGACTGTTTTATTTAGTGACATTATCCTACTCCTAAACAATTATTTAGAGCAGAGCATACAAATAAGTTATTAGATAAAATTTCAGATTAAATAATTTTTATGTAGTGTGTGTATTTCCTTAGTTTATATGCTACCAATGGTGGAATATAAAAATCAAATTAAATACAGGATACTTTTTAATGTTTGTATTATAAAATATTTTTTCAGATATATTGTTGTACTGAACATGATGCTAATACACACTAAGTTCTCAAAGTTAACCCACAGACAGTGCAACTATTAACTAAGGAAGTTTTATGCATCAAAAAATGCCAAACTAAAGTAAATGTGCAATTTAATTGCATGTTAAAATATTAAAAGGTTGCTTTAGTGATCAATGAGATTATAATATCCTATACTACAAGAAGGATACCTAGCCAGAGTGGCTCAGTTGGTTGAGCATCATCCCGTGTTTCTCTCTCACATTGATTTCTCTCTCTCTCTCTCTCTCTCTCTCTCTCTCTCTCTCTCTCTCTCTCTCTCTCACACACACATCATTTGTCTAAGTATGTCCTATTCTGTTTATTCTACTTTGTATGATTAAAGGTAGATGTTTTTCCTGTTTGAAGAACTTTTGAACCAAAATATGATCTTTGGATGAAGACAAAACTGAAATTTCATCATCTCACCATTTTCTTACCTATACATTGCTTTCCTGAATTTTATAAATTAGCTTTCTAATGAGGTTTTTCTCATCTAACTCTCTACTGTAGTTGGGACTTTTGACTACAGAGCATCTGGAAATAATTCACTATTGTTATTGTGTCAATTGGTTGATCTTACTGCATCAGTGGCTTTTGCATGGAAATGTCTTTCTGAATTCTCTCCACACAATTATCTTTCCTTCTTTAATAGAATTAAACACTAAATAGGAAGCTTTGATTAATGAAAAAGTCTCCGGTGATCATTCATGGGCCTCTGCTGGATCACATTATGTTAATGTCAGGGAACTTCCTTTATATCCGTGCACGCACTAAATGCCTTTATCAGTGTTTTGTACATAGTAGGGATTTTAAAAATGATTTTAAAACAATTCCCTCTTTCCATAATTATGCCACAAAATTATGTAATAATTCTGTGATGAGTAATAACCAATGCGTTGGCAGCACTTATTGTGTGCCAAGTTCTGCTTTAAGCACTTTGCATATATATTAGCTGATTTAATCCTCATCACTCCCTGATGTAGATATTAATATTATCCCATTTTACAGGAACTGAGCAAAGAGGATACATAATTTGCTCAGATCCAGACAGTAAGTAAGAGCAAGATTTTGCAATCAGGCCATTGGACACTAGAATTTATCCTATGCAATACTGCCAATTTTCATTGAGAAATGAATCCTTCTGAAAATATTTACTTCTAGTAGAGAGTTCTTCAAAACTTAATTCTGTAATCATTAAATCAAATCAAACACAGACCAAAAATAAATAAATCAAGTGTATGCACTCCCTCAAAGCAGTGTTCTCAGAAGTGATTGGTATAGGGCTCTGCCCTCTCCCCTTCTGTCCTTTGCTGCCCTGTGGACCCTGGGCTGCCCACGAGTCTCTGCTGCCCTTTGGGTCCACGTGTTTTGGAAGCTTCTACTGGAGGCCGGGTGTCGTAGGTGCTGGGGGTGTTTTCTGTCATTTTATAAAAATATATAAAACTTAATATAGTAGCATATTTATGACTCAAATAAGTAATACAAAAGTATTGGTGGTTTCTTTATACTTTTAAATTTTTTTTACTATTATATTAGCTATAAAATTTGGAAATAATCATCTTATAGAAACTATGCAGAATTTCGAGAAAAATAAGGCAGGTTAGTCTGCTAGAATATGTAAGCTTAGTTATATGGGGGTTTTTTGTTTTTGTTTTTGTTTTTGTTTTCTTCTGAGCTTCCTTTCCTCATCTATATAATGAGAATATTAAGTACCTTTATAGTTTTATTGTGATGACTAAATGACTGAAATGTGTGTGATTTTTTTAAAAGCATAAATCTATAGCACTGCTAATTACTCAATTATTACTCACCAACACTTTGAAAGGGTGCTGTGAGTGCCTGGGACAAGCCCATATGGGAGAAATCTCTACACAGGGAAGCTTCTGGGTCCCTGTATGGTAAAGTCATCTGCTTAATCTTCAGCGTGGCTGGACAAGCATCCACGGTCTAGAAGACAAATAACCTGCTGGAGGCACTGCCTCTGCCACTCGCCATCCTGTGGCTGGTGTTCCTTAGGTGCATGAACAGGCTTTTAAGGAGCTGCACTGCTCTCTGGCCAGGCAGATTTGAGCTTGGTTCCAACAAACAAACAACATTTTAAAAAATCTGAAAAAGAACTAACTAGTTTCCTCTTTTCTTTAAAGGCCCCCCTTTGAAAATCAAAAGGAGAAATAAACTGAATTAATTACTTGACATGTGACTATATTTGGGTAATAGATATTAATATTTTTCCTGAAAGCGCCCACACAATTCCCAGTGCACCTCTTACTGTATTCTCTAATACCACTTTAGAGCTAGCTTAGTAGGCATAATCAGTAAATTTGCCAACACTATTAACCTATATTTCAATATCACAAATCTGTACATTAGTTAAGTAGATGGGTAATAGAGAGTTTATTCCATTTTCTATATTTAAATATAAACTATGTTTAAAAACAATAACAGTTTATATTAGCATATTATTGAACCTGGGAAATACAAGTATTTTGAATATTTCACAAATTTGACTAATAAAACATTTTGGATTTTGCTCCTTTGCTAACATAGTGTAGAACTAAATTTTACCAAGCAAGATGGAAAATACCAAGGCACAAATTTCTCATAAGTTCTACAATAACTCAAGTCAGATGATTAGAAAGTACAAAAGTATAAATAAATTTTTTACAGGTTTTTATTTTGCAAAAGAACTTAGCTATTTTACCAAAAGAAAATTTACCACAATATAAATATATAATCCTACCTAATAATAGACAATATGGAAATTGACCATACCTCCGACACGCCCACAAGCCACGCCCACCATCCAATCAGAGCGAGTATGCAAATTAACCCAAACCAAGATGGCTACAGCCACAGAGAGCAAGGTTTCCTAGGTAACAGAGGAAGCCAAGCTTTCCGCCTGCCCTTTCCAGGCCTAAGCCTCCACTCAAGCTACAAAGTTTCAATTATAGAAGGTAAACAAATTCAAACAAATGGCAGCAGAATGGAGCTTGAGAGAGCAGGCCAGGGTTGCCGCTGGCAACAGGGGAAGCAAAGCTTTCCGCACACCCTGGCCGGGCCCACCCACTTAAGGCAACAAAGTTTCAATTATAACCCCAACACAAATGGCTGCCGGCCTCGAAGGGAGCCCCAGGCTTGGCTCCGCTCCAGGCTACAAAGTCTCAATTGTAGAAGGAAAATAAATTCCAAATACCAGGGCCTCCGCTTGGGTTGCCAGGGGGCGTGGCCGGCCTGCAAACCACCACAGGCCCCTCGCTCAGGCCGCCCCACACCCCAAGGGAACCCCCACCTGATCCGGGACACCCTTCAGGGCAAACCAACTGGCCCCCACCCCTGTACCAGGCCTCTATCCTATCTAATAAAAGAGTAATATGCAGATTGATCATCACTGCAACACATAATATAGCTGCCCCCATGTGGTCAAAGATCCTGCCCCCATGTGGACACAAGATGTCCACTACAAGATGGCCAGCAGGAGAGGGAAGTTGGGAGGCACCCGGCCTGCAAGGGAGGGTAGTTGAGAAGGACCAGGCCTGCAAGGGAAGGCAGTTGGAGGTGATCAACCCTGCAGGAGAGGGCAGTTAGGGGTGACCAGGCCGGCAGAGGAGGGAAGTTGGGGGCAAACAGGCTGGTAGCAGAGTGGTTAGGGGGTGATCAGGCTAGCAGGCAGAAGCGGTTAGGGGCAATCAGGAAGGCAGGCAGGCAAGCAGTTGGGAGCCAGCAGTCCTGGATTGTGAAAGGGATGTCCGACTGCCCATTTAGGATCGGGCCTAAACGGGCAGTCAGACATCCCTTGAGGGGTCCCATATTGGAGAGGGTACAGCCTGGGCTGAGGGACAACCCCCCTCCATGCACGAATTTCGTGCACCAGGCCTCTAGTTGTATATAATTCTAATGTGCCTGGTATTGTTTTCTGGATTATTTAACTAATAGAAATAATATAGCATATTCATAGGCCTTTCAGGAAATAATGTACATTGGTTTAGTGAAGACATTTTTAAATTGGTCTTACCTTACCCCCAGTACATAGCAGTGGGGCATAGCTAAAGGTCAGAGAAAGGTACCCTGACCACAGCCAAAATTGTAAGATCTACGATACATACAAATCTCACACAGTACCCAGCACTCCCATGACTTCCCTCCCCTCTACCAGAATTATTTGATGTACATCCCATTCCTCAGTAAAAAAAAAATGACATGAAGATGGGGCCGATGAAAGAAAAGAAGACATAATGTCAGACTAGCTGTAGCCTCATACATCGTCATGTTCATATGATTCCTTTCAGCAACATCACAGACAAGGCATCTCAAACCACCTTCCCAGTGCAAACTGGATACAAAACAATTGCTGAAAGAAATGCAGTAAACATTCTTGTAAAGTCATGGTTGAGAGTCAAAGAATTTAAGGGAAATCTCCAACAAAATCCTAAGAGGAATCAAATGTGGCTATTCTGTGCACATTTGTGAACAGTAGAATCCTTGAGACTTTCGGTTCTAAGGATTATAAAGAGGGCAAGAGACACTATCTGAGGAATTTGGGGAATTCAACCCTAAGCTAGATTGACTCTCATGTATACTCACACTAAAATGTACATATGCATACATTAGTATTTTAATAGTCTTTTTATATACATATTGATATACATAAACAAATACATATTATTTGATGAATTCCATAAACATATATAGCTGAAAAAAGATTGCAAAATTATCATAAATAATGATACTATTTATATATAGTACTAACAACTAAACAATACTATCTATATCTTATTTGGAGATACTTATATGTGTAGACATAGCATGAGAATTATAGGGACTAATTAGGTAACTAGTAATCTGAGGCTGAGAGAATAATGTGGTTTGGGAACATAATTCAGCAGGTTTCAATTTTATTGATAACATTCTATTTTTAGCTATATTGTAAGTAAGTATATTGAAGTTTACTTTATTCTTCTTCATTATATTTTAGATATTTAATAATAAGTAAACAATTATTCAATTCATCCATGAAAAAGTCTTGGGGGATTCCTAATAGTTCATTTAATTTTAATAGGCTCTTGTTATGTTTTGGGGGTAACTTTCCAATGTAATATAGAAAAAACAACTTTACAAAATCATATTTTCTGACATGTGATTACAATTGTTTTGGACATGAGTTTAAAATACTAGTAAATGAATTTTAAGAATTTGACCAATGATGCCATAACATCACAAAGTTTAATTTTAAAGAGCTTTCACTCATTCATGAGAGGTAAAACGTCTTGATTTTTAAAGACTATAAATTTATTTGGACTTTCTATTCTTATTTTTATTCTTTAAGAGGCTTTAAATTAATGACCTTAGAATCTTCCTCTGGAAGTTTTCATCCATCCCCCATGCTCACCAAATCCTCTCTTTCTGATGCTGAAGTTGAAGGGAATGCTAAGACTTTGTAGTATTGTTGAGGATAGAGGATAGTGGAATTAAAATACTGTTTATTATAATGATGCAAACAAAGTATCTGTTCAATTAATATTGATAACTGGAAAGTACTGTTAGGAAATAGAGTAAACAAGCTCGGGATTGTCAAATGCCTGGAAAGGAAAAGTATTAGGTTTTGTCATTAGTGGTTCCATCAGGATCATTGGGCCATTACTGCAAGTTTTTTCCGAGAGATTGTTTTTGGTGCAAAACATTAAAATGACCACAATTCCAAAACCCTTAATTTAAGAGAGAGATTTTTAAGGGAGATTTTAAAACAAAAATTTCAGTTATAAAGTTGTAACATAGTTCAGCATATTGGAAATTGTTTTTTCAAGTAAACAGGCTGATAAATTTGGTTAAAATTAGATTTTTCTGCTAAATAGAATATTTTTAAAGGAAAATTACTGTGTGTACCTTTTCTTACATATAAACTCTGAGTGGCTTACCAACTTTGAGAGAACTTTACTCAGCTCTAAACTTTGTTGAATATACATTAATCTTTCTTTCATGATACAAAAGCAACCTAAAGATATTGTAGCATTTAGAGAAATAATAGCTAATGTAGAATTCTCCAGTTAAAATACTGCATAGAACTGGTTTATCCTATTTTTTAAACTCTACTTCCTAAGTCACTTAGATAACATGTTAAATATAAATATTACAGTTACAATGGTAAGAGAAATATCATCCTATCTAATAAAAGGGTAATATGCAAATTGACTGTCACTCCAACACACAAGATGGCTGCCCCCATGTGGTCAAAGATGGCCACCCCCATGTGGACACAAGATGACCACCACAAGATGGCCAGCAGGGGACGGCAGTTGTGGGTGATCAGGCCAGCAGGGGAGGGCAGTTGAGAGGAACCAGGCCTGAAAGGGAGGGCAGTTGGAGGTGACCAGGCTGCCAAGGGAGGGCAGTTAGGGGCATCTAGGCTGGCAAGGGAGGGCAGTAGTTAGGGGTGTCCAGGCCAGCAAGGGAGGGCAGTTAGGGGTGACCAGGACAGCAGTGGAGGGCAGTTGGGGGTGACCAGGCCAGCAAGGGAGGACAGTTAGGGGTGACCAGGCAGGCAGGGGAGGGCAGTTAGAGGCAATCAGACTGCCAGAGGATTAGTTAGGCATCAATCAGGCTGTCAGGGGAGTGGTTAGGGGGTGATCAGGCTGGCAGGTAGAAGCAGTTAGGGGCAATCAGGAAGGCAGGCAGACGAGCGTTTGGGAGCCAGCAGTCCTGGATTGTGAGAGGGATGTCTGACTGCCTGTTTAGGCCTGGTGGGATCGGGCCTAAACGGCAGTCAGACATCCTTTGAGGGATTCCAGATTGGAGAGGGTGCAGGCTGGACTGAAGGACACACACTCACACATACACCCGTGCATGAATTTCGTGCACTGGGCCTCTAGTTATCATATAATCAAATACTAATAGATTGTGAAAAAGGTTTCTATCCAATGCCTCAAAATGCTTGAAGATGCAATACAATTAATTACCTATGCTCTTGGAATTATTAATCCACACACTCACACACATATAGCTATTAATTCTTGTGATTCACATTTCCTTTAACCTTACATGTAAGATAATTTTCTGTTTTATATGCAGGACCTCAATTGCCCAGTCTACAGAGGTGATGTAAAATTTCTCCTTGAATAGCAATAAATCATGTTAATTCAGCCCTAGTCAAATGAAGAGTGGTAGAGAGGATGGCGAATGGATAGGAATGAGAATGATCAAAACAAACTATGGAGTGTAAGAAGTGGCCCAGTTGAAGTAATGCACTAATATTGGGTTAAGTACTTCCAGTTATGAAACAAGAACTCAGATCAGCAGGAGTGTTTGTATACTAGAAATCACAACAATATATTCATAGTAAAACAAGATAAACTAATTTTCAATGTTTTTTATTTTAGTGCAGTGTTTTCTTAGAAATTCAGTGACTACAGCTCAATTAGTTTCAAAATGAGGTGAAAATGGACCACCTGCCAAAGGTTAATGAGGAACAAATGGGTTGCATTGGAACCAGAAGGGGGGTCCATGGATTGATGACATAAGAACCCACCTCATTCAGTTCCCTTTCCATCAGAGTCTGTTCTCAAAGCGAGGCTTAATGAAATAGGGTTTACCCATCAGTGCCTCCAAAATTAACATATGTACCTGATACTGACTCAAATCTCAGTCTCTCTCATAAGCTGCTACTCCCCTAAAGAGAGATGCTGATCCATCTTTGCAGGTCTACATTTTTTGACTCTCTACCTTCACTATCAATGTGCCATCTGGAAAATGAGCATGTATATTATTTTGGATTTTTTTTTTTCATTTCCTATATCCCCAATTACAGGGGGTCCCCAAAACAGGTATTCACACTTTGAATAATTATAAAGGCAGTGTTTGTTAAGATAGAATTCATTTTCAAAATGTAGTAGACTACACAGACATTGTGTGTATACATTTTTGGGACACCCTATATTTGTTACTCAAAAGCTTAAGAAACAAACAAAGGGAGAAATGTGGGTTTTTTTGTGCAGATGTGAAACAAAATTTTAGGAATCTGGTACTTGAAAAATTAGAATTCAAACACCTGGGGGTTGCTAACCCCTGGTTTCCCAGTATTATTTCTTGAATAAATTACAGCTTTTGATCCAAGCCTCTGCACAGTTAAAGGCTAAGACTAAAACCAACATGGCCATTTTGTACCCTGTAATCACTTCATGGCTTCAACACAATATCCTTTCTTGGGGATGAATAAGAGGTTCTATTTGAACAAATCCAGCCCCTTATTTAGAGAGATTTTGTGTGTGGCTCTTAATCTCCATCAAAGTGTAATTGGGTGCTGAGAGAAACAGATTGGTTATTGTCGACTGTGTGATCGGCACTGCAGAGATCCAGGAAAAGACATGATTCATTTATTTTAATCATGTTCAGAAGAACCATCCCAGAGAATAGCATGCAAAATAAATATTATGTAGTATAAAGGAAGTATTTTAGATAACAGAATTGTTTTGGGAATGCCTGCTAATAAGATAAATTAACTTGGTTCTGAATGTTACTTTTTACTTTATTTGACTGTACTTTACTGTAAAGGGAAATCCTTTGCTGATTAATTGCTGAAACATTTATAAACCGATAAAACTGTCAAGATACATCTTTCCTATGATGAAATATAAAGAGGGAAATGTATATTCTGTGGACTTAATGTAATAAGTCTCTTTATCAATCCATAAAATATTATCTAATCCAGCGATTTTAAACTGGTGTGCTGCAAGAATTAAAAAAAAAAATGCAATATCTGACTAGTCAGGGGCACTGACCTCTTTTCCCTTAGATTGTCAAATCAAAACTTAACAGCCAACACAATGATAGTCGTCCAGTGTGAAGAAATCAAAATTATACCTATTTGTCTGTCAGATCGTCAAAAAAATATATTTCCATAGCTGGTTTGGCTCACTGGATAGATCATCAGCAGACTGAAGGGTGTCGGGTTCAGTTCCGGTCAAGGGCATGTACCTCAGTTGCAGGCTCCTCCCCAGCTTGGGCCCTGGTTGGGGTGCCTGCAGGAGGCAACCAATCGGTGTGTTTCTCTCACATCGCTGTTTCTCTTTCCCTCTTTTCCATTCTCTCTAAAAAATCAATGGAAAAATATCCTCGGGTGAGGATTAATATATATTTTTGATGTGCCACAGAATTTTAGTAATTACTTCATGTGTGCCATGAAATGAAGGATTGAAAATTTCTGGTCTAATTCACATTGTGCCATAGCCTATGAACTTGTACCACCCCACAGCTAATTCCAGGTATTCACCTGCCTTCCCAAGCATCATTAGTATTTCTCTTTTCATTATTTAGGACAAAGGATCTGAACGCTGAGTTGCTTTGTAGCAACATGATCCTGGAAATTTTCCAGTCTTACCAGGGTAAATTTCTAATGACATCCAAATCCCATCCACTCCTTTTTTTTTTTTTTTTCTCCCTTCCAAGTGCTCATTATATAAAAGATATACAGGTTTGTGCTAGGTCCGTGCCAAAAGGAGGCAGGCGAAGAGACATTGTGAAATTTTAAGAAGTGAAAGGTGGGCATGGTGGATGGTGCACTTGGGCAAGTTAAACAGCCATTTCAAATGGTGATTAAAGAAAATTGAATTTATTTAAGGAAAGGAGGTGGAGGATGGAATATCCAGAGGGAAGGGCTGCACAGCACCGAGCCAGGCAGGCATTGAGAGGATGATGGCAGCCTCCTGGAGCTGGAGTCTCATCCTTATATGCAGTCACTGTTGGGAGATCAGTCGTCTGTGGGCCCGGGGACTGAGCTGGTGGGCTTGGAATGTACATGGAATTCAGGTGTGTGATCAGGTGCCTTCAGGACAGTTTCCATTCCTTGTATGGTCTGACTCCTGGTGTCCAACAAGCTTTGTCTCCTGTGGCAGGAAGCTTACAAATGGCCGTTAAGGATTCTATTGCCCTACAGTCCTAACAGTTTCTTCTTTATAAGTGAAACAACTATATTAAATAATATTCCCTCCATGAAAACAAAATGATAAGCTGGACTTCATTAAAATTGAAAATGTTTTATCTATGAAAGTGTCAAAAGAATAAAAGACTAGCACAAACTTAAGTAAAATATTTGCAAAAGACACCTCAGATAAAGGACTGTATCTTAGTTCAGACTGACATAATAGAATAAGGCTAGGTGGTTTAAACAACAATATTTATTTCTCACATTTCTGGTGGCTGGGAAGTCTAAGATGAGGGATATCTTCCAGGTTTCAGAAGGCCAAGTTCTCATTGTATCTTCACATGGCAGAAGAAAAGTGAGAAAACTCCCTGAGTACCTTTTTTAAGGGCACTGATATGATTCATAAGGGCCCCCATCCTCATGAACCAATTACCTCTCAAAGGTTTCATCTAATGTCACCACATTAGGGGTTAGGATTTCAACCCAGGAACTTTGCAAGGACACAAAAAAATTCAGTCCATTGCAGACTGTTACTCAAAACATACAAAGAACTGTTAAAACTCAACAATAACAAAACAAAAAAACCTTATTAAAATGTGCCCCAAACCTTAAAAGTTATCTTACTAAAGAATATATGTAGATGGAAAATAAGCATATGGAAAGATGTCCCACAACATATGTCATCAGGGAAGTGCCATTAAAACAATAAAGACCTGTCAGAATGGCTATCATCAACAAATAGCAAACGACAAGTGCTGGTGAGGATGCGGAGAAAAAGGAACTCTTGTGCTCTGCTGGTGGGAATGCAGACTGGTGCAGCCACTGTGGAGAACAGTATGGAGTTTCCTCAAAAAACTAAAAATGGAACTCCCATTTGACCCAGTGATCCCACTTCTAGGAATATATCCAAAGAAACCAGAAACACCAATCGGAAAGGATATATGCACCCCTATGTTCATAGCAGCATAATTTACCATAGCTAAGATTTGGAAACAGCCTAAGTGCCCTTCAGCAGATGAGTGGATTAAAAAACTGTGGTACATCTACACAATGGAATACTACGCTGTGGTAAAAAAAAAAAAAAGGAGGAATTCTTACTACTTGCCACAGCATGGATGGAACTGAAGAGCATTATGCTAAGCAAAATAAGCCAGTCAGAGAAAGATAAATATCACATGATCTCACTCATTTGTGGAATATAACGAACAATATAAACTGATGAACAAAAACAGATCCAGAGACAGAGAAGCATCAATCAGACTGCCAAACCTCAGAGGGAAGGTAGGGGAGGGTGGGGGTAAGGGGGAGAGATCAACCAAAGGACTTGTATGCATGCATATAAGCATAACCAATGGACATAGACACCAGGGGGGTGAGGGCATGAGTGGAGGGTTGGGGGCAGCAATGGGGGGATAAGGACACATATGTAATACCTTAATCAATAAAGGAGAAAACAATAAAGAGATACTACTACACACCTATAGAATGGACACTATCCAGAATACTGGTTATATCAAATGCTTATGAGGATGTGGAGCAACAGGACCTCTCATTCATCACTGGTGGGAATGAAATTGGTACAGATACTCAGGAAGATAGTTTGACAGTTTCTTACAAAACTAAACATACTCTTACTATACTACGATCTAGCCATAATGATCTTTGGTTATCTACCCAAAGGAGTTGAAAATGTATGCTCACATATGTTTATAGCGGTTTTATTCATAATTGCCAAAACCTGGAAACATCCAAGGTGTTCTTCAGTATGTGAATGGATAAATAAACTGTGGTACATCCAGAAAATAGAACATTGTTTTGTGTGGCCAAAGGGAAATGAACTCTTAAACCATGAAAAGACATGGAGGAACTTTAAATGCATATTAATAATGAAAGAAGCCAAACTAAAGGTCTACATACTGTATTATTTCAACTATACGACATTCTAGAAAAGGCAAAACTATGTACATTTAAAAAAGAGAGAGAGAGAGATCAGTGGTTGCTAAAGATTAGAGGGAGGGAGGGATGCATAGACTGACCACCAAGAACATTTAGGACAATGAAACTACTCTATATGATATGATAATGATGGAAATGGATTATTATAATTTGTCCAAACCCATTGACTATGGAGTGAGTCCTAATGTACATGATAGACTTTGTGTGATAATGATGTGTCCATGGAGTTTCATCAATTAGAAGAAATGTATCACTTTCGCTCAGCTCTCATTGGGGATGTTGATGAAGGAGGAGGCTATGCATGTTTTGGGGAATATGGGAAACCTGTGTACCTTCCACTAAATTTTGCCATGAACTTAATACTGTTCTAAAAACTAAAAGTCGATTATAAATTTTTTAAATATTCATTTTTATTAACTGTTTCTTAAAAAGTTACTGGAAATGGATGAAGCACTTGGACAAACATTTTTCCAAAATGATATGCAAATGGCCAATAAGCACATGAGAAGATGCTCACATCATTAGCCATTAGAGAAGTGCAAATCAAAACAACATTGAGATACCATTACAGCCCCACTAAAATAGCTGTAATTAAAAAAGACAGACAATAACAAGTATTCTTGAGGATGTGGACAAATTGAAATTCTCATACATTTGTTTATGGGAATATAAATGGTACATCACTTTGGAAAACAATTTCACAGTTTCTCTAAATGAAAAACATAAAGGTACCATATGATCCAGCAATTTTACTCCTAGGTATCCTCATCCTACCTAATAATAGACAAATATGCAAATTGACCATACCTCCGACACACCCACAAGCCACACCCACCATCCAATCAGAGCAAGTATGCAAATTAACCCATCCAAGATGGCTACAGCCACAGAGAGCAAGGTTTCCCACCCAACAGATGGAAATAAGCTTTCTGCCAGCCGTTGCAGGCCTAAGCCTCTACTCAAGCTACAAAGTTTCAATTACAGAAGGTAAACAAATTCAAACAGAAATGGCAGCAGAATGGAGCTTGAGAGAGCAGGCCAGGGTTGCCGCTGGCAACAGGGGAAGCAAAGCTTTCCGCACACCCTGGCCGGGCCCACTGCTTAAGGCAACAAAGTTTCAATTATAACCCCAACAGAAATGGCTGCCGCCATGGAGGGAGCCCCAGGCTTGGCTCCGCTCCAGGCTACAAAGTTTCAATTGTAGAAGGAAAATAAATTCCAAATACCAGGGCCTCCGCTTGGGTTGCCAGGGGGCGTGGCCGGCCTGCAAACCACCACAGGCCCCTCGCTCAGGCCGCCCCACGCCCCAAGGGAACCCCCACCTGATCCGGGACACCCTTCAGGGCAAACCAGCTGGCCCCCACCCCTGTACCAGGCCTCTATCCTACCTAATAAAATGGTAATATGTAAATTACCATCACTCCGCTATGCCCAGGATTGGGCCAGAGGGAGGCACAGGGGGCGGGACTCGGGGTGGCCGGGGTAGCCGATTGGGCCGGCGGGACGCTGAGCTTGCATTGCCAGTGGCGGCGTGAGCTCAGCGTCTGCGCCATGGCTGTGCTGCGGAACAGAAGGGGCCTCTGGGGCAGTGAACTCACGTCCCGCCGCAGACCATCAAAAGCGGGGGAGCTGAGTGCCTGTCTGCTCTGGCACCAGGCCTTTCGGAAGCCTTAGCCGAGCTGGAGGCTTCTGAAAGGCCTGGTGCACCAGTGGACAGGCACCCAGCTCCCCCGCGATCGAAAGCGCTAGCGTGTAGGGGACCCTACATGTTCATGATTCAATCATGCACTGGGCCTCTACTCCTATATAATAAAAGGCTAATATGCAAATAGACCGAATGGCAGAATAAATAACTGGTACTATGACTTGTGTGCTGACCACCAGGAGGTGCATGCAGAAAATGGCAGGCATTGGCAGCATGTGGCAGAGCACAGAACATGGCGGGTGTCAGCAGCATGTGGCAGAGCACAGAACACGGTGGGTGTCAGCAGCATGTGACAGAGCACAGAACATGGCGGGTGTCAGCAGCATGTGTCAGAGCACAGAACATGGCGGGTGTCAGCAGCATGTGGCACAGCACAGAACATGGCAGGTGTCAGCAGCATGTATCAGAGCGCAGAACATGGCAGGCCTCGGCCACTGTAGGATGGTGGAGCAGGTGAGTGTGGGGCGCCAGACCAAGTCAGGGTACCAGTCGCTGTCATGAGGGTGAGATTCTGGTGGTTACTGAAAATTCTTTGCTCCCACGTGGTCCTGCCCAGTGCTCGCACTCACTGCCGGCACCCGGTGCCGGTTCCAATCCCATGGCGCTGTCAGCGGGTGCAGGCAGCAGCTGCCGGCCCCAATTCCTCCTGAGGATTTCTCCACCTCCCCCTGCTCCTAAAGGGCAATTGGGGCAGCAGCAGCCGCCACTCACACCCGCTGACAGTGCCCGTCCCACTCACACCTGCTGCTGGCGCCAGCCCCAATCAGTCAGCTCTGTCAGCAGGTGCGAGGGGGCCTGCGCCTTCAGTGCATGGGAGCAGCAGCAGCAGAAGTGGGGATGCCAGCAGACAGGGTTCGGGAGCCACAGAGGGAGGGGCTGGGCAGGGGCCCGGAGGATAGGACGAGATCCGCCCCTGTGCCTACTGCAGCCTGGCAGCCCACAGTTCCTTTCAAGGTGTACAAATTCATGCACTGTGCCCCTAGTGAGAAATAAAAACATATGTTCATAAAACTTGTATACAAATGTTCACAGTGTGGCTGTATTTCTTTCTGGGAGCTCTAGGGGAAATCTGTTTCCTTGTCTTCCAGTTTCTACAGGCTGCCTGCTTTCCAGATGTACAGTTCTGACTTCAAAGCCAATTATGGCTGTGGCTGGAAGAGTCATTGTCAGATCACATCACTCAGATTCACATATTCCTGTCTCTCTTTCTCACTTAAAAGTACCCTTATGATTGATTACACTGGGCAAACCTGAATAATCCAGGATCCTCTCCACCATCTCAAGTCAGCTGATTAGCAATTATTTTTAATATGTTTGTACTGATTTCAGAGAGAGGAAGGGAGAGGAAGAAATAGAAACATCATTGATGAGAGAGAATCGTTGATTGGCTGCCTCCTGCACACACTTTACTGAGGATTGAGCCAGCAACCAGGACATGTGCTGTGACTGAGAATTGAACCCATGACCTCCTGGTACATGCTCAACCACTGAGCCACACTGGCTTATTAGAAACTTAGTTCCATCTACAACCTAATACCCCCTTTGCCAAGTAGCATAACATACTTATGGCTCCTGGGATTTAGAACATTGACATCTTTAGGGGGCAAGTTTTCTGCTGGCCAAAGATGACTCATTTTTTTCTATTTAACTTGATCATTTCTACATGATTATTTTAAAGTTAATCCTCAATTCAACAGATATTACTAAAGGAAAAATGACCATTTACACTGTTTCATATTTTCAAAGTCATAAATTAATTTATAAATCAATGACCCATCCAAAAGACACTCTAAATATATTAAAGAATATGGAAATTAATCTATAATATGTCAAATGGGTTTATATATATGCATTTGTGTATAATTGTGAATATTACTTTTTAGCAATTTATTTATTTAGAAATTACAGACAGGAACATAGATCACAGTGTGAGCTAAAATGATTTATCTTCAGGGACTGGAATTAGAGCTAGAAAATATGTGTGAGTGGGGGTGTATTTGAGTGTGTTCATGTGCATATGTGTGCATACTTGTGTAAATAGATGCACATCTATATTTATGTGTTTCCACATTCCAGTAATTGCATTACACTCTTATTGTTAGAAAAAAATTAAAGAGATTTTGAAACTGAAGAAATAATGGGCCACATGCTATATGCAAATAAAGGGGTGAGCTATTTTTTGTTTTTCAGTAGCGTGTGTGAAAAGGTATATTTTTAGTAAGGGATAAAAAGCTTGATCTTGGGTGATATAGCTGACCAAGAGCCTATTATTGAGGAAGATTCACAGGCCCTATTATTGCTCAGAGGGAAAGAAATGTGACTGTGGTAATGAATGCTATGCATGGGGCAGTATTTTAGCACTTGTAGTATGTGCTCATCATTTCTGTTTTAAATCAGTAGGGTTCTATTCTATACCCCTAACACTATTTTCTAACACTCCTTTGCCTAAAATTAAGTGGTGCTCTTAAAAATCTAGATAACATTTAACGTTAAAAAAGAGGATCACAGTCATATGTGATTGCCAATTTTAAATAATTTACAATTTGAAGCTCAGACTGGTCTTAATATTGCCTTATAAAAAGTAATTGAATAATAAACCTGTAGAAAAAAATCAGAATGCACTCTTGAAAAGCAGGACTGGTCTGGACTAGCCCCAATGAAAGGCAATGAAGTGTAAAGAGAGGCAGGAGCAATAAAGAGAAGCAAAATGCAAATGGGTAGGAGTTGGGGGAGGTGTCTGCAGCTCAGGAGAATGAAAGTGGAGGGAGGAGCAAGTGAGGAGAAAGAAGACAATTGTCTTTCCCCCTGTGGATAGGATTTGACCACCTATAAATATTTCAAAGTTTTCTTTATTTTAATGACATCACAGTTATGCAGCACACAAAACGATCATTCTATTGCAAGATTACAAACAAATTGATAATCAGACGGATGGACATACCCAAGTTCAGTCAGAGTGCAACTGTTGCTATAAGGCCTCTCTAAGAACACACGTTCTGTGGAATTATAGTGCCTCTTGCTTTCAGACCGACACCTGTGCACCCTTTTCTACTATTGACTTCAGCAAATGTAACCCAAGGAGAGGAACCAAGATGCAGCCTCTCTTTCATCAGATCAGCCTACAGGGGTGGGCAAAAGATGCTCTCAAATACTATCTTCAACTCTAATCCTATGACACTAAATTTAGAATAGAAAGGGGTAATGGCTCCTTAAGGAATTTTAAAAATCTATTCACCTATATTTTATACTAGAGTCCCAGTGCACGAAATTTGTGCACGGGCGGGGGGGTGTCCCTCAGCCCAGCCTGCACCCTCTCCAATCTGCTCGAAGGATGTCCGACTGCCGGGCCTAAACAGGCAGTCGGACATCCCTCTCACAATCCAGGACTGATGGCTCCCAACTGCTCGCCTGCCTGCCTTCCTGATTGCCCCTAACCGCTTCTGCCTGCCAGCCTGATCACCCCTAACCACTCCCCTGCCATCCTGATTGATGCCTAACGGCTCTCCCGCCAGCCTGTTTGCCCCTAACTTCCCTCCTCTGCTGGCCTGGTCACCCCTAACTGCCCTCTCCTGCAGGGTTGATCACCTCCAACTGCCCTCCCTTGCAGGCCTGGTCCCTCCCAACTGCCCTCCCCTGCTGGCCATCTTGTGGTGGCCATCTTGTGTCCACGTGGGGGCAGGATCTTTGACCACATGGGAGAGCCATCTTGTGTGTTGGAGTGATGGTCAATCTGCATATTATTCTTTTATTAGATAGGATAGAGGCCTGGTGCATGGGTGAGGGCCAGCTGGTTTTCCCTGAAGGGTGTCCCAGATCAGGATGGGGGTTCCCTTGAGGCATGGGGTGGCCTGGGCGAGGGGCCTGTGGTGGTTTGCAGGCTGGCCTTGCTCCCCCAGTGACCCAAGCGGAGGCCCTGGTATCTGGGATTTATTTATCTTCTACAGTTGAAACTTTGTAGCCTGGAGCGGAGCCAAGCCTTCTGCTTGCTCTGTGGTGGCAGCCATTTCTGTTGGGGTTTATTTTATCTTCTATAATTGAAACTTTGTAGCCTTAAGCAGAGGCCAAGCCAGGCCAGGGTGTATGGAAAGCTTGGCTTCCTCCATCGCTGGGGGCAACCCTAGCCTCTTGCTCTCTCCAGCTACATGGCTGCCGCCATTTCTGTTGAGGTTTATTTATCTTCTATAATTGAAACTTTGTGGCCTTAAGCAGAGGCCTGGACCAGCCAGGGTTTGCGGAAAGCTTGGCTGCCTCCATCGCCTGGGAAACCCAAGTCTCCCTCCTGCTCTCTGTGGCCATAGCCATCTTGGTTGGGTTAATTTGCATACTCGCTCCTGATCGATTGATGGGTGTGCCTGGTGGGCGTGGCTTGTGGGTGTAGCAGAGTGATGGTTAATTTGCATATTACTCTTCTATTAGATAGGATTTCTGGCCTTCTAATATCATTTGTAGTTTAGTAGTTTAGAATAATATCACTACAAACCTATAGTGCATGTATTCTATGCCATATTATTTTAAATTACTATATCATATATTTTTATATTTTGTTCAATCTTTATTTTGTTTTTCTGATATTTTACACAATTGTTAAATTTTAGACATTCTGGATCAGGTAATTGACTGATTGATTGATGCATTTAAAACATAAATCAAGTCCTCATAACAAACCATGTATTGTGTTGAGTCCTGGAAATAACCAGCTCAATAGACATATATTTTGCTCTTGAGGAGAACAAGTTCTTATTTTAGACTAGAGGACCGGTGCATGAAATTCCTGCACAGGTAGGGTGCCTAGGCCTGGCTGGTGATCAGGGCCCATTGGGGCCTTCCTGCTCCTGGCTGGGGCCTCCCTTCCCTGGCTGCTGGCTGCTGGCTGGGACCTTCCTTCATTCCGCGCCCCCCTCCCCAGTACATGTCATAGCAAGCGATCAAACTCCCGGTCTCTCTGTCGAACTTGTGAGGGGATACTTTGCATATTAGTCTTTTATATATATAGATTACATGAACTAAGAGCTAAGAAATGGATTTGCTTCTAATTTGTCTTTTCAAGGACTTCTACTAATTTTTAACTTTGTTCTTTAAAATCCTGTTATTCTAATGTTTTATACTACTTTTTTTAAATTGCTTTAATGTAATATAGTTTTGTATTGTCATATAGAAAAGCTATTAAAAGAGTATTAAAAATTAACAAAATATATTTTCATGAGTAAATTAAAGTCAGAAATATATTCTGATTATTTATAAGTGATAATAATGATTTTGATTAATTTCTTTATCCAAAAAATAGTTATTGAGCACTTGCTATGAATTAGAAACTCTGGTAGGTGATTGAAATTCATCAGTATACAAAAAATAAAAATGAAGGAAGGAAGAAAGAAAGAAAAGAGTCTTTTTGCTTTAATCTTCACAAAACTTTCTAGTAGAGGTAGGGAAAGGCAAGTAGGGCTCAGAAACAGAAAATTACATAATTGTACTATAATAAGTATGATGAGAGATTTACTGGGTTAACAGCACCTAAAATAAATACCTAACATCGTATGGGACAAAAGACAAGGCATAGCATCAGAGAATCTTTACATAATTCTGAGTTTTGCTTGCTTTTTTAAATAAAAATTGTGCAATTTACAAGAGGTGTGGGGGTAGAGCTATTTAAATGAGAATAATGCTTTATTTTAAAACAGTCATTATGTATATACATATATATACACATATATATCATTATGCCTTTTGAGGAATAGTGCTATTCTTTGTTTTGTTTTTTAATTTATTTTAATTTTAGTAGGAAATATACTAGTGAGTAAATACCTAATGGAAAAAAATACACACACAATATGTACCTTAATGGAATTTATAACCCAAAGGTTACTTAATTCCTTTGCTTTAGTCTATGAATGTCCCATTTCACTAGATAATTATGCAAGCATATGTTGGAATTTATTACATGTAAAATACCACATTAACATTGAATATGAAAATTAAGAATAAAAATTATACTTTAGGTAAGTATACTTCTTTATTTGAAGATAAAATTTGGCTTTATAATGGATTATTCAAATAATTTGTCATGAAATATACCTATCCTGTGATTTTCTAGACTATAAATTAATTGTTTACATGCATTTTTCTATTGGTGCAAAGATTCAGTAATAATCATCCTTCTTTACTATGTTTTTGCCTTTATTATTTATGAATAGATGTATATTTTTTCTTAAATACATAGATATAGGAAGAAAAAAGGCCATCAGATATACTGAAATTTTTAGAGTACTTGAGTGTTTATTTACAAACATGTTAAATGTCTTCTATATTCTACCTTATTAACATGATGACTGCATTCTTTAGTAAGCAAAGTAAACAACTATAGAGGATTTGTCACATATAAATGACACAGAACAAAGTCAAAGGCATACACATGTTGTGGACAGAAGTCAATATGGTGTGATGGTCTCCCAATAAAGTGCATGTGAAGTCCATACTTAATTAGCTTATAAATCAGACCGATACTTGAGTTTATGTGGGCCAGAAAGACTACCTACTGTCAAGCAATCAAGCGCTACCCCTTTAATTGCAATTTATTCCAACAACCAGAATTTATTGATCCAGGCATTCACTTATGCCACAGCAGTATCATTATTTGACTTTATTTTAACAGCCTCTAAAGGTTAGAAAGTTAGAAACCACTGTGAAAGAGATCATTAAAAAGTTGAGTTGCTAGCATTGCTTCACGTTTTATGCTGACCAACGTTACTGTATATATGAAATTGCATAGGAGGAGAAGGAAAAAGGAGCTAGTATTTATTAAGCACTTAATATGATCTAATGCTTTCTTATACAGAATAATACTTGAATCACAGAACACATACACAAAAGCAAGGAAGGCCAATTTTGTTATTTGCATTTCACAAATAAGCTACAGCTTAGAGAGGATAAGTAAATTTCTCAGAACCATATATTTAAATGTTAATTTTTTACCTAACTCCAAAGTACATGTTTAATTTCTTATATAATTTCTTGCCAGATTTTGGCACACACTGGCCATTCTGCAATATTGTGGTCACCTTGACATATACTATGTGATATTGAAAGTGTACTAGTAAAGACAGCTCATCTATATGAGTTTTGTGCTCGATATGGTCTTTAAAACACAAAACATCAATATCTGAACAATCTCATTTGTTAGTTGTATTACTTTACATAAAACAAGATATTTTTTTCTTCATGTAGGCTAGAGATATGTCCACACATCATAAGATAACAAGCTATAACTTTGGTAGCTTCAAATAAATTTTAGGAAATATTCAGTGAGTATTAAACGTGGCTTAAAGTTTGGCATTTACTTTTTTCCCCCCTCCAAATTAAAAAGGCTATATGACTTAATTTAATTTTTGAGAAGTACAATTGGATATATTTAAGTATACCATAAAAATCTTAGAAGAATCCATAGGCAACAAAATATCAGACATATATCATGGCAATACCTTTACAGCTCCTAGGACAATGGAAACTAAGGAGAAAATAAACAAATGGGACTACATCAAAATTAAAAGCTTCTGCACAGCAAAAGAAACCATCAACAAAACAACAAGAAAGCCCACTGCATGGGAGAACGTACTTGCCAATGTTATATCCAATAAGGGCCTAATCTCCAAAATTTACAGGGAACTCATACAACTTAAAAAAAGGAAGATAAATGATCCAATAAAAAAAATGGGCAAAGGACTTAAATAGACACCTTTCAAAAGCTGACATACAGAAGGCTGATAGTCATATGAAAACATGCTCAAAGTCACTAATCATCCAAGAGATCCAAATCAAAGCAATGATACCATTTCACACCTGTTAGAGTGGCTATCTTCAAGAAATCAACAAATGACAAATCAAGTGCTGGAGAGAATGTGGAGAAAAAGGAACCCTCGTGCACTGCTGGTGGGAATGAGGACTGGTGCAGCCACTGTGGAAAACAGTATGGAGTTTCCTCAAAAAATTAAAAATGGGGCTCCCATTTGACCCAATAATCCCACTTATAGGAATATATCCCAAGGAACCAGAAACACCGATCAGAAAGGACATATGCACCCCTATGTTCATAGCAGCACAATTTACCATAGCTAAGATTTGGAAACAGCCTAAGTGCCCATCAGCAGATGAGTGGATTAGAAAACTGTGGTACATCTACACAATGGAATATTATGCTGCTGTAAAAAAAGAAAGAACTCTTACCATTCGCAACAGCATGGAAAGCATTATGCTAAGTGAAATAAGTCAGAGAAAGATAAATATCACATGATCTCACTCATTTGTGGAATATAATGAACATTATAAACTGATGATAAATAGATATAGAGACAAAGAAGCATCGAACAAACTGTCAAACTTCAGTGGGAAGGCAGGGGAGGGGAAGGGATCAACTAAAGGACTTGTATGCATGAATATAAGCATAACCAATGGACACAGACATTAGCGGGGCATGTTCTGGCGGGTGGGGATGGCCTGGGGGAGGTTAATGGGGGGAAAAGGAGACATATGAAATACTTTAAACAATAAAATAAAACTTAAAAAAAATCAATAATTTGAGGTAGATATACATTGTGAAATATTTACCACAATCAAGCTAATTAACATATCTGTCACTTCATATAGTTAGCATTTTTGTGTGTGGGTGTGGTGAGAACACTTAGGATTTACCCTTTTGGCAACTTTCAAGTCGTAGCTATAGTCACACTGTTGTACGTTAGATCTTTAGAACGTATTTATACTGCATGACTGAAACTGTTTCCCTTGACCAATATCTCCTTATATTTCAGCCCACCTCCCAAACTCTGCTAATCACCATTCTATTTTCTGTTTCTATTAATTTGACATTTTGGAAGATATATATAATTTAGAACATGCAGAGTTTGTTCTTCTGCTTCTGTCTTATTTCACTTAGTATTAATCTACAGGCTTAACCAGGTTGTCACAAGTGGCAGGATTTCCTTCCTTTTTATTTATTTATTTTTTTTTTTTTAAGGCTGACTAGTATTGGTGTGTGTGTGTGTGTGTGTGTGTGTGTGTGTGTGTGTGTGTGTGTGTGTGTGTATGGTCACACTGTCTTTATGCATTCATCTGTCATTATGGAAAACAGTATGGCGTTTCCTCATAAAAGATAAAAAAAATAGAATTGCCTTATGATCCAGTATTTCACTTCTGGATGTATATCTACAGGACACAAAATCAGTATCTTGAAGAGATACCTGGACTCTTACGATCATTTCAGCATTTTTCACAATAGCAAAGATATGGAAACAACCGAAACATCCCTCCAGGGATGAATGAGATAAAATTTGTCATTTTCTTTGAGTAGAACCATGTGACTGAATAGCTATCACAATTCTCGATGACTCCTCTGAAGATACCTGTCTAGTCTTAAACCAGGTTTAGTCTGGTGTACAGGCAGAGCCCTAAACTTCCTCTTTGTATCATCCAAAGTAGCTCTGCTTTCCATGCTTTCTTTTTCTTACTTCCATAATATTCCATTTACATAATAAATGTGCCAATAATTATTTTAATTAATTAAATTAAAAGTTCTGGTTCTAGTCCAATCTCCTCATTTTTGCAGGTGAAGAAATGGAGAATTGGAGAAGTAAAGGACCTGTCTCAAAGTCACACTACTAGTAAGTAATGTCTGCCGATCTGGAGCGAGGTGTTGGCCTCAAGCTTTATCCATTGCATAATAATGGCTTCTCATTTCAGGCACCATGTTGCAAATTCTGTGTGAAACTCTCTTTTCATCCCTGGTTAGAGCACCTGTGGTCAGTGACAATAATTGTATGTCCCCTGTGTTCACTTCTGCTGTACACTTTGGAATATACTTAGAAAATGAGTTACAGGCTGTTCTTTTTAGGAAGAAAGAATGTAGTTCATGAGACAGTGTGACAAAAGAAGAAAGCTGCCATTCATTTGAAGGCTGTCCATGCCTTAGGAGCTTCCTATGAGTCATCCCATTTAACCTTCACAAAAATATTGTGAGATGGCTTTATCCCTATTTTAGAAATAAGCTAAAGCTCTAAGATGGTTGATATATAGCTTGTCCTAGTACATAGACCAATCTAATGTCAGGTTTCATTTCAAATCTGAGTCTCTCTGATTTCAAGATCCCCATTTTCTGTACTATGACATTCTGCACTTAAGGTAGGGGTCAATGCAAATAGGACATCAATCTAAACAAGTGTGGTGCTGTTACTGCAGAATTCCTAGGCAGTGGGAGGACAGACAAGCAGGCACTCGGAAGATCCAGAAAAGGCACTTTATTGCAAGAGCACCAGTGCTGGCTCAGGGGAATCTGTTCCCAAAGCTGAGCCTGGAGTGCAGCGGGGCTTTGTCTTAGATAGTCAGTCCTAAGTTCTTTGTTTCCCAGCCTCCGGGCTTTTTCCTGGGCTTTTGTGGCCCCTATGCTGGTTGTAAGGAGGAAGTGAGATTACAACCAATAGCCCTGGCTGGCCTCAGCAGTCAACCCCCCTGTGGGGGCTGTGCATGGTTTATGGCCTCTGTAAGTTAAGTATTCAGGGAAACAGCTTTTGCAAGGCTAGGGCACAAGGGAGAGGGGGTTGGGGCTTAATTATAGGCTTGCAGGCATATGCATCAGGATGCAGGTTGACTGGGCACAGACTTAGGCTGACAGCTCAGGTTGCCTTCACAGTACAAGCCGTTGTATGAACAGTGTATGCCTCAAGGTGCTAAGAGAAAACTGAGTATTGGAGGTCAGTTTGGGTCTGGACACTAAAGATTGATATGCTCTTGCTATTGACTCTCAACTAGCATTTCTTTACAAGCTTCTTATTATGAAGACATTAGCTATAATAATACCTGTAAATGAGTGGGGAAATATTGGCAACACATATACATAATGACATTACTGCTAGAGATTGATGACTTATCAAGATAAATAGAATGAGAATTTTAAAAAGAGTGTGGGGTTGGGTAAAATTTTCTTTCAAGAGGAGAGTAGGAGAAGCATGAAGGTAGAAATGAGCAGGGATACTTTAGCAATAGGGGATAGGCTAAATCGTAGATATGATAAGGAGGAGTGAAGCACTTTCAAAAAGTTGGACTGGGGTTTGTTAGTAGAAATCTTTGAAGTCTGGTCTAAAAAATTATATTTTACCATATAAAGAATAACTGGTCATTGATAGTGTTGGCCTTTCATTATTATTTTGTGTTTGTTTATTGCTCTCATCTGTACAATGCTATAGTCAGAACTGTGTCTTGGAAAAGTTATGATAGCATTACGATGGGTGGACTGCATGGGTAAAAAGTTGGAAGTGAGTAGACCAAGGAGCAAGTATATATAAAAAAATAATAATGGCAAACATCCTTACTTAATTTTTATCTGTTAAAGATAATAAGGTATCTCCCCTCCCCAGTAGCTATAATCACTCAGATTTCTAAAGTAATCTTGAGGAAAAAAATGTTGCTGACCTCTTGTACCAGGTCTTAGGTCAGGCTTGCCTCAAAGAAATGAACATAAAATTTCATAGATCCAGTATTCATTTTCCTCCCAATTGACCTTTTCTTGATAAGTATTTGTTGAATAAATAAGTAAAATTTCTTTTTTTTTTAACAGCAGATTAGTTTATTTTTTAAATTAAATTTATTTGGTTGATATTGATTAATAAAATTATATAGGTTTCGAGTATACAATTATAAAGTACATCATCTGTATATTGCATAAATTCCTTTTCAATCTGCCTGTCCACCTTGAAAATTCCTCTTATGTAAGGGAGAGGATAGATGTCATGACAGTTGTTTTTTATTATTATTATTATTATTATTATTATTATTATTATTATTATTAAACCCTGTCTCTATTTAGAGGAGAAACCTTCCTGAATGAAAACTTTCCCTATGCTTTGAAAATCCCTATTTACCTAATATTGTCACTCAGATGGAGGAAGGGAAAAATTAAGGGATACTGGTTTTCCTCCTGAGGGGCATAAACAAGTAGGAAGTAGCTATTACCTTAAATCATTTTGCTGGGATAACAAAGGAACAATAGCAATGAAAAGCCCCTTACGCAAATTAAGAATTATTTACCATCATAAAGTCAACTGCTGGATTTGCACACCCATATAGGGAGGCAAGAGATCTGAAAGCTCTATGTCCTCTTGTTAGATGCAATACAGGGCAACTTCTGCTCTTAATTCCATTTTAAACACTCAACACTTTCCTCATTTTAGAACCCTTCCTCTTCCAGGAATTATATGCATCCATTAATGAACCTGAACAATACAACCCCAATACCTTGCTACTTCCTAACTATGATCTCTCATGTACTGGCAGCTACACACTGAACAATTTGCTTTCTTCTTGTTCATTTGAATCCATACCTCTGGAACTTTATTCAGAATTATTTTTTTTCTGTCTTGCATTATATTTTTGATTCCAGACCCACTTTAGGAATGCACTTCATTTAATTTATATTAATTTGCCTTTATGTAATGTATCCGCTAAATTTATTCCTTCCATATTGGATGTCTGTTCTGCTTTCCTAGAGAAAAACAAAATTATTCCCCCCATTCCAAACATGGATTATCCCTCTTAAAGGCAATGCCATTGCCATTTGAGATCTTTTTTTTTTTTTTTTTTTTTTGTCAACCTAATACACATTAACATTTCTGAACTTCTGAGAAGGCAGCACTTTGATGGAGGGTCTATTCAAGTCAATTCTATATATACCATTTGACATTTTGTTTGGCTAGTTATTTGCAATGAAAAGGTGAGTTAGATGTTTTGGTTGAGAAAGGAAAGTAGCACTACACCTTTATTATAGATGTAAGAAAAGTCAAAATAGGCCAACCTTGTGAGGGTTTGATATGAGCAATGAATATCAATAAGATTGTGTCTGGTACACAAAAAATATTATTTGTTGAGTGAATAGTGTATTTTTGGCTTGTAACTGACAGTTCTTTTGTCTGTTTCACTTGTCTATCTGTGAATGTAGTCTATCAATCAAAGGTTACATTGGTATGGACACATACTTAGCATTAGATTTTCGGCCATTGTCTGAAGAATCAGTCCTCTGAACATCATTCATTAGCCAATAAGATGAGTTTATGCAGTGGCTGATTCCTGGTAGCCCAGCGTGCTGAGAACTGGAGATGAACATAATGTTCTCAGAGTTGTTTCTTGGTTATGACTATGATACTGTTAGCAAGACCCAGTGATATTCCATTTATAGTTTTCTTCTTTTAAATTGGTCTTTGGGCTAAAAATAGAATGAGTTTCATAGGATAGAGATAAAACACATATCCTGATTCTTTAATATCTGGTATAGGGAAAATATTTGCTTTGTTTCCCAAGATGATAAATTAATTTTATATTACTATAAAAGTTTAAAAGGATTGTTAAAAAAAACCCTTTTAAAATATAAAATATAACATTATATTATGGGAGACAGTTTTGCACACAGATAAGAGTATAGATCAGGCATCCTCAAACTACGGCCCACGGGCCACATGCGGGTGTTTTTGCCGTTTTGTTTTTTTACTTCAAAATAAGATATGTGCAGTGTGCATAGGAATTTGTTCATAGGTTTTTTTTTTAAACTATAGTCTGGCCCTCCAATGGTCTGAGGGACAGTGAACTGGCCCCCTGTTTAAAAAGTTTGAGGACCCCTGGTAGATTATAGGGAAACATAATATGCATAATACCATAGGTTTCACCATTTATTATTTGTATGACCTTATAAAAGTTTTCAAGTGTTTCTGTGCCTCAGTTTCTTCCCCTGTAAAAACATCTAACTCATAGAATTATAAAGTTATTCTAGGTATTAAATAAATTAATGCATGTAAATTTTCTGACACATAAGCATATATAAGTTTTTGGTTTAAATATTGTTAAAAAGTTTGCTGACTTAGTATTATTTTAATTACATGTAAAATTTTTGGTTTCTTGAATATATATACAAAGTCTTGTTTTATATTTATGTTGGCAGAAGTACAACTTCTGCATGTTAAAAATGTTATGAATTTTCTTATTCACTTATACTGTGCCTGATATTTTACACATAAATTTTCTATTCAAATTTCCTATTTAAGTTTGGAACTATATCTAAACCCACTTGGAATATGACATTAAGAAAAGTTAAGCATGTTATTTTGGTAGTATATCTATTTCTATAAATCTATATTTCTAACCCTATTTTTTAAGAATCTTTTGATTAACATTATTTGAATTTATAATAAAATGCATACACATAATATGATTTGAGGGTGGATTCTGTTTTAAAAATGGCACTTATTAAAGAGACTTAAAAATAATTTTTAATACAATACTTTCCCCCCACATTTATTAAATCAAAAATTGGACACTAAGTTTTAAAGATATAAAATTGAAAAAGAAAGAACTCTTGTTTTTTAAAAGAATTAAATATTCTAGCGTAGTTCAGTAGTTGCCTGTATTTACTGATGTACTTGCAAGCCATTTAATTCACCTGCCCTACTTGGTAAAATGGCTCCTTAACTTTGCTCTTGAATGGGTATCCTCCATTCCAAACCTCCTGGACTAAAATAGTTTTTTATTGCACATGTGAGAAATGGCTTACCTGTCCAAATTTCAAATGACAGACTCAGAAATAGAAGTATGGTGAAAATGAGACTTTTAATACACTCTCAAAAGTGGGCTTCCATTGTAAGGCACACACGTGGGGCAGGGAATATAGTCTATTAATGTAGTCCCTCCTCCGGATCCTCATTGACTGAGTACTATGAGGTCACCTGTTTCCTCATACATCGCCAGGGTCTTGCTGTCTCCCATTGCACCATTTGAAAAAAATTAGGCTGAGGCCTTTCTAGATGCCTCTACCTCCCCTGTCTAGCTGAGGCACACACCTTGGGGGTTTCCACCATGTTGGCCCACGTGCACAGTTCTTTGTTCCTCTTCCCTCCTCCCTACATTCTGTTTGTCCTGGGGAAATTCAGTCAATTCCATCAAAAGCCGAACTTGCTGGAGATGGATCACAGAGGTCCATTTCCCACACACACCAGGCAACATTTCATCTCTGTTTCCATAGAGAATGACATTCATCTCTATCTCCAAATTCCAGAGCTCCCATTGTCCTTTATAGTCTGGTTCTAATATCACTTTTCTGTTATCATTGTTGAGACTCATTCACCCACACCCTTAATGCCTTAGTGTCTGGTTTCTGATATAGCTCTTGTCATTGACTGCCCTATAGTTATTTGCCAACTTTTTGTCGTTGTTCACTAATAAAAAGAACACTTTCTTTTCTTTTCTCTTTCTTTTTTTTTTTTTTTTTTTTGGCTTTAAAAATTTTTTTTTTAATTTCCTATCATCTGGAACAGACATAAAGATGGTCTGGACATAATTTTCCTAAGTGTTGGTGCACCCATGCCCATTGACCCCAGTTTCTCTCCTTGTTTAATTCTTACTGTGACTGAATTTTGGCCAATGGAACTGTCAATTTAAAAAACATTCAAACATGTAAAGAATGTTTGTGAGTTTATTTGAGCCAAACTATGGACAGTTGCTGGAAAGAAAAACCTCAATAAATTGAGATAATGCTCCAAAGAGTGGTGGTTTTGCACCTTATTTTATACATTGCAATCAAAAGAGAAGATGTAAATGGCTTACATGAGATAGATTAGGGAGACGGGAGAAAGTAAAGGGTGAGGGAGACCTCTGGGATTGGATGAAAAGTAAAATGGTAGACACATTCTAGTACATCTTTCACATAGGTGGGGACAGGATAGTTAACAGTCAGCTATTAACATGATAACAGTAACCCTGAGAGGACTTATAGTTTCTGCCAGGTGCATTGGTTGTGCCCTGAAGGGGTCTTGAAAAAGGGGAGTTACCCTGACATTCCAAAGATATGTTATGGTTTATGCAAAAGATAACAGACAGGGCCAATTAAGGTAAAGATAGACTTTTGTCAGGGAAGACTGTAGCCTAGGACATGGCTACCTGCCGCGAACTGCTTTTGATTCAAAAACTTTAATTTCAGACTATCTTTTGTGGTTACTTTAGGTCTCTGAGTTAGCAGAGCTGCCACATAGGCCTTCTCTGAGCTTGTCAGGTTAGCATGTATTCCTTTTCACCCACAGAACATAATTAAAGTTGTATGTCCCATGTCCTGGCCCAAACTAACCTCCCACACATGATCCTTCAATCACTTTCCCTTCCCTTGATGACTTTGGGAGCCACATTAAACTAGTGCTGTCCCAAAACTCTTCTGATTTTTCTTTTCTCTGACTACTTACTCATGTCCTTCCATCCAGATTCTGGGATTCAGCTTTGGTTTTCACCTATTTTTGGTTTAATGTTGGTTAGAATTCCACAATATTTAGTTAGCATCACATATACTTATTTTAATTACAAAGGCAAAAACAAAAGCAAAACAAAACCAGAACAAGAACAAGGAATGATGCCCCGCTAGCCTTTTGCTGAGTGGAGCACTCGTTTATTTATGCTTACCCGTTGTATTTCCATGGATTTTTAAAAAATATGTTTTTATTGATTTCAGAGAGAGGAAGGGAGGAGAGAGGGATAAAACATGAATGATGAGAGAGAATCATTGATCAGCTCCCTCATGCATGCCCCCTACTAAGGGTTGAGCCTGCAACCCAGAAATGTGCCCTGACCTCCTGGTTCATGGGTGACCAACATTCAACCACTGAGCAACACTCGCCAGGCTCCATGGAACTTTTATATGTACTTGAGAAAGTTTGTTAGGAAGAGGAACCTACTAAATACTAATCATTTGAAGTCATTTACACTGACTTTTGTGTACAATGCTTAGCTTTAGCACTCGGGCATCAGTAACACTATTTTGTGTACTAACCATGTTTTTTATCACCATGTAAGTTGGCTTGTTTAGAAATTTAGTATTTCATTTTGTATGTCTCCGTAACATTTGGCGGAAGGAGGGTGTGGGGACCCTGTCTAGAGTGCTGAGGATGTTCAAGGCCACTCTGAGCATGGTAATCTTAATCAGAATGCTCAAGGCTATGTTGTTATATGCAGGTGCCAGAAGCAAGGACGCAGCTATCTGACTGTGTACATTGTGCGAGCGTGCCTTCTGTAGCCCAAACAGTGAGGCCACTGTTTGGAAAGAAGCCTCTTTTGTCTGAGTTGGTAATAAAGTACGTTGCTGACCAACAGGCAGCCGGTTGGGAGGCAGCTGCTTAGTGAGGCTGTAGCTCTAAGGAAGGCTCCTGTGTAGCTCCTATGTTGGAGGCTACTTTCCTTTGAAGAACTTTGTCTAATAGCTCCTGTCATAGCGACAGCTACTTGGGCTACAATAAAGATTCTCTTATATACCTACAACTTCTCATATCTTCTCCATCGAATACCCAGCATCCAAGGGGGTCCAGTCCCCAGCAGAGGGGCTCGGACACAACAGAGGGGCATTTTTTGCACTAACAGAAAATATCAATGTCACTGCATTTAATGCATTAGTTCGAGCATTGAGAAGGCGGCAAGGTCTGGTCACGTGCACAGATGCAGGAGCTGAGTGCACAGCAAGCCCAGAAACCTGGATACTGTGCGGGAGAAAGGATCGGGCATTTAGAACAGCGTCGTGCTTCTTGCTAAGATTTATTAGGAATAGCAAACCACTTCAGAGTTAACTTGACATAAAGTAATGGAGCACTCCTATGGCAAGTGAAATTCCATTGACCAAAAAGGCAGGCTGCATTGGAGGATAAACAATTACAGCAAAGTCTGTGTGGGGATTGAGCGATCTTCATAGGTGTCCTAGCGTGCGGCGTGCAAGTAGCGACTTTAATTAGAGAGGCTGAGCCTAATATCTCTCCCTAAGATTTTTACCTTTTTTTTTTTAATGGAAGTAAATGTTCTCTCTCTCCCAGCCTCTCTGTATCCTACACCCCTCTCACATGAAATTAGAAAACAGCAGCTTCTACTTCATCAGGGCAGCCAATTAAATGGCTGAGGGTATCTGTTGCTGTGTCGTTTTCAGAAACAGTTGTATCATTAAATCGCTAAAATCGTCGTGTCAGCAGTAAATAGAGCAAATAGCTGCCAAAGGAAGAGAAAATATGAGCCACACAGCTACTTTGATGTCTCTTTAGCCTCCTCTCCAGTGTGTGTTGCTGAATAAGCTACAATGAAAATGTGAGGGAGCAAAAAAGCTGGTGCCTAGGAGCCCCGGTGGCTTCACCTCCCTCTCTGGGAGGCTCGCACTGATTTCTCCCGCTTCCCCTTGATGCCTTAGGCAGTCCCGTGCTGATCAGTGTTTCAGAACACAACTTGCACGGCTCTGCCTGTTTTTCTCTAATTACTGTGCACTCATGTAGTACACTCTCTCATCTCCTTTAAAAAAAAATTCATTCATTTATCTATTCAACAAATAATCTATTGAACTCCTATCTTGTGCTAGGCATAAATCCAGGCTCAGATACATCAGTGAACAAAACAGGCAGACACCTCTGCCTCTAAGGAGATTGCTCAGAGGTAGCAATACATTATTTGCCTCATAAATCTGTCAATTGTACAGTTGGGTAAGGGAAATCAAGATTCAGGGACTGCTGTTTTTAATTGGGTAGTCAGAAGTTCGGGAGGAAGTACTTTATGTGGTCCTGAGAGTGGTTAATAGCAGACTCCTTTGCCAGACTGCTGGGGTTTTTAGTCCATCCAGCCCTGTCACTTTTAGTTGTGTGATCTTGGGAAACTTACTTTATCCCTCAAGACCTCAGTGTCCCCATCTCTAGTGTGGCGATAGTGTTAGTACTACCTATTGAATCTTACTGTACTTAAAGGATTTGAAATATGGCATGTAGTACACATTACATAGTACATGCAGTAAGTACAGTAAGAATTCCCTCATTACTGACTTCTGAAAAGAGTGGATGCCGTAATTTAGAGACATCCGAGTGTGAACATGCAAGGATTTGTTTTTTCTCCTCACTGAGCTGAATGTCAGTTTTATGATCATGAAAATTAAGGTAATTCCTACCACATAGGCCTCTTGTCAGGATTATAACAAAGTTTTATTATAGACTAGAGGCCCGGTGCACAAAATGTGTACGCTCAAGGGGGTCCCTCAGCCCGGCCTGCGCCCTCTTGCAGTTCGGGAGCCCTTGGGGGCTGTCAGTTAGATGTCCTCAGTGCTCACCAGCTGTTAGCCCGGCTTCTGGCTGAGCGGCGCTCCCTTTTGGGAACACTGACCACCAGGGGGGGCAGCTCCTGCATTGAGCATATGCCCCCTGGTGGTCAGTGGGTGTCATAGCGACCGGTCGTTCTGCCGTTAGGTCAATTTGCATATTAGCCTTTTATTATATAGGATTCATAGGAGTTCCTTGTTAAGGGTCATGTCTCCTCTTCTAGACTCAGCTCTGACGTCTTCTCATATGTGTCAGCTGGTGAAAATCTTAGCTCACCTAATATCACACATGTTAGTTATCACATACTAGCTATATTGTATTGCCCCCCTTCTAAAACATCCTAGGTGATTGGGAGCACCTTGTAGGTTTAATAGCAGTTTTTCAAGGGGAACAAAGAAACACTCCCACATTAAATGCATCCATCCATTATAAGACATGCCCTGATTTTAAAATGTGAAAAATAGATGCACTATCGAATCAAGGAAGTGTGTCTGTTTCTGTTTATATTTTTAATTTCTGCTACTGTGTGATTAACTACTCAGAAGCTATGTAATTCTTTGTATCCTTCTCCACTACCTTACACATTGAAAGAGCTCAATAAATATTTCCGAGGTGATTAAATGGATGACTGTATAATTCCTTGAACAAAAGAACTGATTTAAGTTTAAACATAAATGTTGAATGAAAGTGGATTCATGGTTTTTCAAATACGGGCCATTCTTCATTTAACATGTCATAAAAATAGGAAGGATATATATGAGAGAGAGAGAGGGATAATTTCTTGAGAGAAATATACATGATGAACTTTAAAAAGATGTTTATTTCTGTTGATTGTATAATGGGTTAGGACTCTCTGATTGCAAGTTAGTGAAACTCAATTTGGACTAATGAGTAAAAGGGAAAATTTTTCTGTAAGCATAGAGGATTCTAGAAGCATAATGTAGAACTCAAGAGCAGGAATGCAGATACAACTCTGCTTCATTCTGAGCAGCAATTTGTTTATGAATCATCTCTTACTACAAACAAACCACTCGTAGCTGAGTGGCATAAAACAGCCTGTGCATCAGGATTTCAGCACAGAAGGGATGGTTTGCCTCTGCTCTGCAGTGGTAAGGTTCTCAGCTGGAAGACCAGAGCAGCTGGCTTTCATTAAAACCAGAGGCCCAGTGCATGAAATTCATGCATTCAGGGGGGTCCCTCAGCCCGGCCTGCACCCTCTCACAGTCTGGGAGCCCTCAAGGGGATGTCTGACTGATGGCTTAGGCCCACTCTCCACAGGGAGCACTGCGCTCACCAGCCGTGAGCCTGGCTCAGGGCTTCTGGCTGAGCAGAGCTCCCCCGGTGGAAGTGCACTGACCACCAGGGGGCAGCTCCTGTGTTGAGCGTCTGACCCCTGGTGGTCAGTGCATGTCACAGAGATCGGTTGTTCCACCGTTTGGTTGATTTGCATATTAGCCTTTATTATATAGGATAGTTAGGGGCTGGCCTCTCTTCTTGAAACCCTCACTGACAGCCTTCTTCAGGCTAGCTGGCTACTGCTAATGGTCTCATAGCAAGGTTCTGACGAGCTTTCTTCATGGCTGGGCCCAAAGCTCAGCCACATTGTTTACATTTTTATTGTAACCATACTCACGTTCCTACTGAGTCACTGATTAATATGTTTGGCTCTTAATATTCCTCAGGACTTCTGTTTTTTTTCTTAATCTGTGTAGGACCAATTAAGTAGTTTTTCTTTTAATTAGGGTTGCTTAGTTTTTAAAATGGAAGCTGATCTACAGAGACAGAAAGCTTATATTAGGGAATGTAGATGTCTTTTCCTCTATCTCAGCTTAGTGGCAAGAAACTGTTATAATCAAGACTCCAGAAATTGTGGCTGTAAAGTAATTTGTTCCCTATTGGAAGAACTCAAGAGTCATTCTTCCAAGGGATATTGAAGAGTGGCACTGAGTCTCTGGAGGAGCTCTGAGACTATCAGACAGTCATCAGTGGGCACTCTTGACAAGCTTGGTATTGGTTTGAACACTAGATATTCATGTATTGACATAAATGACAGGGGAAAAAACACACAGGACTGATTTTCTTGTAAATCCTTTCTAAAGAGGTTTGGAAAGGGAAAAATAGTTTCAAGCTTCACCTTTTGTAAATTTCCTGAGGTTTGGCCAAAGAAATGTTTTTATTCTCCTTGAGGCTATAAGAAATGCTTTAATAATATTTATTTTATATGAGAACTCTACAGTTTGTTACATTTGTCCATCATATTGACATGATATATAATGTATAATAGAGATTAGTACAAAATAGAGTTAACTTCATTAATTCTATCAAGTATGTATAAATTTAAGACCTGAACATAATTCTAGTTATCATAAATAATTAGGAAATGATAGAGTATAATATGTAGATACATGCACATCTTATAATGATTTATATCACAGCTTTGAGTTAACCCACTGAGTGATAAATGATCTGGCTGTTTCAGATAAATCAACTTTTATGAGGATAGTATTTTATTTTAGGGGAAAGGGACACATTAATGCTAATGAAAACAAGTATGGTTTATTTTTTATTTACTAAGCTGTGAGAATTAGAGAATAATAACATGCTATCTTTATATAGAGATATATACCTATACATCTATATATAATATCTTTATATATATATTTTTATATCTTTATAATATATCAATAATATGCTTATATAACATATGTATATACAGGTTATGTTTTCAACACCTACCAAATGGCCTAGTAGAGAATCAGCAATTGGTCATTCAAACTAGTTAAACAGTATCTACAATCATCACAAAACTCTGGGGTTATTTGAACCTAGGTTGTCAGATGTGCACGTATGTTTCATACTATAGCACTTATTGATGTTTTGAATTTCCATAGTTATATTGTATTCCAAAGAAATTTTAGATTGAATGGATGGACATTGCATTATAATCTTAAATGGGAAATGGGCCTGAATATGTTTTAAGGTAAAAAAAAAATGTTGTGAGTATATAATGCATGTTTCTATTTAGAAATATTCTAACATGCACAAACACACACACACACACACACACACACACACACACACACACAAAGTGTGAAAGTGATATTCTTCTGATAATAAAGTTTATAAGCACTTTTTTCCTTCATGCTTTTCCACATTTCCTCAAGTTTCAAAAATTATTATTTTACTTTTATAATAAATATGCTAATAAGACCAAAATGAGATACAATTTGAAAATAAAGAGTGGATGGGAAATAAGTTGTGATTCATTAGGAATGGATATGAGCAAAGCCAGTCTGAGCTAAATTAATTTCAGTGATACAAAGTTGAATTTGTCTTTAATGGTTAGTATATAATCCAGTAATGGGAAATTTAAACTCTACAAAGGAAATTTATCATTCTAATACCAGAACCTCCATACTACGGTTGTAAACTGGTTTTCTATAGACAGATATTGAGGCTTGTGGCATTATCAAAGTATCTATTTTGTGCTTTTAAGAATTTTCTATGAGATCTAATAACAATAACAACATCAAAAATTCAAATTTGAGATTTGCCTTCATTAACATATTTAAGAATATGCCATTCATTTTTATTATTTCATTCTAAGTTCTCTACTATGAGGGTACTTTGAACTTTGTTTAATTGATAAATTATTTTTTTCATGAGAACATCAAATAAATGCTTTACACATATATCCTCAAGTGTCTGTGCATATTCAGATTTCTAAATGACCAAGTAAGCATAGAGGGCTTCCTTTGTGTATCTTAGCATTTTACCTGAGTTATTTGGGAGCTTTTTATTAGTGAACACAAAAATTGCTGAGCCTAGCTGACCGCTTTATTTGGACTAAGAGTTAAAAAATTTTTCCAAACATGGTCAATTACTTTTTCATTTTGCTTTGTTTTGTGTTTTTAGCTTAGAGAAATGAGAACATTTAAGGAAAGGGAAGAAATATGTATCAAATTCCAGCTTTGAACAAACTTTTCTTTTGGGATATTTGTTCTGATATTTTCCTCAATGTGAAAAGAAAATTATCTTAAAGCAGTTTCTGCCTGATGCATAAAAATTATCACATTTTTACGATGTGATAGGTTGTGAATTTCGTATTTGCTCTTCCCAGTTAAACTAATGAAATATATACTTAATGTTTAATGAGAGTGATACTGTATATCAATAGTTGAATTTTTACCTAGGCCAGTATTTTCCTTTAGTCATTATGCTGAAAAATCTGACAACAATTTACTGTTATTGTGGAATGTGAGATTAATCTCTTTGGTTGAGAACAATATACTCAGCTAGTTTTGTTTGTTTAAAAATGTTTGATGACTATTTGGTGTGCTCAAAAATTGAAGAGTTTTTTCAGTGTGTATTTTTCTTTGAGTTTCTTATAATAAAGGTTTCAGAGTAGCAAGGAATTTAAGCAATGTAAAAATAAGTCTAAGATATTATGTAGCAGTGTGCATTTTCTCCTTTATTGATACCTCTCTTTTTAATAATGGGATAAACGTAACTTAGTATGGTTTATGAAGATGATAAGGGTGAAATTGCATATAACTTACAAAATAATCAATAAAGTAATGTGTAGTTAATCAGAATGTATCTTCCCCCAAAACAAAAAGAAGTATGGTCAGAACAGAGATTTAAGTGCTGCGTACGCATAACATAAATGTTTCTGATTATCTACTGTGCATTGTCCTTGCATGCTAAAGTGTGGCTAGGACTATTACCAACAGTATTAGCAAGACCTGAAAGTTTGTTAGAAATTAAAACTCCACCCCAGACCTATAGGAGTCATTATCTGCATTTCAACAAGTCTCCACCCCAGACCTATAGGAGTCATTATCTGCATTTCAACAAGTCTCCACCCCAGACCTATAGGAGTCATTATCTGCATTTCAACAAGTCCCTCAAGTGGTTTGGTGCATGTTTAAATTCGAGAAGCAGTGTTCTGGAGCACCTGTCTATTTTGCACTGAATAGTAGCTTGGAGATGAAGAAAGTAGCTTTGCACTCTAGAACCACCCTGGCCTAAGTACTCATTTTAATGCTCAGTATCCTAATGACATGGCATTTAGCTAATCTGAATCTCCTTCATAAAATGTCTTAATAACAAAACTGACCAAACATGGTTATTATGAGCCTCATTTAAGTACAAAACTAAGAGGTATTTTGCATATTAAGATTATAGATATGTTAGTATTATTTGCAATCCAGGTGTCTTGGTGAATGGATATTTTATTTTGAATATATCCAAAGTTTTGAGTAGGCCACCTGCAGAGTTCTGGTAGTAGATCTTATAGTTGGTGAAGCCTCAAATATTGATAGAGTATTTAAAAAGTTAGAGGTATAAGCTATGTTTTCAAAATCTAATAATGGCCTGATAAAAAGACTTTGAGTTCTCTGAAAGCAGGGATTCTCAGAATGGTCATCTGATCACAGCAGACTCTATCTCAGAAAATGTATTGCATTTGGTGGAACGTGAGGGTTTTGGAGAGATACTTATAAAGTCATTGGCAAAAACCTGGTCATCTGACTAAACAAACTAGTCAGCTCAATTCAACATGGAATCAGTGGAGTGACAGCTGTCTCAGATGGGTAAGCTCTGCATATTCATTTAATTATGCTAATATTAGAAATGATAATAACCTACCTATTGACAAAGCCAGAAATATACCTTGTCCTTGAATTTTTTCTTTCTGTGAAATCAGATGCACTTAATAATCATTGATTATTTTTTGCATTAAAAGTGAATTATAGACCCTGGCTGGGTAGCTCAGTTGGTTAGAGCATCATCCTGATAAGCCAATGCTGTGGGTTCAATTCCCTCATCAGGGAACATAAAAGAATCAACAATAAATGCATAAATAAGTAGAACAACAAATCAATGTTCCTCTCTCTCTTTATCTCCCCCTTTCTTTTTCTCTCACTAAAAAAATAATCAATCAATAAAATTTTAAAAAGTGAATATTTCCTAAATCTGACATGTTCAAAATCTTTGTTCATATTATTATCAATGAGACATGGTGAGAGATTTTAAAATCTACGTTGATATTGGTTTAGAAGTTTATTTATTAATTTTCTCAACTGAGAGAAGTATCCAGCAGGGTATCTAATAACTGAACTTTCTTCCTACAAGGGGTTGTGTATTGATAACTCTCTTTGTGAATGCTGTATTTCTTCTCTTTAGAAAAGAGTCAATCAATTCCCAGGATTATAGGAGGGCTCTCATACTTTTACCTAAAATTCTAGCAAAGTGAGAGAAGAGGCATTATAATGCACCAAGAATTTGCTTTGTTTATAGAAAGACATGAATCAAAATATTTACCCATTTAAATGATTCCAGTTCTGTAACTTAGTTCAATGAAAGGCAATCATCCAATTTATTTTTAATTTATCTTAAAAATTCATACAAGTGCATTCTCTAGTCTCCCTCCTCACCCACCTTGGAGAATACTCTTCTGACCTACCCCTTTACATTCAGTCTTAAAATCATTTTTAGGGGTGGTTAGCAGCAAGGTCAGTTGTTAACGTGTCCTCTTTGCTTTTTTGTACAATATAAAATCAGTTTATTATGGGTTGACAGATTGGCCTAGACAATTGAGAAATCCTCATTTTATATATGAAATAGTATGAGTTGAGTGTTAGCTTATAACCTCCTGACTCAGCCACCAATGATGTCTCCCAAACACAGCTTATTTTATAACTAACTTTAGCTCTCATTTGCTGTTCTGTGGTTTTTATCACTTTTATTTTTACACGCAGTTAGAATGTGCCAACACTGCACTATTTTATCATGCATGATCTCTGTTATGGGTCTGTCATGCATTCAACTGTCATCAAGATGTTTGTATTCATGGTTGTAAAGGGTACATGCTGCTCTTTTACAAACTGATCAAATATTTAATGGGGTTTCAGTTTGAGCTTGTTGGAAATAGTGATGTAATAACCCTCACACAGTTCATTCAGAAAAAAAAATTTTCTCACCTCATCTTTTGAGATGAATGTATTTTGATTCCTGGGATATATTCTTCACCATACTGCCATTTCTGTCATTATATTTAAGGTTTCAGTTACAAAGTATGCATCTCTGATAAATATTACTTCAGCTTTTTATGACACTTTTGTTTCAAAGGTAAAGTTCTTAAAAGAGTAAAGGGAATTATCTTTAGGAAAATTTGGAACATTTAATGTATGATGTTGTGTAACATTTTTGCTGTGATCTAATGAGTGCTTTAGGAGTTAACCATTTTAGTCAGCGGGCTTTTAATTCTATATATGTACCTTCTTGGATAAATAGAACATAAATATTTAGAAAATGAATATCCAACCACAATTCCTTTCAAATTATTTAACAAACAAAAAAATAAAGATTTTCTTTTGTTTTAATAGTTAAAGATTATGTTTCTACCCACTGGTAGAAACATAAAGTCCGTTATAGACTCTGGTTGAAGTCTATAGTCTAACAATCTCCTGTTTGGCCTTGCTCTGTCTCCAACGTAATCTTATTTCTCTTATCTTCCAAAAAATGTTAAGCTTCTCTCAATTTCTTTGATGTCCTCAATTTCTTTCAGGCTCTTTGTAATTCTATTTTATTTATTTGTTGCACCTGTGGTTCAATCTGCTTTTGTTGTAATTTCTTCAACCATTCTCTTGACCAATCCTCTCGCCCTCTTTATATTCCAGCTTAAATGTTATTTCCTCAGAGGGGTTATTCTCTGATTCTGTAGGTTCTGTTAGAACCAAATAGAATGTACTTTTATAGCAGTTGCTCTTTTCTCTTTGGAGCCATTGTTATAATTATAATTAATTGTTAGCTTAAATGATTATTAGTGTAAAGTCCATTATTTGGCTAGGAGTGCATGAGAGCTGAGGCTATCTACCTTGTTTCCTTCCAAACATTTAAATTTTAACCATTATTCTATACATATTTGATGAGTGAATGAATGAATGGAAGAACCTTCAAATAGATATTCTAAGTAATAATTTTTAAAAACCCATAAAGAGAAAATATAATTTGCATTTTAACAATAATATTAAGATCTGGGATCTCTACAGGTTTTAGTGTTGAATGCCTTAAATGGTAATAAGCTGAATTTCTGTACTAATAAAGAGATGATGCAATATCAAAAGATCCATGGGTTTTTGCAAAAGGTGTCTACCAAGCACATACAAAAGCAGTTGCTTAAAAACATTTATCTTGACATTTTAGAGGGAAACATGGCCAAGCTTTGCTAAATTCTTTATCCTTGTATTAATAAGGCTTAGTGTGATTAAGAGAGAGGATTTTCAAGCACATGTAGTCAGCTCTTTTTTCCTCAGCTATAGGCATTGCTGACTTAGCAAGTCTGAGACATTATTTATCAATATTAAGTGCAGAACTATTCAATTGCTAGTTTTTTATAATGCAGTGTAGATGTGTAACAGAAACTGTTATTTATAATTGAACTTGATTTTTTAGACATCCCTTGTTAAATAGCTGCAGGGAGATGTAAATTATTCTGTAAAAAGTCAAGAATTTAGAACATAAAGCAGAAATCCATACCATGTAAAGATTTTAGAGTCGCAATTGACAAGCTACTTACTGATCCACTAAAATGTCAGATAATGCATTTCAGGCATTTTTATTAGGATTTCCATGGGAAATAACAGTTGATGTCTGGAAATAATTCACTGGAAAATACATATTTAGTTTAGCACTGATTGAACTGAATGGGTTGATAATACTATGAATTGAATTATAGGAGAAAGGAAAATATGCTGTGTCCAAATATTTTATCTAGAACCCCTGCTAGCACATCCTTTATTATAGTTCTGAGTTTTTGCATATTTTTATCTCTCCTTCATGAGGTCCCTTTAAATATGCTTTATTATTATAAAATAGTAATTGTTGTTTAAAAATATAAAAGCTTACTGTTTCATAAACAGTGGCTGGGTAGTCGTACTTCTCACTGCATTCATTAGCTATGCTCTATACCCATTTATTTTAAAAAATCTTTAGTAGTCAAAACTGATTTTATGTTCTGTGTAACTTTTTTATACCATAATTGAAGAAAAAATATTTCAAGTATCCAACTTGTTTCACCTTGCAAATAAAATAATCCAGAAACGTTCTAAATTAATCTGGTAATTGAGCTGGTAAAGTGAGGTTCCAGAGAACACCCCCCAAAGCTGTCATCCATACAGGGGGTATTTAGTACCTCACATCTATTATAATTTCGGATGTACTTGATGTACTTATAAGTTAAAGGGGGTTTCAAATGTGAAATCTAATGTAGTAACAGACTGTAAACCACAGTATGAAATGATCACTAATTCATCCACAGAGAAGAAGGCTAAGTGCAGTTGTTTGCAAGCTTGGAGAGACAGAATGAAAAGGTAATTACAGTTTCAGAGACAGATTAATAATGCATTACAGCTTAGGTAGGTGCTGTCCCCTGCCCTTCCTTTTGAATCATCTTACAGTAGCTCGTGCTGGTAGCTTGCCAACAGACACAGTGGGCTTTACCACCTTTATTTCTATTTTTCTATTGAGTGATTTCATAAGAGTTGATCATAAGATTCTAAAAAAAGAGAGAGAGAGAGAAGAAAGAGAAAGAAAAAACAGCAACAGCAACTTGTTAGCCTCACTGATAGCTCTCAAAAGTCTTGTTGCTGTGAAATTCAGCCCCACACCCAAATACATGGGTACAATCACCATGGCAGGCAGGTAATGGTAGATGCCTGACAAGGATATGTTCCTTCCTGCAACAGAATTCTTTCTTGTTTGGGGCAGCAGTGTACCCAGTTAATGAATATCTCCTTCCCCAGACTCTCATGCACCTACTTTTGGTCTGGTAGCCCAGTTTAGCTGACAAGATATGAGGGGACATATATTGCCTAGTGGACCCAGTAAAACTATTGAATTTCCAACTAAAAGGGACTGCTAACATCATCAGGAGCCTTATGCCCTATGATAAACCCTCCATCTTACTTCCTAACATCTTGGCTTCATACCAGAGGTGGAATTCTGTGTCTTTGTCGTAACAATTACACATTAAGGATACTCTGGCAAGAAATGGGAGCTATCCTAGACATCTGGTGCTTCTCTGAGCAAACTCTGACTGTACATCTCTTGACTTTTTCTTACATGAGAAGATTAACTGCCTTTATGTTTATGCCACTGTGGTGGACTTAACCAAAGGTAGCCCCTTACAATCTCCATGGATTCAAATGCGAGGAATGGAAAAATGGCAAATGTCACACCATTTTGCAAAGGTCATGACTTGTAAGCAGACACCTATTCTGTCCAACAATAGACCGGACTTCACAAGTTTGATTTAGTTCACTTGGGGCAAAGCAATAGCAACTTAACAGGTATCAGACGGTGAAATTGCTAAAGGGCTATGTTTTAGTTCATCAAGGAAGGTATTTTTTTTTTTTTTACTGTGGTTCAAATGCCAAAAGAAGCTGGAATTTAAGATATATTAGCTGAAGAATAGTGAAAAACATTGTTATACATATATGTCACATGCATGAAGCAAAGGTGAATTTTGTAAATTTAATAGTATAGTCCAAGGTTGTGCACTGCCAGCTTCAAGGCCACGTTGGGGTTTTGTGGATTGGCCCAAAAAAGTGATTTTTAATTTATTACTTGCTTATTTCTTTTTACATATGTTACTTTTAAAATTATGCAAATAAGTTACATTATTTAAAAATCAATAGATTATGTAAATCCAGATGTTCAAAACTTCTCTCAAAATATTAACAGAGTGAGCAACACTGGGCCCATTTTCCAGTAAAGTTTAGCTGCAACTAAGCAACTGTTGCATGTTCTTTTTAGTTTACATACTGTGCTATAGCACCTGTTATTATACACTCTCTCCTGGTTTGGCTCTGGTCTTCCAGACTGTTTTCCTTATTTTTTTTGTTTTGGTTTATACAGACCTCCAAAGCGGTAAATTGTCTTATTTAAATAACCTTTTTACTTAAATGTGCTATAGTTGGTTTGGCCTACAAGATAATGCAAAATAGAAATATTGTGATATTAGAATCTTCAAGTTTTCACATTATCATTAAAAAGGAGAAACTAATTCAAATCTAATTTCTAATGACAGCATAAAATTCAACTTAATAAATTAGAAAGATAATATGACAAGAATAGTCTCCCCGATTTTTATTTGATTGTTTTTCCCCTCTACTTGTCAAAGTGCTGTATATAGCCCAGCATTTTGCACTGGTGTTTCTAAACAGCTGAAAATGTGAAGTTCTGAAGCTAGTATCACCAGGGAACTAAAACCATGTGTATGGAATTACATTTTCCAAGTTATGCATTAGTAAACTAATAGGGATGTTTGTACAGAAAATAGTGTATACTTGCTGATTGAATACATGCATGTTGTTTTTTGTTGTGTTTTTGTTTTCTTAGGTAGTTAGGACTATCTAAAGAAGCCTCTGGGATTAGGTTTAAAGTCTTTAATTAAAACATTCACCACAATGTAGTTTGTTAGCTTCTTATTTGCCTGAGAAATTATTTTCCTGTTGTTGAATCTGTACTTATGTTGCCAAGACTGAAAAAGTTCTAACTGCAGTACTAAGATTCTTTTAACTTTATTTCTATTGTTTACACTGTTACAGATGTTCCTACCCTCTCCCCTTTGCTCCCCCTCCTATCCGCACCCCCCCACCCTGCTTACCCTTCCTTCCCTCTGGCCATCACCACACTGTTGACTATGTCTGTGGGTCATACATGTATGGAAAAATGTATTACTAATAACTTTGTTAGGAATTGCCATTATCAGTGTGTGTATGGAAAAGGGTAAAAGTATGTCAGAAAAGGTGCATTAAAAAAACATCAAATTTAGCATTTTGAGGAATATATTGTGTATATATAATATATATCCTATAGTGAAATATAATGTAATGATGTAATATATATCAATTTAACATAAAACACTAGTGCATCCTCTCTAATAAAATGGCAATATGCAAATTAACCATCACTCTGCTACATAAGCCCTGCCCACCAGCCAAGCCACGCCCACCAGCCAATCAGGACAAGTATGCAAATTAACCCCAGCCAAGATGGCTACAGCCACAGAGAGCAAGGTTTCCCAGGTAACAGACCAAGCCAAGCTTTCCATAGCCGTTGCAGGCCTAAGCCTCCACTGAAGCTACAAAGTTTCAATTATAGAAGGTAAACAAATTCAAACAGAAATGCGGGCAGAACAGAGCTTGAGAGAGCAAGCCAGGGTTGCCGGCGGCAACAGGGGAAGCAAAGCTTTCCGCACACCCTGGCCGGGCTCACTCACTTAAGGCTACAAAGTTTCAATTGTAGAAGGTGAATTAACAGCCACAGAAATGGCTGCAGCCCCGGAGGGAGCAGCAGGCTTGGCTCCGCTCCAGGCTACAAAGTTTCAATTGTAGAAGGTAAATAAATTCCAGATACCAGGGCCTCTGCTTGGGTTGCCAGGGGGTGTGGCTGGCCTGCAAACCACCACAGGCCCCTCGCTCAGGCCACCCAACGCCCCAAGGGAACCCCCACCTGATCCGGGACACCCTTCAGGGCAAACCAGCTGGCCCCCACCCATGCACCAGGCCTCTATCCTATCCAATAAAAGAGTAATATGCATATTGACCATCACTCCCACAAACAATATGGCTGCCCCATGTGGTCAAAGATCCTGCCCCCATGTGGACACAAGATGGCCACTACAAGATGGCCAACAGGAGAGGGCAGTTGGGAGGCACCCGGCCTGCAAGGGAGGGCAGTTGTGAGGGACCAGGCCTGCAAGAGAGGGCAGTTGGAGGTGATCAACCCTGCAGGAGAGGGCAGTTAGGGGTGACCAAGCCGGCAGAGGAGGGAAGTTGGGGGCAAACAGGCTGGCAGGGGAGCAGTTAGACATCAACCAGGCTGGCAGCAGAGTGGTTAGGGGGTGATGAGGCTGGCAGGCAGAAGCGGTTAGGGGCAATCAGGAAGGCAGGCAGGCAAGCAGTTGGGAGCCAGCAGTCCTGGATTGTGAGAGGGATGTCCGACTGCCCGTTTAGGCCCGATCCCACAGGATCGGGCCTAAATGGGGAGTCGGACATCCCTCCAGGAGTCCCAGATTGGAGAGGGTACAGGCTGGGCTGAGGGACAACCCCCCTCCATTCATGAATTTCGTGCACCGGGCTTCTAGTTTTCTATAAAAAAATTAGACCGTAATTTAAAAAAAGGTAAATATGACCAAAGCTATAATTCCTATAGTCCTCTTCATCCTTTGTCCATTCACAGAAGCATACACAATTACTGTCATTTCTTCATTATTTTTTTTCTATTAATTTTCTGCTATTTATCCACATTACTTGATCTTCAGTAACATGAAACATAATATGTAACTTACCCATGCATTCTGTGTTGGTATTTTTCTCGTTTTCACTTTAAATACTATTGTTATTATCATGACAGTTCTATTTTCTTAAATTTCAAAGGCTCTTAATGTCTGTGGTTGAAGACAACATGCTTGCTTGCTAAATTATTGAGAATACTACACTATTATTTTTTTTATTTTGTAAAATAATTCACAGTGATCATATTCATACATATTTGCCATGTAATACTACGATAAGATTCATATTATCTCTATCTATATCTCTCTCTGTAACTGTAGCTCTATCTGTATCTGTATCTCTGTCTCTGTCTCTGTCTCTGTCTCTGTCCCTGTCCCTGTCCTGACTTCTTTTTATGGAATTGTCCTGGCCTAGGTTTGTTTCCTTCACATAATTTAGTCAGATATGTCTCCAACTTGTAGAGAAAAATAGTAATTAAATATTTGAGATTTTATTTCGAAATGAGGCTCACTTTGAAAATCTGACAATGATGTTAGAACAAATAGGGAGTTTGATTAACAGGCTTTAAAGCAATTATAAAATACTAGAGGCCCGGTGCATGAAATTCATGCATGGAGGGGGCTGTCCCTCAGCCCAGCCTGCACCCTCTCCAATCTGGGAACCCTCGAGAGATGTCCGACTGCGATCGGGCCTAAACGGGCAGTCGGACATCCCTCTCACAGTCCAGGACTGCTGGATCCCAACTGCTTGCCTGCCTGCCTTCCTGATTGCCCCTAACCGCTTCTGCCTGCCAGCCTGATCACCCCCTAACCACTCTGCTGCCAGTCTGATTGATGCCTAACTGCTCCCCTGCTAGCCTGTTTGTCCCCAACTTCCCTCCTCTGCCGGCCTGGTCACCCCTAACTTCCCTCCCCTGCAGGCTTGATCACTTCCAACTGCCCTCCCTTGCAGGCTTGATCACTTCCAACTGCCCTCCCTTGCAGGCCTGGTCCCTCCCAACTGCCCTCCTCTGCTGGCCAACTTGTGGTGGCCATCTTGTGTCCACATGGGGGCAGGATCTTTGACCACATGGGAGCATCCATATTGTGTGTTGGAGTGATGGTCAATCTGCATATTACTCTTTTATTAGATAGGGTAGAGGCCTGGTGCACAGGTGGGGTCAGCTGGTTTGCCCTGAAGGGTGTCCCGGATCAGGGTGGCGGTTCCCTTGGGGCGTGGGGCGGCCTGAGCAAGGGGCCTGTGGTGGTTTGCAGGACAGCCATGCCCCCTGGTGACCAAGTGGAGGCCCTGGTATCTGGGATGCATTTATCTTCTACAATTGAAACTTTGTAGCCTGGAGCGGAGCCAAGCCTTCTGCTTGCTCCATGGCAGCAGCCATTTCTGTTGGGGTTAATTCACCTTCTATAATTGAAACTTTGTAGCCTGGAGTGGAGGCCTAAGCCGGCCAGGGCAGGTGGAAAGCTTGGCTTCATCCGTTGCTGGGGGCAACCCTAGCCTGCTCTCTCCAGCTCCATGGCTGCCGCCATTTCTGTTTGGATTTGTTTACCTTCTATAATTGAAACTTTTGTAGCCTTGAGTGTAGTCCTAGGCCAGCAAGGGCAGGCGGAAACCTTGGCTTGCTCCATTGCCTGTGAAACCCAAGCCTCCCTCCTGCTCTCTGTGGCTGTAGCCATCTTGGTTGGGTCTATTTGCATACTCGCTCTGATTGGCTGGTGGGCGTGGCTTGTGGGTGTAGTGAAGGCATGGTAAATTTGCATATTACTCTTTTATCCTACCTAGTAAGGCACCATAGTGGATTCAAAACACTAAATACTGTGTTCAGCACACTTTGTGTTCTAAAGTATCTTTTGTTTTTTTATACACTTCCAAGTGGCTTATCTGGGCCCAGGAGAGATTCTGATGACAGTAACATAAACCTAGGAAAATCCAAAGAGGAAAATATTATGAAACAGATGCAGCATGAAGTTGTCCTGAGCAAGAATCAGCTCTGTGAATATACTTCTATAAATGGCACAAGCCACTAGCTAACAGCTGAGCCACTTTCTGAGGATCAACCAGCTTGAGTGCAAAATTGGGAGAGGCTGCAGAAGGAAGGTTAATTCTTCTCTATATTACCATGGAGCCTATTGCTGCACTCTGCAGAACTGAAAGGGCTGATAGAATTGGGTATGTTATATTTTTACTCACACAAGGATTACCTCATGGGAAAGTTTGAGGAGAAATTTAATGTCTAAGAAATGTTATGATAGTAAGATTGAAACAGAGAAATAGAATGCAAGTACATTGTTGGAAAATTCCAGAAATTTGGTTCTGAATTATTTCTGTATCATATATTATAAATTAAATATTAACCTCCTACACTTGAGATACTTTATTTTTCACAACTATATCTATAGTCCCATACGTACATTATGTTTTCAGAAGAGGTAAGTGTGCTGCTGACTGGAACAAGTCAGGCCATTATGATACTGGCAACTAGAATTTTCAAAAGTAAAATAGTTTCCTCCTGCTTTTTATTTAGGTTGATCTCATGTTAATCAGTCTAATCTGAACCACCAGATGGTGATACCTATACCTTTCTTATGGCAGCTATCATAGTGGTCTTTGTAGGTTTTATAACATTCCTTGCAGAAATTACTATGGAAGGCTTTCAATGGGAGGTGTTAGTTTAGCTGAATTTTGATTGATGACTACAATTTAATATACAGTGAAAATCGGTGAAAACATATTGGACATAGAGGGAGCAGTGCTTGCAAATGCATCAGAGTGTCATGTTCTGGGACCTGGAATTAGGTTTTGATGCCTTATATATGTAGATATGGTGGAAGTTGGTGCAGAACTCTAACCCAATAGCCACAGAGAGAAAGCTTTGTAGCTCTTCTAAGAAATGTCTATTTCAAATTAAGTAAGAGCCATTTGAAAGATTTTAAATTTTAAATCCCATGATTAATAGTTGTATTTTGAAATAACCACCAATAGTTGTAGTATTTTGTAATAATAATAATAATAGTAATGACTGACAGTGTAAAGTAAAGGTAAGCAAAATAAGCATTTAGGTATTAATTTCCCATATGGTGAGAGATATGTATATAGTGTCCTGTCACAGACTCTACACATGTACATTTTTTATTTCAAGATTTTCATCCTCTCTGATCTTCAAATCCATAATTGTTAGCTACAGTAATGTATATGAACAATGCAAGGGAGATACAATCTAGGTTATCCCCATGAAAGTGTGCCTACGCATCAGGATGGTTTCCTGGATTGAACTGCATATTGACAAAAATTCTGCTACTTACCTCTTTGATGCACCTCTTCAAAATCCTGTTCCAATCTCCCGTCCAGCAAGGTTTCACCTATGGAGATTAAAAACTCTATAGCCTGGATAGGAGTCCATGGGAATTTAGAGTACACATATCCAGCCATTATTTATAGTCATGATATAGCTGTTTATCTTTAACCACCATGCGTCTATCAAGACCACTGACAGACTAAACGATAGGCCTTATTGTTAGCAAGAATGTTTTTATTCTGTATAAAAGCAATGTAGATGACAAGGAATTTTTTATTTCATAAAATGACATGGCCAACGTTTCACATTTGTTCCTGAACTTTAGCAGAAATGCAACGAAGTTCCTTTGTCCAAGGCCAGTGGAATTGCACCTTTGAATCCCATTCTTAGGCTGTTTTTTGGGGGGTGACTTTCTACTTTAGTTCTGTTTTATTGTCTTGCTCTGACCCTTTTCTATTTATACTAGTGGCATGAATTCGTGCACATTGAAAGAAAGTAATTGGAAGGAATATTTTAATATCGCTATTCGCCCTTTCTCAAAAATAGAAGTGTCGCCGAAACCGGTTTGGCTCAGTGGATAGAGCGTCGGCCTGCGGACTGAGGGGTCCCAGGTTCGATTCCGGTCAAGGGCATGTGCCTTGGTTGCGGGCACATCCCCAGTAGGGGTTGTGCAAGAGGCAGCTGATCGATGTTTCTCTATCATTGATGTTTCTAACTCTCTATCCCTCTCTCTTCCTCTCTGTAAAAAATCAATAAAATATATTTAAAAAAAAAATAGAAGTGTCAACCAAATTTACGATCAACAATGACAGACGGAAAAACATGCCTGTGATTAGTGCCAGTGAGAGCTTTATATGTATCGTGCATGTGTGAGTCAACTTAGCCTTTTATACATATAGAATAAACTTGCTTAATTAAACCTGCTTTCTGATTAAGCTAAACTTTTTCCAGGCCAGTAAAGCACCCCAACTTCTTTTTCAGGTAATTGTCAGCAACACAGCAGTAAATATCAACACGAAGCAGATTATTATTGTAGATCACACAGGGAGAACAAAGGGTAAAATATTTAACTGCAGCAGTGTCTGTCTATATTCTCTGCAGTGAGAAAACCTGAACTGAAGTCATTTACAAGGTCCACCATTTCTTGCTTCTTTTCAGTCGGGTCAAGTTTCTAAACTTCCTAAATCTCCATTTTCTGGCTAATGAAAAGAAAATAGGATTCCACCAAGTCTCCTATCTACCTACTCCAGGACTTCTGAGAAGATCAAATGAGATGAGGCATGGGAAAACCCTTCACCAACATTTGGTTATACCAGTGGTCGGCAAACTCATTAGTCAACAGAGCCAAATATCAACAGTACAATGATTGAAATTTCTTTTGAGAACCAAATTTTTTAAACTTAAACTTCTTCTAATGCCACTTCTTCAAAATAGATTCGCCCAGGCCGTGGTATTTTGTGGAAGAGCCACACTCAAGGGGCCAAAGAGCCGCATGTGGCTCGCAAGCCGCAGTTTGCCGACCACGGGGTTATACTGTAAAATGTTTGCACCTGGCTATAAAGCAAGTCATGTTTCTGGGCTGAAGAAACTGTAAGGAGGCTAGTTGCTAGAGAGAAGAAGACGGGCATTGCTACATGAAGTCATTACCTGACTTCTACAGCAGCCGTTTCCAGGCTAGGCTGGGCTGTGGGCCACATTTTGCACCATGGGGTCTTGGTTGCATCAGCTGCAATTTGGTGGGCTGTTGCTCCACGGTGGTGGCGGGACCTGTGTCCCACTTGGGGAAAGCGAAGTGTTACTTTGTGGGGTCCAGGTCCATGCTGCCATTTCTCTGTAAATGGCCAGTGTGCATCATAACAGCTCCGGTGTTGAGCGTCTACCCCCTGGTGGTCAGTGTGCATAATAGCGACTGGTCGGACAGTTGGACACTTAGCATATTAGCCTTTTATATATATAGATTTTTCTCAAGCTTGTATATTTAACACACATATATTTTAGAGAAGGTATATTGATATATAATGGTGTAACTAGTATAAGAATATATACTAGCTAGTTACACAAATGTAGAAAATGAGGATATTATTGGTCATTCGTTTTCCATATCAGGTAAAGGAGGTAGATGAATCTTTTCTTTAAAGCATTAAGTTATAAATTTTAAAACTTCTAATACCAAATTGTAATAAAATGCCTAGAGTTTCTCTTTTGAAAACCCATTTGTAATCCAACAAAACTAGAAGGCAACTATGTAGTCTTCTTCTATTAGTCATGATCAATACCACTATATTCCTACAATACTAAAATGCTGTTTTAATTGTATATGTGCTTACTTTATCAAGAACAAAATCAATCTTTTAAGATCAATGTTCTTTACAAAATAGGCTCAAATGGATGAGGAAGAGTGAATGGCTCAGATATGCAGAAAGAATTGACTTTGCCTTTTTATATCAATGTTAGTACAGGAGTATGTAATGAAAAATCAATTATAACATAAAATCTCATAATAGGCATTCAAGTGCTCTCACATCAAATGAGAGTACAAAACCAAGTCTGACTGCTAACTACATTCCATATCACAAGACTCAATTTATTGTTATTTCCTTTAAGTAGAAGCAGATGTCAGAGGTGCATAATAACAATGATGTACATAAGACCTTCATTTTGGTCATTGTGTGTGATACCTAAGTAAGCAACTGCCACAAGCAGACGTGTCAATGAATGCAGGAGGAAGAGAGAGAAAAGAAAGTGGTAAATAAAGTACTTTGGTATCTCTCCTAGTGGCCATTCTTGACAAAAGTATTTTATTGTGTCAGTATTACTGTGAATGGTTAACTGTGAAGGCTGTATATGTATATACACACACTCACACACACACACACACACACACACACACACACACACACACTAGTATATATACATATATACTGCATTTTTTCAATAGTTGCACAGTGACGGTTTTATTTATGTCTATTGAAAGAAGTTGTAGATGGTGTAGGAGCAATATCTAATATATACAAAACTCTTTTCTGTTTGTAAGTTTACATATGTTTTACTTTCATGTGGTCCTCATCCTCACAACGAATCAATGTCTTCCACACAGTAGGTATTCACTGAATAAATGATACCATTTGTGAATGAAATGAGCATTAAAAAATAGCCCAATGAGATAGGCAATGCAATTGCATTTTTCTTGACTTTGCAGATGAACTGAGAGCAATATAAAGATGTTTTGAAAATGAGTAGTAAGGCCAAACTAATATTTAGGTTTACATTCTTAGAGCATATTGCATTTATGTTTAGATTTTCACCAATTTTTAAAACGGCCATTTATCTCTCAGGTGCATATATTTATGAGCTTTAGTTCTTTCATAATCAGTATGATGATTTGCTTTGAGCTGGGAAGAAGTCACTGTGAGAGCTAAACATTTTCCCTTCAACTTGAGAATATTAAAAAGGGAAAAGTCAAGACAGTTTAAGAAAAACCATCACCCGGCAGGGGGGAAGGGAAAGCTAAGGATTGCATGCTGAATTTAAAGTATAACATCATCTACAGAAAGCATAAGCAAGATAAAAAGTAAAAAAGAAACGGTGTCAATGTACTCAATTTGAATATCCAAAACTGGATCTTGCACCCACTTTTATGGGAAAGGTGCCAAACGGAGTTTTCAGTAAAATTGGTTTCCATTTGCCACTCATGGTTCTTCTGTGACAGAGAGAGATTTGAAAATGTAGGTACTGCAGGTGATTGGTAAAAGCAGCTTATTCTCAAAGCTATTTTGTGCTCAGCTATCCTTTGCCCAGAGCAACAACATATTAATGGAGAGACCATCCTTGCAGTCTTCGGTGTTTAAGAATCATAAAGACTTGTCAGAATTCCAGGATAGCTGACCCTTGTTTGAAGACAATGTTACAAGGCTGTCTGTTCACGAAAGCATAAATATCCCAAAGGCTTATTGACAAATGGGAGACAGTGAAACTTCAGCCCAAAGCGTTAAAGGCCATAGGGGTTTGTGGAAATATTTTCTCCAAACATCTGGGGAAGATCCAAACTTCCATTTTCCTGTCTTTTTAAAACAATCACACATTTTTTCTTATTCTCAGTGAATATGTTATTTTCCTTTATTTTTGCCACAGAGACATTACTTCCTTCATCATCCTGATTCCTAAACCTGTAATTATTTGCATAGGGTATCTCCATTTGTGTCCATAAGTATTATACTTTCAAGGTAATATTTTATGAAACACTTTTTGCCATGCTGTACTTTTTGGAACAAAGCAGAGGTGACAAAATCAATAGTACTCAGTGATAAGGTGTTAACTCAAAAACATTTTGACAAATATGTTAGTCTGCAAAATTGTACCATTCATAGTTTGTTTCTTCTTTTCCTTTTAAAAGTATTTAATTTCCCATATTTTGTGGAAAAAATTAATAATCCCTTTTGTTATAAAAACTTAGCAACTTTAACCCTAGACAGTTTGGCTCAGTGGCTAGAGCGTCAGCCTGCAGACTGAAGGGTCCGAGGTTCAATTCTGGCCAAGGGCACATACCGGGTTGTGGGCTCTGGAGCATGCAGGAGGCAGCTGATCAGTGATGTCTCTCTCATCATTGATATTTCTATCTCTCTCTCCCTCTCTCTTCCTTTCTGAAATCAATAAAAATATATTTTAAAAAATGAAAAAAATAAAGTGAATTTTTGAATGAAGCAAGAAAGGCATAAGAAAGAAAATAAATGGAGAAACATGATGAGGACATCTTTATCTCCCCTCATGCTCTTCATTTGTTCAGAAGGTTGAGGGATTAAAATATAGATTAAAGGATTTAATAAAATTGGTATCCGCATATGCTATTGGTAAGAGACTTAGGTGATATGGTCAGAAAAAAAATTGGCTTTATCCACATAGCTAATTGGTTACCAATCATAGTGTATTTCTTAAAAGCTGAAATTGGCATCTTGATGCCCTGCCTGCCAGGAAAGTTCTTTGTCATACACAGTTTTGTGTCTGAAGCACACAGGTTTCAGAGTTCAAATAATTATAACTTATAGGTAAAAAAATGCAATAGTTCAAAATATTCTGCACTTAATAGATCCTTAACAATTATCTATTGTTGATGACATGATGATCATAATTCTATCCAATCTTATTGCAAGATTGCATTATATGGATTATAATAATAAACAAAGTATTGATAATAAAAAAGCAAATATTAAAACAGCAAGCCTGCCAAAACCGGTTTGGCTCAGTGGATAGAGCGTTGGCCTGCGGACTCAAGGGTCCCAGGTTCGATTCCGGTCAAGGGCATGTACCTTGGTTGCAGGCACATCCCCAGTAGGGCGTGTGCAAGAGGCAGCTGATCGATGTTTCTCTCTCATCGATGTTTCTAACTCTCTATCCCTCTCTCTTCCTCTCTATAAAAAATCAATAAAATATATTTTAAAAAAAACCCAAAAAACAAAAAAACAGCAAGCCATAAAACTTTAGTAACCAAGACTTAGTGAACATTTATAATGTATCAGTATTCTGCAATCTCATTAAATGCATTAATTTAATTCCCTTAATAATGTAATGATGTAAATTTATTTAATCTTCAGTTTATAGAAGTAAGCCTTCAGAAAGTTGCTAGGTACTTTCCAACCAAAGAAGTGGATAAAAAGATAATTAAAATATCTCTGCCTTCTAAAAACCTCTGATCTCTATCTTTACTGCTGAAGATAGAAATTTGACATTTAATTTTAGTCAGAAATTAAATGTCATAGGAATAGTAAAAGTGCCTTTTAATAACAATGATATTACACACACACACACACACACACACACACACATATATATATATATGTGTGTGTGTATATATATATATATATATATATATATATATATTCAGTATAGTATGCCTTTTAGGCTGTACACACACACACACACACTTGGATACAAAATTTATACACAGTTTGAATAATAATTATGAATTTAAATGGATTAAATATGAAAATAAGCATCAGTTGAGCTATCAGCTGTTAAAGTGTGTGTACATTTTATTTTTGTGGGACACCCTGTATATATATATTTTTTTTCTCATTGCTTTCTTTCTTTAAAAGGAGGTATTGCATTAATAAGAAATGGGCCTCCCTTGGATTTTATCCAGATCTTTAAATTTTATTTATTGTGTGATAGCAAAAACTAAATATTGTTGTCTAAAAATTATTGCACTTGAGTAAAAAGTATAAAATGAATGAGTGCACATAAGCAGAAGGCAAAGTTGCATTTAAAACTTCAGGCTGTAAAAATTCTCTTTGAACTTACATATTCCTTTATTGAAAATTGAATGCACGGCTTGGCAAGGAATGTATCTGTACTATAATTGGAATCAATGGAACTCTAATCTGGCAAATAGGCTTCCTTGTTGAGTAATGGGTCTTTCAGCGTGCATTGCTATTGGAACCTATAATGTATTCTTAAGTTTAATTGTTTGGGGAGGTAGCATGCCTTCTTTTTTAGGGCACAGGCAGTTACTTTACTTGCCTGGATAAAGATGTATTAAGAACTATCACTAATAAAATAAGATAAATAAAATAAGTGTTACTTGATGTAGTAATGATGAAAAATAGCTTCATGAGATTTGTTTTTATTACTTAAATGTTTTTCACTTCAATGTATGAACCCTAAAATTAAAGAACAGTTTCAGCCTGCATTTTTTGTTTTGCACATATTTTGTTACTTTTGGGAACCTTCCTTTTGGATCATTGCATTTATTCATGTCTGTGTTCTTTATTCCTGCTTGCTTTGGAATGGTGCCGTAGGAAATGGCAACTCGGGCAGTAGAACTTTTTAATGTGAAAGATGACTTGGAAATGCCATATTTCTCTGTCTGAAATGTTTCCAAATCATTGGAGTAAAAAGCCCACATAACCAGAAGTAAATATTCAAGCAGATACTTACCATGCCAACATTCCTCTGTCTCTTTCTCACTGGTCTAATTAAACAGCTAAGGTTGAAAGTCTTGGTTTTACCTTCAGCACACAGCCAAGTATTAGCTATTCTCCTCTGTATAAATCCAATTATTAATTGATGAACTGATTATTGATTGAAAAACTAATTATTTATTTATTTATAACTGAACCTACTCTGGAGTGTACATCAGCAACTTGTATATTTTTAGGGAATAACTACTTACAGAAGTGGACTATTTCCAAACTTTAAGCATCAGTATTACTCAAACTGATGGGCATAAGCCATCAGTCGGATATTCCCCAAGGGCTGCCCAACTGCAAGAGGGCACAGGCTGAGCTGAGGAACCCGCCCCCTCCGCCCCCCGAATGAATGAATGTTGTTCACCGGGCCTCTAGTATATTGCATGTTTGCCTGAATCTTGTATTTCTGTTAGAATTATGGGACAACTAAAATAGTATAGTCTAAGTCTATGCCTTGCAAGGGAGTATAAGAAACTGAAAAAGGGTGCATCTTTTTGGAATGTATTTTTATTTGTAATCCTATCTAATGAAAGAGTAATATGCAAATTAACCATCACTCTGTTACACCCACAACCCACACCCACCAGCCAATCAGGAGCGAGTATGCAAATTAACCCAAAACCAAGATGGCTGAGGCCACGGAGAGAGCAGGAGGCTTGGGTTTCCCCAGCAATGGAGAAAGCCAAGCTTTCCGCACACCGTGGTCACCCCAGGCCTCTACTCAAGGCTACAAAGTTTCAATTATAGAAGGAAAATAAATCCCAGGTACCAGGGCCTCTGCTTGGGTCACTGTGGGGCATGGCTGGCCTGCAAGCCACCATAGGCCCCTCACCCAGCCCACCCCACACCTCAAGGGAACACCCACCCTGATCCGGAACACCCTTCAGAGCAAACCAGCCGGCCCCCACTGATACACCAGGCCTCTATCCTATCTAATCAAAGAGTAATATGCAAATTGACCATCACTCCAACACACAAGATGGCTGCCCCCATGTGGTCAAAGATGGCTGCCCCTATGTATACACAAGATGGCTGCCACAAGATGGCCAGCAGGAGAGGGCAGTTGGGAGGGACCAGGCCTACAAGGGAGGGCAGTTAGGGGCAAACAGGCTGGCAGGGGAGCAGTTAGGTATCAATCAGGCTGGCAGGGGAGTGGTTAGGAGGTGATCAGGCTGGCAGGCAGAAGTGGTTAGGGGCAATCAGGAAGGCAGGCAGGCGAGCAGTTGGGAGCCAGCAGTCCTGGATTGTGAGAGGGATGTCCGACTGCCCGTTTAGGCCTGATCCCAAAACATGCAGTCGGACATCCCTCGATGGGTCCCAGATTGGAGAGGGTGCAGGCTGGGCTGAGGGACACCCCCTCCCATGCACGAATTTCATGCACCGGGCCTCTAGTACTCAAATATTAGGGGAAATAATGTTATAGATAGTCCCACAAATTAAAAAAAATGATAAGAAATGAAATAAATTTTCTCGTAAACTATCGAGATGTGCTCAAGAAATTGCAGGGCGTAAAATTGACTATACTTCATTATTAGGAGTTTATCAGTCAAAAAGGTTGAACAGCATTGGTAAGTGGGTGGGCATTATTATCACATTATGTTCTAATGAGGAGAAGAAATACTATGATTTAATAATATAAATAAAATGGATACAGTTCGTGAATTTAGGAGACTGTAGAGAGATTAACAACAATTTAAGAAGAAATAAAACAATCAAACACAGGTCACTATGTCTATGTTCTTGCTACCTCAGAAGTAAAGCCAATAAAATAAGATAAAATAAAATTTAAAAAATAATAAATAAAAGAAGCAAAGCCAGTGAGGACGATGTTTGGAATTTGATTATGTTAAACAGACTTCTGCAGAGGCTGACCTGCTTATGTTTCACTCACAGACACCTTGGGGTAGGGCCCTTTCCTGTGCTAACAATATTATCTAATTAAGGAAATAGAAATTTACAGAATCCGGAAGTGGTTTTTGAGCAGGAAAGAACAAAGCTGGAGATGAAATAACTGGAGTGTGTCTACAAATGAAGTTCATTGAGCATGTACACTTTCAGTCACCTGCATAAAGCATGAACTTTTTGTTTCTTCTCTGTCTGTGGCTCAAGTTCAGTGCATAAATCAGGCAAATGTGTATTTATGTTGCTCTGACATTCTATCCTTTGGAATCACTTTATATAAGAAGACTTAGACTGAGAAACTATAGATTATTCTGTTGGTCCATGTGGGTAGTCCTGGATCAGAGCAAGCAGCTCATTGTTCTCCCTGCCCAGAGAGTTAGCCTTGAAAGGTAGTGGCAATAAATATGTTAACATGCCCAAGGATTTTCTATGTATAACCTGTTTATTAATATTGGTAATCTAAACATCACAGATACAAGCTCTATCACTCTGGCTCCTCTTAGATATGTGTGCTTATACCGTATTTTCCGGCGTATAAGATGACTGGGCGTATAGAAGATTTTCCTGGGTTAAAAAGTCGTCTTATATGCCAGAAAATACGGGACTTTAAAATGTTTAGGTGTAATTGAGATCTGATATAAGAAATAGATGTGTATCTTAGCCCTCTGCCATGTATTACAAAAGATAATTTTCATTATGATATCCATTGACGTTTATAGTAGACTGTGTGTTAAAAAATGCACTCTTCTTGATGTTTGGGTAGTTCATGCTTAGAGATGATGAAAACTATGTAAGAAATTGTTTTCTTTTTTGCTTTGACTGATAGGATACTCAGTGCTAAATTTGGATTAAAAATTATAACTTGCTTTTTCAAGGGATCTTAATGTTCTTCTTATACCATTTTATTTCTTTGTTTTGTTTGTCTCCATCCTTGGGTCTTTTTTTACATTGCTTTTATTGTAAATCATGTTATATTCTTGAAAATAGATTATAAATAAATCAACTTAAAATAAGATCAAGGATATAGATAATAGAGCATTCTATTCAATCAATAAAGTTGATTGGTCATCTCCTATGTAAAAGGCACTGCAAGAGACCAAGGATATCATCATGAGTAAGAAATTATCTCTCGTCATAAAGAAGTAAATCTACTTGTATTTAGTATTTTTGTAAAGTTAAATCTTGTTTTCTAGCATAACAAATCACCACAGATTGAAACAATACAACTTTATTATCTTTCAGTTCTGTAGGTCAGAAGTGTGAGGTGACTTGACTAGTATCTTTCTTGGGGTCTCACAAGGCCAAAGACAAGGCATGTGCTTGTCTGGGCGCTTATATGCAGACTGTGGGGAGAGTCCTCTTTCAAGCTCCTTCAGCTTGTTGGCAGAATGAAGTTGTTCTGGGGCTTTTGACCTGAGTTCTTCATTTCTTTCTGGCTGTCACCTGGAGCCTCTTTCAGCTCCTTAAGGCCACCTGCATTCCTGGTCTTACAGTTCCCTCTCCATCTTCAAAACAACAAAGGTATATAGCCCTCTCGCACTCCATGTTTCTCTGACTTCTACATCTCTTCTGCTCCAGCCAGAGACAGTTTTCTGTGTTTAAGGCTCAGGTGATTAGATAGGGCCCATCCAACTAACATCAGTACAGGATGATCTCCATATCATAAGGTCTGTTACTTTACATCTGCAAAATGCCTTTGCCATATAAAGTAGCATATTTACAGGACTCTGCAGTTAGGGTAGAGATATGTCGAGGAGCCATCTTACCTATCATACTAAAGTAAGCTCAGAAAAGAAAAGCATAGAACCAAAATGGGTTAAAGGGGCTCATCTTTATATAAGTGAAGAGATCATTGAAATCTTCAAATATCTAGAATTGCTTGGTGCTCTTCGTTTTAAGAAAAAAAAATGTTATAGGACAAAAACATATAACTATATATGTTTTTCACTAAATATGTTTTAAGTTAACCATGCATGGATGTTCTATATACCTGTCACTTAGATAATATATTCATATAATGTCCTTTTAAAGATTTTTCACCAATTAAAATAGTTTTCCTCTTTTCCCAGTATATTAAGTAATCATACATTAGTTAAGTAATATTAACCTCACTAGAATGTTGTACTCTTTTTATTGATATTTTATTTATTCTTAACAAAGATAAATAGATAAAAAATAATTCAATATACTCACACGGTGTCACAAGACCTATTCTCCATTATTTTTATTCATTTAGGATTAATAAATACAAACACAATTTATTATGTATGGTACACATGTTAAAGCCATCCGGTAGTGTGAAATGAAAATAGCACTGGGCTTAAATCAGAAGATAGGAATTTAAAACTATCTCATTTCTGATATATTCTAATTCCATAATTTATCTCTTAAATAACCTGAACATATTTATACATGACTGTCAAGGAGAGCTTTATATTAAACAATCTCTAAAGTCTTCTCACACTATAAATGTTTAGAATTTTATAATATGGCAGTGAAATGTCCAGGGAAACATATGCATAAAATAAAAACAAATTGATATCTAAAAGATTTTTTAAGAGTTTCACTATTTCTCAGTTAAAAATGCAAATCTTCCCCGACAAACAATGCTTTTAAGTTGAGTTGATTTACAGTCATTTTCCAAAATGGGGAAAATACCACATAAAGTAATTGTTTTTAATGGCTCTTATACTTTAGCTTGTGACTAACCAATAATGTGACTTCTCTTCCTATCTTTCTGCCTCTTTCAAATTAGATGTTTTATCTTAATGGGAATTTTTTTTCTTCCTGTATTTTCAATAGATGGACATCTCTGTATTTATAACCACTGAACATTATCAAATTCATTTGAGGTTTACCCTGCCTGATATCTCTCTCACTCTCTCTAGATAAACACAGGAAAAGAGGAAAAAATTGGTTAGTGTTTACTGAAACAGTATAAAAAGGAAACATAGATAATTTACTATCAAGGGGCTGCATTTTGGTCAAAAGTTTCACATAGTTTGTAACACTGAGTTTCATAGATTCCTGGATACTTAGCAAAGTTGATACTTATTAGAGAATATGCCACAATTAATGGGAAAATCGGTGAGAATACATCATTTTTAAAATTATGTCTTTTCAGAAGGCAGATCACTGAGCAACCACAGTGAGAATGGCAGGGGGAAAAATACCACACCACAATATTGATTCCATGTTGTTTTTAAGAATGTGGAATAGTCTGACCAGATTAGTGCTGAGATCTAACTCCATGTGCCACTTTGGTATCTGGGAAAGTCACCCTTGTGACTTGTGTGGTTGTTCTCTCTGCCCAAAGGAAATAGAGCCACATCTCAAAACATTCTGAGTAGCATAACTTGGCAGTGAATGTTTCTGTACTTTGCAAAATGAATACTAACTTTGAGGAAAGGAGATTTGTAAAGTTACTGCCCACTTTATGATGGAATACTTCCTTTCATTTTAATGTTAGATTTCATAAACATTCAAGGAGTGTCCTCAACCTAATGATGGGGGGACAAGGGTGAGTAAATAAAATTCATGTAACAAAATGTAATATTCTTCAAGCTTAACTTTTCAGCCTTTTCGTTTATTCATTTCTGACGAGTCCAAACTAAATCTTTTGTCAAATGCTGGCTCCTTCAACTCCAAAACCTTGATATTTTTGTATATGCCTTGAAATAATTGCCATTTTGACGACTTTTAAATTTAAATATAGAGGACAAAATGCCACATGTTAGTCTAGGAAAAATAAAATATTTTTTTACATGATAAAGAAATACCGAATGTTCCATCCCCAACACTTGGTTGAGCTTTATGGTTGTGATATTTCATTTTTATGAGACTCTTTAAACCCAGAATTTGAAGTCAGAGATTTTAAGAATGGACTCGCAGATCCGCCACTCTCTGCATGATCTTGGCTATTCTGCTTAAGTTCTAGTATGACATTAATAACACCTCCTTCATAGGTGTCTTGGTCCATTTGGGATGCTATAACAAAAATGCCATAGACTAGGTAGTTTTAACAGCAAATCTTTACTTTTTCTCACAGTGCTGGAGAATGGAAATCAGAGATTAGGGTGCCAGCAGAATTGGATTTTTGGTAAGGGCTCTCTTTCTTGTTTACAGGTAGCTGCTTTCTTTCTGTGTCTTCATAAGGCAGGGAGATAAATAATCTTTTCATATCTCTCCTTATAACGACACTAATCTTATTCATAAGGATTCCACCCTCATAACTTAATTACTTCCCAACATCCCTACTTCCAAATACCAACATGTGAATTTAGGGGAAACACAAAAATTCTGTCCATAGCAACAGAGTTCTTATTACTATTTGGTTTATATATGATTTATGTGTCCAATTTGTGAGAAATCATTCATTTACTTAGCAAACATTAAATTAACATTTCAGAATAAGCAAGAACATCTGGAATACAAAAGTGGGTAGTGTTGGCCACTAAGATAGTCACTTATTCTTTCATATAATAATTAATGTAACAGTTTCTATACATGCATAGTAGCTCTAAGTAAGTGTTCGTCATTTATGTAACATTAAATGGGAAATATAGTATTCCAGATGTAAAGGATTCAGCAGTGAACAAAAGAGTTTATATCCATGGGGAGAGAACCAGAAACTCAAATAAGTAGTAATGTATAAAGTCTAGTGCTAAAAAAGAACAATAAAAAGGAATATTCTTTGCTATGTTCATTAGATTTTGTCAGATAGTAGCCAGCCTTAAAATTTCAGAAAAATGAGGTGGGTTTCTCTCTTATGCTACATGTTATCTTTGGGGCATAGTGGGTGAGTTTCAGTTCTGTGCTTGTGTCTTCTTTATTTTGGAATACAGGCTGCATAGCTCACATGGAGAATTTGGCCTTTATTACAAGAGAGATAGGGATATATTAAACAATTTTAAAGAAGTGATATGATCCATTGTGTGTGTGTGTGTGTGTGTGTGTATATATATATATTTTAGAGGATCATTCTGCTTTCTGTGTAGTAAGGGTAGTATCAAGAAGAACAATTATAGGCTAACAGTATAGGTAGCTGGGAATAAAGGAATAAGGATTTGGATGATAGCACTGATAGTGGGGAGAGATAGTGGTCTGGTTTCGGAGATATGGAAGGCAGAGCTGACAGATTGTATGTGGAGGGTGAGACAAAAATGCATTTAAGATGGTTCCTCACTATCTTTCATTTGAATAATGGAAAATATGGTGTTGCCTTTTATTGAGATAGCTTTTAATACTAATTACATAAAATTATGATAAAGGCTTTATTTTTTTACTGGACTATGATCAATACCTTAGAATTTCTGATAGTATACATCCTAAAGTTATTTAAAGTACTCTAAGTACTCTAAGTCTACATTTGCATGAATATTTAGGACAACATTCAGTAAAGTTGGCAAAAGAGATAATCTATTAAACAAATACCAGAAAAAATTATCACCAATGTCACTCAGGTAATCTGCACATATACCTTATAATACTGTAGTTAAGTGTCTCCAATGTAGATTAATTTAATGACTCATTTAATCTTCCATTTGTATTGGTGTTGCTGATGGAAATGGGGCTCTTTCATGGGGTCTCAAGGAAAGCATTCTGAGGAACAACATAAGGGAGGATGTGGTAAGATTTATTTTTGTGGAAATATAAAGCCACCCCCAAGTTTCCCATGTCCCATCACTGTCTGTCCTGCCATTAAAAAGTATAGCCTTGTCTTTATCAAGCCCAGTATAAAGGGCAAGGTCCAAAAATTCTGTGCCATGCTGAAGCCTAGTCCAGTTTAGTCCTTGTCTGTCCCCATCCCGCTAGTGTAGTCTGTTCCCAGCTATGCTCCAGCTGATGTGTCCAACCCGGGCCCCAGGAGGCTCCTAGGGCCACATAGTTGCTATGGAAAGAGGATGTGTGAATGAACGGGGTGCTTGCAATGAGCACATAATATAGAGGGAAAGAAAGAAAGAGAGAGAGAGGGGGGCTTTGTTAAACTGGGGTTATATTATTTCTGGCTTGGGGAGGATTAGATGCTCTTTCAAACTAACTAATCAACTTTCCAATTCTTCAAGGGCAATCAATTTCCTAGATCTTTTGGGGTTCTGTGTCCCTTACCCAATCTGATCCTTTCCCAGGCTAGACTGACAGGCCTTGATGGTCACCATCTTAGCTTCTATGGTGTCCAGCAAAGGAATTTCTCCTGCTGTTTTTATTCCCATTCTCCCGTCCCTCTCCCCCTCCCCTTCCCCCCCCCCCCCCCCCCCCCCCCTTGGTAATGATCCTTCCTGCCCTGTTCTGGAGGACTGGGTCCTGAGGTCAGAAGATGCCCTGGGGAGTGTGTGAAGCTGTAACTTCCTAGCAAAGCAAGCAGACTTATTGTCTGATTCATCTCTATAATTTATTAGACTTGATGTCTGATTTCCTTTGCTCCCTTCCTTTGTAATATCTAGCTACCTATGCTAACATTAGGTTCCTATGGCTGCTCCACCAAATTACCACAAATCTGGTGGCTTAAAACAATACAAAATTAATAATTAATATTTTACAGTTCTGGAGGCCAGAAGGCTGAAATCAGTTTCACTGAGTAAAATGAAGGTAACTACAGGATCACCTTCCCTTCTGAGACTAAAGAAGAATTTGTTACTTTGCTCTTTCAAGATTCTAGAGCTGCATTGCTTGCATTTCTTCGGCTTCTTTCTCCATCTTCAAATCCAGTAGTGTAACATGTTCAAATATTTCTGTGCTTTACTCACATTATGATCTCCACTCTGTGAGAAAAAAAAATCCCCTTCTGCCTCCTTCTTATAAGGACACCTGTGATCACTTTAGAGTCCATCCAGATATTTCAGAATCATCTCCCATCTCAATATCCTTACTTTAATCCCATTTGAAAAGTTTCTTTTGTCATATAAGGAAGGTAACATTAGAAGGCCATAGGGATTAGCATGTTGATATCTTTTAGAACCATAATTCGGCCTAGAGTACTTCTACTCTGCCTTCCACACCCAGGGGGGGTTTGTCATTCAGATGCCATTCATTGTGGCTGCATGATGGCTGCACAATCTAGGAAGGACATGTAGCCATTAGTCTTCTAGGGAAGGAAAAAAGGCTCCATCTGTGTAAGTATCTCCATTAATCAGCAAGGAAACCTTTCCCAGAAGTCCCCCAAGTAGCTTTTCTTCATAAGTCAAGTGTAATCTCACTGCATACTCATCCCTAAATAAATCACTAACTGGGAGCAATTAATGCAGATTCCCTGAACAGTTGCATTTGTTAGAAAAATAGGTCAAACTGTTAGAAGTTGTCAGTATTAGATAAACAACCAACACTTCTCTTACATTTCTCTAGCATTAGCTTAACATTTCTATACCAAAAGAGTTTAATTCATATGAAAAAGTATCTATAGGATTTTGTGCATATGTGCATGATTTCCTTATTTATCGTTTAATTGTGAAACTAGCTAACCTTAAATCCTTCATAATAACACTGATCCTTTGAGACCTTGACCCTTATTCATTATACTTCAGCATGTGTAGCATGCTACCTTTTGAGGTTTGTTTTTTTTGTTTTGTTTTGTTTTGTTTTTTACTCTACACATAATGTATGTCAGCTATTATAAGTGCATTTTAAATATATTTTGAAATAACACAACTTCCTGTGGTCACATTTTTTAGAACATGGATAAAGTTAGAGTGTTAGAAAGATTAATCCTATGAAGGAATCAAGAATATAACTTCTTATATTCTTAATTAATTTATACATTATAATGTATTTTAGTGAAATCCGTCATTTTAAACAGTTGGAATAAAGCAAAAGAGAAGCTTTCCAATATTAAGTTGCGCAGTGATACAACTACAGCTTTCTCATGTGTACTGCCATCCCCGAAGCAAATGTCTGACATTTTCTTTCGTAAGTGGGAAGCTGATTTATGGGTTTATGCCTGCATCAATGCCTCCTTTAGATCACTGCAGTTTGAAAAAGTGTAAACCAACCAGTTTAAGATTGTCTCCATTAACAGTTCTGGAGAAGTAAAAACTAGCCTGTCATAGAAAGAGAACAAGAAAGAAAACATATGAGGGGAAGAAAAATCTTGATTTCTCTTGAATAAATTAACAGTATTGGGATGGTTTATAATTTGAAACTTGCTGCTAGCAGCATCTAGCAGTCAGCGTTGTCCTCACATGCCTTTGGGGAGGCTCCCAGATTTGATTAGTACATTGCACATTCAGTAATGTAAGGTGGTTATCTTATCACATGAAAAATATTTGACCGGTAGCTCTTGCTTTGAAATTTTATTAAGTGACAAGTTTCAGGATAAATTCAAGTTTACTAGAATGCCCACTTTTAAATTTCACTGAAACAAATGTATATGTGAAAATGCAACTTTAGCCCTTTTTCCCTTGCCCCTCCTCAACACCCACGCATACATCATAAGAGGTCCCTCTATCTCTAAATACTCCTTAACATTTCATTTTGACCTCTCTTCCTACCCATTGCTCTTCATTACAATATGTCTTAGGCATACTATCTTATTTCTATTGCTATATTTTAAACTTTATATGTGCATGTAGAGAGAGAGTGTTCCTGTATACAACATTCACCTTAAAACACATATTCAATAAGTGTTTGGTTCCAAATCACATTATAGTATTTCCTGTACCGTCCCAATTATACATTGTCCTAACCAACTCTTGCGATGAACAAAGGACCTTTCTACATAAGAAGTCAATCCCTGTTTGTTTGTTTTCTCCTTTTTTTTTTTTTTTTCTAATTGAAGGCCAGATGTGGAATTAGCGTTAATGGCCAGGGGTGAAGGGGACTCTCCCTGCCAGGTTGCTTCCACTTCTTCAGATTTCAAAATGCAAGTAATTTATCCTTATTGTGACTCGATATATTGTTTTCAAGAAATCATTTGTACCATCTCTGGTGTAATACAGTCATATTAATGCAAGCAAAGTTTTTATCTCTGTGCTCGCCTTCACATTTCCAATACCTAAACTAGAGCTTGCTCTGTGGTTCACACTCCATAGGTGTGTATTGAATCGAAACATACCTTTTACACTTTGTAGCATGGACTCTGTTAAATGATAAACTGAAACATATTAAAAATGTTAAACTTATTCAATCAAAACCCAATATGCATTGGGCAGCACCAAGCCAGACGTAGTTAGGAGTGCTCCAGGGACAGTAGCTTGGGGAGCGGCTTTTATAGAGAAAAGGTGGAAGCGAAGGTGGTTGGCTACAGCTTAAAACCTGGTTGCTGTTTTCACTTGGTTGTCTGCAGGTTTTAATTTCATAAGCTGGAAGCATTTACTGGCTTAGATTTTGGTTTGCTTCTATAGCCCCCACAGCATTAGCAACACTTCACTCTAATGGCCTCTTGGTTGAATTATTATAACTACTCTTAAATTAGTCAGATTCTGGCAATCTTTTTATTTTTTTTCAAATTTGAATCTAGCCTCTGGTTTTCCAAAGGTAACAAAAAATGTCCATCTTGACTTAGAGGAAGTATGTGAACAATGTTTTGGTTATCCCACATCATAAATTCCTGATTGATGCCTTATCAGATAGTCAGTTGCTGTGAGTACAGATAAAAGTGTGACTGGACCCTCCATTGCATATTTCCTTACAGCCGTATTTGGTCATCTCTGAAATAAACCCCTCAGGAAGAGGAAAAATGTTTTTAATTCCCCAATTCTAACCTGGGTTGTTGCCATATCTATATTTTAGAAATTGTAAAATGAATGAGGCAGTGATGAAGCTTTCATGCCAGAGACACTTTTAAATACCAAGTGCATGTCATTACTGTCGGTGTCGCTTTCCTCCTAATTCTTTAATTACGGTAAGAACTGCATCTCCTAAGCAAATTCTCCTGCTATTCTTTCGTGGCCTCCAGAGGATCCTGCGTTTGTATGCATCATGTTTGTAATGGACTTGCATGAATTGTGGGCTTTGTCCTTGCATCTTATCTTTGAACTAGAAGTGAGTTCTCTTTTCTGTGTTCTGCAAAACAAGAGCTAAATTTTCTACTTGGGTCGGTAAGTTAACAGGTAAACTGTTGTTTGTCAATTCTGTGGAGAAAATGGAAGGAGTAATCGTATAATGTATTTGAGAATGGGCAATTGCAGGATGGTTTCTAAAACTAATGGCCCAGGAGTAATTGAGGCATTCACCAACATGAACAGAAATGCTTTCTTCTAAAACAGTTTCAACAGGATAATATGGCAGGTTTTTGTTTTTTTGATCTTTCTCAAAAATTTTATAGACGTTTTAAGTTCATTTAAAAAAAAGTATTCTTAAAGTGATGAAAGCAAAAGCAACCACCATTGCCCCCACAATTTTAAAAATGAAAGTCAATTTTATTTTTCCATGTCTCCTAATAGAGGTTTATGGTCAAATTATTAAAAATATTATAGAGTAAATTCTTGAATTCTTAAATGATTCATATTTGTATTCCAACTTTGACTACAGGATTGCTCTGGTCAATGCTGAATTTGAGGCTTCATAGGTTATTTCAACCTCTAGAAACATAACTCATCACCATGGTACTGCAGGAATAAAAAGTGGGAGTCAGGAGAAGAATGCCTCTTAGGAGAGAAATTTCCTCTATTTGACAAAATGCCCTTTTGGTCATACTGGCTGAGGAAGAGTCTTTAGGATATGGCACAGTGATCTAGAAGTGACAGGGAAATAAAGCTTTGCTGCCTAAGCCGAGCTCCTAAATTCATTGAAGAATAGAAGAAAGGGGATCAAAGGTGGGAGGGAGATGGCACAGGGATATGACAGGAATTGGAGACCAAACAGAAAGGTCACTAACAAAGATCTATCCATCAAAGGGAGGACTAATTCCACCAGCACTAGATGGTTTCTTGCTTCTGCCTGTGTTTCTGCATTTCTCCTGGCCCCTGCCTTGCGCCTGGATAAGGGTGGTGTGAAGCCTCAGTTAGGACATATGCAGTAGCATGGTGGCATCAGTATGTGTATTTTGTTTTTATGGTGCTTAGAGTCTCATGAGGCCAACAGGGTCAGTCATTTAACCAGAAACAGTCTCTGTGGAAGGCTGGATGCAGGAGGAATATGGCCAGTTCAGAGACGACTCATTTCTGCTAGATTGTGCAGGTTTGCCTAGAGACACCATCTGAGTGGTCCAGTGGTTCTGAAAGTCAGCTTAGCTCCACTCACCAAGCCCTGTTTCAGTAACTAGGCCTGCATCAGCTTAGTCTTTGGGGCTTAGTTTTATCTAAAGGTAACCCCTCCCCTACACACACACACACACACACACACACACACACACACACACCACAGTGTGCTAATCATGGCTCTACTCTTGTCAATTACTACCTTAGGCCAAATGAGGAATTTTCAGACCTGAACCATAGAATACCTGCTTTGCAATTAAAAATTAATGAGCTCTTTGATTAAATCAATAGGCTGGTGACTTGGGTAACTCACGCTTGACATAAGTGATGTTCCCTACTTTTTATCCTTTCTCTGACCCTTTGTTTTGATAGTTAGCTAGATGGATATTACTATAGGTAACTTGATGTATATATATGTACAGATGTGGATAGAGATATTCATACACATACATAATACACATATAGACATATTGTTTATCTTCATAATGGTACACATGGCACAAAATAAAATAGCATAGAAGTGGCACTGGCCTCCACAATTTTCCACTAGCAATCCCACTTCCTAGAGGCAAATGTTGGTTTTCATTTCTTTCATGAATTACCTTTAAATAATAACCATATGCTTCTATTTTTCAGTTTATCAACTTGAGATGATAACTTTTGACTCTCACCTATGAAAAATAACTGCTGTGCAATTATATTATCCTATTAACCTTCCTCATTCCTCTTAATATTTGATAGAGGGATTTTTTTCTAATTAGGCTCTTGATTAATTTTTCATATGGACATGCCTCATTTGAACTTTGGTTTTCCGTACTGTCAATCTGTGCAGCATATTGAGAATCTCTACTATATTAAATGAAAATATTAATGCTCTTACTTTTTTCAACACTTCTCTTTACTTGCTACCCTTTACTTGTTTTCACTTAACTTTGCTTTTATATTTTCAGGTTTATTAAACATATATTCTGTGTTTCTACCATATTTGAGTCATCAGTACTTTTTGTACGTAATGATCCTAACCATTAAAGCAAGCACTCAGACTAGTATGATAATATGAATACTGTTAGTTGCAGTAGTGTGTAGAATTATCTATCATTTTATGCAACTTCAAGGTCAGGAACTTTTGTGTCAGGAATTTAAAAAAATATATTGTCATTATTTTTGTCTTACTATGCTTTCATACTTGTTTAGGGATTTCATGAACACACACAAGACTGGAATTAAAAAGTATAATTTTATGTTTATATGGGTTAAAAATGTGTATTTTACACATACACACACACACACAACAGGCACTATGTGCCAGGTTCTTTCTATATATGTAGAAACAAATTAACAAATTTAATCTTCTCTAAATCCTATTGAGTTCAACATCTATTATTGTACCTATTTCATTCATGAGGATAACGAGACCCAGAATGATAGGTAACATGTCCAGTGTTACAGAGCTGATGGGTTACAGATGGAACAGGGATTCAAACCCAGGAGTCTTGCTCCAAATGCTGTGATTTTGTTAATCTATACTAATAAAAGGGTAATATGGAGACCTTCTGGGAGACCTTCCAGACAAAGCCATGGTGGCAGGGCTGAGGCAGAGGCAGTTTAGGGGTGATCAGACCAGGAGGGGAGGGCAGTTGAGCTGAGCAGGCTGGCAGGGGGGCCAGTTGGGGGCAAGCAGGCCATCAGGGGGGCTGTTGGCAGTGAGCAGGCTGGCAGGGGGGGCAGTTGGGGGTGAGCAGGCTGGCAGGGGGGGCAGTTGGGGGTAATCAGGCTGGCAAGGGGGACAGTTGGGGGTGAGAAGGCTGACGGGGGGGCAGTTGGGGGCGAGCAGGCTGGCTGGAAGAGTGGTTAGGGGCGATCAGGCAGGCAGGCAGGTTAGTGGTTAGGAGCCAGCAGTCCCAGATTGCCAGAGGGATGTCTGACTGCCAGTTTAGGATCGGGTCTAAACTGGCAGTCAGATGTCCCCCAAAGGGTCCCAGATTGGAGAGGGTGCAGGCTGGGCTGAGGGACAACCCCCGCCCGCGTGCACAAATTTCATGCACCGGGCCACTAGTTATCATATAATGTTTCTACAAGAAGAATTCATTTTAGATTCATGTTAAGATATTATTTATGGGTCTTTCACCATAAAGAAAGAAACTCAGGTGAGATTATGTAACTTCTCTACAAATTACTTTTTTTGTGTCTACAATACAAGGGGAAATAAATCAGAACACAGTCACTTTGCAGATATTCTCTTTTGGCACTTTTAATTTCTTTATTCTCTCGTGTACAAACAAATAAATTGTCTCTTTTGCAAATTTTGAGTTTTATTTATTTATTCTTATTTATTTTTTAAAATACATTTTTATTGATTTCAGAGAGGGAGAGGAAGAGAGAGAAATATCAATGATGAGAGAGAATCATTGATTGGCTGCCTCCTGCACGCTACCCCCCCTTGAGCCCACAACCCAGGCATGTGCCCTTGGCCAGAATTGAACCTGGGACCCTTTAGTCCACAGGCCTACGCTCTATCCACTGAGCCAAACCAGCTAGAGCAATTTTGAATTTTAAAATATAGCATTCTTGTAGCATCATGTAGAAATGATTAAAAAAAACAAACAAACAAGTGTGTTTGGGACTAAGTCATCTGAGTCATCTTATTTGAAAGCCTGTTTCAAGAGATACTTAGAGTTAATAACTGAAAAAAAATCCTTTATTACAGTAATTAGCCCAATTAAAAGTAAATTCTTCCAGTAAGTAGTTAAGATGAAACATCAATAACATTCATAAATGTTCAAAATGGCAATCAAAAATGAAGCATTAACACCATGTGAAATGCGGTCCAAAAAAGAGCTCTTACATAGAAAATTCAGTCAGATTGCGTTGTACACCGTGTGAACGCGGACTGCAGAGTTTTGAGATGAACCTCAAAGCCCTATAGCCTTGTATAACCCTCATGCCTTTTGTTACAAACCGGGCCTGCGACTGCTTCAGTCCCCTGAAGATAGCAAAGTGAAGGTATTTTCCACATGTAACTAAAGTTCCTGATCAGTTGGCTTTAAGTTAATTAAAAGGGAGGTTATCTGATGGATGTGACCTGATCAGTTGGGATCTTTAAAAGGGCTTAAGATGTGAGAGACTGGAAGCACAAACTCCTTCTCTCTCCTGCTGGCCTTGGAGAAGCCAGGTTTTACGAGTTGTCAAGCTAAAATGAAATGAATTCTGCCAGCAACCACATGAGACTAGAATATCCTGAGCCTCAGGTGAGACTGCAACCCCAGCCAACACTTGGCTCTCTAAGCTGAGTACCCAACTAAACTGCACCTGTATTTTTGACACATTGGGATTATGAGATTAGAAAATTAGTATTATTTAAGCCTCTAATTTGTGGTACTTCTTATTTTTATTTTTAAATATATTTTTAATGATTTTATAGAGAGGAAGGGAGAGGGAGAAAGAGATGGAAACATCAATGATGAAAGAGAATCATTAGCTGCCTCCTGCATGCCCAGACTGGGGATTGAGCCAACGATCAGGCATGTTCCCTGACCAAGAATAGAACCATGACCTCCTGGTTCATAGATCAACACTCAACTACTGAACCACGCAGGCCAGGCTGTGGTAATTTTTATACAGCAATAGAAAATTACAGTGAACTCTTTGTTAGGGAAAAAATAGTTTTCAATAAACCACATTTCTAACTTTGATAATGTTTCATCACGTGCATAAACACACCAATATATGCATGTATGCATGCAGGCATGCCTAGTGCACCTAACTGCTCAGAAGTTTTAGGAAAAAATCCAGTCTCAATAATTATACAAAAATAATAATAATAATCATAGAATGTTAGAATTAAACCAAGACCTGAGAGTCCCTCTAGTCTAAACTGTTTGTTTTTCGGTGAGAAAATAAAAGCTACTCAAGGGTGAAGCACTTGCTCAGGGTCACACCAGCTCCCAGAGGAGTTTCTGCAATAAGAGCCCACCCTGTGTCCTCAGAACCAGACCCAGTTTCCTCCCCATATGTGTTACCAGAGGTAACTTGCAAAATCTAGAACGATTGCACCTAGCCAATACAGAATGGCAGCTGACTCATCCTTGCCATCTGTCTGTAATCTTGCAATGAGTAGGATTGAAAGGATTTTACTTCACAACATACACAAACCTAGAGATATGAGGTCAGTCAGCTGGATATTTTTATCCTATATGGCAGTTCTCAATGATTAACTGTACATTTTGACACCAAAGAGACAGTTTTAATCTCATGTATATCAATCAAGACCCAATCTCTGTCTTCAGATGGATAGATTGCAGAGCTTGAATAATTCAGGGTGATGATACCATAGTGAAACTCGTTCACAGAAGAAATGCACAATACCAATAGGCACGTGAAAAGATGCTCCAACTTACCAATAACTAAATAAGCAGAAAGTAACAAAGAATAGTTACTTTTTACTATTCAACAATTATTTATTGAGTGCATATTGTGTGGTAAGCACCTTGGGTTGCTTCAGAAGATAAATTGCAAAAAAAATTTTTCTTGTCTTCTCGAACCTCACATTCTAACATTGGAAATAGACATTGAATAACAGATGACACAAGTAAACCTAAAACTGAATCCATATTCAGTCCTATGGAGGAAAGGACAAGATGTCTATGACCCACATACAGCATGATTAATAAGCTAATCTTGAAGGGTTCAAAGGAGGCTTTTCAGGATTAGTTACTTTTAAAGATGAAATAGAAATGGAGAGAGAGAGAGAGAGAGAGAGAGAGAGAGAGAGAGAGAGAGAGAGAGAGAGAGAGAGAGAGACTGAGAGAACACCTGGGAATGTGATAGAAGAAACAGTTTTAAATTTCTTGGGAAATTGGAGAATGGAGGTTTAACAGATATATGAAAATAATGCTAAAGAACAGGCATTAATAAATAGAATGAATTCAATTTTGAACAAACTGAGTTTGAAGGGGTTCAGTGATATCCAGACAGATGGAAATAAGATAATAGATTTTGAGTGAGGAGATTGGAGGATTCTGAGAGGTACAGGGAATCATTAGCTTGAAACACTGGATTGTTTCAGAGAATCCTTAGCTTGGGGAAAAATGGAATTCTTGCTAAATCTGCTCTTAATTTCCCTTATACATGAAGCACTTAAGATTTTCCTTGGAAGGAGTTGGTTTGCAACCCTGATTACAATGTGGATCATCATGCAACTTTAAGAAAACATTGATACTCAGACTGTATTCCACAAAGATTCTGCTTTAATTTGGGGTTGTCAGTATTTTTAAAGACACTCAATTTACTCTAACATACAGCCCGGATTGAGAGCCACCGCCTTTAGACATTTATTAGCTAACATTAGGGTAATTTATCTGGTACAGAACCTTAATGTAATTTAAATTGAGAATTTCTTAGAGCAGCTTTTTAGAATATAATAGAATAATAAATAAGTGCCCTGGGAAATCATCCAGTTCAACTCTGACAGCTTATAAATGAGTCTGAAGGCTCCTTTTATCTAAGTTACCGAGGGTGAAAAAATAGCCTTGTTTCTTTTCAGTTAAACCTACTGCACATCTGAAATTCCATATTGAACAATTAAAACATATTCTCAAAAAAGAAGTCGGTGTTCACTATGAGACAGATTGTTCTAGGTTTCTTAAACCAATAACTAATCCTATTAAGGGGATTGTCATGACTCCCATGTTAGAGATTCAAGGACAATAAATAAATTTCCTAAATCATGGAGCCAGTAGTGGGTGTAGTCAGGATTCAAACCCATTCTACCAGATGGGAAAGCTGTGATCTTTCCATGACTTCCACATGGGCTTATGTAAAGTCTTCTCATATCCCTAAAATTATCAATCAGTTGAATTAGCTGATCCTTTCAGCCATTCCTCAGGGTCCATTTTGCAACTTAAAAAGTTTAATTGCTCAGAACTCAACATCTCTGTAATCGTACAATCATCACATGATTGTGTCCTCAGGAGTTTCAAAGAATTAAATAGCTGAAACATTGTTTGTATTATAGGATAAATGCAGTAGAATGCTGATCCTTGTTCTCAAAAATTTCAGAATGTTCACTTAAAAATCTTTTGAGTCATTTTTTAAATTGTAATCTTGACCTTTAGCAAGTGTTAAACAGCTTTGTTCAAAATTTAATGAGGATGAGTTTTCATATGATAGTCATTTTAATTCAGAGTATTATGAAGGATCTAACAATTTTAGTATAGAATAGCAGAACTTGTTACATATGTATGCTTGAACCCCAGCTCAAGCTAAATATTGCACATCTATGGAGTCTAAAATCCAATTGGGATTTCATCCAATTTTTTGTTCAAGTGTTATAAGTAAAAGAAAATATATAGTCTAATATGAATCATGATTGGAAACTCCATTCTCTTCTCAACCACTTTATATTTGAGAGCAGCTTCCCAAGAGCAATTTTAATTGCAGGACATTAGGTGAGATTTAGAAACTGTGACCAAACAAAGCATGCATAGCGTGCTGGCTTCCTCTTAGCTCATCTCATCTACTGTTTAAAATGTAACAGACAGCCTTAATTTGTAAAGATCATTATCTCAAGATGTAGGAAATTGCACTGAAAATAGAAAATTGGTATCGATGTTGTGCTTTGAGTTAAGTTAGCATCACATCGATCTCTCAATCTCTCCCCCCCTCCTCTGTCCCTCTCGCTCTCCCTCGCACTCTCTCTAGTGATCAATGGAAGAAAGGAAAACAAAGACAGTGCTGCCATGTTCATGCACATACCTCTTTGACATAGTGTTTTTGTTTCATTCGGATTCCCAGAAGTAGAACTTAGGAATTATATTGAAATTCTGTTTTTAATTTTTGAGGAACCTCCATACTCTTTTCCATAATGACTGTACCAGTGTGTAATTTCATTAATGGTGCACAAGGGGCGCATATATTCTTTCTGATTGGTGTTTCTAATTTCTTAGGATATATTCCTAGAATATATGCAACCCTATGTTCATAGCTGCATAATTCACAACAGCTAAGATTTGGAAACAGCCTAAGTGCCCATCAGCAGATGAGTGAATTAAAAACCTGTGGTACATCTACACAATGGGATACTATGCAGCTGTAAAAAAGAATGAACTCTTACCATTTGCGACAGCATGGATGGACCTGGAGTACATTATGCTAAGCTAAATAAGCCAGTCAGAGAAAAATAAGTATCACATGATCTCACTCATATGTGGAATCTAATGAATAACATAAACTAGTGAACAAAAATAGATCCAAAGACATAGAAGCATTGAACAGATTACCAAACCTCAGATGGAAGGCAGAGGAGGGTGAGTGGGTGGGAAGAGATCAATCAATGAACTTGTATGCATGTATGCATAACCCATGGACATAGACAATGGGGTGGTGAAGGCCTGGGGTGGGGGGCAGGGGTGGTCTGGGAGAAAAAGGGGGAGAAAAAGGGGGAGAAAAAGGGGACATATATAATATTTTCAACAATAAATATTTAAAAACAAACAAAAAATGAGTGCAGAAGGGTTCCATTTTCTATATAATTGATCCAACATTTGTTATCTCTTATCTTTTTTATGGTATCCAATATAAGAAGCAAAAGGTTATATCTTATTGTGATTTTGATTAGCATTTATCTGATGATCAGTCAGGTTGAGCAACTTTTTGCCTACCTGTTGACATTGCTGTGTATTTCTAGGCATCTTAGAATATGTAAATATTTTCTTCTGTTTAATTTTCTTCTCATCTTTCCAACTATGTTTCTGTGAAGCAGGAAAAAATCCCAAATCTCAGATAACCAATAACTAGAGGATTTAACTAAGTTACTTGTCATTAGAAAAACTTTTTATAGTTCTGAAAGAAAACTGGAGATAATAAAAAAATTCAAGGCTTTTCAAGCTGGATCTCCTGATTCATTTGATTCTCTTTGCTATGTCTATATAACTGTTCATTATAATTAACATCCACATAACAATCCTATCTAATAAAGAGGGAATATGCTAATTGACCATCACACACTCACAAAGATGGTGGTGCCCACAGCCAATAAGGAGGGAATATGCTAATTGACTGTCATGCCCTCAAAGATGGCAGTGCCCACAGCCACAAGATGGTGGCGTTCAGTCCCCTCAGCCCCACCATGGTGGCAGGTGTGCGGCACGGCCAGGCCCGCCCCCAGGAGGGTCTGGCCGCACTGCACGCCTGCCTCTGGAGTCCCCCAGTCCCCTCAGCCCCCCAGCCGCCCAGGGCCAGCCAAAGGCACAGGCAAGTCTCGGATGGTGGCTGCCCAGTCGCCTAGGGCCAGCTCGAGGCTCAGGTAACCAGACCCAGCCAAGGCTTGCGTTGCCGGCAGTGGCAGCAGCAGAGGTGTGATGGGGGCATTGCCTTCCCCTGATCACCGGGTCGCCTCCTGCCCCTGAGGGCTCCTGGACTATGAGAGGGGGCAGGCCGGACTGAGGGACACCCCCTCCAGTGCATGAATTTTCATGCACTGGGCCTCTAGTGAAAATTATATTAGGTATAGAATGTGGCCTTCATTCTCATAGTATCATAAGACACTGGAATCCGGGATTGAAAAAAGTGGATTATTAGATTGAAGGATGTCATCAGTAGGAGGTTTGTTGGATGGGATGGAATTCCCACTGCACTTCAATAGATAAGAATCTCCACAGCTGAAGATAAAAGAACATTCCTAGAGAAGGGCATAGGAATAAAATTATAAAAGTGTCAAATTAGAAATAGTCATGGTAAATTTCTCACACTTCTTGACTATGACCTTTGAGATTAAAATATATATATAGATTATTTTGTCTACACCAATGAAACAAAAATCTAGTAATAGAGCTGAAAAGTGTGTTGCAATTATTTTCTCACATATTTTTAAATAACTTCTGTGTTATTTGTGTCTAGGGGTTACAAGGAGATCAAAATGCCCTTTTAAAGTACCTCTAAGGCACTTTGCCTGAGGACCAGTTGCCAGAATGATCTTGGAGAGGGATATAGATTTCATTTAACTCCACTATGTAGATGATTTTTTGAAGATCAAGCTAGGATACAGAGTACATAAATATCAACAGAGTGTATTTTAGTTTAATCATGGGAATTTTTCTACTGTGGGGGGATGGGATGTGAAGTGCAGTGTGAGTAAAATGAACCTGCAGTGAGACAGTATTGCTCCACAATTATTTCAGTTCCATTAGAATCATGCCCCCTTCTCATCCCTACCTTTGTAGTCACCGTGTAACACTGGATTTTGCATAGCAGAGGCACTCAACAAGTGATTCAGAGTTTAATGAAATATTATATATCACCATTTTCTGTCCATTATAAATGTATAGATATTTTTATATTGAAATGATCAGTATAAAATACTGTTTAAAAATTTTAATTTATAGCTTATAGATGTGGGGACATACACCTATCTCTCACCTTTAGCAATAAATAGATTCCTAAAATTTTGGAGAATCAAAGGTTTGTAAATCAAATTAATTTAAGTAGTGCCCCTATTACAAAATTTAATAAAACTTCTTGCCTGGATGTAGTTGTGTGGGGGACATATGGTAGAATGTACATTATCTTACAAGTCTTGTGCATATTTACTTCTAGTACACTATTTTAAATATTCTTCTTATGTAATGCCCATTCCAGCATTTAATTATGACTGAAATAAAAAAGAAAGTGTAACAAAGCCATTAAAATAATCTATTTTTATATTGATGTACTAAAATGGCTTCCCCCCTCCTCTGTGTGTGAAACCAGTTTAAATAAAGGTTCTTGTCAGGGTTTTTCCCTCTCAAAGTTTGTTTTACTGTATTCTGTATGAGAAATATATGGTTTTTAAAACAGAGTTTCAAAATATGAACACAAAAGATTGCTAGGACAACTTACCTAAAATGTATTCGGATATGTGAGAATACCTGCAGATTCATCACCTTCACACTTGGATATGCTTGCTGCTGGGAATGCTCACCAGACACAGGATGCACCCTACCCAACATTTGGTTCAGGTGTCAAGACTGATGAGAGCGCACACATGCACCAAATGCGTGGGAAACGATTTATTATTTGAAGAATGAGGTAAGGTAGAGCAGGGCTGGTTCTTTGGCCCAAACGGGCTTGAGAGAGTCCACAAAGGAGACGGGCACAAGTTTTCATTGTAGTTAGGAAGGGGTCAAGGTGAGGGTTATTGCCCCTGTAAGTCAAGGTTGTGCGATTTGAAACATCCATTTGTGCCAAAGGATGGAGCAACCACGCCTTTTCTTTTTTGTTTGCCCAGATTGGGGAAGAAGCAGAAGAGAAAATGGTGAGGTTTAATGCCATCAAATGTAAAACATCAAAACATGAATTTAGATTATTACACTTTTTTTTGTTCCCTTTTAAAACTGAATAAAACAGAAAGTTGTTTCTACTTAGATTCTTGGCATTGAAACATTCGCAAACTGTTTCTGATTCTTCATGCTGAGTAGCAATCTATAGGTCATTATATCAGAGGCAGATTATGATCAGGAAGATGACATCAAGCAGACTCAGATCGCAGCATCTGTGCAAGAACCAGGAGACGTTTTAACTCCCCAGTATGATCCTAGTAGTGTTAGCTGCCATGTATTAAGCATTCTGTCTTAGACACACAGATACTCATTTTATAGGATGATTTTATGGAAACTTAAACCAAACTTATATGTTAGGGTGCATGGTTATTCCCAACATATAGTTAAGTAAACTCAAACTTAGAGAAGTAAAAGCATTTCTTAAAGCATACAGACTGTGGGTCAGATTGTCCAGGCTGGCCTCACATGAGTGCCATTAATCACTGTAGTTTTCTGTCTTCTGAAATTCTGAATTTTGATGGAAAATAAGTAAGAAACTGGATTTAACTAACAAGCTGAATAAATGGCAGAAAATGCATTGCTTGATATCTCTGGAACTTTAGCTGAAATCCAATTCTGAATGAATAGAAATCTCCGTTATCTTGTATCATTCAATATGTTTATAATTCAGAGTTTTGCTGTTGTTGCTTTTTAAGAGTTCTATAAACCACTACAAAGTTCAGGTTTGTAAAATTTAAAAGTGACATTGTGTGGGATATTAAACTTTGGGTCCATTATAAAAGGAACAGGAACACAAAGAAATGGAGACTTTGAATTGCAGCTGGTTGATGGACAGCTCTCTGCTTCTTTTCTTTTTTCTGCCCCTTTATGCCCATCTCTTAAGTATGCCATGCTGAAAGGATCAAGGGCAATATAATTTGGTTTTTCTTCACTCTACCACTGATAAATGCTTATATTGCATTTAGATTCTGCTTAGACCTAACTTTGAAAAGAAAAAAAAAAAAAAAAAGGAGAGCAAAGATAGAGCAAAGAATACTAGAGATAGTCATGGTGACCTGGCCCCAATTCTTAAACAGGTCTACTATTTCCAGTGATGGGAATATTTTATTTTCTAGACATATGCCTGATATAATATACTAGAGGCCCAGTGCACGGGATTTGTGCACTGGTGGGGGTAATGGCCTGTGGGGATCAGCCCATTGTGGGAGCGCCCTTCATCCCGGTCAGCTGAGTAGCTGTGGACCCGCCCTCTGAGCTGCTGCTCCCGCTGTGGTAGCAGCTACAAATTCCAGTCAGTTGAGCGGTGCTCTCCCTTTGGGAGTGCACTGACCACCAGGAAGCAGCTCCTGAGTTGAGCATCTGCCCCCTGGTGGTCAGTGCATGTCATAGCAACTGGTCCACAGGTCGTTCTGGCCATTCTGCCATTCGGTCGCTGGGCTTTTATTATATCGGATGTGCTTTTTAGTTAATTCAGTAGGTATCTGATATACAATAGCTAACTTTATAGTCTGAAAATTTATACCTTTATCTGCTATGAATTTTTATATTAGATTATAGAAATACCTAGAGGCTAATGCAATGAATGTGTTGGAAGATTTGTTACTCAAATGAATTTTTTTTACAATAATTTTAATGGCTTTGTCTTGATTTATCAAGGTACTATGCATACAGAGAGCTGATCATTTCTCAAATGGCTAGAATTAGTTTTCACTTTCACCTACATTCTCTTTTAATGGGAAAATTAGCTCCTCTTTTCTTGCCTTGTCCTTGGGGGTAAGTGAGAGGGGCATCAAAGGAAGTAAGGAAAGTGCAGAATTGTGCATTTTGTCCTATAGCTGTTAATGAGCTGACCCATGACATTTCCCTAGGAAAATTAAATATACAAATGAAACAATGACTGAATTAAAGCCCTTCAATATGTTTGATGTGAGATCCTCTGTAAAAATTATTTTTTAAAATTACTGATTTTTTTTTAATTACTGATTTTTAATATTTATTTTTTTCACTGTTACTCATCCAGATGGCATTGCTGCAAAAGGTTATTCAGAAGTTTATGTGTCCCCAGCAAGCCTGTGCCAAGCATTGGTATACGGTCACTAGAGTCCAATTGAAAGTGGCATGATAACTGGAAATATGTCAAATGTTGATAAAAATACTCAGATCTATAGCCTGAGAGACAAAATAATACACTTAATTTTATGTACCCCCAATTACAGTGGCCCCAAAACTCCACATGCTATATTGATTTTGAGGTTCTCTTCTCTAATTTTAATATCCTTCATAGATGTTCTATATGCGGACTAACTTAAAATATTCCTAAATCATGTTGTACTTTTGGCTTTTCCATTTCCTAGCTCCAAATTGCATCTCTCTGATTTGTCAAAGGAATACTTTTAATATTTCTATCAATCATCCCCTGTAATTCTGGGGGAGGAGACCTTGACCTAAGTGCTGGCAGATGCTACTACCTCTATGTGACCTTGAAAGAGAGAAAGGAGATGCTGCCTTCTTTATGGAAGTCTGTTCCTACTGTGCAATAGAATCTTGCCTTTATTCATTCTCCCAAAATGATACCAAGAATAACACTATTCATTTTTGGTTATAAAACCATTTATGGAGTATTTATTTATTTTTTATTTTTATTTTTTTAAATATATTTTATTGATTTTTTGCAGAGAGGAAGAGAGAGGGATAGAGAGTTAGAAACATCGATGAGAGAGAAACATCAATCAGCTGCCTCTTGCACACCCCCTACTGGGGATGTGCCCGCAACCAAGGTACATGCCCTTGACCGGAATCGAACCTGGGACCCTGGAGTCCGCAGGCCGACGCTCTATCCACTGAGCCAAACCGGTTTCGGCCATTTATGGAGTATTTAATGTATACAGGCAATATGATTTAATCTTTAAAAGAAACCTATAGCATAAGAACATTAACTCCCTTTTTAAACTAAAGATAAAAAAAAAAAGTTTAAAAGACATTAAGTAAATTGTCTAAAGATTCGTTGCTTGAAAATAGTATATCTCAGATTAAGGGCCACATCTAGTCCAAATGGCATCTTAGTGCAAATAAGAAAAAAAAAAAAGAGTTCTCTTTACTCAAAATACTTCCATCTTTCAAAAAAATTATCAGAAAATCAATATATTCTTAAAGCAATAGGACAGTTCACTGTCATTTGCAGGGAAGTTTTATGATAACGTATAATCTATGATGGTTATGTCATGGTGGTGTCTCCTTAGATGCACTATCCTTGTCAAGAATCTGCACAAACATACATGGCAGACCATTTGGGATGTGAAAACAAGTGCTCTGACTTCAGAGACCTTCTGCTTAATTGTGCCATAAACTCAGAAATATCTAATTAAACATAGTCACATTGTATATGTAAACTTCCCATGTAAAACTGTTTAATGCTTCTGTCCCCATCCCTGGTCACTGCAGTGCACAGGTGCATCCTAGTCCACCATGAGGACACATTTCCATCATTGCTATCTACCTCCTGAACATTAGGAGGACAAAAGGAATTGTAGAAGGACAGATGGCAAAGTTACTCGAGGTGGGACAAAATGAAAATCTGACTTCTAAGATATTTTAAAACTTTCCTTCAAAAATCAGCATAAAATAGGACAAAATAAAAACAGAATCAAACTCCATTGTTCTTTAAGCTACTGAATACTTGTAACTATGAACCACACTATTTGGAGATAGAGAGTTCTTAAGAAAGGGGTAAACACAAGCCCAGTATTTATTCAATGTGGCATTTTTGTGTTTCTGCCAGAGCCACACTTATTACCTAATTTGAACATCACAGTAGCTCATACTAGTTTGAACCATATTCTCTTTATTTTAACATGAAGAATGTACATGGACAGATGGCCATAGGAAACTATTTAGAGAATGTTGGTTTGGAGGCACTATGTTCAGTTATAGCCTCCTGTTGTCATAGCACCTCTGATTTGGACTACAACCACCAAACAAGTCAGTCAGATGTTATCCATAACACTTTGCCTCAGTGGAAATTCCCAGTAAGGCAGTCCATTTTTATTTCCCCCAAAGGTTATGCAAAGGTTATTCATAAACAGTTCATATTGCATTTCTGTCTAGAATGATCAAATCTCAATATGACTTACATACCATCCATTTTTATACCATGCTGTTCCCTGTGGTTGGTATATATCAGAATTGGATACTTTAGAAGTTGACTGGTCGCCAGAGCTTTCATTTTTATCATTGAAGGAACAAAAAGTTAGAGGAATTCAATAAATTTCCCAAGGCTAATTTTTTCTAGGAGGGCACAACTAAAAAAGAACATTTATCTCATAACTTTAAACATAGGATTTGTTCATTTTTATTTTTCAATTACAGGTTTATATTCATTATTACTATGTATTAGTTTCAAGTATACAGCACAGTGGTTAGGCATGTATTTTACACAGTGATCCCCCCGATATTTCAAGTACCCATCTCGCACCATGCATAGTTATTACAATATTCTGGACTCTATTCCCTATGCTGTATTATATATCCCCATGACTGCTTTGTAACTACCAATTTGTACTTCTTAATCCCTTCACCCTTTTTATCCCTAGTCCCTATGTCCCGTCCCCTCTAATAACCATCAGTCTGTTCTCTGTATCTATGAGTCTGCTTCTATTTTGTTTGTACATTTATTTTATTCTTTACATTCCACATATAAGTGAAATCATGTGGTATTTGTCTTTCCCTGACTGACTTGTTTCACTTAGCATGATGCCTTCTAAGTCCATTCATACTGTTGCAAAGGTAAGATTTCCTTCATCTTTATCGACAAAGTAGTATTCCATTTTTTATATGTACTACCTCTTCTTTACCCAATTGTCTGTTGATGGGCAGTTAGTTGGCTTCTATATCATGGCTACTGTAAACAACACTGCCATGAACATAGGGGTGCATATATTTTTTTGAATTAGTGTTTTTGGTTTCTTTGGATATATTCCTAAAACTAGAATTACTGGGTCATAAGGGAGTTTCATTTTTAATTTTTTGAGGAAACTTTATACTGTTTTCTGTAGTGGCTGCACCAATCACTCTTCTCCACATTCTTGTCTGTTGACAGGTGTGAAGTGATATCTTATTGTGGTTTTAAATTGAAATTCCCTGGTTAACAGTGACATTAAACATCTTTTCATATGTCTGTTGGCCATCTGTATATACTTTGTGGAGAAGTGTTTATTCAGAACTTCTACCCACTTTTTAATTGAATTGGTTTTCTTTTTTACTTGTTGCGTTATATGAGTTCTTTATTAATTTTGGTTATTAACCCCTTATAAGATGTACTACTGGCAAATATCTTGATACTTTCAGTAAATTGTCTTTTTGTTTTGTTGATAGTTTCCTTTGCTGTGTAAATATTTTTTAGTTTGATTTAGTTCATTTGTTTAACTTTTTTCTTTTGTTTCCCTTGTCTGAGCCGATATATCAGAAAAAATATATATATATTTTGAGAGATCAGAGATTTTACTTTAAGTTTAGGATTTTAAAAATTATATTACATTGCTATTGTTACACTGAGTCATCCTAAAACTTTTCTTTAATTTTCAAAAAGAAGCAGGATATATGTCTAAATAAATAGTGATAGCTCTAATAATACTTTATTACCTTAATGAACTATATCAACATAACTTGCTTATGTCTAGCCCTTTATAATATGCTACTAACTAGTGGCCATTATTGGTGCTACCAAGGAATTTCATCTCAATGACACAGTCAATCACACAATCATTCCCACACTTGGTATCAGCAGCCTTTCTGTGGCAGCTTAGCACATCATCCTCTTAGTGGTTCTCTAGGTAGAGGAACCATCTGCATTTTGATCAGTTCACTACAGCTACTTTGTAATGGACCAGATATTGTGGAGTGTAAATGACCTCTGTAAAATTTAGATTTACACCTAGGAACCCCACTGAGAGGTTTTTGACAAAATAGAAACATTTATACTGAATCAGAATTTTTTTTGTTTGAAATTCATTGAGTTGGTTGTTTTTTTTGAAATTCATTGAGTTTAGACATTAATTTGTATGCTTCTGCTTTTTTTTCTTTTAATTTTTATCTACCTCTAATATACCACATCTAAGTAGTCTGCCACTTTAAAAGATCCAATTTCTATATCATATTAAAGAAATTTCCACATAGGATTATAAAAAATGTATTTCCCTCAATATTCATTCAGTAGATATTTACTTAAAATCTAATATGTGCTCCATGGTGTGGCAATATGAAGTCAGGGAATCTATAAACCGATGAGCCAAGAAGGACACAAATATATTCTAGGGCTCTATTGGGTCCCAAAAGGGCACTTCCAAGCTCTCACATATGTCATAGCTCTTTAGTGATGAGTCCCTTGTGGAATTCTGTATCGTTACATTATGGGTACATCATCTGAAAAAGGTAAGTTCTTCTCTGACTATTGGAATTGTAAATTAAAGGAAAACATCTGCACATAAATTGTGCCAATCATCAGAGCATTTCTGAGGAAAGACAATTTTTCCTATGGGCTTGCTCATCAAATCTTCCTGAGTATGTTTGACAGTGACATCAGGCAATTTTCATTTCTACTGAATTGAAACAGAATACTGATGGATAACATTTCGATTGCTCATCCCACAGAAGAAAGACATTTATTACAAGTTAAGATAGGAAGAGCTTAAAGATTTCGCACATGACATGCGATACTCTCTCATTTTCTTAACCATTTGTTAAATTTTTAAATAGCCAATATTTATGTTTATAAAAAAGTGTCAAGTTGAATAGAAACTTTCTTAATTTACTGACATTTAAATAGGATCTCAAATTAAAAATAGTAGTTAAACCACTACTTACTTTAGTTGAAACACTGTTAGAATTCATAAAATGGAAAGCAAAAGTCATTTGAAAGTATACCTTACAAACTTCAGAAGAACAAAGTGCAGTATTGTCTCTTAAAAAAAATACAATTGTTTTTTTCCTAGACATTAAGAAAATAGAAGTTACATGAAGGTAATAGGATACAAACAATGTGTTTAGCTGTAGAGTCTTCTGTTTTCAGAAAAACAAGGCAGTCTACTCCCGGGCATATACCTACGAAAAATGAAAACATATGTCTACAAAAATACCTGTACCTAAATGTTCTCAATAGAGCTATTCACAATAGCCAAGAAGTCAGAACAACTCAAATGTCCATTCAGCAAGTGAATGGATAAATGAAATGTGGTATAGTCATAATATGGAATATTATCTATAATAATAAAAGGGTAATATGCTAATTAGACCAAATGTCCTTCTGAGCATCATTCCGGACATCCTTTGGGACAAACCCGGGGCCAGAACAAAGCAGCCTGGATCCATGGCACCTGCCAGCAGTGGCTGGAGTGAAGCCTGGGTCCCAGGTGCTGGAGGGAAGCCGGTGCCGGCAGCCCGGGGAAGGAAGGCCCACTCTTGCATGAATTTCCATGCATCGTGCCTCTAGTTTAGTAATAAAACAAAATGCTATGATGCAAAGGAACCTTAAAAACATTATGCTAAGTAAAAAAGGTCAGTCACTAAAGACCACATATTGTATAATTCCTTTTATATGAAATGTCCAGAATAGGCAAATAAATATAGACAGAAAACTAGATTAGTGGTTGCCTATGACTGGAAAGGATTTAAAAGAGGTAATGATGAGCAAGGGCTAAAGAATGTAAAATTTTTGGGGGGAGGGTGAAATGGTTCTAAAACGGATTGTGATAGGAGTTGCAGAACTCTGTGAGTATAGTAAAAACCATTGAATTGTATACTTTACATAGGTGAATTGTATGGTATATGAATTATATCTCATTAAAGCTGCTATAAAAATGTTATAGACAAAAGCCTGGAGACGAGTTCATAAAATCCAAAACAAAAATAAACTTAAGAAGTATTTCATATCATAAGAAACATTTGAGTTTATCAGTATTGGCTAGTAATTTCTAATTTATGAGCAAACACTTGAGATGATAATTATGAATATTTTTATTGTTACTCTTGAGAAGTTCATGTTCATAAAAGTATTGGATTCTCAAAAGTCATGAAGATGTTCTTAGTGAGTTGCTCTTTATATTTCTTTTTTTTTCACTTTTCAATGGTAGTTTACTTTCAATATTATTTTGTATTGGCTTCAGGTATACAGCATAGTGGTTAGATAATCATATACTTTACAAAGTGTTCCCTCTGATATTTCTGGTACCCACCTGATACCATACATAGTTATGTATTATTGTCTGTATTCCCTATGTTGTACTTAACATCCTTGTGACTATTTTGTAGCTACCGATTTGTACTTCTTAATACTTTCACCTCCTTCACCCAGTTTCCCACACCCACCTCCCCCTCTGGCACCTACCAATTTTCTCTGTGTCTGTGAGTCATAAATCTTACCATTAGCAACAGAATGGATGGACTTAAAGAGTATTATGCTTAGTGAAATAAGTCAGTCAGAGAAAGATAAATACAATGTGATTTTACTTATAAGTATAATTTAAATAACAAAATAAATGAATAAATGTACAAAATCGAAACAGACCTTTTACATTTCAATTACTCTTAATTCAACAGTAGACAAAAGGTACCGTTTGAATAATTTTCCAAGAGTTAAATAGTGATTATGACTGCTAAAAACATTAAATAATAAATATTTAAAGAGTTGAAATGTAAGTGTTGAAAAATATGACTCAAGTATTACTACTCTTAGCTTTATATATTAAAACTAGAAGCCCGTTGCACGAAGTTTTGTGCAATAGACTTTCCTTCACCTGGCTGCCAGCACCAGTTTTCCACCAGCACCAGTTTTCCTCTGAGGGGCGGGACTTGGGAGGCGCTCCGATGGGGGGTGGCCAGAGGAAAACTGGTGCTGACGGGAAACTGGTGCCGGCAGCCACGCAATCGGCCACCCCAATTCCGCCACCGGCCCCATGGGTCCTCCCACAGCACAGGCCGTTTAGGCCAGCGGGAAGAGTGGGGGGCCGGGACTCGTGAGTCCCCGCCCCCCGATCCTACTGCCAGCCAATCGGCCACCCTGAGTCCCGCCCCCCGCGCCTCCAGCCGGCCCAATCGTGGGCATAGCGGAGTGATGGAATTTGCATATTACCTTTTTATTATGAAGGATATTAAGCCCAAGAGCTTGAGCAATTTTAGAAGAAAACTTTAAAATGTAAATTTTGGGGAATTTTTATAGGATCATAAAGTAGTCTCCAGTCTAGCAGTACATTTGAAAGAAAAATGCATCCAAGATAGATTCAATATGCATTAAATACACACTTTTAATGCTCAAACATATGCCCATTGAAAGTAAGTTGTCATTATTGAGACTGAAATGTTTCCCATGGAGTTGAAGATCAAATAACATATCTGGTATGGATGTCAGGCTCTTATTTTGTTTTTTTGTGAGGCAGTTCTGCATTTACATCTTATTCAAATTAGGTTTTCTCAATATTTGACACATCTCTCTGACAGATAAAAATTGCTTTGTAAAATTATAGGAAGTAAAAAACATATACACAACAAGGCTCATTTAGTTTGCTTTCAAATTCTTTAAAATTTAATTTGAAATCGTGTTGTTTTCTTTTTACTTGAGACTCATATCTTTGACCTGAAATCCCGTGCTTTATCTCATTCCACTTTTAAAAGTATGATGCAATGAGAGTGCTAGATCAGCATGATACATTTTATTTCTGAAATGTTGTAAACATTTAAAAAAATTAGTATAATAAACCTTATGGGATAATTTTATTAAGAAGATAAATTAAAACATCCTATATAATAAAGAGTTAATATGCAAATTGACCATCATGCCCTCACACAAGATGGCCGTCCCCATGTGATCACAAGATGGCTGCCCCCATGTGGTCACAAGATGGCTGCCCCCATGTCGTCACAAGATGGCCGGCAGGGGAGGGCAGTTGTGGGCGACCAGGCCAGCAGGGGAGGGCAGTTAGGGTGACCAAGCCAGCAGGGGAGGGAAGTTGGGGGCAATTGGGCCAGCAGGGGAGCAGTTAGGCATCGATCAGGCTGGCAGGGGAGTGGTCAGGGGGTGATCAGGCTGGCAGGCAGAAGTAGTTATGGGCAATCAGGCAGGCAGGCAGGTAAGCGGTTGGGAGCCAGCAGTCCCGGATTGTGAGAAGGTTGTCCGACATTGGAGAGGGTGCAGGCTGGCCTGAGGGACAACCCTCCCTCCCCCCCTCCAGTGCATGAATTTCATGCACTGGGCCTCTAGTTTAAAATAAATGTGTAATTACAAAACTCTCCTTAGGTTTATGGATGTTGCCAGACACTACCACTATTTAAAACATATACACATATACACAAATACAAACATCAATACTACTTTTAAGAAATGTAATTTTTACCGTATTACATATCACCAAAGTACTTTGCATAAGTGTAACATAATTTCTTTTCTCAAAGAGTTTATTTTTAGTCTTTTCTTTTATATTTTTCTAATACTGTCTTAAAGACAAAACAAATTAACAAACAAAACAAAACAGAAACAGATGAATAGACATAGAGAACAAACTAATAGTTGCCAGATGGGAAGGGGTTGGGGAAAGGGTGAAAAAAGTGAAAGAAACAAACAGTATACATTTCTAGTTATAAAGTCAGTAAGTCTGGGGATGTAACAGCATATGGAATATAGCCAATAATATCATCATAACTTTTATGGTGTACAATGATTGCTAGACTTATCATGGTGATCATTTTGTTAGGTCTGTGAACATTGCATAATTATTTTAAAATATATATTTATTGATCTCAGAGAGGAAAGAGAGGGAGAGAGAGATAGAAACATCAATGATGAGAATCATTGATTGGCTGCCTCCTGCATGCCCCCTACCGGTGAACGAGCTGCAACCCAGGCATGTGCCCTTGACCGGAATTAAAACCATGACCCTTCAGTCCACAGGCCGATGCTCTAGGCCCTGAGCCAAACCTGCTAGGGCAGTGGTCGGCAAACCACGACTCGCGAGCCACATGCGGCTCTTTGGCCCCTTGAGCTTTTAGCAAAGGCCAGCTTAGGAGTACCCTAATTAAGTTAATAACAATGTACCTACCTATATAGTTTAAGTTTAAAAAATTCGGCTCTCAAAAGAAATTTCAATCGTTGTACCGTTGATATTTGGCTCTGTTGACTAATGAGTTTGCCTACCACTGGGCTAGGGCAAACGTTGCATAATTATGTTGTACACCTGAAACTAATGTAGTATTTTATATTAACTACATTTATAAAAAAAATAAAATAGAAAAGTTTTTGGATCTAAATGGAAAATTTAATGTTCCCTGGTATCAAATTAACCAAAATATAAAGCAGTTTTTCATTTTTAAAAGATTATTTTTTTTAAATTTGAATTTTATAGAACAAATTGAATTTATGCTTTTCAGATTTTATAGAGATTGTAAAAGATTCTTTTGTGAAACACAAAAATGGAGCAGAGTTTATTCTCAGTGATTTAAAAATTTTTGGTAATCTTACGTTACCCTTTTTAAAGTGGCAGGTAATATGGAACTATATACAGAATTTGCTACAGGAGAATTTGAGATCTGTGGGTGGATAAAAGTTGTTGGAAACACATTGCTTGCCTTTATGGAGCCTACAGCCTTACTAAGTAAGCAAAGAAGAAACTGTAAGAACAACTGAATAACCTCTCCCTTCTTAGAATTAAATATCTTTCCTGCAGGGCAGTTTAGTATGGGTCCTACCTCTTGTCGATTCAAATAGTCTATTACACTGACCAAAGAGATTAGATCATGGTTAGGGTAATTAGAGATTGCCTCAGATTTCAAAGTTACTATTTTGAACAATGTATTTTCCCCCCCTGAAGTGTTTTAGCTAGTAGGTTGACAGTGGTCAGCTTGTGGACTGAAGGAGTGTTTTTCAATGGAGAAACAAGAGTTTTGAGAATGTGATTTTAATCTTTACAAGACAGGCCTTTATATTTCTTCCTAAATCAGTGGTTCTCAGCTTTGGTGGTTTCTCCCCCAGGAGATATTTAGCAGTGTCTGGAAACATCTTTTTGAACATGACACTGGGGGGTGCTACTGGTATTCAGCGGGTAGAGGCCAGCTTGCTGCTAAACATTTTACAATGCACCAATGCATAGGACACAAAGCTCACAGCAAAGGATGTTAATAATGCTGAGGTTGAAAAACCCTGCCTGAGAAGAACAAACATATTAACTTCCCTCTTTTTGTCTCCTTTGTTAGAAGCTGGTTTAAGTTGTGTTTCTATCATAGTTGAACAGACAACACGTAGCTGTCAATAGAAGTTGAGTATTGCCTGGCACAGTGGTTATATAGGGCTTCTGGGATGTGAGGATACTAGAAAGGATTTCAAAACAAGAGAGAGACAAGCTTGAGAGAAACAGATGAGTGTTCTAGGTAAACAGAACTGAGGAAAAGGCTCTTGACTGGAGACAAACCTAAGACTTAGAAAGTATTATCAATCTATCTGTGTTATGTAGAAAAAAAATAAGGGAGTTGGATAAAATAAAATTAAAATTAAAAACATACTTGGATTGGGACCAGCCTAAGGGAATTCAAGAGTTTTAGAGCTAGAGTGAAAAGTATTTCCTGAAACCTTATTTCTTAATTTCCATAAAAATATTAGTTTCTGTTTACAAATTTAGAAAATTTCAAAATTGTAAAGAAGTAAATGCTACCACTCAGGTATAATTACGTTACTACTTAGGTGTATTTTCTGACAGATTTTTATTTACCAGTAAATATTTTATATACTCCAGATCATTATATATATGTGACTTTCATTTGTGTTTATCCTATTCACCTAATAATAATTTTCTCAGTTGTTAAAACTCTTTAGAAATTATAATGAGCATACAAAGTATATTAATTATATATGCCATATTTTATTTAACCATTTACTTAATGTTAGCCTTCCTGTGTTTTTGTTTTGTTGTTTTTTAGAAAAAATTAAATAAGACTGTAATGAATATCTTTGTGTATAAAATGTTATAATACTCTTGTTAAGAGTAGAATTAGATGAAATATATAAAAACTTTACACTCTTGATAATTGATGCCAAAATGTTTTAAGAAACATTGCACAATTCATGTTCCTTTTAGTGGTCCATAGAAATAAATCCTGGTTATTGTTAAAACTGAAGGTAATTCTTAACCAAGGAATGCCCTGGGCAAGAATTGTCCTCCTTTCCTATATTTTGCTGATAGGTTCTAATCATTTTCTAATCATGTTCTAAAAAAACTTAACCGTTAAAAAATTATGAATCAATCCATTTATTCATAAATGTCAATTCTAAGACATTCATATACAATTTTTTCATTGTTTATATTTTGATCTTAATACCTGGTGTTAACATGGTAATGTTTTTGAGATACTAAGAACCTGTCAGTCAGATGGGTCACATGCTTTCAGCAGGCTAGCCTGGAATTACTGATATTGGGAGTTGCAGGACTCTGAGAAGCAGTAAGGTAGGAAAGCCCGGGGGAGCAAGGAGCACTCAAGACTCTGTTTTTGTCGCATTTCCTACTGTGACATCTTCCAAAAGAAGTCTCAGTGGTAGGCTAAGCATCAGTGTGCAAGGGATCTATGCAAAGGTATGACCTAGGCAGTCGTGAACCATCTGGGAGCTATCACTGCCAAGGTATACCATAGTCAGTTTCCTAGTTATACAAATGAGGAAAATGAAACCCAGAGAAGAAAAGCAACTTGCCCATGCTCAGAAAGCTAGCTAGTCAGAGTGTAAGCCAGTACTTAACCCCAAATCTCCTGATTTCCGGTAGCAATGCATCTATTTCTTGTATTATTTTTAAAATGTCCTTCAGCTCATTATTGGTAAGCAATTATGTAGCCCACAGGGGTGGTATAGTACAACAGCTGATAACATTAAATTGGATTTCAAGCTTCAGTTTTAATCTTGCCCCCACTGCTCTAGGTGATTTTGAACAAGTGATTCAAATCTTCTGAATATATTTCTCTCCGTACATAAGGATAACAGAGCCTACCTCAAAAGTATGTTTGATGAGTGAGATGAGCTATGTAAGATATTACTATAGTATCAAATTAGTACAAGTGCTCAAAAGTGCTAATTACATTCTTGTTCTTCTCCCATTTAATATTTCATTGTCCCTTTTTATATGAAATACATTGTTTGTCCTTTAAAGTTTTTCATCATTCCTTTAAAACTCCAAAATTGGTTTATCTTTCACCTTTCTGGACCACTGATGTTTTAAGTAACTTAGGTTTTGATTTTTAGATCCTCGTTTGTCAATTAAATGCTCTGGTATGTATATAACAGGTGGTCTTGCCATATTAAGTAGCATTTTTGGCCTGTGAATGTCTTCTCTATTTGGTCATCGCACATTTTCTAGAAAGGAGGCATTGTTTGTTGGACAGATACATTCTCTAAAGCTACGTATTTAACCTCAACATTTTCCTAGGAAGCTACTGACTTATCTGGGTCCTAGGAGGTAGAGGTTTTTAAAAAATATATATTTTATTGATTTTTTTACAGAGAGGAAGGGAGAGGGATAAAGAGTTAGAAATGCCCTTGAGAGAGAAACATCGATCAGCTGCCTCCTGCACACCTCCTACTGGGGATGTGCCCACAACCAAGGTACATGCCCTTGACCGGAATCAAACCTTTCAGATGCTCTATCCACTGAGCCAAACCGGTTAGGGCAGGAGGTACAGTTTATTTCTTTATTCCGAGCAGGCCAGTAAACCTCAAGGCCCCCCATTTACTTTGACATCTGGTGAAGATATCAGATCTGTTTAGTTCCTATACATTCACTATTGCATTATTGTCATTATGCAATAATTTAGATTAAGTAGTGAATCTCATTCCTTTTTTTTTTTTTTACAATGTCAAACTATATTATTATTTCAGATTCTCTGATTTGATTTTTAAACTTTAAAAATCACACTGACCATTAATACAGTTGGGTAAAAAAATAAATGTACCAATAATATTTTCATAATAGCTTAGATTGCATAAAGGTAAGCATTCCCAGTAATTTTACTGAGTCTTTAGATTTTTTTGTACAGTTATGCTGTAATGTTCTTTCTCTGTATTTGAGTCTATATCTGATTCTGGTGCTCTAGTTTCAATACTCTACTGAGGAAATGCAGTTTCAAGTGCTCATGAAATAACTGGTAACAGTCATTGAGATCACTGACATGTCATTTCCAAGGACATTTGGATTTTAATTGTTTTCTGATTTGAGTAAGCATGTGACATGTGAACTACATGGTAAATTTGCAAGCACATGTCTAGTTTCTGGGACCTCTAGATTTTTCCCAGCTGTTTAGTTTAATTTGAAATTGGTCGTTAAAGAGCTAGTTTCATTTTAGTAACAGCGGCTATGGCTTATTTAGAAAAATGCCTCAAGTAATGTAATTCCCTCGAATGCCTAAGAATTAAAAAAAGAAGCAAGAAAATCACATTTAAGTTCTTAGTTTGTTTTTTTAAACTGCTGGCAAGGGACAAACAAGGCTATATTTACAAGGTATAGACTTGTAATCATGTGCAGGATAATGCTGCCTCAAAAGAAATTTTCAAGTGCAAGTACAACCTTCCTTCCGTCAATTATCTTAATAGGAGCTTGAGTACTCTTTCTCTGTCATGAAAATCTGGGGAGTGTAGAATAGTCTCATATTTCCAGGGTGTTGCCTTGGAGTGACATTCACAGACATACTAATGCATGACTCCAGATTTCAACATTCTTTAAAAGCTCAATTCTTGATGTCCTGGGAGTGAAAGATCCAGGGATTTAGGCTCCTGTGATACAACCTGGATTTATATTGAGGATCACTAGGATTTGAGGGAGAAATGAATCTTAGTGTGAGGTAGAATTTTAGACTTAAAGGACATCTTTGAAACCACCTAGTTGAAACTCTGTATCTGTTAATGAAAAAATAAAAAAAAGAATTGAGATTTTGTGTAGAGAGAAGTTTCACCAAACATCAGGTGTAGCTACTAGTAAAAGAGGGACTCATTTAGGAGGACTAGCGGGACTGTGGGATCTGACATCATACCAAAGTGCTTTCTTGGGCTGAATAAGGTTTTGTTACTGCCCAAGCATTCTGTTTATTAGGTGTTCCCTTACATTCTGGCCAACTGCCCTTGCCATTAACAAATCAGATTAACACATAAAATCACAGGGTACCTAGTTAAACTTGCATTTCAGATACATATTTTTTGTATAACTTTGTCCCAATACCTGTTATATTACAACAGGAAGCCTTGAGATGTATTAGGCCTGAGTGTCTGGAAAAGAGAGCTAACAGACAGTGGGCATGATATCAGGACACAGGCTATGGGGCTGAGTTGCTGGGCAGCTTTATTACTGGATGAACAGGAGTGTTGGGTGGGGACACTAAGTAGATGCCCACTTTTTATGAATTAGGTCAAAAGTATGACCAGTAAAGAAGAGTTATAGAGAAAGGCTGTGAATTAATCGACCGAAATAAAAAGCATCCATGGCTGGCATTGTGGATTTCTAGCAATTTCCTCTTAGTTTCAATTGTCTCTGGAACTGAGTGGGGCTGTGCCTTAAGGTGGAAAACAACCAACGCTCCCACCTGAAGGGCTTGCTAAGTCTAGGGAGTCAAGATTGCAGCAGAGGATGGTGAGGGCTTTGTATAGAAAAAGGCGTGATCCGTGGGTTCCATATTAAGGAGAGTTTGAAGTCAGCAATCAAATGATTACCACACACTGGTGAAGAGGACAATGAAGGTCAGTACTATTATGTTGTCCTACAGATAAGAAACAGATACTTTCAATAATCTAGACAAATCAAAACAAATAATACTGTTTTAAATTTGAATTTATCATCTTTTTATGTGTATTAATCCATTCTCCATCATTCAATAAATGATTTTGATGAATTATAAAATAAGCATGAAGTTCAAAAACTGTGGTCTATTCAGTTGTAGTTCCTACTCTTGAAGTCCTTAACCGCAAATTGTTTTTCTTAAGTGCCTGAAAGAGAGAGGGAGAAAGGAAGAAAGTCAACACTTTATAATACTGAGGTCACACTCATTTGCCTATCTGTATACTTTGTACAAATTTGGAATAAAAAAAAGATGTAGGTGCAGATAAACATTCTGAAGTGAATATCCAGATGATTATTTGTTGGCTTGCCAATATTATGCATAAAAATTATTGCTTACTTTACTGCTGGTTTTATAACCATTGCTAAATGGAAGTGTGTGCATAAAACAGGTCATTTACATATATTGCATCATTTAATGATGATCTAAACACATTTACTGGTCAGCGCTCTTTGATCAAGGCAGACTCTTGTAACCCTGTTGCTCTGTTCTTTTACATTATAATATTCTAAAATCAGGCTTTCTCATGGTTCAACTTGGTGAAAGCATGTTAATGCAACATTGCTCACCCTTCAGCTGCCCCTGGACCCTACACAGGGAACTAAGTAGAAGGGCTGTCTGAAATTCATCAGAAACTGGGTCCTGGATCAAATCCTTCAATTAATATTTGTATCTCACTCTGGCCTTTCTCTTCTCTCTTTACCCAACTACAATTGGTTTGAGCAAGAAGGGAAATATATCATTGGGTTCACATACCCAGTCCTTGGAAAGAGCAGGCATGGAGTAGGCTGAAGCATGGCTGGTATTAAGGGGAATTAAATTTTTTTTCTCTCTCTCTCTCTCGCTCTCTCTCTCTCTCTCCCTCCCCCCCATCTCTTCTATCTTTTTTCTTTTTTATACATTCCCACCAATACACACAACCCTCTCCTTCTATGCATACCCATTCTGTCATTTTCTACTATAGAAAGCAGAAAGTGTTTATATATGTATTTTTAATGACTAGTCAAGGTGGTTAGGCACTTGAAGGTCAAAGGCTGGTCCAGATGATGTATCCCCTTAGATCTTTCAGCTATTCCAACAGACAGGAGCATAGAAAAGAAGAGCATATAATGGCACTGTATAAATCATTTTGAAATAGGCAGTCAGCCCAAACTGTACTCCCTATAATTCTCTGGGGTGTGCATATTATTTCTCTTTCTCGCCTTTCTGTGCTTGCCTAACTAGCTGGATGTGATGCATGCTGTTTTCCTCCTGGCTATGAACTCATCTCTCTGATGGTGATCATGACTCCTTGCCAAAGCAGTTTTGCCCTGAAGGATGCCCCTGGTTTTTTGTAGCTCCCTGAGAGCCCTTCTCCACCAGTGCCTCCTCCCCAGTTGGAGACTTAACACTTAGTTATGTAAAGATCTGTGCTTTGTGCCTATATATTGCAGGCAAGGTGTGAGGGATAAACTGCTTCTGTCCTTGTATCTCTGGCAGTTAATTAAGAAGCCAAAACATGTCTAAAATCAGCGTATGATGCTACTTTCAGTTAGTATAATTTATCTTCATAAATAATTTTATAATTTCTTGATAGAAATTATCTTATTGATTTCTCTTCTTTATTTTAATACTATTTACCAAGCATTATGCCTGCCACTCTACTAATTGGAGAACTATTCACATTTTTCCTCTCCTTATGGAGCTTGTAGTTTTGAGGAGACAGGTACTCACCCAAACTCACTTTAATACGGATGTGGAAAGGTATGAAATGTATTGACGTGACAGTGTATAACGCTGTGTATGATATGCATCTATCCTAATGTGAACACAGCGAGGAAGAAATGGTTGAGGAGGGGACAGAGCTGAGATGTGAGAAATGAGTCTGGGTTAAATAAGTGAAGTGGAGGGTTTGCCGGGACAAGGATTAGGCCTGAACATTCCTGGAGAAGGAGACACCAAGTACAAGAGTGTTGTCACATTTTCAAGAGGGACATAATGAATAGTAAGCATGGTGAGGTAGATAGCACAGGTTTGGATTCTGTCATGGATGATAGTGGCAGTGGTGGCCACTCAGTGGGAGGGAGACTTGTTATATAACTGATTACTTGAATTTCTCCTGTAATTGACATAAAGTCTGAGGCAAAGAGAGCCCAAAGGAAATAAGAAATACTTGACTTATTAATAAAGTACCATTAAAAGCATCACTTCATTTGAAGTATCAGCACTTTGAGGCTAGCAGGACTACATGGAAAAGTGCTTCTTTCTCTGTCTGGCAAATTACAGATGCTTATTAATTGCTGTTTCTCCTTCCTTTTCTTTGTATCATGTCTACACCGTCATGCTTTCTCAAGACATGTTACAGCTACCAAGAATTAAAAAAATAAATGATAGATTTATTAAATAACGGAGCATAGGGAAAGCAAGTGAAAAGATTGGAATGCATATGCTTTTTTAAGTCCTCCGAGGAAGACAAATGCTTGGTCCTTTTGATCACCGGAGATGACATTCTGTGATGCTTGTCAGGACTCTCCCGGAGACAGGCACCTGCCAGAGTAGAACGTGTACTCGGCAGAAATTCTGCCCATATGTGGGTCCTTGTGACTCCAGAGCTGGAGAGAAAATGGTGTCAGGGTATGTGTTCAGACAGATATCTCTAACCTCGTCACTTCCTTCCTACACCTGCCAGTCAAAAGGATCCCTATTCTCCTGGGAATCTTTTAGTCTATTTGTAATGCAAGTACCACAAAAATAATATAAAGTCTTCAGTCATCCTGATTGTCACCAAACAAAATTTCCTTGAAACAGAACACTGTTTGAGCCCGCTTTTATGCTCTATTCATTTGCCACGTAGTGAAGATGTTAAAAAACATATAGAGATGGCCATCAGCCTGGGAGCAGTAACAATAGGTGAAGTTTGGCTATTTGACAAACTGAAACAATCACTCCTGAGTAATAAGAAATTGGCTCATATATTAATCAACTATATTCCATTATGTAATTCATAATGATTCAAAACACTGTTAAGCGCATTTTGCTAAATCAAGTCCTTGTTGTTATTACTTTTGGATTTAAAAGAACTAATTTTATATTTGGTTACTTACTGTTATTTTTATATGATCCTACAAATGATTTACCAGCATCACCAAATATGTGATTGTGAGTTGTACTTGATCTCAGTGGACAGTGTGATGATTAAGTAGAAGCTTTAAAAAAAATGCTGAGATAAGATGCTTTCTTTAACATTAGGCTCAAATGTCACATTTTATTATCTTCAACATAATTACATTTCTATAGTTATATAATTAGGGTTAATTTACCTTATTTAAATGTCTATTTTCTTCCCTTTGACATTTTTAAAGCCAAATTGCTGGCGGGGGTGATATTATGTTTTGTAGAGTTCTTTTCTGGTGGAAAAAACATTTTCCCAAAGGGAGAGGAGAATGATCCCATTTCATTCCCTGAGAAAATTTCAGGGTTTGTATAGCCCTATATTCAAGGAATATCTCCCTTCCTTTTCTCACCAATGTCTTTAATGCATAAGCTTCTCTCTTCATAGAAGTCCACTTATGGATATTAGTCAAGAAAATTCCACTCTTTGAGATAGTTTTCTTTCTTTGTTCAACAGAGTATTCTGGAAACAGTTAAAGCTTCATGCCTTTATATATAAAACTAGAGGCCCGGTGCACGAAATTCATGCACTGGGGAGGTTGTCCCTCAGCCCAGCTTGCACCCTCTCTAATATGGGACCCCTCGGGGGATGACCAACTGCAGGTTTAGGCCCGATCCCTGTGGAATCGGGCCTCAACCTGCAGTTGGACATCCCTCTCACAATCCGGGACCGCTGGCTCCTAACTGCTCACCTACCTGCCTGATTGCCCCTAACTGCTCCCTTGCTGGCCTGATTGCCCCCAAATACCCTCCCCTGCTGGCCTGATCAACCCCAAGGCTTTTATTAGTATAGATATGACCCTGCACAGAAAATTTTACTAACCCTGCTTTACAATAAGGGCTTGATGATTGAATCATTAAGACCAGACACCAAGATTTCCTTTCTTTGAATAGTGGAGGGAATACTTATCTTGTCTTTAAGTTGCCCAGAAATTAAAATGAGATAATGACTTAGAAAAGTATAAAAGCACCATATAAAGCCAACTGTCTTTTTAATGAAGTGGCAAAATTAAAAACACTTTTTATTCTCCCCTTCCTTCCTTTACAGCTTTTATTTAAACTTTTAAATTTATAAAAATTTCACTCCAATTTTCATTTCTTTACATTCAACATTATTTTGTATTGGTTTCAGGTTTTATATTAGTTACAGAATAGTGGTTAGACAATCATATACTTTACAAAGTGTTCCCCGATATTTCTAGTACCCACCTGGCATCATACCATCATTACAACACTATTGACTATATTCCCTATTTAAGTGACAATGGGTTTACAGGTTCCTTTCAGTCTTTCTTTTGTGTTGCTTGTCCTTCCTTTTCTTTCTCACTTCTTCCCTCATTTTCTTTATATAGTATCTCAATTGGCCATCCAAGCTCAGTGAAGGCACTGGGACACGCTTCATCCATTTTACAAACCAGGAAACTGAGGCCAATTCCAGTTGGCTGTGGAACTTGACTCAGCACACAGGAAGCCCTCAGAGCCATGCTCTTTGCGCTTCCTAAGGGGCAGCCGCCCAGCAAACAGAACAAACCTTCCAGTCAGGCTTCCGAGCCTCTTTCTCAAGCACTTCTTCATTGCGGATGCTCCACATTCTTTCCTCTCCCCCCATTCTTTACTGCCCCCCCCTTCTCCGAAGCAGGTGGAAGGCTTCCCACTCACTGCCTAGGCATGCTCTGCTATGGGGCAGGGTGTAGTGAGCTTGCTTTTGGGTCAAGGCAGGAGCAGGAGTCACTGCCTGTGAAGTGTGAAGGCCGCCTGAGCGAGGCCCATTAGCATTGGGAGCTTCTCTGAATCACATCAGTCAGTCCAGTACCCTGCAGTGCAGCACCCCTCCACTGAGGTGGCACCACCCCTCAACCCCCCGCCTCAGGGGTGAGGGTCCTGGCCCTCTGCCAGGAGTCCTTCCATGCCCCTTGATCCCTGGCTGGGCCCACTCACGTCTTGGGGGGCACTGCAGAACCTCTGTCTCTCTGCACATGAGGCAGATCCCTGCCCTAGGTCTCCGCAAAGCTATGAATCTGTGGCCAGAGGCCTAGTCTGGGTCTCAGCAACCACATGCCTGCAATGTTCCCAGGGACCCTGGGAGCAGCTGGGCGAGTCCCGCCTCACCTCCCCGGGGTGCCGATCTCCCCAGGGACCCCTGGGAGAGGCTGGATGGGCCCGGCCACGCTCCCGCAGGTTGCCTATATCCCCAGGGACACCCGGGAGCGGCTGGATGGGCCAGCTAGGCCCCCCGGGTTGCCGATCTGCCGGCCACGCCCCCCTAGGTTGCTGATCTCCCCAGGGACCCCCGGGAGCGGCTACATGGGCCCGGCCACACCCCTCTGGGGTGCCGATCGCCCCAGGGACCCCTGGAACTAAGAGGACTGGACACCGCCATCTTGATCTTCTCAACGGCTGGATAGGCCACCCGGAGTCGCGCCCCCCAGCCTCCCGCCGGCCCAATCGTGGGCATAGCGGAGGTGTGGTCAATTTGCATGTTTCTCTATTATAAGGTAGGATGGGGTGATGAGACTAAAGTATAATTCACCAGTTTGAATTCAGATAAGATTACTATACTAGTATTTAAATTGAAAGAGAAGAGTTGGGTATTTTTATGTGTTGAAAGAGTTGATTGGTTACTTTTCCCCAAGCGTCCAGCTCCTAAATTAATGGTTAACTTCAGGGTCTCTGGGCATTTTGGCAGCTACATGTCTTATCCTTTATAAGAGTCAGAAATCCTTCCAGCTAGCCCCCTAAGAGGAAGGATCCCCAATCCCTGGCACTATGGCAATTGATAATGGAAATGCTCTCTTCTCTTGAGTTTAGGATTAAACCCCGTTTTGTTCACCATTTTGTGCCAGATCTTTCTCAGACTACTGCTGGTTCATCCTTTTCTTTCTGGGTAGCAGAAAATGTCATTAAATATAATTGTGACTCTGTGTCTGCATAAGATGTTCCTTTAGAAGAAAAAGACAATGTTTCAGCTCCATAAGCACATTAAAAAAAAATTCAGGAATATGCTTAATTGGCCTACTTTTAGTACAAATAAGAAAAAAGCAAAACAAAACAAAACAAAACAAAAAATCTTGGTGACTATGCTGGCTATCTAATGCTGTATAATAAACCACCCACTGAGCAGTGATTGGAAATAATACCGATGGCTTATTTATATCTCTTGTCATTTGGGGGAGGGGGTGATGTAGCTCAGCATGGTGGTTCTTGCAGCCTGGTGACTGGATTCCAACAGGAAGCATAGACAGAGAAAGAGAGAGAGAGAGAGAGAGAGAGGGAGGAACACAGAGAGAGGCATATACTCACTCTATCACCTTTTATTATTTAACTTTGGAAGCCACATAACTTCATTTCCATCAAGTTCTATTCTTGTTACTGTCACCAAGTTTCACCCAGTTTCAAGGAAGAAGTTTCACCCAGTTTCAAGCAGTTTCAAAATTCTTTGATGGCAAGGTCACACTGTGAGATGAGCCAGTGGATTATTGTTAGGCCATTTTAAGAAAATGTAATCTGCCAAAGTGACTCCCCAAATATCAAAGATTGAATCCCTAGTAATATTAGATAACCTCCGTTGTATACTTACCATGTGCTCTGTGATGTTCTGCAGGATTTATGTGTATCGCCATTCACATCTCACAACATACATTCATTTAATATGAGTACTATTGTTTCTCCCCATTTTCAAGGTTAGAAAACAGAGCTAACATGTCCAAGATTGCACAGCTTGAACTGTAGATACATACACTAAGCTCTTAAACTCTATCCTATACTGCTTTTCACTAGACAACAAAAATAGACTGGGAAGGGTTTAATATCTGAATTTAGAGGACCTACAGTTTAACCATATATCCTTGATTTACTTACTCACTTTCCATCTGAGAACCATAGAGATCCGTGTTTAAAAATCTGAATAGAGATACTGGACATTTAGGATGATACTCAATGTTAACTTATAATGTGCAGAAAAAAGCGCCAAGCATAGTGTTGGGCACATAAGTATTTCTCAAAATAGAATGTTATGAACATGCTATTTCTTCAATTTTATTTTTTTCATTAGGTTCTTTTTAAAATGTTTTTTTCCCTGTTAGTTTCAAGTCATTTGCTATAGATATGGACAGTACTAAGCACCTTCAATTTCTTTAAAGCCTCCTATTTAACACTGTTCATTGAATTACATTGTTATAGATACCATAAATATCATAAATGATGATATGACCATTTTCATTTCTGACAAATGGAGAAATATTTTAGTACTAAACTGCAGTACATTGTTCTATAATGTGATATTTTTCAGACTCATAAGTGTAACGTATTGTTCCTATAAATATATACAATTAAATAATTTTAATATATATTATATGATATATGATTAGGTAAGTTATTATATTTCTTATATATAAATACATATACATATTATTTATACAAAACACACACACATATACACACACTCCACACCATTTCAACTTCATCTCTCTTTCACATAGGGAAGTAAGCCAGCATGTGGCCGACTGATTGTAAGTGCCTTGACTTCAAGATGAAAATTTTTTTTATTTCCTGACTTAGTTTTTCTAGTCTCCCGTGTTGTGTGTTCAATAAGTATTTGTTGATTGATCAAAGGATTTTATGTCTGAGATTAAGCTTAAAGAGGGATTATTTCTTAATTGTCTCTTGCTAAATGTCAATTTTGAAAAAGTTTAAAAATAGCCAGGCCTTATTTAAGACTGCCATTTTGATCTGGGGCTAATCTAAACCTTATAAAGGCTTTCTAGGCCTTTGACATTACAGAAGTTGGTCCCAGTACATCTTTTCTTGGCAGGTACCCAAAAATGTAAAAATTGGTCAGATGTCTTATAAAATTATTGAGGTTAATTTAAAATTTGGTTATATAAATGAATGGGAGGTCAGAGAACACACATGGCATATATTTTATTATCCAAAACCTGAACTTTGCTTTTTCATAGTCTCTTTTATCAGGATCTTCATTTCCCATTTCTTGATATAAATGCCTTAAAACAATAAATGTTCACTTTATGCTGTAGTAAAGCTATCATAATTCTCAAATAATAGATACTAAGTACTTTTATTCAAATAGAGTTTGACAAGTGCAATAGCTAGATAAAAGCTGAGGCTCAGTTCTCCCCCCACCCCCAACAATATTATTTTTATCCAAATCAATGAAATATTTTTTGTTGTTGTTAGTCCTCACCTGAGGATATTTTTTCATTGATTTTTAGAGAGTGGAAAGGAGAGAGAAAGACAGAGAGAGGGAAACATTGATGTGAGAGAGACACATCGATTGGTTGCCTCCTGCACATGTCTCAACCAGGTCAGGAGATGGAGACTGCAACTAAAGTACATGCCCTTGACCAGAACTGAACCTGAGATCTTTCAGTCACAAGCTAATGTTCTAGCCACTGAACCAAACTGGCTAGGGTTCAATGGAAGATTTTGATGTGGCCTTATTTTTTACAATGCACATCAATAATCAAAATCGACATTTTTCTGAATTAGCAGATATAAGCCTGTGTTTACAGGGAAATATTTAAGCATTTATTTTTCAAATGTGCCAGCCAATTTCCATAGCTTATTGCAGGCCCTGTCATTTATAGACTTCGATGCTAATACAAAATGTACTTGAATTTTTAGGTAGCTAAATCCGATATTTGTTTGTTAGCAGTCCCTAAAGTGCAAGACAACTGCATTTGTAGTGGCACCATTTAAATATTGCCCAACTGTAGAAACAAAAGTTCTTTGTGTTAGTTCTTCTCACAGAACAAACGGATGTATTTGAAATAATTGGATTAAAAATAAAATATTAATTTCTAACTCTGTTCATGAATTTGATTTTAGATAAGTTCCTCTACCTACTTTATACCTGGCCAAATGTTCACTTTTCAAGAGGTCATCCTTTTCTCTTGACAGAGTAATTACCTAGACAGCTTGCTCTTGCTTAATGGTGTCAAACCGTTTTGACAATTTCCTAGAAAAAGGAGTGCTTTGATTTTTAAAGGTATGCGATTAGTGCAAGTATTTTATCTTCCTTCTAAGGGGTTGGCGGGGTGGGGAGAATGAAATGAGCCAGGGAGATTGATCAAGTATGTGAGACAGTATGTAAAGGGGCCGAAGTTAAGTAAGCTCAAATAAGGCAGAGAAAATATCAAGTCAGAAAATCAAAAAAAGACTTTGAGAATGAGACAGTATATGAAATATTTTAAGGAATTGTTTTATCCTCACCTGATGACATGTTAATTGATTTTGGGAGAGAGTGAGAGGGAGAGGGAGAGGTATGGGGGTGGGGAGAGAAAGAGTGAGAGAGAGAGAGAGAGAGATTGGTTGCCTCTTGTATGCACCTGGACCAGGGATCGAAACTGCAATATAGGTATATGCTAACACTGGAATCAAAACCACAGCCTTTGTGTATGGGACTATTCTCCAACCAACTCAGCCACCTGGCCAGGGCAAGAATAAAATTTTTAAAAAATATATTTTTTCATTGATTTCAGAGAGGAAGGGAGAGGAAGAGAGAGATAGAAACATCAATGATGATGGAGAACCATTGATTGGGTGCCTCCTGCATGTCCCCCACTCGGGATCGAGCCCACAACCCCGGGCATGTGTCCTTGACCGGAATTGAACCTGGGACCCTTTGGTCCACATGCCTACGCTCTGTCCACTGAGCCAAACCAGCTAGGGCAAGAATAAATTTTAACAGCTATTACAAGCCAATTCAGTAATGTAATACTGTCTATCAAAAGCAAGCATTGAATATTAAAGAAATATAAACCACAATAGAAATGGATACTCCCTATTTTGTATTTCTTTTGGTTTCCTGAGCATCTTTCTCTCGACCTTGCTTTCTAAGCCTTCTAACAATTATGTGGCCACAACAATAATTAAAGAATAACCTAAGTTTGAAACACAACTATGCAAATTATTAGGCTTGTAAGCTATGGAAGTTTACTTAATCTTTTTCAGCGTGAGTCTCCCTATCTATAAAGTGGAAGATTAATATTTAACTCACTTGGTTGTTTAAAGGATTATCTGAAAAATACATGAACCATTCCTTGCACAAACTAAAACCTTTAAAAAAATGTAGCTACATTTCATTATCTTTTCCTTCTTTCCTACTCCTCTCCTCACCTCCCACCTCCTCCCTGCTTTCCTCCTCCTCCTTTTTCTTCTGTCATTATCACTTAACAATCTTTCTGCTCTTATTAGTTACTTATTTGCACTATGGAGGAGCTAAAGCTATTTCAACTATTTATCTTTAGGCAGTAAATGCTCCTAGATCCACTGTGAGCACAAAATAAATACTCATTAACTGCATGGGCACTCCGTAGGGACACAGGCTGTTCCAAAGGGAAATTTTCTCTTTGCAGGCATAACATGTAACTAAAATATTACTAGAAAATTAAACATTTTAATCTTTGATTAAAATATATCACATAAATTAAAAGTGGTTTCATCAGTAATTATCATCAATTGTCTTATTAATGAGAAACCCATATACCTAGAGAGACAATGGCATCTCCAGTTTTCATGTCTAAATGATATTTTCTGAATTAGACTTCACTGAATTGCAACTTGAGCTTAATCAGCAATGATTAAGATCCATGCTTCAGAAAATTGAAGGAAAGCTATGCATATTTTTGTAGATAAATTAAAATAATAAGATCCCTATTAAAACTCGATTAATTCTCTGAAAAATTAATCACAAAACAGTAAGTTGGGCACAAAATCTATTTCTATAGAGTAACTTTTAAACAGTGCTTTAGTGGAATTTTTATTTCCGCAATTTACACACACATTACCATATACTAGTACTCTGAATGTTTTATGAGACAACATTTTATGGGTTCAGCATTATTCCCAGTTATAGTTGCTGTCACATTTCTGTCATTTCCACAGGTATTTTTCCCTAAATGGCCTAACATTATTTGTGCATTTAACGTTGGTTTATGGGGTGGTAGAAATTAAAAATATATACATCTCACTGTTTTTCATAGTTATTTGCATTCTGTCCTGGTTGCCTTCTCCGGAAGCCAGAGGAAAGAAAGGAGAGGGCAAGAGCGAGAAGAGGATTATGTTCCAGATGCTAGAGGAAGGAATATGGCAAAGACATAAAATGAGGAGGTGATGGAAAGTAGTAGAGTGGAGGCCAGCAGTAAGGGTTAAGCAGTATCAAGAGGAGGCAGGGAGGGGGCTGCAGCTCTGAGTCACAATTTCCTGGCATGGTCCTAGGTAAATGCTAATCAATTATGCCCCATACTTATAAACATGCATAAAGAATTAAGCTCAGACCCCACCACACCCTCTAACTATAAGTTAGGATATTTGGGCAGATAAAGAACTTACTGAAGAACTTCTTAGAAAAGAAATTTAGGGGATGGGGCAAAAATGAACTACTCACTAAAACAAGAAATACAACTTTTCCAATGTGAGCGATGATAATCATTATAGCTACCTAAATTCAAAGAGCATTTAAGGAAAAAATAGACTCCCATAATAAGCCTGTTTAGAGATTGCAGGTTAAGCAAAGTCAAGGTTACTGCACTAGAGAACCACTGAGTCCTGTGGAACATGCTTTTGGGCATAGCTTCATTATACTAAGGGCACGTTCTTCTCCCATGTAGTGAGATTGTCTGAAGAGCTCGGGTTAGTTCTGAAAGCTTGCGTCAGGGGATTAAAAGGTGACTAAAACATGACTTTTGTCCATAGGAAATGCGTGGTCTTCTTTAGCAATACTGACACTCAATTTCTACTCAAATTCAATTTCTTCATCTATTACAGGGAATTTGTACTCCTAAGGGAATAGGAGAATGTGTGGCAGCCTAGAAACTTGGTCCTCCAAATCAGCAGTGCATCCCTACTGCTTTTGTGCTCCTGTTTCTTTCTTTTCTAAATATTTTATTGATGTTAGAGAGAGTGGAAGGGGGAGGGATAGAGGGATAGAAACATCGATGAGAGAGAGACATTGACCAGCTGCCTCCTGCATGCCCCCAGTCCCCAGGAACAAGCCCACAACCTGGGCGTGTGTCCTGACCAGGAATCAAATGGGGGACCTCTTGGTTCATGGGTCCATGCTCAGCCACTGAGCCACACTGGCAGGGCAGTACCCCTTTTTCAAGTCAAGATGCTACTTCTGCAAATCTTACAAATCTGAAGTGCAAATTCAACCTGCATTTAAAAATCTTCACCACCAGATAAAAGATTAAAAGTGATTTTAAGACCTCTCTGCTTCTCTCTTTCCTGCCAAGCTTGCACTAAGAGTGGTGAGGGAAAACTTTACAGCTGTTAGTCAGTGAAGGAAAGATCAAGTGACTGTGCCCCTTGTGGAAAGTAAACTAGTTCTCTCCTGTGTGATCAGAAATCCCTTCCCAGAAAAAATAGACATTACGGTGCTTGTTTTTTTTTCTTCTGTGTCTAACAGTTATGATAACTCTCAGCTTCTCTCTTCGTTTCAAAATCTACAGGAGCCAAGAATAGAAGTTTAAATTTGGACCTGGTAGGCTGTCAATGAGTGTTAATTGAATAGTCAGTAATGCCCTTTGTAAGCAATCATTTCACTGAAAATGATGTTATATTTAGAAAATCACAGGTAACATGGTGTGTTTAAATATCTTGATGTATTAACTATTTTAATTTTCATATTAAGTGTGTGCCATATGACTTTATATTATAACCTAAGATCATCCTGTACTAAAAGGAATATATGTTTATTCTCCTTAAAGATATTTCTGCTATACACAGGGTTCTATGACATATGACTAATGTGTCCTAGGAGGAAAATTGAACCAGAGTATACTGAAATTTATGCTTTTCTCAGCCATGTTATGAAGGATTTGCATTTTTTCACTATGTTTAGGGTAATGTGTCTGTCAGTAAAGTGGAAAATGGCAAATCCTAAATTAGGCCATAATTATAAATAACATTTCTGTTTGGGGAGTCAGGTGCTCTGTATTAATGTTGTAACATGCTTTTATTAATGAATTGTTTCATTTCTGTTATTAATTATTAAGAAACAGGAGGATGAGAAGAGTATCCCAGTATACTTATAATCAAATTGTGTAATGGACTGTCAAGCAGACTTAAAGCACATGTCTGGAGTCTAAAGATTATGCTTTGGGCTTAGACAAGTCAATGTAGAATCAGCTAGCAAGCCGAGTGCTTATAAACAGAGAGTCCTGATAAGAAGGGAGGCATTCTGAAATCATTTTTCAATTAAAGAAGCAGCACACATATTTTTCCTTCCTGTTTTAAACTTGTTTGAATTTCAGTCCCTTCCCTCAAACTTTATTCATGTGAACCCATCTCATTTTCGCTGGGGGCTCTACAGTTTGAGCTAGATAGAAACAAACGTTACATTTTTTTGTCTTTTGATGGGATGATTCCGTATTCATATGCAGAATTCAGGAGGGATTTTTATTGCTATTTAATCTCATAACCAGCTTTGGTAAGAAAATAGAAATCTATATTTATCATAAACTTAGATCTCTATGCCTATGTCTAATGTACACTGAAACGGACTCATCTGTGCTCTCTTGCCATGCGCATCGTTATATTTGTACAGATGCACCCAGAATCCTGTATCTAACAGACATTTATTAGCCATCTGCCATGTACAGGGCATGGCAATGGGCACAAGAGATGCACAACTGGATAAGTCAATATCTCTGCTCTGATGGAGATTGCAGGTTGATGAGGATGCTTTGGAAGAAATATTAGAGAACCTTGAAGGGATAGTGAAGATGTAGGTTTGGTGAACTTTAAAACAGCAAGAATAGCATGGCTGACCCTCCAAGGAGGGGCAAGGAGTGATTCACAGAGAGGTTCTTTTGAAATGGGGCTTAAGATAAGAGTGGGACACCTCTAGACTACAACAGTGAAATAGGCATTAGTAGGAAACGATGATTGAGGGCTCTTTGTATGCCGGTCTCATTCTGTGCACTTTACATATATTGCCACATTGAACCCTTCTGAAGCCATGAGATGGCATAATTATTATTCCAACTTGGAAGTGAGCCAGCTGCAGGGAGATTACCCAGTGTCACATATTAAGGGACCAAATGTTGCTGTAAAGTAAAGTTTTGCGGCTTTAAATCTAGCAGTTTGGTACAAGAGCCTGATTCCAGACAGGGAAAAACAACAACAACAACAACAACAACACACTAAACTGAGGACATAAAGACAGGCCTGCATGTACAAGGTCTTTAGTTTGGGAATTATAAGTTCACAGGTAAATACAGAAAATCAATTAGAGGTTGTGGCCATATTGTGAACGGTTTTATAGTCCAGGTATTTGTAGTTATTACTATTACTCGGTGTATATTCATTGATGAAGAAAAGATACTATATTTATCACTTTTTTTTCTTTTGGTATCAGATGAGATTGCTGAAGGAAACGGTGTGAACAGTGTGACAGGTGGACCTTACAGGGAAAAGAGTAGAGCATGTTGGTTGAAGTCAGTCACGGGAGCTGTGGTAATTTTACAGGGAGGGTATTGATCAAAACAGTAAACACAAGTCTGGTGTTATGGAATACAAGACCTAAATAATAAAATGTACCTTATGATCAAACCTCCACATCCAAGTGGACCTTTTGTGATACACAAAGTAAACAGAATGATAAACATAAAAAATTAACATTTAACATGAAAAGAAAATTAAACCTGTCTCAAAAGCACTAGCCTTTTCAGCTCTGGCCAAATGCTCAGACAAGATAGAATATAAATGTGGAAACCATTCAGTTTTCATAATCAAAGGAAGCTATTATCCTCAAAGCAGTAACTCCAGGAAGAAATAAGCATAGCATTAAAGAAGACTCCCTTTGAATAACGTACTCCCCAAGAGTGAATATCTTGGATTTCTGACAGTTATCAGGTAAAACTCTTCATCAAGTGTAAAAGGACAGTGGGGAGTGAATGGCCTCAGGCTGTGAAACAGAAGCCTGAGTTCAAAGGAAGAAATTTGTATATTTGCATCAACTTTTAAACTTTTTTATCTGTGAAACATAATCATTTGTTCTATGTTCCTCTCCCCGCCTCCCCACACCTTTTTTTTTTTTTTTTTTTTTTTTTTTTTTTTTTTTAACCAGCACAGACATGGTGACATTTTGCCTATTCTGGCTATTTTCTGCTAGAGAAATGTTATGTCAAATCTCTAGATCACATCCAGAGAGAAGTGGCAAGGCTGTAAAATATATAGCCATCCACTCACTTAATTAGAGGTTAATTATACGGTTCCCTCAACCACCAGAGAGAAAAATATCCATTGATCCTACGCAAGTGCTAAGTGAGATATTCTTTTAAAGCAGGTAAGACTTCCAGCTAATTAATTTACAGGACACTAAAGAAGCAGCATGTAGCCCTAACTGGTTTGGTTCAGTGGATAGAGCGTCGGCCTATGGACTGAAGGGTCCCAGGTTCGATTCCGGTCAAGGGTATGTACCTTGGTTGCGGGCACATGCCCAGTAGGGGGTGTGCAAGAGGCAGCTGATCGATGTTTCTCTCTCATCGATGTTTCTAACTCTCTATCCCTCTCCCTTCCTCTCTATAAGAAATCAATAAAGTATATTTTTTTAAAAAAGAAGCAGCATGTTATACTCAGCAATGCTAAGGTAAATTTGAGTTAAGTAAAATTACACTCATCACTGTATCCTGGGGTCCAGCAGAGTACCTGACACACAGTAGGGACTCATACGTTTCTGTTGCATGAATAAAGGAACTAAGTCACAGTATCTAATCTGTTATGAGAATTGGTTGATTATAGGTAAACATATCTAAAATGAGTCTTGGCACTACTCTATTCTAACCTCTCATTAGGCTTAGTCAAATGGCTTCAACATTTCAGTCTAACATTATCTGCCAAGATGAAATTTTATATGGGAACTTAAAGAAATCAAATGTAAAGCAGCACTTTTGCTATTGAAAGAGGTTAGGGAACTAAATATGAGCTATTCCTTGCCACACCAGAGTGTAATTCTACCGCACCAGACATAGGTTTCCAGGAGGTGGGGAAGTAATTTGAAAGCTAATGTTAGAGCATTATTTATTGTAAGTAGATCATCTTCTTTTTGTGCTGTCTAATACTTTCAGATTTTCTTATTCACAGATCAGTCTTAATTTCAGAGCCTTCCCTCCACCCTTTCTTATCAGTTTCTTTTAGCTTTATACTTCAGTGAGGACATGAACACATACTTAGTGTTTTATTATTTTTTATTTTTTCTTTATTGATTAAGGTATTACATATGTGTCCTAATCCCTCCAATACCCCCACCCCCTGCTCGTGCCCTCACTCCCCTGGTGTCTGTGTCCATTGGTTATGCTTATATGCATGCATACAAGTCCTTTGGTTGATCTCTCCCCCTTACCCCCCACCCTCCCCTGCCTTCCCTCTGAGGTTTGATGGTCTGATCTATGCTTCTCTGTCTCTGGATCTGTTTTTGTTCATCAGTTTATGTTGTTCATTATATTCCACAAATGAGTGAGATCATGTGATATTTGTCTTTTTCTGACTGACTTATTTCGCTTAGCATAATGCTCTCCAGGTACATCCATACTGTTGCAAATACTGGAGTTCCTTCCTTTTTACAGCAGTGTAGTATTCCATTGTGTAGATGTACCACTATATTTTTTAATCCACTCATCTGCTGATGGGCACTTAGGCTATTTCCAAATCTTAGCTATTGTAAATTGTGCTGCTATGAACATAGGGGTGCATATATCCTTTCTGATTGGTGTTTCTAGTTTCTTTGGATATATTCCTAGGAGTGGGATCACTGGGTCAAATGGGAGTTGATTTTAGTTTTTTGAGGAAACTCCTTACTGTTCTTCACAGTGGCTGCACCAGTCTGCATTCCCACCAGCAGTGCATGAGGGTTCCTTTTTCTCCACATCCTCGCCAGCACTTGTCTTTCTTGATTTGTTGATGATAGCCATTCTGACAGGTATGAGATGGTACCTCATTGTCGTTTTGATTTACATCTCTCAGATGATTAGTGACTTTGAGCATGTTTTCATTTGTCTCTTGGCCTTCTGTGTGTCCTCTTTCAAAAAGTGTCTGTTTACATCCTTTGCCCATTTTTTTAAATTGGATTGTTTATCTTCCTTTTGTTAAGTTGTATGAGTTCCCTATAAATGTTGGAGATTAAACTCATGTTGGAGATACAATTGGCAAATATGTTCTCCCATGCAGTGGGCTTTCTTGTTGTTTTGTTGATGGTTTCTTTTGCTGTGCAGAAGCTTTTTATTTTGATGTAGTCCCATTTGTTTATTTTCTCTTTAGTTTCCATTGCCCTAGGAGTTGTACTGGTGAAGATATTGCTTCAGCATATGTCTGAGATTTTGCTGCCTGTGGATTCCTCTTAAGATTTTTATGGTTTCACGTCTTACATTTAAATCCTTTATTCATTTTGAGTTTATTTTTTTGTATGGTTTAAGTTGGTGGTCTAGTTTCCTTTTCTTTTTGCATGTGTTTTAAACAAACTTTCAACAAGGTGAGTCAATTTGCAAGTGAGAAATATAGCTATGGTTTCATTCACCATCCATTATGACAAATAGCTGAGATCTAACCAATTTATCTTCATAGATAATCAATTTTATAGCTTTATTATACCATACTTGACACTATAAAGTGCCCCTATTTAAAGTGTACAGTTGGATGAGATTTAGCATATATATTCATCTATGAACCATATGCTAAGGAATATATCCATCACCTCCCTAAATTTCCTCGTGATCTTTTATAATATCCCTTCCTGCCAAACCATGGGCACCAGGCAAACACTGACCTGCCTTCACTCTTTTAAAGTAGTTGCTTTTTCTAGAATTTTATATGAACGGGAGCATGCAGTATGCATTATAATTTTGTACATTTTTTTCATCACCATTATTTTAAGATTCATCTAAGTTGTTTTGTGTAGAAATAATCTGTTGCTTTAAATTATTGAGTAGTGGTGCATTGTATGGCTATAGTATCTAGTATAAATGCACCACTTAACAAGGAGGATACTTTCTGAGAAATGCGTAATTAGGTGATTTAGTTGTTGTGTTAACACATACCTAGGTGTGTAGTATGCTACATGGCATAGCCCATTGCTTTTGGAAAACATAGCTATACAGCATGTTGTTGTATTGAATACTGTAGTCAATTCTAACACAGTGGAAAGTATTTGTATAATGTATTGTGCTACAATGTTATGACATCTATGAATTCACAAGGCCACAGGAATTTTTCAGGTCCATTATAATCTTATAGGACTGCTCATATATATAGTCCATCATTGATTGAAATGTCTGTTGTGGGGAACATAGCTATAATCTGTGTATTTTGTTAAAGTTACCCATGGGTATTTCAATTTTTGATTATCCTATATAATAAAGAGGTGATATGCAAATTGACCATCACTCCAGCACACAAGAAGGCCGCCCCCATGTGGTCAAAGATGGCCACCCTCATGTGGACACAAGATGGCTGCCACAAGATGGCCTGCAGGGGAGGGAAGTTGGGAGTGACTGGGCCAGCAGGGGAGTGCAGTTGGGGGCAACCAGGCCTGCAGGGGAGGGCAGTTAGTGGTGACTGGGCCAGCAGGGGAGGGCAGTTGGGGGCCACCAGGCCTGCAGGGGAGGGAAGTTAGGGGCGACCAGGCCTGCAGGAGAGGTCAGTTAGGGGCGATCAGGCTGGCAGGGGAGGGCAGTTAGGGGTAATCAGGCCAGCAGGGGAGGACAGTTAAGTGTGACCAGACTGGCAAGAGAAGGCAGTTAGGGGCAACTGGGCCTGCAGGGGAGGACAGTTAGGGGCAACCAGGCCAGCAGGAGAGGTCAGTTAGGGGCGACCAGGCTGGCAGGGGAGGGCAGTTAGGGGTAATCAGGCTGGCAGGGGAACAGTTAGGCGTCGAACAGGCTGGCAGGGGCATGGTTAGGGTGTGATCAGGCTGGCAGGCAGAAGCAGTTAGGGGCAATTAGGCAGGCAGGCAGGCGAGCGGTTGGGAGCCAGCAGTCCTTTATTATGATAGGGATGTCCGACTGCCCTCAAGGGGTCCCAGATTAGAGAGGGTGCAGTATGGGCTGAGGTACACACACCCCCCATGCATGAATTTTGTGCACCGGGCCTCTAGTTTAACTATATTCTTTTGCCATTTAAATCCTGGTTGTTCATTGCTAGCATATAGATATAAAGTTGAATTTGTATATTGATCTTCTATCCTGAAACCTTTCTAAACTCACTTATTAGATCTAAGTGTCTTGTAGATTCTTTGGGACTTTTACAATTCTGATAACCAAGACACACTGCCCTCCAGGGTTTCAAATTCTCTCTAGGAGGGCGTACTGTTTCTGTGGATAATCCCTGGCATAAAGTTTAGATAAAAATTACAGTTGAACCTATAGTACTCAATTAGCCCATTTTAGTAGTTTCTTCAAAGCTCAAAATTAACAAATGGCGTTTGGAGTATTTCTACATATAACACAGTTTGCTATATGTTGTCATCTACTATGTTTAGATAATTATTTTAAATATTTATGTATTAGTCTCATGAATGTAAGTGAATTAGCCTCTTTAGGGATCCTAATAAATTATTAATAATTTAAAGAAAAGTATGTGTTTTGATACTTAATGTTAAAACAACTGTCTCATGTGAAGTAATACAAAATTGCCCCAGTACTAGTTGCTTTTGTTTGAGAGTAAGAAAGTAGATTTTAAAAATAGCAAAGGAGTACTTAGTTCCTTCTCTATAATTAATAGGCTGTAATGTTGTAAATGCACATTTTTGAAATATAATTTAAAAATCAGGATTTTGTTAAATGTGATGAGCTCGCATAGTCTCTTCAGAAACTACCTTTTAAGACATGATTTGTATCTATTCAGAAGTCTGGTCCTGCATGCAAACTCATAATGAGCAGGCTCTGTTATATAACTATCCCCATAAGGGCAATGTGACCTCACTTTGCTCTCTTCTGGATATTTTTTTATTTCTAGATTGAAAAAATAATTAAGTTTTAACAGTTAATCATTTAGGGGTTTGTTTGAGTTTAATGATAGATTTTAACTGAATTAACATTTAAGTATTAAAAATCACAATAATTACAGAATTATACAATATCATACCATAATATACATTATTATTTTTTAACTAAAGTATGAAAGACTAGAGGCCCAGTGCATGAAATTCGTGCATGGGGGGTGTGTGTCCCTCAGCCAAGCCTGTACCCTCTCCAATATGGGACCCTTCGAGGGATGTCTGACTGCCCATTTAGGCCTGATCCTACCGGGCAGTTGGACATCCCACTCACAATCCAGGACTGCTGGCTCCCAACAGCTTGCCTGCCTGTCTTCCTGATTGCCCCTAACCACTTCTGCCTGCCAGCCTGATCACCCCCTAACCACTCCCCTGACAGCCTGATAGATGCCTAACTGCTCCCCTGACAGCCTGATTGCCCCTTTCTGCCCTCCCCTGCAGGCCTCATCACCCCTACCTGCCCTCCCCTGCAGACCTGGTCACCCCTAACTGCCCTACCCTGCAGGTCTGGTCCTCCCCCCAACTGCCCTTCCCTGCAGCCTGGGTCCCCCCCAATTGTCCTTCCCTGCAGGCCCAGTCACCCCCAACTTTCCTCCTCTACAGGCCTGGTCTCCCCCAACTGCCCTCCCTTGCAGGCTTGATCATCCCCAACTGTCCTCCCTTGCAGGCCTAGTCCCTCCCAAATGCCCTCCCCTGCTGGCCATCTTGTGGCAGCCATCTTGTGTCCACATGGGGGCAGGATCTTTGACCACATAGGGGCAGCCATCTTGTGTGTTGGAGTGATGGTCAATTTGCATATTACTCTTTTATTAGATAGGATAGAGGCCAGGTGCATGGGTGGGGGCCAGCTGGTTTGCCCTGAAGGGTGTCCCGGATCAGGGTAGGGGTTCCCTTGGGGCATGGTGTGGCCTGGGTGAGGGGCACACCCCCCAGCAACCTGTGTGGAGGCCCTGGGATCTGGGATTTATTTATCTTCTATAATTGAAACTTTGTAGCCTTAAGCAGAGGCCAAGGCAGGCTAGGATTGCAGAAAGCTTGGCTTTCTCCAACTCAAGCCTCCTGCTCGCTCCAGCTCCGTGGCTGCCACCATTTTTGTTGGGATTTATTTATCTTCTATAATTGCAACTTTGTAGCCTTGAGTGGAGGCCTGGGCCTGCCAGAGTGTGCGGAAAGCTTGGCTTCCTCCATTGCCGGGGAAACCCAAGCCTCCTGCTCGCTCCATGGCCACAGCCATCTTGGTTGGGTTAATTTGCATACTCTCTCCTGATTGGCTGGTGGGTGTTGTTTGTGGGTGTAGCAGAGTGATTGGTAATTTGCATATTACTCTTTTATTAGATAGGATTCTTGCAGCATAGAGGCATTAAATAAGTTTGAGAGATGTTACAATTGAGCTTAAAGTGCGGCAATAGATTTTTTTTTTATCGTCTTAGGTTTTACATATGTTTCCTTTCTCCCCAGTTGACCCACCCTCCCCCCGACCATTCCTACCCCAGGCAAGCCCCCACCACCCCATTGTCTGTATCTATTGGTTATGCTAATAAATATATCCCAAATACCTAAAGCTTCCAAGTGCTATATTTTTCAGGGAGGTCTACTTTGTAGGAAAAAAAAATAATAACTTACTATATGTGTATAAACTTTTCAAAGTGAAATTTGAAGGGAAACCTAATAGACTGCAAATATAATAGAATATGCTGGGAAAATGCAATTAAAAACACTGTGGTCGTCAAGTATGCAAATATGCCCATCTGTTGAACAAACCCTTGGGATAACATGGAATTGATGAAGAGAGTGAATTATTTTTCAAGCATTCCTGTCAGAAGTCATGCATTTTAAGCCTAACTGAAGAATGGAACACCTTCAAAAGATTCTTAAATTTCCTTTTTCTGTTCCAGGTAAGTAGTTACTGGAGTCACTGTGATTGAGAACAAATATAGACCCTGATAATCTGGAAGGCACTAGAATAATATTACAGGTATAAGCCAGTTTACTAACACGAGATGTCCCTACTTATCAATTAAGAGGCATTATTCTGGGGCATTTTTATATTGAATTTTCAAGAGCAACAATTCATTTATTACTTAAGTATGCATGCATTGTTGAGATGCATTTGTTGTTATATAATCTATAAAGTAAGTCACATGTGGATAGGAGGGTTTAATGACGAGTGATTTTTTCTTACATATAGGACATGGTATGAAATGATAAGAGCTCAAGAATGTTGACTACCAGACCCAGCTGGTGTTTGCCTCCTTTTGTAGTTCTCTTTAGTGTCTGCATTTATTTTTCTGCTGGAGTCTAGAAATAGGCTTAAGTGATATCATCAAGTGACTTCTGATTTTATTTTTTCCAAATGTTCTAGTTAATGGTCAAATGGGGTACATAACCTTCCTTGTCCCACCTATTTTGACATGAGCAGCAAGCCATACTTTTTAATGCACTGAATCTCTCTGATGTACAATATGAGGACTGTTATTATGGAACTAGAGGCCTGATGCACGAAATTAATACAAGAGTAGGCCTTCGTTCCCCCTGCTGCTGGCACCAGCTTCCCTCCAGCACCCAGGACCTGGGCTTCCCTCTGGCTACTGGCACACGGAACCTGGGCTAACCTCACAGAGGGAGGCCCCGCCCACCCATCGCAGCCCACCAGTCGGTGGCCTGGGTCTCCCTCTTTGGGATGATCATAGAGCCCCCCAATTGATCACCGTGCCGGTCGGTGGCCTGGGCCTCCATCTGCACGGCAATCATGGGGCGATGGCCAGGCCCCCGACCAATCATATTGCACCTGCCTTGGCTGGCCTGGCACCAGTGGGTGTCATAGCATGGTCCCAGATGGTCGACCAGATGGTTGGTCCCCTGTTCCGCTGTTCGGTCGATTTGCATATTACACTTTTATTATATACTAGAGGCCTGGTGCCAGAGCAGACAGGCACCCAGCTACCCCACTTTTGATGGTCCGCGGCCGCTTGAGGGGGGCTACCCTGCTGTTGAGAGGCGCAGGGGGTGGGACTCCTGCCCCCTGCACCTCTCAACGGCTGCTGAGGGGGGCTGCCGCGGACACCTGGCTACCCTGCCGTTGAGAGGCGCAGCTGGGTGTCCGTGGCAGGCCCCCTCAGCGGCCATGGATCTGGCCGTTGAGAGGCACAGGGGGCGGAGTCCCGCCCCCTGCGCCTCTCAACAGCAGGGTAGTCCCCCTCAAGCGGCCGCGGATCTGTGCCTCTCATGGGCCAGATAGGCCACCCCGAGTCCCGCCCCCCAGCCTCCCACCACCTAATCGTGGGCATAGCGGAGTGATGGTAATTTACATGTTACTCTATTATTAGATAGGACTAGTGGCCTGGTGCATGAAATTTCTGCATGGGGGTTGGAGGGGTTGTCCCTCAGCCTGGCCTGCACCCTCTCCAATCTGGGACCCCTCGAAGGATGACCTACTGCCAGTTTACAGGATCAGGCCTAAACTGGCAGTCAACATCCCTCTCATAATCTGGGACTGCTGGCTCCTAACCACTCCCTTGCCTGCCTGCCTGATTGCCCCTAACCACTCTGCCTGCTGGCCTGCTCACCCCCAACTGCTCCCCGTGCCAGTGTGCTCGCCCCCAACTCCCCCCCTGCCAGCCTACTCACCCCCAAATGCCCCCCCTACTGGCCTGCTCGCCCCCACCTCCCCTCTCCACTGGCCTGCTCGCCCACAACTGCCCCCCCACTGGCCAGCTCACTCCAAACTGCCCCCCCCGCTGTCCTGATCACCCCCAACTGACCCCCACTGACAGCCTGCTTGCCCCCAACTGGCCCCCCTGCTAGTCTGCTCACCCCCAACGGCCTCCCCTCACTGGCTTGATCACCCACAACTGCCCTTCCCTCTTGGCCTCTAACCACCTCTACCTCTGCCCCACCAGAAGAATGTCCGGAAGGTCTCCCAGTCTAATTAGCATATTACCCTTTTATTAGTATAGATAGAGGCCTGGTGCACGGGTGGGGGTCAGCTGGTTTCCCCTGAAGGGTCTCCCGGATCAGGGTGGGGGTTCCCTTGGGGCATGGGGTGGCCTGGGTAAGAGGCCTTTGGTGGTTTTCAGGCTGGCCAAGCCCCCATGGGGTGAGAGTCCCCGCAGTGGGGACATGGCCAGCCTGGGTGAGGGGCTGAGGGCTGTTTTCAAGCTGGCCACACTTCCTTCAGGGTGGGCGTTCCTGCTGGGGTGTCTGGCCAGCCTGGGTGAGGGACTGATGGTTGTTTGCAGGCTGACCATGCCACCCAGCAGGGACCCTCAACCCATGGGAATGGCCAGCCTGGGTGAGGGGCTGAGGGCTGTTTTCAGGCTGGCCACAGCCCATTTAAGGTGGGGTGGTCCCGCTGGGGTGCCTGCCCAGCCTGGGTGAGGGGCTGATGGCTGTTTGCAGTCTGGCCACACCTCCCAGCAGGAACTCTTACTCCATGGGGGCATGGCCAGCCTGGGTAAGGGGCAGAGGGCCGTTTTCAGGATGGTCAGGGCCCCTTCAGAGTGGTGGTCCTGCTGGGGTGCCTGGCCAGCTTGGGTAAGGGGCTGAGGGCCATTTTCAGGCTGGCCACACCCCCTGGCAACCCAGGCCCCCAACCACTCTTTGAGCGGTGTCCAGGGTGGGTGGGAAGCTTGTCTTCCTCTGTCACCTGGGGCAACCAAAGCCTCCTGCTCAATCCTGCTCCATGGCTGCCACCATCTTTGTTGGGTTAATTTGCATACTCACTCCTGATTGGCTGGTGGGCGTAGTAGAGGGATGGTCAATTTTCATGTTTCTCTTTTATTAGTGTAGACTAGTTGCCCGGTACATAAAAGTTCATGCACTGGAGTGGGGGTCCCTCAGCCTGGCCTGCCCCCTCTCACAATCTAGGACCCCTCAGGAGATGTTGGAGAGCCGATTTCAGCCCGATCCTCGTAGGCCAGGCTAAGGGACCCCACCAGTGCATGATTCCGTGCACTGGGCCTCTAGTATGCATATAAGATCTTTGGTTAATCTCTTCCCGCCCTCCCCCATCCCATCTTCCCTCTGCGATTCATTAGTCTGTTCCTATTTCCATGCCTGTGGTTTCCACTCCTGCATTAAGCGTCTGACCCCTGGTGGTCAGTGCATGTCATAGCTACTGGCCTACCGCTTAGGCTTTCATATATATTACTAATGAAGGACTGAACATTATATTCACTTTTTACTTTTTTCTTACATTTGTAAGTGTTGAAAACTTTCTATGTCTCAGAGTTACACTGGAAATACAATACTTAGCAAGATAGGAAAAAGCCCTGCACTATAGTGGTTTTGCTCTTTTTACATACTAATCTCTAGATTTCAGATGTCGAGTGCAGGGCAAGTGAATGAACCTGACAACAAAGGGGTGGTTGGACACTCCTGTTATATTCGTCCATTAGACTCACAGGTCCAGTATACTTCAACCACCCTAGCCCATGTTGTTCCCAGAGTTATGATAACACGTGCCATTCTTTTTGCTTAGTTTAGTCCAGTACAGAAACCTGTAGTGATAATCAAAGTGAAGTCCCCTGCAGTATCGGCATCACATAAGGATTTGATAAAAAGCCAACTATTGGGGCCCCACATTAGTCCTACTGAATCCCTGAGGGTGGGGCTTAGTAATCTCAGTGTTAACAACCCTGCAAGACAAATGAGTCTAGCGCATGCTAATTTTGAGAGCCACCTGCCTGTAGTAACGATCAGCGTTGTGTTGACCGCAGTCCACGATGGATCTGATACCACAGTGGCTACTCCCTAATTCCCCGGCCAATTGATCCTTGAGGCTCTAGAAGGCCGTCACTCCAATGGAGAAGTTACGTTGCCATCTACGTTATGTTTGCCGCCCGGATAATTATTGCATCAAAAACTCCTGTGATAGTCACGGTGCTCATTTGTTACCGAGGAAGTATCAAACTCACTCTCGTCACACTTATGGTTTGCCTTCTCCGAGTGAGAGACCCCACTCAGGGTCTTCCAGAAGCTGGGGAAGTAACTCGTATCACCTCAGAGTTCCAAGATGGGGGAATCTGTGAATGGGAACCCCGAATTTCACTAAGGGTTGCAGGGGGCAGGAGAATTGGGGGACTGGTTGAAAGAGGTGAATGGACTGAGGAGTACAGATTGGCAGTTACAAAACAGTCAATGGGGACGTAAAGTACAGTGCAGGAAATATAGTCAATAATATTGTAATGCTAAGTATGGTGCCAGATGGGAACTGGAAATATCAGGGGGAGCATTGTGTTAAATATATGATTATCTAACCCTGTGCTGTACACCTGAAACTAATAAAAAATATTGAATGTAGACTGTAATTGAAAAAAAATTAAAATAAAATAAGTTATAAAAATTTTAAAAAAACATTTTAAATAATCTAAACATTTAAGCAGCAAAACACCTTTTGTATTTCACTGGTAGTAATAGTTAACCTCTAAGTACAAAATAACAATGTGACCATGGATCATTTTGTAATTAAATCTTTTAATTCCTTATATAGACATTGAGTTTTATCCTGTGGAAGATAAAGGGTTAGATTCATTTAGTAATTAATAATTAAGTCCCTATTATGAGCAGGTCTATATGCAAGTGGCTGTAAAGTTAATTAATATGGCATTATCAGTGTCTTCAAGAACTTAGAGTTTAGTAGTGGATATGAAATATGCATGCATAGCTCTATAATGTGGGCAAAGTGATACATTTCACATGGGCAGTGTATAAACTATGTGACTTCAAACTATGTGACTTCAGGAGAAAACTCTGATCTGGACCTTCTAAGTTGCTTTATGTTGAAGGGGCCATTTGAACTAAGGCCATTACACCTAAAGATTGGGTTGTATTTTGAGGGGTATTACAGATTGGAGAAGGGCTTTAAGGGAGAGGAAAGGGAATAAGCAAAGGAAGGGAGGGACTAAAGCCTAGCAGTCTGTGTTTGGAAAGAATCGAGGAATGAGGTTCATTAGAAATAGAAATTCATGTCTGAAATAGTTGTATATATGCCTCAAAACAAGTTTTGAGGCCTTTGATAACAATAATAAGGAAAAACAGTAGACATTTATGGACTCTTCAGAGTTTTGAGAGGGAAAGTGAGTAAGACAATTAAATGTACACACACACATACATTGTTCTTATGTACAATGGATTAGAAGAGAAAGAAGTTTAAGTCAGGACGAATAATTAATTCTGGTCTATGGAAGAAGAAATTAGACCCTGAGCAAGACAACAAAGAGGCTTGGGTGAGGGGATAGGGAAGATTGCATAAGGCAGAGTCACTGAGGTAGCCTCCAAAGCATGGAATAGACTGGGGAATCTCAGAGGGAAGGGCGGGGGCAGGAAGAGATCAACCAAAGAACTTATATGCATACTAGAGGCCCGATGCACGAAGATTCGTGCAAGAATGGGCCTTTCTTCCCCTGGCTGCCAGCACTGCATTCGTTTTGGTGGGAGCAGCCTTTCTGCTCTGGCCCGGAGCTGCCTTTCTGCTTTCCCACGCTGCCCAGAGGCCTGGCCACTCAGCGCCTGTGTATGCAAATTAACCCTCCATCTTTGTTGGGTTAATTTGCATACTCACTCCTGATTGGCTGGTGGGTGTCGTGAAGGTACGGTCAATTAGCATGTTATTCTTTTATTAGGTAGATATGAATTGCCCATGGACACAGACAATAGGGTGGTGAAGGCCTGGGGTGGGACAGGAACCAAGGGTTGGTGGTAATAGGGAAAATGGGGAAATATCTGTAATACTCTCAACAATAAAGATTTCAAAAATAAATATAAATAAGTAAGGTTAAAAAAAAGTTAATGTGACTGAAGCTTGAGAGAATGGGGGAAATTAAAGGACATTTGGGAACTTCCACTTTGGTGTCCATTAATGCTATGTGTTCATAAAATTGAATCTCTTTCCAGATGGGATTTTAGTTACTAATCCATTCATTTACTCACCAGCTGTATGTTAAACCCCACTATATGCCACTGAGCACCGCTGACACAGCAGTAAGGAGAGCCTTAGATCCTACCTTCATGTTGCTTACATTTTAGTGGTTATTAAGATAAAGGGAAGTTAGAACATGCACACAGGCATTATTTCAGTTAAATGTAAAACATTTGATTTGTCTCTGAGACCTCTGTCTGGAGCCACCCATTTTTGGTAGGAGATATTGACATAAATTATGCTATTCTTTAATTTTCAGTATTTAAAAAGAGTTCATGTATTAGGTTTTAACCATACTAATTCTAAGACTAAATCTGATATCATCTGAAAAATTATCTTAAAATGTCCCAATGTTCTTTCACATTTATAACAGAACTAACAAGGTCTATATACGGAACTGTCGATTTTTATGGGCAGCAGAATACAACTTGGCAAGTAAAATATAATGAAAAAAAATCTGTCCATTTCTTGGTAAATTATTGCTCATAACTTGGCTTTCTTGAACAAAAAAAATGTTCATATTTCATTTTATGTGATTTTTTTTAGAGGAATGAGATCAAAAAGGAAGAGACAGAGATCTCAAGCTGTTGGGCTTTGAAATTTTGGCAGAGATTTTTTTTCTCTGAAAATAATTTGTTGGATGAGAATTCAAAACATCTGCCTCTTTAGCCCTATTCAGACATCCATAATGCTGCCTCAGAAGACACAAAATAGTGAAGGGCCAGGCTTATCCTACTGGGAAAACCATTTGAAATGTTGGCAGGGAAGCAGAGCAAATTCTGGTGACTCCTGTGCACATTCAAACCACTCACTTTCATTCTTAGACCTCAATCACTATCATTTCTATGGAACTAACGGAATGCTCGGCATTGATATGCAAACGAATGTACCAACAGTAGCTACAGTATTTATTTTCCATGTGCTTTGCAAGCCAGAGTTTTGAAAGGCTTCCCGCAATTTAATACACAGCACCTTCAATGAATTCACCTGAAAACAGTCAATCAGCTTCACATAAGAGTAGATTGTAGAGACCTTGACATATTCCTGAGGATTATTTTAAGTTTTTTAAATGGCACTGAGAATTTTTTTAAATTGATAAAATGGTAGTGAGGCAGAAGAGAGTGTTTGAAATCTTTGTTTCTATGTATGCTCTTTCAAATCACATAAAACGTATGGCACAGTTGACATTTGAGCTGTAAGATCCAATGGAACAGGTTGGCCCTGTTTTTGTGAGCTGACTTTCTTCTTTAGCAGAGCAATTACATTGTCTCTCTGGTCCAGACTACTCTCCTTGCCTATCGGCCTGTTGTACTCTTCCAAGAGTAATGAAAATTGAAATGGGATAGAGATTATGATAATGGAACTAAAAAGGAGGGGAAGCAGAAGGAATTTACTCCTCCTCTTTTCTATTTCCCTTCTCCCAAGTCTTCATATAATTAGAAGACTCTGGAGATGTGAACATTTTTATAATCTATGCAAAACGCCATCTGCTGGGAGCATATTTTGTAAACCTGCAGGGCCTGGATCTGAGAAAAAAAAAATTTGGTAAAAGTCATTCTTTGTTGTAATGTTTATTTCCTGAAGTGCCAGACTTTTATATGGTGTCCCAGAAGCTCTGCTTCTAAGAAAGTAAACGGGAAGTGTGACACATCTAGAAAGAGGTTTGATGTCATACAGCCCCACTGTCTTAGTTTTCTTTTTACTAATACTCTAGAGAAGAGTATTATTTCTGGATCAGTGGATCATTCCAGTTATCTCATTAAGAACATTTTTCCCAATGATTGCCAAATAAGAACACATTGAATAACTGTGAATGATTAACCAAAGGTCATTCATTCAACCAGCATTTATCAGGCAATTTGATTGAGGATACTGAGGGAAACATCTAGGCACACACATGCATGTACAAATGTGCACACCTGCACCTACATTCCCCCACCCACCCACACACAAATTCTGCTCTTTAAGAACTTGTTAGCTTGCCTTGGCTGAGTGGCTCAGTTAGTTGGAGCATCGTTCCATACTCCAAAAGGTTGTGGTTTGATTCTAATCAGGACTCATAACCAGGTTGCAGGTTTGTTCTCCCATCAGAGCATGCATGGGAGGCAACGGATCAATGTTTCTCTCTCACATCTCTCTCTCTCTCTCTCTCTCTCTCTATCTCTCTCTCTCTCTCTCTCTCCCTTCCTCTCTCTCTCTAAAATTCATTTAAAACAAAACAAAACACAAAAACATATCTTCTGGTGAGGATTTAAAAAAAAACAAAACAACTCACAACCTCGCTTAGCAGAGAGTATTTAATAATGCCCTGAAACTTACAACCAGAGTGATAACCTATTATATGCCCTTTTATACTTAGCTTTGATTTTTGTAGTCATTAAACTTTTGCATCTTTTTCTACCTTACCCACCCTCTATTTAATTATCCTTTTCATTTTTTCTTTTTTCTCTGAGTGTGTTTCCCCTCACAGGCTCTCTCTCTCCTACTTGCTATTGGTCTTGCTTCATTTTCTCCTTTCTCTTCTTTATCTCTTCTTGTCTCAATTGTATATTTTTTTCTTTTTCACTGTACATGAAACTGTTTGTTTCTAAGTTACACCTGCTTTAGGAAATAAAATAATTCAAGTTAGATTCCACTCTTACTTTTGGTTTATAATTGGTGTTCTACAGGGACTTTGAGACTAACCAGATTTAGCTTTTAAAGCTTCTCCAGCTTCCATAGTATTCTCTGTCTTTCATGGGCATTTTGTAAGGCAAATCACTAGCAGCTCCAAGACTCCTTGTAATCTTCCTAGAGAACTAAGGGCACCTTAAGCAGGTTAGATCTCTGATTACCTACAAAGACACATCACAGCCTGGAGTTACTAGTATGAATATGTGAAATAAGCTTTTAGTATTAGAATCACTGTAGGTTGAACAGTGCCCTTCCACAACTGACCCGACTAAGTAAAAATGATAGAAACTGGGAGTTTTTGTTAAAATTTGGTACACATATTAAAAGTGGTTTCATTTCCTATCGTTTAATTTAAAAACAAAATAGGATAAACACTTACAGAGCAACCAAAAAAAAGTTTCGATTTCAAAGCTGTAAATAATCTGGCTGCCCTCAGTATGTAGAACGTGTTGGTGAGATGGAAAAGAAGTTTAAACCTTGGGGCCCAAGGAGCTCTATATATCTCTCTCAGATCCCAGTGCTTCCCGAAGGTTTGTATGAATAGAACCATGTTATTGGCAGGAAAGGGAAAGATCAGAGAGGTTCTCAAGGTTACAAATCATATTAGTTTTCTAGGGCTGCCATAACAAAGCACTACCAAGTGGTGTCTTAAACAACAGAAATATTTTGTCACATAGTTCTGGAGGCCCGAAGCTTGAGATCAAGGTGTTGGCAGGGTGCTTCCTTCCGAGGGCTGTGAGGGAGGATCTGTTCCAAACCTCACTCTGGCTTGCTTCTTTGCTGGAATCTTTCACATTCCTAAGCATCACCCTGGCCTCAGCCTTTATCTTCTCACGGTAGTCTTTGTGTGCATGCCTGTGTCCAGACTTCCCCTTTTAAGACTCCAGTCATATTGGATTGGGGTCTCTATCTACTCCTGTATCACCTCATCTTAACTAATTAAAATTTGCAGCAACTCTATTTTCAATAAGGTCACATCCTGTGGTATGGGAGTTAGGCACTCAATGTGAATTTTGGAGGGCACAATTCAAACCATAGATCCCCATATACCCGTTAAAAAGTCCAGTGTGGTAGACTCGGTTACACTGAAGACCTTGTCACTTAGCGGAGAGGGAAAGCATCCAAGTGCTTGTATCTCTAGCTGAACACACTGATGAGTCTCACCTCAAGAGTACTGTCCATCAAGACTTTGACTAATGCTTCAGTGTATAAATGAAAGCCATTATTGAGAGCATGACTTGAGAATTGAAATGCACTTTTATGGTACAAAACAGGTCACCAGCCATGGGTAAACCCAAAGTGTATACCAGTAAATCAGTTAGGCAATATTGAAGCTTATGGAGTGCAATTAAAATCATCTCTGTCTTTTTTGATATCACAGTCATTGCTTAAAACTATTTCCTACTGATCTCATATATTTTCAGAACATCAAGCTTTGTTCTCAGTCTTTCTAAAATGTCAACTTCTGAGGCAATGTATAAAGAACAATGTTCTTGTTACTGCATTCATATCCCCACTGTAGTCATTATTTAATTGTTATACCTCAAAAATAGTCTGATGCAAATATGAAGTTAACAGCCATTTAATTTGGAAATATCTATATTTAAGGATACACACATATATATATATGTTATATACACATATGTGCATGTAAATATGTATGTTGTGTATATATTATGTAAATGCATATGTGTTATACTTAAAGAATTTATGTATTGTATGCATTTATATATTACACTAGAGGCCCATTGCACGAGTTCGTGCACGGGTGGGGTCCGGCCGGCCTGGCCCCAATCGGGGCGGATCGGGGCTGGGCCTGTCCAGAGGAGGAGATGGCAGGAGGTTGGCTGGCCAGCCCGCCCCGATTGGGCCCTATCAGGGCCAGGTTGGCTGAGGGAAGAGGCCGTGGGCGATTGACCAGCAGACCCCGCCCCTGATTGAGGTTGGGGGGCCAATTGAGGGTGGGGCCAGCCATGGGGAGGGGCTGAGGGTGGTGGGCCAGCCATCCCAGCCCCTGAATGCAGTAAGGGGTGCCAATTGGGGGGCCAGCAGCCTGGGGGAGGAGCCATGGGTGGTTGGCCAGCCGGCCCTGCCCCTGATGGGGTGGAGAGGCCGATCTGGGGTGGGGCCTGGCAGGGGGAGAGGCTGCAGGAGGTTGGCAGACCGCCCTGCCCCTTATTGGAGTCGATCAGGGGCAGGGCCGGCTGGAGGAGGGGCTGCGGGCTGATCAGGGAGGTGGGGGCCCATCGATGGTATGGCCAGCCTGGGGTTGGGGCTGCAGGAGGTTGGCCAGCCATCCCCGTCCCCTGTTAGGGTGGGGGGTGCAATCATGGGTGGGGCGGCCATGGGGAGGGGCTGCAAGAGGTTGGCCACCCAGCCCCGCTCCCTGTTGGGGTTGGGGAGTGCGATCAGGGGCGGGCTAGCCGGGGGCAAGGGGCTGCAGGCCTATTGTGGTGGGGCAGGCTGATTGGGGAGGGTGCTGACCCAGGGGAAGGGGGGGCATTTGGCCATAGGCTTGTTCTTGATTGGGGTGGCAGAGTCGGATCAGGGGCAGGCAGGCAGAGGGTAGGGGCCATCAGGTTGGCCAGCCAGCCCCACCCCCTGATAGGGCCAGTTTGCTGGCCACAGTGGGCATCATAGCGAACGGTTGTTATGGTCGTTATGGCTGTTACAGTCAATGGCTTTTATATATATAGATATCTATACATTATAAAACTTATAATGTTTTATATATAAAATATAACCTACATATAAATATATAAAACTGTATAATATAGATTTTATATAAAAAGAATATCATTTATAGAATATATACATATATATTCTCTTTAGTTTTATATGATTTTTATTGTTTTTTTAATCACCCTTTAATCAAAAAGAAATGCAGAGTTGATTATAGGGCTGATGAAAAATTCTACCTCTACAAAAACTGCGACAAATAGGTAGCTGAGAACAGATATTGACTGTGTTCTAAGAGTAGCTCTAATGGATTTTGATATATTTGAAAAGTCACTTTCTATCCAACATGGTTTGCTTCATGGTTAGAACTAATTATAGTTGTTGAAGTTCTATGACAAAGCAATAGACTAATGTACATTAATATCTAGGTAACAATCAATACTAAATCTAAAGGGTGTCTATGTTGAGTGTTTAATATAAACAAATATGCTGTGGATGTGGGAACACACCTTCTCAGTTCTGAATGTGTCTCCCCTAATTGACTTAATATGAAAACAAGATATCCAGGCATTAGCAGGAAAGCTTCCTAGAGGTTTAATGTAGGATATGAACCCATTACTTGAATGGCAGTTTCCATAGAGGAACAGAGCTCTTCTCTTCCTTGTGAATGAGTCATCTTCCAAGATTTCAGTTGAAAGCAAGTTATTTTGGACTTGCGATAATTTTTTTCTATATATATATTTTAAGTTTTAGATGTAGATTTAGTAGTTATGTTTTGAGGAACCCAAAATCTTATTTAATTACAGCGAGTCTAGAAGTATAGCAAATGTCCACCTATATTACAACAAGAATTTTTGTTCTGACCTTTAGGTGGTTATAGCAACATAAACAATTTCCAGACTTCTCTGAATGACCATGAAGGGTTTACACTATTTCTGGATTGTGGAGATTTGATGATATGTAGGGGAAAGTCTTGTAAGTTCTCAACCATGCAGGCCGAGACAAGTCAAAAATTAACTCTGGCCAGAAGCAGAAAAAGGAATGCCCATTTCTCATCCATCCATTCATTTCTCAGACATACTAATAAGCACAGATGAAAGAGAAACAAGCAACTAAACAAACAAAAACCACAGATCATCTTTTCCCCGAAGTTGCTGAGCTCTAGGAGGAGGAACGAGGACAATGAACAGTGCAATACTGAGTGCTAACACTGAGTGAAAGTTGTGCACAGGATTCCCAGGCAACATTGAGGACAAGCACCTTATTTTGGAAGTAGAGAGTCATGCTTCAAGTAAAGCGGGAGTGATCTTTGAACCAAATCTCGGAGAGCTTTACCACTGAGGGACTGTACAATAATTTATTGAGGAGAAAAAAGAATGTATTTTAATCATAAAAGTAAATTAACTTTGATATAAATATGAAAGTGGTCATACAACTGATTTAAATTATTTGTCAGGCTTCTCTGAGGAGTATTGGACCATTGATGTGTTTATTTATGTAATGTCTTACAACATGTTTTTAATCCAACATCATTCTTGACCTGTTATTACTTCAGTAACTTTGTAGAAGCTATAATTCCCTATCATACCATTTTTCTGTGGACTACTTATAGACATTTCACTTCTTTTATTTGTCTTTATTTGTCTTTATTTTTGTTTTAATTGCTTTGAGATAGAGAGAGAGAAAAAAAATCAGTGTGAGAAACATTCATTGGTTGCCTCCTGCATGATACCTGACTGGGGATCTAACCTGCAACCTGGGTATGTGCCCTCACCAGGAATCAAACCCACAACCTTTTGGTATATAAGATGAGGCTCCAATCAACTGAGCCACACCAGCCAGGGCAAAATTTCACTTTTTTTCTAGTCAGACTAGACCAGAGATGATGATGATAGTAAATAAAACCTGAATAAATGATTTCCCCATGAAACATCTCTGCATATATGATGGAAACATTTTGACAAGTAAAAACATTAAATTCCATCTTGTAACATTTCCTGTAAACTTCTCATGGTAGTTTATATTGAGCTTGATAACACATGAAAAATAAAAAGAGATGTTATCATTGCCTATTTGCTGATTTGACAGAGTTTTGACAGGTTGGCCAAGTGTTTTTATGTTTTATCATTCTTCCAAAACAAACTCTATATTATTGATATCTATTTCTTATTCTAATTTTTATTTACTCCAAATATCTATACTAATAAAAGGGTAATATGCTGATTAGACTGGATAGAACAGACATCTTCCAGATGTCCTTCCAGACAAAGCTACGGTGGCAGGGGCCAAGGCAGAGGTGGTTAGGGGCGATCAGGCCAGCAGGAGAGAGTGGTTAGGGGTGATCAGGCAATCAGGCAGAGGGGTTAGGGGTGATCCAGCAGGCAGGTAGGTGAGGGGTTAGGAGCCAGTGGTTCTGGATTGCGAGAGGGATGTCTGACTGCTGGTTCAGGCCTAAACCGGAGTCAGACATCCCCTGATGGGTCCCAGATTGGAGAAGGTGCAGGCCGGGCTGAGGGACACCCCTCCTGTGCATAAATTTGATTCACTGGGCCTCTAGTATGAACTATAAGGAATACACTGTAAAACATATTCCACTAATTGGAGGGGATAGTAATAAATATTATGAGTGATTAGATATAGTGTGGAAAACTTAGGTTAGAGTTTTAGCTACCTATCACATCCCTAGCCCTACACACACATGCATTTTATTTCATGCTGACAAATGTCACTAGATAATTTTTCCATCTGTAAAAGGGGAACAGGGCTGACTCCATGGGCATTTAATGTCTGAGGGGAAATGAAACATGCTCTGGTCCAACTCCTACAGCATCTCAGCTTCCTGGACTCTAGGATGGCTTCTGAACTGCCTCATCTGTACTCACCCTCTCCTTCTGTGGCCCCTGCTATGTAACTGCTGCCACTTTCTACCTCTGAAGGGAGATCCAAGTTCCCATAACTGCCCTCTTTTCTCAAATGGGATCTAGAAATGGGTGCTGGGCAGGGAGGGGTTGAACATGTATTTAATAGTGTTTCAGAGCAGGACATGGCTGTGGGCTGGCAGCAACAGTAAACAATTAGCAGGTGATTGACAGGGACTTTTCACCCACTCTTATCCGGGCACCAAGTGCATGCCAATGCAGAGGTTGCAATCCTTTTTGAAGTCATCAGTCCACCATGGGTTCTGGTGTCAAACAAGTAAAAAGGGGACCTTGACTTCTCCGCCCCAGCTAGAGCACCGCATTTTCATTTTGACCTGAAACCCACAAATTATGGTGCAGGCCCTGAATGGAAGTCATGCAAAACTCAAACAGTGGTTGGAATTAAATACAATACATATACAATACTTAGCATAATGACTGGCATGAAAGAGGTTCTTAGCAAAGTTACCATTCTTCCCAAAGTCACATTCCTTTACTTATTTGCTTCCATTAATATATTAGCCAGATCTATATTAAACATGTATAATTTTTTATTCCAATCTACCCAAACTCATTCTCATGTGATGCCTCAATTGAAAATCATAAATACTAGTATTTGCTCTTAAAAGGAGATATTATTTATTGAATTTGGTTAATACCTAAGATATACTTAAGAAATACTTGCCACGGAGGGAGGCATTCCTCCTCAGTATGAATATGACAGTGAATGAGTAGGATGGTATTACTCTTGGACCATGTTTTTTATTGCTTCTAGACCCCCATATTCAATACCTTTTACAAAAGGAATAAGGAAAGAATTGCATCAGGTCTTAATGAACCCAACCAAATAGGCAGGTTGATGTCACAACAATCTCTGTCTATGGGACATCCATTCTTCTCATGCTCCATATCCTGGCCAGCAAGGTGGTGCTTGCCTATTGAATCCCCGTAGCTCTTACACCAGAAACACAAGCTCACTAGTCATTAATTGGCTATCTCTGAAGACAGTCATTAGAAGTGGACTTCCAATTAATATTACTTCTTTTATCAAGCTTAGGAAGGGTACCTGTATGAACAAATTATGGTGGTCAGCACTTTAGACCTGTATAAAGTAGCTTGTTTTGCTATATCAGTATATTTAAAATTTATAACCATATAAAATAAAATTATTGTGTGTGTTTTTACAAAGGAAGTTTTATAAAATGTCTATTCACTATACAGTATTATTAAAATTCAATTATATGTGATTCAATATCTTTTGAAAATAAAAAGACAAATTTGAAGTTAACATTTTTATGACTTGCTGTTATAGATTCATGCTATAGAATAGTTACAGTATTCCTTCTAAAATGAAACTATCAATATTATATGAAAAAAGTAGTTAAATAACTTCGGATTTTAAAATATCACAAATGGAAAGGCATGGCACGATTTTTTACTATTCGATGAAGGTTGAAAGAGAGAAAATTACATGATAATCTAAACTATGCTGCCTTATAGAATTTTAAAGTTTGATCCTGTCTCTTATTTACAAGTAGACAATGGAAAATTCTGGAATTAATCAGACATTGGTATGGATCTGTCCTCTGACACTCATAATCCATATAACTGAACCGAACACACGTGAAAATTCTTTATTTAAACAACTTATCTGTCATATACACCTCAGAGGAGTTTGGTAAGTGGGATAATGTAGAGAGTGCTTGGTATAATGTGCATTGAACAAACAGAACGAAGTGTGAGATTCTTAATATTTTTATTGGTTTTATTATTCCCAAGAGGAATCTAAAGCCACATTATACACTTACCATTATATGAGGATTTTGCAATTTATTGTTGCCTGCTTCAGAAGGTATGATTTAACTTATAGTAACATTCAAATCTAACTAATAATATTAGCCACATGCTAATAAGTCCTGGAGTAAGAAGATTCTAGTCTAAGCAAAACCATTATAAAATATAAATCACTATGTACTTAGTGTGATTAAGACTAGTGCGGATAGATTAAATTGTTTATATTTCGCTTTTAGCTCTTTATAGGATTTGCAAGAACATAGGAGCTGATTATTATTACAAATAAATTCCAATTTGCTTTTGCATATACTATCTAGTATGTTTATTGTTTTTTTTAAGAAATAAATTGGATTAACTGCTATAATAACCAAAACTTACAATTTAAGAACACCAGGTGGTTATAATTTTCAGTCTAATATTAGTTTAGTGCCGGGATATGGACCCATAAAGAACGAGGGGAATGGGAAATCAGGAAAAGGACATTTTCAAAAGAAGAAATAGACTAGAAAGAGATAAACCACATTAGGAAAATAAATGAGGAAAAGAAGGAAACAAAAGCAAACAAAATAATTGAATGGAGCAGAAATATTTTTTTTAAAAGAATAAAAATGAGCCCTGGCCAGTTTGGCTCAGTGGTAGAGTGTCGGTCCATACACAGAAGGATCATGGGTTCAATTCCAGGTCAAGGGCACATATTTGGGTTGCAGGTGACAACCTCTTCTCACCCCATCAGGGTGCTTTCTGGAGGCAACCAATAGATGTGTGTCTCTCACATTGATGCTTCCCTCTCTCTCTCCCTCGCCCTCTCTTTCACTGTCTCTAAAAATCAGTGGAAAAAATATCCTTGAGTAAGGATTAACAACAACAACAACAAAGAAATCAATAAAAATGAGCCTCTTTTCTTTCCTACAATTTCTTCTTTTCTCTGTCTAGTCTCAGATGTTAATTATTCTCCCTCTGGCCTGGTATATAACCCTGACACTTCCTTTCGACATCTTCTACCCTTGCCAAACCTGGCCAAAACAACCAAATATAAACATATAAAAACAGTCATCTTCAGCTTTCCTTGAGATTTTCCAAAGCTTGGTGGATAGTATTCTAATGGAAGAAAGTATCCTTCCTTCCTTCCCCCCTTCCTTTTCCAAAACTGCAAGTTTATTGTTATGTCAGAGCACACAATTACCAAGTGTTTTGCAGAAGTACACATATTAGGAATTGGATAAAGTCATTTAACTTTTCTAAAAAATATTAGATAATTTATTTTATTTTATTTTTTTTATTTCAGAGAAGAAGGAAGAGGGAGAGAGATAGAAATATCAATGATGAGAGAGAATCATTGATTGGCTGCCTTCTGTATGCCTCACACTGTGAATTGAGCCCACAACCTTGGCATGTGTCCTTGGACCTGAATCAAACCTGAAGACCCTTCAGTCTGCAGACCGAAGCTCTATCCACTGAGCAAAACTGGCTAGGGCTCATTTTTTTTTTTTTAACTCATATTTGCCTTTTCCTGGGTAAGTTCTTTAGGTAAATCTCTTATGGTTTCTGTGCATTGGATTCCTATAAAGTAAATTAAAAATATTAATACAGTTTGGTAAGAATGATATGCCATAATGAATAAGAAAAATATATTCTAAATTGCAAGACATTTTCAAATGTACATCATTACATTAAAATGGCTTGACAGCCAGCATTATTGAAACGGAAAATACTGATATTGAACATATAGAATGCTATTAAAAATGCTTAGAAAAATTAGGTAAAGTTGACCAAAATTATTGTTTGATTTGTTTTTGTTTTACAAACAACATGAAAGTTCCATTAATATTATTATCCACATAGATTTAGAATTACTCTATTTAAAAAAAAGTATAGCAAATATATTTCTATAAGACTATTCCTTTGTCATATATGAATTTTTCATAGCTGAAGAGTTGTCACAGATAAGAGGGAAAAGTCTGAGTTAAAAATAATTTAATACAAATATTTTCTGATATATTTAACTCTCAAAATAGTCAATTTCAGTAATAAAAGAAAAATAGATGATTTTATAAGCTGTGGTTTTATGCATTGTGATAATGAGAAATTTACACTCCTCTAACCTGAAAGTTTAGTAGGTGTTTTTTTCTCACAAATTTCTGTCTCTTCTATCCTATATAATAAAAGGCTAATATGCAAATCGACCAAACAGCGGAACGACTGGTCACTATCACGTGCACTGACCACCTGGGGGCAGATGCTCAATGCAGGAGCTGCCCCCTGTGGTCAGTGCACTCCCACAGGGGGAGTGCCACTCAGCCAGAAGCCGGGCTCATGGCTGGTGAGTGTATCGGCGGTGGCAAGAGCCTCTCCTCCCTCCATGGCAGTGCTAAGGATGTCTGATTGCTGGCTTAGGCCCGTTCCCTGTGGGACATCCCCCAAGGGCTCCTGGACTGTGAGAGAGCACAGGCCAGGCTGAGGGACGCCCCCCCCCCCAAGTGCATGAATTTCGTGCACCAGGCTTCTAGTAAATAATGTTTGATTTGTTAGAGAACACTGTTGTTGTCATCTCTAATTGTGTAGGATTTTTCAAGTTTAATATAAAAAGAACATTTATAGATGAAGGTAATGCAAAATGTTTATGGTCTTACTACTCAATATTTACTTTCAAAATTGCTTGTATTATACAGATATAGCAGGTGGGAGGTGAGATAAAGAAAAAATAACTGTATGGCAATCATGGACACTGAACTAATAACTTAGTTGTTATATATTGCTTTATAAAGATTAGAAAAAAATCAGTTTAAAAGGAATGTAGATGTATTTAATGCTTTTTAAAAACATATCTATTTATACACAGCAGAAGGGAGCTATCCCTTAACTCTAATATAAAGAAACTGTTCGCAGTATTACTCTTAATGTATTCATAAAAATAAATGTATACAAATGGACTTGGGAACTCTAAGGAATAGTAGATGAATAATAAATTGTATATTACTATTTCATAACTGTAGAAAAACCTTAAAAACTTGGTGTTCACCATGTTCACTTTTATTGACATGGAAATGAAATGGAAATGATCATGAAAATCAGGAGCTTAAAAACTCTCCTAGAGGAAAAGATAGTTCAGGAATCCATATTTTTTAGACTTCTCTAAATATTCTTCCCACAATGTAAAACTTGAGTATACAGTGCAATTCCTTTCTCTTTTTTGCATATTTGTGGTATGTATATTCATGGGCCATGTATGTAATGTGGGTTCCTAAGGTATGGATAAATTATTCCACTTGAGAACAAGAAATAGAAGCAATGGAGTCTAAAAATCATGAGAGAAGAAGCACAGTACAAATAAAAAATAGAGTATTGGTATGGCTAAGACTTCTTTTAAAGCAGTAAGTTTAAAAGTTTTAACGCTTGCTATCAACTCTCTTAAGAGGAATAAATTATTAAATTCATCATGATGCCTAAGTCCCAACAGTCTCTTATATTTAAACTAGAGGCCCAGTGCACAAAATTCGTGCATGGAGGGGGGGTGTCCCTCAGCCCAGCCTGCACCCTCTCCAATCTGGGACCCCCCGAGGGATGTACGACTGCCTGTTAGGCCCAATCCCACCGGGCAGTCAGACATCCCTCTCACAATCCAGGACTGCTGGCTCCCAACTGCTCTCCTGCCTGCCTTCCTGATTTCTCCTAACCACTTCTTCCTGCCACCCTGATCACCCTCTAACCACACCCTGCCAGCCTGATTGATGCCTAACTGCTCCCCTGCCAGTGTGTTTGCCCCTAACTGCCATTCCCTGCAGGCCTGGTCACCCCTAACTGCCCTCCCGTGCAGGCCGGGTCACCCCTAACTGCCCTCTCCTGCAGGCCTGGTCCCCCCCAACTGCTCTCCACTGCAGGCCTGGTTCCCCCACAACTGCCCTTCCCTTCAGGCCTAGTCACCCTCAACTTCCCTCCTCTGCCAGCCTGGTCACCCCTAAATGCCCTCCCCTGCAGGCTTGGTCGCCCCCAACTGCCCTCCCTTGCAGGCCTGTTCCCTCCCAACTGCCCTCCCCTGCTGGCCATCTTGTGGTGGCCATCTTGTGTCCACATGGGGGCAGGATCTTTGACCACATGGGAAAGCCATTTTGTGTGTTGCAGTGATGGTCAATCTGCATATTACTCTTTTATTAGATAGGATAGAGGCCTGGTGCATGGCTGGGGGCCATCTGGTTTGCCCTGAAGGGTGTCCCGGATCAGGGTGGGGGTTCCCTTGGGGTGTGGGCGGCCTGGGCAAGGGGCCTGTGGTGGTTTGCAGACCAGCCACATCCCCCGGCGAGCCAAGTGGAGGCCCTGGTATCTGGGATTTATTTATCTTCTACAATTGAAACTTTGTAGCCTGGAGTGGAGCCAAGCCTCCTGCTTGCTCCATGGTGGCAGCCATTTCTGTTGGGATTTATGTATCTTCTATAATTGAAACTTTGTAGCTTGGAGTGGAGGCCAAGGCAGGCCAGGGCTTCAGAAGCTTGGCTTCTTCCATCACCTGGGGCAACCCTAGCCTCCTGCTCTTTCCAGATCCGTGGCTGCCACCATTTCTGTTTGGATTTATGTATCTTCTATCATTGAAACTTTGTAGCCTTGAGTGGAGGCCTAGGCCAGCAAGGGCAGGCGGAAAGCTTGGCTTCCTCCATTGCCAGGGGAACCCAAGTCTCCCTCCTGTTCTCTGTGGCCGCAGCCATCTTGGTTGGGTTTATTTGCATATTTGCTCCTTAGTGGCTGGTGGCGTGGCTGGTGGGCGTGGCTTGAGTGTGTAGCGGAGGTACGGTGAATTTGCATACTACTCCTTTATTAGATAGGATTAGAGGCCCAGTGCATGGATTCATGCACACTGAAAGAAAATTAATTAGATGGTGGCCAGCAGGGTGGGACTGGGCAAGATAGGCTGGACACACCCTGGAGCCAACCTCCCACAGTCACTTCCCAAGTGGCTGCACCTGGGGCAGTGCTGTGGCTCAATGGGCATCTGCGGAGTGAGCAGGGTCCCTCCAGCAGGTGGGGTCCCTCGGCCTGACCTGCCGTGATCGGCATAAACCGGCTCTCCGACATCCCCCCAGGGGTCCTGATTGTGAGAGGGTGGTTCTCGAGTGACACACCCTGGAATCGGGCTCCCTCCTCTCTGGTTCCAGGGTACATCACCGGAGAAACACAGCTGCCAAGTCACTGCAGCTCGGCAGCTCCTGCGTTGAGCATCTGCCCCCTGGTGGTCTGTGTGCGTTATAGCTACCGGTTGGAGCGTCTGTCCCCTGGTGGTCATTGGACGTCATAGCTATTGGTTAGACGGTCATTTAGCCATATATATATATATATATATATATATATATATATATATATATATACACACACACACACACACACACATACTAGAGGCCCACTGCACAAAAATTCATGCACTGTGGGGGAGTCCCTCAGCCTGGCCTGCTCCCTCTCACAGTCCAGAAGCCCTCAGGGGATGGCCTCCCTCTGCAGGTGGCAACTGGGCTGATCAGGAGAAGGCACCACCCCCATTCACAGTTTTGCTGCTGCTGCCTCAGGCCTCCCTCTTCGGGAGACGACCAGACTGATCAGGGGAAGGCGTCGCCCCCATCACCCTGCTGCTACTGCCATTGCAGGCTGCTGAAGGTGCAAGGCCTGAGCCCCGGGCCTCGCAGCCACTGTGGCTTTGTCCAGATGGATGTCCGGATGGACATCCGGAAGATGTCTGCTCTAATTAGCATATTACCATTTTATTAGTATAGATGAGTTAAAGTTTCCATAGAAACTGTATGATCATATATAGAAAAATAATCATTGGAGAAAGACTGGAGTTGAAAGTTTTCCCTTCACTAAGAATAAACTTAAATTTAAGTTTATACTATTAAAAGGTACAATTTCAGTAAACCTTATGTTGTACATTTAAAAAAAGATTTCACATAAAAATAAGCCAAATGTGAGGAGAGTTGGGTTACAGTAACTTTTGGGTCAGGTGATCTATTTTGGGTTTTCCCACTTATCAATTTTATTTCAAGAAGATATATTCAGGATCAAACCTAAACATAGGACAACCAAACTTCTAGGAGCTGATAATAGAAAGAAAAATTAAAACAGAATCCCTCAAGGAATTAACAGGTGGTATGTGTGTGTGTGTGTGTGTGTGTGTGTGTGTGTGTGTGTGTGTGTGTGTGTGTGTGTGTCTGACCTCCCATTTGTGAATTCTTTGATTTATTACTGCATACCCATTGGTGGTAGACAATAACAAATGTAACAAAATACTCATTCGAGTTTTGCATGCTTGTTTCCAAAGGCACTGATAGGGAAATACTTTGCCAATGTCTTTTCCTGATGATTTTGACTCTATGATTACATTGGCTTGCACATCTTATTAAATCCAGGTGGAAGAAGCTCTCTAACTCTTCTTACTTTTAACATTGTATCTGTTCTTTGTAGTGCCTTTGTGTGTACTGTTTTTTTCCTTTTTAAACATATTTCAAGAAAGAAATTATTTTTTTATTGTGTTCACTGCTTCCTTGTGATCTAAACCTTCTCGCTTATTTTCTAAGTGCTCACCAATGCTTGGATGTCCTGCCATACTTCAAAATTATGTAAATCTAAATGCCCCTTCAATGTATAAATTCAATAGAAAGGAAACTCAGAGTATCAGACAATAAATGTTTATGTGCATACATAAACACACACATATAAATATAATTATATGTGTACATGTATTTAATAGTGTGTATAGTATAATTATATATTTTATAATAATATGTCATAAAAATATATACAGTGCACCGTTATTGTTTCTATGAAATTCCAGAATATTTTATGTCTTAGGCAGTTGCAAGATGGATCTAACTTGGAATTTACTAGTCATTTGGTCAATTTGTTCTCAGTGTTTACTTTATTATTATTATTTTATTGCTTTGAGAGAAAGAGAGAGACATTGATTTGTTGTTTCACTCATCCATGCAATCATTGGTTGATTCTTGTATGCACCCTGACCGTGAATCGAACCTGAAATCTTCGAGAATTGGGATTGTGCTCCAACCAACTGAGCTACCTGGCCAGGCTAGAGTTTACTTTTTCAGAATTAATAAAAACTGAACTCTAGAGTCACACTGTCTGAATGCTCTTTGTGTTTCCACCAATTACTATTCCTGATGTAAATTTAGGTGAGTGACTTAAAGTATTAGGTTTTCAGTTTCCAAATCTATAAAATGGGCATAATTTCAATAAATAGTTCCTAAGGTGGAAGTGAATATTAACATATGTAAAATCAATAATTGTGTTTGGCATGTAGTAAACATTCAATAAATGCTATTAATTCATTGTCATTATTAATTTTTTTACCTGGAATATTTTAAAAAAATGTATGCTGCAGTATTTACAGACAGTCCTCAGGTTACTTCGGACTCAATGTACGTCCTTCCATGGTTACGTCACCACCTCCCATTTATTGATAAAAAAAAAGTTCTGTCATTTCAACATATGTACATATGTGCTTTATGTATGTTATTATTTATTTACCACAAGTAAAGGTCAGGGATTGTCTTTCTTTTAAATTTTTTTTACTGTGTCACTTCATTACTGCTGTGTATGTGCTTCATGTGAGTGACGTAGGTGCTTATGTAGGTAGGTTCCGACTTAAGGCGAAAACCGCGTTACATCACGCCATAGGAATGGATCTCCACGTAACCCGAGGACCTACTGTAATTTGTTTGGCCAGTGGACAATTGTATTACAACTTATTATTCAGTACACTTACAAATGGAAGAAATCTTAAAGTCAGTATTTAAATTGATTGCTAATGCTAACGTACATTTTTATTTCTTTAAATTGAAATACTATTTAAGATAAATACAAGTCAATAAGGACACATGTAGATATATAAAATTATCTTCCAATAAAATGTTCAGTGGATGTTAACCATTTTTAAATTTTAGTTTATTTCTACTTTCTTGCATTTTAAAATTTCAAAATGCAAATAGAATGGGGGTTTTCAGTAAATGTAGAGAAATATATAATTCCAAGTGTTTTTAGAAGCATTTTTGGTATTATTTAATTTGGTTAGTGGTTTTAAATTACCTAGATTGTTTGATATGTAGAGTTTCCCTCAACTCTAAAATTCTGTGCTTGTTTTCAAAGAATAAGAAAAGCCAAATCTTTTGGATCTAGAGCAAGATCCACAATGCAAATATCTTCTTGGCCTAAAGGGCAAAATAAAGAATAAAGACTGCAGGAAAATAGAGAAGATGTAGTAAAGAATACCTAGAGAATGTAGGCAGTGTATGCCGTGCCTATCAGTGTGGGAATTCATTCACTTGATGTTTTAGATGCCAGATACTGGGGCAGCCTGGAATATGTAACCCTAGGTGTGGAGAGTATATGAAAGTACTGTATTATCTGTTCAAACCCCAACAAAATATTAGTTGTTTATATTCTGTTCAACCAAAATACTTTATTATAATGATATGAAAAGTAAATATTTTAGTTTATAAATAACAGTTTTTCTATCTAAATAAAGATTAAAGAAATGTAGATCAAATAAAGATGAAATGCCCTACAGCTTATCTTCATGCATTTTTACTGATAATTCATTAAAAACCATTGAGAATCTTTCAGTTCTATCGTTGTTTTCATAATTATGAGGATCATTAGTGATACTTCATAAATAATGTAAAGGCTTTTTCTACAAATCTAGCATATTGAGTTTATATTGTTTAAAGGCTTAGGCTTTATTTCAAGTTTTTAGTATGTTTTCAGTAGTAGTTACCCAATAATTTTATTCAATAAAGGCCATGTTTTTGTTTCTGTAAATTCCTGGTGGACCTGGAGTATATGAATAGGTGTAATCCATAGTTATGTAAAACCTTCTCATTTTTGTGCATAATTTCACCACACAGTTTCATCAAAGCTTAAAAAAAATAACAATGCTGCCAGAAGACCCAAATGTAATATTTTAAAATTAATTATTGACAATAATGTGCAGTGAATTTGTAATTAATTTATAGGTTCTAAACAAAGGTATCTAAATGGAGCAGGGGAAGAAATCTAAGACATGAAATATCCAAACAATAGTAATTAGTTTATGAATGCTATAGAGTTGAGTGGATTAAATCAAATTGTCCTATTTAGAATAAAGACATTTATGCTAAATGGTATGTCCAAGAAAAAAATATTAGTATATGAATAATTTGGAGACTGTGTCTAGACTCTTTCTAAAATGACAACCTAACTTAACTTTAGTAAATATTTAAAAGTAAATTTATGTTGGACATTTTTGTATATTTCTTTATCCTCCTTTGAAATTGAAAAGTATTGCTTTTGCATATTTTTATCTTTTTTTACACTTATCTTTTGTTCTTTCATGAAAGATCTTTTTGGATATATTTTGGAAAACTTTTTTTTAAACATTGTGGTTTTAGAGAATAGATTGATTTGTGTTTCAAATCCCAGGGTAATAAAAGTGTCACAATTCTTACATTAACTGTTGGAGTCTCATTTTGAATGCTGGGGTTTATAAGCAGTGCACATCACATCTCATCAGGAATAATGACATTGTTGAGAAAATGGAAAGATGAATCTCAAGACTGATAAAAACATGGTCTTCAACTTTAGAGTTTTATGCCATGGGCCAGTCCTGTAATGGTATAAAATACTACATCATTACCAATGGCTACCTTGCTGCAGACAAAGGAAAGCTATGTGTGATGGGGTTGCCCTTGACTATGAGGAAGTCATTGGAGTATTCTTGGTCATGTTGAGTCCTAGAAGTCAACCAGATACACTTGATTGATTAAATTGATTTTGTATTCATATGTTCCGTTATTCCAAAAACATTGATCCAGTGCTTACCATGTAACCTCCCTTATGCTAAAATTAAGGATTCAACTGGTAAGCACTGTGCCTCCACTCAAGATGCTTTGAATCTGGTGTACGAGATGCATAAGAAAAAATTACACAATGTCAAGTGTTTTGTTTTTTTTTTCCCAAGTCACTGTGAGATCACAGTGAAAGAGAAATTCAGTTTTGAGAATAGGTGGAGTGGTAAAAGCCAGAAAATAGGAAAACAGGGTGGTGTTTTTAAAGGATTCTTGGAGGAGTTAATATCTATTAGAAAACTACCAATAACTTAGCAAGAAGGACTTGTATAATATCCTAATCCTATTTGCATCATGATCTTTATAATAAGGTGTATTTGAATAATCTCTGTGAAGATCCAATGAACTGTAAAATTAGTGAAAGTTTGTTACTTCTATATGGATTCTTGAGGAGTAATGTCTACTTGGTTCATAGGACATGCCCCTATCCAAATTGTGTATTAAGATATGGCTCTTTTGCTACATTAAAATGATTTTTATTTTCTAATAAAAACAGCGTTCTGTTTTACTAAATAAGGGAAGTGAAGTGTAGTTCTTAAAAATTAATTTAGCAAAAGTTTATAAACTATAGTAAAGTCCTTAAAATACTAGATAGAGATTTGGAATTACTTGTTTCTTTTATATTAAAAAAACTACAGAATTAATACTTTTTAATTAAAGGTTGTTGTTTTTGAAATTTATCTAATAAAAAATACAAAACCAATTTAGGAAAACCTTTTCTAAAAGTTTGCTGTACAATTTGCAGAAGCCTTCCCTCCCTCCCACCTATTTACCCTGAAGGAGTTAACGCTATGTAAATAGGCCTCTCCTTCCTCCTAGAATGTAAATTATATTTCTTTGCCTGGCACAGAAATCAGAAGAGGGTACACTCAATGAATGCCAGTGATTTCTGCATCAATACAAATTAGCTCCCACATCTCAGGCTGGAAATATGTAAGGGACATTGCTGTAAGAGTAGGTGCAAATAAATATTTTCATGCAAGAACTCATAATGTTAATGTTTAAAAAAATGTGCTGTAAAATTAGGGGTAGACTATTCGAAATGGATTTTTATCTTAAACTAGAGGCCCAGTGCATGATTGAATCATGCACGTGTAGGGTCCCCTACACGCTTTCGCTTTTGATCGCGGTGGAGCTGGGTGCCTGTCCACTGGTGCACCAGGCCTTTCAGAAGCCTCTGGCATGGCGGAGGCTTCTGAAAGGCCTGGTGCCAGAGCAGACAGGCACCCAGCTCCCCCGCTTTTGATGGTCCATGGTGGGACGTGAGCTCGCTGCCCCAGAGGCCCCTTCTGTTCCGCAGCACAGCCATGGCACAGATGTTGAGCTTCGCGCCGCCACTGGCGACGTGAGCTCAGCGTCCTGCCAGCCCAATCGGCTACCCGGGCCACCCCGAGTCCCGCCCCCTGCACCTCCCTCTGGCCCAATCATGGGCGTAGCAGAGTGATGGTAATTTACATATTACCATTTTATTAGGTAGGATCACTTTCACTATAAAATTTTTGCACAATATTGAGAGTTTTATTTATTGGAGAATTCAATAAATAAAATTATTGGAGCCTAGTTTGAGTTTTCTTAGACATCGTCCATTTTTTTTTTCCACTTGAGAGATAAATGAAGATGTCTATTGGACCTCTCTTCACCCTTTCCTAAGATATCATTATTTGGAAACATCTTTGATTATGTAGATCAGCTTCTGGTACAGATTTTAATTTGAGCTTTAATTTTTCATGTGGTATCCCAGTTTGTTATTGAGCACAAGGTTAGTGGGAAAATGAAATGCAGCAATATTTTCTTTATTTACTTTTAACATTCTCTTTGTATATGGTTAACTATGTCAAATGCAGTATTCTTACTATCTTGTTTAACACCAATATTTGGCTATTCACACATTGTATTTTAGGAATAACCTTATTGTTTTCATAATGAATATGCGACTATTATAAATGATGCAAGCAACACAGAAAAGAATAAGAAAATATGTTGTAAATCTCTAAGAATCCCTATCCAGATATAACCAGTGGGTTTGCACCATAATCATCATTCCAAATATTTATGTATACATATAGATAAACTCTAATTATTCTGTGAGTAGATCCAGACTAAATACTCTGGTGTGATTCTAGTGATTCACTTTAATGCAAAGTTGTTAACACCATATCTCTAAAAGTGATTGGCTTTGCTTAATTAAAGCCTTATAAAATGGCTTTTCTATTGGATAAAGTTTATCAAATTCATTGCTTAATTAAAATAAATAAAACTTGAAACTTAAAAGTAAAATATTAAACTGCTTCCTTAAAAGACATAACACGTTTTAAACTCTTAATTATACAACCAAAATTTTAAAAATAAAGGTGACCAAACTTTTGCTTTCAAACTTCTTGAGTTGTGATGATTAAGAGAAGAGTAGGTATAGGGATAGGGAAATTCAGAGAAGACCTCAGTTACTGTTAGGGTTTTCTGTTTGTTGCTTGCCTGCCTGCTTTACATATCTATTCCACTGTTAATATTTTTAAAAATCTGCCTTATAAATACCTTATATGTAAGAAGAGTGTCCAGAGGTATGCAAAGTGTACTTTCAGAAGTACTACCTCTCTGTTTTCCTTCATGTATAATGAAAAAAAAAAATCATTTCTGGCCACAATAGAATGTAACACCTCAAAACCAAAATCAAAAGAAAACCAACCAAACAAAAATCCACAGAACTGGTACATCTTGACTTGGTCATACAATCTACCTAATAAAAGAGTAGCATGCTAATTGACCATACCTTCGTGACACCCACCAGCCAATCAGGAGTGTGTATGCAAATTAACCCAACAAAGATGGTGGGTTAATTTGCATATGCAGGTGGCTGGGGGTGGGACAGGACGCTTGCGTTGTCTCCATGGCAATTACGCAGGCGTTCCGCTACACCCCAGCCGCTCTGGGCCTCTGGGCAGCATGGGAAAGCAGAAAGGCGGCTCCAGCCAAAGCAAAGGTGGTGCCGGCAGCCAGGGGAAGGAAGGCCCATTCTTGCATGAATCTTCGTGCATTGGGCCTCTAGTAAACCTTATAAATATGAACATCCATGAAAAGAGTCAGCTTTTCAAACCACTATAAGTAAACCTTATAAATATGAACATCCATGAAAAGAGTCAGCTTTTCAAACCACTTGTTTAAGGGAACAATTTCTGCTTTAAAAAAATAAGTTTCCAAGGGCCAATAAAGCATCTTGGAAGCTCTTTATGCCTCTCTACTTTCTTTGTTATACCATTTTCTACCATCTATATTGCCCTTGCATCCCCTTCCTAAATGGATACCTGTATTGGCTAATCCCACTGACCTAGACATATAATATGTCAATATTATGATTTCTTACGTGATGGCCACTATTAAGATTTGACTTGATCTGACCAGGAGACAAGGATATGTAATACAATGACTTTGCCATTTTTCTCATTGATCAGAGAAGGCAATTAGACTCTGTCAAGTACTAACTCAGATGAATCAGCAGTGACCTCCTGCTATGCTCTTTTGAGAAGTATTTTGATGCATTTCCATGGCTAAATGGCAAGAGTACTATGATCAATTTACAGTGTTTGCTATGCTGGAAAAAGGTTAACAGAAATATACTTGCCTTCTGTTTACTCCCCTGTTCCAGGTCCTCTGCTTTGTGGAGCTCACACTGCCCTCACTAACCTGCTTTGAAGTTTGAAGAATGAGGTTGGGTTGAGCTTCTAATTTGTTTTCAGATCTTAGAAACTAACTTTTGTGGATTGTGTGTGTGTGTGTGTGTGCACTTGTGTATGTGCATGTATATGTTGGCTTGGAAGGGAAGAGTAAAATACAGTGCCAACACCAGATAAGCCAATAGCAGAGTATAACTTAAATTCAACCCATTTAAATGATTTTCAAAAGCAAATGCAATTTGTATTGATGTTTGGAATAAAGCAAAGAAAAATCTGGTGGAAAGCCAGTTTCAGTAATGAAAAATCTTTCAATGCCACATAATAACAGAAATAATAGGTAATAGAAATAAGAAAGGAACAAGACAGTCAAGTAATTGAGAAAGAAAAGGCTACCCTATGTTATGATAGTTATTTTCCAAGTTGTAATATTACAATTGTAGTGGTCATTAATAATAAAGAAGAAATAACTGTATTGTGAATGTGTCCTTGATGTTTATTTTTTACCTAGTGGGAGGAAAGAATGTGAAGCTATTGCTGGAATGAACACCCCCATGAAAGTCAGAAATTGAGTGAATGACTTTCATCCCTCTAATGAACAAGATGACTGGAGAATTTTATAATGAAATAGAGGAAGAGGTAGAAATATTACATTTGCAAGTCAAGTCACTGCTTTCAAGAATTTAGGAATTAATAAACCACAGTTAAAGTAAATTTATTCCTCATATTTTTAAATCCATCAGAAAAAAAATCAAGGAAGCTCTATTGTGTACAGAAATAAGTTGAGTATTTGAATAAATTTATAACATTTGTGGATTTAAAGAGTAAACATTATTATATGTCTTTAGTTTAGTGTCCTATTAATATTGACCCAAACAAATATATATAATTCATATATTAAGTAATAGCTTATTCTAATTAACATATATAAGTAGATTTATAATAATTTATAGATTAATAATAAATATTTATAGTATATGATTTAACCATAATTAATTGATCACTTACATTTGTTTTAATTTTTATTGTGCATACAAAGACTGTATATGAGCTATATGTATAGCTCAAAGAAAAATAATAAAACAAATCCCCCAATACCTACAACTCAGTAGAAGAAATAGGGTATGAGTATCTTTGAAGCTTTGTGTGTCTTTCCTTCTATCTGCAGCCCTCCCCAGAGCTGGGACTAATGTGAAGCAGTGAGTCACATTCTTCAGACCCAAAATTTAAGGTGGTGCCAAAAAGTTCAGTAATCAATATAAGTAATATTTTAATGCAACATATTAGCATAAGCAAAATGGATGAGAAACATGCCATGATGAAAAATATGCCAAAATTTTAAAGTGTCAGTAAAAAGATAAATTAAGAAGAAAAAGTCAGTAATGTGATTGTTTCTTTACTTATTTTTCCCCTGAAATTTGTATTAATTATGCTTTAAGTTTCTTTAGAGAAGTTTTCTCAATCTCAGTACTATTGACATTTAGGTTAGAAAATTCTTTGTGGCATAGGCTTTGCTATGTCTTATAGGATGTTTAGCAGCATCCCTAACTTCTATCATGTTTTGAAACTGATATAATGAGGACTATACTATATATACTTTTCTTCAATTTTATTTTTATTTTACTTTAAGTGGTGTTTTTAAATTCATGCATGTTGATATGTGTAGTATTAAACATATATGCCTCAATTTAGCTAAACTTCTAATATTGACAGACAATTGGATTGTTTCCATTATGTACTACAAACAAGGCTACTTTGGACATTCTTGAGGCATATTTGCAAACACTTCCTAGGGTTTATACCTATCTGCACTAATAAAAGAGAATCATGCAAATTGACCACTACTCTGCTACCCCCACCAGCCAATCAGGAGTGAGTATGCAAATTAACCCAACAAAGATGGCGGCGGCCATGGAGCTGGAGCAAGCAGGAGGCTTGGGTTGCCCCCGGTGATGGAGGAAGCCAAGCTTCCCGCCCACCCTGGCTGGCCCTGGTCTATGCTCAAGGCTACAAAGTTTCAATTGTAGAAGATAAATAAATCCCAGATACCTGCTTCCAGCCAGCCCTGGCCTCCACTCAAGGAGGCGCTGAAAAAAAAAAAAAAAAAGGAGGAGCTGGGAGCTTGGGTCGCTGGGGGTGTGGCCATCCTGCAAACAGCCATCAGCCCCTCACCCAGGCTGGCCAGGCACCCCAGTGGGGATCCCCACCCTAAAGGGGGTGTGGCCAGCCTGAAAATAGTCCTCAGCCCCTCACCCAGGCTTGCCAGGCACCCCAGCGGGACCCCCCACACTGAAGGGGCTGTGGACAGCCTGCAAACAACCATCAGCCCCTCACCCAGGCTGGCCAGGCACCCCAGCAGGGACCTCCACCCTGAAGGGGGTGTGACCAGCCTGAAAACAGCCCTCAGCCCCTCACCCAGGCTGGCCACACACCCATGGCCCGATCCCTGTAAACGGGCAGTTGAACATCCCTTAAGGGGTCCCAGATTGGAGAGGGTGCAGGCTGGGCTGAGGGACACCCCCCGAATTTCGTGCACCGGGCCTCTAGTGTATATATATGTCTGTGTCCATGATCTAAATATCTAGATAATATCAAGTTATTTTTCAAAGTTGTTATTTTAGTCTTCATTCTCATAGACACTATATGAATCATTTATTGTTTTATATTCTTGAATTAATTTTGTTAGGCTTTGCAAAATTTTGACAATCTGATGAATTTTAAAATGTATCTCATTGGATTAAACACATATGTCCCTGATGTCCAATGAAGGTGAATATCTTTTCATCTTTTAGTGCCCATCCCTCTTTCTTTTTCTGTAAAGTGTCTAATGTTCTGAACATATACCCTATTTATTGAGTTTGTCACTTCTTTTTTCATTACAAGTTTTTTTGGCACTTTGTTCCTTTGTCATATCTTAAGTTTGGGAGGTTTGATTCTGTAGTTTTATTAATCTTTTTCTGACTCTCTCTTGTGGTGCTTTATTCCCTCCTCTGTTTTGTGATTTTTGGTGGTGGTGATAACTACCTTAGAGTTATTTTGATGATTAAATCAGAAGATATTTGCATAGATGATGACACTATGATTACATAGTAAATGCTCCATTAATGTCATTTTTCCTCTTCTTCCTTCCAACTTCATTAGTACTAGCTTATAAAACATATTTCTTCTATTATGAATGCTATATTTATATATTTAAGGAATTTTAAAGTGTCTCTATTAAACATATTTTTATAAATCCCATTTGTTCAATGTTTTAATAGGATTTATTCTCTGTTTTAAACAATACAAGTTACAATTTTAGTATATAACATCAACAAATATCTGGTTAATGTTTCTGAAAACAAGGTGAGGTTAAAGAATAAAAGCTTCATGCATGGGGATGTTCTACAACATTCTTTTCATTTATGACCCATGCACTGGTGATGTTAATACCCTTTGCCTCAGATCTACACTGGAATTTTAAGGTACAAAAGGTTTTTGTGCACGGAAGCTAGACAACTTTTGGGAAGGGCAGGATATGCTATAAGAACAGAGTGTGGGATCAACGTTTACCCACATTGGGCACCACACAATTCCATTTCCGTCCAAAACATCTCATCTAGCTTGCTCTGCCGAGCCGCTGGCCAGGCTCCCCTCACAAGCCCAGATGGGCTGGTGGGCTGCCCTGAGGAGGCGGGAGGGGAGCGCTGGGCCGGACGGTGGGTGAGCAAAGATGCCCAACTTCTGCGCAGCCCCCAACTGCCCTCGGAAGAGCACGCAGTCGGATTTGGCCTTCTTCAGGTTCCCAAAGGGTCCGGCCAGATTCCAGAAGTGGGTGGAAAATTGTAGGAGAGCAGACTTAGAAGATAAAACACCTGATCAACTAAATAAGCATTATCGATTATGTGCCAAACACTTTGAGACCTCTGTGATCTGTAGAACCAGTCCTTATAAGACAGGTCTTCGAGATAATGCAATACCAACAATATTTGATCTTACCAGTCATTTGAACAATCCACATAGTAGACACAGAAAACAAATAAAAGAATTGAGTGAAGATGAAATCAGGACACTGAAACAGAAAAAATTTTGACGAAACGTCTGAACAGGAACAAAAGCATAAAGAAATCAACGACAGCAATGCTCAGAACTCCAATATAGAAGGGGTGAAGAACAGGATGAAGACATTTCACCTTTAACCCTCGAAGAGAAGGAAAACAAAGAATACTTAAAAATCTTTATTTGAAATTTTGATTCTTATGGGAAAACAAAACATACCTAGATGGACATGAAGCTGATGAAATCCCAGAAGGTCTCTTTACTCCTGATAACTTTCAGGCACTGTTGGAATGCCAGATAAATTCTGATGTAGAGGTTCTGAGAAGGCGCTTTGAGACGACAGCAGACAATACACTGTTATGTTCAAAAGCACAGCAGAAACAGGTGCTAGAGGTCTGCGAGAGCTGCATTCGGGAAGAAATGCTCAGGGAAGTGAGAGACTCTCACTTCTTTTCCGTTACCACTGCCGACGTAGTGGACATAGCAGGGGAAGCGCACCTGCCCATGTTGGTGAGGTTTGTTGACAAAGCTCATAACCTGAGAGAGGAATTTGTGGGTTTCCTGCCTTATGAAGCTGATGCCGGAATTTTGGCTATGAAATGTCACACTACAGTAACTGAGAAGTGGAGATTCAACAGGGGTTATTGTTGTGGCCAGGCTTACATTGTGTCCAGTGGATTTTCTTCCAAAATGAAAGCTGTTGCTTCTAGACTTTTGGAGAAATATCCCCAAGCTGTCTACACACTCTGCTCTTCCTGTGCCTTAAATATGTGGTTGGCAAAATTGGTGACTGTTATGGGAGTGTCTGTTGCATTAGGAACAATTGAGGGGGTTTGTTCTTTTTTCCATTTATCACCACAACTGCTTTTAGAGCTTGACAATGTAATTTCTGTCCTCTTTCAGAACAATAAGGAAAGGGGTAATGAATTGAAGGAAATTTGCCAATCTCAGTGGACAGGTAGCAATGATGCTTTTGAAATGTTAGTGGACCTCCTACAAGCACTTGTTTTATGTTTAGATGGTATAAGTAATGATACAAATATTAGATGGAATAACTGTATAGGGGGCCGAGCATTTGTACTCTGTAGTGCAGTAACAGATTTTGATTTCATTGTTACCATTGTCGTTCTTAAAAAAATTCCTCTCTTTTACAAGAGCCTTTGGGAAAAATCTCCAGGGTCAGACCTCTGATGTCTTCTTTGCAGCCAGTAGCTTGACCTTGACTGTGGTGCTGCATTCGCTAAATGAAGTGATGGAAAATACTGAAGTTCATCATGAATTTTGGTTTGAGGAAGCCACCAATTTGGCAACCAAATTTGATAGTCAGATGAAACTCCCTGAGAAATTCCGCAGTGCTCAGCCAGGGAACCCGGAATCTCAGTTGACCTCTGAGAGTTACTATAAAGAAGCCCTAAGTGTTCCAACAGCGGAGCACATTATTCAGGAACTGAAAGATATATTCTCAGAACAGCACCTCAGAGCTCTTAAATGCTTATCTCTGGTCCCCTCTGCCATGGGACAGCTCAAATTCAATACATCGGAGGAGCACCATGCTAACATGTGCAGACGCGACTTACCCAGTCCTGATACACTCTCAGCTGAGCTGCATTGTTAGAGAATCAAGTGGAAACACAGAGGAAAAGATAGAGAGTTTCCACCCACCACGTACGAAGCCCTCCACCTGCCAGACATCAAGTTTTCCCCTAGAGTTTATGCATTGCTGAAGGTCCTGTGTATTCTTCCTGTGCTGAAGGTTGAGAATGAATGCTATGAAAATGGGCGAAAGCGTCTCAAAGCATACCTGAAGAACGCTTGGACAGACCAAAGGTCAAGTAACTTAGCTTTGCTTAACATAAATTTTGATATGAAACAAGGTTTGGATTTAATGGTGGAGACATATATCAAATGCTATACAACTAAGTCAGAGCTTCCTACAGATAATTCTGAAACTATCGAAAATACCTAAGAGACTTTTAAAATGGGTTTTCTCTTATATTTGATAATGAAAAAAAATCTAAGAAATTTGAAAACATAGAAAAGCTATAAGATATATGTAGGTTACTTAATCACTGAAAATCTTGAGCACATTAGCCATTGATAATCTGACTGTTTAAACTTTAAATGGCCTGTTTGAACTCGCATGCTTTGGAGAACTAACTGTTCTTCCAGAGGATAGCATTGAAAGTGCCACATTGCACTTCTGCATGGTCTCTGCTAATGGCACTTTAGAATTATTTTAATTAAGTCATTTTAGACATAACATTTATTATCACTGTGGATCCAGTTGTTGGGTATTGAGTTACCAGTTCTTTGAAGAAATACATTTTGAGAAGGTGTGGGAGGAATATGTTTCATAAAATTTTACAATGAAGCTCATGACTAACCTTTGAATAGCAGGAGTCTTAAGTATACTGTTAAACATCTGTGATGAACAGTTAAATTACCAGATAGTGAAAGAAACGTGAGCTTGCCAAACAAGGATTTCAGTGTAGATTTTGTCTTTATTCGATAATCTTAAACAAGTTACTGTTAAACATTGAAGGAAGAACCTGCCATTGTTCCACATTTGGGTGTTGCTGTTTACATTCCTTTGTTGAGCCTATATCTTCATAAGCTTTTTAGCAAGTATATGTTGAACCCTTCTGTTTCATGGTCAAGACAGGATCAGAGGCCGTGGATACTGATAACAGATTGGTCTGTTTTATTCTGTCTTTTTCCGTGATTATATCTACTGCCTCATCTTGATTTATAAGCAAAACCTAGACAACCTACAAAAAATGTGTTTTGTAGTTTATCTAGGAATAATACAGAAAATATTGCTGTTATTTTGGGTGAAGAAAGTCAATTTTGTACAGTTTATTTCGACGTAAGTAAAATATGAATTTGTTTAAAAAAAATCTCACCTAGCATTTGGCCATTTCCCAAAGCTTAAACTTCTACAGCCATTCCTGGGATTAGAAAAACAGGATGGGAGTCCTTTTAGAGAGAGGCATCTGAACAGGGCCCTTTCATGTACAATGTAAGAATATTCATACTACTCTTATCCCAGCAGCAAGAGACTCCATTTAATGTATTAGGCATGCGTTGGCAAAAAATAAAATAAAATAAGAAAAAGGATAATGGAGAAATCTTGGTACAGAAATGTCGCTTTCTAGCAACTCCATCTGATTTGTGATTCTTCCTAAAACCAGCTCTGATGCAGGAGTGAAGGATCTTATATAGTCAGGCCTCGCATTAGGTGATCAATGTGCGAATGGAAAGCCACCGCCAGAACCAATTTTCCTAAATAGAAGCAAATTTTCCAGTAAGGAAGAATAGTCCATGAAGTAGGTAGCAGGATGTCTTACTATCAGTAGATGGGCCTTTCCATATTTTTCTAGCCCAATTTAGCAACATAATTTATATACTTACATATAACTATTCCATAGTTGCAAATGGGAGTCAAAACAAAGTTCACTGATAAAAGCCCTTCAAATTAAAATCATAAAGGTACACTCATAAAGGGTCAATGGGGAAAAAAGGGAGCGTCTGTAATACTTCCAACAATGAAGATACATTTTGAAAGTACACCTTTTATACATCTGCAAGGCTTGTTGATGGATCTGGTGCAGGTGTGCTTTTACAGCTGCTGGTGGATAATTGTGGCGTTGAAGTAGGGAAATAGGGAGCCATACAGATAGTAGGCTTCAAACATAAACACTTAGGGAATAAAGACATGCTAGGAAACCTCTGTAATATCAAGTATTCAAATATGATGAAAATAAAAGGGATAATTTACAGAATCCTTAGGTTTATGGAAGGAGATGTTATGCCACAAGATATCAGAGTTTTACCTGTATTTTGGTAACAACAGTGTTTAGATACCATTCCTAATCTTATGCAAGATTTTCAGTCCCATAAGCTAATTTGAGACATCTTGGTGTTTCAGTTCATTTTTAAAATATAATTTCAGGACATAAATTTAGTGTTATGTATTTTTTGAAGTATATAGAAACCTACATGCTATTTTTAACCTTTTGCACTCAGATGTCGAGTGTGACTCGACATGGTTAGCATTAGAATAAAGGGATCGAGAAAAAAGCAAGTGAGTGCAAAGGGTTAATACTAGAATATATTGTTCAGAGGCTTGTGGATTTAGAAATACTTTGATAGTGCCATCTAGTGAATACAATACAGAAATCCAAGCAAAAAGAAATCTGTTTTGTTAAAAATATAGATATACAGTAACATTTATTGTGACATAAAGAATGTATCTCTCTATGGTACCAAAAATGTATTATCCCTTGAAAACTCATGTAGCTTCTGCATGTCTTTCTTTGTTATGCATTTAATAGATTTTTAAAAGCCAAGCAACACTATAAAGGGTAACTATTATACAGCAGTGGCTGTGCTTATGCATTGTGCAAAATTTTAGTCATAACTTCATTGCATTCCTGAGAGAGCTGTCTGAGATAAATAGCTCTGTCATACACATCTGCTGGTATTCCTTAATATTATCAGACATGCAATAACTCAACCATGTGGGAAGGGAAGAGTAGGTTACAAAAGTAGGCTTGTTGGTCCTGTGGGCGAAGCCTTCTAGGACGCTGAACTTCAACTCTGTGCCTCTTGACAAGAACAAGATTGTAAAATGCTTTGAACAGAAGCTGTCGGTGGTGCCCTGGATGACAGGAAGAGGATTACAGTACCTACCCAGAAAATGATGAAGGAATTGCAAATGCTTATTTTTCATGCTGTAGTGAGTAGTAGTATTGGCTTTTATTCGAGATTTGAAGTGTTTAAACATAAAAGGAAGTTATGAGGATGAGTGGTAAAACTCTCCTGGTAAAATCAAAGAGCCCCTATGGAAATTAAATAGCAAAATAAGTTTCAGTGTTATTTTTAATACTGTCATTTTCATACTGTCCTGATCATAAGGATCAGACATAATCTGTTTCTCTTGGTCTAACAGCCTTTTTCATTATCATGTACCTCTCTTAGAAGACTTTTTGGCCATACATTTATGCTCAGCTGCTACCCCTGATAAACTAAGGTACCGTGATATCAATTTCCATGTGTTCTATTCTTTCATGGCCTCCTTTATTCAGCCAGCTATTGCCTTTGCCTACACAAACAAGTTACACTTATATTAATCTATGAAGGCTACTTGATCAATGGCTTATGGCCGTTGTAAGTGAGTGTCAGAGCTGTCAAAACCTCGGAAGTTATCACCCAGAGAACAGTACCAAGTACAAATTAACTACCGGCTATGAGATAGAAGAGGAAAGGCCATCCCACGGGACACTGTCCTCTAAATCACTTTTAGGCTTGCTTAGCAATGTCTGCTCCCTACATTACATCCTAAGGTGCAATAAAGGTACCTACCAAAGGTGGGCTGCTACATCTTTGACAAATTGCTCTGTGTGTTCTGCATCATCTGGATGGGTAGAGAGGGAGGGGGGAGGAAGAGAAGATGTGGTGGAGCTTTATCTTTCAGCATATTTATGAGTGACATTTGCCTATGATACTCACTGCTTCATCCAGAATCCTCAGCGCAAGAACTGCAGGTCCCAGGTCAGCACTACATGACCAGCTATATACCTTGAGTTTAGAAAATCATCTTCGAAGGAGGAGTTTAGGCTAAGTCATACATGAAATTTTTCATTATTATAGATTTGTCCTCAGATGCATTTGCCCTTGAACATGCATTATTTATCTTTGCTTGGGAACTTCAAGCTTTTGCCTTTGAAGCACTCTTCAGGCACTTTATCAAAGGCAGTAATTTCTGTTACTATGAACTTCTGTTTCTTCCACAGACGGCATTATAATAAAAATGAAGGAAATAAAAGAAATTACTCACCCCAAAGCATCAGCTGTTTCCATTGTTCATTTTCACGGTTCTCCCCTTTTCCTTAGATATATTAAATATAAAGATAATTATATTCATAAAGTAGTTACAAGAGTGCATTCTGTGTCTTTCAAATAAATTATGTCATTAAATTTTGCTATGTGTACCCTGTTTGTCATTCTTTTGATTTGCTGGGTATATAGGTCAGTTTTATGGAATAATCTATTTTGTTTAGCATTAGCTCTGAAATTATAAATCTGAAAAAAAAATATATCGCACACCAGTTCAACCATTCACCTCAGAATGAATGTTAATATTGAGAGTCTCTAAATACCATCTTATAGTTACATGAACAGCTCAACTGATGCCTGATAGATAATGGAAATGGGTGAGAAATATGCAGGATGGCCTCCCGCCTTGGCATTTCCCAAGAGTTGGAGGGTACAGACAATAGATTTTTAACTGTTGACGTAGTGTCTGCAAGATGATGTCTTAATTATTAATTTATAGATAATCATTAGTTTTATCTCCTTATATTCTGGATACCTAGTCAAACACCTGAATGTATTTTTATGTCATCTCTCTATCTCTTCTCACTTTTACCTGAGCCCTCCAAATTTTTTTCTCTCTCTCTTCTCTATGGCTTTGTGAAGCAAGCCATATAGATGGGATTCACTTATGGGCATTACTCTCCTACCTGGCAGTTTATACATTCTCAATAATGTAAGTTGTAAGTTGAGTTCAACCACTCACCTCAGGATGAGAGTTTGTAGTTTTCATAATTATATTTTAATGAGTGACATAAAGGTCATCTAAATTGGTAATTCACTTAAAATTACATTTTTAGAAATTAGTATTATTCCTTATTTTTATTAGAATTTTTGCATAGACACATTTGTTCACATTTTTTCATCTTTTTCTTAGTACAAATTTACTAAACTGAGGATTTGAAAGGTAGATTAATTCTTGATACAGAATGTTACATTGCTTTTCATAATTTTTAAATTATACTTATTTGCCCTACTCAAAATAAAAGTGCCAGATTTACCTCATCATTTCTGATCTTTAATATTTTCTAATTGAGAAGAAATAAACTAACAGGTTACATTATTGTTTTCATTTTTCTGACTGATGTGATAAATAATTAGTTCAGAATTTCATGTCTGAATTTTTTATTGTTCATTGTCTTTAAAGGACCTCTGTTTTCTTTTTCTTTAAATAAGTAAAATAAATGAAAGATATGAGATCAAAGGCACTGTATAGCACTTTAAAATTAAATCCCAATAAAATCACATAGTACAAAAAAATAAAGTCAGATAGAAGTGTTATAACAACTTAAAAATATAACTGAGCAACTAAGGATTAACTGCCAATCAATGTTATTGAATCCAGTTTTATGTGAGAATGCAACAGCACAAGGGAAAAAAATGAATTGATTAGACTACCCTAATGGCCCATTATCAAATTGCCTAAGTGAAGAAATTTAATTGCCACTAATCTGAGCAGAATTTAAACTTGAGAATGGAAAGCATTGATCATCACAGAGTCTCATAAGAAGCCTTTCAAGTGTTTTATTTAAAAAAAATATGCTATGCCCTCACCTGTTTGGCTCAGAGGATAGAGCGTCGGCCCGTGAACTGAATGGTCCCGGGTTTGATTCTGGTCAAGGGCATGTACCTTGGTTGCAGGCTCAATCCCCAGTGGGGGTTGTACAGGAGGCAGCGGATTGATGTTTCTCTCTCACCGATGTTTCTAACTCTCTATCCCTATCCCTTCCTCTTTTTTAAAAAAATCAATAAAATATATTAAAAAATAATAATAAAATAAAAAATGTGGTGTTATATAGATTGGGTATAAACTTCTAATCAATCGATCTATGTTGTGATAGGTTTCTCTGTCTAGATCCTTCATTTTTATCTGAATACTCGCTATTATTATGTACTCTGTAAAGGTAGACTCCATACTTAAAGCAGTGCTATCTATCTTCTTGGCATATTGTTTGCAACAGAACTTCATAAATAATACTTTAGTCATACAGTTTCGAGTGGAAGAAAAATATCAGGAACAGGATAACCCATAAAACTTTTAAACACGAAAGGTCAGATCATTCCTTAGAAAAGCAGGTAAAACTAAGTAGTGTTCAAAATTTGGAAAACTAAAATTTTGCTCTTCATATAATTTTGTTTTGACACCTCTTTTAGTGCCAGAGGGGTCTGTTGCATAATGAATACATGGTCTGGTAGGATAAAAGCCGCCTATATTCTTCACAGTTCGTAGAATGTGCCAGGGTGCCTTGCCATCACCTGCCCACACTTAATTAATAAGCATATGCTTCCTTTTAATACTTACTCAGAATGCTTAATTTTTTTATTCTTGATTCTCTACTTATTTCTACTAATACAGGAATAGTTTCTCTATTGTATTCCTTCTCAAACAGCTTATATTGACAAAAATTCAGGGCATGTTTGTTAAACCAATATGGGGAAACAGACAATGCCAAAGAGATCTGTTGTGTTACAGATTAAAAGATGAAATCACTTTTGGATATAACAACATTGAATGTGATTGTATTTTAAGTGTTCACAATTTCTGTTCCTGTTCAAGTGGCTTTAGATTTTTATTTCACTGCCAGATGTGGTATATCAGAAAAATAGAGTTTGTGATGAATTAGAAGATAACACAATTCTTATCCAGGGAAGATTTTAACAGCAAAACCCCTATTAAATAGGTTTTGTGGTTGTTACTCCTGGGAATCAGGGATTTGACAGCCTGGAGCTATATTTAAGCTAATGATTGACACCTTCTGATTCTCTATTTGAGTTGTGTGTATGTCCAATGGGGAAAATGTTAATGATACAAAGTTTCTTCGAGGAAACAATTCCAAATGCATGGAGATTGATTTATTGTTGATTGTAGCAACATACGTCATTAAAAAAATTTAATCAGGTATTTTTTGCCTCCATACAAAAATTTAGGACACTTATTTGTTAATGTTTGCTAATTTGGGGAGTATTTTTCATTTGTACCCACTCTCCTGAATCAAGAAATTGTCAGTCACTGAATTAAGTACAGATTATTATTATTACAGAGAAAACGATAAGATGTAAATGACAAAGTGGTGGCTCTTCATCAAAAACTAAGTATGTAAAATTCTATTTTAGAACTACTTAAACATACCTTCTATGTCAAGGGATTTTTTAATTGAGATACTATTTATATCAGAACAGTGTTACTATCTGGTTAAAACTGAGTTTTTGTGATATTGTTTATAACTGAACAATACGGAAGTCTGATAAAAAATTTATATTCTTAAAATGTAATGGCATGCCATAATCTGTAGTTGTGGGTGTTTCCTGAGTTTCTAATCTCTGCCAACCTCAGTCCCACCTACTTCTTCTATCTTTAGTACCTTGTTCCAAATCTATATATTAACTAGTGACTTATAAGTGTGTGTACCCAACTAGAACTCTCTTCTGTGATTAGGCCCTAAACACATAAAACTACCCAGTAGACAATACTCTCTGGCTATTACACAGACATCTTAACTTATGCACCTAAAACTCACGTCATTATCTTTGCTTTACCAAAGTTCCCCGTGTATCCGTCTTAGTTAATTGATTTATACTCCCCATGGCTTCATAGAAGATTTAGAGCTGTTCTTGTAGCTCCACTTCCTTACCTGATACATCCAAAGGTTTTCTAAGTTCTATTAATTTTAACTTCCATAATATATTTTTTATTCTTGTCTTTCTATTCCATTGATTTTCACAAAGACTATTTCAATAGCCTCAAACCTAGATCTGTCCTACTTCCCTCTCACCCGCTATATATTACCCGTAGTGTGATTTTCTAAAAGGTAAGTCTGCTGTGAGGTGGCTTTGCTTTAGAATTCCAGGTGATTGCCCAGTACCTTCAGAAAAAAAAAGACTCACATGCCTTGGCATGGGCCTGAAAACTAGAACTACACTTTCCAGTCTGGCATGTACTAACATCTCCTGTGTCCTATTCTACCACTTGGCTTTCATGACATTTGCACCTAAGAAAAACAAGACTCCTTCCAGTTTGTCTAACATGGTGTGATATTTCATTCTTTCTTATTTGACTTTAAATATACTATTTCTATTCCAAGGAGTACTATTGACTCTTATCTCTTTGCAAATCTGTACTTTCTCTTCAAGACACAATCAGAGCTTTTTATGCTCTGTAATGCCCTCCTGGTATCTCTGAGTCACTTATACTTTTTATTAGTCATACTAGAGGCCCGGTGCATGAAATTTGTGTACGGGCAGGAGGGTCCCCTCAGCCCAGCCTGCACTCTCTCCAATCCAGGACCCCTCGGGGGACATTTCTCTCACAATCCTGGACCACTGGCTCCAACCCTGCACCCTGCCAGCCTGATCACCCCTAACTGCCTCTGCCTGCCGGCCTAATCACCCCTTAACTGCCTCTGCCTGCTGGCCTGATTGCTCTCAACTACCTCCCCTCCCCCGCCGGCCTGGTGACCCCTAACTGCACCCCCCTGCCGGCCTGGTGACCCCTCACAACACCCCTGCCAGCCTGGTAGCCCCACGCAGCCTGCTATTCAGTCATTTGGTCATCCCTCACTAACCACCCTGCTGGCCTGGTTGCCCCACACAGCCTGCTGTTCGATCGTCTGTCCAGTTGTTTTGGTTGTGATGGCCCCTGGCTTTTTATATATTAGGATAGCTATTAGAGGAAGTATTGATTTATGTATGTCTTCCTTACTAGTTTAGAAGCTTGCTGCATGTAGGCTGGGATCTGATTCATCTTTGTTTTCTCAGCATCTAGGCCAGGAAAGGTATGGGTAATTTAACTGTTATTTCTTGAAGGAGAGAACAAAACATGAATAATGCAAGTTAGCCTCTTTTATAAAGTATGCAATTACCTTTCCCTTCAGGTTATTATAAAGTGTTTAAAAATTCTGTATATGTACTGTCATACACACTGGTGACTATATACTTATTATTTGTGCTGAAACATGAATTTTGTTTCAGTTAAAGAGATAAAACATAAATGTGAACACAGAAAATGTTTTACAGATGTGTTATTTTAAAATACCTGACTTTTATAAATTCTCAGTGTGTTTTTATACTATTTAAAGTTCTCACATATTTTTAAGTTTTAGAAAATAAACTTTTTTGGGAAAAAAAAAAAAAAAAAAAAAACCACAAAAAACTTTCAGGATAATTCCCAGCCCACAGATGAGCAAATTTTAATATTAAAAATTTTATAAACTTGATCAAACTTGTAGTGACAGGTCCAGATAATGTATAACTAACTAACTAACTAACTAACTAAATAAATAAATAAATAAATAAATAAATAAACACGAGTAATGGGCTCTGTAAAACAAGTGCAAAGCTTCTTAAAAATAATGCAAAGTTTTCATTACTTGTTCGAAGAAAAATACAGTTGTGACATTCAAAGTAGTACTTGATACCTAGCAGTTCATTATTTAACGCATTGTTCAGTAAAGGAATGATGTTAGGGATGGAGCTTCACAGTGTTTAGTTTCAACAGCAAATAATTTTGGAGACAATCCCTGGACTTGTTGAGTAACCGTATTACACTCGCTACATTAAGGAGAGAAAATAGTTTATTTGACATCTACAGACTTGCTTAAATTTGGTGATAGATTTTCTGATAAAATTAAATGTATTACATGATAATTTTGCTGAATATACACTTCATTCTTCTTAGGTTGCAGAATTTTTTGCAACCAGTTCTTCCAATAATACAGTCTTGAGCAGTCATCTTTTTTAGGTTGTCATCAATCTTGCCTTTGTCATAGTCATGTACAACATTCCTTGGCTGGAAAAAAATGGTTGAGTCTAAATTTATAAATCAGAACAATGATATGTTCTCTCTATTTATTGTACGTAAACTATCATCTAGATGTGTCTGCTTATTCAATAAATACAGGGTGGGACCAAAGTAGGTTTATAGTTGTTTGTATAGAAAATAATATAATAATTCATATAAGAATAAACTTTGTTTCCTATATTACAGCTGTAAACTTACTTTGCCCCACCCTGTATTTAATACTAGCCAACTAGAGGACAGACTCCAATTGAGGCACTAAAAACACAGCAGGGGCCCTAGCTGGTTTGGCTCAGTGGATAGAGCATTGGCCTGCGACTGAAGGGTCCCAGGTTATATTCCAGCCAAGGGCACATGCCTGGGTTGCGAGCTCAATCCCCAGTGGGGGCGTGCTGGAGGCAGCGGATCGACTACTCTCATCATTGATGTTTCTCTCTTTCTCTCCCTCTCCCTTCCTCTCTGAAATCAATAAAGAAATATATTTTTTTTAAAAAATAGCAGGGAATGAGGTCCTTTCTTACATGGAATGATAAAACTTAGTTTGCATGTGTGTAGCCTTTTTTTTTTTTTTTTTTTTGGTAGTATTTTAAAAGAGCATGGTGTGGAAGGGATACTCCAAGACTCAGTTGGTTCTGTAGAATATATACAATGGGACAAACAGAAAATCCAACAGATGTTCATGTAGAGGGAAAGTATTTATGTAGCTGCTGTGCATACTGGGAAAGAAGAGGTCATTGAGCAGAGCAGGGAAGAAGATTGGAATCTCACAGAGGTCAAGTCCTGCAAAACTGGGCATGGGGAGTTCCAGGAGAAGTCCTAGAAGGCCAGAGATTCAGCAATGATCGCACAAACTGGCATATTGGAGATTTGCTTCCCTTGGCTAAAAACAGTTTTTTCTTTCTTTACTATTTTATTTAGGATTGGGGGAAGAGGAGGATACATTTGGGTTCACAGATTTTTGTCATAAAATTCTACACACAGTTGAGGTAGGGGTAGAAATGATGATTACCTTCAACATAGCCTCCGTAGATTTTTTTTTTTTTTACTCTTTATAATTTATGAGTTAGCAAAATAACAATGCAATCTAATAACTTAAGGTGAACTCATCTGTTTTCATTATATGTTATTACCAGGCTAGACCGAGACATTAATAATATGGAATGGTTCTGTACTGTCACAGATGTATACAAAAGCAATTTTTTTTCCATTTGAAGTACGTGCATGCACTAAAGATGTTTGTTCATAGTGAGAAGCAGAATCAGCCCCCAAGTATAGATATGTATTCCTTAACCTGGTGAATAACTGATAGAATCCTTTATCCACAGAGCATGTCTAGCCTCTTGTCTATGAACAATTGGCTGTCAATAAAAGTGACTTTCAAATCACAAGATGGTAAGAATCACGAAACATTTTAAGATATAAATTCCTTAACCTCTACTTTACTGAAACCTTCACCAAGGGTCGTGGCAAGTAGCCAGAGTTAACAAACCTAGTATAAAATACCAATAAAGCTGACAATAGCAGATGTTAGGTTTATTTCCTTGTGAACTCCAGGAAAGCTAGTTAATTTTAAAACAGCCTTTAATTTACTTGTCAATGACTTATTGAGTGATTTCTAGGTGCTGGCACCCAGCTGCCAGGCAAAGACTAACAACACATAAACTCTTCCTTCCAGAAGCTCACAATTGACATATAGAAACTGGAAGACAGTCAGGAGGAACTAGAATTTTCAGGAACTCACTTGGATTTGATTCAACAGTATCCCTTTGCTATGGTAGATTAAGCAAATTAAAAATAATTATCCAAACTATCACTAAGTATATAGAGAGGTATATGAATACATTTCATTTCATAGTGGTTGAAAATTATTTCTCTGTTAGGTCTCCGAAGGAGGAACGCACAAGGCCAGAGTGGTGAGGGATTACGAATTTATCTGATCATCTGCACACCAGGTGGCCTGGATGGCTCCAGCACCCAGTGAGGGGAGTCAGCGGCTTTTAAAGGATTTTTGGTGGGATTTTTCTGGGCGGAGACTTCTTTATGCATACCCGTAGAGGAGAGAATGGAATGTGGTCACCACAAGTGAAAAGTGGTCTTCAGCAAAGGGAATGTCCATAGTGAAATGACCTGAAAAGCCAATTTCCAGGGGAAAGGTATCAACTCAATTGCTCAATCAAACCTAACATTCTCTCTTTTAGATTTTAGATTAGATTGTCTGTAGAAGATTAAAATGTGTCCTATATTAACATATAATTAACCTATATTTACTTGTCACTGGTGTGCACATATACCCACATAAATTCTTATAAATTGCTAACCAGGTGCTATAGGATTCAAAGCACCCCTCACTGCAGCCCCTTTAACTCCCCAATGACAACTAGAATCATGCATTAAAGGATAATCTGAAAAAGAATACATGTTGTAAAAATAAATATGTCATCCTAAAATCTAAATAAAAAGATGCTGTATTGTATCTTCATCTTATTTAGCATATTTTCTAAAGTCAGACCCATACTAACTGTAGCATCTGGAAATGGAAAGGGGATCTTAGAGGTTTACCTAGATTCAACTCCCACCAAAAGCTGGAATCAGTTCAATGACCAGCATATGGTCAGAAGCCTCTATTTGAAACTTCTGGTGGTAAGAGGGGCTCTGTCAGGTCTGATCAAATAATCAAATCAATATCTGCTCCGCTGGGAAACTGACCTTTAGATCATTTTTCAACTGACATTCCCTTTAGCTTAGACCATATTCCATTTGCTAAGACCAGTAACTTTCCCCTCTGGACTTGCCCAGGATCCAGACCAGCCCAGAGAATTCCTTCCCCCTCCCCCCAAAAAGCCTGCCTAGAGTCCTTTAAAATCGCTGACTCTCCATCCCTGGGTTCTGGTGCTATTTGGTGCCTCAATCCATCTGGTTTCCATATGATCAAAAAAAAATCTATAATTCTTTACCACTTTTGGCCTTGTGCGTTCCTCTTTTGGTGACCCTAATAGGCTCCTAATTTTTAAGAAAGTTGAAGATGCTATGGCTAGATTAGCGGAACATTGTTTTTGTAATGAGCCAAAACTCTTTCTGTAAACTCTACCTGGGGAGGCTGTGGTCTTGCTTTTAAAGCATGTATTTTACTACATTTTTTATTGCATATAAAAGCTGAAGAAATTTGAGGACACGTATCATTTTCCTCATACATCTTTTCTTTTCCACTCGGAGTCCTTTCTTTATTTGAAAACACATCTACTTTTCTCACTGTCTAATTTTTCTGTCACGGATGCTTATCATGTAGTCAAAATCAGTCAGAAAACATCTGCCCAGCAATTGAATGTCAGCATTGCCCCGCTTTGACTCCAACACTGAAGGAGAGCCATTTACTCTCCAGGTTCACATTTTAAATATTACCTGCATCTGAAAATGAGGGAAATGGCATCTGTAACTTCCGAGGTGGTTGGGAATCAAATGAGACGACTTGTGAAGAGCCCCTACCTGTTGCCTGACATTTCATGGGTTCTCACTATTGTTATTTCCTGTATCCTATCTGTGATTTGAAGGTAAATAATAGTGGCTGATGCCTAAAATTTTCTTGATAGAATAGAAAACAGAGGTGGGCAAAATCCTGTGAGTAATGTTAAACCCTCCATAAATATGTATTGGTTGTTTATAAGGTTCTGCTCTTATTACATGTAGTTTGATTGTGAGGGGTGGGAATAGTAAAATATATACACATATTTATAGGTGAAAAATATCATGTTGCAAGAACTAATTATACACTAAATAATGATGGTAAAAAATAAAGTATCTGAGACCATAATAGTGTATAACAAATACACAAGGAGATATGTAATATAAGATAAATAAGTACCAGTTTAAATAGTATAGTGAGCAATACATCTGTTCTTAAGAAGTTCTAGACCTAACCTCAGCTATAAAATAAAGGAGGATTTGAAAAGCTGAAGGAAAAAGAAAAAGAGGAAAAGAAGTTAGAAGGAATAGAGAAAAGGAAAAAAATTGTGTAGATATCTTTTGTATGTGTGTATGTATAGCTATCTTATTTTAACATAACGATTGTCTTCACTTAACTCCAAACTGTATTTAACTAAAAATGAACCAAAGGGACAACTGTGAAAAATAGTGACCCTTATGTGTCTTTAACATGCATTTTTTTTCTTAAATTATAAAAAAAAAATTATCATTGAACATAAATCTCACATTGCACATTGCATTTACAATTATAATATCCAAACCAATTTTGGAAAGAAAGATATTGTCATAGGCTAAAAATAATTGTTATTGGATATAATGCATTCATATCATTTACGTTTGCTATTTCAACATCCATTTTTGTACCTTTGAGATCTCAAGAGGCAAATTAATCTACTGGAGAATAGATGTATTGTTAAGTAAACCTCTCCAGTTGTTTATCTGCTTCCCAAGCTTTGATTAAGCACCATCAGTGAAAATGAAATTTCATTTCATCCTTTCTATGCTTCCTTTGTCCTTGCCTCTAACAGTCCTGTAATGGATTCTGCCTCTCGTTTTTTTCCAATTATGCCTATCATGCTAATGCCTTTAGGCATCAAATGTCCTGTGAATCTTTTCTGACCCACCTCTTCAGGCAGTCATTATAACTTTCTGCTTCTATTACTGTACTCCATTTGTTACAGCTGATCATACTTAGCCATTGGCTGTAAGGTGCTGCTTGACTCTGTCTTCCTCTCAGGCACTGTCTGTCATTCATGCCTGACCATTCATTCCTTATGTTCCGGTCAATCAGAAGTACTGTGCTTCAAATTCTCATATGGTACCTATTCTTTTCCTCGACTCTACAGTAATACATTCATGGGAAATGCCTTTCTGCTCTCATTCATTCTTTTTGTTGGTTTTACTTGCATGAAGCTAATTCTTCCAAATATTTTTATCTTTAAGAAAAATACGTAGTACATATCAATGCAATATGAGAGTAAGTGAACATTTTCACATAAGCTGTTCATTGAACAAAAGATCTTTTCTTCTATTCAAGTCAGCAATTTAAAAATTTTGGATAGAAGATCCAAATAATTTTAAAAGATTGAAATAGCCATAATCGGGGAATAAGTAATCCCAGTCTTAAGATTGTTATTTGAGGTCCGGAAGTATAGCTTATATTTCATAGAAATCTTAAGTCATATTTTATTGACATAATATGTCTTAAAGATTATCCGTATGTTATTTTTGGGTTTTTCTTATTGTGTTCTTCTCTCTAGTTATTGCTTCTCTGTCTACTTTTCCTCTAAGTCTTCTTCAGAGACCCATTCCTAGGGTGGCCCATTGGGCCTCTGATGAAAAGTGCTTTTCCATGTCTCAATTTACCACTTGATCTACCCCCAAACATTGATGCCTCTATTCTTTCTGAAGCTTCTCCCAAAGCAAATAATATCTATTGGTGAAATGCATTTTTAAGTCCCTGTATCTGTCTGTGTCTACTAGTTGTGCTGTTTAATAATGGTGGATTTTATAATAAAAGAAAACACGATAATTTCAAGAGAAACATCAAAAGTGCTTTATTCAAAGTAATCTCCATAGCTAGCTACACATTTCCCCCATCTTTCAGGTAATTTGTGGATACCATCCCAAGAGAACTTTTCTTGTTTTGGGGCAAACCATTCAGAGATACAATTTTCCACTTCTTCGTACATTTTGAAGTGCTGCTCAAAAAGTCCGTATGCCATTGATTGGAACAAGTGGTAATCTGAAGGATCAAGGTCTGGTGAATACAGTGGGTGGGTTAATACTTCCCAGGCAAGATCTTTTAATGTGTCTTTAACTGTTTTTAAAGTGTATGATGGTGCATCATCATGAATCAAAATTACTTTGCCGTGTCTTCTGGCACATTCTGCTCATTTCACGATCAAAGCATGATTCAAATTGATTATTTGTTGTTGTTAGCGATCAGTAGTAACAGTTTCACCTGGTTTTAGATGCTCATAATACACCACACCTTCCTGATCCCACCAAACGCAGAGCATTGTCTTCTTTCCGAAGCATTTTGGCCTTGCAGTCAATGTTGATGGTTGACCTGGATCAAACCATGACTTTGTGCACTTGGGATTCTCAAAATAAATCCACTTTCATTGCTAGTCACAATTCGATGCAAAAAAGACTTTCTTTCGTGCCGTTGAAGCAACATTTTACTGATGACTTTTCAGTTTTCCATTTGTCTTTTGTTCAGTTGATGTGGCACCCATTTTCCTTCCTTTAAAATCTTTCCCATTGCTTGTAAACAATCGTAAATTGTTTGTTGATTGTAAATTGTTTAATCTTTCTGCAAGTTGTTTTTGAGTTTGACATGCATCTTCATCCAATAATGCCTGTAATTGTTGGTCTTCAAACTTTTTCGGTTGACCTGGACATTCTTTGTCTTTCACATTGAAATCATAACTTTTAAAGCATTTAAACCAGCGTTCACAAGTATCTTGAGGTGGAGCATGTTCACCATAAGCTTCCCCAAGTATTCAGCAGCACTTTTTCTTCAAAATAAAGTAATGAATTAAAACTTCCCACAAACGCTCTTTCTTTGGAACAAAATTCAACATTTTTAAGCGTAAAAATATCTGTGATGTTAACACCTTCAGAAAATTTGACATATGTAGTTTCGAAGCTTGCTGTCAAGACAACAAAATATCATACATACCAAATTGCATATATATCAACATATGTGTAACTCCATCTATTGAAAATAATCCTCATTATTAACCGGTACACCTAGTAATTGTGCCATGCAGAAAGATCATTAATACTCTCAAAGGGCTGATTTCTTCAGTATAACATCAAAGCCACAACATAGCCTTTGTATCTTGGAGATAGATTTCCCTGTAAGAAGTGGAGCATGAATTTGTCTAAAGAAAAAAACTGTGATGAAATTAGGAAGAGAGTAATGCCTCCTATGGAATTAATTGTTCAAAGTTTTTCATGCCCTGTAAGAAAAAGGGATGTTATTCTATGAAAGGGAATAATCTCATATTTCTGTACTGTTAGAATCCATTCATATCTTCAATTTATATGGCTGCCATCATATTTTAAACCCAGTTTAATTCCCAGTTTCTCAATGACTAGATTTGTAATAAGATTCCATGTTTTATCCAAAGTAAAAATAACTCATTCTAGATAGAATGTATCAAAGAAAAAAAGTCAGGCTAGGGCCAAATGGTGAAACACGTTTAGGGGACAGTGGCAGTCATTTAATGTCAAACTCCCGGCTGTTTGAAAATACATCACACATTTGATTTGTGTTCGCGTGTGTGTGTGTGTGTGTGTGTGTGTGTGTGTGTGTGTGTGTGTGTGTTCTTACTAGTACTTTTTAACCATAATGTGAAGTTGTGTACCATAATGTATTATATTCAGATTGTTCAGTTGAATATTTCTCAATTTTATATGTATTTTCCCTTTAAGGTATTTACTTGGCTTGTAGTACAAAATTAATACTAATTTTTCACCATATTGCCATGGGTTAAAATGTTCAGTTTTTTTTTGACAGAAGTTGATAAGACATTAAAAGATTACCCAGATTCTACATTGAGAGGTCCTAGGTAAAATTTTCTATTTGAGGACTACTTAGGTCACTTAAGAATGGATTTAAGAGTGTTAGTAGCAGCATGTAACACTTAATAGTGCTTATTTTGTGCCAAGCATGCTCTAAACATGTTATACATGTTAACTAATTTAACCCCCAAAATGGAACATTGAGTGAAACTGCTCTTACAGCGCTGTTTTCATGTGAGGAAACTGAGGCACAGAAGGGCTAAATTACTTTTCCTAGATTCTGGGTAGTAAATGAGGGAGCCAGGGTGAATGAATGTTTCTGTAATGTATGTTTTCCAGAATCCTGAGCAAAAGATGTGATTGTAAAATGTGGATTATTTATTGTTGCTCTAAATTGTTACTAGTAGGTACCATAAATAGCTTGAGTTCTCTACAGAAGGACTAAATAAGGTCTAATTTTGTATAAAAGCAATTTGAAAAAAAAATATAGAGAAATTAGAATGAATTTACAAAGTGGTACCTGACCAAATTTATGTTGACAAGACCTAATTAGCAATAAGAACTCTAAATGGCTTTTGAATAAATTAGTTTATATTTTTATTTTCTTGTACACTCAAAGTATGTAGCTCTCTAGAGTTCTGAGTATGTCAAATTTATAATTTTAGACTTCTCAGTATTAATGAGTGAACTATCAAATTACTAGTTAATTCTGTTTGAATATTGTACCTCAAATTTGTAATCTACATAACTTATATTGTAAAATATTTATTTAATGGCAGAATTACCAACCTAGGGTATATGAACCTGAACAGTATTTTTAAAAAGACAGTGTTTTTCCATCACATCCTTTCACCCCGCCCAGATTATTTCTCTTCATAGTATTTTCAAAGACATTAAAGATCTTATAACTGATTATATTTTAATCTTTAGACTGAGTTTATAAAAGAGGTAAATTTTGATTCTCAGCTAACTATGGCTGCACAATAGCTTACACTTATATATTTGCATGTCATAATTATTAAAGCATTATTTACACTCAGTAAAATTCACCCTTTACATTACACTGAGTGGCCAGATTATTATGATCTTTGAATGCATAATAATCTGGCCACTCATTGTGTGTGTGTGTGTGTGTGTGTGTGTGTGTGTGTGTGTGTGTGTGTGTGTTTGTGTGTGTGTGTATTAGAGGCCCAGTGCATGAATTCATGCATGGGTGGGTTCTGGCCATCCTGGCCAGGGGGAGGGGACATGGGTGGTTGGCCAGCCTGCCTGCTAGTCAAACTTCTAGTCCAGGGACAATTTGCATATTAGCCTTTTATTATATAGGATATACACTGAGTGGCCAGATTATTATGCATTCAGAGATCATAATAATCTGGCCACTCAGTGTATATTTCATTTACTTTTGGTGAATGTGTAGACTCATGAAAAAAACTACTACAGTCAAATAAAACATATTTTCATCTCCTCATAGAGTTCTTTCTAGCCTTTCTGTAGGGACTTGACTCCCTCCACTCCCAGCCTTTGGCAACCACTGATGTGATTTCTATCACTAGATAGCCTTTTCAACAGTGTCCAAAAATGGAAGCATATATTAGGTAGCCCTTTGTGTCTGGCTACTTTCATTTAACATAGTGTTTTTGAGATTCATCCATGTCATTGAACACGTAAGAAGTTTGTCCCATTTCATTTCTGAGTAGAAATTTATTTTATAGAATCTAGCTTAATTTTGATAACTACATTATTCTTTTTATCCCCAATTCCCTCTGGCTTCTTTACTGCTCTGTTTTATCTTTTTGGTATCACACCTAACGCGCAAATGATCAATTATTTTTGGTGCGAGGCAAAGCATAGATGGTTGGATGATAGAGTGATAAAGTAGACCATAGATAGAATTGACCTTGTAACAAGCATTTATAACACAACTAGGGGCCCAGTGCACAAATCATGCACCTTGAAAGGAACTGTGGGCCACAACGCTGTGGTGGGCACAGGGACTGGTCTTGGCCCATCCTCTGCGTCCCCATCTTGCCCCTCCCACCATGGCCCCCAGTCCCCTGTCTGCCCAGCAGCCCTGCTCCTGCCACCACCACTCCCATGCACTGATGGCGCCAGCCCCGCTCACACCTGCTGGCAGTGTGGAGTGATTGGGGCTGGTGCTAGCACCGGGTGTGAGCAGGACCAGCGCCATCAGCAGGTGCAAGTGGCAGCTGTTGCCCCGATTGCCCCTTAGGAGCAGGGGGAGGTGGAGAAGCCCTGAGGGGTGATCGGGACCGGCAGCTGCTCGCATCCACTGTAAATTACCAAATTTTCAGTAACCACCAGAAGCTTGCCCTGATGACAGCAACTGGAACCCCACCTTGGTCTGGCGCCCCTGCTCACCTGCTTCACCATCCCGCCGCATCTAATGCCCTCCATGTTCTGCATTCTGCCGCCTGCTGCCAATGCCTGCCATGTTTCATGTGCACCCCCGGGTGGTCAGCGCACATCATAGCGACCAGTTGTTTGGTTGTTGGGTTGTTCCGCTGATTGGTCTATCTGCATATTAGGGTTTTATAGTGAAAAATGAGGAGAAGTTATTGTATGACCTTAGGCATGTTACTTGACATCTCTCTGACTCATTTCCTCATTTGAGAAAAGATATTGAGTATGCCTACTTATTTACAGATTGCTTGTAGTTTTTTTCTCAGTATCCTCTATCTTCATCTCCCCTTTTGATAGACACCTCCCCCAGTTTTAGTCAGATAAATGGCCTGCTATAATGTAGACTGTATTTCTCAGCCTTGCTACTACATTTGCCCATGTGACTATTTTATGACCAATGATATATAGAAACTTCTGGAAGCTTGGGTCTTTGGCATCATACCATTCCTAGACCATCTACTTAGATATTTACTTAATAGTGTAATAAATGTTTACATTGGAAAAGGCCTATTCTTTTCTTTTCGTCATTCATTGCTGAACTTCAGCTTAAGTAATATGACAACTCGTTAGCGTTGTGGCTGTTGAGGGAAATGATCCCTATAAAGCATAGAAGAGTGGTTGAAAGACTGTGAGACCTCAATAAATGTCAGCTGTTATTATCAATGGAACCAGAAATATTATTAAAATACTAGAGGCCCAGTGCATGATTGAATCATGCACGTGTAGGGTCCCCTACATGCTTTCACTTTTCGCGGTGGAGCTGGGTGCCTGTCCGCTGGTGCACCAGGCCTTTCAGAAGCGTCTGGCTCAGCGGAGGCTTCTGAAAGGCCTGGTGCCGGAGCAGACAGGCACCCAGCTCCCCCACTTTTGATGGTCGGAGGCCGCTGAGGGGGGCTACCCTGCTGTTGAGAGGCGCAGGGGGCGGGACTCCCACCCCCTGCGCCTCTCAATGGCCACTGAGGGGGGCTGCCGCGGACACCTGGCTACCCTGCCTTTGAGAGGCGCAGCTGGGTGTCTGCGGCAGGCCCCTCAGCGTCCGCGGATCTGGCCGTTGAGAGGCGCAGGGGGCGGGAGTTCCACCCCCTGTGCCTCTTAACAGCAGGGTAGCCCCCGTCAGTGGCAGCAGATCCGTGCCTCTCAATGGCCGGATAGGCCACCCCGAGTCCCGCCGCCCAATCGTGGGCATAGCGAAGTGATGGTAATTTACATGTTACTCTATTATTAGATAGGATAGGAGAGTAATTTAATGTGCTCTTTAATGTCCAGATATTTGAAATATTATAGCCAATATAAAGGCATTGGGTATTTTTAAAATTAGCTCTAAATAGAAAAAAATAATTTAAGCACTCCCTTTAGTATATGTAATGTGACTGATGCGGATATGAGTTTGGTGCACCTATTCACAGATTAAAATAAAATAAACTTGTGCTAGCACATATCAGTAGCACATAATTTCACACAAGAATATAATATCTCTCAACCTGTTTCTTGATCAGCAAACAATTCTGATTTTCAAGGATTGTTGTTAAAAATTATATAAACATAAAATATGCATGTCAATATAAATATACATGTATACTAGACTATCAGTAAATGACAGTTAATCTTGTGGCTATGGATTAATTTATCTGATATTTTTAGAAAATGCTAGCTAATTAAGAAAATTTTTCTGCTAGTCCGGATGAAGAGAATAAGCACTGGGAAGAAGCAGCAATGACAATAAAAGTGTAGAGACATGATAGTGATATTGCTTTTATCCTTCCAAAATTATATTTTGGCTAAATTCTTGCTTTGACTACTTTGTTTGTTGTCATTTTATTTTAGAGGATTTTTGGCTAAAGAAGCCAAAATGGATTTATGTGAATAGGAGAATTGTCAGTTTGTTTGCCTTTGTATTACATTTAAGCTCAGCAGTAATTGATCATTTTAACAATTATAATCATACGTTTTCCAAAGCATCCGATTAAATATGTATTCTAAGACTTTAGGGATTTTTAAATAGTTTTTAATTTAGCTTTCTTTTCTTCTTTAGTGCACACAGTAATGCCAAACTAGTATTTTAAAGTAATAGAAAAATGTTTCCTTTTTATCTAAAAACATCCATAAATTATTTTCCTAAACTTTATCCCAAGTGCTCTGCATATTATCCAAAATAACAGATTCTCTGCTATAGGAAGAAATACTAATAGAATTTTAAAAAGAAATTCTGTATATGATTATTGGCATCCTGAAAGAACTCTTTTCAAATGTATTCATGAACACAGTTTCTTGACATTTTAATGCTAACAACCCTATTCCTGTGTCCTTTCAGAAAATGCTACCAATGCCAAAATATGTCCATATTTTTTATCCTGCTTTACATTTATTTGCTGTAGAATAATTACGATGCTCATGTGACAGTACTTTATTTAATTTTATACCTCTCCCAGGTAATCACCAAGTCCCAGCCCCAATGCACATGTAGCCCTTAGATTCTAAATATAATTTTGGGGCAGGCTGTCTGAGTAGATTATTTCCCCCAGTTCAGATTTTTAAAGTCATAAGTGGAGTAGGCATCTTGCCAAAAAACATTACTAGGTTACTTCAAGGATGAAAGAAAGGGAAAAAAAGGGAAGGAAGGAAGGAGGGAAGAAAAGGAAGGAAGGAAGGAAGGAAGGAAGGAAGGAAGGAAGGAAGGAAGGAAGGAAGGAAGGAAGGAAGGAAGGAAGGAAGGAGGGAGGGAAGGAGGGAGGGAAGGAAGGAAGGAGGGAAGGGAGGGAGGGTCTCCAAAGAATGGAGAATGTTTACCAGTGGAGAGGTCAATAAAAGAGGGAGTGGGAGGCTGAAGAATATCTCGGAAAATAGCCAAAACTCTTTTTATTGAACATACCTTCTGAATAAGAAACACAAACAGACCTATATTATAATAAGAGGAATTTGAATTTTTTGAGAGGGAAAATAATACTAGAGGAAGGTTTGCAAGATGTTTTTGGACTCTACTTCCATGGAACTCTGGAGAAATAAGGCAGGTATCTCTCTGCTTAGGAAGATTTAGGCTCTTATCCTTCCTGGAATCATTAAGTGTAGACTTACAGATCCCTGTTGTACCATTTTCCTCTTGTGATTCTGAAATCCTCATTAACATTGTTTTCAGGCTAAGCTTACTCCTCTCTACTGGGATCCATAGAACGTGGTTATGTCCCCGTTGCTGAGCTATTCCTTTCCAAGCATGTGCTTTCATGATCGAGAAGCAAGGTTAGGATTTGGAAATTGGTGAGGAATAAAGAACACCAGGTTTAATGTCTCAGGTTGTCTTAATTTAATTTAAACTTACCCAGTTTGAAAGCACATATCATTTGAATACTACAGAAATATTTTTCTCTATGTAATATTACTTTCTTCCTATTGAAACTATTAAGTTATTGGTCTATATCAGGCTTTTATATTATTACATTGAGGGGGGGCGGTTCATTGCTTATATGACAAATTGTTTTTCTATTTTTTCTAAATCACAGCCTTAACAACACCTTGATTTCACCCCAGTGATACTACTGATATAGGTTCTGGCTTCCGTAACTATAAAAGAATAAATTTCTGTTGTACTAAACCAAACAAGTTGTGGTAATCAGTTAAATAGCCATGCGGAACGAATACAGAGTGTTTATATGGTAACATCACAGGCCATTACATGAGCTGGATTTATCTAAGGAGACATTCCACAAGTCTTCACTTCCTTCCAGAGTATATATATCTGCCAATTAAACAGCAACAACAACAAAAACAACTTATTCAACCTAAGGGTCATCATTACCCTTCCCCCCCCCCCCCCACAAAGCCTACCTTTAGCAAGAAATTGTCTTTTTCTACTCAAATCAACAAAAAAAACAGTTATAATGAAATATGTATTACCGACCTTGGCAGGTAAAATAATGGTCAAAATGGTTTATCAATCTTAATCTAGTACTCATTTTGTTACCCACAAAATAATTTATAATAGCTCAACAAACAACTGTGATTAGTTAACTACTACCCTGGACACAGTGGACACAGTTCAGTAGATCTTGGTTGACATGCACTTAGATATTTCTACTAGAAACCATTTAGAAAAAAGAATTTAAACAGTCTCAATGAGGTAGAGTAGAAAGGAATAATAAGCAAATAGTTGTAGAAGAGTCTGTTAAGTGCAGCTGCAGTTGGACATGAACATTGCTGTGGGAACACTGAAGAATCCCCTGAGAGCCTGGGGAAATCAGGAAAGGACTCTAAGAGGAAGTGCCGTTGGTGGCAGAAGTGGAAGGGTGAACGAGCCCCTCAGATCACATTGGTTATATCCTGATGGGCACAGAGAGAGAGTCTACCAGGGGCAGCTTTTGTGGGGAGTTGTTTTCATTTCTTACAAAATTACATCTTAGAGTATGTAGCAAGAATGGAGGTTTTGAAGTTACAGATTGTTTTCTCCCTTCCATTATGTTCAATTACCTTTATGATTCTTTATTTCAATATTTGAATGTATAAAATATAATTTCCTTCTTTAGTAAGTATTTAAATTCTATGTTCTGTTCATATTAATAGCCATCATGGCAGTCATTAATACACAAAATTATCTCTATTTTTTACCAAAGTCTTATAACACTTGTTTTGTAAGAAAGAATAATAAAAGCATATCTATTTTTTGTTTGTTTTTTAAGGATATAGGTTTTCTGATATTAAGAGATTTATGGAAGGGTAGACATTACATTAAATAAAAATTACATTTCAATTTACTCCTGGTATTTGCCTGTGTAGGTTCCCCAAATGAGTGAAACATCTCCACCCACCCTCCAGATTAGCATAGCTCATGGAAGATAGTAAATCTTCGATATTACGTTACCAATAATCTGAGGTCCAGATTTTCTTAAAATTGCCAGCACCCAAAGAATTGAGAGGCTAATTAATATTCAGATGATCCAATATCCTTTGACATTTTCTCCAACACAGATCTTCACTCAGCTTGGTTTTGTCAAGTAAACCAAAAGATCTCATACTGTGTTATTGCTTTTTCCTATTCCCAAGGTTAAAATGAGCTGGTTCATTAATTAGATCATTTGCTCAGCGCCTACTTGATGACAAGGCGGCTGGTCACGGGAAGACTTCATGTCCTCTGAGTATTTGACAGTCTCTACACTTTGCTTCAAGACGCATAATCCTTACTCCGTGCTCGATACTACATACACCCGGAGAGGTGTTTTCTAATGTGGTGATCTGAATATCACATTGATTTTCCTAACCTGTCAGTAGTTTTTTCATTCTACTCAGAATTAAACTCTCTAACATAATGGCCATTACTCTTCTGGCACCCTCTTTCTTTTCCCTAAGTCCACGTTGTGATCCTCCTCAGAGTGAGCATTCTCCTCCTCTCCCCTCCGTACTCGCCTTTGCTTCCAGGTCTTTGTGTGCCCTGCTGTTCCTTTAATGCAGACGGCTCTGGTTCCCATTCCCTCATATTTCACCGAACTACTGCTCATTCCTAGAGTCTCAGTTTATATTTGACTTTTCTAGGAGGAAGTTTCTGATTGCACACTGGCATAGGAATTTACCCCTGCTGTATATGACTACAGAGCCCGATAATTGCTTCTTCTTAATATTTTTTTATACAATTGCCTTTGTTTGCCTTGTTTCCACAGTGACTTTTGTGAGGGCACCATTCATATTTGTCCTGCTGCTTGTTGAAGGAGATTGCAAAACATGTTAAAAAATTCTCCCCTGAAAATCCTTTCTCAAAGTGATATTACACCTCCTCGTTTTAAGAGGTGAAATCTATTTTTCCACCTAATTGTGTCTGGGCTAGACTTATGACTTGTTTTAACTTATAAAATGCTGCAGAGGGTTAGCCATAAACTTTAAAAGGTATTACAGAATCCAATCTCAGCTCTTTCTAACCTGAGACCCTCCAATATACAGAACCTGGCCTAGCTTCCTGAAGGATGAAAGACTGATGGAGAAAGACTCAGCCAGCATAAACTCCATGCATATGTGAATGAGATCACCTAAGAATCTCCAGCCATAGTCTAGCTGCCAGGTAATTGCTACATAAAGCCTGAGTGTCCTCAGGCAAGACCAGTTAAAACTGCTAAACAACAGAATGAGTTAATACAATTATTGCTGTTTCAAGCCCCTAAGTTGTTAGGATGTTTTGCATCAATCAGGAACTGATATAATTGTATTCACAGTGCCTGTCCGAAGTATTCCTGGTACTTGGTAGGATAAAAATTAATCCACCTGTCGCTCACTGCTGCTGAAATTTGTCTTCATTTTCTGAATAAAACATTCTCTGCAATGGCAATGGCATTGGACCTAGTGAAGTATATATTTTTCAAAATCAGCTGTATTATTCTCAAACTTGTGAAAGCAGTTTCATTTGCAAAAATGTTATTTCTCAATACATATTATATAAAATGGAAAAATGTGTGAGAAAGAACTAGTTATTTCTCAGAAAACTAAATTGAATGATTAGAAAAGTAAAAAAAAAAAAAAAAAAAAAAAAAGTAAAAATGTTTTAAAAATGTTATAAATTAGGTGTGGCCATGGCACCTACAAAGGATTGGGGAAAATCTTGAAAATTTTGAAGAATTCTACATTCAGGTTGATTTACAAGTAATTCTTATTCCTTTTTAAATCAGAACTCCTAGAAAATGTCTTATGGGTGGTGTTTCTTCAAGATGGGCAGCTCAAAAGCCTTATTTAAAAAGAAGTCTTGGCTTTACATCAAAGGATTCTGAAGTGAATGTAGACATGTAGACTTTATAATTAAATGAAATGTTTAAATATGCCAGAATCATGCTTTTATGAGTTTTACTTTAATAAAAATTTTTCAGTTAATCAATCACTTATAATCCCTATCGTGTCATCTAAGATATTTGACTTACACATACATATTCATAAAATGAATGCACATAAGTAGAGAGAATCAAGGATAAAAGGACGAATGGCATTTCTGGTGGGGACAAACTGCATAAATGAAGAAAACTTCAGCAGAAAATACCATAGGATTCCACAATAATGTTACTAGTATGGATTCCCAGAGGGAAGGGGGATGGGTGAAGGTAGCAAAAGATAAAAGAGGGGATGAATGGTGATGGGAGGAGGCTTGACTTGGGGCGATAAACACACAATACAATATGTAGATGATGTATTATAGAACTGTATACCAGATATATAATTTTATTTACCAGTGTCACCCAATGAATATGATAAAAATATTTTTTCAAAAGGGAAAAATCAAGACAAAATAATGTTAAATAATGTTGGACAGCAGGGATATAGAAGATGAGGAGAAATAGAGTAGTGAAGTGTTGCCAGAATGATGTATCAGAACTCTACTGTAGCCATCTCTCTCTGTCAAACGAAAGAGTTTAATATAGATTCGCTAAAAAAGGAAAACCATTGCTGATTTTTGAAGAGAAAACAAAATTGACCCTCCCTGGCTGGTGTGGCTCAGTGGTTGAGTGTCAGCCCATGAACCAAGAGGTCACAGGTTTGATTCTCTGTCAGGGTACATACATACCCAGGTTGTGGGCTCAATTCCAGTAGGGGGCGAGCAGGAGGCAGACGATTGGTGATTTTTCTCTCTCATTGATATTTCTCTCTCTCTATCCCTCTCCCTTCCTCTCTTCCTGAAATCAATAAAAACATTAAAAAAACACACAACAACAACAAACAAACCAATTGACCCTAGTACATTTTAGGAAGGTAATTCTAGCCATATTGTAAAGCACAAACAGTAGAGTCAGGAGAGACCAGTGGGAGACATTTGCCAAAATACAAGTGAGAGGTGATGAAAACAGTTGCAAATAACTGTTCTTATAGGTTTGGTAGAATAACCCATGAAAATGGAAGTGCATTTTTCTAAAGCAGAGGAGTTCTGCTGCCCTTGGCCTTGCAACCTCAACCCCAAAGCACAGGAAGGAGAGAAGCTTCAGTATTTGAGGGAAGTGTAACAGCTGCCTCTTCTGTATCTTTTGGAAATCTGATGTTAATGACCATGCAGAATTAGAGACTCATTGCCAGTTAAAACTGGAGATTTGAGGGATCAAGCCTGAGACTCTCAATTCACATTTTGTTAGGAAATCTTTGTGCAAATGCCTAATTGATGGTATTTTAGAAGTTCCTAATAGAATATAAAATCAGGATACTAACGATATCCAGGCAATGATCAGGAAATTAAGTAATATTGGTTAAATCTGAATCTTATAAATTACTTAGAAACCAAAAGCTGTGCTATATTGCTAGTTTGAAAGGAGAGTGGTAGAAATGACTCATTTACTCAATGAATATATGTGTGTGCCTTTGTACAAATATATATATATATATATATACTATTGCACATATGGTGCTTTGCTAGATGCTATGGGAGAGAGCAAAATGTAAAAAAATGCAACATTTTTCACCATGAAAGATAATTTTAAAAATTAGAGAGTCAAAGTAAGAACAATTTTTAAACAGTAATCTATAGATAATTTTAAAAAGAAATTTATATAAATTGAATAAAACATAATAGAATTTTTTGTGTATTGGTCACTAAAAAAGCAGAATATATTTTCTTTCCTGGTATGGGATTGGGATATTAGGATTGTTACTCCTCTCTGAAACATTAATAATGGGGATTCTTAAAAATAGTAAGAAGTCAGTGGGTTTGGTAATTATGGAATTGTTTAACATGGATAACAGCAGCTTAGAGTTTTCTTGAGCAGTGGTCTCTCTCAGATCTCTAAATATTCTGAAAAGTATATTGTATCTTGTGACAATAAGCTGGGTATTGTCATACAGACAATTTACACACTTGAGAATACTATTTTGTGTAGTGTGCTTAATGTTCCACACTTTCGTGATTCTGGGTACTTCATTTTTAATAGCATTTGGTGATTTTATTTTTTTCTACCAATGTTATCTATGGACCAAAAGCCTACCTTGGCAAGGCCAGTCATTTTAGAAACCTCACCGAAAATAGTTCAGTGTTGATTTTGTTTGGGTGAGGATTTGTAAAAGATGACAAATGCATTGTGATATAATAACACCATCCTTTCATCTGTCATATTGTTAAATCAAAGTGCAAGTGTTGCATTAATGTGATAAAACGCTTTCTTCTTACTTTTTCTTTTCGTCAGTTAAGAACTAAGATCAAATGGAAATAAATTGGACCTGAGTAAACAAGATTACAAAAATGTTTACTCCGTAGACCAATAAATTAAAAGCAAAAGGATTGATCATGTATCTTTGAAGTCCCAAATTATGAGGAGAATTCTAATGATACCTTGCACATAGGTCAGCTGCTGGAGGGCAATGGACTCTCGGGCTGAATTTAGTTATGCTGAACTTTTCTGAGAGTCTGGTTATTCACCCCCGAATCCCCATCACTAACAAGGGCTGTTCTTTTCTTCCAGCACCACTGTCTATCAGCATTCTACATGCTTGTTGGACAAATGAAATGGTTACTACTACACTGAAAACATGAGCCATTAGTATGGAGAAGTAATGTTCAAATGTTGACAAGTAAATAGATCTGGCAGAAATTCCTCTGGAAATTCTCACCTTTCATGCTAAATCATTTTCTTAAACATTTGCCATCCCCACAGGGAATAAACATGGCAGATTTTATCAATTCTTGCATTTCATCTGATAGAATGTTATAATACTTCATGGATTAGTAATGAGTTTGTTCATAACCCACATTTGTGGATTCTATGAGCAGCAACAGCAACAAAGAAAGAAAAATCCTGGTTCTAAGTGAATTCTTCTTAATAGATCAATTATAATCTGCAGTGTTGACATGAAAAGATTTATCTAATTAACTGGCATTTAAAAAGCATGAGCTTTAGAGTCAAATTAGCATGTGTTCTAACTGTTAACTGGAACATATTAGCCATACAACCTTAGGCAAATTATTAAATCACCCAAAGGTGTTTGTAAAACTCAAATAAAACCATTCCATAAGGCATATATGAAGACTAACTGAGATAATTGATATATATGAAGTACCTAGAATACAGCTTACCACAAAAGAGGAAACATGTAATGATCTTTCTCTTTTTTCCTTCAGAAGACTCCTCAAAGCAGAAAGTAAATTTTCCATTGTCACAGAAGATTATGCATTATCCCAAAGTGGAAAATATCATTAAAATCATTGCTTCACATGTTCAATATTTTTTCTTACCTTTTGGTCCAAATTATATCCTGAAAATTGAAAATCATCGTGTGTACTCTTTCATTAAATGTAGTAAGTTATAGTAAATCAGAGTTCACAAACAGCTAGGACATCATAGAGAAAACATTCACATTTTATAAAGATTAACAATGAGATCACGTTTAGTGCTCTTCTGGTAATAGTGTTATGAAAGAGCTAGTAGAGATAGAAAGCCAAATCCTCTACTGCTTTCAATCTGTTTGTATAACATTAATCTCCTTGTCTTGGAAAATGTGGTCTCTGCTGTTATACACAGTAGGTTATGAATGAGGCAACCACTTTCAACATTACTGTTGGGGTTAGAGACCTTCATTCTATGCACTTTAATTCTCACTGCCTTCAGGTGTGATACCTAGAAAGGATAGCTGGAAAGAGCTATCACAGATTATGAAGTATCTACTCTGATGTCAGGATGTCAAGGGTCTCACATGCCTTCGCTTATTTGATACTCAGAAAACCTCAAATTTGTCATTATGACTGACTGAGGAGAAATCTCTGGCCTTGCCCTCATACCTCAGTTCTTTGATAAACCAAGAAAGCAACAAGGAGAATGGGGAGAGAAACTGAGAGAATTCACCAGGGAAAGGGATGGGTGTGCTCATACCACATAATATGATGCCTTTTATTTCACTACTGCATTACTCACCAATTGAGCACACATTTACCAAGCATACACTTACGCTCTACGCACTGTGCTAGGAGCTGGGGATTTACACACAAGTGCATCCTAATTTTCATCTTAGAGTTCTAGAGTCAAGGTTAGTGGATTATAACTAGGATTTCTTTTTTATTTAAACCAGTGAAGTATCTCATTATTAAAATGTTTCGGAATCATTCTTTTATCTTACTTTGTGATTTTTTTCCTTTATAGTAGAATAACTTTAGTTCTAAGGGAGCTTTGAAAGTGTCATACCCATGAATGTGATTATATGTGTTAAATTGTGTAAAGTATGAGTTAGTAAAAATATTTGCAGATACTCAGAATTATTACATGTAAGTAAAAATTAATATATTTCTTTTAAAAACTCAGTAGAAGCACAATTATAATAGTTTTTTCTCCATTACTATTCAGAGGTTTTATACTTTACAATATGCTTGTGTATTCCATTGTTTGCTTACTAGTTTATTTATAGAGAAACTGAAAAGACTGGTTTTCTTGGAACTTTATGTTTGACATTTTCTTTTAAAAAATAACTTTACAGTTTCTTGTCTGTGTCTACCCTTTGACTCTTCACTTACTCTTTCATTTTTTATCTCTCCTTTTTTTTTCCCTTTTGTTATTTCATATCCAACCTAGATGCTGGGCAGCTCTAAATCCTTGAGGGAAGGCATAGAAACAAATGAATATACTTACTAGTAAACAATTGCAACAACATTTTCTTTGTTCATATTAACTCCTGTTTTAAATAATTAATAATGCTGATTTGGTCATTTTATCTTAAACACAGTGTAGAAGGATACATTTTTTAAAACATTAAGAGCTTCTGACCACGTGGAGCATTAAAAGACATGCAATCCTAATTTTCTTCTTCTTTTTTCATTTGAATACTTCAGTTGCACAAAGATTATAAGAATGGATTGATCGTGAACCTAGTTCATGGAACATTGTTATCATCCATCTATGCAAGGCAATTCTTATTATTGTCATGTGTTTTTCCTCTTCCTTGTTCTCAATCCCAGTCCTAAGCAGTACCCACTCTAATATATTTAATATAACTTGTTTGTATTCAGCAATGATAAAATGCTTGTCATTTTTAAAATAAAATACAGACTATCAATGGAGTGCTCCCTATGTGCTAAGATCTGGTCTGAAAATATGGTATAATTACAACCCAAACAACGCTCACAGACAAATATTGCTATTATTTTTATCACCAGAGTTATGTAATTTTGCCATTTTTGATATAGACATCAAGGGATTAAAAAACCCAGCCAAGCTCAAAAGCTAATGTATGGAAAATATAGCATATGAACCCAAATAGTCTAGCTGGGAGTCTTTGTTTTTAACCAATTATGCTGTATTATCTAAATTATCTCTTCATAGTATGTTGCATAATACTGCCAGGAATGGAATTGCTGGGCAATTTACATACGCAGTGTCATGGAGGATTGGCAGATTGTTTCTAGGATGCTGCACCCTTTGCAGTCTTATTTGCAGTGCGGGAATCCTCACTACATCTATAGCCAGAACTTAATGTTTTCCTGCTTTATATTTTTTGGCCAAACTGATGCGTGTAAAGTAGAAATCTATGCTTTTTATTTGCATTTCTGTTTTGTAGTGAGTTTATTTCTGAGTTTATTTCTTCAAAATAAACTCATATTTATCACTTTGATTTTCCCTTCTGGGAATTTTCTATTAATATTATTAAATAAGTAAATAGTTAGCACTTATGGGCATTACTGATGAATAGTAAAATCTTAACATCGGTTGTCATTATTGTTATTATTACTTTTATATTTATTTTATTTTCTATTTGATTTTCTATACTTCCTGGAGGATTTGGAAGAGTTACTGATCCCTATAATTTTTAGACATTTCAAATACATTTTCCCAATCTTTCACCCAGCTGCATTTTTTCCATGATGTCCTTTGATTAAGAAAGCTATAATTTTGACACATGAAATATACTTTTTTATTTTTAATATTTATGATATAGAGTCATATCTGAGAAAGCCTTCCTACCTTAGAGTTCCAACAATATTGTTCTATTCTTTTCTGTTATATGTGTCTTCTATTTGAAGTTACTTTTTACATATGGCATAAGATAGGGAATTTTTTTCTTCATGTAATAGTAAAAAAACTATTTTTCTGACATTTATTAAATAGCTCTCATTTTTTGCACATATAAATTGTATGTTTCTAAGACATCATTATGTTACTCTTTCTACTTGACAGTAACTGCAAGCATTACTGTACTATATTAATTACTATGGCTTTTTAATGTGCTTTCATATTTGGCAAGATCCTTTTCCCCAATTTTTGCTCTATGTTATAACTATAACCTACTCATAGTATTTTTTAATCAATAATGTTTATGAGGTTTTCTAAACATTCCTGGCAATTATATTGTAACTGTATTAAATTTACAAGTAAATTTAGGGAGGAGTAAGCACTTTATAATGTTAAATTATTCTATATATGAACACATAATTTCTCCCTATATTTGATGAGTACTTTTATGTCATTTCATAGAGTTTTAAACTTCCATGTATGCAATTCATATTTTTATTGAGTTGCTGTATTTTATTTTATGTTTTTTACTAGAGTCCCGGTGCACGAAAATCATGCACTGTGGGTGGGGGGTGTCCCGCAGTCCAGCCTGTGCCCTCTCGCAGTCTGGGACCCCTTGAGGGATATCCGCCTACTGGCTTAGGCCCGATCCCTCCATGAGCCTGGCTTCTGGCTAAGCGACACGCCCCCTGTGGGAGTGCACTGACCACCAGGGGGCAACTCCTGCATGGGGCTGGGGTGGGACGCAGGAGGTTGGCCAGCTGCGGAGGGACTGCAGGAGGGCTCCAGGGTGTGTCCGGCCTGTCTCGCTCAGTCCTAATCAGCTGAACCTCAGCAGCAAGCTAACCTACCAGTTGGAGCATCTGCCCCCTAGTTGTCAGTGCACGTTATAGCAACTGGTTGACCAGTTGAATGTCTGCACCCTGGTGGTCAGTGCATGTCATAGCAAGCAGTTGAGCAACCTTAGCATATCATTAGCATATTACGCTTTGATTGGTTGAACGGCCAACTCGTTGACACAACACTTAGCATATTAGGCTTTTATTATATAGGATGCATGTGCATGTATAAAATGTTGCTGTTTTTTTTCCTTGTTTTTGAACAATTTTATGGGTGATCTGAGTGGTTTGGTTTAGGTTCTTGAAAGGAAACTGCCTAGGCTTTTTATTATTGTTGTTGTTGTTTAATGCCTAAGCTGTTACATTCTGAAAATATAATTAGACTTCCCCCAAATTGTTAGTAGGGAACAAAAAGCAAAAAAAAACTTAGTAATCTTTTAACCTTGTCCTGGTCGGAGTGGCTCATTGGTTAGGTGTAAGCCTGTGCACCAAAAGGTCAGTGGTGTTATTACCAGTTAGGGCACATGCCCAGGTTGCGAGTTCGGTCCCTGGTCAGGGTGCTCAAAGAAGCAGACAATCGATGTTTCTCTCTCACATCAATCTTTCTCTCTTTCTCTCTCCTTTCCCTTCATCTCTCTCTGAAGTCAATAAAAGCATATTTCTAAAAAAAATTCTAACCTCATGCTGAAAAAATTTTACGTAAAAAACTATATGAACAAATGGTGTTTAAATTTAAAAATTGTATTTACATGTAGTATTCAAAGACTAATGCTCCCCATTTTGCTATTTTGAGTAATAAGAAGTATTTAAAGTAATACAACAATTCATAATCCTCAAAGGAAAAATCTTTGCTTTTATGAACATTTTCCACCAAATAAAAGAAAATGTCCCTGACAAATATTGTTTGTACTACACTGCATTTCAGAGGAGTAGTTGGAACCATAACAAGCCAATTGCAGTTTAGTTTTATGTGCATTGTTACTGTACTTTGCAGCCAAAAGAATATTAAAAAAAAAACATTGCAAAATTCTATTAAAAATAACCTTCCCTTTATGTTTTTCATTATTTGTGCTAAGATTTTTTTCTATATTTATCTTTAGGTTTTGTTTCTCTTCCAATTCCAGAACAAGTTGTGTTAATATGTTGAATACTACATTATCCTCTCTAATAAAAGGGCAATATTCAAATTAACCATCACTCTGCTACATAAGCCACACCCACCAGGAAAGCCACGCCCACCAGCCAATCAGGGAAAGTATGCAAATTAACCCCAGCCAAGATGGCTACCATTGGGTTTCCCTGGCAACAGAAGAAGCTAAGCTTTCCACACACTCTGGTGGGCCCAGGCCTCCACTCAAGGATACAAAGTTTCAATTATAGAAGGTAAACAAATCCAAGCGGCAGCCACAGATCCAGCAGGAGGCTTGGCTCCGCTCCAGGCTACAAAGTTTCAATTGTAGAAAGTAAATAAATTCCAGATACCAGGGCCTCTGCTTGGGTCACCAGGGGCTTGGCTGGCCTTCAAACCACCACAGGCCCCTTGCTCAGGCCTCTCCATGCCCCAAGGGAACCCCACCCTGATCCAGGACACCCTTCAGGGCAAACTAGCTGGCCCCCACCTGTGCACCAGGCCTCTATCCTCCTATCTAATAAAAGAGTAATATGCAGATTGACCATCAATCCAACACACAATATGGCTGCCCCCATGTGGTCAAAGATCCTGCCCCTATGTGGACACAAGATGGCCACCACAAGATGGCCAGCAGGGGAGGGCAGTTGGGAGGCACCAGGCCTGCAAGGGAGGGCAGTTGGAGGCAATCAACCCTGCAGGGAATGGCAGTTAGGGGTGACCAGGCTGGCAGAGGAGGGAAGTTGGGGGCAAACAGGCTGGCAGGGGAGCAGTTAGACATCAATCAGGCTGGCATGGGAGTGGTTAGGGGGTGATCAGGCTGGCAGGCAGAAGTGATTTAGGGGCAATCAGGAAGGCAGGCAGGTGAGCAGTTGGGAGCCAGCAGTCCTGGATTGTGAGAGGGATGTCCAACTGCCCATTTAGGCCTGATGTGGGATCGGGCCTAAATGGGCAGTCGGACATCTCTCGAGGGGTCCCAGATTGGAGAGTGTATAGGCTGGGCTGAGGGACACCACCCCCTCCATGCACGAATTTCGTGCACTGGGCCTCTAGTTTATGATAATCACTTTATAGCAAGGCCATATATAATCATATTTTGTCCCATACTTTAACTAACTAAGTCATTGGGTTGCTTTTAAAGTTTTGCAAAAATTAGAAACTTAATCAATAAAACATATCTTTCACTAAAATATGTAGGATTTGTATCCTAGTGTAACATTAGCTCCTTAATGAACCTATAATATGGATATAAGGGATTGCAAGGTTTCCCACTACTACATTCAAAGGAAAGAAACAAAAATCTTAAACCTAGCACTTATAGCTAATAATACTATATCATATATTTTTAAATGTATTAGGATGGTAGATCCTATGTCATGTGACCTTATCACAAAACTTAATAATGTTACTAATATTAAATATAGAGGGTGAGAGGACTCTTTTAGAGGTGCTACACATATTAATGTCATAGATTGTGGTGATGATTACATGAATATGTATTTATCTCCAAACTCAGCAAGTTGTATATATTAAACATGTACAGCTTTTTATATGTCAGTAACACCTCAATAAAGTAGTTAAGAAATTCCAGACCATCACTACCTATGTTTTTATATCTATTTATAGAAAATGATTTTATATTCTAAATTACTATATCATAAGCTAACTATCCTATATCATAAAAGGCCAGGGCCATAAGCATAAAGACCAGAATGACCACTTGACCAGTCACCATGAGGTGCATTGGCCACCTCTCAGTCCCTCCCCCTACACCCTGCCCTGCAGGCTCTGATTGCAGCATGGCAAACGGGGAACCACAGAGAATGGGGGGAGCGGGGTGGCAGGGTGGGACTGTGGACTGTTGATCGGCGGTGGGCTGTGGTGAGTGTCCAGCAGTGAGCAGCGGTGAGCATCGCAGGGCAGCAGCAGTGAGGGAGCATTGTGGAACATCGTGGGGCAGCCGGGTGTCAGACGTTGCCCTAATCGCAGGCTAGGCCTAGAGACCCTACTCATGCACAATTTTGTGTGCTGGGCCTCTAGTATTTGATAATAGATTATGTGTATATTAAAATTTGGGTAAATAATTGCTTTGTTGTTTAATGGATGAGAACTCATACAGTAAGAGCTACCATTCATTGAGAGCCGTGGCTAGGCCAGATGCTTTTACAAGTCCTCTAAGTGAGAAAAAAACTGAAGATTTTGTGAGGTTAAGTGATCAGATCCTATTAACATAGCTAATAAGTACTAGTTTTTTGTCAGGGACAACATTTTGGTGTTTGTTTAATGATATAGTTCATCTCAGCAAGTGATCACTAACTCTCTTAACTTGAGGGACACAAATCAAGGATTTATTATCAAAAGAAAAGTTGCATCTTATAGATAACTTAATAAAGTAATCCAATCTTTACTACTAACTGTTTTAAGAAACATTTCATAATTTTATTTGTTTTGTTTTTTTAGAAAGAGTGGAAGAGAGAGGGAAAGATAGAGAGAAACATCGATGTGAGAGAAACACATTGATTGGTTGCCTCCTACACATGCCCTGGCCAGGGCCAGGGCCAGGGAGGAGTCTGCAGCTGAAGCATGTTCCCTTGACCAGAATCAAACCCGGGACGCTTCAGTCCACAGGCCAACACTCTATCCAGTGAGCTAAACTGGCTAGGGTCATTTCATAATTTTAAAGAGAAATAATCTTAAGGTAGACATTTTCTAAGTAAATGTTTAAGTATGTATCTTTACTAATGTAAGTAATTATACTGATCATCACTAAGCATTTTTATATTTTATAAAACCTATGACACTCTTTAATTCATGAATCAAAAGAAAGAATAAAATAAGTTGAACATGAAGGTTTAGAGGTAAATATAATATTGAGTTATTTATTTTATTGCTGGCTCTTGATGAATTATGTCTAAATTGTGACCTTTCTGTCAATATTTAATTTATTACCATGTATCACATATATATATATTTCATTTATGATAACTTGCTTGTACTTCCTTTTGGAAATACGTATAATTAAAATTGTAAAATGGTTCGCTTGATTCCGTAAATTTCAAGCTTTTGAAAAAAAATCTAGAAGAAAAAATGTATGTATTTTGTAGGTGCACTATGACCAAAAATTAAAAACATTCTGAGAATGAATTTTTTTAACCCATGTCTGCCACATTATGAAAATAGGCTTAATTTAGGAAATGATGCCAAATAAAAGCAAATTACTGCTTTTATTATGGCATAAAGTTCTAAATAGAGTATTTAATTTGTATGCATACACATATGGCTGACAGTTATTTTTCTATTGGTAGGAAAATTTTCCCCCAAAATTGAGTACAGTAGGTGCTGTCAACAATATTATAGTACCAAGTCAAACCTTGGCTATCTTAAATTTAACATTCACAGTTTAACTGTTCATGTGAGAACACAAGAATCAGGGTATGTTATTATTGTAATTATCCTGAGACTCAGTTTTTCATCTAGTGCTCTATGGGGGTATTAGGTACCAGCCAAGCATTTACTAAAGGATGAGGCTAGACAGTTGCATTGTACCAGCACAGGCATCTCTATGAGTCTTGATTGCTTTCTGCTTATCCTGATGTGTGAAATAGTCTCCTGTGAGGTCCTAAAATCTTTTTTTATCTGTGTGGGGAAAAATGACTTGAAGATTTTTAAAGTCAATTTTTATTTGGGAATATTAAGATAAAAGAGAGCATTAAATTTAAGAATGTGTGAAAATTTGGAGACATTTTAGGAGGAATATGATGACTTTAGTTTTGATAAGGTTATAAAAGTATGGGATATCTGTGTGAGATGTCTGATACTACACCTTCCTGGTATGAGTAAGCCTAGGCTTGTCACTTGAACTTTATAACTTTTAGTTGTTTGTAATATTTTATTTTGTTCTAATGTCTTTTCTAAGAATCTTGATGGTCTTACATCTAACAAGATTTTTAAAAATAACAGAACATGCTAAAGAGCAAGATTCCGCACTTCACATTAAATTCCCCCAACACAAGTAAGTGCATCTAATCATAATACAATGATAATATAAAACTCTGCCACCTGGAATCATACTTTAATGATTTATTCCAAATAAAGACAGAAAAATGGCCACACTCCATTTTGTAATGTGAATTTTTGTCAGGTAATATATACTTTCTAATCAATGCTTTCATATTTATAAGGGAAAAGGGATACTCTAGTGATATTTGTGTGACAGTAGTAACTTTTCCAATTTGTTGCATTTAAATTTACATTTTTATTTATAAGTATGTACCAGTGTCTCCTCCCTAAGAATCTTTGATACTATGTAAGTACCTCACATAACCGCTGGAATTCACCATGAAATGCTGGTCGCTCAGCTTTCACGAGCAGGCCTGTCACAGGAGATAACAATGAGTTAGTACAGCCCTAGCTGGTTTGGCTTAATGGATAGAGCACTGGCCTGTGTACTGAAGAGTCCCTGGTTTGATTCAGGTCAAGGGCACATACCTGGGTTGCGGGCTCTATCCCCAGTGGGGGATGTGCAGGAGGCAGCCAATCAATGATTCTCATCTTTGATGCTTCTCTCTCTCTCACTCTCTCCCTTCCTCTCTGAAATCAATAAAAATATATATTAAAAATAAATAAAGTAGTCTGACCTTTAAAAAAAAAAAGTGAGTTAGTAGAATGCAGTTGCATCTCTATTATTAGATACTTTCTTAGAAAAGGCCCCAACTTCTGCTGTAACCAATTTTTGTTCCTATATTTCTGATTTAGTTCAGCATTACATGAACTAGAGATGTCAACTCTATAGGCTAAGCAACCCCATCAAAGGTGACTAGAACTAGAATGGCTAGTCTCACTAGAGCATGATTTGGTGACTCAGAATTATGGATAGTGTTAGAAGTGATTCAGGTAAAAGGTTACTTTTAAGTTAATCCAATAGGTAAGATATTTAACTATCTATTTGTATATTTTATAAATTTCTATTAATAATATTAATATTTTATTTTAAGTCTTTTTTGCCTTTTTTATTTTTATTGGTGATACTATTGCAGATGTCCCATTTTCCCACCCTTTGCCTTTGCCCCCCTCTATCCAGTCCCTGCCCCCTTCCCTCTGGACGTCACCACACTGTTATCTGTATCCTTGGGTTATGCATATATGTTCTTTAGTCAATCACTTCACCTTATTTCATCCAGTCACCCTCCCTCGCCCCTCTGACAGCTGTCAGACTGTTCCATGTATCTATGTTTCTATTTCTATTTTGTTCTTCATTTTATTTTATTTTCATTAGACATATTTGCAAAAATATTGCTCTGAGAGATATCTGAGATTTTACTGCCTAAATTTTCTTCTAGGATTTTTATGGTTTAATGACTTACATTTAAGTCTTATCCATTTTGAGTTCATTCTTGTATATGATGTAACGTGGTGGTCTAGTTTAATTTTTTTGTATGTGCCTGTGCAACACCATTTATTGAAGAGACTATCTTTACCCCATTGTGTGTTCCTACCTCCTTTGTCAAATATAAGTTGATTTCTGGGCTCTCTTTTTTATTTCTTTGATCTAGATGCCTGTTCTTATGCCAGTACTGTGCTGTTTTCTATTACAGTGACCCAATGACCTTGTAGTATAGTTTGATATCAGGTATTGTGAAACCTCCAACTTTGTTCTTCTTTCTCACTATTGCTGAAGCCATTCAGGATCTTTTCATTGTATATTCTCCCACTTACTTGTATCTTCCTCAATTTCTTTCTTTAATATCCTTTAGTTTTATGAGTACAAGTGTTTTACCTCCTTTGTTAAATTTATTCCTAGGTACTTTATTTTTTTATTGCAATAGTAAATAGGATTGTTTATGTGGTTTCTCTTTTCAATAGTTCATTGTTGGTGTATAGAAATGTCACCTATTTCTGGATATTAATTTTGTATCCTGCTACTTTCATTTGTTAACTCTAGTAGCTTTTTGTGGAGTCGTTGGGGTTTTTATGTACAATAGCATGTCATTTGTGAATAATGACAGTTTAACTTTCTCCTTTCCAATTTGGATGCCATTTATTTCTTCTTCTTGTCTGATTGCTGTGGCTAGGACTTCCAGTACTATGTTGAATAAGGGTGGTAAAAGCATACATCTCTGTCTTTTTCCTGATCTTAAGGGAAACACATACTTTTGCCCATTGAGTATGATGTGTGCTGTGGGATTTGTCATATATGGCCTTCATTACGTTGAGGTATATTTCCCTTATTCTACTCTGCTGAGCGTTTTTTATCATAAGTGGGTGCTGGGTTTATAAAATGTTTTTTTTTTCTGTATCTATTGATATGATCATGTGGTTTATATCCTTTATTTAGTTTATGTGGTGTATCACACCTATTGCTTTGTGGATATTGTAGCAACCTTGCATTCCTGTAATAAATCCCACTTGGTCATGGTGTATGATCTTTTTAACGTATTGCTGGATTCAGTTTGCTAATATTTTGTTGAGGATTTTAGCATTTATGTTAATCAGGGGTGTTGGCCTATAGTTTTCTTTCTTTGTAGTGCCTTTATCTGGTGTAAGAAGACTAAAACACTACCTTATTCTTAGAACATCTCTGAGAATTAGGTGATATGAATATATAAACACTTAGGCTGCAAGAGATTTTGACTTGTCCTTGAAGTTAGATTTAAGCAGTGACAGTCTACTAACAGCCACATGATATCATACTACTACTTTAAATAAAAATCTGCCACTAGAGTCAAATAATTTTTTCATTATGTCAGCCTTTATATTTTGACTCATTAAGATGAACATCATGTAGATATTTGATGTCCAAGACAAAAATATTTTTACTACTCCATTGTTGAAATAATTTACCAACCAATCTTTGGAACTTAAAATAAATTTTTGTAAGGATGGAGCTGTGACCACTGCTGCCTGTTTAGGATAAATGCATTGACACATTTGATGCTCCAGGATATCCATATCATTCTTTGGAATTCTTAATATGTCAAAGTCCCACCTGCATTTTGTGTTGCATGTCAAATTTGAATTGCTCTTGTGCTTTGTGATAGAAGAGTATCGGATTGATAACCTGTTTTACTCTAGTCCTTTGATATTTTTTCTTTACTTATGTAGATACATTGAATTTTTAGTGGATAAATTAAAAAACTGGAACCACTTCCTATTGCCTATTCTGAGTAAGGGTCATACTTTCTGATTTTTTTCACGGTCTACTAATTTTAGGTTAAAAACTGTATAAATCATATGTATTTGAAGATTTCCAGCCTAAATCTGAGCTGTGTGTGGCACCTTTTACTATTAAGGCTCGAGTTTTTTCTGGTATTTTCTTCATCTGTAGCCATGGAGGTTGAACAGAGAGCCCTTAGGCCAGAAAGTTATAAGTATCATTGAATAGTTGGGGTGCTTTAAAACATTATAGCTAGCTTATAATTTTTTAAAAATATTTTATTGATTTTTTACAGAGAGAAAGGGAGAGAGAGAGTTAGAAACATCGATGAGAGAGAAACATCGATCAGCTGCCTACTGCACGCCCTGCACTGGGGATGTGCCCGCAACCAAGGTACATGCCCTTGACCAGAATCGAACCTGGGACCTTTCAGTCCACAGGCTGACACTCTATCCACTGAGCCAAACCGGTTTCGGCCAGCTTATAATTCTTACCTGTAGAAGGCTCAACCACTTCCCTCCTCTGCCATTACAATGAATATTCCTGCTCTTTCATTTGTATTCATTGGTTTTACTCTATTAGGATTGAGACGTGAATTCATAGATTGGAGCAGAAATATATGGGTCAACAGCTAGTAACTACTATATTCAGAATCCTTTCTCCATTCTGAAAGCTGTCTCTATATTTGAACCAGATCTGTTTCCCACTATTTTGGGGATGAATGGTGTCCCATAAGTGCAATTGTTCTTCTGCAATAAACTCCTGGCAGGTGGTTTGCTTCTTTCAGTCTAAATTAGAAATAGCAAAAGTTAGAAGGAAATGAACCAAGGATTCAACTATAGTTACTCTGCTTAACTTTTGTATTTTCCTCCCTTAAGTCTAGATAAGGTAAACTTTAAAAAAAAATTTAATTGCTAGGCTGGTGATATATATAGATAAAGATTATGCTTTTTGTTTTGTTTTGTTTTACTAAAAGAAAGCTTAACATTCTAGTTTGTTTAACTTTTGTCTGATACTCATAGAGTGAGTTTTAAACTAATGTCATAAGTCATTGAATTAGTGAGTGACAGATCTGTTTTCTTTTAATAAATACCCTTTTGGGTAAAAACTTTATGTTGAAAAATGAAAGATTAAAACCTTTTTTCTTTCATTTTTTAAATACGGGAAGATACACTGCTGCTTTGGTATTTCCAGAGAAAGAGAAGCACAAAAGATGCTGTTCTTATGATTTTTTTCGTTAGATCTCTATAGAGATTTTAAAAGGCAAATGTTAGGAATAAGAGCTCATGCAGAGGCAAGGTATCATAAAGGACATGGCTGACTCCAGGCATACCGCAGCCATGAAAACAGCATCGCTGCTGCAGATAATAATGTAGGTCATTAAACAGAGATTTTAAACAGTGCTTCCACCTATAATGAACACTGGATTTTCAGATACAACAAATTAGAAATAATGCATCTTTCAAACCTCAGGATCTAGTAAGTAAACTTCATGACCCAGTGAACACCACAATGTGGATTAAATTATTTAAAAAATTATAACGGTACAATGCAGATTTTATTATATCATTATCTAAGATTTTTATTTTATTTTATCAAATGCAATGCTTATTTTATATTTTTTAAAATAATATTTTAAAAAATAGTCATCTTATATTAATGCAAATACTTCTTAGAACTTTGTTCTACACATTCTTAGAAACATAATTTCAAGAAAAATTATTGAATTTTCTCCGTTAGCTCCCCAATATTTTCAGGGACAATGGCCACTGTGCTGTCATGTGCTCTGCTTGTTTGGGACAGATTGATGCTGAAGTCACAGTGAGCCTTCTTCAGGCTCCTCGATGTGCATTTTGGTCTTCTCAATCACTTACCCAGCACAGCTCTCACAGCTACCTTGAGAGAAGGTGAGTTTGGACTTTATCTATCTTCCCCTGAAGCAAAAATAATAGCCTTGGACATTTTTGAGGTAGGCCTAGGAGAATTAAATAAAAAAAAACCTTCATAAATCAACTTCTGAAAAACCTAGTACATCTACTTCTAACTAAAAGATATACCATACTCTATGTACAATACTTTCCTAAAAACTATACTTCACAAAGGAGAGTCCATTCCCTAATAGCGAACCATGTAATAAAAATCTTTATTAGATCCCACTTCATAGATAATATCTCTAACAATAGATATATTTCTAACATTTATATATCCTTAAATATTTTTCCCTTCAAAGTGAACACACAGTTCACCTGTGTATCTAGTTGAGATGAAAGATTTGTTACTTTCAGCATGTTGGAAGATTTAAAACTTATTTTAAGTCTTATTTTTACAATACATCTACTTTGGTCACTAGTAACATAATTCTGAATTAACATTTTGACCCATTATGTAAAGAACTGTAAGGTAATAATATAAAATATTCAAATGTTTCAGATATAATGACTCAACTGTGAGGTGCTGTTGTCTGGGTGCAGCACTGAGATGCTGCAGCTCATGTATCCATTGTTACTCCCTTTGTAGATGAAATGTATGCATATTTGGGATGTTGGACAATCCAGGGTCACCTGTGTTATGTTATAGATATATCAAATGTTATAGGCTCAATCCAAATATCCTTGAGTCCTCAAGAAGAATCAATGAAATAATTGTGCATCATTTCAATATGTTCCCTTGTGTTTTAAATGATTAATAATTTATTTATGCAAGTATGGAGAGGCCCAAAAAATGCAGCTCCAAGTGCAAGCTTATATTGACATGGTTTTCAAAAATATAGGAGTGGGCAAAAGCAGGCTCACAGCTGTTCATATGGGAAAAGACATGCAGGTTATGATTTTTACAATAGCTTTAGTAACTGTGGTTCATGTACTCACAACTGTAAACTTACTTTCCCCACTCCTGCAGATGAATTTTAGTTCTGTCATTAGTAGAGAAGAGTCTCTAAAAAATTATCTCTGAGCCCTGGGCTGGTGGCTCAGTGGGAGCATCCTGTACACCAAAAGATTGTGGGTTTGATGTTTGATTCCTGGTCAGGGCATATACTTAGGTTTCAAGTTTTATCCCCACATGGAGCACCTGGTGCACAAATGAAAGGCAACTAATCAATGTTCGTTCTCTCTCTCTCTCTCTCTCTCTCTCCAACGAGAACATATTTATTTATTTTTTTAAATATATTTTATTGATTTTTCACAGAGAGAAAGGGAGAGGGATAGAGAGCTAGAAACATCGATGAGAGAGATACATCGACCAGCTGCCTCTTGCACACCCCCCACCGGGGATGTGCCCGCAACCAATGTACATGCCCTTGACCGGAATCGAACCCGGGACCTTTCAGTCCGCAGACCGACGCTCTATCCACTGAGCCAAACCGGTTTCGGCCAACGAGAACATATTATTGGGTGAGGATTTAGAAAAAAAAACTGTCTTTGAGATCCTCTCTCAAATTTGTATCAGCCTTCATCCTACTCCATAGGCTACTGCTAGCCATATGTTTATTATGAAAAAAAAGTCTATTTTATGAGCCTAAGCAAATGAATGCTGTAGATTTATAGGACTGTTGGATTTGAATGCTGAGTAAAAATTCTTAAAGTGAATAATTTGTTTAAACACTAATTCCATTTATTTATTAAATATTTTAAAAGAAAGTACAATGATAGTCATAGATTTAGTGCATATTTTGGAGTAGTTAGCATAACCGATTATTTCTTATCTGCAAGATGTGAAAGAAATAAGCATTATATGATTAAAATAAAACTACTAAAAATATTTTGGAAGCAGGTAGTGAATGGACAAAGCCTCTGATATTGTGAAAATGCCTGATGCCTTGCCATGTCGATTTTATTTCAGTTAAACATATTAACATCCCGAGTTTCTTGAAAATGTGTTATTTTTATCTTTTTCAAGAGCTAGGGAAGAAGAGCAATTTTGCTTACTCCCAGGTGGTTTAAATTTGATTTGAACTCACAGCAGAGTTTACACTGATGAATAGCTTTTCATTGAACTTGAATAAATTGAGAAATTCAGATTAGTCAGCCACTTTTTCTTTATAATTTAAATTCCAGAGAAGAAGCATTTAGCAAAAATAGAACACAAAGGGCTGTGCAGTTGATGAATTGCACCTGATGACTAGCTGAATTAATAAAACTATTAATGAACTAGACACCAAAGCTTCTTTTCAGAATACCTATGAGAGCAATTGTTTTAAGTAAATAAACAAAATAAGAAGCATTGGCATCAAAAAAGGGCATGTTTTGTTCAATTATATGCAGACAGATATTATACTGGAGGCAGATTCAAGATTTCAAACACATTTTTTCTCACATTATAAATGTTCTTTTTTGCTTTTAAGTGGCTTAACTGCTAAATATCTCTAAAAATTAAAAAAACTCAGACATTCTCTCTCTCTCTCTCTAATATATATACATATTTAAATGTCATCTACTTTTTACAAATCTCATCCCTTTAAAAGTTTCAGATTTCTGTAAATACATACTCATGATATTATATTTAAACAGGTGTAAATATTTAGGATGTTTAAATTTTATTCAGAGAAAATATTTCAATTAGTGTTAGAAAAGTAAGATAAAAATCTATATCTGTAACAATCATTTGAGTTTATCTTTTATTTATTTAATGCATTTATTAACTATAATATGCCTTTATTATTGTAACACAAAATTTGGACATGGTATTGTATTAACTTCAAAGCTCTGAATCTTTTAAGATATTAACCTTTTACTATTTGTCAACTAAACAAAGCATTTTACTAGCCCCATATACACTGAGTGGCCAGATTATTATGATCTCTGAACGCGTAATAATCTGGCCACTCAGTGTATTTGTATCTCAAATAGGTACCAAAAGTATTCTAGACTTTTGCTGGAGATCAAACACCTATTTGCCCTGAGCTTTCTAGCAGCCAGTGCAAAGGGGAAAACTGATCAGGTGCACGATTTATAGTATCTTTGATATCAAATAAATGAGGTACTCAAAAGAAGTACACTGAGTGGCCAGATTACTATGTGTTCAGAGATCATAATAATCTGGCCACTCAGTGTATATATACTAGAGGCCCGGTGTACAAAATTTGTGCACTGGGGAGTGGTTGCTCAGCCTGGCCTGTGCCCTCTCACAGTGTGGGAGCCCCACAATCGATCTCCCCAAAGAGGTAGGCCCCACCCACCAATCCAGGGCTCCTCAATAGATTGCCCCAAAGAGGTAGGCCAGATTTGCTAGGACCCACCTCCACACCGCGCACACTGTGTCAAGTCCCCACCCACCCGTGTGTGCCCGCTGCACACGCAGCCTCCTGGTGATGGAATGTTATGGCATGAGGGCATCACAGCATGAGGGCATGATGACTACATAGGATTTTATTAGTATAGATCCTATATAATAAAACCCTAATATGCAACAACCAGCGGAACGACCAGTTGTTATGACATGCATTGACCATCTGGGGGCAGACACTCAATGCAGGAGCAACCGGCTGCGGCAATCAGGGAGGCAGGGCCGGCCAGTGGGCAGCATCAGGCAGCCAGCCAAGGTGGGTGCCAGCGGGGTCCCCCTGATCGCCCTGCCGGAAGGTCGCCCTGCAGATGGCCCTAATCGCCAGCCAGAATTAGGGACCCTGCCCTATATATTGGGAATAGTCTCATAGATTTAAAAATTAAAACCTGGTAAGGCTACTCTAACACTGAAAAAAACAGGATGATGCAGCAATGACATGCATGGACTCTGGCTTGCACATTTTGTGGTCAGCCCTGATTCTGACACAACTGTGTGACAAAGCCAATTACTTAACTTCTCTCTGCTTCAATTTTTCCACCCATAAGATGGGGAAAATGGTACTACAGTCTCAGAAGGATCATGTTAGGTACTACTTTTTATAATCAGGGCAAAAAAATGTAGCTGCCCATACAACAACAAGATGCCTTTCACCTGCATGAAAAATATGGTCACTCATGCATGCAGCATCCCAGATTGCAAAAGGAAGCAGGCCGGGTTGAGGGGAACCCCCCTAGCCCCCCGTGCACAAATTTTCATGCACCGGGCCTCTAGTATATATATGAGTTTGTTAGAAAACAAAGCCACTTAGTAACTTTCTACACAGAACAAAGAATTTTTCTGTACCTGACAGTTCATTAATTATTTTCCAATATTTTATTATAATTTAACATAGAAATATTGTATTACATTTTGGTGATTTTTAGTTGGTTTCATGATTACTAAAACCCATGATGTGAGACTCTCAATGAGGATAAAAACTGATTTGAAAGTCTTCAAAATCACTCTTGGCAAATAAAAATAGAATCTTAAATGTGAAAGGGTTAACTGATGTTACTTTCAAGCAAATAAATAATCACCCGGGCACCAGGTTGTAATCGCCTGACCTGTGTCAATACAGCCTCTAGGGCGGCCCTGTGGGTTCTGTCCATTCACTGGTAGACTCCTGAACTGAGTTTCTTATTCTGCAGCTATCCGGCCCTGAGAATTCCTTTAGCTCTGCGGTATTTGCTATGACTTCTAAATGCACCTGAATTTCAGACCTTCAGGATGTGGCTTTTCTTCCTTCTTTTCTTATCCTGAATCAGTTTTGGGCAGGTCTAATAGTCCAGATTTTTAATTCAGATGTATGCTATAAAGTATTAATTCTTTCTTGGCCAACCTAATTCCATATATATATATATATATATCACATTATTTGGGGTACTTTTATTTGAGTATTATCTTTCTATGACTCCTTTTCCTGTAAACCACCCAACTAACTGTGTAATTACTTTTAGACTTGTAAAGACAATACAAATCATATGCAATGCTTTCCTTTGCATTTTATGCAAACCAATGAAGAACCTCAGAACTGTAACATGAAGTCAGATGTATAGTGTGGTCCAAGAACATACTCTAATAGATGTTCCATAATAGTTTTTTGTAAAATGAGGTTTTTCAGTTACCATCAAAGAATCCCAATGGAAGGACACTGAGTGTAATACATTGATGGCAAACTCAGTATAATGGGAGACAAAACAACCAATCAGGAAAACTCTTAGTGAAAGGCAATAAGTAAATTCAATTGAGCAGCCATACAAGTTCATGGTCAAGCTAATCGATTGTTGAATAAAATGGCAGTCATTTACATTTTTAAAGTGTTCAGTGTCGTAGGTCTCTGGAAGTCATTTATCCTAAGTGATAAAATAGATTTGTAGGTTTTGTAGAAATGAAAACAAAAGGATGTGATTATAACTGTCCTCTGGTCAGTATTTTATAACCCTTCATGATTCTGAAATAATATTCTGGTCATTTTTATGCACAGATATCTGCTGATCATTGTTTTTAAACTATATTTCCCACTTGAAAGGATAATGATAGTATCATTCCATCCTCTGCTTCAGGCCAAACCATTTTTTGAATTCTGTGTCCGTGTGTGTGTTAAAAATAGTTTATTGCCATGTGAGTTACAACATATAATTACTTTAAACTAATATGAACAAATCTGCCTAAAGTATGAAATTAAAAAAGACTGTTACAGTTACAAAAATGATAATACTAAATAACTCTTCAAAGAAGAATGTCGATAGATTTTCTCTGTTATATGGTTAAGCATTCTGATGACTTAGATATTTTGGCTTTAACTTACATCAAAATAATCATCAAACATACTTGAGTTTTGATGTATTTTTGAAGAGTATTACCTTGAAGAATATTCTTCAAGAATACATTGTATTTTGAGATGTTGACCTTGGTCAGCTCAAGTAAAAACTGTTGTTCTAACTTGTCTACCATTTGAAATACACTGAGTTGATTTTCAATCTTGTCTTTTGCTCTGTATATGAAAAATAAAATATATGTCTTGAATTTGGACATAAAATAAAAATATGTTTCAGTATATAAATGCAATAGCAACTTTAATGGAATTGTGACTGATTGAATTGTATTTATTCTAGTCAGCTTAGAAACTCAATTTCCAAAGTGAATATATTCATATAGGAATACATTTAAACGCAAATATTTTAAATTTTTATCATTGTTAAAGGATGCCTCTGGTTTATATTTATCTCAACAGGTGGCATAATACTGTCTAAGTAGTATATAAAATATGTTTGAAGATTTTATTTAAAATCAAATTGCAATGAAGGGTGTATTCAGGGTCTAGGAAGAGGATAGGAACAGTAACAACAGGCCTGGGTGAGAAATTTACAAACTTGGTAGATAAATTGGAGCAAAGTAAAATTTAAATCACTTTTTAAATTATAAAAGTAAAAATTACATATACTAGGATAAGGACTATATTTTAAAAATATATTTTATTGATTTTTTACAGAGAGGAAGGGAAAGGGATAGAGAGTTAGAAACATCGATGAGAGAGAATCATTGATCAGCTGCCTTCTGCACATCTCCTACTGGGGATGTGCCCGCAACCCAGGTACATGCCCTTGACCGGAATCAAACCTGGGACCTTTCAGTCCGCAGGCCTACGCTCTATCCACTGAGCCAAACCGGTTAGGGCAGGATTATTTTTAAAGTATAATGAAAATAATGCTTTATTATTTTATTTATTTATATTCTCTCCTTATCTAAATAGATAAGTATTGGTATATATTTGCATTATACATTTCCTTTGGAGTCAAACTCATTTTTGACATTGAGTAATATATGTATATTTTTTTTCTGAAGCATTGGCTAATTAAGAAAAGAAGAATACAAAAATAACAAAATAAACCAACCAATATTTCTTTATCTATTGTATAGGTTAATAAAGTAAAAAATACAATATTGAGGTGGGGATTAAGCCTTCAGGTTCTGGTGCCAGGCTACTTGCGTTTAAATTCTCACTCACTGAATATGTAACCTTGAGCAATTATTTTGTACATCTATGAAGCCTCAATAAAGATAATTTTTTCATTATATTATAGTATTTTCTGAGGGAGTTTTTTAAAAATAATTTTATATATAGGATATGCTCAATAAGTGATAGCTATTAGTAATTAGACTGCGTTTTAAAACCTGAACATGCATTATGTAATCTTGGGGGTAATTTATTTTCGGAATCTCAATATTTTAATTTTAAACTGACACTATTTCAGGAGTTTTAAAAAATTAAAATGATAGGTAAGTAGCTAATTTATATTACATATTCAAATAATTTGGCTTATTCCTTTTATTTTCCACCTCCTCCTTTTTTCCTTCTTCATCATTTTTTTTTTATTTTGGTTCTTCTCATTATAAATAAAGATAATAGATACTTTTCACAGAACATGATGGAAGTGGTTCAGTAGGGAAAGAGCTATTTCTGGAAGTTAAAAATAAATGAGTAAGATTGAATAGGAGATGAAAAGGGCAAGTGAGTGGAATTATAACTTTTTTAAAAATACATGAGAAAAAGTTCAAAGGACAGTACAGTTAAGAGTGACAGATATGGAAAGAAAAAGATTCCAAACAGGTTTTTTAGCAGATAGAGGAAATGGGATCAAGAGAGCTAACATACTGGAATTTGAAGTGGTAATGCTAGTTCTTAAAATACAAGCAAGAACTGATCTAATAACCTTGCAGTGGAATAGTCATTTTAGTCAATCAACATAAAGACTGATGATTCTTGAGACTAACATGAGAAATGCCAAAGCATTCACAAATTTTTCAATGATAGCAAATTAATAAGCAGAGAAGTAGGTTTTTTAAATGATTTACTCCTTGATTGGCTAACGAAGAAAAATTAGTTTGATGAATCAAAAATTAACTGTTTCATGCTAATTTACATAAGTAAACGAGTAATAATGAATGTTTATTATACAATTTATGCAAATTTCTAAAAAAATCAAGGTACTTATAAATATGGATTTTATATTACGTATTTATTTAGGTTTTATTTTGGATTACTGTAAAGTTATGATAATAAAGTCATTCAGTAATATAAAAATCAAAACCTTTACTGCCCCAAGTTTGTGACTTGAATTATGATATGTTGAATTGAGATTTTTGACTAAATGAATTATTTTTAGAATACAGCACATACTACTTTACATTTATTGTTGCAATTAATTATCTCATAAATGAAGAGAATGGATCATATAAAATTTGCCTTTTCAGATTTTGTTAGTGGGAAAAAGGACCCTCATGAAGGTAGCTTTACTTTAATTAATATATAAAAACTCCATGTTCCTAACAGGAAATGGACAATGTAGCAATTCTGAGAGTTCAATGGGCTATCCTTTCCCACCTTGTTAGGCAAAGGTTTACAACTTATGGTGGTTATTCTTGTCTTCTTCCTCCTTTTTCTGTTTATTCTTAGGCTTGTTTAATAGCATCTCATCTAAATCACATTTGGAGCAAATGTAAATTCTTCTTTAACTGAACATTGAATCAAGCGGTAGTATTTTGTGATTAACTCAATCATATGTACTAGTACATATTTTTTCCTCACTGGATTTTTTAAATTCCTAGCCCATTTATTGTGGTTTTTTTCCTGTATTATTCCAAAAGAATATCTATTACACTGTTGGACATATAGAATGCATTAAATAAACATTTTAATGGCTCAATGGATAGATGGAAGAATGCATAGAAAAATAAGAAGCAAAACAAAGCAAATATCAATAAAATACATAATTTCTAACCATAGGAAATAATAGAAGACACAAATTAGTAATATCAGAAATGAAGGACATCACTACAGATCCCATAGGTATTAAAAGGATACTTAGTGGTATTATTAGTAACTTTATGCCAGTAAATTCCACAACTTATTTGAATTGTACAAATTCCTTGAAAGGTAAAAACTATCCAGAGCTCACTCAAGAAAAAACTGGTTACCTGAATAACCCCAGAGCTATGAAAGGAAATTTCTGATTCAAATAGCTTCACTGATTACTTCTACCAAACCTTTAAGGAAACAGAAATTATAGCAATTTTTCACTAACTTACTTTTTCTTTTATTTTTTTGCATTATTTTCTTTTTTTAAATCTTTATTTTTGAAAGTATTAGATATGTCCCTTCTCCTCCTCCCCCACTTGACCTCTTCTAGCCCGCCCCTTCCTCTGGCCATCACCACTCTGTTTTCTGTGTCATGGGTTATGCATATATGTTCTCTGGCTAATCAATTTCAACGATAATTCTAGCAGTGTTTTTTAATCAACAAATTAATTCTAAAATGTATGTGGAAATACAAATACATTAAAATAGCCTTAATATTAGCAGGATACAAAAGAGCAAAACTGGAGAAATTATACTACCTGTGTTTAATACATACTGTAAAACAACTCAATTCATGAATGCCAGTGCTGTACTATGAAAAGTATAAATATATAGAACAATTGAACAGAATGGGCTATCCAAAAATAGTGGCACAGATAAAGTGAGAAAGTAATTTCAGAGAGGTTTTATTTTCAAAAATTTGTGCTAGAGTTGAATATCTATCTGTCAAAAATAGAAAAATAAACATGCAACCCATATCTCATAACAGGTATAAAACTCCACTCAAAGAGGAACATAAACCTAAATGAAAAGCCTCAAATTATAAAACTTTTGGAAGAAAAATAGGAGAAAATCTTAGTGTCCTGAGGTTAAGCAAATATTTCTTAGGCACAACATCAAAGCATGATCCATGAAAGAAAAAGAAAGATAAATTGGACTTCATAAAAATAAAGAACTTTTCCTTATTTGAAAAGCACTGCTATGAGAATGAAAGGACAAAACTAGGAGAAACTATTTGGAAATCATATATCTGATAAATGATTGGCAATCAAAATATATGAAGACCTCTCAAAATATAAAAACAAATGATCTAATTAAAAATAAGCAAGCCCTAACCAGTTTGGCTCAGTGGATAGAGCGTCAGCCTGCAGACTGAAGGGTCCCAGGTTCGATTTCCGTCAAGGGCATGTACCTTGGTTATGGGCACATCCCCAGTAGGGGGTGTGCAGGAGGCAGCTGATCGATGTTTCTCTCTCATCGATGTTTCTAACTCTCTATCCCTCTCCTTTCCTCTCTGTAAAAAATCAATAAAATATATTAAAAATATACACTGAGTGGCCAGATTATTATGAGTTCAGAGATCATAATAATCTGGCCACTTAGTGTGTGTGTGTGTGTGTGTGTGTGTGTGTATATATATATATATATATATATATATATATATATATATATATATATATACTAAAAGTTAAAAAAATAAGCAAAATGTTTGAACAGATACTAAGGTTATACAAATGACATATATGTACATAAAAAAAGATACTCAAACTAATTTGTCATTAGCAAATGAAAATTAAAACCACGAGATAGCTATAGATAATTATTAGAATTGCAGTTTATAATAGAAATTCTCATATGGGGGTCTGGTGGTTTATTACAATGTTGAGCATAAACTTACCATACCATCTCGGAATCCCAGTGTTAGGTAAATTTCCAGGCTGTTGGTACATCCTATAATTCGTGGTCATTACACAGCTACATGAATTTATCAAAATTTGCAGTCCTTTACACTAAAAATAAACTTCATTGAAATTAAACCCTAATTGAAAAAAATAGAGAAAAGTTAAGCATAAGAGTCTAGAAATTATGTACAAGCACACAAATATTATAATTATTTCACACCCACAACTCACCTTGGATGATATAGTCTCGATGGATGAATGACATAAAGATTAAGCTTTTAAAACTGATCACTTCCTATGTTCAAAAGCAAAATTAAAATGTAAGAATTTAGGCACACAATACTTATTGGACTTTGTGAATGTGAATGACTTTTATTTTTTAAACAACTATACCACTACCCACGATCAGTGTTCTGAAGGAACCTCTCTTATTTTTATTTTTTAAATATATTTTTATTGATTTCAGAGAGGAAGGGAGAGAGAGAGAGAGAGAAATCCATGATGAGAGAGAATCATTAATAGTCTGCTTTCTGCATGTCCCCTGTTGGGAATCAAGCCAGCTACCAGGGCATGTGTCCTTGACCAGAATCAAACCTGGACGCTTCAGTCCATGTGCCAATGCTCTATCCACTGAGCCATGTTTCCTCATGAATACCTTGTATTTAATTATTTTTATTTATCAGAATTTATCCTTTTCTTGCTTAGAAACATTTATGTTAATTTCAGTTTTTCAATATTCTGTTTTGAGACTACTTTTGCACATAAATATTCTGAATTTCTCTATTTCTAAATGCTACATTTCTAAAATTCAGAGTGCAAGTTCAGTGTTTATACGTTCAGTGTAGATTTTTCAACATAAGTTTAATGATAAAAACAATGGACAAAGTCTCATCTCAGACCATTTTTACACATGATCTCATATAATTTGTTTACGATTATGCAGCTAGTAAATAGTGAGGTGTAATGATAGGTCATTCAGTCAAGTCTCAAAGCCTAGGTCTATAATCAATATTTTGAGTCTTGAACTCAACCATGAGACAGAAAATGTATGTGCGTAAATGTTACACATCACTTAGAGGGCAAAGGTGACCTGAACGGCTGTGCCTTTCCTAAATATGCCGTCCGCTACTCATCTGATGCTACTTATTGTCATACAGAAACACAGAGCCATCTAGAACAAGCTGGATACTAGAGTTTGTTAATATTTTAAAGATTGAAAGCTTTTCATTTTTTTAAAGCTTTGTATACAGCAAGCAAGATATATCTGTCTTTGGGTATTTCTGTTGGTAAAACTGGTTCAAAGTCCACCAATTATGCCCTCAGTGGCAAAGTTTGCTATCTTAAATTATTGATGTTATATTTTAAAATATATATATAGAAGAAAAAGGTAGCAAGTGAAACTTGCATTGTGCTATACCTGCTGTAGAATGTCTAACTTCATGGAAACATGTTGATATCTAATTTCATTTCGGTATTTCTAAATAATATCAAGGTTGCTCTCACTTGTACTTGCTGCCTGGTCATAATATAGGGAGAGCTCTGATTCATTTGACTTTGAATTACATAATCCCATTCCCTTCTACTGTGAGTTAAATGCTTGTCTGAGCCAGATTCAGGATGACATTGAAATCCCATTAACTTACTGAGAAACCACCCCTCTGCCCTCATATACCGCAGTGTCTGTTACTATTCAGTGTTAGTGGTGTACAGAAAAGGTAAACATGGCCCCGATTTCCACAAGTCTATATTTAATAACAATTGCATATTTTAACGTGTATCTACAGTGTTCAAACTTGACTATACACCAGAAATGCCTGGGGAGATTTAAAATATACTAAGCCCTGGTCCCAGAGGTTGTGATTGGATTGACCTGGGTGTGGCTTGGGCATCAGAGTTGTTAAAAGCGCCCCAGGTGATTCTAGTGTGCAGCCATGGTTTGAGATCACTAATCTAATGTCTGTTTTACAACATAGTATTTGATAAGTAATGGCACTTAAATAAATAGAGCCTCTTATAATTCATAATTATTATTAACAGCAGTATTTTGATCTCGCCACTTAATCAATCTCCTGTGATATTCTTTTTCCTCTAACCTTCTCAAGAAGTGATACATTGAATACAGTGATGCCATTTCTTTATAAAATCAGAGACCTGACTAATTAAATTGAAAGGTGAAGTTCTATTTCCATTGTCTCACTTATTTTCTAGACAGTAATCTTCTTGAAGGAAGGAAATGTATCTCTGTATCTCTAACACATAACATCATGCCAATCATACATTCTATGTTTTAGAAACTGTTACCCGGCCAGAGTGACTCAGATGGTTGAGTGTTGTCCTATGTCCTGTGCACTGAAAGGTTACCAGCTCGATTCCCTGTCAGGGCATATATGGAAGGCAACCAATCTCTTTCTCCCTCCCTCCCTCCCTCCCTCCCTCCCTCCCTCCCTCCCTCTCCCTCCCTTTTTCTCTAAGTATGTTCTCTAGTAAAAAATTAAAAAAAATCCTCATAAAACTATTTGTCAAACAAATGAGTTTATCCATTCATTGTTCATAAGTAGGAAAAGGAAATTGCATTAAGAAAAGACAGAAACAACCCATGGATGTGACAGTTTTTTTTTTTCTTGCAAGCTACTGAAAACTGGGAGAACAGGAGCAGGAATATAAGCAGCACCATCTGTTTCTTTGACTTGTTTTCCACAGTTGTCTCATAGGCATGCACATCCTTTTCTCATCATGGTTGAAAATAAAGAAAGGTGGTGGGTGGGGCAGAATCACTCTAGTTCCAGGAATACTGTCTCTTGATTTGGGGTATCTCTGAAGAAAGAAAAGTTAGGTCAAAGCATTTGATCATAGCCTTCAATATTTATAATGAGCTCAGAACTTACGAACACTGTACTCAAATGTGCAAAGTAAATATGGCTTTTAAATCTCTATAGCTCATCTTCCTCTTTCTTATGGCTGAGAAAAGATAATGTTTAGGCTAATGGAATAAAACTCAATTCTATTTTATAATCTAAAGCATTTCATTATGTAACTCAGTCTCTCAAAATTAAATGTTTTTATGTTAGACATTTCCCCTCCTCCCATAGACCTCTTTGAGGGGGCTTCTAAATGGAGAGGCTGTGTGCTTCCTACTACTTGGACAGCCAGGCAGGGGAGGGAAAGGGTATAGCTTTATCTGGAATCCCTTATATCCTTCCTGGTGTATGCCGTAAGTAGGTCTAGTTTGCACCTGTATTTGTGACTGTGAGGCTGTTTATGGTCCCATTTTGGCACTGGGTAGAGTATCCTCTCGCCTGGATCCCAGTCATTTGATTTTAGACTCAAAGTCACCACCCATATCTTTGAACCCTATGCCTCTGCTTATGGACTGGAGCTGTCCACAGCAGCACCTTCATACTCCCAAAGCTCCATGGCTTTCCCAAAGGTATTTTAAACTTGCAAAGACTTCTTGGCCCTCTCGAGGAATTGCTCCAAGCTGGGATTGGGAGTAAGTAGGACTTCAGAATTTCACATCTTCATTCTTCCTAAGCCTCTCCTCTTCCACAGTAAAACAAAGCTGGACAGAGCAGCAGTTTGAATGCTCCACTTCTTATCCTGACTCTTCTCTTCTCAGTAGCTCAGGGCCAAATAGCTCTAGCCCTAGACAGCCTAAGCTAGAGGGCTTTAGAAAACCCTTCCCCTTTCATCCGTCAAAAAACTAGCTTTCAAATCTACTTATCTGGACACAATATTTATCTGTGATCTTTCACTTCTGGGAAAGACTCACCTTCTCCTTCTCTGGAGATCATTCATTCCAGACTCTACCAGAAAGGGCCATCTTCAATGTAAATATCATGATCTGATATTGTTTTTATATATTTCTTCATTTGTTTATTAGTTGTTTCTCTCCCAAACAAACCGTATATTAAGTGAGGGCATGTGTTTTATTGGTTTTATCATATAGAACAGTAGTGTGTTTTGGAAATAGATAATGTCATTAAACTGTTCATTGATTATATGTATGTTTACAAAGGTGGATGCATGGAAGGATGGATGGGATGGATGAATGACTGCATGTCTGTATGTGTGTGTAAATGGCTATCTAGGTGTGTATATGAATGAATTCATTAATTAACATTTTAGCGTTAGAATAGAGGAAATTAAGAAAACATGATATAAGTAGAAAATGCAAAGGCATAGATTTCAAAAATATCTCTGCATACATAAAAACAGTAGAAGATTTGATCTTTAAAGTTTTTAAAATCAATTGCATATATATTTGTATTTATAAACATGTGTATATATAATTATATAATTTGGGGAATGTAACCAAATATTATAATAATTATATCTGGATAGGATTTTGAATACTTCTTATTTGCCATTTTGCGTGTTTTATCTATTTTAGATTTTTATACCATGACCATATTTTATTTTATAAATATATGTATGGACATTTAATTTATCTGAAATTTATGAGGTTTCGTAAAGAAATTGAAGTTGTCCTAAATAAACTCCTTTGAAAGGCAAAATATTAATCACTGACAATGTCCTAATATAACAATTTTAAAGAGTATTTTTTGTCATAAACTCTGTAGACATGTTTTTTGAAAGATCGAAAGAAAATAAATATTGTTAAAATGGGCATGTTTATTTTTACATTTTTCTTTAATAAAAGAGAATATTTCTAGTTTTTTATCTTTCCCAGAAATAGACTACTAGTCTTATTATAGATTTTTCTTGTTAGTCAGTTATCTTTATAGCATAGTGCTATAGTTTAAAACACTGATTGTCTTTTTGCCATTGAAAGAAAAAAAAAATCATGATTACCCCGTAAATGTATTAAGGACATGCTCAATTTCATTCTGAAGCAAACATTTTGTGACCATATTATAATGAATTAAAGAAAGTTATGTATAATGGGAATGCTGACAGATTGTTCCTGTGCCATGTAGAAGCTTCCTTAGCTGAATCATTAATATCTAACAAAGTCAGGCCCAAATCCTTTTTACAAATAAAATCCTTCCTCTCCAGTGGAGACAGGTCAAAATAGTGAAGAAGCCCTGTGCTTTCCAATAGAAGCAAAATAGATGGTGCTGACATCTCCATTGGTTTAATGAGAGTGTGGCAGCAGCGTGCTGCTGGACGGAGCCTTTGTCAAAGTGGACCAAGCTCTATTTTTAGACTATGTGGGTTGCCTGTTATATTCATCCGACCCAACAGTGGAGGGAATGCAGCAAGTTCCTGTGTAGAAATAGAAAAGCAGGAATAAAAGCAGCTCCAATTTGATCTGCACCTAATTCTGCCTAAGTATCATCGATTCTTTGCCTCTGCTTAGAAATGTCTTTTTCTTTTTTCTTTTTTTTTTTCTATTCGGAAACCACCATTATCCTCTGTTTAATGTAATGCAACCCCAGAGTGGTACCCCATTAAAATATCCTGTTTTGTGACTTTTCCCCCTAGAGTTCCATGTAGTTTGTAGAGAATATATGTTAGTTTGACATTTTAAAAAATATATCTATTCTGACAGAATTGGGTATGTTGTCTTGAGGAAATTTTTATATTGTTAAAAGCTATACTGCAGTTTGCTCATATGCTAATTTAGAATTAATGGTAGGAACAATTTAGAAAGTGCATGATCAGCATTGCTAGATTAGTCTTGCCTTTAATGGAGCATGCTAATTTTTGAATCTGTGTATATATGTGCCATTTTTATGAGTTTTCAATGCAGATATTTTATTATGTACTAGAGGCCCAGTGCAGGAATTCATGCATGGGTGGGGTCTGGCTGGCCCACCCCAATCAGGGGCTATCAGGGCGAGGCCGGCCAGGGGGAGGGGCCATGGGCAGTTGGCTGGCTGGCCCTGCCCCCTGGTCAAACTCCAGGTTGAAATCCCGGTCAAACGCCTGGTTGAGGGGACAATTTTCATATTAGCCTTTTATTATATAGGATATGGGGGAAACTAGATTCCAGATTTAGGACATCTGTATGTTTAAGTACATACACAATAGAAAGAGGGGTTCAAACCATGTTAACCAGTTACTAAGTACATGGTCCTTAGCAAGTGATTTCACTGCTCTTTGCTTTGTTTTCCTAATTGATAAAATGACAGTGATAACAAATTAACACATGAAAGACACTTAAAGCAGTGCCTGTCTTATCAATCATCAATACTCAATAAATGCCAGCTTTCCATTAAAAACGAATTTTATTATACTACTAGTATATAGATTAATTAAATTTCAGTATGAATGCAATGAACTAATTCTCACATAAAATTTAGTTTCCTATTTCAAAAAGCTATCAGTAGTCTACTGTTTTTATTATTTTGATAAACAGAAGGTACTGCAAAAAATAAGATATGTTCTATAATTCTCCAACTTGTCTCTTCACATTTCCTCTGTCTCTCTTGTATCTCTGAGCGCTGTTTCAGTTCTCCACTGTGTCACCTGGACATACACCTCCACTCCCTTTGTGATCCACTCAAATCTTCCTGTACCATGCATGTTGTAGTTATTCAACTTTACCAAAGTCAATAGACAATGAAGGCCTTGTCTAGTATACTGGTTGTATACTAGAGATGACATATACATTGCTACATGGACTTTTTCCTAGTTGCCTTTGTGTCCTGAGAGACAGAGAGAAAGAGAGAGAGACAGAGAGAGAATGCCGAAGATAGAAATCACAGACTTTTACTACCTAATCTTGGACATGAAAAATTATCATTTCTGCTGTATTCTATTTGTCACATAGACCATATGGGGGGGCTTTCCCAAAGGCAAGAAAATCCTAAGAAAGGAATGGATTGTTGGGGTCCATCTTAGAGGTTTCCTACCACAGTCTGGTCTCTGGCCTGCTGGGACTTGTATAGAATATACTGAGTATACTTACTTCCTCTCAGGAGGTAAGAAGCATGACCTAGTACACATTTCCTGCCACACTATGGGCTTCCACCTAACCTATTTCTCACTTGTGTACACCCACTTCCACTCCCCCAATACACACAAACACACACATCTTCTCTCTCAATCAACCAACAAATTGTTCCACTTATTTTGACCATAGCAGAGCCATCTGTGCTCTGAATCAGCTAATGTTTTAATTTCTACTCTGAGTAGAGTTACCAATTTTTTTCTCAACACAAAGTAGCCATCTTCTTAAGGGGGGGAGTCCATATCTTTCTACAAAAAGAATTTGTTCATATCTCAGTACATTTCACTTCTGTTATTCAAGTCTTTAGTAAAGTGCTGATCATATGGCAGGTAAAGGTTTGCTAAATTAATATAAATAATTATTTCCCAAAGAGTAATATATATTTAATTATATATACTTTTAAAAGATGTTTTATTACATCCTTTCCAAGAATCAAGGTAAATTGAATCAGTGTAAAAAATTATGAGAACGTAGAAAAACTCTTAACCATAATATCAATCAGTAATACATTAGAATGGACTGGGTTGTGAACAATATTTTATAGCAGTAAATCCATAATCTCTGAAAAGTTTCATGGAATTTCCATTCTTATATGTACAGAATTTTTCTTTATTGAATAATCTATAAAAATAAGATGATAAATACCAAATGCATTAAGAATGAGCATTACCATATTTAACTACTGACCACTAATATAAATGGGCTCAGTAAAGATTGCTGCCAATAATGATTTTTATTTTATTTTATTCAACTAACCCCTAATTTCACCTATCCACCCACCTCCCAGCCTTTGACGACCATTAGCGTGTTCTTTATATCTATGGGTCTATCTTTGTTTTGTTTTTTAAAATTCATTTGTCTTTTTTTTTTTAGATTCCACAATAAGTGAAATCATACAGTTTCTGTCATGCTCTGTCTGACTTTGACTTATCATAATACTGTCTAGGTCCAATTATGTGGTTGCAAATGGCAAGATTGTATTTCTCTCATCACAGAGCAATATTTCATTGTGTGTATATAGTTCGTTTTCCTTATGCATTATGGGTGGACACCTAGGTTGTTCCTATATCATGGCTATTGCAAGAAATACTGCAATGGACGAAGGGGTGCATATATCCTTTTGAATTCGTGTTTTTGTTTTCTTTGGGTAAATACCCAGAGTGGAAATGATGGGTTAGATAGCAGCTCTATTTTTAATCTTTTGAAGAATCTTGATATTGTTTTCCATAGTGGCTATACCAATTTCCAATCCCACCAAGTGTACAAGAGTTCCCTTTTATCCACATCCTTGCCAGCACTTGTTATTTGTTGATTTTTTTAATGATAATTACTGACAGGTATGAGGTGATACTTCATTGTGGTTTTGATTTGCATTTTCCTAATGATTAGCGATATTGAGCATATTTTCATATGTCTGTTACCCATCTGTATGTGCTCTTTGGGAAAGTGTCTAATCACTGTCTCTTTCCCTTTTAATTGAATTATTTTTGTGTTAATTTTATGAGTTCCTTATAGATTTTGGATATTAACCCCTTATCAGATACAAATATTTTCTTCCATTTGGTAAGTTGTCTTTCTGTTTTGTTTATGGTTTCCTTTGCTGTGCAAAAACTCTTTTTTGTTTAATGTAGCTCAGTTTGTTCATTTTTTTGTTTTGTTGCCCATATCTGAGAAGATATATCCAAAAAGACCAATGTTTAAGAGCTTACTACCTATGTTCTCTTCTAGAAATTTTATGGTTTCAGGCAGAATTTTTCTTCAATAATCCATAAATTTTAGTTCAACCTTTACTAAAATTTATCTAAAAATTAGTTTTAAAACTGTAGTTATTTTAAATAAATAACAGAGTAGTGCGGAGTTGATAGATGCTAGCCCAGCATACAGCAGAATCTTTCCTCACTGTCTCTTACTTTTCAATGTGGTCTATATTGTTTCAGTGTATTTTTTATTTTCAGATTATAATCATCTGTATTTTCATGTTATGTGAACTATGAAAATATCCTCCATAAGGTGCAAGTGAGGTTGATGATCAAGATATACTTTACTGCAAACCAGTTAGCAAAATTATGAATAGTACCATATGACTTCCATGCCTTCCCACCATTGTTGTGCTTTTATCTAACATGACACCCCAGAAATGACATAAACATTTCTGTTCAGTCATGTAGAAGATATCCAGTTACATAAGATATCGAGATATAAATAAAATGCCTAATAAATTATTTCCTTCTCTTATGAAGAGTTCCAAAAAGGATGGTAGGTATTTAATATATAAGGGCAATCCAAGCAATTGCGAGTCAGCTCTGAATTCAGGAGCAGGAAAGTCTTCCAGAGGTCTCTGAAGCACAGCATGTTTTAAAGACTGAAAATAATAGCTAATATTTATTAAGCACTTTGCAGCATAGGCTCTGGAATAAATGTTTAAATGTTTCTATCTCATTTCATCTTTCAAAAGTGCTCGGAAGTACTATCATTTCCGTTCCATGGAGAAGGAACCTGATGCATAAGCAAGTTATTCAAGGTGATCCCTCTCCTGAGGGACTAACTTGGAGATGAGCCCAGTTATGCTTTTCCTCCAAGCTCTGACTCTATAACGATTAGATACAGACACCAGATGACCAAAATGAAAATGCAGCGATTCTTTTTCTTAGAGATTTGCTTTCTAGCCACTCGCTCTCTCTTCCAAACATCACAGCAAGTCCTCCACGACCTCCTCTGCAGCCCAGCCTCCCAACAAATGCAATTCTTCTGGCTCTTGTTTTGTGCTGCTTGGCATCACTATCACCTCTTACTTCCCGCTCCTTGTATTTGATCGGAGCTTAGAGAACCTGAAGGGGTCTATTCTTTCCTTTCTCTTCTGAATGTCCGGGGCTCTCAGTCTCCACTTTTCTAAGAAATGCTGACCTACTTTGTACTGTACTGTATAAAGGAAGGTCTGGGAGTCGTGTTCCCCAGACTGCTTCAATTTCCATTCCCAGCCTCTCTGCCTGCCTTAAAGAATGGTTTGGCTCCAAAGAGATAATAAATCTGCTCTCTGTAGCTCCAGTTTATTTTTTTTTACAGTTTTATCTTCAGTGTAATACCTTTTTTTTTATTCACATGTATTATTACTTGTGCCATTTGTGTCAATTCTGAAAAGATTTACTGAATGAATTTTTATTTATAATTACTCAGTATCTTCTTCTATTTGCATTTTGCAGCTGTGTACACACAGATGACAGATACTTGCAGCCAAATGCAGTACAGTTCTGGAAATACTAATGATGTCTGTGTGTTGTGCATTGTATTTGTTATGTCAAGTAGACATTGGTACTTGACCACAAGAAACCCACAATTCAGTAAAAAACATATACTGTGTGTCCCCCAAAAATGTATACATACTTTAACAGCTGATCCTATTACATTTTGAAGATGAAATTTATTTTAATAAACACTGCCTTTATAATTATTCAAAATGTGTGTACATTTTTGGGGACACCCAACATTTGCAATGAGCTATAGAGAAAGTATGGTGTCATCTCTACAAATCGGACCTATGCTAATAGGGAAAAGTTCATGAAAAAGCAGTCTTTGAGCTAAGCATAGGCAAGGTTTTTGATGGTAGAAAAAGAAAGGAGGAATATTAGTCCATGTGGGCGAAATATCTTTGAAAACAGTCATTGATACTGAGTTAGGAATCTCAAATGTTGAAATGGGTGTTGAAGAGGATGGCTCAATTAGAATGTAAGTTACTTGTCCCAATAGAGGAGAAAGAACTGAAGAGATGAATTTGGGTCCGTTTGTATAAGACTGTAAATACCAATTTAAGAAATTTATACAAAAAGAATAGATAACCATTTAAAGTGTTTGAGGTCTATATATCCTTGCCAAATCAAAATACACTTTTATGTGTATGGGTTTTAAATTAACGTTAGCAATTTCATTTGTAAGTGAATATAGGTGAAAAGTCTTACTATGAAAGGAGAAGGGAAATTTCTCTGAAACTTTTGGGTTATTTCCACTAAAAAGAGCCAAAATTATGATTTTTATTATCCAGTAATGTTTTTGTTTAGAAATGTTTTTCTGTGAAGTTGAACTTTTATTCTAGTGAGAAATAAATGATTAACAGTGCTGAAATCCAACCAATATAGATGATCAAAGTAGGATAATAGTGTGGGGGGGTACAAAAGTGATTTTATACATGCCAAAGAGTTTATTTGCTCCTGCCAGAACAGTAGTTATGACATACATACTTGTGGACAGACCAAGAAACTATTGGAAATGTGTTCCTAGAGCGATTTAGGAGTTACGGGTACAAATTTGGGTATCATCCACATTAAGCTGGAATCCTTGAGAATTGGTGAGAAGGTAGACAATGGAAGAGGATGCAACAAAATACAACTAGAAGGAAGGATTAGATAAGTAAGAAGAAAGGAAAGAAAAAAAGAGAAAAAAATGACAAAGGAGGCAATATTTTAAGGTATAGAGGTGGTCAAGCATGCCGATCACTTTACAAATGTCAGTAAGCACAAGTGAAAGTAGAATATTAGGCTTGAAAATTAAGAGGGCACTGGAGGCTGTAAGAAGGGCACTAAACATCTTATAATGATCAAATAAATAGGTTTTGAAGAACTCTTGAATAATCTGTACATGTCATTCGTATGCTTGGACTTAGTGAAGTCTGTCAACCATAATTAGGCTCTCATTAATACAATAAAAATAATTCATAAACAAAGAAAGGTGAATATCACCAAAATAGTAGGCTTTTAACTTTATGTACAAACAAGAAACAGAGAAGTCCAATCACTTCCTGTTTTAATAAATATCAAGATATTGAAAAGCAATTACTATAATAGAAAGTATTTTCCTACCCTTGTTGATGCTTGCTATTACTTTATTTTCATGTATCCCTTAGCTTTGTGTGTCCCCAAAGCAAACATATATACTCTAAACTACTATATATGTCCTTTAGTGATGATAGTGGCTACAATGACACTCCAATTTAGCTTTATGTCTAAATATTTAGCATTAAATTGAGAGTTTGTTTTTTAGGTAATCAAAAAAGTAGTATATACTTTTTCCAAGTTAACTAAGTGCTAGTTGGTGTTTCAAAAAATGAAAGTTTGCCAAGAGCTAAGGTAACTGCTGAAAAAGAGTCTGTGAAAGTTGAAAAAATTGAGCTAGTTCTTAAAAGAAGAGGGAGTCTCTAAAGAAGGCATTGCAGGGTAAACAAAGGCATGGGGATGGAAATGTGCTTAGTATGTTTAGCAATCATATGAATTTGCTAGAGCTGCCATAACAGACTGGGTTTCTTAAACAACAGAAATGTATCTTCTCATATGTGAGGTAGCTAAAAGTCCAAGGTCAAGGTGTCGGCAAAATTAATTCCTTCTGAGAGTTGAGAAGAAGAAATTTGTTCCACGTCTCTCTCCTAACTTCTGATGGTTTGCTAGAATCTGACATTCTTTGACCTCTGCTGTTTCACCTCTGCCTTCATTTTTAAATAGTTTTTGGTGTGTGGGTCTGTGTCTAAATTTCTTGTTTTTATAAAGACACCAATCATGTAGGATTAGGGGCCCACCCCCACTCTAGTTTGACAGTCTTAACTAATGACATCTGCAACTACCCCATTTCTAAAAAAGGTCTTAGTCTGAAGTATTGGAGGTTAGGAATTCAACATATGAATTTTGCAGGGACACGATTCAACCCATAACAGAGCATTTTGACCAAGGCAAAGAACTCATATGCTTGACAAGTGGTAAAGAACATTGGAGTGTTAAAATAAAAATAAAAATATGGAATTTAAAAAGATTAGATTTGATCCTGAAGACAGTACTTAAAAAACATTGTAGCTACAAGGCCTTTCTCCAAACATAAGGTCAAACCGAAGCACAAACATAAAATGGATAAAAAGCAGAACCTCTCTGATTGTAGTCAGATATGAAATCTATCACTCTCCATACTCTGTTCCCTGCTGACCTCTGTGAGAATTATAAGAAATTTGGGGGCTCCCTGGAGCAGAGTTTTAAAACTTCCACTGTAGAAGATTAATCTAGGAAAACATATTAGACAGAGAAGAGTAGGAGACCAAAATAAATTACTGCACTACTCTAGGAATGAAAAAATGAGGCCATATTGGGAAGAACCCAGTGAGAAAGCAAAAGTTAACGACTCTACTAATGCAAGTTATACAGTTTATACACTATTTGAATCATAGTAGGATGCTAGAAGGAAGAGGAGATAATAATAATAACATTGTTAATTGATAAATAATTACAGTGTGTTAGGATTATACTCCATGTCAAACTGTGCTCTACTTGCCCAAGTTCATTAAATTAAAACATTGGAATTTCAATATAAAGATGGGATGGAAATCTTCATTATAGGTATTTACAGTAGATCCTGCTCTTTATTATAGATCTTTCTTGATATCAAATATTATTCTAATACGGGTGACTGGACTAAAGAATATTAATAACATTTGTAGAAGTGTGAAATTTGTGTTTAAAGTAAAGGGGATCTTGACTGCAGAGGTCCCCCCTGAGGAATGAGGGGTCCCAGCCCCACACCAGGCTTCCCAGACTAGGGTTCCAGTGCTGGGAAGAGAAGTCCCCATTACATCTGGCTGTAAAAACCAGCAAAAACCAGCAGGGACTGTGGCTGAGTAAGATGAAAGGTGGCTGCAGTCCCAGGAAGTTCCTCTTAAAAAGCCTGGACATGAACTTACTCAGACTCACTCACTCTGAGTTCCATCACTGAAGTAGCAGCTTGAAAGTCAACAGGGACATATGGGAAGGAACTAAATTGTCTGACATCAGGTTGAGAGCTTGGGGGGAGCAGCTTTCTGCCAGATAAAAGTGCTGGGGAGGACATTGTTGCTTTTCACATACAAACAGAGCCTGTTTGCACCCCCCCCACCCCCGCCCTGGTGATTCCCTGAAACCCTGCCCCACCCAACTTGCAGTCTCACCCAAGCTGTTTCCAGTGGCTATTCCATACAAATGGCCTATCTTTGCACAAACTTCAGGCTTTCTTAAAATCTCTCAAACAAGCAGCATCTTGCCTCAGCATATCCCATATCTCTCACAAAGTAACCCCAAGCCAAGCACTATCAGCAGCCACCTGTGGTTCCCAGCTTGGCCTCTCCTGGGCACCTCCTAGCCCAGCACAAGTAGTAGCCATCTGCAAATCATTTTGTGTCTCATGTCAGAGGGCCTTGGGCAGAACACAGGTCGTGGCTGACCTTGGCCTGCACCTCCCAGGAGGCCCCAAAGGCAATGCACCCGGTGGGCAGCTTCAGCTCCCATTGAGGTGCCAACAACAATCAAGGCTCAACTATAACAGGAGCAAATACACAGCTACAAAGGGGATGGGGTGGTGCACCTGCACTGTCCAGTTTAGGTGATAGGTGAGGCTGTGCCACTGGACCCTACAGAATACCTACTACATAAGCCTGGAAGCACTATCTAATATAAGCATGTCAAACTCATGGCTGGTGGGCCACATGCCTTGTTTATTTAAATGAGGCATGCAGCCCCCAGGCTGTGAGTTTGACATGCTTGATATAAAACATAGAAACATACACAGGGAGACTGCCAAAATGAAACAAAGGAGCAAGTCCCAAATGAAAAACAGAACAAAACTCCAGAAAAAGAGATAAACAAAATGGAGGCAAACAATCTACTAGGTGCACAGTTCAAAACATTGGTTATAAGGATACTTAGTGATTTTAGTAGAAAATGTAAAAAAGAACCAGTCAGAAATGAAGAATACATTAACTGAAAAGAAGAACACATTATAGGGAATCAACAGTAGAGTAGATGAAGCAGGGGATTCAATCAGACATTTAGAGGATAAGGAAGAAGAAAAATAGAATAGCAAAAAGAATTTAAAAAATGAGGAAAATGTAAGGAGCCTCTGGGACAGCTTCAAGTTCACAAACATTCACATCATAGAGATATAAGAAGGAGAAGAGAGAGAGCAAAACATTGAAAACTTATTTGAAAAAAATAATGACAGAAAACCTTCTTAATCTGTTGAAGAAAATATACATACAAGCCCAGGAAGAGCAGAGAGTCCCAAACAAGATGAACCAACGAGGCCCACAACAAGACACATCATAATTAAAATGCTAAAGGTTAAAGAAAAAGAGAATCTTAAAAGCAGCAAGAGAAAATAAGTTAGTTACCTACAAAGAGGCTCCCATAAGACTGTCAGATGATTTCTCAACAGAAACTTCGAAGGCCAAAAAGGAGTGGCAAGAAATATTCAAAGTGATGAAAAGCAAGGACATACAACCATATTATACTACCCAGCAAAGCTATCATTGATTCTAAAGTTTGAGTTGAAGGACATTTAAAGATCTTCCCAGACAAGAAAAGGCTAAAGGACTATAGGTCTGTTCTTGTGCCAGTACCAGGCAGTTTTAAAAACAGTAGCTTTGAAATACAGCTTGATATCTGGTATTGAGATCCCTCTTATGTTGTTCTTCTTTCTCAGGATTGCTGCAGCTATTCGGGGTCTTTTTTTATTCCAGCTAAATTTTTGGAGAGTTTGTTCTAGGTCTGTGAAATATGCTGTTGGTATTTTAATGGGGAGTGAATTGAATCTATACATTGCTTTGGGTAGTATGGACATTTTAATGATGTTGATTCTACCAATCCACGAACACGGTATGGAATAGAATAGAGAACCCAGAAATCAACCCAAACCACTATGCTCAATTAATATTTGACAAAGGAGGCAAGAACATACAATGGAGTCAAGACAGTCTCTTCAATAAATGGTGTTGGGAAAATTGGACAGATACATGCAAAAAATGAAACTAGACCACCAACTTACACCATACACAAAAATAAACTCAAAATGGATAAAGGACTTAAACATAAGACTGGAAACAACAAAAATATTAGAGAAATCCACAGGCAGCAAAATCTCAGACATATGCCGAAGCAATATCTTCACCGATACAGCTCCTAGGGCAATGGAAATTAAAGAGAAAATAAACAAATGGGACTACATCAAAATAAAAAGCTTCTGCACAGCAAAAGAAATCATCAACAAAACAACAAGAAAGCCCACTGGATGGGAGAACATATTTGCCAATGTTATCACTGATAAGGGTTCAATATCCAACATTTACACGGAACTCATACAACTTAACAATGGAAAATAAACAACCCAATCAAAAATTGGGGAATAGACCTAAATAGATACTTCTTGAAAGCAGACATAAGGAAGGCCAAGAGACATATGATAACATGCTCAAAGTCACTAATCATCTGAGAGATGCAAATCAAAACGACAATGCGGTACCATCTCACACCTGTCAGAATGGCTATCATCAACAAATCAATAAATGACAAGTGCTGGTGAGGATGCAGAGAAAAAGGAACCCTCTTGCACTGCTGGTGGGAATGCAGACTGGTGCAGCCACTGTGGAGAACAGTATGGAGTTTCCTCAAAAATGGAACTCCTCTTTGACCCAGTGATCCCACTTCTAGGAATATATCCCAAGAAACTAGAAACAGCAATCAGAAAGGATATATGCACCCCTATGTTCATAGCAGCACAATTTACCATAGCTAAGATTTGGAAATAGCCTAAGTGCCCATCAGCAGATGAATAGATTAAAAAACTGTGGTACAGCTACACAATGGCATACCTTTTGCAACAGCATGGATAGACCTGGAAAGCATTATGCTAAGCGAAATAAGCGAGTGAGAGAAAGATAAATATCACATGATCTCACATTTGTGGAATATAATGAACAACATAAACTGATGAACAGAAACAGATCCAGAGATAGAGAAGCATTGATCAGACCATCATACCTCAGAGGGAAGGTAGGGGAGAGTCGGGGTAAGGGGAGAGATCAACCAAAGGAATTGTATGCATGCATATAAGCCTAACCAATGGGCACAGACTCTGGGGTGTGAGGGCATTAGTGCGGGGTGGGGTGGACACAGATACTAGGGGGATAAGGACACATATGTAATACATTAATCAATAAAGAAAAAAGAAAAAGCTAAAGGAGTTCATCACCACCAAATCAGTATTATATTAAATGTTAAAGAGTCTTCTGTAAGAAGAAGAAAAATTAAGATAAAAATATGAACAATAAAATGGAAATAAATTCATATATCTCAACAATTGAATCTAAAAACAACAACAAAATAAATGGATAAGCAGAACAGAAACAGTCTCATAGATACAGGGAGAACATTTTGACAGTTGCCTGATGGGAGGCTGATTATGGGGATAGGTGGAAAGGTGAAGGGATTAAGAAGTATAGTTTAGTAGTAGGAGAAGAGCCAGGGGGTTTAAAGAACAGCACAGGAAATATAGTCAATAATATTCTAATAAGTATGTATGGCTTTAAGTGGGTATGAGATTTATTGGGAGGATCACTTATATAATGCCTAATCACTGGGTAGTATACCTGAAACTTATATAATATTTTATGTCAGCTGAAATTGAAAAATACAAAATGATTAAATCTAAATAAATAAATAAAGGTACATTTTCTTCTACCATGTTAAATTGAGATAATTCTAAGATACCTAATAAGCAATGTCTTGAGGGGTCATTATAGACATGAGAATTTTATTTAAGATAGAGGTCTCACTTGCCAGCACTTCTGACACCCCTTGTGTCAGGGACCCCACTTGTGTCAATGACCCCACTGTCACCCAAGGTATAGTGCTTTGCTAGAAGGACTTATGGGATTCAGCATTAGTTGTACTCATGGATGATAATGATTGTAGCAATATATTAAGGATACAGAGCTGGATGATTGAGGGTCAAAGATGTGTGAGACAACTTTTTGAGGAATTCATGTACACTCTTCTCATGCTTTCTCCATAGGTGTGACACTGAGAGTGCTCTCCCTCAGACCTGAAAGGGAATGCTGAATGTACAGTGATTCTGCCCAAGAAAGTCCATATGGGACTCAGAGTTTAAATAATTTGAAGGATGGCCACACAAGCAATCTCTGCCTATCCACAACTATCAAATTCTAATATTTCAGAATTAAAGCTGATGTTCACCATAAATCACATTGTGTGTACAGTCTAGTCAGGTCTGTATGGTAAAACAATCTTATCATTTAATGATGGAGGGAATGGTGCAAATGCCAAGTTCCTAGATGCCAGCCAGTACTCATCCCTGCCAGCTGGTCCTTGCTAAAGATCTAGACTGCGATGTTAACTCTTCCCTGCACATCTTGTAAGAAAGAGTCTGGAGTTACTCCTGCAAGCTCAGTGACATGTAAGCTATTAAATGAGAAATGTAGAAGAGAAGAGTTCTTGGGTTATAACCATGCTTAGAAGGTCAGCTTTCTATATTTAAGTGGTAATGCGTTGATTCTAAAGTTTGAGTTGATGATATATAAAACAGTGTTAATTCAGGAATCAAATTTGTCAGTAATTTACCTCCCGAAAATGAAGGAAATACTGTAAGGTATAAAACATTTTTAAAGTCTGAAGGTGTTATGGGATATCAAATAGTAATGACAAGTTGTAATAGGTACAATAGAAAAAAAGATCAGGAAAATTAAGTTCAATTTATCCTCACTGTTATAACCATATAAATATACACCCACCCTTTGCTTCACAGCCTAATTCTTAAATTGTTAAATTAACATATGAACCACTAATTTTGAATAGATGCCAAAGGCTACAGAAAATATGACCTATGTATATTGCTCTAAAAACTAAATGTAAAATGCAAGGTATTTTCATAAATTGTTTTGTTGTTTTGTAGGTTCACAAATAATAGCATATTTTATCATTTTACTCTTACGGTAAAAATTGTATGCATTTTTATTTTTCTTGGCCACAGAGTATTTTATCATAAGTTTCAAGAATTTTGCATGCTAAGAGCTATATCTACATCTGTATCCAAGTCTATACCTATACTTATATCTATACCAACATCAGATTTTCCTGTTGTTGATAATTTTGCTAGAGATTTAAAAAGGAAAACATGATTAACTAGTTTTCCTTTGATCCACCACCTTCATCCTCACGCCACTTTAATGGTATTACATAAATGTATAAGGAGGTATGAGGCAATGAAGTGCATTGAGAAAACTGCTAGGGAGTGTGGCAGTCATAGTGTCCCCGCACAGGTAATTGACTTTATTGCCTTTGGCAGATCCCCCACCTATAGAACTGCAGGAACCCTAGTTTATTTCAAATCAATTCTCCCTGAGAAAATCTTCAGCATATGTGTCAAATGGAACCTAAGGTAGGCTAACACACAACCACCCTCCACCACATGGGTTACTACTTGGTTGTAGCTTTGATAGATCTTTCGTTTCTTCCATGGGCTGTGTGGCTTCACAGACTCTTGCTAGGTTTCTCTACCATTTCTTGTTCTTTTTTTTTTTTTTTTTAAGGAAAGAATTATCTTCCTTAATAGAATTACTTTATAAAACTTTTTTCAGTATGTTTTCATTGATTTTACAGAAGAAGGGAGAGGGATAGATAGAAACATCAACGAGAGAGAAACATCATTGATCAGCTGCCTCCTACATACCCCCAATGAGGATCAAGCCCACAACCTGGACATGTGACCTGACTCGGAATGGAAGCAGTGACCTCTTGGTTCATGGGTCGATGATCAACCACCGAGCCACAGGTGTCAGGCTCTACAATTTCTGAAGATGATTTTCTCAAAACCAGTGTGTTCTGTTGACACCATTGCCTTCAGATTGCCCCTCCTCTGTTTCTTATTCTCACATTGGTATATTTATTTTTGCTGTAATGCCAAACATAAATTGCAGCAAATCTTAGTACTCTGAAAAATTGTATTCTAAATAACAATGCTTATTGTGAAAATATGGTTGGCAACTGAGAACTCAAAACCTGTGCAACTTTATTATCACAACATTAACATTAAAAGTCACTTTTGACAGTGGTCATATAACAAGGTAGTGCATGACTGACAGGGTTGGAAGTCACAGAATGATTGAGAGAGATGCTTTGGAGGATCAATCTAGGACAGACCATTCACTGGTTTTCCTGTGTCAAAAGAAAAGACGGATACAATCAAATGCTGTACTTTGTGATTTAAGGCTTCATAGAGATGATTGCAGGGCAAAATACAAAAGGATGGATATTGCAGCCTGGAAGTTTAAAATATTTCTTCACCTCACAAACTCAGATACATTAGCATACCACTCGTTAATCACTAGGTAATTTTTATGATTAAATTCTATTCTGCCTAAAGGTCGCCATGTCTCTGAGGCAAAAATTATAGTATAGGAAGGAGCACTTGAGTGGCTTCAATTGACATGTGTACCCTTGCTCAACATCCCTGTGTTCTGGGGAACTTCTCCTCTCAGCAATACTGTCCTATGGATCATGTTTCTGCTGCTGTCTTAAATGTCCAGCTTTTTACTATGCTTTGTCTAGACCAGGTGCTTGAGTGTGGTCTGGCTCCAGGGATGTAAGCAACTTGCAGATAATCCCATCAGCAAACGTCCATCTTACGCAAGCATGTTTTGTTAATGAGAGAGCTTCTTAAAAATGCCAGGTGGATGCCTGCCACAGTTCGCTGTAAATTACTGTTTTCAGGCTGCCTTAGGCAAAGAAAGTCCTCTCCACCAACAGGTTTCACTTTAAAGTTTCTCTGGAGTCCCTGTAGTTAGCCACCTGCCAGGTGATGGGTGGGGGGTGATGTGCAAGTATCAGCGTGATTCAGGTTGAGTGTGGCTAGTGAAGCTTAAGGCTATTTTTTCAGACTGCCTTTTATAGAAAAAGTACCTGCTATCGTCCAATCTTACTCTTTAGTTCCAAACTTTAGCTGTGATTTGGATGCAGAAAGTATAAGGATGATCCAGAGAATGTATATTCCTAAATAGGGTCTAAGTTTCCTCCTTGTCTTTTAGTGCTGAAGTTATGTAGTTACTTGTTGTGGAGGTTGTTTTAGCAGTACATCCACATGCCTGTCTGGAGTATCCTTATCAGCCACAACATTTTGGGCCATGCCACTTTCTGATTGAGTAATATTTGCCTATTTTAACTGTAGCCTAAGCAAAATATAATTAGGAAATAAATCTGCTTACAAATTAAAATACATGCCAAAGGCAACTCTAAATGATTTTGGAATAATTCAGTATTTAGGATTATCCACACCACTACTTCCTTTCAATTACATGGCTAAATAAAGATAATTTAAAACACAATCTCTATGAATTTGGCATTTTTGATCATTAAGGCAGGAGCTGGGTTGAATTACCAATGACAATCAAAACTAATAATGCTATTTAAGCCAATAATGTAATAAGATTAATCAAGAATAATGCTAAATTAAATCAAAAGCATATTTGAACAGAAGAAGGAGGAGGAGGAGGAGGAGGAGGAGGAGGAGGAGGAGGAGGAGGAGGAGGAGGAGGAGGAGGAGGAGAAAAAAAACTACCAAAAAACATATTTGACCTCTTCAAAAGGTAGAAATCTACCTCTTTTGGTAGAAATCATAGCACAATTCTCCAGCTCTACTTAGTCCATTAAAATAATGTTTACTGATGTTAATGGACTTTGCCTCTCTCTTTTACCTCTATCTGAGCTCTATCAATTTTTCTTTTTCTCTTAGCCTATAAGAACTATTACTTTGGAAGGAAACATGAAGTGGTGGGAGAGGGGATTAGGGTTTAATATTTGGTTGTAATGATTCTTTAAGGTGAGTGAGTCAGAGAAAACCCTTTACTTATGGTTTAATCATTGCCTTTTTTAATGGATTACTTGAAGAAGAAATTTTATATTTGGTTGTGAATTCTTTTTAAATTGTTATGTTTTTAAGCAATCTATTTTTGAAATTCATATAGTCATTGATGGCCATTTAAAGTAATAGAAACTTTTCTGAAATATTGTGATGTTTACTATTTCTCTTTATGATTCTAGGAACATCATAAAGAAATAATTTTGTATTCTGATATATGTACTTCAAAATGCATTGACAGTTAAATTTAGTAGTATAATAATTACAACCACAGACATTGTTTTCAGAGACATAGATTGAATTATGTATTGTGTGACTTGGCTAATTAATTGACCTCTCTAACTCTCAGCTTTCACGCAACAAAGTTGGGAATAATAATATTACTTACTGACAGCGGTGGCTGTTACAATTAAAATAGATAATTCTTAGAATAAGTGCTTGACTTTCAGTAACTGGTAAACTAAATTGGGATGCCATTATTGTCGCTTTTGTTATTTCTTCTGCTACTGTGTTATTATTATGAATAGAAGGACAATCTATAATAATAAAAACATAATATGCTAATTAGTCCAAATGTCCTTCTGGACGACCTTCCGGATGAAGCCGGGCAGTGGGGGCCAAGGCAGAGACAGCCGCTGTGGCGGAGGGGGCCTAGCTCCTTGCATGAATTTCGTGCAGCAGGCCTCTAGCTATACTATAAAAATGTACATGAATCCATTAGCACAAAATCTGGCATACAGAAAGCACTCAATAAGTATTTGTTGCTGTTTTTGGTGTCAAAATTTTTAAAATGCTTATCCCTGAATGTGATAAGTAATCAATAAATGTCAGTTTCCTTTTGTGTTTCTTTGCACCGTAAAGATATCTCTGGGGAGGCTGTGTGGCCCATTGCAGAGTGCTGTCATCTTTTATGCTAAAGACCTGTTTCCATCACTCCTCTGCTAATTACCAACTATGCACCTTGTACAACGGTAATAATAAACAACTGAAGGAAACATTGTGAAAGACTTTGAAATTGCTCAAATGGATGACTTCAATAAAAATACTAGGTGTTGCCCTGGCTGGGTGGCTCAGTTGGTTGGAGCATCGTCCTGTACACTGAAAGGCAGTGGGGCATGTTTGGGAGGCAAACAGTCTATGGATATTTTTCTCTCTCCCCCTTCTTCTCTCTAAAATCAGTGAAGCCATATCTTCAGGCGAGGATCAACAACAACAACAACAAAAACCTAGGTGTTTGCTAAGCATGTCCTTCCTGGATGTGTAATTTTAATGAGTCTCTGCACCTGTCATTGTCTTGAGCTGTTTTACAACTGTGTACCTTGTAGAAAACCCATGAAAATGCAAATGATCATTTGCCTTAGACATGAAAGGATATTGTGTTTTAACAAAATGCAACTGATATCCCTCCCTTCCTATGAAGTACATCCCTTTTGCAGCTATTTGTAAATGTACTTCATTATTATTTGTTTGTGTGTGGGCGCCGGGGGTGGGTGGGTGGGGGAGGGAGTGCTTGAACTCTACAGGGAACGAGTTGTAACTTCTCACTGGTTTCCTCATTAATTAGTAGGTGAAGTGAAATCTTTGGCAAATGTTTATTCTAGATCTGTGTAAGAATAAAGATTATATGATTATACTATCTTCTACAAATTACTCTTTCACACACTCACTACATTTTAGCTACTCATGCCATCAGAACTATTCTAAACTTGTTTTCATGTATTAACCTTAAAAGTCAGATATGCTCCACTCTGGAGGCATGATTTTTTTTAAAGACTCTTAACAGATGTGCTCAATCCAGTGTACCTTAGAAGGCCAAGACTATAACTGTGGTTAAAAAGAATAAGTTTAGAATTTCTAATTGTTTGACCACGGGTAAATCACTTATATTTCCTCTTGTCTCTAAAACCTTCAGCTTTTGTAATTTTTTATCTTAATTTCACTGTTACCCTTGATTATTGCCTTTTGTATTGAGATGTTGGAGGAGCAGGAGATAGTTGTAAAAATGTAACAATAAACTTCCTTAAATAAAAATTAAAAGAAAGGAAATGCAGATAATAACCTCTGCCTGATAGACTAGTTGAGATTGATTGCAATAGTGGAGAAATGCAGTTATTTCAGTACCAAGCACTTCAATGGTGTCTTTATTATGGAAATTCAGTGTCTAACCATTTCACTCCTAAATAGTTATTATAGTTAGCTGATGTTTCTTGGACAAAATTCTAAACCTACCTATGGCACACTCATTTCCTAGTTTGCTTATCTGTTATGTACTGTTTCATTATTTTCCACATGACTATAGTTTTTATTGAGTATATTCTTCAATCTAAATATCTCCTCTTCTTTTATCTGTTTTCAAAATGGCCTGTTTCCCAGATTCTTTTTCTCCATGGTTCTCCTGTAGTTTGTAAAGATCATCCTCAGCACTTTGTCCCTGGAACTCAACACCAAATCCTAGTTGTGATCTGGACTAAAATGTCATGTTAGAGACTATTTGATCAAGGCATATTTTTCCAAGAATTCAATCTAAGAATACTTTAGATTTATTAATTGTGATATTACATTTTGGTTCTTTTGACCTTACAGCCTATTAACACATTCAAATCTTCTTTTCTACTTACCCCTTCTTTTTTACTTGCACATTTCACATTTTAAATGCAAAATTAGGAATTGAACTGTATCACCTTTGAGAATAGCCAATAATAATTTGTAACCCATTTAATACAAAAAAAAAAAACAGCCCTTTAAAGTTGATACTCTATGGGCTCAGATCAAGTATATAATGTATTATTTCCTTTGGCAAGTAGGAGGTACTCAATAAATGTTAGAAGCTTCCTTCAGCCATTGAGCACTTAACCTCTAATTTAATGCTTCCCTAATCATTGCCATTGGAAGTCTCACAGGAGGGTGACCCGAATTGTGCTCTAATCTCCATGTGGCTAGCCACAATTGACCTATTGAACCTATAGGAAGAAAGCGGCATCCATTCATTAGATATCTCTAATTTTTTTCCCAGTGGGAAAAAGTATGAAGTCATAGTTCTTTCTTGGTCTGCAGTTTGCTTTCAGCTTGAAGGCTGAGGGTGATTTTGCATCTAGTCACTTTAATTATGTAGAGCTTTAAAGTCCTGCTTCACAACACTACTATTAGCTCCAACTTAAACTTTTCAAAGCACTTTTAGTAATAATAAACCCTTTTTGGTTTTCCTCAAGATCAATTAGAACATCCTCCCAAATAATGAATTTTCTAGAATGTCATATCATCCTGGAAGAATATTAAAAAGGCATAAGGTCCTTCTCTGAGGACAAGGCAAATACAAATATCTAATGGGTTCTGTTAGGCCACAAAATTGGAGCATTTTTTATCTTCTATAGTACATTGTCCTTTCCAAAAGATCTAAGTCTTAACTTTGGTGTCTGCGAATGTGACCTTATTTGGAAACAGGCTTGTTCAGACATAATTAAGGATGTCAAGTGAAATCATCCTGACTTGAGGGTAGGCCCTTAGTCCAAGCGCTGGTGTCCTTTTGAGAGAAAGGAGAGGGAGCTTTGAGCACGCAGGGGAAGAAGGTCACACGGAGACGAAAGAAGAACGGTGTTTTGTTGCTACAAACCAAGGAGCCCTGGGAGCCACCCGAAGCTGGAATATGCAAGGAAGGAATCACCTCTAGCCTTTCCAAGGGGTTGTGGCCTTTTAACACCTTGATTTTGGACCACCTTTCCCTTGAAATGTAAGAGAATAAATTGTTGTTGTTTTAAAAGCCACCGAATTTTTGGTAATTTGTTGTGGCAGCTCTGGGAAAGTAATACAGTAGCTCCTCACCCCTCATTTGCAATTTTGCTTTCTGCAATTTTAGCTACCTGTAGACAACTGCGTTCTGAAAATATTAAATGGAGAATTCCAGAAATAAACAATTCGTAAGTTTTGAATTGCACGAGTTCTGAGTTGCAGGACAGAATCCCATGCATCCTGCTGCATCCTGCCCCATGTCAATCATCCTTTTGCCCAGCATCTCCATGCTGTACATACTAGTAGTCCCTGCCCGTCAGTCACTCAGTAGCTGTTGCTTCAGTTGTGAGATCCCACTGTTGCAGCATCCCAGTGCTTGTGTTCAAATAACTTTTATTTTACTTAATACCAGCCCTAACGTGCAACGGTAGTGGCGCTGGCAATTTGGATATGCCAAAGAGAAGTCATAAGTGCGTCCTTTATGTAATAAGGTGAAAGTTCTCAATAAGGAAAGAAAAAAAAAAAGTATGCTGAGGTTGCTAAAATCTACAATAAAACAGGTCTTCTATCCATGAAATTTTAAAGAAAAAAAATTTGTGCTAGTCTGATGAGAGACCACATTCACAGAATATTCTTATAATTGTTCTATTGTATTGTTCCTATTAATCTCTTACTATGCCTACTTTATAAATTATACAAAAAAACAGTACATATAGGGTTCAAAATTATCTGAGGTTTCAGCCATCCACCGGGGGTCTTGGAATGTAACCCTTGCAGATAAAGGGGGACTACTATACATCTATAGACACTCTTAGTCAACCAATATGATAAAGGAATAGTATCAACTTTCTGTCTGTCTAACTTCTCAGGCCCTACATTTAGCATTTGTAAAAAAAAGGGGGGGGGCGGGTGAGTGGGTAATCTACCATTGTAGGGCAGTTTACCTTTTACCAACCATACTGAAAGTGTCATTCATTTTTATATTTTATTCTTTTATTTCATAGGAGTTTATTGAACACTTCAATTCATTATGATACTCTGTTGAACAAAAGAGAAAAAGCACACACACAAATCCCTGCTGCAAGGAAGTTTACATTCTAGTGAGGGTAGATGGGAAATAAATAGCAAATTATGGGGTATAATCAGCAGAGTAAGGAAAATGAGATTGTCCAGGGATGTGATTTTAAATAAAATAGCATAGTCTTGAATGAAATGACATTTGACAAAAGTCTAGAAGCAGGTGAGTGAGTACAACATGATTTTACATGAGGCAAAATAATTCGGGTCAGAGGGAACAGCCAGTGCAAAGGCTCTGAGTTGGGAGCATACTCCATATATTTTAGAAACAGAATGATGAAGTAGAGGAAATCAAAGGACCACAGCTACTTCACTTTAAGCAAATCTATAACCATTGGAGGGTTTTCAAGACAAGATGTGACCTGATTCATGCTAAAAACAGGTGTTTTTAAACATTTTTGTGCCATGAATTCCTTTGGTGAAGCATATGGACTTTTTCAGATGAATGTTTTAATGTTCGTAACATTAAATGTGTAGAGAATACAAAGTAAACCACCTCACAACTTGGTGATAGTGTAGAATATGTGATTCACAAAAAATCTAGCAGTGTGTGCATTAAACACTGTAATTTTGAAATAATTATGGGTGCAAATGATATTTCAAAATATCTATGGCAACTTCGATGTGATATAAAAATGCCTGTAATTTATTTTGGTGATAATAACGTAGATATTATTAATATTACTGTGAGTTGCCACCTATATTCATAATCAATGAAACCTACTTTTTGAATTCTATCCAGGTAAATAACCATTGGTTTATATGCATGTTGTCGTGAATCAAGAATAGAAGCAGAAACACTAATAATCCATGTATCATATGATTTATTTATTGAATGATTGATTTCAGAGAGGAAAGGAGAGAGAGAGAGAGAAATAGAAACATCAATGATGAGAGAGAATCACTGATTGGCTGCCTCCTGCGTGGCCCCTAGTGGGGATCAAGCGCACAACCCCGGGCATGTGCCCTTGACTGGAATCGAACCTGGGACCCTTCAGTCCACAAGCTCATGCTCTATCCACTGAGCCAAACCAGCTAGGGCCATGTATCATATGATTTAATTCAGACTTCATTTTGTCACAGAAATATAGAGATTGTTATGATGATGTGGCTATTTCAATATGTAACCGCAAACCTCCTGTGGCTTTAATGTTTAAATTAGGAATGAGAAAAAGCAATTGTTTTAGTTTCTATTGAACTTCTGTCTCTCATATTAAGCCTGATAATTATAGATACAAATATGGAAAAAGTAGTATTTTGTTCCCCAATAAGCCATAATGTAAATGTATCCATATCTATTATTTCTAACTACTTTTATTCTCTATATGTTGTATGTTTCAATGAATAATTAATCAATTATTCCATGGTGATGTATGCTAAAGATGGCTTCATTTAACCCTAGAACATAATTATTTGGGAGATAAACACACACATGCAAAACACACACACACACACACACACACACACACACACGTTGTTTTTCCCAACTTATGATACACATTTTTCTTCTATATTTAAAGAAAATTTAAATAGAAAAAAATAACTCAATTTAAATACTGTCAATAGCCCTACTTGTGTTACATTATTCCAGTTATAATCCAAGCCTAATATAATTTAGTTTTCAAAAGGAAATATACTACCAAATTTACACTGACTCTTTCTCCTTAAGTGTAAAAGAAGAAAAAAAAAAAAACCCTCATAAAACTTCAACAGATATTGTTTAACTTTAAATACCTTACTCTCACATGGGTCTCATTTTAGGTTGAAAGTGAACATAACCCTGGACCTTAAACCAAATAAAGTTTTGGGTTAACTTTCAATGTATCTTGGTCAAATCATTTAGAAGTTAAGGGATGCCCAGCCTGGCTCAATGGTTGAGCATTGACCTATGAACCTAGAGGTTGCGGACTCCTTCCCTAAGGAAGGTGTGCAGAAAGCAGCCAATCAATGATTCTCTCTCATCATTGATATTTCTCTCTCTCTCTCTCTCTCTCTCTCTCTCTCTCTCTCTCTGCATCCTGAAATAAATAAAAAATATATTGAGAAAGGCAAAGGGATCTATTTTTGAAATTCCATAATATAATTAATAATCCAAATACAATTTTAGTCACCTAATTACCTATAAACAACATAATTTTATGCACCTCATTCAAATGGTTCACTCTTTCACAATGTGCTAGAACACACTGCCTCTTATACTTTACATTATGACCCTGTACAATTCAACACATATACCGCACACCCACACATGTCCACAAAAGCCTCTGTTAACTATGGGATATTAAACATATGAAAAGTATATTCACTTGATTGTGATTTGTATACTTGCACTGTTGTATGTGCTAATTCACATTAAAACACGTAGATACACCAAAGGCAATATAGCATGTGGTTTTTCTTTTTCATCCACATATTTTTACTGCTTCTGTAATAGGTGTCAACCTAAGCCTTGTCCTTGCCACAGGCTATGAAAGATAGTGCTTTGAAAGTGTGTTTTTTATTTTTTTATTTTTCTTTTAATCCAGTAAGGCATGATCGGAGGAAGCATCTGAAGACCCTTCTTTCTTTATAAAAAGTAAGAAACTTCCAAGCAGGATTAGGACACAGTAATAATAGCAGACCACTATAATTCCTTAGAAAATTCCACGTTAAAATTCTGTATCTTTCCATATTTCTATTGATATTCTAAGTAGAACTTGAGATTTAAAAGTTGGGAATATAACATATGAATCAGCTTAACATTTAAGAACATGCATTATTAAAAAGGTGTTGTTAAAATGTCATATTGTAGGAACTACATTAGCATTGGTTTAAAGGTTAGCTATATTACATGTGTCTTTAGATTCTCAAGAAATCTATAAAATTTAACTATAAATGCATATGTGTATATTTCATATCTGCAAGCATATATATTTTATATATACAAGCATATGCATACAAATATGCACAGAGAGTGACACTATTGTTTTATAATAACAGACAGGTATTGGCCTTGCCTAGACAGTAAGCAGATAGAGTGAATGTAGTGATTTTTGTAAATTGCCTTTATAGCCTAAGAATCAAAAAAATATAGGAAAGTTTTTTCTGCTGCTTTGGCCAAAAGTGGTTCTTTGCTGGATCCATATCCTATTTCTGTTGACCCCTTGAATAGAGTGGCTCAGCTGTTCTTTGCTTTCATGTCTTATCTCATTTCATCTTAACAACTCTATAAAGGCACATATTGTCCTCTCCAGGTTATGGGTGATAAAACCAAGGGATTGAATGGCTTCTATAATGGCACAGGGCTCTACTCTCCACCTTGAGAGTGCTTTGATTTCTACAGCATTTTCAGTGTATATCAATGGAAAGTGGGATTGAGGACTATCTGCATTAGAATCAAATCACTTGGGATTACCTGATAAAAAAGCAGACTTCTGATAACTATCTGCATCCTGTCAAATGAGAATCTATAGGAGTGGACACTGGAATTTGCATTTCTTTTTTACCACATAGGTGAATATTTTGCTCAGAAAAATGCCAAGTTTATGGCTAACAGTAAATGAGCCCCAGGTCCTAGACTGCTGAGTCATTGCTTAGAGCCTTGCTTCTCAAAATGTGGTCAGTGCACCAACAGCACTGGAATAACCCAAAGGCTTGACAGAAGTGAGGAAAAGCAGGGCCCTTCGCTGAGTGTTAACATGATCTCCAGGTGATTCCTGTGCATATTAAAGTGTAAGGATCACTGCCTTAAGACTTTCATTATTCACGTTATTTTGGTGTTTTCCAAACTCTCCTTATAATAATAATCACCTGGGGGCACTTGTCAATCATAGAAGCCCTGGACTTCTCCCTAAATAGTGTTTCTCCAGGTCTGGGGAGGTGTCTGGAATCTGTGTGCTTAAAAAGCACCCCAGGCGATGATTATCATTGGATAAGTTTGAAAAACACCACTTTCATTATTTCTAATAAAAGTCTCTGGTGTCCGTCCTTCGGCTGTTGGAGTACATGGTTGGTGTCTTAGTTACTGATCAGCAGTAACAAAGTATCTGTATCTGTGTAGTGGCAACATGATATAGTTTTCAGAGAAATTGGGGTGTCCTCTTCCCCACTGGGTGCTGGGGGTGGGGTCCTTGCAATATCTCGAGAAAAATAATTTTCTGAGACTCACACGGAAGGATGAGTGATTTTTACTTGTGTGGAATTACATGTCTGTGTTTCTGAAGTCCCGTTCCAGTCATGGAAGACGTGTAGCTGGGTTTCAGTAAAGCTGGAAGCAAAACCAGTGTCCAGAGTGTCTGCTCCATGTTGCCGCCAGGTCCAGTTCAGCCTCAGGCTAGGTTCAATCCATTTAGTCCCGAGTGTGTGTGTGTGGCCGAGATGGGGGGGGGGGGGCGGGGGGTGTGAGGGTCCAAATGGCCATGAGCCATGTGTCTGAATGCAAGGGCGTCAAGTGATTGCATCCCAAGAAACCCAAGAGGAACCAAGAGCATAAGAGAGCGTGTTCTGGGAGCTAAGTATTCCAAATGGTGTGCCCTTTGCAGTGGCCACGCCCATTCAGGCCAATGACCTGTTGCCAAGTGTGACTGACAGTTACTTTTGACATCCCCCCCCCCCCCCCCCCCCCCCCCCCCGCTTTCCTGGGCATGCATCTGTTCTCTCTGTCTAGTTCCTTCCCCGCAGAGCTCTGCGGGGAAGAGACCAGTGGCTCCCTGGGAAGTGTCAAGCTTTAGCTTCCTGGTTAAGCAGCCCTATTGACAGGCTTATAATATTTGGCCTTCCCTTTGCTTCCTAATTACAGTGGTGTCAGTATGGGCATGATGAGCACATGGATGCAGGAGCCAGGTGGCCTGGGTGTGGACATGGCAAAGTTACTTTATTTCTGCATCCTTTAGTTTCCACATTTGTAAAGTGAAGGCAGTAATTATACATGTACTTCATAGGTTGTTGTGAAGAACGTGAGTTTTTATGAAAAACTCTGAATACAGTTACTGTTTACCTCCTGTTACTGATACCTTGTCTCCCTCACAAAACCCCTTTATAACTGGGACCATTGATTTTGTATTTGCTTCCTCTCCCAAACACTCACCTCAGGGTGTCTCTTTGCCATCATTCCTTCCTGAGAGCAAAATTCAGTTTTTTGAATTTAGGTTTCTGTGCTCTGAAGTCATTTTCCTCTCTCCTCCCTCTCCTCCCATGTAGTCAAAAAGTGCATGTTTGAAATTTTCAATATGAAAGTGGTCCTTGCGGCTAATTGCAAGCCTGAACCCAAAAATCAACTGCAGCTGTTCCAACCCTCACCCAGGCCAGGTGGGTTTTGTGGTCCCCACCTTGTGACTGAAGGAAACCTCAAAAAATCAATGAGATTTGCAAAGAGGCAGTGGGAGAATCAGCCAACTATTGAACAACACTGACATTAGTGATTTTATTTACATCAATAGCCCTGAGGAGACATTTCAGAAGTAGGTTAACTGACAGAAAGATTGTATAAATCCTCCAAGACCACGCGGAGTAGGTGGATCCTGATTCCAATGCCAGTTCTATTGCTTTCTGTAACTAGTGCTTTTGCTATTACAGTTATGTCTTTTCCATATTTCAAAAAGAAATTGAAGATGTGTAGAGAATTATGTACTGTACAAAAAAAATTTAGGAAAAAAGGAAGAAGGTGATAAATTAAAGAAGTTGTAACAATTTTGAATGCTTACAGTGGGTCCGGCTTTATGAGTTTTACATATATTAACTCGTCTAATTCTGAAATATTATTCATTATTGTTGTAGTCTTCATTGTAAAGATAATGAAATTAAAGACTGGGAATATTAATTAAATGGCCCAAGGGAACACAATAAGGACTGGTGCTGACATTGGAAAGTAGGAAACCCAAATCCAAGTCTGAGTTCTTAACCACTGAACTACACAGCCTTCCCAATTCTGAGCTCCCAAGTGCATTTTTGCTTTAAACAACTGGGCAGGTAAGGGCAAAAGAGAATTCATTAGAAATTGAATATTTCATTTTTTGCCAAGAATAGATATATTCATTTATCGGTAGAAATATTTTTCTAGGCCCAACCAGTATGGCTCATTGGTTGAGTGTCAATCCTTAAACCAAGAGGTCACAGTTCCCAGTCAGGGCACATGCCCGGTTTGCCAGCTCTATCCCTGGTAGGAGGAGTACAGGAGGTAGCCAATCAATGTTTCTCTCTCATCGATGTATCTATCTCTATCCTCTTCCTTCCTCTCTGTCTCAAATCAATAAAAACCTTTTTTTTTGAAAAGAAATGTTTTTCTAGGGTTCCATTTAAGCAAGGACATTTTTATAGGTAACTAGAGGCCTGGTGCACCAGTGGGGTCCCTCAGCCTGGCCTGCAGGATTGGGTGAAACCGGCTCTCCAACATCCCTGGATGGGTCCTGGATTGCGAGAGGGCACAGGCCAGGCCGAGGGACCCCACCAGTGCATGATTGGGGCCAGGGAGGGACACGGGAGGTTGGCCGGCCGGGGAGGGACCTCGGGAGGGCTTCAGGGCATGTCTGCCCCTTCTCACTCAGTCCCAATTGGCCGGACCCCAGCAGCAAGCTAACCTACTGGTCAGAGCATCTGCCCCCTCATGGTCAGTGCACGTCATAGTGACTGGTCAACCGGTCAACTATCTGCCCCCTGGTAATCAGTGCATGTCATAGTGAGCAGTTGAGCATCCTGAGCATATCATTAGCATATTACACTTTGATTGGTTGAACGGATGACTAGATGACTGGACACTTAGCATATTAGACTTTTATTATATAGGATGAACCATTTCCACCTGATTTAATTCTGCTTCCTACCACTCACACCACTCATCTCCTTTAGATCTCCAAGCTCCTAGAAAGTATTGATGGTGTACAGTTATAGTACTGACAGTCAAAGGCAAATATTCTTTAAAACAGTGAAGTATATTTTTAATATTTAAACGTTGGAGAACATTTCAATTCCTTCAGGTTTAGTTTGAAGAAAGTGGGAGTTGAAACTAAAGGAACTTTAAGTGTTTCATGGAAAGAGTTCCTCCATTCCATACCTCCCAAAAACTGTGGCAACCTTTCCAGTGTTTGGGCAGAATGAATCACCACAAATAGACTTTACAACTTCTTCCCAGCTTTTAAAATAAGCACATATGGGTTAGAAGAAGGCTAGCTCCAGAAAATTGATCTATACTGGTTACACATTGGTGGGGAATTATTTTAAGAAAAGGTGTGCACATTAGACCATCCTTGGGAATCCAGGAAAAAGCAAAGGGGAAATTATTTGAAAGACATTGTTCTGGTTCTTCATAGCAACCGAATTATCTTCTGGCCCATGAGAATGTTGAAACCCAGCCCGTTTGCATTCTGTTTAATTTTAGCTATCCTTAACTGTGAGTTTTCCCTTAACTGTGAGTTTTATAATTTGGATCCAACTAAATTAACTTTGTCTGAAAAGTCTGCCTGCTCTACAATGTGGGTAGGGTTAATCATACCCTACTATGCAGCTAGTATTTATCATGGCTATAAAAGCCAGTTATGTATCTGTTCCTCTTTCATTCTAAATGTGATATTCCTGGAAAGCAGCGACCTTGATTGTTGTGTTGTTTTCTTTTAATTCTCAGTGCCAAGAAGAGGGATTAACATTAATGTGATAATTAATATTGGTTGAACAGGTACCTCATCAAATAAATCTGTAAAAACAATACACCCATTGTTTTCGATGAGGTAAACACACAACATCTGTAACTAATGAGCATAAGATAAGAAATTGGGCTGCTGTGACAAGTACATGCTCCATGTCACCTTGGGAGCTCAGCTGTGGTCTGTTGTTTTCCTGGCTATTCTGCTTTTGGCTGCACAAAACAAGTTAAGCCCTCACAGCTGGTCATGCTGAACAGGGAACTGGCTTGTCAATTTCAGACACACTGAACAGCACTTGAGACAAAAGGGGAAATCTGGCATGCGCCGCTCCTTCAGGGGAACCTGTGTATTCACTGCTCCATCCACCTTGTGTACTCACCATTGCTTTAATCCATGCCAGTCCATCAGACCTGTACCAAAACATTACATAGGAGCAGGCACATCTGATGGATTCAGAGCAGAAATGAAAAACTAGTAGAAATCAAGGAAAAAATTCTGCATCTAACCTTAACATACCATTTTCTGCAAATACATGATCTTTCTGAATTCTCATGTCTCCATTTTATATATGAAAACATGAGCTCAGACAGGCTATATGACTTGCCCATGATCACACAGCTGGGAAGTAGCAGAGGTAAAGATTTAATTGCAGATCTTTTTTTTATTCTAATTTCTAGGATCAATTCATCTGCAGAATGAATTGATCTTTTTATTACAACAAATTTAGATTGAAAAGTGGAGACCCAGAAAAATGCTTCTCATTCAGTTGTGAAATTACACCTGAGAAAGGAGTGATTAAAGAGGACACAAACTTAGAAGAACCACTGAAGTGAATAATAATGGGTACAATCAAGTTGAACCTTCTATTGATATGAGAAACCAAGATGGAAGTGCACAAATTATAAGCGCCATTTTTCTTTGCACAGAATTTTTCACAAAATGTCATGTTCACTAATTTCACCCTTACAAAAACTGTAAAACATTAATTCTCTGCATTTTGCAGGTAAGATAAAGGAGATATAAAAAAAAAAACCCAAGGTCAAACAGCACTAGAATCCAGAACTTTCCCATGGGTTGAGTCCAGAATGACACTTTATGCCCAAATTGAAAATCCTTATATACCAAATGCAAAATGAATAGCATTGCAGTTTGTGAGGCTCTGTATAAAAGATTACACTAAAAGGTTGGTTAAGCTTTAGTTGTATTAAAAATAAACTGTATGGGAAATTACAAAATGATGTTTTCTTAATAAAATTATACTAAATATTTAACGAAAGGAGCTAGTCAGTACTTTCTAACTACTTTTTCTCAAAATTAATCAGGAATTATTTCTGTGTTAAGTGACTTTCCCATATAAATTTTTTCCAACCACTTCCTGATTAAGCCAGCTGATGCCCATTCAGTAGGCTTTTTTGGGGATAAGATAATCAATCTTGATTAATGTAGTAAATTAAGACAAAATTGTTCATCTCCCCTTAACCATTTAAAAAACTCAAGCAAGCAATCTTTCCATGTTTTTTCTTTCTCTTTTCTTTTAAGTTTTTCATTTTTCCTCTCTCAGATTTACGCTTCCATTAGTTAGGGTGTGTGTGTTTGGTTTTGGATGTTTTCCCTCTGTTGGAGGGAGAGAGACAGCTGCATTATAATGGAAAACACATATATCTTAGAGTCAAGTAGATCTAAAAGCACTGTGACCCCACTTCAGAGTCATGCAATGTTGAACAAAGGATTGAACTTCTCTGAGATACTTTTCTCATTGTACAGAATGACAACAACAATAATAACATTACAGGGTAGTTGTGAGAAGTAAAATTTCAAGTGCTGTGCCACTTGCATAGAGAAAGTACTTAATCATTGGACTTAATGCTACAGATGAAAGAGTTGTATATGTTGACTCTTCAATGTTGAGTCAGTAAATACTTAATTGAAGGTTTGTGACAGGGTGTTCTGACCCTCTTATAGGAAAACATAATCTGTCCTTAAAAATAAAAGAAAATGATGAACAATCCATCCACATCATTCCTTACCCAAAACACTAGATATGTTGACATTATCTTTGAGGAAATAAACTTTTCTTCCATGTTTTTTTTTTTCTTCTTTTTTGGCATAAGTCATTGTCATATATCAGGAAATCAGCTGCAAGAATCCTAGGATTTTGACAGTTTGAGGCTGCTTGTCCTTTGTTTTCTTTATCCCTGTCACCATTATTCTCTAAAATAGTCTCCTTGCAACAATGAAAAAAAAAAATATATATATATATAGTAAATATATATATATATATATATATATATATATATATATATATATATATATATATATATATATATATATATATAGTAGTTCATTTTCCAACTCCTGTTTTCCCCCATGACTTTCAGAAATTGGACCCTAGAGGCCTGGCTTTATCAACCACAACGAAAATTGCTGTGGAAATACTATCAGACACCACGCCACTCAACTGTTTTTCAGGCACCAATAACAGCAGTGAGCATATCCACTTAAATATGACTTGGGTCAAAGAGGATGATCATAATAATAGTTAGGTAGTAAATCCCTCAATAGAAAATCTGAACTAAAGTTGTTAAGCAAAAGTAGATTATTCATATTTGCCCTGGTTTATGTTTCAAACTTCAACAATACTTCCTTCAGAAGGAATTCCTTTAGAATAGTAGGTTCCTAGGATATTTATTTAATGCAATAGGACTTGGTGATTACAATGACACATGTGATTTTATTTTATTTCTTACAACAAAAAACTCAACAAACTTTATTGGGAAAATTATTTTGTCCCCCAAAATATTTATTAGCCAGACAATTGAACATTAACTGTACCCTTACTTTCCATCAAATCAGCTCATTATTCTCACCAGCCATCCTTCTCCATCCCAATGAGAATATAATAATCTTCTCTCAGCAATGTAAGTTTCCAGAGGCAGGAAAGCAAAATGCAATAACAGAAAGGAGTTGCTTGTAGAAAATTTCTTTTTAGCCTCCCATTTAATTTCTTAAGGGATCAGCTTTCTTGATTTCTTAACGAATATAACAATATTTTTTATGTTCTCCCTTTATTTATTTTTATGCTACTTGGCTTTTGATATATCAGAGTCATTTTTAAATCATGAAAATGCAAATACTATTCTAATCCTAGTGGTACTGGAGGTACTGAGATTTTAAAGCTAGTGAACCTGGAAGGCACTCTGCCACAAGTAAGTTGAATATATTAGTCAGGATTAAGTTATGCTGTAGTAACAACAACAGGAAAAAAAAAATTCCTAAATAACCTCATTTTAAATAACCTCATTTCCTTCTTGATCATGATATATGATACATGAGCTTTGACGTCAGATTTTCACTTCAAGTGACTTTGTGTTAGAGCATTGTGTTGTTATGTTATGTTATGTTATGTTATGTTATGTTATGTTATGTTATGTTATATTGTGTTGTGTTGTGTTGTGTTGTGTGATGTGATGTGATGTGATGTGATGTGATGTTATTGAAAAATAGGAACCAATCAAATTTTCTGCAAGAACTGGTGGTAGAGGAGAAGCCTTGTTAGAACATTTGTGGTCTACTAAAAACTTTATTGGAAACACTATAGAATTATATTTAATGCAATGAGATAATATCAAGGTTGAGGGTGGGGGAGGGGAAACGGGTTACAAAAAATGTTTTTTGCTGTGTGTGTTTTGTTGTGTGTTTTTTGTTGTGTGTTTTTTGTTGTGTGTTTTTTGTTGTGTGTTTTGTTGTGTGTTTTGTTGTGTGTTTTTTGTTGTGTGTTTTGTTGTGTGTTTTGTTTGTGTGTTTTTTGTTGTGTGTTTTTTGTTGTGTGTTTTGTTGTGTGTTTTTTGTTGTGTGTTTTGTTGTGTGTTTTGTTGTGTTTTGTTGTGAGTTTTTTGTTGTGTGTTTTTTGTTGTGTGTTTTTTGTTGTGTGTGTTTTGCTGTGTGTGTTTTATTGTTATTGTTGTTAAGAACATGTGTTAGACCAAGATTCCTGTTCCTTCTCTGGGCCTCCACCCCCTCGTAGTTACTTGAGGCTCTGAGCCTTTCCGGTAATGTGTGAGTGAAAGTGACGTGTGTCATTCTCAGGTCAAGTACAAGGTGGAGGGTGAGAGTTCGGTTCCCTTCTCCTGCTGGCAGGACTCGATAAGACAGTTGCTCACGTGAGGGCATCATGAAATGGTGGTGCAGCCATCAGAGGAGGGCCCGAGTCACTGAAGTTTGCTTTCTGTTGTGCTGTTTTTGTTATGAAAATATTGACAAGTATTTTAGAAGCTTCTCATGTATGATAATAATTATGCAACTAGCATGTTAGTAATTCAGATGTCTTTTGATATTACTACTATGACAAACTGACCTCATCGTAGTTATTTATAATAATGTTGGCTATAATGAGTTGCATAAATGACATTGCATGAGATCTATGATTGTCACATACCAGATAAAATGTGTGACTTCTATTACTATAGCTCTTTATTGTATGTGTGCATGTGTGTATTTGCAGCAAGCTGAAGTAGATATTTTAAAGTATTTATTTAGCCATTATATTCTATAATTCCACTTTTACCTAAATTCTTGAGCACACCAAGCAAGAATGTGATAAATTGCCGTGTGAAATAAGGGTAGACCAGTCCTGCCTCTGCTACAAGCAAGGATCACCTTCCCTAAGCTCCATTTGGGAAAAGTAAGAAAAGATCCATTAAAACTTAGTGTGTGTGTTGGAAAGGGGTGTGGGAGGTGTGGGATCAGGGAGGGACAGTGAACCCTTAGACCTTCGACTTAACGTCTCAGAATGATGCATAGGACAAAAACACAATCATGTAACCAGAAAGGGCTCTACTGGTTTACATAGTGTAATTCCCTGCCTCTAATGCGGCACTTCGGTAATTTCCAATTTTTCTCCAGATATTTGGAGTAAACTTTTGATACTATTTTTTTTACCATCCCATACTGCAAGGGTGTTTTTGTTCTTTTTCTTATTTTTACTATTTTCTCACCACAATGTTCTGTACATATTTAGACATACTATAACGCAGCTTAAAGTAAACATCCTAATCCAATGGCAATAATCTTGAAGATGTGTGCCCTACATTCTGGTTTTAGGGAATAAAATTGTAACACTCAGGAACTGTATAGATATTTAGGAAGAAGCCATTCTAACTTTACTTAAAAGGACAAGCTATAAAAAGTAACTAAAAGCTTCTGCAGATATTAGTGCTGGGTAAGTGAAAATTATTTGAAATCCGTTCAAAGATGTGTGCTTCTTGTTCAGCCTTTCTCTTCTACCTCAGCTATAATAGGTCTCCATATTCCCTCAGCACTTTGTAATCCTTTTATTATGCCATTTACATTATTGAATTCTAATTTGAAGTGTAATTGCCTTCTAGAGGTCAGGTTCTACTCTTATTCTTAGTACTTGGCACAAAGTGAGTGTTTTGAAAAAAGACTGTTGAAGAAATGCATGAAGAAATGTATGTGCAATTCCTACTGTAATGGATGTAAAATGTTTGCAGTAAATAATTAGGACAAAAATGATGATTTATTTTTGAGTTGTCTCTCCTTTATAAGAATTTGACCAGAATATGTCCTATATTTTCTCTCTGATATTTTGTTAGTATAATATTGGAAACTTTTTTTTTTAAACAAAATAGAAATGTTTTCTTTATACTTATTTTGAAACACTTATGGAATAAATAGGACATATGCCAAAATGAATTGGTAACTATTAATAGATGCTATTACTGATACCCCCAGCATCTCTCACAGAAAATATAGGTGGGAATGCCTGAAATCTGAAGATAAATTTATACATATGTTCTAGATTTTATTTATATTTTATTAACATTTTATTAATTATTTTCTTAGTATTAATAAATATGATAATCAACTAGCAAAGATTGGTAGTGATGCTGACCTGTTTTGTATATCTGATTTAATTAGCATTATAATAATATTTATATTAGTTCCAGGGATCTTAATAACAAACTTAGTATTCTTTTATATCAACACCCTCCTAGCAATAATCTAAAGCTTTCCGTATCTGATTTCTGTTTACAATTGTTCTTGTTTTCTACTCATGAGAAATGTTTCATAAAATTCAGTACCCCAGGCAGCAGAATATATTGAAAAAATCTATGACAAAGTTTGATCAAATAGCTCGATCCAGTGTGAATTTCAAAAAATAATGAGTATTGTAAAAATAAGCGAGAGAGAAAGACTGAGTGAAGATTTTGTAAGGCATAAAGAAGCAAACTTGTCATGTAATTTAGGCTGGGGGAAACAATTGATTTAAAGTGGCTCCATAATACTAGTATAGTGTTATATGCACTTGTATTTATTAAAACAGGAGAGATAAACAGTCAATAAATCTATGATCCGTTAACACCTGGATGTAAATTACAAAGGTGTTCCTTTTTAGCGTAGCTATACAACTTGGCAGGCATATGACCAGTTAAGTGATGTGGTTTGGCTGCCTTGCTATTCCGGTTTGGCCTTGCTTCTTTAAGTATACGTTTCCAAAGATGCCTCTCATAGCAGCTAAAACTATCCCCAGAATGGATTTGCAGTTGTACGCAGACATACTGTGTGGTTGCTAAACTGCAGCAGTGGCTAAGATTTATGATTTTATATAATGCTTACTGAGTGCACTTGGGGCCATTGTTTTCCCCAAAGCACAGTAAGTTTTCCAATATAAAATTAGCTTTTATTCTCATGTGGTTGCTTTCACCCTTAAAATATACCAAATAGGAGAGAGTATAGGAGCTGTGCAAAGCATCTATAGTAAGAAGCTGTCTATATGCTCTGAAAGGAAGACAAGAAAGGGGTCTATTGCGATGACCCACGTCCCGCATGGTTCAGGGTCCAGGCTCTGGAGAAGGGCCATGCACAAATGACAGAGACGAGACAAGAAATAATAATTTGGAAATTGGGGGGGCCAGGCGGGAGCCCAACGCAAGAGGAAGGACTCCACTTGTGCTCAGGCCTTGCCATCCTTTTATTCAGTTTGGGATACACCTATAGCACTTAGGCAATTCCAGTGACAGACAATCTTATCAGTAAGGATTTACATGACTTATCTGGTTGGGAAATTGCTTCAGCTACCATTGTCTCGACTAAACAGTTGGTGCATAGCTCTGACCTTTGCCAGGGCTCAAGGTTCACCAGCATTCTGGGCTCTTTGTCCACATCTCTCTGCTAGTGAAGACAATGGGCAGCTTCCAACAGTCTGTCATGGAAGCTGGTGCTTCTATGGTTAAATCCTTGGGTTCACCTCTCAATATTAAGTTGGCTCCTCATATCCAGGGTCACTACTTAAGGTTTTCAGGCTGTGCTCCTTTCAAAGGCATCTAGCAGAAAAGGAAATCTGAGATCCAACCCATGCTCATTGTGCCAGGTAGTATATCCTGGGATGCTGCTGCACCAGCTATAGAAAGGGACTGTCATATTGCAGTTTATCCCTCCAGATTGTCTTTTTGCATTTTATCTGCTTGAGGAGGAGTCTTCTTTATGCAAATGTTTTCTCATTCCTTTTTTTAAAAAAAGGGATGTTCTTTTTTAAACATATATTTTTTATTGATTTCAGAGAGGAAGGGAGAGAAAGAGAAATAGAAACATCAGTGATGAGAGAGAATCATTGATTGGCTGCCTCCTGCACGACCCACTCTGGGAATCAAACTCGCAACCTGAGCATGTGCCCTAACCAGGAATTGAACTGTGACCTGGTTCATTGGTCGATACTCAACCAGTGAGCCATGCCAGCCGGGCTGCAACCCTGTTCTTTACCTTCACCCATTCCAGTTAGAAAATCTACTTGTATTTCCTTTGTAGGCTGCTAACACTTTCTCTACTTTTTTGGGTTTTTTTCTCACTCATGAGTCAACCATGGTCTCGTACATACTCTATTTTCTCAGGCAATGTTACAGGGAAAATTTTTCAATCAGTGTTATTGGAATATAAAAGTCATTTCTGTTTCTACTTTATTAATTAAATCATGGGCAAGTTGCCTAATAATCTTTAGCCTCAATTTTCTCTTCTATAAAATAAGCAGGATAGTCCCTATATTACAGGGTTATGGGGTAAGGTGAGGTAATTCATGCCAGTGAGGAGCAGGTGTATGTACTTAGGAGGTGCTCAATATAGATTCATCCATTTTCCCTCCTGATGGCTACCACACATACTTGTACATATTTATCTAATCTCTTTCTTGCTGGCATTAAAACTGCAAATAACAAACAAAGGAGTTGCCAAGTTCTAAAGATACTATGAAGTTCTCATTATAATTCTTCAGGCTTCCTGACTTACTTACAGATAGCCAACAGTGGCCCTGAGATCGCCCTCCTCTTTAACTGTATTACTGAATCTCTAGTCCATCAATGGACTCCCATTTGCCTTCCCTACCTAAAGAATGGAGCACACAGCCCAAGAACATAGACTCCAGATAGACAGCTCAGGTTCAAATTCCATTTCTTACTAGCCATCTGACCTTAGGGTAAATATTTAAGCTTTCTTTGTCTATGGGATGAGAGGAAGGATGGTACCTAGGCTTTGAGTTGTTATGCATAGTAAGTAAAGCACTTAGTGAAAGGCAATTCTCACTAAGCAAATTCTCAATTTGTTGCTTTTTATTACTTTTTACCTCATTTCTCAGGAAAACCTATCTGTCCAATGTAGAAATAAATCTAAACTAAGAAATATTTCCCAAAATGCATCCTTCATAGGTGTAGTTAATAAATATTGCATTAAAGTTTACACACACATACCTACACTCAACATACATATAACATTTGGAAAAAGCTGGCTTAAAAAAGCTACACATGTTTGTATCCTACATAAGTTCTCAGATTCTTTAATATGCCTACGTGCATTAGTAGATTAAAGATCACAAATTGTGTCTTAGACTAATTTACCCATATTACCATTTTTTTTTCTTATGGTGATGGGTCTTCCAATTTCTCTCTTTTAATCCTAATTTCACACATCCTTCTTTTAATCATCAAAAATTGGTAAATGTGGCATCTTTATTACATGAAAATTGTCCCAACTCCACAATCTTTTATTATGAAAAAGAGAGGACTTAGCATACTAACATAGTCAAAGAACTCTAAAGACTGTGAGCCTTGTAACTTGGCCTCCATTTTTGCTACCTCATTTGTTTACAAAAGCCTTTTACATATATATATTTTTATTGATTTCAGAGAGGAAAGGAGAGGGAGAGATAAAAATACCAATGATGAGAGACAATTATTGATTGGCTGCCTGATATACACCCCACACTTGGGATCAAACCCGCAACCTGGGCCTGTGCCCTGACTGGGAATGGAACAATGACCTCCTGGCTCATAGGTCAACACTCAAACACTGAGCCATGCAGGCCTGGCTACAGAAGCCTTTTCAAGGGAGTATTATAAGTAATATGAAATAAATTATCCAAAGTTTTATTTGATTTTAGAGAGCATGGCCAGAAACCTCAAATAATTTGATTTAGTTAGAAATTTTACAAAATTAAAAATAACAAACATTTAAATAGCTTTTGCCATATACTAAGAGATTAACATATATTAAGTGATTTAATTATACTAACCCAATGGGAGGTTATTGTCTTATCCCTATTTTACAAATGAGAAAACTGAAGCACAGAGAAATTAGCTTAAATTCACACTTATTTTATGTAGTTGCTCTGGGAGTTGAACCAGGAACTAAGTCTGATTTTGGATCCCATGCTCTTAACAAGTGTACTTATACTGCTTTTCAAAACATAATACTGAAATTAAAAACCATAATTAAAAACAAACTATCTATGGAAATCAAGAACAAAAGCATTTGTTAAAGAAATTAGGACACTGATACTCTGCATTTATATAACCAAACATAGAAGATCACAAAAGAGAATGCACCCATTATTCTAACTTGATGGCATTTGCTATCTATGGAATTTGACTCCTTAACTCCATGTTTTAACCTATAAAACTATAGAGTAAGTGCTTAAAAATAATGAAATGGAAGCTAAGTAATCTTTAACCATATGATTAGAATTTAGATTTCAAATCCCAGTAACAACAGTTTATTTCCTGCATGTCTTTGCATAAGTTAATTACTTTTTAAATGTGTGGTTTTCCATCCATAAAGTTGGGATAATAGCTCAGTTCTAGAGCACCCTAAGCATTTCAATTTAGAATGTATAAAGTGGCTGATGGCGGAAAACTTCTTAAAGCCACCTATGTCTTTCTTTTAGAACAAAACTGCGTTCTACACATTCCCCCTGCAATTCTGAGAAGCACGTGACGCAGGAAGACACTGCCACCTGTCTCTGTTGAGGTGTAACAGTGCATACCCAGACAGAACGAGAAGTACCTTTTGTCAAGAGCTTGTTTCAGTCAGTTAGAGAAAAGGGATGATGTAGGAGGATGCTTTTCACCACCTTGGTTGTTTTTTAAGAGAGATAAAAGAGAATAGTCAGATAATCCAAATATCACGTGTGTCTTAGTAACCTTTCCTGTTGCCTTACATGTTTGACCAGTACCCAATTCCAGTATTGTGGTCTAGTTAACAGGATTGCCTGGGTGAGATTTCCTCCATTGTTCAGGATGGTGTTCATGCAGTTATATGTTCAGAACGGCCAATTTACAACTCTAATACATAAGCCTCCTAAACATCCTTACAGTTCAAGGTCCCCTGGGTAAGGGGGTAAGGGAGAGGAATGTATAGACGGCATATAAGATGGGATAGATGAGATGACCCAACATGTGTTGACATTAAAAGCATGAGAGACTGGGCACATTGGGAAGATAAGAATCATGCATGACCTTTGTGCTTGAATCCATTCGAATTCATTGAGGACAGTGGCTATTAAAACGTGTGCCTACAATTGTGTATACATGTATTTACTAATGTGGGAGAAACAGTTTGATTATGTAAAAATAATGCCTTTATGGTAATCCACGTACACTTCTGATTAATTATAGGTAATTACCATGCAGCACAACATCTCTGAACGTTTGGTGTTAAAATGTTCCAGATTAACACTATTATGTTTTATGCATCAGACTAATAATCTATGCATGTGAGCACAGTTTTCATTCTTGCTCAAATATCATGTTTGTTGTCAGTGCAGTTTTGTATGTAGTGTAGGCATCACTGGCTACTTATCCATATTGAGATGCAGGGGGTGATCATGTGTAGTGAGGAGGGATAAGACTGTATTCATGTCAGCATGGCTAATCTTTGTTTCTTTGATCTTTCATAATGTTGCATTGCAAATATCAGAGGTAACATTCAGGTATGAGGTGGATAAGACATTCATAGGTTCTGATGTAAAATATGGAATAATTATAGAATCCTGACAGACATTTTGAGATGCCAGAATAAAATACTGCAATAGTCTATTATGCTCTATTGATGGGAATTTGGACACTTACCATATATTTCACTGTGTTTTGCAGATTTAGCACTGCAAAAAGAAAGGGAATATATCAAGTTAAATCCATTACAGTGAAAGCATTCCTCTACTAGGTGAAGTGTCAGTGTGAGACTCCACACATGATTTTGTTTAGCACCAGAAAAATGACAGAATATCTCACCTACGCCTGTTTCCTCTTTGTAGATTGTGCATAGTTTTCTATTTTCTTCATTTTTTTATGCTGACACCATAAAGCTTGCAACTGCACTCCGAGGTTTATTATTATTGTAATGAATCTTAAACCAGTGTATAGGACATTCTGAAGTGTGAGGAGTCTTTATGTGATAATGGAAAACAAATCAGTAATGTTAATATTCTTGCATTTGAAGAAGTCCACGGTTATGAATGCATAAAAACCTGGCACTTAGTGTAAGAGTGAAATAAGGATGAAAGCTTTTCCCTGTTGATTGTCAAAACAATTTTTTAAATTCTCAAGCCTGGAAAATTAGCTTACTGTCATCACAGCAGTCTTTTGCCATGAGAGCCATTATTTTAATTTCTTACTGCAATTCCTGTTGCGAAGTCAGGCTCTGCAAATTCTTATTTTACATAAACCAAACATGATTATAGATATGCTATGTCGCCATACAGCAGCAGTGACTCATGTCAGAGCAAGAAAATGAGATAGCATGTTTCCCTGGACAATTACCCAGCCCTGTTTCAGAAAAAAAAATGAACGGTGTCATTTATTTTTTTCTAGTGCTTTTATTTCTGCTATGGTCTCTTAGATGGATTGGTCTATGTCATAAATGATTATTTACTAAAGAAAAAGCATGAGATTGATTTTCCATGCCTCATCTTGAAGTGTTTCTAAGAATTGGGAAAATCTTGCCAAATTTATGTTAAGGATCTTCTGTTCTCATTCAATACCCAATGACTCTGCTTTGATTTTACATTTGTAATAGAGTCAACAATAAAAAAAAAAAAAAGAAACCTTTTCAAACAGATTATGAATACTATTGAAACAAAGTGTATTCTCAGTGAATAAAACTAAAAAAATATAAAACCATCATAATAGGTCTCTTAGTGGCTGGATTTAATAAGAATATTGGTATACAGAGGAAGAAGAAAAAAATTTAATTAGGAAAATGGTAGCAGTGAATATTAAAACCAAGTCAGCCAATCCTATAATTCCGAAAGCTCTAGAGAAATACACTTAAAATAAACTTTAAAATTTGCATTTTTATAGGACTTTTGGTGAATAAGAATATATTTTTTTAAATCATGGATTATAGGTATGTTTAACAATAATATTTTGTGACTTAAACCAGAAAATTACTCCAATGATGCTTTCAAAGAAGTGTGTGGGGTGGTTGTATAATGAAGATTGGCCTACAGTCCCCTGTCTGGTAGAGGTCCTCAGTTACCTTGACCTTTTCTGAATTCAAAAGCTGCCTAAAATTGACTCAACAATAATGAAGAGAGGCCAGCAGTGTGTCTATTATGAGAGACATTTTATTCAGTTACATATGCTGGATTTTTCTTGACATCAGCAAGCCAGTGCTTCTTATGTCAGTGTTTCCCATGAAGCATAGGTGGGTGGTAGACATAGCCATTTCCTTAAGCTCCACTGTCCTCTTTATCAGGAGCTCTGGCAGTATGTCCATTAGATAGTTTGTTCCTTCAGCATTTCTCCAGGGACAGGCATCAAATACAGGCCAAAATGTATGATTTCATTATAGACCCCAGGTAATGGAGGCTCATGCAAACTTCTACTATAATATTACTCTGAGACCCAGGTAATCAGGTGTGATCTTTTAAAGGATCAGTTAATACTTTCTAGTGAGGATAAAAACATTAGGCTCTGCTAACCAAATTCTGTTGAGCTTATTTCTTAATGATGATGCTACTTTTGAGTAAGCTGGATGCCTTCCCTGCTTCTCTAGGAAAATGAAATGTGTATTCTCTTTTATGAAAAGGATTTGCATTGATAACCATGCTCTATAGTAGATTTAATAATAAATGGTCTTGCTTTCTATTTATCCCTAGAAAGTCTACAAATCAATTACTTTAAAAATAAATTAATTATTTTGGTACACATCATCTATCTTCTAATTGACATGTGGTTGACAATCCCAAATCACAATTGTTTTGAATATTTGAAATATCTGAAAGTAATTGGCTATAAAAATGTATGCTATCAATCAAAATGAGCAAATATTTGGTGTCTATTTTAGGAAAAATATTCACAATCTGATTTGGAAGGTCAACTTTCCATATCCCACTTACAACTCTATTTGTCACTTTCTTTAAAACATTTCCAAAATCAATTTTCACTACTGAATTGGTCAATAGAGGGATACATTTTAAATATAGTACCTAAAATAATTAACTCTTCTCAATGAAACACTTTCAAATAAATTTACTTTTACTATTGGGACATCCCAATCTTCCCAGATAGTCAGAAATAATTACTTTTGTTTTAGAAAAAATAGAAATTAAAAAAAATTCTCACAAACTATGCAGTAATAAGTAATAGTACCTAAATACCTCCTATAAATCCTAAGTTCCAGGTCTATTCTTATGTAATTACATGGTTTATGTATTATCATAGTTCATTGGGTTTTTCTCATTGAGAAATCAAACTCTGCTATCTCTTGTTTTATATGCACTAAATGTAATTATAATAACAATATATGACAGCAGTTACTAATGTCAGAAATTAAAATGGATAACATTTTTTTCTTTGGACAGTTTGTTACCCTGCCCTATTTTAGAAACAAAAACAAAAACAAACAAAAAAACCTTGTTTTTAATGATTTTACTTTTGTGTAAGAAATAAATTATTGTTTAGGATAGAACATGGTGATTATATGATACAACAATAATTTGTAACACTAAGAAAGGAAAATACAATCAATCAAAACATATCATTCATTGTAAAATACTAACCTATTTCAGAGGTGTTAACATGTGAAAAAACTTTGCATCTTAGAATCAATTAAATCCAATATTATAAAGCTTGCTTTCTAAAAATTTTATCATTTACTTCATCAGTGTAGTTCTTTGTGGATGAGTTTTGATGTACATGCATACTTTAATCACTGGACTGCTTGTGAATATTTTGGTACTTTCCATAACACTGAAACGTTTTTATAGCATATACTAAGAAATGACTAAAACAATAAAAATAAAATTTTATATCTCTTTCATGGCTTCATTTCCCCAGACAGTTAAAAGATTTATGATTACATGACCAGCCAGCATTGTTCAGTGGTTGAGCGTCGACCCATGATCCAGGAGGTCACAGTTAGGTTCCCATTCAGGGCACATGTCTGGGTTGCAGGCTCAGTCTTCAGTGTGGGGCATGCAGGCAGCAGTCGATCAATGATTTTCTCTCATCATTGATGTTTCTATCTCTCTCTCTCCCTCTCTGAAGTCAATAAAAATATATTAAAAAAAGATTTATGATTACAGATTTTGCCTTGAATGACTTAGATACCTTGTGAATATGCTATTCTAATTCATTCCAAATCTGCTTACATTCTTGCTACTAGAATGAATGAGGGCTTAGGTCGACATAGATTTTGACAGTTTTATAGAATAATTCTAAAATTTTCAAAATTTGTAAAGCGAAAAGCAGTTTTTCAGGAGTGAAATAGCAGACACTGAGCTCGAAATCTCTACTGTATTAGGTGCATATTCTCCGTTTCAGTCAGAAGCATGCTTTTGAACTGCCCTTGAATTCCTAAATAAGGCAACTGAGCAATTTTTTTACAGTCTTGTAGCTATTGTCCTTCACTCTCAGAATGTGTTGGCATACCCTGTCATGTGAAAAAAGAGATCTAAATAATAGAGTATTTCATCAATCACTTTTAATTTGAAATATTTTTCCAACATCTTTTAGATTGCTTTTTATTTTTGAAGTAGAAGGTCAATAGCTCACACAGTCAAAAGTATGGTGATTCTGTCCTTGAAGAATTATACTTTACTGAGTTATTCCCCTGCTCCCCCACCTAGTCCACACTTTTTATGGTAGACCAAAAATGAGGTCTTTTTATTTTCCTTCAAAGTTTGAAAGATATTAAAGACATTCAGCCTCCTTCATCTAATGTCCAGGTGTAAGAATATGTCCGTGAGACACGGATTAAAACACTTCCGTGAGTTTTCTTTTCTTGTAATGATTTGGCCTCAACTAAAGTTTTTTTTTTTTTTTAAATAAAGAGTAACCTGACTTAGGCATAAAAATAAAAAGAGAAATCTCTGTATCTCTCAAAGGACACTGTGTTCCTCACAAACCTTGGTCAGAAATCAGAAAACTTGGTCCTAGTCTTGCATATACTACTGGTGTGTGGCACAAAAGTACTCAACAAATATTCAAATAGTACATGGTTTAAATAGTAACTAATGTAGCAGTGGGTACACCAAGCTCTGTTATGTTGCTCCTAATATGGTTGGGGAGGTGGACCATTACAATCCAAAGTGATTGGATGTGAATTGGAAGGATGGATGCAGAAGAGAGTCATGAAAATAATTAGAAAAATGCATCTCAAGGAGCATGCAAGCTAAAATATAAAAGGAATACTAAACCAATCTACTTTAGCCAAGATTATTCATTTAACACAGCAATTGCCTCATAATTACATTTCGCTTAATGACAAACATTGCATGTATAATGGTGGTCCCGCAAGATTACAATGAAGCTGAAAATTTCCTATCACCTAGTGAGGTCATGGCCCTTGACTACAAATGATTTGCCAAGGATGTGGAGCTTGTAATAGTTAACAAGGCTGTAGTTGAGATGGCAAACGACTTTATCCTGGGTGTGGATGAGACTGACTGACATTAAGGAGCTCACAGAGGTGGTTCTGAGGAGTTGCCTAATAAGGAGATGTTGGAACTGGAACACAAATACATAGCTGGAGAGGAGGCAAGAGAAAAAGGAAACTGCAGGAGAATAAAGAGTCCCCAAGAAAATATCAGTGAAGGAGTTAGCAGAAGCTTTTACAGACCTCAACAAATTTTTTAAAAGTTTAACATTATAGACATCAACACTGAAAGTGCCGGGAACCAATTCCAACATGTCATAATTACAAGAGTTTCATCAAAAGGTTGGGGAAGCTTGGGAGACTCAACAAGGGCTGAGTCACACATGTAGTTTACCTGTTGGAAAAGCTAAAGGGCACTTCCCCCAAACCTGAATAGGATATTTGTTAACTGCCAGACAGCTCAGAGCATCTTAATCAGCATGTTATTGCCTCCTGTTGGCGAAACACTTGAACAGCTGTAGGCTATTACCCAATCTCACAATGCTTCTGTAAACCCTGCCCTTTGAAGTGTATGTCTCCACCTTGCCTTAGGACAAATTGTGTTAATAAATAGCACAGGGTCCTGAGTCAAGGGGTAGTCTTCAGTTCCTTTAGCTGAAGCTCCTCTGAACCCTAATGACTTTCAAAATTATCTTTCATCCTTGGGCTCCTTCTTGAATCTACGTGCAGCTCCTTTCTCCAGATTGTTGAACCCTTTGTAATGCTGGGATAAGAACCCTGGCATGAAAGGTTTTCATTAATAGAACAGAACATTCATGGTGCATTCTCAGCGTACAAGCAAATCTATGGTGAAAACAACAACAGGCAAACAAACATGTACATATTTCTGAAAAGAGTGGCACCTTCCCAAGAAGAGCCTTAGGCAGGTGCTGCAGGAGGTGTTCCAGAACAAGGCATTGTTTCCTTACCAGAGGATAGCTCCCAGTGTGTTATTGCTCCTGACAACCTTCCAGCGGGACAAGAAGTAAAGGCAGAAGACAGTGGTATTAATGGTCCTGACCATGTGTAGGCCTAGGCCAGCGGTCAGCAAACTCATTAGTCAACAGAGCCAAATATCAACAGTACAATGACTGAAACTTCTTTTGAGAGCCAAATTTTTTAAACTTAAACTTCTTCTAACGCCACTTCTTCAAAATAGACTCACCCAGGCCGTGGTATTCTGTGGAAGAGCCACATTCAAGGGCCAAAGAGCCGCATGTGGCTTGCGAGCCACAGTTTGCCGACCATGGGCCTAGGCTAATGTGTGTTTGTGTCTTAGTTTAAAAAAAAACTAAAGTATTTTTAATTTATTAGAAAAGTTATAGAATATGGATATAAAAATAATTTTTGTGGAATTGTATTATTTTTTTTGTTTCAAGGTATGTGTTTTTACAAAAGGTTTGAAACGTGTTTTTATTTTATTTTAAAGTTTATAAACAGTTATAGTAGGCTAAGCTGGTTAACTTATTATTAAGAAGGAAACATATTTTCTAAACTTAGTGTAGCCTAAGTGGACAGTGTTTATACATATTGTACAGTATTGTTCTAGGTCTTCACATTCACTCACCACTCACTCACTGACTCACTAAGAGCAGCTTCTAGTCCTGCAAGCTCCATCCATGGTAAGTGGCCTACACAGGTGCAACATTTTTTTATCCTTTATACCATAATTTTACTATACCTTTTCCATATTTATAGATATGTTTACATACATAGATACTTACCATTATGTTACAAATTCCTACAGTATTCACCTTAATAGTGCATTGTACATGTTTGTAGCCTAGGAGCAATAGGCTACTCTGTAGAGCTTAGCGGTGAAATAGACTATAACATCCAGGTCTGTGTAAGCACCCTCTATGTTTACACAATGACAAAATCACCTAAGGATACATTTCTTGAAGCATATCCCTGACATGAAGATACACATGACTGTATATGTGAAGTTAGAATTTTGCTCTGTTAAAATCTGAATTCAAAATAATTGGAATGACTTAACTACTAACTTCCCAGTGCTTACTCCTCTGGTAATGGCTCAACTGCATTGGATGTTATGCCATGTATTATTTTGTACTTTTTAATATTGTCCATTTTTAGCCAAATGTAGGTATACGTATCACCAAAAAAAATGGAATCTCAGCAATTAATTTTTTAACTCATCAACTTCATCATCTTTTATCACTCTACTTTTTCTAACCCTTCCTGGTGCTTACCCCACCCACCATTATATGTTATATTACAACTAAAAGTCATTGTATACTAAAAGAATTCAAGCCTATGTTGGCTGTTACAGTGTCAACATGTTTTTAAAAATATATATTTTATTGATTTTTTTTTTACAGAGAGGAAGGGAGAGGGATAGAGAGTTAGAAACATCAATGAGAGAGAAACATCAATCAGCTGCCTCCTGCACACTCCCTACTGGGTATGTGCCCGCAACCAAGGTACATGCCCTTGACCGGAATCGAACCTGGGACCCTTCAGTCCGCAGGCCGATGCTCTATCCACTGAGCCAAACCGGTTACAGCTCAACATATATTTTATAGACTTGGATGCCATACTATTTCAAGACAGAAAAAAAATATGTATCTCTACTCTATATACAAAATAATGTGTATCATAATAAATATAATCATGTGTATCATAATAAATACAATCATAGTTAACCTTATTTTTGTTTTTTTTTAATTGAGATATAATTCACATAATAAATACCACTAAAATAAAATTTACCATTTTGAGGTATTCAATTCAGTGCCTTTTAGTATATTCACAAGGTTGTGCAACCATCACCATTATTCAATTCCAGAACATTTCCATACCCCTTCCCCCCAAAAAAATACTCTACCCATTCATAAACTTTGATGAGTATATTCTGTGATTAACCACTGTGGGGAACACTTTACATATCCTATATTATTTAATACTGATAACAGTACAAAAAGGTAGATAGGTAAAATTTTTCCATGTTATACATGAGAAAACTAAATTTAAGAGAGGTCGATTTGTCAGAATTCTGTGATTGTCAGAAATGCTTCACTACTGTCCCCTTGTAGACTTCTTGTGTTAAGTAGCACTAGTTCTTTTCCCTTCCTAAAGATGAAATTAAGCTAGAGTTACCTTTTGGTATAGAAATAAAGGAAACAAATAAGGTATGGGAAACATATCTTCTCTTCTCCATTTTTATCATTCAGACTAGAAAAATATATATGTATATTGAATTTTCTAGGAGGATTCTACCTTCAAATGTTTTGTTCTGTCATTTGATCATAAGTCAGAGGATGTGTACTTGAAGTTCATATACATGAAAGTCTTCTATATTTTAGAAATACTTCGGTTAAAAGCATATTTGGGTTTTTTTTGCACCACAGATGAAAATTCCAATTACATTTTCCTGTGGAAATCTATGGTGCTTAGATATTAAATTGTCCTGCTGGGGCAATGCACTTTAGAGGTAGAAAGTTCATTTTGCAAATTGTCATGGGGATGTAATCTTGTGTAGCACTGTTTCTAAAAAAAAAAAAAAAAAAGACTTGCAAATAGCAGATTTGTAAATAGGTGGGGTTTTTTTCTTACTGCTTGTTAGTTATCTAATAAATATTGGCTAGCAAAGTAATAAATGGATTAATGTATAAATCATAGTTAGGAAATTGCCTATACTGCCTTAGGACATTCATCCTAAAGTGTTTCAAGCATATTAAGACATATTGAAGTACTATATTTAGTTGTACCTTGGGAAGAATGTAAACTTTCCAAAAAAAGTAGAGAATATCTATAGTCTGCAAAACATTACACTTATGAGAAATTATATTAAAATCTTAAATTTATAAACTTTTTTATTCACTTTAGAAAAGCTACCATGATACCTCCTATATCCCTAAGCAGTAAATGCTTGTTTGTTTTTCCACTGGTGCCAAGTGCTTATCTCATAATAATTGTTGCAATGCTAAGCAGTCATTTTCTACTAGTACATTCAGTTATAAAACGTTGAATCACTCGTTTCTACCTACAAAGCAAGATGAGCCCTTAATTTCCTCTGGGTGTTCTGTGAAGGGATATTTTGGAGAGTTCTCATGGCACTCCGGATGATCAGTTATAATGATATCAGTCTCTTAGTGTTACTAGATCTCATCCCTGTCCCTTCCCTGCCTAACAGCCTTCTGCCCAGGTTTGATAGGAGGCTGTAGTTATAGTGATATAATGATATAATGAATAAACTATACTCAAAAGGATCAATGTTGAGAACAAATTTTGCCCAAATCTTTAATAGATACTGTAAAAAAAAAGGGGGGGGGGAGTTGCATAATTGGAGCATTTAGTAATGATGCTTATAACTATTACTTTTATGTAAATTCAAAATTTTAGAGAATTAAAATTCAGTCCTAATGATATCTTTGGGCCACAGTGAAGGTGAACATTTCCATTTGGGAGAAGGAATTAAACATAAAATGAGTGTAATTGGTATACGTGTGTGTATAAAGTTTAGTTTTTAAAAAGTGTAACTTTTTGTTAACTCTTAGTGTGCACATTACATTATTCTTTCCTGTCCAAAAAGAAATAACTCTAAGACATTTTTACAAACATTGCTTACATTTTGCTTATAGGCTTGTTTGTTAGTTAAAGATATTTTTTCATTAACTTTAAAAAAGCTTACAGAAGATTAGTTCACATAACAGCAAATGGACCATTGAAGCCTGGGTTAAGTTTGAGTCCTTTTGGAGGTCAAAGGCCACAATCTTACTCTTCCCCTAAAAATGGAAATTGCTATAAGCTTTTCTTTTGTAATAAGATATTTCATCTCAAAGTAAGACCCGTTTTACAGGTGGATAAAGTTATGCACAGGAGGCCATTTAAATTATAAAGAGTGGATCTGAGATTTGAACTCAAGACAAGATAATGGCCACCCCTCTTTGTTCCCCACCTACAGAGACAATGCTCAGCACACGGTAGGACTCTGTTGTGTGTGCACGTGTGCACCTCCTAGATCGAAACCGCATTTTCAGAGGAACAGATGGGACAACGTTGTGTTCATACTTTTGTCTTATTTATCCTAAAGTAGTTACAGTAAAGAGTAGAGCATTCTTTGAAGGGCTGTAACTGAGCATTTCAACGTAAAGTATATAGGTGGATATCGGACTTGCACTCTTAATGAACTTAATCTCAGTCCTCACACTCAGCAAGAAGCTCTCTGTCTACCTAAAATGAGGGTCATAGCATCAGAACGATGTGTCCAAGCTCTGTCCTTGGGAAGGGCAAGATGTGAGCCAAGTCCAGATCTATGGGATCTGAAATGGTTTCATTTTCCCTTCACAAAGACAGGCATTAGGTTGAACTACCATTAGAGAACTGAGCTCCAGAATACGGAGTTTGCTTCGGTGGCCATCAGAATGAGTGAAGAGGAGAGGATGGTTGTAAGTTTTTGCTGCTGACAACGTCAATGATACTGTGGGAAACACACTCCCAGACAGTGTAGCACTGATGTTGAATCAGCCATGCTCTATTTTTACACAGAGCCACCTCGTGTCTAAAATTGCAAATGAAGCTACAGCTTTTTTATTTTACACAAATGATATAGGGAGGCTTTTTAGTATTAGGCATCTCATTTGTCACTATGAAATTCACCCATTTTTAGTCCTTAGTGAGTGTCAAACAATTTTAAAGTTGTCTTTCAATGATCCTAGCAACTGATTTCTGTGCATTGAGTTGAATTGATCATACATGTATCAAATTAGACCACAATTGGTTGTTTCCTATACTGCTAGGATTTTATATTTCAATCCTGTATCCTGGAAACATCATGGCCATTGTCAGCAGATGGGTGAAGGCTGCAAAGCAGAGCTGGAGACTATTTGGATTTTGTGAAGCAGAGGCTTTCATATAGTAAAGTGGCAATTCATTAGGTTGTTCAGAATACCTGGGGAGAGCCTCCCAAAATTACTGGTGACCTGCAAAGAAACTAGTAACATAGAATTTGTTTACCTATAAACTAGGGGGCAAGATAATGGCTACCCCTAATTGTGCCCTGCCTAGGGAGTTGTTGCTAAGCAAAAAGCATGACTCTGGTGTGTGTGTGTGTGTGTGTGTGTGTGTGTGTGTGTGTGTGTGTGTGTGTGTGAGGGGGTAGTGGAGGGGTGTGTATGAATGTGTGCACCACTATTCATTATCAATCTTCACCGCTTTTCCACTCTGTCCCTTGCTTCCTGAGCTTTAGCCCATGATCAGTATCTCATTCCCACTTCAGCTTGGGTCTCTGATGACTTTTTGTGCTGCGTGGAGTCTTTCATTTCTCAACAAAATTGAATGACCAAGAGAAACACTGGCTTTCACTGAGGAACTTGATCTTTTAGTCACAAACTTAAGCTCCTGAAATACCATTGCTATTTTAGGATGCTTCAAATATTCCCAGCAGTTATAAATAAATCGCCATTGTTCCCACATGAAGAGCATTTTACCATTCAAAATTATGTTGGGCAGGTTTACTATGCCAATATTCTTCATAATTTTTCTATCACTTACTCATATTAATCAGAAACTTGAAATTATTTGATTATATAGGCTCCATTGACTCCAAATGTTTTTAATCTCTCACCACATTAGTTGATAAAGGCTAGGTGTATTTTGTAAAAATATATCTATATCTACATCTATATCTATATCTATATCTATATCCATCTATATGTAAATTACATAAATATAATGCATATCAGATTGTACTAATATATTTTATACATTATAATACCTACATAAATGAATGAAAGAAAAATTCTAATCTTTTATATGTGATTTTAATGAACAGTCATATACCAGCCCACCCAACCACACACCCAGACATATCCCTTACTTTGAAAGGCACTGTATTAACCCTTTGCACTCGCTTGCTTTTTTCTTCTACTTGGAATTTAATGCTAACCGTGTCGAGTCATACTCGACATCCGAGTGCAAAAGGTTAATTTCTCCAGACTATTCCAAATTGGGACTATAGTTTAGATCGGTGTACCTTCATGCCATTGCATTGCCCTGTGTGATTTTATCCAGGAGGACTGATGTTTTTACTGCGATAATCTATGTGTACTAATATTTCTGTGAGCTTTATCTATTACTAGAGGCCCCATGCACAAAATCCGTGCACTGGGGGGGGGGGGGGTGTCCTTCAGCCCAGCCTGCACCCTCTCCAATCTGGGAACCCTCGGGGGATGTTCAACTGCTGGTTTAGGCCTGATCCCTGTGGACATCCATCTCACAATCTGGGACTGCTGGCTCCCAACCGCTCGCCTACCTGCCAGCCTGATCACCCCTTAACCACTCCCCTGCCAGCCTTATCAACGCCTAACTGCTCCCCTGCCAGCCCGATTACCCCCGAATGCCCTCCCCTGCTGGCCCGATCACCCCCGACTGCCCTTCCCTGCTGGCCCAGTAACCCCCAACTGCCCTCCCCTGCCAGCCTGGTCACCCCCAACTGCCCTCCCCTGCTGGCCTGGTCTCTCCAACTGTCCTCCCCTGCAGGCCTAGTCTCCCCCAACTGCCCTCCCTCCCCTGCAGGCCCAGTTGCCCCCAACTGCCCTCCCCTGCTGGCCTGGTCACCCCTAACTGCCCTCCCCTGCTGGCCTGATCGCCCACAACTACTCTCCCCTGCCGGCCATCTTGTGGTGGCCATCTTTGACCACATGGGGGTGGCCATCTTGTGCGAGGGTGTGAGGGTCAATTTGCATATTACCTCTTTATTATATAGGATGTTCTAAATATATTACAATCAATTAAACAATAGCCAGCAAACTACAGTCCCATGGACCAAATTATGTCTACCACTGAATTATGTAAAGTTTTATTGTCACACAACCATGCCCATTTGTTATATAGTATCTGTGGTTATTTTCACACTACAAGACAGATTTGAGTAGTTGTGACAAACTGTGTGGCTCACAAAATGTAAAATATTTATTATCTAGCCTTTTACAGAAAAAGTGTACTTACCCCTGAACTAAATCATAAAGTATTGTATCTAGTTAATGATACTTATAAAGAGATCAATGTCAGAATATAAGAATACCAGTAAGTATTGCTATGGTTATTAATGTAAAATAATATGTGAGTGAGTTATAACTCTAGGTAATGATAAATGAATATATGATAAATAAAAGTAGGTTTAATCATGGTTTTAAATTTTACACTATGTGGCTCTATTTACATTACATATTTCTATATTTCCTTCAGTTCCTCTAACATTATAACAGAGGTACAATTTGTTTTTTCTTATTATTTTATTAAAAGTGTAGTTATAGAGTTCCTAGTAGGGTATCTAGCATTATACTAGGCACTGGAAAAATAAAGGTGAAAAAAATGTATTTTCTATAGTTTAAACAGGATGGCTAGACATGGGAAAAACCTTGCTGACTTCATCACTGAACTGTTTTTGTCTAAGTATCACAAAATAATATCCAACAGAACTATGAAACATTGTGATTTACAAGTATTTTTACATATATTATATCACTTGATACTTAAAGCTTTAGGAGACAGGTTATATGCCTGTTATTATCTATGTTTTGCAATTTAGGGAATAGAGGCTTAGGAAATTTAACTCACCCAAGTCCCATGGCCATTACGTGATCATAGATGACCTTGAGTCCAGTTCTCTAGATGACTATAGATTAGTATAACTCTACTGTTGACCTATTCGTAAGGGCTTCTTAATAGCATTATCTCCCATGGTTAAGTAATTTGTGTTTTTATTTACATTTTAAATGTCCATTAAAACTCTATGCTATTATTACAGTGTGGTTTGTAAACATCAATTTGCTGAAAAGAATTGGCTCCCTAAAGAGTATTTGGCTTGGCTTCAGGAAGCAAATGGTTCAGAAGCATAATCTATTCCTACTTACACAGATGTTACGTATTATGTGATGTCCTTTTCAAACAGCCACAAGTGGGAAATCTAATTTGTGTATGTGACAATCTACACAGGCTTTGAGGGCAGCTAAGAAAAATAAGATTAGACACCTTCCTGTAAGGGACTTCTAATTCAATTGGAGACCAAATTTAATCTGATGAAAAATTTAAACTGTTACTATAAGGTGACATATATAAGTGGGTGAGATAGAAGATTACTATAGAAATTCAGGAGAGAACAATGTGTGGTACTTAGAGGGTCAGGGGAGACTTTCAAGCTAGTATATAATTTACATGGTAAAGAATATTGTCATTAGTAAAGAGGTAGAAAATAGAGGGGAAATATGTTTCAGATGTGCAATTTTTTTATAATAGGTTCATAATTTTATTTTTTTAAATCCTCACCTGAGGATTTTTTTTTCCATTGATTTTTTTTCAGAAAGAGTGGGAAGGAGTAGGGGGAGAGAAAGAGAGAGAGAAGGAGGTGAGAAGAGAGAGAAACATCAATGAGAGAGGGACACATCAATTGGTTACCTCCCACATGCACCCCAATTTGAGCCAAGGAGGGAACCTGCAACCCAGGAATCAAACCTGTGCAGGCTGATGCTCTAACCATTTAGCACACTGGCCAGGGCTATATAGGTTCATAATTTTAAATAAGAAAGAAAAATGTAGGAGGTTAAAATGATTTAATGTCTAAATCTAAGAGTCTTTGCATGTTGTTTTTTTTTCCCCTGAAGAAGGGCTGTCATTATTTAGTTTTCTTTTGAATAATCAGTAATGTGAAATTTTACCATGGAGACAATCAAAAAGTATGTGGGGTGTGTGTGTGTGTCTGTGAGTGTGCATTGTGTGTGCACTCTTGTGTTTGGAGTAGGAATAGGTAAGCTTTGCTTCCTACTACAGACCCCCTGCTGGAATCTAAAAAAAAACCCTATCTTAGATAAATAAACATATCATGTCAATCAACTAATCAGTTTTGTCCACCTTACATAAGTATCTAGCAAAGCCAAGTCTCAGGCATTGTCTCTGAGATAATTTTGGCCCTATAGTACCTAAAATGGTCAAACTTAAAATTCATATGAATTTTCTTTTCTTTTTTTGTTAGACATTACATGTAACTTATGAAGTGATCCCCCAATAGCTCTAGTTCCCAGTTGACACCATACATAGTTATCCCTGACTATTTTATTGACTATATTCCCTATGTTGTACATTGTCATGACTATTCTGTAACTGCCAATCTTAATCCCTTGACCTTTTCATCTAGTCCCACTAGCACTCTTCCATCTGGCAACCATCAGTTAGTTCTCTTTATCTATGAGTTTGTTTCTGTTTCATTTTCTCACTTATTTTGTTTTTTAGATTCCACACATAAGTGAAATCATATGGTATTTGTCTTTCTGTCTGACTTATTTCACTTAGCATAATACCATCTAGGTTCACTCATATTGTTGACAATGGTAAGAATTCATTCTTTTTATGGCCGAGTAATATTCCATTGTATATATGTACTACCTCTTCTTTATCCAATAATCTATCTATGACACTTAGTTTACTTCCATATCCTGACTATATAACTGACTAACACATTTTCTCTTTCTCTCCCTCCCCCCAGGCCTCCCCCCCACCCCCGCTGTAATCTGGAATGCATAATACTTGCTAGAAAATCTGATAGTAAATTTGCAGTTGATGAAACTATTTACTGTCAAGTCCTTGTAGCCACAAAAATCAGCAGATCTGGACTTTGCAATGTAATTGGTGTATGCACCTTGTCTACTTGAAAACAACAACTCTTGCATAGGATCATTGTTCATATTATAAACTTCACATCCAGACTACCTTTGTGCTGTCCTCCAGGCACATGTCAAATTTGTCAAACCATTTGATAAGTGTGAAGATGATGAGAAACACGTCTAAATCTGTATAAAGTGATCAATCAAATACAATGTTTGCATCCTTTAATAGATACTATTCTGACATCTAATAGTTAATTTTAGAAAAGGAGATCAGTGAAATTTTCTTAGAAGATTGATGCAATCATGAAATATATTGGTTTAACAATGAAGAGTTGTGTTTTGTCTGGAGCCAACATATTTGCAAATGCCAAAACTAGTCAGCCACATGGATTTATTGTTGTTTGGTATTTCAAAGAGATATAAAGCTTACATTTGTCCCAATTAAACTTTGCTTTTCTCTAAATCCCTGTGTGATCTAAGTTTATTTTTTTCAATTTTTTTATAAAACACTGGTTATGATTACATTAAAGTCTAAAATAATCTGAGAAGTTTGTTTAATTAATAAGTACACAGCTATTTCCATGACTAAGGGGAAAAACTGCATAAAAATGGCTGATTTGGAAATTCTATACAAAACTTTTTAAAAGTCACATGAGAAAGTATTTAGCAATTAAAAAATTAAAGTCACTGCCAATGGCATTTCCTTATAACTATGACTCCCATTTTCTTTTCTTTTATGATAATTTAAATTTTTAAAGAAAAATCATCAATATCTAGGGATGAGTTTATTTAATTATATGTATTAAAATCTTGAACAAGTATATAACAGTAGGGTTATTTACAAATTTGAGTTTGTGTTATTTAAAATAATTTTTTTAGAAATTTAAGAATTCATATTTCTTTTAAAGGGATATTCAGGAACATACTTATTTATCCTTATACTCTGACCATAACTGGAAGATGGAAATAGCAATTTTCAAAAATATATAAGACACAAAGATTTTTAGTGGATATATGGAAGTTCTTATTTAAGAAATATTCTAATTTACTTGGAAAGATATGGCTAAACTCTGAAAATAAAAGATGATGGTTGCTAGTTTTTCAATTATTAGTATATTCATTTATTCCAATATTTTTGTAATGTTTTTAGAATAGTCACACTATTAACAGTATGTGTAGCTCACCAGGTAATTAATGTCCAAGATGATAGATTGGTAATTTCCTACAGTGTACAATGGTTAATTTTATTCTTTGTCCTTGCCTCCCTCATAAAGAAGAAGACCCCTATAAAGAAAAGAAATGGTGTAATTATCAATTTTTAAAAATATCTATAATGTGTATGATGATAGATTTCATCAGTCATTATGTACTGAGATAGGGCAAAGCCCTTTACATGAGCTAGTCTATGATTTGTATGTAAAGCATGTCTCCTCAGTGGTTTCAAAAGAATAGCTATGAGTGTTCTGCCAGGGACTGGCTAGGAGTTTAAGCAGTTTAAGCTTGTTATCTTTACATTCCCAATTCTTCCCATTTCTTCTAATACATCCCTAATTTCTCTGCTCCTCTCCCTTGTGTCATGATTGGATTAAAGTGCGGCTACGACAAGTGGTTTGAATACCAATGCCCTTATTGCATGTACTCTGCATACACAGTGTTAACTTTACGGTTTAGCCTAATAAAGGAGATACAGCATTTTGTCCTCTGGGAAAATTGCCATTATTTCTATTTCTATTTTGGGTATTGCTGCTCCTGCCCGATTTTCCTTGAACTGTTTTGGAACTCTGTGCCACCAGCTTCAATGGTGATGATTTGTAACTAGTTTTGGGTGTGTTGTTGTTTTTTATCAGAGGACATGCTGTCAGGCATTTACAGAAAGCTTCCTGAATTTATCATTTAAATGTATGCTGCTCCCTCTGCACTTAGGTTTGACGCACCCCATTAGTGGCACTTTCTCCTTCTCTATTTGTGTTTGCTCTCTCCTAACTGCTGCTCTTTTCTGTCACACAGTTCCTTGTTTGTTCTGCCCACCCGTTTGGCAGTGTCATCTGTCAGGATGGGATTATGCACACCAAGCAGGGGAAGAACATTGAGGATTGAATTATCTCCTACTCTCTGAAATTTATTCATAAATTCCCTGACAGTTATTCATAGTAAATGCCTAGCTGCGTGCACTTGTCCCATGGGGATCAGCACAAATACGCCCATTTAGCAGCTTGTTTCAGAATGGTTCTGCCTTTGCTGAGTTCACATCCCTGAATGTGAGGGACACCAACCTTAATTTAATCATGGCAGATTCGCAAAACGATTAAGACAGAGACAGAGATTTACAGCGGGGAGGTATCTTTGCGTTTCACTGATAAAACAACTGAGGGCTAGAGAGAGTGAGAATGGTGGCAGAGTGGTGTATTTAATCTAATATCACATAATTAGCAGCCAGGCCAGAATTCACATTCAAATCTCCAGCATGATGGGCACACTCAGACATGGGGCCACGCGGTGGCATGGTAGGAAAGAGGGATGTGGGAAACCAAGGGTGTTCATGCTGAATTACCTCCTGCCTAGATGATTTGAAAATAAATAAATAAATAAACAAAAGAGCCCCAGGTTAGCCTCAGGATTTCATTCCTGCCAATGAACATTTGGATTTGAGAGGAGTATTATCATGCATTACCATATCTTTTAGTGCAGTCCCTGCATATGAGGCCAAGAGCAAATTTGCCATCTGGAAGAGTGAAGCCATCGGAATAGCTACAATGGCCTGTCTACCTAGATGAGATCAATCCATATCAGATAGTCAGGCACAACCATAAGCTGGAAACTGGAGTTCGGAAGCTCCGCCAGTGCCCTTTTTCCTTCCTAGAATTGGCATTTGGAATGGGTTTGGAGGGAAGGGTAGCGGTAAAATAGGTTATCTCTTAGAACATTTTAAGATTTGAAACACAAGTAAGGTTGGGTGAAAGGACAAGAATCTGAAAGTTGTCTGCATATGTTTGAATTTCAACTAAACAAACAAACAAAAACACTCATATTGGTGATTAGAAGTTGATTTAAGCTGGATAACTTCAATCAAAGGAAGTTCAGAAAAAGCAGCCAGTGGGTGAAGAGTCTGACAATCATGTCTTATATTTAATGTTTTCAGAGGAAGTATAGGGGAAAATACTAAAACCATCTCTAAATTATTTTTAAAAATATTAACTGAAAAGGAAGCAGATATTGTACAAAAGGAAAAAGAAAAACTAGATATAAAGTCATAGGAGACAAATGTTGACAAAGTAATCAGAATATAATTATAGAAATTAGAGCTAACTGTGATACAATTTTAAGAAGTAGTTAAATAAAGATTAATTCATCATCTGAGAAGTTAAGAAGAGACTAGATGACCAATAATCAGATTGGGATTTGAAGTGATGTTTTACAGGCTATAGGATTACATCAAAAGGTTCTTTCTAAGATTCTAAAACTGTATACATATTAGTATGAGGTATTTAAATTAGTACTAGAGGCCCAGTGCATGAAATTCATGCACTGGGAGGTGGGTCCCTCAGCTCGGCCTGCGCTCTTTCACAGTCTGGTAGCCCTTGGAGGACGTCCGACTGACTGGGAGCAGGCCTAAGCTGACAGTTGGACATCCTTAGCACAGCTGCAGCTTCTGGTTGAGCAGTGCTCCCCCTGTGGGAGCACACTAACCACCAGGGGAAGCTCCTGCATTGATTGTCTGCCCCCTTGTGGTCAGTGCACGTCATAGCAACCAGTCATTCTGCAGTTCAGTCAATTTGAATATTAGTCGTTTATTATATAGGATAGGATATTTGGTTGTTTAAACTTATTTATATTTAGGGTTTTTTTCCTTATTGCTATAAAGTCATTTATTAAGGGACTTTCTAATATTTCTCAGGGTTCTTTGAATTATTGATTCACAGGTATTTTTCTGTGGATAATTCATTCTCATAAAAATTGAGAACTTGCAATATGTCAAGTACTGTTTGTGAGGTATTGAAGAGTTACAAAACAAATGAGATTTTGATCCTGTTTACAAGTTGCTTGGAGTCTATAGTGATTCTCAGATTGTAATGTGCTTACATCAGCTATGGACATTAGAATTGCTTTTATAGAAGAAAGGAAAATAAAGTTGAATAAGGTTGGATGTAGCATGTGCCAGGCTATCTTCTGAGGGCAATGAGAGAACCATTGATGCTGCAACATCTATCCTACAGCAGTGGTCTTAGTATCAAATTGGCATTTGTATACATATACATGGTGACATCATGAAATTGAATGGGAATGTGTGTCTGTGCTTTCTTGTTTTCTAAAAAGAGCATCCAAACATTCGTTGGATTCTCAAAAGTTCCCACACTTTTAAACACTATTTCTCTGTCACATTTAGAAGTTCCAGAGATGCAAACTCAGTCAATAGTACCTGAGTAGACAGATACATAAAGACGGCCTAGAATCAAGCCACATTCTTTAATTTTTATTTAGTTTTTTCTGGTCTTGGCACTGGCTTTGGGCTTGGACTGAAAAATTACATGCTATTTTGCCTTGCTGTGGGTATTATTGTTATCTAAATTCTCTCAGGCCACCATAGGAACCTGCAGAGATGAGCAAGAAGCCAACTGGCCCATGGTGTCATCAAACAGTGTGTAAGCAAGCTAGCGAGAGAGGCCAGATACTTTCTAATGCCACAATTCAGGCCAGTAATCATAGGGCAGAATTAAGTGGGCCTTTGGAATACCTGTAATTGTGGTGCATATCTGAAATACCTACACTGGTTCCTAAACACAAAGTCTGCAAATTCTGTGACAACTCACACAGGTAACATTTTATTCTGGAAGATAGTTATTTGATGATTATAAAGAGGATCATCAGTATCACAATATTTTATGTTCACTTTACCCTTTATTAAGCATACCTTAAATTCTCTTTATTCCATTTTCAAGCTATGCCACTTCTTAAAAATGATATCAGTCTCTTAAAATTACAATGCAATTAATATATATTTTAATAAAATCAGTCACTTGAAAAAAATATTTTTTAAAGTATCTGAATCCAATGTAATGTTTCACTTCTACCTTATTCCAAAAACTTAACACAGAAATGAATGGAGGACAAGCCTACTAGAATCTTGTTGAACAAGCTAACTCTTACTAATAGGAAGCTTTTTAATTCCTCAGCTATTGGCAACTGTCAATGATGTGGAAATGTCAGGCTATGGAAAGCAGGCTGAGGGCTCTTCCCTTACAGTGGAAAGAGCTCTGGACTCAAAGTCAGAGGAACTGTTCTCCAACCAGCTCACTACCACTCTCCAGTCTGGAGATTTAGCAAATCACATAAACATTGTGTGACTTGAGTTTTTGTTTGTTTAACTAAAATGCATACTTATTTTGATTTATTTAATTTTTTATTGTCTTTTCTTTGTTCCATGATTCCATCCAGGAGACCACATTTGGTTGCCATGTCTCTTAGGCTATGACAGTTCTTCAGATGTCTTTGTTTTTATTGTCCTTTGTAGTTTTGAGGTCAAGTATTTTGTAAAAAGTCCCTCAATCGGTATTTGCCTAGTGATTAGACTGGGGTCATGGATTTGGGAAGGAAGATCACAGCAGTTAAGGACCATTTTTATCAAGTCATATCAAAGCTACATGCCACCAACGTGAATTATAACTGTTGATGTTCATCTTAATCATCTTAAGCCTGGGAGCGTATCTCAGGCTTCTCCACTGTGAAGTTACTCCTTTCTCCTTTATTAATACTGTACTCTGCAAGGATGTACCATCCCCACTGAAGGAGCGGGAAGCTGTGCTCGATCACCTTGAGAGTGGACTATCTAAATAAATTATTTAGAATTCTTCTGCTGAGAAATTTCTCTTTTCCCTTATTAATTAATTTAGTTAATGTTAGTTAAAATATTTATTTATTCAGCTAATAATTTATTTAAAACAATGTGGACTCATGGATATTTATTTTGTAGTTCAAATTGTTCCATCTTGGGCTTTTGAAGTTTTTTTAGTTGGCTTCTGTGTCCCTTTGGCATAGCTACATCATTGTGGATTTTGTGTTTGTCTTTTTGAACACTTCCTTCCTTTTGGGCACTAAAAGATGCTCTCGGCTCACCTTTTCTATATCCTAGGCCAGTTTTACAATCATTAATTTCTCTAAGGAGCCAGGGTTCATTTCACTAAAGGATGGTATTTGAAACAGATGTAGGTGGTAGATGTGCTTGTGCTAAATATTTTATAAGTATTTATCTGTATCTGTATTAAAGTAACAGGAATTCATGCAGGTGTCTCTACTTCTAATATTTTACCGCATGGATCATTATAACCTCTTGCCCTAACTTATCTATAAAGTTTGATCCCAACATTGAGAGATCTGGCTGCCGCCATTGTCCGTTCAGTTAACTAATTACTCAGTTCCAGTAGATAAGTATTGTGGTGTCTGAATTGCTAACCCACACACACGTGGGAAACAACTTCATCAGTTATAGTACAGTGATTATATGCAGTTCCTTTTGATTTCAGTCTTAGACACCACTCTTATTTGCAAAGTTACTTAAGTCAGCACCTTTTCCACCACACACACTTCCTCAACTTTTCTATTGTAGTTCAATTATTTTGTCAGAGTCTGCATTCCATCATATACATATCTGTATATCTCTATCTCTATCTCTATCTCTATCATCTCTATCTCTATCTCTATCTCTATCATCTCTATCTCTATCTCTATCTCTATCATTTCTATCTCTATCTCTATCATCTCTATCTCTATCTCTATCATCTCTATCTCTATCTCTCTCTATCTCTATCTCTATCTCTATCATCTCTATCTCTATCTCTATCATCCCTATCTTTATCTCTATCTCTATCTCTATCTCTATCTCTATCTCTATCTCTATCATCTCTATCTCTATCTCTATCTCTATCTCTATCTCTCTATCCTCTATCTCTATCTCTATCTCTATCTCTATCTCTATCTCTATCTCTATCTCTATATCTCTATCTCTATCTCTATCTCTATCTCTATCTCTATCTCTATCTCTATCTCTATCTCTATAGCTATCTATATCTATATCTATGGTAGAAACTGGCCAGCACAAGAAAGTTATTAGCAAAAGAAAAGAAAGGCTTGTTTCAAGCCATGTCACCTTCCCTTAGGGAAGGCAGGAATGTTTTCAGGCAGATTGCCTCAGCCTCCTTTGAGAGGTGGAGAGGGCTCAAGAGACAGATTATCTCGTTGAAACGGACCAGAAAATTGCAGACTGACCAAGGGGCGTGAGTGGGGGTGGGCAGGGGCAGGCTAGAAGGAGTTAATGGAAGAAGAAAGGGGACATACTTTCAATAATAAAGATTTTTTTAAAAAAAATAATAAAAGATTATATTCCTGGAGAAGATTGAATATGTAATTGGGTCAAAAATTAAATCCAGGTTTATTGCCATGGGCTTTAGCATAAGTGACTCCGTTTGGGGCCTAGGTTTTCTCTTGAACAGATTCAATTCTTGATTTGAATTCAGGAATTGGCATTTGAATAATAATCAAGGTAGTCTGTGGGACATATTTTGAGAGGTATCTATTGTGTACTGAATTGTGTTTCCCTCAAATTCATATGTTAACCCTAACTGCCAATGTTAACAGACTGTAATTGGACATAGAGCCTTTAAGGAGGTAATTAAGCTTAAATTGTTATCTGTGGAGTATCCTCTGTGTCCTCACCGGTTGCTGATGGAAGTGGGATTCTTGGGGTGCCAAAGGAACAAGAATTTCCTGAGGCCCCCACAAGAAGATGAGGTTTTGTGGAAAGAGCTTTATTGATGATGCAACATTAAGGGAGTTTCCCTCCAAGGTCCTGCCCCCCTCTATCCTGCCATAGAAAAGGCCCCATTCTGTCTTACATAGAGCTCGGATTAATGCCGCTGCCCAGAGTCTTCACTCCACATTCAAGTCCAGTCCAGTTCAGCATCTGGCTAGCTTAGCTTACATCCCCAGCTGCAGTCCACTGTGTGTGGGGTCCACATGGCAATGGGCCTTGCGGTGTTTAGGGCCACATGGCAGACTACTGCACGAGGCGAATGCAAGAAAGCAGGAGGGAAGCAAGAAGAACAAGAGACAGAATTCTTTGTTTGGAGGATTTTAACTAGGAACTTAACCAATGAATCCTTCAGGATTTCACAGGCTTGAAGTGGCCACCCTCGGAGCCAATCCATGGTTCCTCAGGCTGGACTCACAGGCAAGCACTTTCTCTATGTCACTCCAATTTCTCTCTACATGTGTCCATCTCCCTTCCCCCAGTGATTTGAATGGACCGATGGTTCCCTGGGGAGTATAAAGTTGAAACTTCCTGGTGAAGCTGCCCAGATAAGCATGTTTATAGTGTCTGGCCTTCTCTTTGCTTTCTTCCTATTATCAATATTAGTCCGTTACAATGGTAAGAATGGACTTATAATGGTAGTGGTCTCATTCAATAGAACTGGTGTCATTAGAAGAGGGAGACACCAGGGGTGCATGTACACTGAGAAAAGGCCATGTGAGAATGGTGAAAAGGCAGCCTTCTATAAACTGAGAGGTCATAGGAGAAACCAAACCTGCTAACACCCTGATCTTTAATTTCCAACCTCCACATCTATGATGAAATAAATATATTAAGTCACCCACACCATGGTACTTTGTTAGGGCAGTACTAACAAAGGAATACAGTATCCTAGAACATCATTTATGCTATGTGTCTATTATATGCTAGCTATTTTTTAAATATATTTTTATTGATTTCAGAGAAGAAGGGAAAGGGAGAGAGAGAGAGAAACATCAATGATGAGAGAGAATCATTGATTGATTGCCTCCTGCATGCCCCCTACTGGGGATTGAGCCCACAACCCAGTCATGTGCCCTTGACTGGAATTGAACCCGGGACCCTTCAGTCCGCAGGCCGACGCTCTATCCACTGAGCCAAACGATCTAGGGCTATGCTAGCTATTTTTATATAAGTGTGCTGAGCATTAAATATACAGGATTCCTTCTTTTTCAGAACACATAATTTAGTGGACATTAATTATTTAAAAATAGAAAAAATTGAATTCAATAAGATACAGAAACATCTCAACTTGTTTATTTCTCAAAAGATGTCAAAATTGTCAAGGGGTCTGTTTTTTTTTTTTAATTACAGTTTCATTGAAGAAGTAATACACATACATACATTTATACCCACATGTATATGTATATATAAAACAGATAATAAGAGAGTAAAGCCTTACTTATAGTTCTAATTCTACTCATATTAGGTTTTTTTTACATTCAATATTATTTTGTATTGTTTCAGATGTTCAGCATAGTGTTTAGACAGTATGCACTTTACAGAGTGGCCCCCCTGATATTTCAAGTACCCACCTTGCACCACACATAGTTATTACGATATCATTGATTATATTCCCTATGCTATAATTTACATCTCTGTGACTATTCTGTAACTACTAATTTGTACTTCATAATCCCTTCACCTTTTTACTCAGCCCCCCAACCACCACCACTCTCTGTCAACTATCAGTCTCCTCTGTATCTATGAGTCTGTTTCTATTTTGTTTGTTTATTTTGGTCTTTATAGTCCATATGTAAGTGAAATCATAAGGTATTTGTTTTTATCTGTCTGATGTTATATTTAGCATAATACAGGGGAATGGTTTTTGATTCTTGATTATCTCTGGGTCATACATCCCCCTAAAAAAAAACAAAACAAAATAAGAGTTAATTTCTCTTGGAAATACTACTACTTTTTAATTAGAAACTTGGAATCATCTTTTATTGGGGTCAAAAGCAGAGTCCTAGTGGATGATTACTTTGGGTGCTAATCCAAACACCTAGTCAAATGCCAGGCTTGCACAGAGGTCTGAATATCTGCATCTGGTTCATTCTCTCAAGAGAAATCCTGGGAGCAGCTCTACCATTTACTACTGACACATGGTCAGGGAGTTTGGAATTGGTACATAGAGGAGAAAATCCAGTTCCAATAGGGAGCCTGGCAAAATATTGCATCACAAACCAGGAAGGAGCTAATGTTCACAGCATGATTCCTGCAGGTGCTCACACTCCCAGCATTGTAACTGAGGAGCAAAAAGGGAGCGTCTTTTTGTTTGCACTGTATTGGTGACAAGCCTCACAGATCTTGCTGTCTTCTCAGGTCGACCTGAGGTTCTGCCTACTGTATTCTATTCAGAAGGTCAGGGCAGATGTCTTGTCTCTCATTTCTGCCAGATAGATGGAAGTTGTACAGAATCCAAAGGGTTAGGCAGAAAACAATGAAAGCCATTTTGTGAAGAGATGAGGGTCTAAACTCGGGATGAGAGAACAAAACCAAGCTGCCAAATCCAAATGGCTGAAGGGGTATTGGCAGCCAAAACAGGACAAAATGCAACCAAACAAACTGGTTAGCATAGTGGAAAGAGGACGAACCTGCAAGAAGGCTGAAGGCAGACTACAAATGCTCAGGATGTCTTCCTTATGGATAGTCTGGGTCTATTTAAGTGGCCCAAAATGAAAAAGTAGCATGTGTGTTAAACAAAAATGCAAGAAGCAGAGAGGGTGTCTTTGTGCTCATTCTTGGCATTTCATGCTGTTTCCCCTATTAATCCCTTTCCTTCCTGCTTCAGCTTATTCAATCCTAGTGGAATTGATATGCCCAAGATTAGAAAGTGCATTATCAGTGACATTACTTGGATTGGTGACATTACTTTCTAAGTATAGGCCTAAAGTATCTGAAAAATGTGAAGGAAATGGCTTTGGTGGTTGAACACATAGTCACTGCTATTGTATTCTTTGAATCTGTAGAGTCTGCATTATTTCTGATATACTCTCATTATTATGTAGATGAAATTAAATTGGTGGTATGTGAAAGAGCATGGAGTGCGTGGCAGACTAACCCAAAAATGTAGAGAAATCATTGATATCAATTATGCTCTCTACCTTTAGCATGTTATTATTTATAAAATACTTCAGTTTGGATAATCTTTTACCTTACTCACCTGAAAGGCAGTTCAGAAAGGGGTAACTGTATCCCTTCTCATGATCAAAAAGCCAAGGTTCAGAGAGGTGAATGGCTCTCACTGCCTTCCCATATTCAGTCAGGCAGCAAGTGGCAGGTTCGGAACTTAAGCTGGGCTGTTGTTCCTGGTGCGCCTGCTCCTGGATCTGATTGCCTTTCTCAGAAAGCAGAAGCAGCTCTGTACGTGGATAGTGTCCTGGAAGGAGTTGCTAATTTCAGTGGACCAGTTGAGTCCACTTCTGCTTACCAGAGCCGGGAGACCTAGAACCAAGGGACCCGCAATTAGGTCAGAAACATCAATGGAAAACATTTGACTTGCAATCCAGTTTGTGTAGGATTTCAGCTAGCGCCAAGTCCTAAGAGCGAATTGTCAGCATCTCTTCACAACTCCTTGTTCAGTAGCTTGAAACTGGTAGCCTAAAATTGGTGGGATATTTGCATCAGAGAAATCAGCATATGCTAGGTATAATTAGAGCTTTTTCATCGAGATAGATAGTTAAATATTTATTAGCACGTTGGGCTGGGAGGTACATTATGAGTAATGAGTAATAGAAAAACATGGCTTTTGGAGCAACAAGAACTTCGTTTGAATTCGGGCTTCACCATGAGACAGTAGAGTGAATTTGGCAGCATTACTTATTTTCTCTAAATCTCCTTCTTTCGAACTATAAGCTGCTAATAACCTCCTTGCAGGATTGTAGGATTAATGATCACACATGTAAGTGCTGACATATAAAAGCCAGTTCATTTTAGGTGCTATTATTAGAATTGGTAGAACCTTATACCTTTCTCCTTTTCTGACAAGTTTCCACATGTGTGAAGTTAAAATCATGGTAGTGCTCTGTGGAAGATGTATGACCTTGGAGGAAAGATTTTTTAAAATGGACAAAAATGGTAAAATCTTAGGTTCTTTAGAAACAGGTGCCATTATAATTCTAGCTATTTACTGTTACGACACAATACAACAGAGTAAAAAATTCAGCTAAGAAGAAGCTGCTTTCGCCAAATTGAAATAACAGGAGGTAAATGGCCCTGCTCTCCTCCAAAGAGTCTGTGGATTTATAAATTGGTTGGAAGCATAGGGTTTTGGTTATTTTGTTTTATACGATTCACAGCACCAAGCACTGCAGTCCTAATTTTATCCTGGGGCATCCATTCAATACTTGCTTGGAGAGAATAGTACCACCAACTGTGTCCTCGTAAGCACAGCCAAACATCCAAGTTTCTTTTTTCTGTTTGGAGAGGAACACACTCTAAAGAGCATCGATGAAGCCTAAGCTACTATTTTTCAGGGCGACAACTCTTATATCAACGAAGTAGTTTATAGATTAGGAGCAAGCTTTCCATGAAAAGCATTTTACTCCAACATTCAGGAACCCAAAGACCATGAGACAGTACAAGTATTGTGAAAACTTCAAGAATGCACCAGGCAGTAAACAGAGTAGTGGTCAAACCAACAACTATCCAAAATAAGCACATGGCAACAATAAACAGTGAAACCTTGCTTTTGTTTCCTGGAAATGCTAAGAGGCTTCACTGCCCTGGGTGTGTCAGACTCAGGGAAGTTGGGGCCTTTTTGGCCCCTCTGGCACACCACATTGAAGGGGTTTAAAGGAAACCGCAATGTAAGCTAAGGCCACATATAGCAAGCCACACAATGGGAAGTCCTCCCACTGGGGCACGATTTCATGTTGAAACTAACAGTTTTTGAACTACCCCATTTTCAGCCTATTCCATGAAGAGAGCTTTTCAATATCAAGCAGTCAGAATGAGGCATATATGTGATCATGTGTATAATTTTTGGAAACCGTAATAAAGCATCATTAATGGCTTTGATGAATGAAGTGGTTAAAGGGGTCTCTCCTCAAGAGAAAGTGAAGTACAGAACCATGGTTGTGGATCAGGAAGCCTTTGAAATGGTTGTGAAATTCGCCCCTGCTTCTTCGTATTCACACATCTATAGGACACAGGTTTAGATTCTGAACCGTGAGGTTATGGTGGTAACAAGTGTGTTTTGTTGTCTCCTTTTTGAAGAGCTGTACCCAAATCGTGGACTGACCTTCAGAAGGAAAAGTATTCTCAAGTTGGCAAAATGACCAAGAGTCCACTCAATATACCATTCCCCTTACTAGGAAAAAATGTTTCACTTTTAGAGAAATGACACGTTGCGAGAAGATACTAGCATCAGGGAACTTGAATATTTTTGCATGAGGAAATGTAGTTACTTACGTGCAATTTCCAAAAGAACACCATATAAGATTTTGCATTTGCTTTATTTGCATCAAAGGACTGCTACTATATAAGAAATTGATCTGAAATAGAGACCAGTCGTCCCAGGCCCCATGATGGATTTTTTTCTTATTCTGTAATCACTAACAAGTGCTTTTCCCCCAGCTTTTAGGAAAACTATTTTTATTTAATTTTTTTTTTTTTTTTTTGGTAAAAAAATCACAGGCTCACTTCGTTGCTTTATATCTTTATTGGATTTTCCAATACTTTTTCCTGCAACTTTTAGCTCTTCTGTATATCCGTAGGTACTTAAGGTTTGTCTCCATAGCTGTAGCAAACTACCCCTTGAAGGATATTTCCTCTCAGGACCTAGGGGACTCACATGTATCAGACCAAAACCTTGATTTTGTGTGTAGTGAGAATAGTAGAACACTACACCAAAAATCCAACGGTCTAACGGTGCAGACAAATAGAATAGGCCTTCTCCCAGGAAAAAGCCTAATGGAGTTCTTGCTTCAAGCATGAAAAGTAAGGCCATCTGACCATGACAGAAATGCACGGTATTTTGTTTTGTATTTTTTTTGTTAAAAATTCTTAATTTTATAGGGCTGGTGGCCAGTGACAGAAAGCAGCCATGGATCCATTGACTAATACTGTGCCACTCTGCACCAGTTACTTTAGATTAGAGTTGTGTTCTCAGGCAGGAAATGTGTGCAAACGAGAAATGATGAGTTTCTGGATCCCTGCAAAGTATCTTTTATTTAAAAAAAAAAATCCAAAATCACAGCAGCATCTCAGGCAGAAGAATTCATTTGAAAATGTACGGAGACAGTGCCGCATTCTAGGGAAAGCACATTATTGTGTATATTTGGAAACATCTTTTTATACCTAATTGGATTTCTCTGGTTCTTAATTAAATGTTACAATTCAAGTCAGCGATTGGCCGCATCAACTCTAAGTGTGAGGGAAGTAATTGTGGAGCTATAATTTCAGTTTAGCATTCGTATTTAGTATGTAGGACACTGGCCTAGAACTTGAAATAGCAGATCAAGCTTTTTGTCTCGTGGTTTTTGTGGACTAACTGCTTAATGTCTTTGAAGCTTATTTCTTCCTTTAGGAGAGAAAGGGTGTTCAGGAGAATATTAAGACCGAACTTTCTGTGACCTCCTTGGAGAGAGACAAGCATTTGACTGAGATGAATTTAAATTCACTGTGGGGGGGGGGGGGAAACACAAAAATAAAAACCCCAGCAAAACACAGATATCAAGGATAAATATACAGGGTGTCCCCAAAAAATGTATATACACTTTGAAAAAGTATTCATTCCAATGGTTAAATCTGGAAAGATAGGAACATCAATTGAGCTATCAGCTGTTAGGTGTATATACATTTTGGGGGGATACTCTATATTTTCCCCTCTTCCGAGATAATGAGAGAACAGGAAAGTACTCACACATGTGACTGCTCACTGGCTCCTGTGTTCATTCTCTGTCTCTCTCTCCCCCTCTCTCCTTATTCATTTAATAATAATATTATCATAGTTTTTGTTATTTTGAGGTTAGTTAGGTTTTTTATATCCATTATTTAAAGTCATCAAACATTTATTGTACAACTAATTAAGTTTCTTTAAAAATTTTTTTTTTCTTTATTGATTAAAGTATTACATACTAATTAAGTTTCAAGTACTCAATTTGGCCCAGACCTAAGTGGTTCTTCCTCTCAAAAGACTCACATAGAGAGTTAGTAATAAATATTTAAATGGCTCATTGTTGTACCTTGTGAGAGGCTTCTGGTCAAGATGGCAGCAGAGGTAAATGTGGTCCTTGCATCCTCCCACAGCCACATAAAAATACCGCTAAGTGGCGCTCTCCCTCCCGGGAGCTGTCCTGCGCCTTTCCCTTCCCCCAGGTTGGTCCCCCAGGTGCCTTACCTTTGTTTGCCTTTCTCTCTCCTAAGCTTCAAGGGCCCTTCTGCTGCCTCTGTAACTTGTTTTCTGAGCCCCTGCAGCCCAGCTGGTTCACTTGTACTATCTCTGGAACTTTCTAAATAATCCAGAGGCCCCCTTACCAATGGAGATGTCCCTTAAAAATTCAAATTTATCTTACAAAAGAGTAATTTCTGCTTGAATTTTAGAGTTTCTTCTTTGTGTGCTCTTTATTAGGAATAACGAGACTGAAAGAATCCTTATGTTCAAGAATCAGATACTGGGGAGGCAAATTCTGTTCCTCCTCACAACTATATTGCACTTTACTACTCTTTCCTCTGTGATAGATGCTTTAAAGACACAATTAAACCCAATTTTGTATTGACAACTATTATTAAATGGAACATTTGTTTCTTCAAGAATGAGAAATACATTTTTTTTTCTCTCCAGTTGACAGGTTCAGTTTTATAATTTGAGTACCTATGTCAGTGTGAATTTGTTAACACGTTGACAGAAGTGGAGCAGTTGAATTTTGCTGAATTTACACAATTCTTTTCAGTCCTTGACCTTATTACATACAATAACATATCAGGATCCTTGCTTTATTTGCCTGATTGCCCTTACATGGTAGATTCCTATTGCACATTTAGCAGAATTTCTCTGCCCTGCAGATAATCTGCAAATGATACTAATTTAGTTGTAGAGACCAACATATGTTTTAGAATGTAATAACGAATAAAAATGCATTTTTTTAGCAAAAGGTGCTGCAGCCCAGAGACACAGATTCAGGTAGCGACCTAAATTGGGTTCCACTGAGACAGAGGGGAAGCCACCTTTTATGGCAAAAGTTCCCACCCAGGTTGTCAGGTCCATTTTATGCAAATGAAGTATCCAAATTGTGCAGTTCTGATTGGGTGCAGCAGGTCTCAGTCCATTGGTAGAAAGACAAAACCAGGTTTCCCTGCAGTGGTTGCCTCAGATGGCATAATCAAGAGGGCATAGTGCAGGAAGCTAAGAGGGTAGTCTAAGGTTCTTCCCAGTGTACAGATTACATGGCCTTTAGACTCTTGCTCTTTAAAAAACGGCGGCCCTTGTTTGACCATGGGGAGTCTATCTCAGCAGATAAATTCCTTCTTGGAGTTCATACCAGATGAATCTCTCTTCAGGTCCACAGTTGCTACATTAAAATTTTGGGATACCACCTGGGATCCTATTTCCACAATTATTTCTCAACATACTTATTCTTAGCACATTAAAATGCTCAGATGGTACCTACAAGGAAAACATTATTTAATCTATCTCATTCCCACATTCTCTCAGAATTAAGTGATAGTGGGGGTTAATTGGGAGTAGATCTGAGCCAAGGATAGGCATAAAAATGGGCATTTTGTGTTGAGATGACTCAGAATCCTAAAATGAAAGATTTTTAACCATCCTGAGCTTAAAGAGGGGATATGTGGATTAACCTGTCAGGAAAAATATATACATATAAGACTTTGAAATGAGCAAAATAAAAAAATACTAAGGGTGAAACAGATTGAGGCATAAGCTCAGATAGTGCCCACTTCCCACCCCACGGCAGAAGAGGGGGTCAGGGCTTTCATGGGAAAAGGGGAGGAAGCTGATGCAAGTTGAATTAAAGAAGAGTTTATTGGTGCTTGATAATCAGTCATCAGGCAAAAGGACAAGTCTGCACTTCCTTGTTTGGTTAGCAGTTCCGTCATCAGTAAAGTCCAATTTCATCAGTCCTTACAAACAGGACATTCTCGTTCGTACTGACTTTTTGGAATGTGGGCAGTTTGGCCGAATTCGGAAGATGAAGAAAACAAAATGCATAGGGCAGTTCCTCTGAAATGACTCCAATGGCTTCATTTTAATCTGACTGCCCTAATATCATATTTCACACCAATAATCATACAAATGATCCATAGAGAAGCAAATGGATGTGCTTGATGGAATGCAAGTGATTATTGCCCAGAGATGAAGTAGTCTTACATTATTTGTAAGTTCATTTCAGCATTTATGATTACCTAGATATCTGTAGTTATTTGAATTCTTCTTTAAACAGGTTATAACATCTTACCACTCTTCTCATTGTTAAGTTACAGAAGTTGGCACATGATTATTTAAAATTGTATGAGGATTTATGATTTTACCTTTTTGTCAAAAATTCTCTAACAGTGTTAACGCATTGGTTCCAAATTCTGGTGTGCATTACAATCCCCTGGGGTGTGAGGTGCTTGTTCAGACACAAAGCACTGGGCTCCCCTTCTGGAGGTTCTGAATCAGTATTCCTGGGTGTGGCCCAAGAATTTGCATTTCAGCGAGTACCAGGTGATATTGATGCTGCTGGTCCAGAGATGATACTATCAGAACCCCTGGTATGAATGTAGTCACCTGGCTGACAATGACAGTCCTAAGGAACCTCCATTTTACCTAAGCAGAAAGATACTCATTCTAAAACCTCATTTGCAGCCCTAAACCATTTTCAGGTCCCGATGTGAGAAGAATGTTTCTAGTCCTTTCATTGCTTTCCCCCTATGACTGGATAAACCAGCCTCTTAAATCTCCTGATTTGAGCATTAGAAACAGTGGCAGCTTCTATTAAGTGATGTGATGGGGAACACGAAGGTATCATAGGAGACAATATAAGATTCACTCTAGACCAATTAGGTGGTTAATTACTGTAGTGTGTGAACTTAGCCTTCAAAGCAATCTCATTTGGGCTGAGCAAAAAGCTACTACAGACAATTATGAGATGTGTGTGATGTTAGAAAGAGAAGACAAAGCTCTTGTTGGAGGAACAGTATAAATGCTGAGCAGTGTAATCTGATATAAACATAAATGGAACTGTGTTTTCCCTGAACTGTAATCTTCATTGCATAATAGGTCCTTCCATTCTAATTTCTATGATTCATTTGCTCATTGGGATATTATATTTTTTTTTTCTTTTTCCTCCTTTTCTGCTGCAAGATATGCATTATCCTTCCCTTTTGTGGCTGTAGAATTCAATATGTATTGTCATTGTCAGGCAGGAGAGCATCAGTGGAAAGTAATTTAAATGAGCAAACATCTTTTTTTCTGTTTAAATCGAAAGGAAAACCTGATACCCCTGAGTGAACACCATATACCTGACCTAAAGATGTGACCATTGTTTTTCTTTGTATTCTCACATTCCATAAAAAAAAAAAGTAAAAGTAAGCCCTGTCATAGGTATGCTGATAATGGCAAAAACACAGACAGGACTTTCAAATCCTTATAAGTGGCTTTTTAAAAAGCCTTTTGTGAACCTGTAAAAGATAAGGTAAATTAAATCTAATTTGCATGCAATTTGTCATGTATTTAGAGGTTGATGGCAATTAAGAATTGTAATTTATTTTTTAACATTGTATTTCTCTTTTATGTACATTAAAAAATGCATCAATAGTTTTATATTGTAGTCATGAGATTACAATGGTGCACTCTAGTGGACAAACTGAACACTTGAAATTATACATTAAATTTTTGTAAGGTTTCCTGAATTTTATACACATGAACTGATCTGTATTTAATTCAAATAGAAGAAACCCAGTACATTGTACTTTGAATAATAGAAGACAATGCATTATTTTAAAGGAGAGGGAATTTGTGGATGGGAAAATGTCTGAGTCAATTTAGATTTAGAAAGTAGGTTTCGCCCAGAAAGAGGTCACCAGTTCAATTCCCCATCAGTTCACATGCCCAAGTTGCAGGCTGACCCCCAGGAGGGGGTGTGCAAGAGGCAGCTGATCCATGTCTCTCTCTAATCCATGTTTCTATTTTTCTCTCTCCCTCTTCCTTCCTCTCTCTAAAATCAAAGACATACTTAAAAAAATTTTTTTTAAAGAAAATAGGTTTCTTTTCCCTTCATTCCTTCTCCTTTTCATTTTCTTTTAAATAGTAAACCCTAGTTAAATATTATAAAGAAAACTCAAAGTTGGGACTTAAGCTGTGGACATAAGTGAAATGTGTTATTATCATCAATTTTATGGCCATTTTAGGAGTTTTCACTTTGATGGAGAAAGCTTCTTTTTTAAAGACATTATGTAGTGGTACCTGTTCATAGTCATTGAATATAGGTTGTTAGGCAAACACATATCAAAAGTGTCTAACATAGATATTTTATAAAGACTTTTCAACTGGTTGATACTCAATACTTGTATTAGAAGGAGTAAAACTATTTGTTTAATACCTTAAACTTCGGTGTTTTCTTTTTCCCTGAATGCAGTGATATTTTGAGTGATATATGATATTTTGATATGAAGATTTTGGGCTCTCTTACTCTGTTATCTAGTATGATGCACACTTTAATATAAATTTTCTAAAGTAATTTTCATATTACTCATATTCTTTAAAAATAGCTACAGGTGAAATTTAGTGTACTTTTTAAAATTTCTAACATTATCACAGAGTTAACAGATAAAGTATTTTTATTTTTATGTTACATACAAATACACAGTAATTTGTTTATCCTCATATCTAATGTTGTACCCATAGCTAAAGTATTAGAAGAAGAAATACTGGAAAAAGAAAAGACAAGGTATAATCTTTCCAAATTCTAAGTGCTTAAACTCTATAATTCAAAGTAAGATCATACTTCTATGAATAAAACCATTTGTCTTGAATCTTTATCAATTAAAGGAGCTATCAACTAAGAGGTTATTTATTAATAAGATTTATCCAATAAACATACTATACCTTGAGTGACTTTGTGTATATTGTAAGGAATGGTTAAGATAAACAACTGACTTGTTATAATGGAATTGCCTGATAGCTGTTTGCACTTTAACCGCCTTTTAGTAGAACATGCCATGTGTTTTTCTTAAATTTACTTGATGGTTGCCATGCAAATCCTTGAGAAGTCCTATGAGCATTCTTTAATATGGACGTTATGAATATCAGCAGGCTACGGAACATGAGTGTGTAAAGTACATTTCTAATCGAATCCCTTATTTCAGGTCTGGCTAATTTATAGGCTCAACTGACCCTTAAAATAATCTTAAGTTTGGACTTACTGCTTCAGGATAATACATAATACTTTTAGCAAGATGAACGAGGCTAAAGGAGTTGCCCCTATTCATTCGCCATGATCCACTTAGAATTTTGTTAAATTCAACTTGAGCATGTACATACATGTTAAAGTAAATCAACTTATTTTACTTTAGTTAGTCATTTATTTTTATGTTTTGTCTTTAAAGCAGTTCTAATACTAAAACAGATAAAAGGAACTACAACCTATGGTGAAACAGAGAACCAGACACTGTGCTAGATACTGTCTCAAAAGTTCTTTCGTTTCAAACAACAGGAAAAAAAAGGCAACAAAAACTTTGAATATCTAAATCCAAAATGAGATGGATAATGGATTAGCTCACAAACCTAAAGAAAGAGGTGCACAATCAATGCCTGGGAAGTACAGGTGTGTTAATGTGCAGGAGATGTCACTATTATAAATGTGTAGACCTTTCCAATGTTCCATCAGAGAACTCAGCCTAAGAATATTTGATCTGTTGAAAAAATTTTAAGTTCCCAAAGGAAATAAACTGGCCTATATTTGTTCAAATACTAACCCTTTACTCAAATCCCTCTGACCCATTTTATAGCAGGAACTACAATATTCCTCTTCATGGGAATCACTTAATTCAAAAGGATACTGTTAGCAAGAGGAGAGAAGGAATGTTGAGTTGCTCAAACAATCAAATAGTCATTACATTCTGACTCATCTTCTTAGTACTACTCGAATACCCATATACTGAAATATCATGAGTATGGTCCTGTAACAAATACCATTATCTTACATATAACATCCCCCCCCCCCAAACAATAACAAAAACTGACCCTTTCCGAATGAGAACAGACTGAAGTCACATTTTATTTTTACATTCGTATCACCAGCATGGGGCATGGGTATACTTCTCCTGAATTATTCTTCTACTTATATTGTAATTTCTTATCAATATTATGCAAGTTGTCAATAATAACCCCAAATATTTAGTGAGCAATTGGGATGAGGATTGATTCTTAAATAGCATTATCCAGCCCATAGTCCTATAATGCTTGTTGCATCTGTACTATGTGCTATGTACTAGGCATTTATTATTTTTCTAAAATATCTTTTATTTGACATTTACTTTTTTATTATTCCATGTGGTGTTCCATCCCCATTCAGGTTGAGCATGAGAACCAGACAAGCAGTAAAGTACATCCCCTTGGCAGATCCATTCAACCCTGGATGAAGAGAACCCCCAAATAAGGACAAATGGTGTTGCCTCTGTTAGGGAGGGAAAATATGATCCCTACCTTTCTAGGTTCTTAGCTGGATCCTCTTGTAATTAAAAACAGATTAACAGGAGAAAACTAAACAGAAGGTAGGCCTCCTGCATACATGGGAGATATCCAGGAAACCTGGGTAATTTTTTCAATGGCTCAAACCTCCACGTTAAATAAAAGATGTTGGTGTGGGGGACGGGGGGGGGGGGGAGTGAAGAGGGGAGAGGGGGGTGGAGCCATTTATCCAGAGGAGGCTATCTGGAAAGGCACAGTAAGCAAGGATAAGGTTGTTATTCAGATTGAGGTCATTGCCTTCTCCATTGATAAGACTTCAGAGATTTAGTCATTCTCCTCTTCCTGACACAGAGAGGAAGACACCTTTACAAATGCAGGTTCCTTTTATAAACATAATTGTCCCTTACAAAAGGTTAATTTCTCCTTAATTTTTAGAGATTTTTTTTTGCTTTGTCTGCTATTTCTTAAAAAATAACAAGTTCCAGACAATCCTTATGCCAAAGAGGCATATTACAGAGCAGCAAATTCTACTCCAGTCACCTGCAACAATATCTAGCTTCCTAATAATATATAGCTTTCATTTTGATTCACTGTGGATGGAAAATTTAGAACTCAGCCATGGTTAGAAAGAGTCCATTTTGTTAACCCTTGCATAGACTTGGTATTAATTAAAGACTGTAGGCTGTAAGTAACTGAAAACAAGACTTGGATAAGTTAAATTAATATGTTCTCTTTGAATACTAGAACTTTCAAAGGTAAGGTGTATATGTGTCCCCTGCAAAAGATATGTTGACATTCTAACCCCTAGTTCCTCAGAATGTAATGCTATTTGGAAATAGGTTCTTTACAGATGTAGTCAAGTGAAAATGAAATTCTGTTATTGAACTAAAGGGGTTCATTTGCTCGTGTGCATCAAAGCCCAATAGCATACAAACAGGAGTTTGCAGTAAAGAAAGTAACGGTTTATTTAAGGAAATGGCACCAAACCCAGAGGCACAGGTGAACTAGTGCTCTAAAACGTGGCTCCCTGAGAGCCCACACAGGGACAGATTATATATGAGAAAAAGCATTAATCAGGGTGATTAATGGAATTAGAATCTGGGCTCACTGATTGGTTGGGCCAGGGTAGGGAGTAGTTGATCTTTGTCTCAGGTCCTGAAGTCAACCATGGCATCCTCTTTCTGTCTCGTTTTGGGAGGGTGTGGTTGGTAGGGTTGGTCTGCTTTCTTGGGGCTGGGGCTGTAACATAACTGAGTTCAAGATGTTATCTTTAGTTTGAATAACACCTTGCTCCTTTGATCAACAGACCTAAGGCTTTTTTTAACAACAGTTTTATGCTGACCAGAATTTGATGTCCCAAGGCTTAATGATTAAGGAAGGGAGCAGATGAGTAGAAAGGAGAAAAGGGTCATGTTAAAGAAAAGGAGTTTCTACTGAGTCACAATTATTAGTGTGAGCGCAAATCCAACATGATTAGTGTCTTTATATAAAAAGAAACTTTGACACAGAGACAGATAGACACCCAGACATGTGAATAGACATAGGGAAAAGACAACTGTCTACTATCCAAAACACACCTGAGGCTACCAGAATCAGAGAGAGAGGCCTGCAAGAGATCATTCTCGAGTGTCTTCAGAGGGAGCATGGCACTGCCTATGCCTTGACTGGGGCTTTGGCCTCCAGCAATGTGCTAAGATACATTCCTTTGGTTTTAAGCCATCCATTTATGGTACTTTGTTATGGCAGCCCTAAGAAATCAATACTGGTGGAATCTGCATGTGTTATAATCAGGGCACTGATGCATATCCCTAAATTTCTCTTGATGCTGCCATTTTTGGTAGAGCAGCTTTGAGTTTAGGCTAGCTACATCATGTTCCCAAGAGAATTGCAGCAAAATTGGGCCTTTTTATCCACAGAAAGGCAAGAAGAGAGAAAACTTCTCAATTGTGGGGAAAAAAAAGTTGTTTCATTTGGCTGATCATGTGTCACTTTCGGACCAATCCAGTGGTCTTGGGATGCCAGATGTTTGGATTAAACCTCAGTTCCTGAATCAATCATCTGTAAACTGAGAAGAAAATGAAGCGTTTACTAAACATTATCTTTGCTTAATCAGGATCTAACTCTAGAATTGGAATTAGCATCCCAAATCACATTAATTTTATGGGGAGTGAGGTCTACCTGAAAAGTCCAGTGTCCTTTTAGGAGGGAACATAGAGGATTATTCCATGGTTCTCCTGTATCTTCCATCATTTCCACCAAGGCAGGCACTGGAATATCTGGAAACTATGATTGAAAGCCTCATCTACAGTGGAGTCCTTCTGGCAACCATCCAATAGATATAAGTATTTGAGGGTTCTAAGATCTCTATTAAGAAGTTTTGTCAACATATCCATAATAAATCATTTTTTCCTACCAATCCTTCAATCTTATTTTCTGTAAGTCCCTGACCTTGTGCCAATCTTTGTCATTACCTGGGAGTCAATATAGATCCTGACCTCAGACCCTATCTCTTTTCAAGCAAAGTGCAACATAATGTTTATTGCTCTAAATGCTGCCTGTAGAGAAGATTTCTTTTTTCTTCAATGTCCTTAGGGCCATGCAAGAGGGAGTGTGATAATTTAGAAGTTCACAGTAGCTGATGCTGATATAAAACAGCCAATGCTGTTGCTAATGTCTTGCCTTCCTTCCATTCCTTGGTTGGCTTTTCACCTCTTCAACCATTTTGTAACTCTTTCCTGCATTAAGTTATTTCTATTAAACTGTCTGTTATGCCCTCTGTGTTCCTGACTGGACCCAGACAGATATAGTGTATCCAGTTATTTGTCATATTTGTTGACAGTGATTGATGTCCGTGTAAATATGCAAAATGCTTATAATTATTGTATAATCTTTTAGATCTTTCTGACTTAAATTACAGCATCTCAGAAATATGAAAACTAAATTCAAGAACATTTAAGGGGCTCACCCTAGTCATATATCTGAGGATAGAGATTGAGCTAGGAATCAGCTCTCCTGACTTCCTATTGAGTATCATTTTATCTTTACACTAGAGGCCCAGTGCACGAAAATCGTGCACTCGGGGGGTGGGGATCCCTCAGCCTGGCCTGCACCCTTTTGCAGTCCAGGAGCCCTCAGGGGATGTCCAACTGATGGCTAAGGCCTTCTCCCATGCGGGGAGCAGGCCTAAGCCAGCAGTCAGACATCTTTAGCACTGCTGCAGAGGCAGGAGAGGCTTCCGCCACCTCCGCTGGGCTTGCCAGCCATGAGCCCAGCTTCTGTCTGAGCAGCGCACTGACCACCAGGGGGCAGCTCCTGCGTTGAGTGTCTGTCCCCTGGTGGTCAGTGTGGGTCATAGTGACCAGTCGTTCTGTTGCTCAGTCAATTTGCATATTAGCCTTTTTATTATATAGGATTACTTTATATTTTATAACTATTTCTGCTTATGCTCACAATTCTCCATCAGATACAAATTCACCTATTTTTATGACCAGAAGTAATATAATCCCAAAGTGAGCACCTAGGCAAAATTTTCAAGGTTCAATAATTTATAAATTTTAAGAGAAATTGTCTGCAAGGCACTGCTTTAGTGCACTAAATTATACCCAAGTGAATTGAAAGAGTTAATTCAGCTTGCAAAAGAGCTTAATTCATTCCCAAGGCATAGTCCATAGATAGGGAGAATATGGCTCATTAAATCCCTTTAAGACTCCGATAGAGAAGTGTGTTTTTGGATCAATATTATGTTCCCATGGACTTAACTGAATCACAATTACTCTTGGGAGGAAGCTAGCTTTACCTCTGGGGTGTGGAACTTTTCAAAGATGGATATTGTACCTACGGTCATTCAGAATTCTGTTTAAAAAGTGAACTGAGTTACTATTTTTATAAAAAGGCTAAGAATTATGTAATGCTTTATTCAATAGTATTTTTGTTTCTTTCCAGCAGCCAATAAAATAGGTCACCCTTCGGTAGGTGTTTTGTTTTGTTTTGCTCTTTGCACCTGCAAACTTCAGCTAATCAGATTCTCTAATAAAAATATCGTACTTCAGGACACTCTCATAGCAAGTACTTCTCAGAGGTCAGAAACTGCAGCATAAGAAGAAGTTTCCTTCATTAGGTGATTCTTTCCCCCAAATTATATACATACTACATCTCATGACAAAGCAAAATGGTGTCTATATGATGTTGGGTAATTGGATGAAATCTCAGAAATTATGATAGTTCTCCCATATAACATAGTAAAATGATTAGGAGTGAGGACTTGGAATTAGTTTCCTGGACTTAAGTCCCGGCTCCACCACTTATGGCTACATGCATATTACTTGAAGTCTCCAAGTATTAGTTTCGTCATCTATATACTGAGTAAAAATGTAGCTTCCTAATTAGAACAGAGATGAGAGGATTAAATTAAATGAAAAATTATATGCTCCCTAGCCAGTTTTGCTCAGTGGATAGAGTATTGTTCTTTGGACTGAAAGGTCTCAGTTCAATTCTGGTCAGGGTGCCTTCGGGGAGGCAACCAATTGATGTGTTTCTCTCACATTGATGTTTCTCTCTTTCTGTCTCTCCCTCTCCCCATTTTCTCTAAATATCAATGGAAAAGTATCCTCAGGTGAGGATTAAAACAACAAGAAAAAAGTATAAGTGAAAGTCTGATATTAGTAAGTATTCAATGAATATTACCTCTAATGATTACATGATTATTTGAAAATATCTGTTATTTATAAATATTCAAGTAGAAGTTTAAAAATTGTCATTGGCCAACAGTATCATACTAACCTCATTTTTAAAGGCAAATCTTTTTTTTTCTTTTTTTTTAAATTAATTTCTTTATTGATTAACCCTTTGGACTCGCTTGCTTTTTTCTCGATTCCTGCTACCGATGCTAACCGTGTCAAGTCACACTTGACATCCGAGTGCAAAAGTTTAAGGTATCACATATTTGTCCTCATCTCCCCATTCCCACCCCACACCCCTCCCCACGCATGCCCCCACCCCCCTGTTGTCCTTTACTGCTGGTTAGGCTCATATGCATTCACACAAGTCCTTTGGTTGATCTCTCCCCTTTACCCTCACCCTCCCCTACCCTCCCTCTGAGGCTTGACAGTCTGATCCATGCCTCCTTGTTTCTGGGTCTGTTCTTGTTCATCAGTCTATGTTGTTCATTATTTCCCCTAGATGAGTGAGATCATGTGCTATTAGAAATACACTTATAAGAACCAAAAATGAGACAAGCAATAATGGTTATGCTGACAGACAAAGAATCAGTCTGTAGTGAGTTTCTTTCTGGGCCAAAAGTTTTTTTGAGACCCAGTTTCAATGTCAAACAGTTCCTTATGTGTAAATGTCAGCAATGACATTTCAGTTCTGGATGGTAGACAAATGGTGGTAATGCAGGTCCGACTCTCTCTGGTTTGGTCCTGGGCAACCTGCAGTGATGCACAGCTGCTAACTGCTAGGATGGCAAAATGACGTCAGCGTCTTCCATCTCTGGATTGCTTCTCTCTGTCTTCATGGCTGGAGTAGTCCTGTCGATTCCTCTCTGTTGCTGGAATCCACATAGTCTCGGAGTTGTTTTCTGAAAATATACAAACATATTCTCGACCAAAAGTTAATAAAGGAATATTTTCTATAAATTTGACTTGGGATCCTATTTCATTTTTTGCCCAAATTATTTTCCTCTGGCTTGTTTTGACACCTTGTGTGTTTTTCATGGGTGTCTTGCTTTTAGCCTTACAATTAATTTTCTAAAGTATTAATTTTCTAGATGTAATTTACTTACAGGATATTTTTCCTTACATGATATTCTTTTACTATCCCCCCCTTTTTTGATTTAAATGTTAGGAGGCTTTTGAAAATTTTATAATGTAGTCTTGATGGCTTTTAAATTTTAATTTTTTGCACTATAATATTACTGTTTTAGGTTCATTACATGGTGCGCAATTTTATCATGAAATGAACTACCAATAAAAATTTTAGTTAACACTTTAGGAATACCTTTTTGTCCAGTACAATTAATTTTTCTAGAATATTCGCTTGTTTCAACTAGCCAATTTAAATTTGCCTGAAAACTTGACTACTATTTTACTGTCAAATTTATAACAATCTTATTTTACCCTGTAAATATTAGTGGAAAGGATTATTTGCCTTCTTGAGTAGGTCCTGAGCATTCCTGGTGGTAGGCTGGATTTAGATATCATAAACCCACTTCCCCACACCATGGGTACAAGACAACTCAAACAATTCTTGTTGGAGTGAGAGGGCAGCTGCTGTAGGCCAAGTTTCTGTCTGTTACCTGGGTCCTGATTTGAGCTGGGCATGGGACATTAAGCAGCCATGGGGGCAGGAGACTTCCTTCAGAAGGGGTGAGTGTTCAGGCCCCTGCAAAGTTGGGGGGTGAGGGTCTGTGCCCCACCTCTGTTGACCCCCAGGTTCTCTCCTGATGGCCCCTCTGTGACTGTGCCTGTCTTAGGTTGTTCCTTCCCTGAGGAATCTTACCCGTCTCTGGCGAACCAGCCATCCTCCGGGGCCAAGCAGGGTGATGTGAGGTTCAGTTCTGTCTCCTTGGTAGCCTATGCCCCCATGGCCTCCATGCCCAGCACCTGCCTTGGGATCCCCTCACCTGCTGGCGGGGCCCCAGAACTGATCACATATTTTGGGGAACCCGGGTTTCTTCTCCAGGGAGGGCTCAGTTCTCCCACTGGGCGAGAGACAGGTCCATGGTACCAGTCATCATGAGACTTCAATCTCGACATGAACAGAGAGCTCATGCAACAGCTGTGAGCAATTGAATTGTGAGAAGAGGGTCTCTCTTGGCCTAAAGCGCAAGAGGGACCAATATAGAATGCTCAGGTGCCTTCCCAGGTGGCCCTCTACACAATGAAAGGGATTAAATCCTTACATGTCCTTTTTAAATTGCTGCCAGACATTCAAAGAATTAGTTTGTAAGTTTGCTTGAGATAATTGTATATTATGCTGTTGTAATTCTAAAATATCAAGAGATGTGTTACGTTTGTCTCCAAGCACCAACCAGATGATTTTTTTTTTTTTTATCCCCAAGGGTGCGATGAACTATTATGAGTAATGGGGGTGATCCAAATCTGGGAAAAATTTTAATGACAGTGTAGAATAATATCACGTAAGGATATTCTTTGTTCTAGTCCATGGCAATTCCCTTTCAAATTGGCTGTCCATTTCTTTTTGTATAGACAAGGTCGTAGTTACATTTTCTGCACCTCTATCAGAGGCAAGTGTGATAGTAATGACACCCTTCCTTTGGTGTCCACACAAGCCAGAAACCTCTCTTTAATTTTACATACAAAGGGGCATTGTTTTGATTTTGTGTCATACAAAAGGGAGGCTGGGTGGAGACCCCTGTGTATTTATACTTACTTGCCCCACCCATGGACCTCCTGGATGACCAAGGTGTTTGGTATTATTGGTAACTACATTAGTCAGGGGATCAGCCCACGTAAGGGGTCTTACCCATGAAGGGTCAGGAGCATAAGTCCAAAATACTTACACTCTTGTCCCAGGTAAAATTAACATACATCTGATGATTGCTAGCATGGCTAGAAAGGCATTCTCAGGCATTCTTGGGTTTCTGGTTACCTCACAATTTCTTCCCTGAGGTTTGACGTTCTGATTGATGTTTCTCTGTTTCTGGATCTATTTTTCCCCCCATCAGTTTATGTTGTACATTATATTCCACAAATGAGTGAGATCATGTTATATTTATCTTTCTCTGCCTGGCTTATTTCACTAAGCATAATGTTCTCCATCTCCATCCATATTGTTGCAAATGGTAAGAGCTCCTTCTTTTTTACCGCAGCGTAGTATCCCATTGTGTAAATGTACCACAGTTTTTTAATCCAAATCTTAGCTATGGTGAATTGTGCTGCTATGAACATAGGGGTGCATATATCCTTTCTGATTGATGTTTCCAGTTTCTTAGGATATATTCCTAGAAGTGGGATCACTGGGTCAAATGGGAGTTCTATTTTTATTTTTTTAAGGAAACTCCATACTGTTCTCCACAGTGGCTGCACCAGTCTGCATTCCCACCAGCAGTGCACGAGGGTTCCTTTTTCTCCACATCCTTGCCAGCACTTGTCATTTGTTGACTTGTTGATAATGGCCATTCTGACAGGTGTGAGATGGTACCACATTGTTGTTTTGATTTGTATCTCTCTAATGATTAGTGATTTAGATCAGGTTTTCATATGTCTCTTGGCCTTCCTTCTGTCTTCTTTCAAAAAGTGTCTATTTAGATCAGTTGCCCATTTTTTGATTGGGTTGTTTATCTTCTTAAAGGCAAATCTTGCATATCTTAGAGATTGTGAAGTCTTTGTGAACAGAGACACATAAAATATGTCTGCCAGCATCTGTTGATTATGTGTTCAAATTATTTACAAATATTACCTATAGATTATTAAGCACAACATCATTTGTATGGTCCCTATGTATCCATGAAATATTTTTCTCTCACTGCTAGCTAGGAGAATTTCTGGTATAGTTCCCCTGACTGGTTTTAAATGGAGTAGACTAGAGATAAGCTTATACTTTTGAAGAGTTTAATCAACCAAAGAGTATATTCACATCCAAATTATTTTCAACTGTATGATGTCCTATGTTCAGTAAAAAGGAATAACTAATAACAGCCCTTTATTATGTGCTCTGGGTCCTCTGCTAAGTTCATAAATTAGAATGGTAAAATGTGTATAGTATGCTGTGATGACCAAAATATATGAGATACTACCTAAAAATCTCAATGAGCTGTAAAAAAACGTGGCCAATGCTCAATTGCTATTCAGTTAAAGAGTCATTGTTTCTGTACAGTGTACACAAGCATATTTTCTTCCTATATTCACCCACAGAGAACATCCATGATTATACCCTCCTTTAATTACAGTCCAGTGCATTCACAATGAGATATTCAGACACCTGGCCAGAAGCTTCAGTTCTTTCCTCTCACTTCTGAAAAGCCACTGGTATAGCATCAGCAGCAAGAATAGCCTACTAAGGACTAAAGGGAGAAAAATAATGGTAGAGAAATAAGATATTGTTTTCTTACTTGGGAAGCTAAAATATTAAATGTCAAACACCTTTTAAGGCTTATTGTATACTAGTATTTAAAAATAACTTCAGCTCTGGTTAATTAAAAACAAAACATTTTAAGCACACATAAATCATAAGCCAATCATTTTCAAGTTTTGTTTCTTGATATTTTGCATAATCATCTGAAGAGTCAAACAATGTTTGCTTTATCTATTTTCCTCACAATGAAATTTATTAATATATAATGTACTCTCACTCATTAAACACACTTTGCACCTTTTATGTTGGTGTAACATGTAGATAGTTATGTAGAAGTTATCTGTAAAGTATGGTTAAAATATAGTATGAAAAGCAAAGTATACTCTTCAAAGTTAGTAACATAGTTCATTACTCTAGAGCCGTGGTCGGCAAACTGCGGCTCGCGAGCCACATGCGGCTCTTTGGCCCCTTGAGTGTGGCTCTTCCACAAAATACCACGGCCTGGGCGAGTCTATTTTGAAGAAGTGGTGTTAGAAGAAGTTTAAGTTTAAAAAATTTGGCTCTCAAAAGAAATTTCAATCGTTGTACTGTTGATATTTGGCTCTGTTGACTAATGAGTTTGCCGACCACTGGGGATATCTCACATGGTAATTGGTACAGAGTAAATGCTGAGTATATTTATTAGAGGAAGGAAGAGAAGGAGGGAGGAAGGAAGGATGAGTAGATATTTGGCCAGCTGGATGAGGAAAGGAAGAATTTGGAAGAAAGAAGAAGGCCTGTGATATTTGAATAGGAAAAACATAGACTTTGAGTGAGAAATATTTGCTTTAGAGCCCAGATCTTTTTAGCTGTGACCTTAGTTTTAGTTCCATACTTGTAAAAAAAAAAAAAAAGTTGGGGGAGGTGGGTCAGGGAGGCCCACCTCTCTGTATGTTGAGAATTAAATCCAGTAATGTGTGAAAAATGCTTGCTTTGACAATACCTGGAATATAACAGGTGCTCCCTAAATGACAGTTTCTCCTCTTTTGCATAGCTTGGCCTGATTTCACCTTAAAGGCATGTTTCTCAGTGTTTTCAAGTTAGAGTTGAGCAGATGATTTGAAGGTGGGGAATGACACCGTTCCAGCTCTCAGCACATCTCCCTCCTGTGCCACTTCTTTTGGGAGTTTGCCACTAAGCAGGCTCCGTTTTTAACCTCACTCTGAATGAGCTCATCCTTAAAGAAACTTTCCTTCTTGTACTCGACTTTATTCCATCAATAGGAGCGATTGATTTGTGAGGCCCAGTGGAGCAGCCTAGAGGCATAGGATGATACCATCTGAAGATTGCATTGCAATGTAAATAATCTCAGAGAGAAGCCAGGCAATGAACTAAGTAAAATATGTGTTTATCATGCTATATCTTTAGGTTACCTACATGTGATTTTCAAAATTAAAATATTTTTAGCGTTTCTTGTGTGAATAAAAGGAGAAGTTAAAACAAATCTATTTGAAAGGGAGGAAACATTGAATGTGCTCATTAATGGATACAAAATTATTCTCTTTTGACTAGAGAAAAGGAGTTATAGGAGGATACCTGGCAGGAAGAGACAGTGTCCCTTGACAAAGGAAAAGAAAGATCCTAACATCACGGACATTATGGAGGAAAAGTCACATTATGACTAAAAACAGGAGAAGATGAATTAAAATGTACTGCCTGGGAGAAGGCTCATGGTGGGAGATGGATGGGCACTGGTTAATATTTCTAATACTTTAAGGGGAAGAGTACAGAATGATAATTACCAAATTATAATGAAGCCATGTTTTCCTGAAACAGAACTCTTTTCTTCAAAATTATAAATATTCTTCTCTTTTTTCTCTCTAATATCCAAAATGAACTCTTTGCTTGAAAATATAAATGACTTCATTCTGTGCTTGTAGAGAATAATATACTAGGTTCACAGTGTTCAGTGGCTTTTGCATTTTTTCCTCTTTCATGTGGCTGTCAAATCTGCTGTGAGAATATAGCAGATTTTATTATGCTTACATTTAATATAGCATGGAATGATTTACATTAATTTAGGAAGTTTTAATGTTTAGGGAAAGTAAGCATTACATATGCTTACCCTTTTCTTAGAGTTGAAACAGGAAAGTAAGTGAATCAACAATTGACTTCATGTAATTTTCCAATAAATAGAGCATTATTCAGCATTCAGAATGCATGATAAACCACAACTCCCCAAATACTGAATAGGGAGTTTAAGGTTAAGACTGAAAAATGAAATAAAATAAAATAAAATAAAATAAGGCAAGAATATGCATTTGAGAGGATACCATAGAGATTTTTTAAATTGTTGTTTTATTAGAAACATTAGAAATTATGTTTCATGGAAAACATAATTATACTTAATCAGAAAATTTCTGCCAGGTTTTGCCAATTTATTGCACCAAGAAAAGTGAATGTTTATATTGACATAGAGTTATAATTTCTTTCGTGTCATTGCAACAACACATAGTGTGGCCAAGAGCATCCCACCCTTACAGCAACAACACATAGTGTGGCCAAGAGCATCCCACCCTTACAGCAACAACACATAGTGTGGCCAAGAGCATCTTTACCCTTGCAGCATAGCCTGCCTTGTCTGCTTCTCTTCTTACAGCTACCTCATTCTTGGGAACCCAGCTCAGACCTCATGCTACAATCTTCTTGAATTCCCATTGTTCCTCTGATTCAACAGATATTTATTTAGAACCTGCTATTCCAGATACTTGGAATAAGGGCTGGACTTAACACCTGGTATGTAAGTCTTGACAAGAACCTATCTTCTAATGGACAAGTAAGCAAGTAAATAAACAGGAGTGTACGATACGTGCAGTAATCAGACTGTGGTAAGTGCCAAAGAATTTACTCCATTTTGAGACAGGTCATGGTACTATAATAAACCTTGACTAATTAGTTCACTTAAACAGCTTCCTCAGCTGTAAACATTGTGCTATTTTAAGTAAATATGTAGACTCATTCCACCAGCCTTTCTTCTCTTCTATAATGAAGTCGACACTAGGTTATTTACATGTATGCTATAAAAAGTACTTTATATAAAACCGCCCCTTCTTGGAACATACTGCTTTGTTGTTGTTGTTTTTTTCCTATTAAGAGTATCTGGGGATCCATACGTAACTGTAGAAAATTGCTGTTGGAAAACTGTGAGTATCCCTCACAATATATAATAACTCGACTTTCTGTTCAAAAGATTTTCCTCATATCTCTGACTGTTAATATAGGACCCGAAAGCTTTGGCAGCATTGCATCATTTGATATAAAAAAAGGAACCTGGCTTAAACTGGGAAAGGAACAGATGGCAAAGTGTATTCCACGCACACACATGTAGGTTTTTTTGCTGTGGAAGCTGCTTCTCCTTTTAAATCAGTTCAGTGTGTTCTAAGGCAGCTACTATTTCTGAAAGCATTGAACATGCAGGGCAAAAGTTTCTAAGTATGGACCAGCAAGAGGCAGGAAGGAAATGATGCATGCTAAACATCCTGGAAAAACGAGGAGGCTACAGTAGATGGTTGCAAAAATCCCACAGTCATATTTTAAAAAGTAAAAAAGAATCGTATGAAATTATTTTAATACACAATATTTATTAAATTCAATGTATTAAAATATTATTTTGACAGGTAATCAATGTAAAATTACTGAGGTTTTTTTTTTTTAAATCCCTTCCATCTCTGACATCCTGTAATTCTGTCTTCTTCACATGAAAATGGTATCAGAACCTCATTGCAATGCTTTACTTTTCTTATTTCTTTTTGCCACTTATTTTATACATTTGGACCTACTTATCAAACCTCATCCATGTCTTGTTCAAGGTCTGCCGCTCTCTCTTGCTCTTGAACTGACATAATGTTGGACCTCCACCCTAATGACTCAAATGGCTCCCATTCTCAGGATAATTCAAGGCATCCTAAACCCTAAGTCACCATCCTATGATCATCTTTTTGCTTTCTGCTTACTGAACGTGACTCTCTTAAAAAGTAGAGATATTTTGAAGGTTTACTATTTTTTTTTAAATATATTTTATTGATTTTTTACAGAGAGGAAGAGAGAGGGATAGAGAGTTAGAAACATTGATGAGAGAGAAACATCAATCAGCTGCCTCTTGCACACCCCCTACTGGGGATGTGCCCGCAACCAAGGTACATGCCCTTGACCCGAATTGAACCTGGGACCCTTGAGTCCGGAGGCCGACGCTCTATCCACTGAGCCAAAACGGTTTCGGCTTGAAGGTTTACTATTTAAGTTAATATAAGTTGTTTGTATTTTTAGTAACAGAAACACTTGAAAATAGGATTTTGGGGGGTAAAAGGTGGACATTAATGGTGACTCCCGGTTTCCTGGTGCCAAGGACCTATTGAGCTAAGAAGGTTAACTATAAAAATTGGTGATTATGTGAAATTCCTTTATTTGCTTTTGTAAATGCTAATCAGTCCTAGATCCCATCTTCTTCTAATAAACTTCCCCCCCACACACCCATTTCCAGTGTGGCTATAAGTAATGAGTCTCAATGAAATTAAGAGTATAAAAAATAAGAATCAATCAATGATAGAGTGAGGATTCAAGATACGCAATAAACTGGAAGCCAAAATACAGCAGCGGATGCAAAGATGAGAAGACAGCTGGAGTAATTCCAAATGGCACGGGTTAGGCCGCAGCACAGGTCAAAGATCACAGGAGAAGCCTGAACCCAGAGTGTAGATAAAAATCAAAGGCCCCCCGGAGGCCATGAATGTAAAGTAGATAAGGAATCAGTCAGCAGACCTGAGTACTGAAGCCCAGAGGATCCTGAGTGCTTGTTGACCAGATGAAAAGGAGGTTGTAATAATTTAAGAAGCTGAAGGCAGTAGGTCAGGACAAGGAGCAGGAAGAGATGAGGTCTGAGGTAAGGAAAACAGTACAACAAAGCAGAAGGTCAAGAAGGCAGCAGGCAGGAGCATGTAGAAAACACAGCAGCGTGGCAAACATTTGTCTCACCAAAGAACCTTTATATATTTCCTAACTAGCAAGAGATAGATCAATTTAGCAGAGCTAACACACAACCTGGAGGCAGCTAATGATTGTGTTAGGAAACTAGGAAGTTCACTTGGTTGAAACTAGGAAGTTCACTTGGAAGTTCACTTGGGAACTATCAGAAATGGGGATTATTGGGCAATTTTGCTGGGCAAACACAAAAATAAATAGGATAAAGTAGGTAGTGAGAGGGAGCTATATATCTGTGCTAGGCTTCCTACCTGTATTCGTTTGTTTAATCATTCTTGCAATAAATTTGAGAAATCAAAAGTAATCTTCGATAAATGAAACAACTGAGTACGATTAAATGAATGGCTCATGGTCAAACAACTGATCACGTCCTCAGATTAAAATACACATGTTGACAGTGTTGAATAAAACCCAATTGTCCAGTGTTATCTTCCTTTACATTAAAGTGGTGTGCCATGTAGAAAATGAAAGTTTAATATTTTTATACTTATGGCCAAAACAAGATTTTGGCACTGGTGTAAATGCAGGGACTTCAATAATGGAAAAAAAATGTATGTGTGCAATGTTAAGACAAAAGTCCAGAGATGCTAACTTGCAAACATAGGAGGATATTTTCTTGGGCTGCATTTTATAAAACCTGATTTTCTCTGAGGAATTTTATTTCTTCAAACTATTACATGAAATTAATAATAGTAATACATACTCAGCAGCCACTCCATGTATAGTAAATGTTTGGTATGCTAAATGTTTACAGGCATAATCATATCTATAATAATAAAAGGTAATATGCTAATTAGACCAGACATCCTTCTGAATATCCTTCCTTCTGAACAAAGCCCCAGTGGGTAGAGGCCAAGGATATGGCTATGGCGGTGGCAGGCAGGGGCCGCAGCAGAGGCGGTAGAGTCCCCAGCTTTGGCAGCAGTGGGCAGGGGCCAGGGCTAAGACGCTTGCACAAATTTCGTGCATCGGGCTTCTAGTTATACAGATAAGTTTCATAGGAACAGTATAAGGTGGTTACTCTTATTATCATCATTGTAATAGGTGTACCGGTTAATGATGCGGATTTTGTAATCAAAGAAAACATGATAATTTCAAGAAAAACATTAAAAGTTCTTTATTCAAAGTAATGTCCATCACTAGATATTTCCCCATCTTGCAGGTAATTTGTGGATACCATCCCAATAGACCTTTTCTTGTTTTGAGGCAAACCATTCAGAGACCCAGTTTTCAATTTCTTCATGTTTTGAAGTGCTGCTCAGAAGTGCATGTGCCATCGATCAGAACAAGTGGTAATCTGAAGGAGCAAGGTCTGGTGAATACGGCGGGTGGGTTAATACTTCCCAGGCAAGATCTTCTAACGTGTCTTTAACTGGTTTTGAAGTGTGTGATGGTGCGTTATCATGAAGCAAAATTACTTTGCCATGTCTTCTGGAACATTCTGGTCATTTTACGATCAAAGCATTGTTCAAATTAATTATTTGTTTTCAGTAGTGATCAGTATTAACCATTTCACCTGGTTTTAGAAGCTCATAATACACCACACCTTCCTGATCCCATCAAATGCAGAGCATTGTCTTCTTTCCAAAGCAATTTGGCCTTGAAGTCAATGTTGATGGTTGACCTGGATCAACCTAATGATTTTGTGCTTTTGGGATTCTCAAAATAAATCCACTTTTCATCACCAGTCACAATTCGATGCAAAAAAGACTTTCTTTCGTGCCGTTGAAGCAACATTTTGCTGATGACTTTTCAGTTTTCTATTTGTCTTTTGTTCAGTTGATGTGGCACCCATTTTCTTTCCTTTCCTATTGCTTGTAAAAGATCGGAAATTATTTGCTGAGCAATGTTTAATCTTTCTGCAAGTTGTTTTTGAGTTTGACATGCATCTTCATCCAATAATGCTTGTAATTGTTGGTCTTCCAACTTTTTTGGTTGACCTGGACGTTCTTTGTCTTTCACATCGAAATCATCACTTTTAAAGTGTTTAAACCAGCGTTCACAAGTATCTTGAGATGGAGCATGTTCACCATTAGCTTCCTGAAGTACACGATAACTTTTTCTTCAAAATAAAGTGATGACTTAAAACTTCCCGCAAATGCTCTCTTTTTTTTAGCACAAAATTCGACATTTTTAAGTGTAAAAATATCTATGATGTTAATACCTTCAGAAAATTTGACATATGAAGTTTTGAAGCTTGCTGTCAATACAACAACATAGCATCCATATCAAATCCCATATATATCAACATATGTGTAACTCCATCTATTGAAAAAAATCCACATTATTAACTGGTACTCCTAGTATTTTATAGACGAGGGACCTAAGATACAGAGAGTTTAGAACATTAGCCCAGGGCCACGTACTTATTAAAAATTTGGAGCAAGGCCCTGGTCAGTGTTCTCAGTGGTTGGTGTCAGCCCACCCACAGAAGGGCCTTGGGTTCTACTCCTGGTCAAGATCATGTACCCGGGTTGCAGGTTCAATCCCCAGCCCCTGTTGGGGTGAGTACAAGAGAAAGCCAAGTTCTCCTCTCTCTCTCTCTCTCTGTGTCTCTCTCTCTCTCTCTCTCTCTCTCTCTCTCTCTCTCTCTCTTTTTCTCTTTCTCCTTCCCTCCTCCTCCCTCCCTTCTACTCTCTCTAAAAATCAATGGAAAAAGTATCCTTGGGTGAGGATTAACAACAAAAATTAGGTAAAGGATTTGCACATGAGTGCCACTCCTTCATGTTTGTAGTCTTCAGACATTCTAATTTTATGTTCACAAAATAATATATTTAACTTACATGTGTTATAGGTGGCTATGTTCAAACTGCTGCTGTCATAAATTATTTCCTTAAACACATTATTCTGCCTAAACATTAAGTGTTATTTGTTATACATCATAGCAAATTCTGTTTGAGTAGTAAAACATCCATGGCAACAAAATGTCCATGACATTTAATATTGAGTTACAAATTTTCATGTATATTTGCTCAGTTTATCAACTATAAAATATTCTAGTTTGTTTTTCATTGAGCATGCAAACAGATTTTTCTTTTTTATTTAAGTTATTGGGGGTGAAATTGGTTCACAAGACCATACAGGTTTCAAGTGTACAACTCAAGAAAAACCTCATCAGCACACTGCATCATGCACTCGCCGCCCAAAGCAAAGGCTCTTCCAGCTATTAGAGTGGTCGGCAAACTCATTGGTCAACAGAGCCAAATATCAACAGTACAACGATTGAAATTTCTTTAGAGAGTCAAATTATTTAAACTTGAACTTCTTCTAATGCCATTTCTTCAAAATAGACTTGGCCAGGCCATGGTATTTTGTGGAAGAGCCACACTCAAGGGACCAAAGAGCCGCATGTGGCTCGTGAGCCGCAGTTTGCCGACCACGGATCTATTACATGCCGGTTGGAGTGGTGTTTTGAGATTACTACAGTTTTTGTGGTATTTCCACTTTCAAATAAGGTGGGAGTTTAGTTAAATTATCTTGCTTTCAATATAGAAATATTATCCATAATAACAGCATATACTTGTTCATCTTCACTAATTGTGTGGGGACTATTAATTGTTCTCTACATGTATCTTTTCAGATAAATGGTGCATATTTGATTAAATATGTTTTTCCCTGGTAAAACCATTGCACTGTTACAAACCAATACCATCTGTATTTAGATCTACTTTGTTTTCTGAGGAACATTGAAGCATTTTGCGACAACTTCTGATACACTTTGACCTTTCTCATTCTGATTGTCAAGGTCATGTACTTAGAAAAATCAACTTAGGGCACTTTGAAACAGCATTTAGTAAAGGTACACAGAGTTTACAATATTACTTTTATTTGGAAATGTCATTTTCTCCAAATCCTGAAACAATTTTGAGTGTTGGGCTATAATGTAACAGTTCCTCAGATTTCTTAGTGAAGTATAAGAAACATGTTGAAGATAAAATGCAAAGATATAATTGTGTTTTAACAAGCAAGCCTAAAAACATTATGGATAACTGAGAAAACAATTACATAAAACAATACAATATAAAAATATCACTAATGTATGTACTTTAGCATATTTATCTAAAATCACTAATGAGGCCATCTACAAAGCTATTTATGATGGTTTATGATATGTGCAGAAAAATTACTTGATCATTAGCAAAATCCAGCTGCTAGAACACTTTTGTATAACACATCAAATTAAAGAACGCTGTTATTTCGTAGCTTAATGTAGTTCATATTTCATAAATTACCAATATATTAATACTTAAAATATTAAGTCCTTGAATTTAGAAAAAGAGAGGGAACCACTGCCTCATACAATTTTAAATATTTTCCCAATATTGACTTGTCATATGATATATTACAGAAAATTACACGTATATCTTGAGATATGATACAATTGTTTCTTAACACACACAAAAAAAGGGAGCTAGCTTTTTTTATAAATAATTTAATTAAAATAAATATTTCTTATACAACAGCACAGACTAGTGGCCATGTGTTTAAAGCAAATGTTTGCCTTATTGTGGGACATGTTATTTCAGGTAGTCATGTGTATGTATTATGAAGTCTCATTAAATAAACTACACATTTAAATAGTAATTTTAATACCATATAGTTTAATGGAGCTTAAAAGTACATTATCCAAATCTTTTTTAATCATTCTGTTCTTCAAATTGCCTAGAAATTGTTCTTAAAATGATAGATGAAAAAATATACACATACATGCTCTCAGAGATAATAAACTTAAGAATAGTTATTGAAATGAATATTTCTGTGATCTGTATTTTTTGTTTTAAGCTTACCAGGTAATTAGTCCTCTATAAGCAAGACTATATTCTTTTAGAATATTGACATTAATAATATTGTAGTCACTCTTCATAAATGCTAACTCACTTATCCCAAGACTCGCCATTTACATGAATTAATTGAATAATATGGTGTTCATCTAATATTTAAACATTATCTTCTTAATTATAAGTGTTTTACCAGTTATTAAAATGTTATTCCAAATTCTATTTTTTTAATTTCTAAAATTTCTTAACAAATTTGTCTTTAGCTAAGTAAAAGGATGCTTTGCTTCTTGGGCCAAAGAAAAGTAATGCATAGTTTCTGAACTATCTCCTAATAATGTGTGTAGAAGAAAAGGATGAGAAGATTATTTCAAATACCTAATTTTGATCTCTAAATCTTGATAAATTTACTACTTTCCCCCGAATACATACTTAGACCTTCCTGAATTGATTGTATCAACCATCTGGAATGGTACAGAAAGAGATAGGAACCTTCACATTAAGATCTGAAGCAGATTTTGGAACATAATTATTAGTTGGCTGTTACTGAATTGTCTCAGATCGATAGCAAAAAGGGAGATAGAATATTGAATAGCCCCAAATAATCAGTATAGTGGATAATAAGCCTGAGGTAATTTAAAATCCTGTCTATTTCTTTAAAGGCATAAAACCTTTCCTAAAATATCTGAAAGGTTGCCCAGCTAGCATGGCTCAGTGGTTACGCATCGACTATAACCAGGAGGTCAGGGTTTGATTCTGGTCACAGCATATGCCCAGGTTGTGGACTCCATCCCCAGTGGGGGACACACAGGAGGCAGCCAATCAATGATTCTCTCTCATCATTGATGTTTCTATCTTCTCTCCCTCTCCCTTCCTCTCTGAAACCCATAAAAATATTTTTTAAAATATCTGAAAGGTTTACATTGGCCTGTGATTTAAAAAATAATAATTTGAATTTGAATTCCAGTTCTAGCTCTATTATTTAGTAGCTCTACAAACTTTGAGAAAACTTGTTATTCTTCTGAGCTTTAATTTATTTTTTAATCTATAAATTGAGTATTAATGGTCTAACAGACTGATGGACAAATGAGATAACATTTTTGAACATTGAAAAGTGCAAAACAAGAGCAAATTATTTTAGTATTCCAATAATAGATTCTCAGTCTGCATTTGTGGCTATTTTGGTTTGTTTAGTTATTTATATAACCATTCTTTAGACATCACTCTCTAATCTCTTTTATATGGAAAGATCATAACTATTAAACAAGTGTGATTCTATTTGTATAGCTGAAAACATATTCTCCTTGCATGTAGAACTAACACAGTAAGTTAAAACAAAGATTTCATTATTGTACTTTTTTTTTGTTTTTAAATACAAAGGAAAAGTAGCATAGTTTACATTTTCTAAAGTTTGATGACATTATGTCTTCTTTATTTTTCAATCAAAAAGTGTTATTTTAAGAAAACACTCTTAGACACTGTTCTCTTATTCCTGTTAAAATATATGCACAAACACCAAAAATATCAATTCCATAGTATCACAATTTTGATGCGTTGTAGATACTTTCAACAGTAGATGGAAGCTGTTGAATAAGAAAGAAGGATCCCTAGTACCTTCCATTACATTTCTGGTGACCCCTGTTTCTTATTAAGGACTCTCTCTGAAAAAGAGATGTGGGCTTAAATATTTGTTGCAAATTCTGTATTGGTGTCACTGTGATTGATATGAAGCTTAAGAAATAACTAGTCATCAAAGGAGGAGAGTAAATTTAAGTCACTATTGTCTTGACTTATGATCAAAATACTTGTTTTGGAACTGCCATCTACTATGCACACTCACTCAACAATTGAACTTTTGCCCTACCTAAGAGTAAGCAGCCTTTGGATTTGTGCAGATGTGAGCAGGTAGATCCTGTGTTCCTTACCTAGAATGTCTCCCCAGAAACATTGCAGGTTGTCTTATATCTCTATACCATGTTGATCTTGAGGTGAGAACCATCTGCTCACCTTATTTTTGCATCATAAGCTAATTTGGAATTGCAGATATAGGCTATGAAACATCAAGGAAAAATGTACACATGCACTTCACATAAAATTTTACAGACATTTTTATTTATTTTTATTTTTTTTTATTTTTTATTTTTTTAAATATATTTTTATTGATTTTTTACAGAGAGGAAGAGAGAGGGATAGAGAGTCAGAAACATCGATGAGAGAGAAACATTGATCAGCTGCCTCTTGCACACCCCCTACTGGGGATGTGCCCGCAACCAAGGTATATGCCCTTGACCGGAATCGAACCCAGACCCTTGAGTCCGCAGGCCGACGCTCTATCCACTGAGCCAAACCGGTTTCGGCTACAGACATTTTTAGAAAGCTCACAGGAACCCTGAGGTTAACTCTTGCATTCCATAAAAATTATCTGAGAGAAATTAAAACCCCAGTCCCAGTCGGTGATGGCCAAGCTCTGTTTTCTGCAATATTTTCCATGGATAAATGAAAGAAAGGATTTTATGGTGGAATATAAACATTGCTTTCCTTCCTAAACTGAATCTTGATTTCCAGGTAAAGCAAATCCCAAGTGCTGTGAGTCACTGAGGGTGAGTGAATAGCATGCGTTGGTTTTATGTATAAATGGCAGCTTAGTGTACAGAAGGAATCTGATGTCCAGCCCTAATAGAGAGACAGGAGAGAAATTCTTATTTTATTTAATCTATAACCAGAAAATAGTAGAGTTTTTGATGTCTTAGAGGGATTCCCATTTCCTGCCCTCTTTTGTACAGATGAAAAACTAACTGAAACCCAGAAATAGTTAAGAAATGGCCACATTTTGTTTGTGCCCAAACAGATTAGTATTAAAATATTTTCAGTCCAAACTCAGTGTTGTTGTTTTTCTTCCTGACTCTCTTCAACTCTTCACATAATATGGGGATTGAAAGACATTATCAGGAATACATCTGTATTAGGTAAAGCGATGAACTCTTGGAAATGTTATGTTTCTTGTTTGCAATAAAAGACTGTGAATATTTTAAAAGTGCTGAGTGGTAACCTGTTCTTTTGATTTCCTTGAATGAGATTGGATAAGTAAGAGGAACAATGTCCTCAGGGTTAGTGCCGAGGTAGGCATACCCAGGCAGCCCTCCACCTCCCTGTTCTCATCAGAGTTGTTCTCTTCTGGTTCTCAGGGCTCTGTATTTTACTTTGTACAAACAGGACCATCTTTGTCAGTTCTACACTAATACTAATACTAATCAATACTAATGTATGAGTAGTGCTGCTAATAGCCCTTCCCTGTTACCTTTCCTAAGGGTAACTGCATCTTATTGAGTAAGGAAGCCTGCAGAAGGCAGCAGGTAAGAGCGGATTCGGATTCTACCCTAAAGCAGGAACAGTAGCATGTTGGGTTCTCAGAAAATGGTCTGGATAAATGGCTTCCTCCTCTGCACTCTATCTGGCTGCTTTTAACTAACTTGGTAATCTATGGTTTTTAATAGATTCCATGTAATTGATTAATTTACTTTGAGGACGGATCTCTGAGTCTTCCACCTCCCCACGCCTCTTTAGGCTGATTCTTCAGAACTGCATCAGGCAGAAGCGGAATAAACTTTCAATAGCACATAGAGAAGTGACCCCTGTAGCAGCTGAACAGGTGAAAGGGGGGTTAAATCCATTCCGGCTTTTATATGCCTTCAGGGCCTGATTTGCTGCTGTTTAAATCTCTGGGAAAAAGCAGTCAGAAGTTTAAGCATTTTGCTACCTCTGCTGCTGCGTTCCCATGGGGGCAGTGCCCTATTTCTTACCATTATTCATAGTCGTTCTGCCTCTAAATAGCAATACTTCTGAGGATGATTGTGCAGTACTGCGGATGCTGTTTTGCTTGAGCTGGGAAGACATTCCAGAAACGCTGTCACTGAAGATATGCTTCTAAGAAGGATGCTATTTTGCCATGAGCAGATGAGATCATACATTATATTTAGGCTTCATTGGGAAGGCAACTGCTAATGGGTTACAGTCTGGTTCTAAACTTTATATTTTATTTAAATTACATTGGCTTTAAAAAACAGCAACTCTTCTTTTTTTTTTTTTTTGTAGATGATAAAAACATGTTAAAGTGCATTTGATTATCCAAAAAAAGGTTTGATAAGATTAAACCAATTAGTGGCATTTTCATATCAGTGATACCCAGATTGCTGAGATTTTTAAAACTATGATTCATGCTCCTGTGGAATCTTTAGTCCTAGAGAACCTCAACTATAACAAGACCACTGGGAATTTTTTTGCCCTTTCCTCGCCCATCAATTTTATATAGCATTAAAAAATTGGCTTCAAATAGTTTCTCCAGAATGTAATGTGCTTATTTTCACAGACATTTTAGGTCTCTAAAAAGTGGGATATTGAGCTACTGAGGAAACTGTTTTGTGTCGATAAGATCCAACAACCTGGTTAAGTCTGAATTTCCTAGAATTCAATTCTATTGAATTTCACATTTTTATTTATTTTATTTCTAGCACATTCAAAGTTAAACCTGGAAACTTTTCAATGATATTGTGTCAGTCTTTCACATAATTTTAAACCATCTCAGGATATAATCCTGTATTTCTTAAACTGTAACTTTTGTGTGGGGGTGTGTGAAAAAAATAGATCTAATTTATAATAGTTACTTTTAAAAGCTATTTGCTTTCACTAGAGGCATAATGTGTTTTTGTTAGCTGTTTAAATATATTTTTCTTCTAGAGAAAGCATAAGCTTTTCTATGAAAATACTACATACTTTTACATTCTTGTTTTTCAAAAACATTGAAATGCATTTACTTAAAAAAAACAATTTTAAATGCATCACTCTCTTTGAAACAACAAATAAAAATTGTGAAAGAAAAACAATCTCACCCACATTACAGTAAATTTGGTTAGCAGGAAGATGGAGTTTTACAGTAATAGCTTTTAAGCAGATTATCTAATTTTAAAATAGTGCATATTGCACTCTATGTGAAACTGAGATGGAAGAGTACATTTCAATTTGTGCAAATGCCTTTACCAGTGAGGTTTATGAGTGCTCAATTTAATTTTGCATTTAATACCTTTTGGCTCAATTATTTATTCTTTTATTCTTTATCTTATTTTTTTTAAATCTCATTTTGCAAAGAATATTTCCTTGTGAGGGAAGAAAATGTTTAAGTCATCTTAGTGTATGACCACAGACTTGGAAAGAAGTTAACTATGTGAGCCCCATAAGCAAGCCTGTAGAAACCAATTTGTAGGGTCTGGTTGCTAGGCAGCTTGCCCCTGCTTCTCCAAACAGCCCTGGACAGTTGCTAAATTGAGAGGCTCACTAATGCTTATTTGGGAAAAGCAAGGGTGGGTAAGCAGTGATTGCATCCCACATTCAGGGTAGTGGCAATTAGGTTGCAGTGATTTGGCTGCCTGGATAATTGGAATTCTCAGTATGTGGCTTGGACAGATGCACATCTGTTCCTAGGAATCGCTATTAGATGTATCTAAAGTGTTTTGACCAATTGTTGAAAGGTTGGGTGACTATTTATCCAGAGGTACATCCAGCATGCATAAAAATGGTGTGTGTGTTCCTAATTCAATGACATCAGACTTTCAACAAAATGAGAATAAATTTGGGCTCTTTGGTCAGAAACATTCCACTAGTGCATTCATTTTTATCAAGTTTTTGAACCAAAAATAGTTGTTTATCTCACTTTTTCCTCTAGTTTGAGCTTAGTTTTCTGGACAGAATTTTTTTTCCAATAACTGTGGTTGCTGTTGTCATCCACTATTTCTATTCCAATTATACCCTTAGTTTGAAACAAAGCCATTCAGTACTGAAAACAATATATATCCCTTCGTGATTCTGATCCAGTGCACATTATCTAAAGGCAATTTAAGGGAATGGCTTTACAGCTTCTGATTTTTTTTCTTAGAAATTATAAAAATTCAAATTGTGAAGCTCAAATTTTAAATCACAAATGTCTCATATTCTTTGTTCTTCAGGCATAATATTTTGTTAATTGTCCACATTTTGTCCTCTCTCTAATCCACATGATGATACCAAAGCAATTTTATCCAATTAGAGAAAATTGTCCTAATTAGAAAGATGGAGCAGATAAATGTCTTAAAATTCATGCAGTAATATCTGCGCCCACCATCCTTCCCTCCCCATATCCCACCCCAAATAATAAAACTGAGAACATAGGAGCTCAGTGACTTTTCTTAGAACGTGTAGAAATGGCATTTTAATTCAGGAGTTGTAGTTGTGTGTTCTTTATGTGATAAAAATTTCTTTCAGCTGGAAATTAAAATAAAATATTCTTGAATTCATGATAGCAATATGGCTTACTTGTGGGACTCTCTTCAATTTTCAAATGCCACTTCAATTTAATTTCAGTAAAAACCTATACCGATGCTAGAGACTGGTAAGTGTTGCATTTTGGAAGCCAAGACTCATATAGACTCTTCTTTCTCATAACTTATGAAAATATTTGGCTATGGGGACATGGGCAATTTGCATGTCTTGAAGTTTACATGAGAGAAAAATCATGGTTTTAAAATTAATTTTCTGTGGGTGCAAATGAGAGCGTTAAGTTGTCAACATATCAACAGAGTGGTGATTTTTATTTCATAGTTTTTATCAATTTTCACCGTTAGACAATTCCATTCTATTTTTGATGATGGAAACTTTCCCCCTTATCTTAGGAAGCTGAGCTGTAAAGATGGGATGTGTTTTGTGCTCATCATGCCTACGCACGTGCCTTTTTTATATAAAGCCAATGAAAAAATCAAGGTCAACTTCTTTTACAGTCATACAAACTTCCCCCACATACATAGACTAATCATAAAATATAGCAGAATACTGTGTTTTGACTCAAGACCAGAGATTAAACTTTATTGTCAATGTAGGGGCTGGCATAAAGAACCGTGATTATTAAAATAATTGAGGTGGGGATTGAAGATATAAATTAAAGTCAGACACATAGGAATAGAGAAGAGGAAATGGATACAATAAATATCATGTACCCTTTAATTTAGAGAACTGAGTGACTACAGTTCTTTGAGGTAAATAAAAGAGAAATTTGGACTGACTCTAAAGAGTCTGATGTTTGCAACTGGGCAAATACATTTGAAGGTATGATGGTTAACTGGATAGGCAGTGTGTTCAGATCCCAGCTCTAATTTGTATTAGTTGTGTGAATTCAAGCAAATCAGTTTCTTCATCTTTAAAATGGTAATAATATGAATAACTCACTTATGAAGTTGTAGAGTACTTAAATAAGATATTACAAGCATCAGGTTCAGAGTAAATACATGATAAATGTTATCTATTAATATTGTTTACTGAGACAGAGGATGCAGGAACAGATTGATGGAAGAAAGGTGATTGAACACTTTCACAAGTTGAATTGGGGGTGTCCTTGGGACATTCATTTATAAATTGCTAATAGTAAGTGTTATGTGTATACATTTGGGACTTATCAGTAATAAGCTATTTTTGAAATGATGGCTATGTATGAAGCCATTGTGACAGATGATACAGAAAGAGATGGTCAAAGTGGCAAAGATGAAGTCCATGAGACACATGATCAATTAATTAAGAAGAAATAACTAGAGCAAGAGGAACAAAACTAGAGAAAAGCAATGTCATGGAAGTTACAAGAGAAGTTTCAGATGGTAACAGTAGTCAACAGAACCAAATATTAAATAAGAGGTAAAATAACTGAAATTTAAATTTGTGTTGGCATTGTCAATATGGAGGTCATTGGCAACTCCTGGGACAGCAGTGTCAGTGTAGGGATCTCTAAGAAAGTATATACTCTGTGATGAAAGGTTTGGAAGTAGAGTTAGTGAAGTAAATAACTTTTTTCTTTGAGAGGGCATGACTGAGAAGGGGAGATTGGAGAAAAGTAATAGCTATATAGGATGCAAAGCTTAGAAGGGATTTGTTTGTTTTTCCTTTTCTCTTTTCTATTATTTTCAGATGATATATTTGAGCTGTCTTTCAAGTTCTTCTTATAGAGTTATTTTCTTGATACCACAATTGCAGTTTGACAAAACAAAATACCTTGTAGCATGTAAGATAAATGACATACTTTTCAACAAAATGTAGATCATTGCTCTCTCAAAAATTAGTCTGTTTCCATGGGAAATTTGTCTTGATTAAACCATCTATTAAGTGTATAGTGAATATCTGTTTTCTATTTCAAAAATAATTTGAGCACTTTATTGAATCCTGGTCACTTTTCTTAAGTGTGTGTGTGTGTGTGTGTGTGTGTATGTGAGAGAGAGGGAGAGAGAGAGAGAGAGAGTATGTGTATGTGTGTGGTGTGTTCTGCTGCTATTTGATATCTAAGTGGTCAACTCACATTTTATGGTGGACTTTTGTATGGTTTGATGCTTAAAGGTGATCAAATTGGTATTCAATAGGCAAAGGGGCCTTAGTATATTTAGCCACCCTTATCAGTCAGAAACATCACTAAATTAAGCATGGTGGGGACACTTTAGTCAACATCTATTTGTCAACAAGCTACCATTTGTGTGCCTCAAATGTCAATGAGAAAAGGATGCAAATAGGCCTTAGAAAGCAGAGATACTGCTAATGTGTGCACATGGTTGGCCCTCTCCTGCCCTGGTTCTTATCAAAAGAATTAGCGAATTAGTATGTATTTTTGAAATATCTAATACTGGATGTTTGGAAGATAAGCACTGTGAGTAGCGGTGGGTGCATTGCCAGCTGCCAAGTTTGAATCTCTAACAGTGAAGCTTATTTTAGATTTACTGGCTAGCAATAATTTAAAGTGATCATTGATAAAGCATATTTCATCCTGTGATTTAGACGGGCATGCATATATTCCTAAGCACAAGCAAATGAGGATATTGGTGTTCTGGTTCTTGGACCACATTCTACACTTAATTATCAGAAGTTTGCTATCTTGGTACTATTTACTCACAAATAATTTTCCATCCCAATTGTCTGGAGAAAGTAAACTATTATTATTAAGACAGAAGCCATTAATTAGGATGTTCACTACTAAGGAACTCAAGTTGTCAAGTTGGGCAATGTAAGATTTGAAATGGAGGAAATAGACCCTTGGGTTGGTCTGCAGTTTTCAGTTAGAAGAATAGAGACTGGAGGAAGGATGGGGCAATGAGGGTCTTGGATGTAGGGCATAAGAATAGGTTGACCTGGGATCAGCCTGGATAGGGAGTAGAGTAATAGGAGGTTGTTGTAAGACAGATAGAATTTCATTAAGATGTAGGGTTAGTTTTGACTTACCTTGTGGATTGAGGTCAGCATTATTATATTTTATGATCTTTTATGAAATCATTACATATTACATGTATCCCTTTATTATCTGTACCTTTTATTAAGTAATATAAGTTTAATATCTGCTTAAAGATCACAGCATTTAAGTATATATTATAAATATAAAAATGTTTTTATAATAAGACATACTAACTTGTGAATCAACTTTCAGAAAGCTAGAGTAGGAATATTTTCATGCTTAAGTTTTTAATACCACCATGATTAAATATTGCATAGGGAAAAGAGCTGGGTTAGGGAAATGTGAAGTTCAAAGATCTAAAAGTTCAAAATTATACTCAGTTGTTATAGATGCTGTATCTGTTAATGGTAATATAAAAATGTTTCAGATGTTCAAGAATGGAGAGTTAAAGGTACAGATCAAATTTTAAAGTATTTCAAATCTTAAAGTTAATTTCTACAATTTAAATTCCAATGTATTATAGAATATGTTTGATAATGTTGAATGCCCATGTAAATATCTAGAAAAAAAATCTATTTTCTTTTTAAACTCCTAAATATAATCTAGGTAATGTTTCTATAACTTTTGCCTCATTTAAATAAAAACAGTGATTCTAAGACTGCCTGGGGTTCATTGTAGAAGGGGTGTGAAGTGTAGAATCCTTTAGGAATTGCTATTGGCTTTTTAAAAAATATCAGTTACACATTTGACAATTTATAAAATCTTTTTCATTCCTTCCTATTGCATTCTCTTTCCCTTTATTGAGTACTAGTATATGGGATTTGTAGACATGGGTAGCATATTAGTGTAGTGAGAATAAAAGGCTTTGAGTCAAACTGCTTGCATTTAAATTCAATCTCTATCATTTACTAACTAGAAGGCTGAGGGGCAGGAACTCAATTTTTATTTTTGATCTCAAGTTCCTCATATGAAAAAAAAGGGAGATCAGATGCGGTTTCTACCTCATTGGTTTGCATTTAATCATGCAAAAAAACAAATGATCAATATAATGTATGTGAGGTATCTGGCACATAGTAACTACTCAATAAATGTTGTTTTATTTAGGTTCTGAAGAACTTAAGTTCTTTGTAAGTTCAGCAGAAGCTTATTGCAATTTCTTGTAAGATTTTTTAAAGTTTTTCATTAAAGGAGTTTAGAATAAAATAGTTCTGACGTAGTTTTCAGTTAGTCCTGAGACAGAATTGTTTTGGACAGAATAGCAATTCCTTCCTTTCAAAACCAGTTATTTCTGGGTCAGCCTATGGAGATTTTGGCATTCACCATTTCAGACACAGTGTGTAATAACAAGTCTCTCTTTTTAGCTACATAATCAAAGCCCATATCTGTATATCTATATATCTGTATATCTATATGTCTGCATGTCTGCATGCTTGCATGTCTGCATGTCTATATATCTATATATCTCTTTGTCTCTATATCTCTATATCTGTATATATACCTATATATCTCTATATACCTATATATCTATATATCTATTTATACACCTACACACACACACACACACACACACACACACATGTGTATATATATATATATATATATATATATATATATATATATATATATATATATACCTACTATAGGCCCTGTGCACAAAATTCGTGCACGGAGGGGGGTTGTCCCTCAGCCCAGCCTGTACCCTCTCCAATATGGGACCCCTCAAGGGATGTCCGACTCCCCATTTAGGCCTGATCCCACCGGTATCGGGCCTAAACGGGCAGTCAGACATCCCTCTCACAATCCAGGATTGCTGGCTCCCAACTGCTTGCCTGCCTGCCTTCCTGATTGCCCCTAACCGCTTCTGCCTGCCAGCCTGATCACCCCCTAACCACTCTGCTGCCAGCCTGTTTGCCCCCAACTTCCCTCCTCTGCCGGCCTGGTCACCCCTAACTGCCCTCTCCTGCAGGGTTGATCACCTCCAACTGCCCTCCCTTGCAAGCCTGGTCCCTCTCAACTGCCCTCCCTTGCAGGCCGGGTGCCTCCCAACTGCCCTCTCCTGCTGGCCATCTTGTAGTGGCCATCTTGTGTCCACATGGGGGCAGGATCTTTGACCACATGGGGGTAGCTATATTGTGTGTTGCAGTGATGATCCATCTGCATATTACTCTTTTATTAGATAGGATAGAGGCCTGGTGCATGGGTGGGGCCAGCTGGTTTGCCCTGAAGGGTGTCCTGGATCAGGGTGGGGTTCCCTTGGGGCGTGGGGCGGCCTGAGCAAGGGGCCTGTGGTGGTTTGCAGGCTGGCCATGCCCCCTGGCAACCCAAGCGGAGGCCCTGGTATCTGGAATTTATTTTCCTTCTACAATTGAGACTTTGTAGCCTGGAGCGGAGCCAAGCCTGGGGCTCCCTCCACAGGCAGCCATTTGTGTTGGGGTTATAATTGAAACTTTGTAGCCTTAAGCGAGTGTACCCGGCCAGGGTGTGCGGAAAGCTTTTCTTCCCCTGTTGCCGCCGGCAACCCTGGCCTGCTCTTTCAAGCTCCATTCTGCCGCCATTTGTTTGAATTTGTTTACCTTCTTTAATTGAGACTTTGTAGCTTGAGTGGAGGCTTAAGCCTGGCAAGGGCAGGCGGAAAGCTTGGCTTCCTCTGTTATCTAGGAAACCTTGCTCTCTGTGGCTGTAGCCATCTTGGTTTGGGTTAATTTGCATGCTCGCTCGGATTGGATGGTGGGCGTGGTTTGTGGGCATGTCTTGTGGGTGTGTCGGAGGTATGGTCAATTTGCATATTTGTCTATTATTAGGTAGGATATCTATCTATATCTATATTTATCTATATATATCTATAATAATAAAAGGGTAACATGCTAATTAGACTGGTCAGCCTAACGACCTTCCAGACATCATTCCAGATGTCCTTCTAGACAAAGCCGCCACAGCGGGGGCCGAGGCAGAGGTGGTTAGGAGCGATCAGGCAGGCAGAGAGATGAGCGGTTAGGAGCCAGTGGTCCCAAATTGGGGGAGGGATGTCTGACTTCCGGTTTAGGCTCGATCCCTGAGGGGTTCCAGACTGTGAGAGGGTGCAGGCTGGGCTTAGGGACCCCCTCCCCCCATGCACAAATTTTGTGCACTGGGCATCTAATATATACAGTATATACCTATCTATATAGAGTTTGCTTTACAAAGAATGAATGTTAATAGGTAGCGTGGGAACTTTCTAGGAAGGGGGAAACATGAAAGTTTGGGTGTTTGTGGAAGGGGCACTTGGGTCAGATGTAGGAAATCATGATGAATTATAAATGCTCACTCTTTGTGGTCAGTAAGTGTCAGAGATTTTGCAGATTCATCTTTGGACCTCAGGAGCAAAGGACAATTAAGCAGTTGATGGGATCACTTGATCCTTGTCACCAATTTAATTCTATGTCATTAAATGTGTGACTTTTAAGTCAAATATTTAATTACATGTGATTTTCCTTTGAGCTGTGCTCATTTAGTAAGTATTCAGGTATTGATGTGCATATTCTCTCTCTTGATACATTAAAGGTTTTGATGTACATTGTTTACTAAAGCTATAACCTCAGGTATTTTATGTTTAGGACTGCACTGTTAATTTGAAAGTTGCTGACTCTTCTGGAATACAGCAGTTGCTTGGATGTGGGACCAGGGCTCTATAGATAGTAGGCATACTTTAATAAGTAATGCTTTCTGAATCTCTGAGAAAACATAGCTGAAGATTGAGTAGTATAATAATTAAAAATTTGAGTGTTTTTATGGAAAAACAGATTTACATAAACATAAATACAAATTATGTTTTAATAAAGTAAATTATCATTTAAGAAAAGTAAGTGGAGTTTTGGTTAATCAACATGTTAATGTGCCATAGCATGAACTTTTATATCAGAGAAAAAATATAAATTATATTTATTCTTTAAATATTATGGGTTGTGATACTTTTACATCAAGGAATTGATATAAAAAACCTTTTTGATGGTATTATTTCTTAGAATCAATGACCCAATTTTATTCATCTATAAAGTATCAATTATTGCTCTCTTTTTTCATCTCATCAATTGATTTAGATTTGGCATCACCTAATTGGCAAAAGGTGAATTCAAAATGCGTTTCCCATTTTTTTCTTTTCAGGGAAATCTTGAGGGGTTTGATACTTTTCATCCTCCAGCCATCAATCATCTCGTGGGCGAAGGCTACACATTGGTAAGTCTCATTCATTCAAATTGTCCTTTTGGAAGTTTAGTTTAATAAAGTTGGTGATCATAATATGAAATAAGCAGGATTAGAGACACCATTGCTTTGCTAATTATAAAATTACTTTTTAAAATAAAAATTTATATCTTTAGGATTTTTGTTATTGTGTTTAATTACTCTACCAAATGAAGAGTGCAAGTAAAATTAAAATTATGTGGAGAATGGAAACTAGTATTTTTCTTAAACATTTAAGGTTATGGTGGTATTGCTTATAGGTAATTCATGACCCATAAGCAATAGTTGAATGAGCATCCATGAAAATGCCTGAAACTTAAATCAAATAAAAGCTAATAAATTATATTAGTTCTGGTAATACATACTACTTATTTTGTATATGGAAATTCAATTTTCAAGTTAAACAATTCTTATGCATGTTCATGGCTTTAAATCAACTTTTTTGCTTCATCTTAGTTTTTTCTCTGTTTCTGTAAATAGCATTAGTGTATCCTGGTATCATGCTTATGAACAACCCTCCCCTCAATCTCTCTCTCTCTCTCTCTCTCTCTCTCTCTCTCTCTCTCTCTCTTTCTCTCACACACACACACACCCATTACTCATTCATTAGCACATTCATGTCACCAGTAGTTAATTTGAACTTTCCTAAGCTATAGTTTTTGAAGCACTTCTCACACCCTCACATGCTTTAGTGCTATTATCTTCATATGTTTTTGATGAACATTCCATCATTTAAAAAAGTGATATGTGCTCAGCCTTGGCCGGTGTGGCTCAGTTGGTTGGGCATTGACCCATGCACCAAAAAGTCACTGGTTCAGTAACTGGTCAGGGCACATGCGCAGGTCACAGGCTTGATTCCTGGTAGGTGGCTGCAGGAGGCAGCCTATCAATGTTTGGCTGTCACATCAATACGTGGCACATGTAAACATTATTTTTAAAAAATATTAAAAAAATTAATATATGCTCAAATATATGTAAATTATTTATCAATTAAGTAAATTCACTGCTATCCTTATACATAGATAGAAAAACAATAGTAAAATTTAAAATGTAGATAATATAAATTTTAAAAGATACAATAACAATATATATTAATAAAAGCTATAGTGGAATTTTGGAAACCACCATTTTAGAAGTCTTTTGTTTTCTCTGATTTCTATTAACTCTCAGAAGTTGTACTGGATACTCAAAAACTGTTAAGAAAACTCATTTTAATTATTAGATTGAATAGATGTACTTACTGCATGTACAATTCAGCAAGTGTGATTTTAGATAGATAGATGATAGATAGATAGATAGATAGATAGATAGATAGATAGATAGATAGATAGATAGATGTGTGTGTGTGTTTGTGTGTGTTTGTATACAAATGTATGTATGCCTGTGGTTGATGGGTATGGGATTGGTTGGATCAAGAGTTCAAGGTGGCACCTGGTGATCTTATCTGAATTTCCCCCTCTGGAAAGCATAAGGAGTACAATAATTCTGAGGGATTGTTGTCGGGAACCAAGAAACCAAATTATTAGAAATGACACCTTGTGCTACATGGAGTACTTCCAAAGATATCTTGCCAAGTTGCTATCTTGGCAAAAATAGATCCATACCATTTCTGGTCACTGCATGCTAGAACCACTCAGTCATACATACGCTTGCCACTTGTTTTCTCAATAGGGGCCTCAGGTGTGATACTATGAGGAGAAGCGAGGAAGGCTGAATGGTTTTAGTAAAAATTATTTACCCCAAATTGTTTCTGCCTGTCTGAACCAATAATCCTATAAGAATTGTTTTTCAGTGTATCAGGTAACTTCCTTTCACTATTGAGTACAAACAAGAGTTCCCCACCCTTGAGCCTTACAATAGGAGCTCACTTTTAACTGGAGCAAAGCCTCAGTTCAATTCTGAAGCCAGACAGGGAGGTGGTGAGATGCTAAATGACAAATTCAGGACTTTCCAGACAAGCTCACTTTCATTAAATCTTTAATATAAAAGCCTTTGCAATTGCTGATTCCACTTATTTGAGGCCTCTTCTAATTCAAGAACCTAATACTCACAGATAACCAGTTAGGAATCAATTTAAATGCTCTGTTATCCTGGAACCCATTCTCCATCTCTTATTTTTAAAAATATCCTGTCAAATACCTTGCTGAAATACAGATATACTAGTAGTGCATCTATATCATTCCTTTAATCTGCCAGTCTAGTAAGCTCTATCAAAATTTTTTTTAAAAAGTAAGTGGAATGAAGTGATACTTATCTGGCACAATTCAGTGAATCCTTAATTACTCTTATTTATTATGGTTTTCTCTATAGGTCAACCAACTGATAATTCATTTAAATTTAAGGATATTGTGGGGATCAATTTCTACCTCACCAAGTCATAGCACACAAAATCTAGCTTTTCTTAAAACAACAACAACAGATGTTATTACTTAGCATTAACCTCTCTGTACTTGGATCATAGAACTTGTCCATGATTTTGCTCTAGGCAAAGACAAAGACAAGCAGAGCAATCAGTTTTGCTGTTTCATTTTAGATAAAATATTTCCTTCTCTGTGCTTTATGTAACTATCTACTTAAATGTTTCTGAGTTGTCTGCTTTAGGGAAAAAAAATTAGTTTGGTATCTTTCTAGAGCACAGATTTAATATTTAAGCAGCTTTGTACTCATTAAAATATCACAGAATCTAAATGAGAAAGGCAAGAGACTTTTCTTGGGACCATAGGCGCAAGATGCAGTCTACAGATGATGTTTTATTGAGATGTACACTTGAAAACTGAATGATTTTGCAAACCAATGTCACCCCCAAGTGATTGGTTTGTCTCTTCACTGAATAAACCATGTGCCATGTTCAAGATTCAGGGACCCACTGTTTAAACTTTCAAGATTTTTCTCAATTGGAATTTCTCTAATTGGATGAGATTAACCATGGGCACTCTCTTTCTTAACCATCACCAAGCTACTAATATATTTAATTATTTTCTTTGCTCTATCTAGTCTTCCCTTTTATAAGATATCTCTCATAAAAGTTAATATTAGCCCTATAACCTCTATATGGAAACATAGAAGAATCTATTTTTAGTCCATAGCTTTCATGGTTGAACTCATCTACTCTTGTAACTTCAAGGTTGTTTATATCTAATGACATTTAAAGTGATATGTCCTCTTTGGATCTCATTCCTGAGAATCAAATCAGCATACTATTTGATAACATAGTAATTCCTCCATTTCTAATGTATTAAATTGGAGCTCAAAGTGTTTTCCCACAAACCTACTTTAGTCCTTCACAACCCAATGAATAAAAGTACCTTCCATCTAGTTTCCCAAAAAAGATATCTGGGCAATATGTTAGATTCCTTTCTTACCTTCTGACCTCTCTTATTATATCACTCATGAAGATTTGTCAATTATACCTCTGGACAAAGAGGAAGTAGTACAGGAAGTAAGAAAAACTATATATGTAATAGTAAGAAAAACACCAAAGTATTTTATCATTTAGTTCATTGTATTTTTACTATAAACTACAATCCAATTTCATTTTATTTAGAATTTTTACCCATAAAAATATATGCATGCATATTTGTAGAACCATTGTATCATTTTCCAATAATTCTGGTAAGTTTAATGTTCCCAAATCTTTATTGTATGATAATATTAGTAAGGAAACAAAAAACAAAATCCTGTACCATATAATCACATAACAAATGCTTTCACATTAGTGATCAAATGTATATATTCTTCTTTAAATCTTTTAAATTTAATAGAAGATATTACATACACTGACTGAGTAAAAACCACGTTTTAATGCTCTTGTATACAAACTCAGAATGGCCAAAATATTGTTTGAAGATGCATATAGGAATCCCCTCCCCCCGCCCCCCCCTCCCACACATTACTGGGCTATATTTGTGAACAAGGAGTTTGTTGTCCTGACAAGCTGGAGAAGGACATATCTCATCCTTTCTACCCCCAAATTTAATGCCCATATCTCATCTCTTTCTACCCCCAAATTTAATGCTTATACTTTTAGCTCAACTATTTTGAACTTCATAATGAAAATTTCATCTATTTACTCAATGTTTCCTGTATATTACTGGAAGGAAATATTTTGATTAACCTGAGGATATATCATAACATTTATCACTCATATTGTGTTCCAACTTCTATTTAGTTATAGTAGCCTTTTCCCCCAAGTGTAAGATTCTCAGGAATCTGACTGTCTATTCCTATCAATGGCCAGAGTGAACTGAATTAATAGAAGGAATTGCCCCTTTTTATTTATTCTACCAAGGCCGAATCTCCAGAGAAATGCTTCATTGTTGCAGACAACACATTCTTTGTGTTTGCTGGCTGGCCTTAATGGGATGTTAAAATCGATTGGAGCAATTTCTCTGTCATCTGAGAAGCACTGTAGGTTTTGTGGTGTATTGCAATTTTATATCCTTCTCATGTCTTTTTAAAATTTTTACATCACCAAACCAGTGTCTTCCTTTGCTTCTAGACCACAGCTTCCTTTTTCTGAGGAAACAGTTCCTGTAAATGTGTATTCTACCTGGAATCCAAGCAGACCCACCACAGTGGTTGTGTCAAAGCCATGACAGATAATATGGCCTATGGTAAGAACTGTACTGAGAGTGTGAGGAGGCTAAGTCAGCCAGTGTACTCTAGTATTTGCATTTCATAACAGTGCTGCGATATTGAGAAAACAGTGCCCCCTTGTGAAGGCAGCCTTGTTCTTGTGAATGCTGTTCCAATGTTTAAGCACAGATAGTGGGATAAAATAAACAAAAGCAACTTTATTTTCATTGACTACTGTCTGTTTTCATCACTATCAGAATAGTTACTCCCCTGCCTCTTCAGAAACTCAGGCAAGGCTCCCTGACTTTCTGGTAACTCGATCACTTCAGAACTTTAAAACACTGTGTCAGGCCCTGGCTGGTTTGCTCAGTGGATAGAGTGTCAGTCTGTGGACTGAAGGGTCCCAGGTTCAATCCAGTCAAGGGCACATGCCTGCGTTGTGGGCCCAATCCCTAGTAGGGGGCATGTAGGAGGCAGCCAATCAATGATTCTCTCTCATCATTAATGTTTCTATCTCTCTCCCTCTCCCTTCCTCTCTGACATCAATTAAAAAACACACACACAAACAAAAAACCAAAAAAACCAACAATACTATGTCAGTTCATGTCCAGTCCCAGGACTTAAGGATGAGACCTCTCCTCCTTTCCAGCGTGGGCAATTCCCATTCCTGTATTCCAGGAAAGATGGAGTGATCTCCTTCTTTCCCATGTTTTGTTCAAACCCTGTGCATTCCTCCTCCTCCCACTTGCCTAAGGCAGTTTCAAAATGCTTAGCTTTGGGACATGGTGAGAGAGAAGAGGTGGTGGGGAGAGGGTCAGTAAAGGTCTTAGTTAAATGATACTGGCTGGACTGGGAGGTATTTGAAGTTGATTTTTTCTTGTTACCTTTAGTCACCTATCCATGCCCTCTGCTCTCCTTCCTGTTACTATCTTCATCTCACCCTTTATATTTCTCAAGTGAGGAAGGTGAATTGTCCCCCAAACTGTAGCCCAGTATTTTAAGCCCTAAATTGTTTCTTTAGAGTTACTCTCTTGACTTGGGATTAGTAGGTTGTATTAGAAATTCCAGAAAAGTTCCTGGGGGAAGCTCATAGGATAGTTCTCTCCAAGGAAATCCACTTCATATAGCATCCAGTTTCTTATTTTCTCAATGTGGGTGAGGGATTTGAAAGATACCTAAATTTTAACTGACCTAAATGTATTTATTTGGATATGCTCAGCCAAACATCCATCCTCTTGTATGCACAAAGGAAGTCTGAGAGAAATATAAATTCTCCCATGATCAATATTGACTCTTGAGAAAATCTAGTAAGCCAGTTCAAATCTGGCTGTCATATAGTTGGATTATGGTTATGTTCAAATATACATATTTTCACATTTATCATTCTCAAGTGAAATTGCTTAATAACTATAACATTTCTATAAGGAATTGGAGAAAAGTGGAAATCTGTGAGTGAAACATTTGGAAATAGTGAATTGGGACATCTGATTGAAGTGCTGAATATAATACAACATTTTATCATTTCTTTAAAGTATTACATTATGAGAGTTAATTATGCAATTACTATAAAAGTGTTGAGGGTTTAGAGTCATAAAATGCCTAAATTGTAAAGAATTTTATTTTCTCAAGGCACCAGGCAGTCACAGGGAGCAATAATACATAATAAAATGACAAATAGAACTTTTCAGGGGGGAACTGCCTTCCTGGTTTGGAAACAGAATATACAAACCTTTATTTATAAAATCTTGTGCAAACTGAGACTGGAATAAATTTTAAAGGCATTAATTAAATATAAATATTAATACTTTAAACAATGATGACAGATGCTTATCACAATTTAATTACATATTACTAAAATATCTTCAATCAATTACATCTCATGACAGTGAAAAGCAAATGTTACTTTCACAAAACATTTGAAAATTAATTTAAAATGCTCAGACAGACATTGAGTTATCAATATAAAATTAAAGAAAATATACATGATTGAAAATAAATTATATACATTTTAATTAAAACCAACATAATTAGAGCCTACAAACTAAAGCTCTCATTATGACAAATGTATACTTGAAACAATTCCTGATCATTATTTTGCAATATTACTTTGTAGCATAAAAAAACTAAAGCAATATTTTGCTGAGGAATGAACATGGGTATTAACTAACCCTCTCCCCCCCGCTTTTCAGCTCTTAAGTACATATTTAGCATATTTACTTAGGACCTAACTTTCGATGCAAAATATAGTAATTGAGTGACAGTGACTAATAGAGCAATATTCGGATTTAAATAATAAGAATAATAATATAACTTAGATAATTCTATAACAACTCTCATAGTTTATCAGAAAAAGAAGAAATGTTCAGTTAGCGGTAAGAAATAAAATACCCGAGGGATCACTTGAACAGGGTGTAAGAAAGAACAGCAGTGGATATGAAGGTTTGTGAAATATGCAGAGGTAAAAACATAAGAGTTAGATTTATTTAGAAAGGAGATAGTGCTTTTCTTTTTTTCAACTGCATGGTAGAAATTATGAGCCATTGGATTTTGTTTCCCCTGAGAAGGAACAAGAGTTTTCATTTTTAAATGTATGACCCCCATCCACAGACACAGGCATCTGTGGCAGGGCTGTGGGGGTGGGGGGAAGAGGTGGCCCAGGCTTCTTTTTCAGGGGAAGTCCTGGAGGCTCCTTTACTGGACAAGTTTGTAGGGAGACTGGGAGGTCGGTGAAGTCTGGCTTTTCTTCTGCACAGAAACCAAGAGATGAAATGTTTGAGAATCCCTTTTTATGGGATCAGTGTATAGAGTTGGCTCTGTAATGAAATACCAAACTTTTAATGCAATGAAGAGCTTTTGAAACATTGTGGTTTCTGATCTCTGAAGAAAATTTTAGAACTATATGTGTTGTTTGCTATACATTTAAAATGATTAGATTTAATTAGATGATTTATAACAGTAAGCATTTACATATATTTTAGTGAATTATAATCATATAATTAGGGTTTCTTTCTTATTAGTGTAGGAATTTCCTCTATAAATAAATAGGTTAAATATTATTTTTATTTTATTTTAAATTTTACATTTTAGACAAAGTATACACTTCTGGTACAATATTATTGTCTGAGAGAAAACACCATCCCATCCAAGGACAGCTTTATATAAAGCCAGTATCAGATTGGGAGTGGGCATAAAAAATACTGAGGCATAAAACATGTTAAAGGAACAACCTAGTTGAAACCCTATAATTCAGTGGGCTTTCTGCTCTATAATAGTGAATTACTGAGAACAGGAAAACAAAGAATGGAAGAAATCACTTCTAAAATCAGGATTTGGTATTTGGCTCTAGTTTATTTTATTTTATTCATTCTAGTGGCTAAAATAAAGCTTAGTCACTATAAACCTTAACTGCTGCACAATCTGCATAAATTGCAATAAATTAGCTTAATTATTTTACCTATGGTTTAAAATTAAATGCCCAGCGTGTAAAACTCACGCAGAGTAGTTTAACCTGTGCAATGCACGTGCCTGTGGCCTTCCCCCCTTCCAGCTATTTCCTGAAGTAGGTAGCAGTGTTCTTGTCAGGAAGCATCCAAATAGGAAAGGGAAAATAATTCTCCATTGCTTTCATTCAACAAATACTTATTCATTATCTACTACACATGCCAATAAGTTAGAATGTGAGGTATAGGAGTAGCATATCAGAACTAAATAAGAGACATGAGACCTAAATTGCCTTAAACAATAAGGGTTTATCATCACACATAGCAACAAGGAAGGAGGTACACATTGAATTCTGTGACACAAGTCATGGAAGAGACAGGAAAGTTCCTTCTTGTAGTTCTGTCTCCTTGAGTCCACAGGCTTTCATTCTAAAGCTCATTCCTGCAAGGATAGTAGTTGACTTATCTGTGCATGTCTGATGTTCTAATGCCTGGCACCTTCTCTAGAAACTTCCCTGTAGACTTTGTCAAGTGCCACTGACCACATTTGAAAAGCAGCATTGCAAGGTAAAACACCTTGTATCTTTATATTCTACTAGAGGCCTGGTGCACAAAATTTGTGCATGGCGGGGGGGGGGGGTCCCTCAGCCCGGCCTGTACCTTCTCGCAATCCAGGATGCCTCAGGAGATGTCTTTAGGCCCAATCTGGGCCTAAACCGTCAGTTGGACGTCCCCCTCGAAATCCGGGAATGCTGGCTCCTAACTGCTTGCCTGCCTGCCTGCCTATTGCCTCTAACCACTCTGCCTGTCTGCCTCATCACCCCTAACTACTTGCCTGCCTGCCTCATCACCCCTAACCACTCTGCCTGCCTCATTTCCGCTAACCATTCTGCCTCCCTGACCACCCCTAACCACTCTGCCTGCCTGCCTGATTATCCCTAAAGGGGTTTGCATTCTAACCAGGTATACATTGGATATACAATTCTTGAAACAGTTATTTTCTCAGGCTAGTAGTATTTGTAATAATCACTTTCAAAAACTTAGAAAATATAAACACTTGTCTGATATTTTAGTTATGTGAGCAACAGAAACACTCATTCATTGCTGGTGAGAATGAAAAATGATGCAAGCCACTTTGTAAGACAGTTTGGCATTTTCTTATAAAAATAATCATAATCTTACATGATCCAGCAGTTATGCTTCTCGGTGTTTGCCCAAAGGAGTTGAAAACTTAAATTAAAGACTTATGTCTACACAAAAACCTGTATGAGGATATTTATAGCAGCTTTTTTTATAATTGCCAAAACTTGAAAGCACCTAGATGTCCCTCAGTGGAGAATGGATAAAAAAAACTGTGTTATAGCCAGGCAATAGAATATTTTTTCAGCACACAAAAAAGATCTCTTAAGTCATGAAAAGACATGGTGTAAACTTAAATTCATATTGCTAATCAACCCCAAACAATCTAATGAGGTGAAGTACTAACTGAAGCAGTTTTAAATGCACCCATAAAATGGGTAGCAAGTCTCTTGAATTATAAGGAGAAAATAACACAGACAAATATAGAAATAACTATGTACTTTAATCAAACCAGATTTTTTTGTTACAATAAAGATTGATGTGAAAAATCAATCAACTACTAGAAAATGATTATATATCATATTACTCTAATGGAGGATTAAAACTATATTTATTTCAAATCAAATTTTCTCTCCTTCTTTGTTCCATCCTTTATCAACGTATTCATGTCTTATTTCTCATCTGTAAAGACAGATTCCTTTTGATATTTATGATTTGTTGAAGCTATCCCTTTTTAAGTGGAATATCCTGAAACAATGTAGATGGCATATAAATAAAATTTTATGTTACAACACAATGTATTATTTCTAGAGCAAATAATATTACATTGTACTTCTAAGTCTTTAGAAAATAAAGGTCTAAATACATCAGTAACTCTAAAAGTTAAATCTAATATAGAATGATTTTGGTGATTGGATTTGGTATATGCAGTTAACAGTTTGCATTGGAAGTGTGAAAAGTTAATGTGGAATTCCTTCTGGAAGACAAGGAAAAGTGAAAAGGCAATGGGTTTTGCAACTAAACACCTGAATTGAAATTTTAGCCTTGGGAAATTACTTAGCCTCTCTGAGTCTTAATTTTCTTGTGAAGTAGGAACACCATTTTATAATGATGAAGGGATAAATCCTGTGGAATAATATAGCAACTATCAGATATATGCACATAACAACAAAACACCAAAATGCATAAAGCAAAAGCTGACACAATTGAAGGGAAAAAATAAACCTTTCAATATTAATAATTAAAGCTGTCAATACTACATTTCCAATAACAAAAAACAACTGGGAAGAAAATCAACAAGGGCATAGAAGACTTGAATTACAATGTAAACCAACTAGATGAACAATTATCTATAGAATAATGACATCTAATAATGCCAAAATAGAGACAGTTAGTATTTCCTGTACATATAATGAATCAGTTAAATACCAAAGGCAAGCTTTAGGTAGTGGATTGTGACCCATGTGAGAGAAGAACTATTCAAAATAAAATGCAAACTAATTAGATGTTGAATACAATCAACAATTTTTAATTACCAAAAGGAGTATTTGATCACCATAGAACATTTAAAAGCATATAATAGCTTAAAGAAGAAAGTAGACAGCACATAAACTCTAATGTTAAGGATCTATGTTTTTGATGCATGCTTTTCTATTATGTTTTTCTTTAAAAAATTGGACATACTTTTAGAAAATCAGTTTACCCTTAAGAGAATCATGCATATTCTGGTAAGTTGAGAAACAACAGACTTGGGAATTTCCTGTCATGCATTCATAAGGTTTCCATTTATTGAGTCATTAATTAAAAAATATTGCTACCTATTATGTATCAGGCAATTGGGTAGATGTCATTGGGGTACCAAAAAGAAGATCTGCCAGTCCTAAAGGAAAAAAAAGAATATAGGTAAGATGTGTATTTAACAAAGAGATTTATTCATCATGCAGAGAAGAGAATAGGTAATGGTGGACAACAATTTTCAAAAACAGAATAATATTTTTAGATGTTGATGAAATGAGTTCTACAAATGAAATAATAGAATTGACAATCAAAATATCTGGTTCATGACCTGGACTATGGTAGTGCTAGCCTCTTCTGACCTTAAATAAGGCCTTAATTCTCTCTTCCCCCAAAGCTGATTTCCTTCATTGTAAGAGCATGGGTTTGGAATTCATGGCCACTGAGGATCCTTCATCTTGAAATGACATATACCTTTCACAGTAGAATTTATTTATTTATTTTTAATGTTGGAAACTACACTTGCAGAAAATAATCATTGAACCTCTCTGAACAAATGTTTTTCCCTTTCCAAGTGAAAAACTTTGGTGTGCAGACCTTGATATGTACTTCATATTTTTTTGTGTGTAATTTGTTGTTAAAATTATAGTTTTAGGTAAAGGTCTCTGAATGTATGCAGCTGTGCATTAGCAAATTACTTAATCAGTCTAAGCCATCTTCTAATCAACTGTAAAATATGAATAATAACAATTAGTGTCCCTCGTAGAATTACTGAGAGGTTCAAATGAGATTTATTTAAAACCTCTAGCATTGTGCTGGCACATAGTAGGCCATGATAAACCACACAGGGGCAGATCGGAACTTCTCTTGCTTTCCTCACTTACCTTCCTTCTAAATCATACACAGATTTTTAACATAGACTATGTGTTATACCACCAAATACAGATTTTAAAAATAATTATGTATTTTACTTTACCAATTAGTATACCATACATTCTACAAGAGTATCTTTACTTTTTTATTTACTTACTATGTATTTGTAAATTAAGATTGTATACTTAAGCCGAAACCGGTTTGGCTCAGTGGATAGAGTGTCGGCCTGCGGACTCAAGGGTCCCAGGTTAGATTCCGGTCAAGGGCATGTACCTTGGTTGCGGGCACATCCCCAGTAGGGGGTGTGCAAGAGGCAGCTGATCGATGTTTCTCTCTCATCGATGTTTCTAACTCTCTATCCCTCTTTCTTCCTCTCTGTAAAAAAATCAATAAAATATATTTAAAAAAATAAAAATTAAAAAAAAGATTGTATACTTAAGAAGCTACATTATTAAATAAAGTTCAAATGTAATTCTTTAAAATTCCCAATGATACTACTGAGCAAATTTAGTCTTCTTGGAAATTTTATTATCTTTTATTACTGTTGAAGCTGTGGAAACCATAGACAATACTGGACACACATTAGAGATATATATAATAGGAAAAAGAATCTTCAATAGGACCACACTCTGAACCTCACACTGTCTTTAATGTAACATTGTGGTTTAATGTGGCAAGAACTAAGTAGCAGTTATGTGTTGTTTCATTTGACTGTTTAATTGCATTGAGAAATATAGAGTTTTTGAAATGTCAGAATGAGAAGTCCTCTGACGATCCACCTTTACTATTATTATCTTTTAGGTAACTTATTTGTATAAAACCAAGTGAATAATATGAACATATTAGTGTTCTATTAGTTTCAATGCAGAAGTTTCATAACATTTTCTGTGGTCTCCCATAATGATAATGATCTAGATGAGTAGGTCTAAAACCTCAATTTTTTTTGTTTCATTGCTTTCCCAATATTTCTACATTTATGTGTGTTTGTATGGGAGGACAGCAGTGGGTCCTTAATGATCACCTCTGGCTGGAAAATCCAGTTACCAGCATATGAACGTCCAGTCCAGCATGTGGATTGTTCATTCCTGTGCGTGCCAGCGAGGTGGTACACCACACTGAGCCAGGCATGGAACCCATCCCTTCCCTCATTTTCCACCATGAAACCTCTGAACAAACAACTCCAAACTTTTATGTGAGCCGCAAGAGCCATTACTGAATATGTGAGAGGCAAAGTGGGCATTATATGAACATTATAGAATAATTTCAGACACATCATCTATGTATATTCTTGAGAAAATTACTAGGAAATTATATTGCATTTTTAAAATAATTCAAAATCCATATTCAGTCTCTTTTATTTCTCAGTGGCCTTGATGTTTGAATACTCGTGGATTACAGTTCAAATGCTGTTTTTACCAATGTCTAGTTGTGTGAATGTGGGCAAGTTTATTTCCTAAGTTAGATTTATCAGTATAAAATGAAGAAAATAATACAAATGTATTAGGTTGTTCCAAAGATTGAATAAATAGCATATTTCAAGTACCAAACAAAAAGCTTGAGACTCCCAAGTCCCTCCATGTTAATAGAACTGCATTTTTTTTTATTTTTATATGCTTTTAGATAATTGATCTTCCTACAGCAATTTTTCACTAAATAAGTTTAAAGCCCTTATTTATGAACTAGAGGCCCAGTGCAAGAAATTCATGCATGGGGGGTTGTGTCTCTCAGCAAGCCTGCACCCTCTCCAATCTGGGACCCCTCAAGGAATGTCAGACTGCCCGTTTAGGCCCTATCCTACTAGGATAGGGCCTAAACGGGCAGCTGACATCCCTCTCACAATCCAGGACTGCTGGCTCCCAACTGGTCGCCTGCCTGCCTTCCTGATTGTCCTTAACTGCTTCTGCCTACCAGCCTGATCACCCCCTAACCACTCCCCTGCCAGCCTTATTGATGCCTAACTGCTCCTCTGCCAGCCTGATTACCCCTAACTGCCCTCCCGTGCAGGCCTGGTTTCCCCCAACTGCTCTCCCCTGCAGGCCTGGGTCCCACCCAACTGCCCTTCCCTACAGGCCCAGTCGCCCCCAACTTCCCTCCTCTGCCAGCCTGGTCACCCCTAACTGCCTTCCCCTGCAGGCTTGATTGCCCCCAACTGCCCTCCCTTGCAGGCCTGGTTCCTCCCAACTGCTCTCCCCTGCTGGCCATCTTGTGGCAGCCATATTGTGTCCACATTGGGGCAGCCATCTTTGACCACATGGGGGCAACCATCTTGTGTGTTGGAGTGAGGGTCAATTTGTATATTAGTCTTTTATTAGATAGGATAGAGGCCTGGTGCATGGGTGAGGGCAGGCTGGTTTGCCCTGAAGCATGTCCCAGATCAGGTTGGGGGTTCCCTTGGGGCATGGGGCGGCCTGGGCGAGGGGCCTTTGGTGGTTTCCAGGCTGGCAACACCCCCCAGCGACCCAAGCTGTGGCCCTGGTATATGGGATTTATTTATCTTCTATAATTGAAAATTTGTAGCCTTGAGCGGAGGTCTGGGCCAGCCAGGGCAGGTGGGAAGCTTGGCTTCCTCCATCGCTGGGGGCAACCCAAGCCTCCTGCTCTCTCCAGCTCTGTGGCTGTCGCCATTTTTGTTGGGATTTATTTATCTTGTATAATTGAAACTTTGTAGCCTTGAGCGGAGGCCCAGGCCGACCAGGGTGGGCCGGAAGCTTGGCTTCCTCCATTTTCAGGGCAACCCAAGCCTCCTGCTCGCTCAGTGGCTGGCCACCATCTTGGTTGGGTTAATTTGCATACTCGCTCCTGATTGGCTGGTGGGCGTGGCTTGTGGGTGTAGCAGAGTGACAGTTAATTTGCATGTTTCTCTTTTATTAGTATAGATTATTCTTAGAGAATAGGTTTGGTTTGTCAATTGGTAATTGGAGAAGAAAGCATAAAAATGAAATCAACTATTCATTGTTTTCTATTGATTAGTATTGATTTTAAGTATTGTTATTTATTACTTGTGGAGAGTTTATTCACATATTTGTTTTCAACCACAATATTTTTTAACAGGGGCATGAGCCATCTTCATTTTGGTTTTTTATGAATTTGTCATGTAAAATTACTGGTTAATTTCAAATTAATCTTTTATCAAATTCCTAATCCTATCCTCTCGAGATTTTTGGTATTGCAATAAGAGTGTTTTTCACAATATAGCTAATTTACTACTTTCCTTATAGACTTACTAGGATTTGTGAATCTTATAACTAAAATATGTGATTATTATTATGAGAAAACATATTTTTCCTTAACATTGCATTAACCTTAAAATATCAACCAAATTTTGATAAATACTGGCTAATAAATTAATTTTGGTTGTAATGCTCATATTGTATACAGACTTTATTTCTAACCAATTTTTAATCTGGACAGAGAGCTAAGATCTTAAATATCAAATTACATAATGAAAATCTCCATAACTTTATTTGCTATTTTAGCCAAAACATTTTTCATATCTATGGCCATTTAGATGGCTTACTAAGAAAATTTTGGTTTGTCTCATACTTCTCTTGAAAAAGCATTTTTTTTAAAAAATATATTTTATTGATTTTTTACAGAGAGGAAGGGAGAGGGACAGAGAGCTAGAAACATTGACCAGCTGCCTCTTGCACACCCGCTACCGGAGATGTGCCCGCAACCAAGGTACATGCCCTTGACCGGAATCGAACCTGGGACCCTTGAGTCCGCAGGCCGACGCTCTCTCCACTGAGCCAAACCCGTTTCAGCTGAAAAAGCATTTTAGACATGGAAGAGATGAATACCGCTGGAATGGAGCCGTATGACCAGAAGCAATTCATGTGATTATATGTTTCAACTCTAATACAATACAAATTAATGCCCAAACAGATGGCCTTCTGTCCCATTTAACTGGCCGCCAAGGACAAATAATTCAGAACAATCCTTAGTAGCCTATTCTCACTATTAAAATCATCAGAAAATTGTGTGTTCTTCCTCAATACTGCTTTTGTTCTAATTTGTCATTTTTTTTCCTTTATGAGATTGTCTTCCATAGAGATAGAGAAAAAATGCATGTGTCATTTTTTATATTTAAACAGCATAATTCATGTCTTTCTTCCAATTTTCTTCTATTTTTCCAAGAAGGTAAGCTAAAAAAATAATAATAGTACAAATAAAGTAAGCTCATGTGCTTGATGTCAGTACATTAAAAGTTTGTGTAGTTTGGGGCAGAAATGTGGATTTTAAGGCCAAAAAAACCTGCATTTGAATCTTAGACTAGGTCTTGTCTGACTATAAGTCTTTAAATAATTTAAACTCCTTGAACTTCAATATTTAAAAACAAAAATCAGAAATGATGACCTCTACCTTAGAATAATGTTGAGAAGATTAAAAACAATAGCTGGTATATTGCAGGTATTTATTATATTAAAGTTGTTACTATTATAACTAATATATCAGCAATAATGTCATTATTTTGGAAAATAATTTAGAAAGAAATAATTACCACTGAAAACCAAAATGCAACTTTTGACAATGAAAATTCCTTTTTTATTTCTTTTATGAGCTATTAGATCAGTTGGTAGAATAGGAGAATATTACCAAAGAGTATACCTTGATTGTAACAAGTCTTTAAGAAGGAGGGTCTGGTATTTTGTGGACAGGATGGAGCTATACTGGATGAATGTTAGAAAATATAAAGGAATTCCTACTTAATTCAGTAAAAATTTTACTCTGATTATTGGTTCCATGAAAGGGAAAATAAATAGTGCTTGACATAGGGACTCAAAGTTATCATGATAGTAAAATGAAGATAATATACAACATTCATAATTCTACAGATATATAATTCCATGTTGAAAATTATTATAATTGACTTTGTAATTGAATTGGCTTTGTGGCAAACATTACTTTAAAATAATTCTAAATCGTATGTCCAAAGGTAATTTTTACTTATTTATATGCAAAAGATTATGCAAATATTAACCTTAAAAAAAAAAACAAAGTAAATTAAAAAATGCCAATTCCTTTTATATCTCATCTTGATTTTATGTGGTTTGAGTTTGATATCCTTAACAGTTTTTTTCCAAATCTTCATATAGCATATGGATTAAGCTCTTCATTCCAATTCTTCTCCCTCTCAGGTATGCAAGGCAGCAAATTGACAGCATTACTTTGACTAGCTCAGCTTGTATTGTAGGAGAAATTCTGTAATATTTAATGATGAGAAACCTTTCGTAATCCTCTTATAAGAAATAAATCCAAAACAATGAATCAATAGACACAATTACTAATTCAGATAAACTTCCTCTGTAGGTAGTATCTCTGTTGCAAAAGAAAAATAAAAAAATGCATGCCCCAAGAAACATTTCAACTATGAATCTATCCTCATTAAAATTTACAGTCCACAAAGTGAGATGTGTCCATTTGAAGCTTTAATTGGGCTGTTTATTATTATTATTAGTTTGTTTGTTTGTTAATCCTCACCTGAGGATTAGAGATAGAGGAAGGGACGGAGGGAGGGGTGAAGAGAGAAACATCTATGTGAGAGAGAATCATTGATTGGCTGCCTCCTGCACGTCCCCTCCTGGGGATCGAGTCCACAACCCAGGCATGTGCCCTTGACCAGAATCAAACCCCTTACCCTTCAGTCCACAGGCTGACACTCTATCCACTGAGCCAAAACTGGCTAGGGCTTTTTTGTGTGTGTTTTTTAAATAAATTTGAAAGCAAAACAAAATTAATAATAACTGAGAACTTTAGGGGCAGTGTTCTTATGTCCTTGTAAAGCAGGGGTTCTATTAAACTGCTAGTTTGCTGCTTTTCAATGCCATGTGTGCATATATATATATATATATATATATATATATTCTAGAAGCCCGGTGCACGAAATTCGTGCACGGAGGGGGATTGTCCCTCAGCCCAGCCTGTACCCTCTCCAATCTGGGACTCCTGGAGGGATGTCTGACTGCCCGTTTACGCCCGATCCTGGGGGATCAGGCCTAAACGGGCAGTCGGACATCCCTCTCACAATCCAGGATTGCTGGCTCCCAACTGCTTGCCTGCCTGCCTTCCTGATTGCCCCTAACCGCTTCTGCCTGCCAGCCTGATCACCCCTAACCACTCCGCTGCCAGCCTGGTTGATGCTTAACTGCTCCCCTGCCAGCCTGTTTGCCCCCCAACTCCCCTCCTCTGCCGGCCTGGTCACCCCTAACTGCCCTCTCCTGCAGGGTTGATCACCTCCAACTGCCCTCCCTTGCAAGCCTGGTCCCTCTCAACTGCCCTCCCTTGCAGGCCTGGTCCCTCACAACTGCCCTCCCTTGCAGGCCGGGTGCCTCCCAACTGCCCTCTCCTGTTGGCCATCTTGTAGTGGCCATCTTGTGTCCACATGGGGGCAGGATCTTTGACCACATGGGGGCAGACATATTGTGTGTTGGAGTGATGGTCAATCTGCATATTACTCTTTTATTAGATAGGATATAATAGAGGCCCAGTGCATGAAATTCATGCATAGGTAGGGTCCCTAGGCCTGGCCGGCAATCAGGGCTGACCTGTGGGGCAACCAGCGGGGCAATCGTGGGGCCCTGGCTGGCACCTGCCTTGGCTGGCCTGGGGCCTGGGGGCCAGGGGCAGCTCCTGCTTTGAGCATCTGCCCCCTGGTGGTCAGTGCACATCATAACGACTGGTCGTTCTGCTAGTGGTTCCACTGTTTGGTCAATTTGCATATTAGGCTTTTATTATATAGGATATATACACACACACACACACACACACACACACTCACATACATACACATACACACAGGCACGCACACACACATTTGCTTTAATTATAGAAGTAAATGTGGTCTGGGTCTATAATTCCATTTAGAATATATTTACTGTATTGTTTTCTATATTAGTTACATTTTCCATATACTGAAATTGAAAAAAATATGGGTGAACATGTAGGCTCTGCAATTGAACTTTTTCATACATAGCCACTAGCTAGAACAATTCCTTAGGTGTGGCTGTGTGGGGTTATTTATTGCCAGCAAAAGTAAGGAAAAAATAGCTTGAGCCCCATAAGTAGGTTTAGAGTGACATTTACTGAAAAGGGACCATCTGATGTAGGGGGAGGAAGAACAGAGAGCACCTGTATGGTATAGGCATCAGTGCAGAAAATAATAGGTCTTATTTTGGTTTCTGCTTTATTTTACAAAATTTAAATATCAATCTTTCCTTTTCTCCTTATTGAAAATAGATTAAGATCCTCTCTCTCTCTCTCTCTCTCTCTCTCTCTCTCTCTCTCTCAAGGAAGATGCCCCTTTGTCCAATTCCTGACCTTAAAGAAGAAAGTAAAAGCCTTTCTTTTAGATCTGGGAAAATGAATCTGTGTTTCTGAAAAGGGTTTTAAACATTTTTTTAGAGCTTTAATAAAGTAACATCTACTGCTTCTAGATATGTGAAATAACAGTTCTTGGTATTTAAAATTACCCTGATAGTATTTGATAAGAATAAAACACTCAATGTCATTAGGCTATATTTACTAGACAGAGGAAAAAATAAAATTTTTAAGAAATAGGCATACAGGCAGTGGTGTATTTGTTATAGACAAATTCAGATTAAGCATGTTAAGACTTAGGTTCTGTAGGTTATTAAAATATAATCCTAAAAATAAAGATACTGTATCTAATATAATTGAAAAAATTGTCATCAGTTGACTTATGGAAATCAGTTTGATCTACATATTTAAAGGTCAGGAAACTCGAACTAATCAGTTTAATAAAGACTGGAAAGTTGGGATTCATAGTATACATAGTTGTCAGATCTTGGCTTCTGAGAGAGCAAATATTAGACAAGGAAAAACCTAAGCACTATTGATATCCTATCTAATAAAGAGGGAATATGCTAATTGACTACCCCACCCTCAAAGATGGCAGTACCCACAGCCAATAAGGAGGGAATATGCTAATTGACTCCCCCCCCTCAAAGATGGTGGCGCCCACAGCCAATAAGGAGGAAATATGCTAATTTATTTCCCCACCCTCAAAGATGGTGGCGCCCACAGCCAATAAGGAAGGCATATGCTAATTGACTGCCCCACTCTCAAAGATGGTGGTGCCCACAGCCACAAGATGGCAGCACCGAATTCCCTCAGCCCCACCAGGCTGCTCTGCGTGCCTGCCTCTGGAATTACCGTCCCCTCAGCCCCCCAGCGGCCCAGGGCCGTCCCAAGGCACAGGCAAGCCTCAGATGGCGACTGCCCAGCCGACGCCCGAGGTACAGGTAACCAGGGCCGGCCGAGGCTTGTGTTGCCAGCAGTGGCAGCAGCAGAGGTGTGATGGGGTGTCGCCTTCCCCTGATCACTGGGTCACCTCCCACCCCTGAGGGCTCCCGGACTGTGAGAGGGGCAGGCCAGGCTAAGGGACCCCTCCCACCCCACTCCAGTGCATGAATTTTTATGCACTGGGCCTGTAGTAATTTCATAAAATACATTTTTTTTCTAAATAATTGATCAATTTGTACAATGCATCTAAGGCAGATTTGCTTTTTCACCTTGGTGATCAATAGATGATTGTTTATTTGCTAGCATAATTTAATCATCATATTTGTGTAATCAATAAAGACAATTTTCTTTTGAAATAAGATTAAGGATGTATTTAGCTAAAAATTACCCCAAAATATCTTTATATTTAGACACCTGTTGTAAAAAACAGATTATTGTCTAGATGCCTTCCTATTGACACCTCTTAGAAGAAATGTAGATATGATTGTAATGAAACTGCTGTTACTACAGATCTGTCAGTTTAATGTGACTCTGGAGGTGCCTTGTAGGATTTCCTTACCAATTATAGTAAACTAGTAGCCCGTTTGCACGAAGATTTGTGCAATAGACCTTCATTCACCTGGCTGCCTGCACCAGTTTTCTGCCAGCACCGGGGACCCAGGTCTTGGCTGTGGCCACCGCCTTCTGCCTTCTTTCAGGGTCAGGGCTTGGCCCAGGGCTGTGGCCTTGGGCTCGGCCACTCCCAACATCCCTGCTAAGGATCGCAGGAGCTGACCCCCAGTGGTTTCCTGTGATCCGTGCAGGCTCCCCGCTGGTGCCCAAGGCCGGGAAAGCCTCGGGCGGCTTTCCCGGCCTTGGGCTCCGCCACGCCCCAACGTCCCTGCAATGGTTTCCTGGTGGTTGTGGTTGGTGGGCGTGGCGTGGTTGGTGGGCATGGCTTGGGCGTAGCGAAGGTGCGGTCAATTTGCATATTTGTCTATTATAAGGTAAGATAACATTTCTCTTGTGAAAATTTGAAAAACGAGTTTCAATGGACCTGTTACCTTTTTTCCAGGGTGATAGCAGTGTACTGAAAAAAAATCCTACATGAGAGGTAAAATGTATACCATACATTGCTATACTGCTAGGCAGACTGAGTATAAAAAATTAAATACTGTTTCATGACATATATGGAATACCAAACCTTAAAGAAACTGGATAAACTACTTTGGGAAATGAATCTTTATGAAGAAATAATAGGTATAATTAGTTTAACATTATAAAATTTAATCTATGAAGTTATTCATTTAATGTTAATATTCAGTATTAATTAAATATTTAAAGCTTGGGTTGGAAGTTCATTATACTTATGATTTCTGTTAATATTTAGCCTACCCAGAGAAAAGGTTGTTTATTTGAGTAAAGAGTACATAAGTCTCTTGAGTTACATAACTTTCTCACCATTCCCATCATCCCACTGTGTATCCATATATTCCCCCCTCTCTTCTTCCCAAACTACTCTCCTGGATTAAAATCCCTTTTGCTTAAAACCCATTTCAGTTAGCTGCCATTGCTGTTAAAGCAATAGGGGCACATGTAACTATTTCAGAATTTTAAGGGATGTTTTTCATGACAAAACACATAAAATTGACCTGATTAACAATTTAAATGTATATACAGTATTGTTAACTTCATGCGTGTTGTTGTGCAACAGGTCTCCAGAACTTTTCCAACTTGCATAACTGAAAGTGTATACCCATGGTACAGCAAGTCTAGGAAGCATTTTAATCACAAACCAGAAAGGGTGCTTTACTAATAGGTAACATTTTGAAAGTACATGTGTTAACCCGTGTGTGTGAATGCTTTATTCCTTAACATAAAATTGGTCTTTTTAAAAATTATACTAAAGTAACACATGTCAATTCAACAATTTAGATAATATAAACACATTAAGAAGACAAGAATAAGCCATCATAGCCCCCACCTGTGGTAAAAATGTGTTCATCCTTTTGAGATTATACTTTGAGGCTATTGTGTTTATTATGTGCATAAATTCTGTTTATAGCAATAAGAGTACATTATAATTCTAATTTTTATTCTTATATCATATCACTGGCAACTATTCAAACCCAAATTATTGTTCTACAAAATCAGTTTAATGACTTGTAATTCAATTTCCTATTGATAGGCATTTATTCTATAGCCATTTATCCCTGTTGTACTGATACCACCAAACAAAAGCTGATGTTTATACCTTTTCACAATTTTCTAATTATTTTCTGGATGTAGACTTTCTGGTTCAGAGATATATCAAATTTTAAAGCTTTGAAACTCCACAAAAATGCTCTGTTATATTTGGTACTGGTTTGTATTTCTTAGCAATTTAAGAGAGAGGCTGTTTTCCTCAAAAGGGGCTAACACTGTATATGTTCATTCTTTGTAATCTCTATCTAATGAACCAACTTTTAATTAGTAAAAATTTAGAAATTAGTAAAAATTTTGAAATTGAAAATTTATAATTTTCAATTATAAAACTTGTGGTTCCTATTGCTGATCTCCCAATCCCCCTCGCCTCCCCCCCCTCGCCACCCAAACTAACTAATCTTCCCGGGAACAAGGTGAAATATTTACAGTTATTGTTAGAGTTTTTAGTGTGTGCTCTTATACTCTACCTACACATTATTTTTCACTATGACAAACAATTATATAGCTTGTTCTGTCTATAGGAATTAGGAGAGGGGGAAAAAAGATTATGCATTATAAAATATTATTATATTTTTCCAAATATACCATTAATTAATAAATAAAAATAATTATATATTTTTCTCATGATCACAAATTAATATAGTAAATAATATATTGCTAATTTTTCAGATCATTTATTATAGTTATACCATGTAGACATAATATTTTTGAAAAATAATTTTTCAACTCTTTTCAATATTTTGGGATGAGAACTGCATCCACCTACATGAAACCTAACTATTAAGTCTGAGAATTGAGTCTACATATTGTCAACATGACTTAGCTGTTTATTCCCAGGAAATTTTTGCTCAGGAAAGATAAAACTATAAATAAATAAAATCACTGCTTGCTTCAGAAAATACATACAAAAAATTTATGAGACAACTGTTTAGTTGTAATTCAAGATCTTCATTTTGTTATGTCTACCAATCTGGAAGTCATATGTCACAGACTTTTTACAATTTTAATTAGTCCCCTGACTCAAAAGAGTTACATTAAAGCCACTTGTGCCAAGACCCTGATGATATAAATATCCCACTTCTGACTTCTACCTTCTGAATCATTGCTAAGATCTTTCTTATAAGGTGGCTTCTTCCCTGACTGTGGTGACTTCTAGTAAGTTTAGCTTTTCTTTATTAGCAGGTTGTCTGGTGATACTTTGGGGAGTTCACCAAGCCCAGGGAACTTTGGGGAATCCCACTGAGATCCATTAAGACTTTCTCTGTACCTTCATCCAACAGCCTTGACTCAGAAATAGTGTGCTTCCCTGGGATGCACCTCTCACTCAGGGCTCTCTCCAAGCAGGTTGGTCTCAGTAGATACAGGCACAAATTTCATTTATTTGGGCTTCAGGTGTTCAGTTTATTTCGCACCCCAGAGAATAGAATGCCTTTAAGGAATCTTGGTTTTCTGATCAGATTTGAAATCTCTCATTCATAGTTGAAATTTACCTTGTGACTACAAATACTACTGCTTGTTTTGTCAGTCTTGGACAATTTATATTGCAAATCTCTAAGTAAGATTCTAGAGCAAGGGAGTGGGCATAAACTCATTAAATCTGTCCTCAAAATAAGTTCTGTAAGTCTCTTCAGGAATCTCTTGGGTACACATTTTCAAAAGTTATAAGTACTTTCCTCAGTTGTCTTTTTAACTTATCTTTTTAGTTTTATCATCTTCATTTGAGAAATTTGCAGGGCTCTTGATTGGTGATGGACAATCTGTTGGCTAATTTCTGAAGACACATTTTTGTATGGCTACCGATTTTTATGTCTGTTTAAATCATGATGTGTCATTCACATTTAGGTCTTTAAGCCATAGAACTGTTTTGTTTTTTTTTTATGTTGAGTGTGAAGCAAATATTTAATTTCATTCTTCTTCCATGTTTTTTAGACATTTATAGAAAACTGTCCTTTCTCACTGATTTGCAATGCCATTTTTCTCATATATTGTTGTCCATATTTGTGTGGTTCAGTTTCTTGGATTTCTTTTATATCTTTTTTGTCTATTTGTCTAGCTTAGGACTATCACCATACTGTCCCTATTATTTTATATTTAAAATATAAACAACCATTCGACCAGTAGCTATGATGCACACTGTCCACCAGGGGCAGACACTCAAAGCACAGGCATGGACACATGGAACAGACTGAGGAATCTCAGAGGGAAGAGGAGAGGGTGGGAAGAGATTAACACAAGATCTTATATGCATACTAGAGGCCCAGTGCATGGATTTGTGCACTGGGGGGTCCCTCGGCCTGGCCTGCACCCTCTCGGGGGATGTTGGACTGGACTGCCAGTTTCCATCCAATCCCCATAGGCCAGGCCGAGGGACCCCACCGGTGCACTAATACTTGTACCAGACCTTTAGTTTTTATAATAAGCCTTGATATATGTTAATGCATTCTTTTCTTCCTACCTTGTTTTTATTTATAAATGCCTTTGCTATTCAGACTCCTTTCACTATTTTATACGTTAAAGAATAAAATTGTCAAATTTGGCCAAAAGAGTAAGAATTTTTATTTGGATGGCAATAAATCCATAAAATAATATGGGGAGAATTAACATTTTTATAATATTTGGTATTCCTATTAAGAACTTGGTATATACTAGTATGTTTATTAATGTCTCTCAGTTATAATTGTCTTTTACTTTTTTGGCTTTGAACATGATTATTCATTTCTTATTTATAGCAGAAGCCCCTTGTTTTGGGTGAACATTCTGATGTATCAAATTTAAAAACAAAGTTCAATAAAATAACTGAAGATGGTGTGCCTATAGAGACTCCCTTTCTTTCCAAGAGTATTAACAATAAATGAAGTCCTCCTCATTATAAATCAGTTATTTGGATTGTGAACAAGCCTTTAAATGTGGGATCATCATTTTTTACCAGTATCTCTATTCCTGGCACAGCATTTATTTAGGTATTTGGATATTTCTTGTAAAAGTAATTTTCCACAAAAAGATTATGGGAAATGATCACGTATGTTGTTAACAGAATAGTTTAAAACAGCATAACTTAGTAGAGTGCTAATGGCTACAGATCAAAATAAGGAAAGGCATATACACTAATTGTAACTGTAGTGTGTATTGCTACATTAATTATTGCCTCTTGCTTCCATATTAACCCCTCAATATATGTTCTGCAATAATAAAATGTCTCTAAGCCTCCTCCTTTACAGTAAGTACAATGTTAAGTTTCCCAGTAGAGGACACTGGAGACATTGCAGGAGGAAGGGGCTCTCCTGTGGTCTCTGGATGGTGCATGGTGAGTCAGCAGTATGGGAGTGAGGATATCCAGTGATGCTCTGCCTAGCCATGCACCCAGAACTATCTCTCCTGACATGGATGCCAGGCACCCTAGGTCTCCTGCCCTCACCAGGGCCCTGCCTGATTTTCTCGGCTCACTCTTCACCTCCCACACAAGGTTTTCTCCCAAGATCTCCTAATACTGTGGCCCTCAAAACAGAGATACTTTATGCTCTAATCCTCTTGAATGCCCATCCTCTATAGCTTTCCTGACTCCACCTGTGTCCCTACACCCTCTGTACATCCACACACTTAGCTACCTGTGATGGCTCATTTGCACTTTGGAGGATTGCCTTTTGCTTGTCCCATGAATACAGAGCACCAGCAAACTTCTCTGTCATCCAGGGAGTTGCAGCACATTCTTCTCTAATGAGGTATAAACTCTAAACTTGAGGAGGGGAGTCCCCTTCTAAGTTAATCCTTCCTAGGCTACTTTTTCAACACCTAAGGGTATCTGTGATATAATTATACCCTATAATTACTCCTGTGTCAGAATTTAGTAATGTTTATATTAAACTTGCCCTGATCAAATCACTGTGTGGTTTCTTTCCTCTAACTGGACACCATCTACTGCATGCAGTTATCTCAGGCTTGTGGTTTAATGAATGATTTCTATTGTTTTTTTTTTAAATCTTTACTTTCAATATGTTGTCTAATTATCATGGGTTATCTTTGTAATAAGAAAATAATAATATGAATAAAAAAATTAAAATATTCCTTTTTAAATTACTGTGCCATGCTTGTCAATTCTTTGTCTTAGTTGGTTGGATATTCTTCTATTAAAGGTTGACTCTATGGAAAGGGAATAGTCATGTAAAATCAAGCTTGCTTGAATACAGAAATGAATGAGTGCATTAATTAATTCCACCTATGCCATTAGACTCTAAAAGTTCAGATTATAGCTCAAATACCCTAGTTTTCACTAGTGCTATTAATATGTTTAAATTCTGCATGGCCTTTAAAGTGTAGACTCTTTAGTGTGTTGCAATCTTTTGTTGTTGTAAACAATTGAATGAAAGAATAGTAAGGATAACAATTATTTCATGATTTTTTTTTCAGTTTATATATGCATATGTACACACATGGGGTAAGTGTATGCTTGGGTTCCAATGTGAAATGTATTTAAAGTAATAGCCATCATTAATACAGGGCTTATTCTAGAGCAAGCACTAAGTGCTTTACTTATATTTTATTATTGGTTGCAATAAAAACTAAAAAATGTGCATGTCTTTTGAGGTTTAACTTTAAATCGTTTTACTATTCCATATTTTTTTTATCTATTTCTCCAAACAAATGAGGTTCAGGAATGAAGGTTTTGTATGACATATTAAAAGGATTTAAACAGATCTACCAACATGTGGAACATTCAACAGATTTTAGACAGTAGTAAATGACCGCTGTCCATTATATCCCCTTGCTTTCCCACTAGACAAGTTTACTTGGTTCCAACAACCACACCGATGTCGTCTTTCCTAGAACATTTATTTAGTAGAAGAATCATCACTAAGCTTGATTTGTGAGGAACCTGAATCTAAAAAATAAAAGCATTGTAAAGAAAAAGTTACAATCAAGAAGTAAAAATGTACCCTCCTTAGAATATTAAGATGTACTCTTTTTATTTTTAGGATCTTTCCTCTGAGATCCTAAGCAGTCACAAAAACAAAACAAATAAAAAAACACACAAAACAAAACTAATGTTAGAAAAGCCTAGATCTGGTTTTAGATTTTTATAAAACCTCTAAAATTACAAATGTGAGTGCTGATTTTTACCTTAGAGGAAAGACTTACTTAAAGTGTCACTTTTCTATGATTATAATGAAGGCAATTAGTTCATGCCTTTATTCATATTTATATATTTAGGGTGCGCAAAAGTAGGTTAATAATAATAATCCTATATAATAAAAGGTTAATATGCAAATTGTCACCTCGGGAGTTCGACCAACTGGGAGTTTGACCACTTGCTATGACGTGCACTGACCACCAGGGGGTGGCGCAGAACAAAGGAAGGCCCTAATCCACTCTGATTGCCAGCCAGGCCTAGGGACCCTACCCATGCATGGATTTTGTGCACTGGGCCTCTAGTAATAATATAATAAATACTAGTAATATATAATGAATACTGTAAGAGACAACTGTAAACCTACTTTTTCTACCTCTATATATGAATATGAAAGTGATTTTGGCTCTCATTTATTGGCTAATAATGTGTATGGCATCTATATCTAGCACCATGAATAATATGTCACAAAAAAATGCTATTTTAGCTTTAGGACAATGTATTCCATGGTGATGATTTGGAGATTGCTTGGACAGTATCATGCTAGTCAGGGTATGGCCAAAAGTGGATATAAAAGCTCCTGGCTAGGATCTTCAAAAGCCTTGTCAAGCTTAGGAAGCCAGAGGTTTCCTGGCAGAAATCTACATTTTGGCAATGCAGTGTGGATCACAGGAAACCTAAGAGCCATGCTTCACCATATGTTCATCCAGGAAGCTGTCCACCAAGGGGAGGCATGCATGTCAACTGAGCATGCTCAGAGGAAATGATTTGCTAAAGGAAATCATGAGCAAATTATCATCAAGTTACTGATAATTCAACATATAAATGTTAGCATTTATTGTGTGGTCAAACATGGTTTTATTTTAAAATATATTAGTGTTTGAGACCTTGACAAAAAAAAAATATATCTCTTTATGGATCTTATATTCTAGCATGAAAGATAGATTTTTAAATAATAATGAAAATAATCAAATTAAATATTATATTAGAAGGTGATGGTCATTATGAAAATAAAGAGAATAAAGTATTGATGTAGGTCATAAAGACTCCTCTTATTTTTTTCCCTTTACCCCAGATTCGAGCTTCTATTATCCTTTCCTCATTAGGACAAATTTTAATATGCATGTTCCATGTAAATAAGGTAGTATTGTTTTATGTGTTTCTAATTTACCTCACTGTTGTTGGTCCTAAATTTAGTTCAGTTTCTCACAGTTTTAAAATTAAATATGTTTAAATTTTATCTATCTTGCTATATGTATATTCACTTATTTGCTTCTAACTGCTGCATAGTTTTCAATAGCATGCATATGCTGCATTTTATGTGTGCATTTCTCTAATAATAGACATCTAACAGTTCCCAGTTACATAAATAACAACATGCTGTAGGTCCATTTGCCAATTTTCTAAGAACTTTTTAAAGATATATATCTAGGAATGAGATTGCTGGGCATAAAGATATTCAATTTTAGTAAATGGTATGAAATTGCTTTTCAGAATGGTTATATTGATGCATACCCTCACCATTATGCTCTTTCCAATTTGCCACTTCAATGGGTATAAAATGTTTTTAATTAGCATTTTTAAATTTTGAGTTTGAACTTTCAGACCTCCCTTTCTGTGAGTTTCCTATTAATATCATTTGCATAATCATCTATTGGTTTTCCTGCTGTTTTTTCTCTTGTTGATGTAAGAAAATTCTTTGGTCCTTGCCTGTGTGACTCAGTGGTTAGAGCGTCCACAGGCACACCCAAAGGTCACGGGTTGGATTCCTGGTCCAGGCACCTGGTAGTGATGAATGCCTAATGCAACAAATTTTTCTCTCTCTTCCCCTCCCTCCCTGCTCTCCTCCCTCCTCACTTCCTTTCTTCTTTCTGTCCTTCTTTCTACTCTCTCTGAAAATCAGTGGAAAAAATGTCCTCAGGATTAACAAAAAAATAAAAATTAAAAAAAATTATTTGTATATCGTATAATCAGTATTTTTTTCTTTTTTTCTATTATCACTCTTCCTAAAGAGCTTTTTTTAGATATTTTTCCTAACAGCCTTCACCCATGAAATTTTAATAACACATACATATTTTATCTGTTTATGTATTTCAAAATATCTGTGTTTTATATATTAAAAAGTAAAATATGGTTAGTAGTAAAATATTTATTACCTTTCAGACAGTATGACCCCAATTGAGAATGCATGTAATAATAACATTTTTGTTTTCATTTAAAAAAATACCTTAGTTCTGTAATCTCTTTTAATTTTTATTTACCAAAATAGCAAATTTTTTTCATCTGTCTGTCAACCTTTTTAACCAGAATGTTTAATTTTGTAATACTGTACTGATATTTAACCTTATGACTTATTCTTTTTAGTTCTTACTTAACGTATTTTCACTCTTGTGTTTTACAATTTATTTTCCTATTTGATATATGAATTCTCCTTTCACATTTAGGTTATTAATACAACCAGCGTACATTATGCTCAGGACCTACTTTTACTTTTCTTAATTCCATAAGCAAACTTTCTTAATACTGTTTATCAAGCAACCCAATGGTTGCTTGATATATATATATACTAGAAGCCTGGTGCATGAAATTCGTGCACGGAGGGGGTTGTCCCTCAGCCCAGCCTGTACCCTGTCCAATCTGGGACTCCTGGAGGGATGTCCGACTGCCCATTTAGGCCCGATCCCACCAGTATCGGGCCTAAACGGGCAGTCGGACATCCCTCTCACAATCCAGGATTGCTGGCTCCCAACTGCGTGCCTGCCTGCCTTCCTGATAGCCTCTAACCGCTTCTGCCTGCCAGCCTGATCACCCCCTAATCACTCCACTGCTAGCCTGGTTGATGCTTAACTGCTCCCCTGCCAGCCTGTTTGCCCCCCAACTTCCCTCCTCTGCTGGCCTGGTCACCCCTAATTGCCCTCTCCTGCAGGGTTGATCACCTCCAACTGCCCTCCCTTGCAGGCCTGGTCCCTCACAACTGCCCTCCCTTGCAGGTCGGGTGCCTCCCAACTGCCCTCTCCTGCTGGCCATCTTGTGGTGGCTATCTTGTGTCCACATGGGGGCAGGATCTTTGACCACATGGGGGCAGACATATTGTGTGTTGGAGTGATGGTCAATATGCATATTACTCTTTTATTAGATAGGATAGAGGCCTGGTGCATGGGTGGGGGCCAGCTGGTTTGCCCTGAAGGGTGTCCTGGATCAGGGTGGGGTTCCCTTGGGGTGTGGGGCGGCCTGAGCGAGGGGCCTGTGGTGGTTTGCAGGCTGGCCACGCCCCCTGGCAATGCAAGCGGAGGCCCTGGTATCTGGAATTTATTTTCTTTCTACAATTGAAACTTTGTAGCCTGGAGCGGAGCCAAGCCTGCTGCTCCCTCTGGGGCGGCAGCCATTTCTGTTGCAGTTAATTCACCTTCTATAATTGAAACTTTGTAGCCTTAAGCGAGTGTACCCGGCCAGGGTGTGCAGAAAGCTTTGCTTCCCCTGTTGCGGCCGGCAACCCTGGCTTGCTCTCTCAAGCTCTGTTCTGCCCCCATTTCTGTTTGAATTTGTTTACCTTCTATAATTGAAACTTTGTAGCTTGAGTGGAGGCTTAGGCCTGCAACAGCTATGGAAAGCTTGGCTTGCTCTGTTACCTGGGAAACCTTGCTCTCTGTGGCTGTAGCCATCTTGGCTGGGGTTAATTTGCATACCTGCCCTGATTGGCTGGTGGGCGTGGCTTGGCTGGTGGGCATGGCTTATGTAGCAGAGTGATGGTTAATTTGCATATTACCATTTTATTAGAGAGGAGATATATATATATATATATATATATATATATATATATATAATTTCCATATGTATAAGGATTTATTTCTGAGTTATCTGAGGTTTTCTCCCCATTAATCTATATTCTTTTGAATACTGTTTTGTTTTATTTTGGTTTTGGTTTTTGTAGTAGGCCTTAAAATCTGTTTGGGTAAATATGCACTGTAAGTCAAAGCTTGTAGAGTTATTCATAGGCTATAAGTTATTCCATGTTTATGTTTTATAGAGGTTTTTTTGAATACTTAAAGAAATCAGGTAAAATTTTGATGGAGATTGCTTTGAATTTGCAAATTGATTTGGGATCATTTTTCTACTCATATGTTATGATTCCAACCTTGAATTTTATATATAACTTCATTTACATTTCTAATTAAACTTTTATCTTTATATTTTCTAAATAGGTAAAATTTAAACAAAATTCAAAAGGAAAAGAAAAAGTATATCCATTAAAATGTTTCCTCATTCTTTTCTTCCATCCTTATTGGCAACTACTACTATTGGATATGGGTGCTACCTTTCTAAAGGATGATAGAGTTGTTGGATGATATACTATTTTTAACATCATCTTAATATTATTATTGGGTTTGTGTGCCAATTAATTTTGGAGGATCCCATTTCTGTCAAAGACCACTTAGTAAATATTTTAGGCTTTGGGAACCAGACAGCCTTGTTGCCCTTATACTGGAAAAACAACCAGAATCATCTTCCATGCATGAGTGTGGGTGTGTCTGATAAAACCTTCAAAATAGCAGTGTGCCATTTGACTCTCAGGCCACAGGGTGCCCACCCCTGTTATAATGGGTTATTGTTTGAATACATGAAAGATAATGATTTCTGAATATCAATTTTATATTTGGTCACCTCATTGAATACTTTCATTGTTGATAGTACTTTTTTCTTCATTCCCTGCATTTGTCAACCACACAATTATGTGATAGACTGTGATAATTTTTCCCTTTATTAGAGTTTTATACCTTAATTTTTTTCCTTTTGTCTATTTGCAGTAGTTAATGCCTGCAAATAGGCACAACATATGTGAAATAATAATGTTATTTTAAGCAGTCTTGTCTCATACCTTTTTATTGTGGGATTACTTCTATAGTGTTTTTAGTAAGCGTGATGTCTTTGGGAGTGAGATATAAGTTTATATTTGGAAGTTTAAATCTATTCTTAATTTCTTAGGAGTATTAATAAAGAAGAACGGATGTAAAATTTGTCAAATATCCTTCCAGTATCCATCAAGATAACATGTTTATTTAAATCTTATAACATGATTAATTATAATAATAAATCCCCTACTATTGAATCATCCTTTCAGTCCTGGAATAAATCCACTTGGAATAGGAATTTATTTTCTTACAATAGTAGCTGGATCCTCTTTGCTAATTTATTCATGATTCACACTCATATAGTGGTAAATGATCTGTAATTTATCTGGCATTTTGGCATAAAATGATATTCAAATTATTTTAAATATTGGAAACTTTTCCTCATTATATCTAGAGAATATTTTAAGTACCTTTGAGATGATCTATTGTTTAGTGACTTAATATAATTACTCTCTCAAAGCATTGCCACATGGTAATATGTGGACACATTCTGCATTTTGCTTTAATTTTTGTTTGTAACAGTCTTGAACATTTTTCATTATGTTAGTTTCCATGTAATTTATTTATTTATTGTTGTATTGTAAAGCAAATATATAATATATGTGCATATATATATATATATATTTGTGTATATATATATGTATACACAAATGAATATATATATATATATTCATTATCCATTGTTGGAAAGCAAATTACTCCCAAATTCAGTATTTTAAAACAGTAACAAATGTTTATTTTTTGTATTATTTCGGCAGAGTGGCTTAGCAGGGTGGTTTTGGCTTGGAGTCTCATGAAGGAGTAGTCAGCATGTCAACCAGGGCTGCTGTATCTGAAATCTTGACTGGGGCTGGAGGATGAACTTCCAAGGTAGCTGATTCTTATCACTGGCAAGTTGGTGATGACTTTTGGCAGGAGGATACTTCCTCCCCATGTGGTCCTCTTCACAGGATGTTTGGTGTCTTCAGAACATGGCAGCTGGCTTCTTCCAGAGTAGATACATGAGAAAAGTCTATAGAAGTCATTACTTTTTAGAACTTGGTCTCAGACGTCAAATAACAGCTCCTCCATCATAGTCTATTCCTTAGAAGTGAATTACTAATTCTGGCTCACATACAAGAGGAAAGAAATTAGTCTTTACTTTCTAAAGGGGAGTGTTAAAGAAGTTGCAGGTATATTTAAAACCATTATAGTATATACTCTGTTTTTATGTTTTTTATTTTGTTTTTAAAAATATGTTTTTATTGATTCCAGGGAGAAAGATAGAGGGAGAGAGAAATAGAAACATCAATGATGAGAGAGAATCTTGATTGACTGCCTTCTGCATGCTCCCTACTGGGAATCGAGCCCACAACCCGGGCATGTGCCCTTAACTGGAGTCGATCCTAGGACCCTTCAGTCTGCAGGCCGACGCTCTATCCACTGAGCCAAACCAGCTAGGACTACCTTTAGGAGTTAGTGTACACCACTGGAAAGCTGCAGTTTGAGTTTATTCCAGAGCTGATAATGACCCGAAGAGAAAGCCTCCCACCAGTTTTAGACCTATATTACTTAATACTATAGACAAAGAACACCTGTCACTGAGGGCTTACTCTGTGCCAAACAATATTATATAACTCAAGGCTACCTATGGATTTGGTATTATCATTATCTCCATTTACTATAGTAAACTGAAGTTTAGGCATAATGAGTAACCTGATAAAGGCAATACACCTAATAAGTGTTGGAAACCAGATGACCACAGGCTATAATGCCTTTGTCAAGCGCCTTTCCTGGTTACCTCAATGGAGTTATCTCCCTTGCTTTGTATTTTAGTAGATTGATATAATGTAGAGAAATACAACTCAAAGTTTAATGCATCTGTGAATCATGTAGAGAATTTTGTTAAAATGCAGGTTTTGTTTCAGGAGGTTTTCTGCAAGGTCTGAGATTCTGTGTGTCTGACGAGTTCCAGCTGAGGCAGTGTTGCTAGTCCTAGGCCCCACTCAGAGAGGCTCTATGGTTCTTAATCCCAAAGGCACAGAAAAATCACCTAATGCTTTGTCCACTTCTGGAATCTGGGGTTGGGGAGAGAGCCCAGGAACTGAATTTTGTAAAGCTTTCAAAGGTTATTCTGGGTAACAGTAAAAGTCAGCCTACTCAGTTAAATTTTGATGTCTTATTTTCTAAATTTTATTTTAATTTGCCCTAGCCAGTTTGGCTCAGTGGATAGAGCATCGGCCTGTGGACTGAAGGGTCTAGGGTTTGATTCCCGTTAAGGGCACATGCCTGGGTTGTGGGTTGATCCCCTGAAGGGGACGTGCAGGAGGCAGCCAATCAATGATTGTCATAGTTGATGTTTCTATCTCTCTCTCTCCTTCTCCCTTCCTCTCTGAAATCAATAAAAGTATATATTAAAAATTTTATTTTACTTCAACTCTCTTATTGCCATAGAAGCTCCAGAATTTTAAATGAGGGGTTGGTCAGAAGGAGGAAGCTAGAAGATTTGTCTTAAAACTAATCTCAGGACCTAGAAAAGAAAAGGAGGGGAGTTGATGCAGAAGGTAAGACTAAATTCCTCATTGTGGCTGTGCCAAGGGGGCACTACACTCTCAGCTGTGGAGACAAGGCAAAAAGCTTGTGCTAATGTGAGAGTGCGTTAGGAAGGGAACACTTTGGTGAAGGAACCTGCCCAGGCGATTCTGATGTAGCCTTCTCCTATTCCTGGAGCATCACAGGTACAGAGAATGAACTATGATTGCTTTTCAATTGTATGTAACATTTTGAGATATTTCTCCAGGTTTGCTTCTTTCTACCCCCAAATAAACTATGAACATCTCAAAAATGAGACTAGGGAAATCCTCTCAATGCTTCCTACCAAATGAAAAAATGCCTCAAGGTCTTATTCATTGTGTGCTGTGTTAATTAATTAATTTATTTATTCAGCAAACGTTTATTGTGCCAACAAATATATATATATGTATATATTTTTTTATGTCAAACAATGTGATAGAAAATTAAAGGTGTAAGACACAATTCCTGTCCTGAGAGGGCTCCCAGTGTAGTTAGGGTAGAGAAAGCATATGCTTTCTCTAAGAATGTATGTAAGTGTTTTGAAGAGGTTTTGAAAGGATCCCAGAGACTCCAGAGAAAAGCACGCAGCCTAGGGAATTTATCCTTAAATTAATAGCATAAGTAGGTGTAGGTTCAAATACAAAGTTGACCTTCTTGACCCAAGAGATGTGGAAGTATAAGTCAAAACACCTCTATGAAACTCTTCTTGTTCAGTGAATTTCATTCACTGTTCACATGAGCTTGTAAGACACCTTTTAGTAGCAAAGGAGAATTTTTTTTTTTGTAAATGTTTCGGCATCATTAAATATAGGCCACCTGTGCATACTTCTGTAGGAAAATAAAATGTTTTTAATTGGCAGTTTTATATTTAAACCCCTTTGGAAGCCTAAATGGTTTTAAAATTATACATGAAGTCTATGGAGTTAGTACATATTTGCTGTAGATGATACAAAATAAAACAAGACAAACACATCTCTGACATATAGAACAGAGCTAATGAGGGTGACTTCTCCATTTGCACTTCAGGTTAAAGATATTGGGCCAGCCTACTTTTTCTAGCTGCCTGGAGCGAAAGCTGCTTCATAATATATTGGAAGTAAATTGTTCCAGGGTCACTATTTCTACATTCCTATGATGTAGAAAAATCTATTTATAGAACATGGGGATCTGTGCTCTCCCTCTTTATAAACATCAACGCAATTTCAGAGGTGTGGGGCTCTGTGGTTACCTCTAAATATTTGGTGGTCGCCCTTAAGTTTTTATTATATTAAAGCACATTTGCACTGAATGGTTAACTAGAAAAATGCCCCCAAAAAGAAAATAAAAATTTAAAAAGCCCTTTACTTTGTACCAAAGAATATTTTCACGTCAATATATCCTGCCTTAACTCAAGGTGAAAAGCTTGCACCTGAAATTGCCACAGACCATACCTAACCTTTGACTCATCGTTGGGTGCTCCACGCACTTGGTCTCTGTGAGCAGGGGAATGAAGCTGCTTCATTTCTGAACCAGGAAAGTCAGGTCTCCCAATGATAAGAGTGAGTGAAGGGTTGAGGCAATTTTCTGAGTAATTCAGACCCAGTCAGTCTGTCTCCAGTTGTCAACAAAATACCTAGCAATGTTTACCTTACTCTTCAAAATATTCAACCATGTCGTGTGTGAGGTCTTCCCTTCTGATGAGTGTAGCTGTCTGCTAGTCTTATGAGAAGTTTCTCAGTTACTCTCTATGCCAGTTTTGAGGGGTCCCCTTTTACTCTTTGGCCTAGGCTGCATTATGACCCACAAAGGATGTCCATGCCTTAATTCTAGAACCTATGGATATGTTGTCTTAAAAGGCAAAAGGGTCCTTGCAGATGTGATTAATTACAGATCTAATGATGGGGCAAGTACGTGAGCTCCCAGGTGGGCCCAGTGTAATCACTAGGATCTTTATAGGGGAGGGGGAGGGTCAACGTTAGTAGCAGGAGATGAGGGGAAGAAGCCAGAAGCAGGAGTAACAGTCTCCAGAAGCTGAAAAAGGGAAGGAAATGAACGGTCCCTCAGAGCCTCCAGAGCCAGCCCTGCTGACACTTGGACTTGAACACAGCAAGGCTGATTTGGGATTTCTTAGCTCCAGCAGTAAGGTAATAAAGTGATGTTATTTTAAGTCTCTAAGTTGGTGTTAACTTGTTATAGCAGTAATAGGGAGCTAATACAAATGGATAGTGCACAGTTATTCAAGTAATGTGTATTAAATGAAGTGAAAGAATGAATGTAAAGTCAAAAAACTAATATAAAAGTAGCATGGGAATAGCAATAACTTTCACCATAGCCTAACTATAACTATCACCGTAATCATGGAAATGGGAAACAAAAATGTCCGAAGGGACTCTCCAAACCTCCCCTTAAGTTCTCAGTTAATCCCTCTTGAGGGGTATAAAAATAGGGGTGAGGTTTCACTCCTTGCAAGAGAAGTAAGGAACAAATGTACACTTTAAACACCGAATGTTTACTGTTTAATGTGGAACAGAGAAATTGGCAGAACTTCTGAAAGTGTCAGCATACCTTTGATCATTTTCTTGTGGATCATATCAAAACTCAGTCATGTTTTTGACTGACAAATTCTACATAATGAAGTAACTTAGAGTGTGATTCAGCCTTTGTATTTTCAAAGGCTGCGAATGTGTCTCATATTGCTGAAAGAAATGCAGCTCCTTCAGATGAAACAAACTTGTAATGTGAGGGGTTCAGTAGGCTTCTTGAAGCCTATTCGTTTCTTAAGCAATTTTATTAAAGTGGAAGTTCTCATATGTTACTATAGCAACATTTCTAAAGGTATTTTTATTTATGAAATAAAACGTTTTAATACAAATTAGTAACTGAATTTGTGACCCATCCCAAACTTGCTCTAAAAGCGCTATTTACACTGTTTAAAACTAAGTGCACAAGGCAATATAGGATAAAACTTAAATTTTAAAAAATTAGTGTATTCTCTGTGAATCATAGATTACCTCTTCTCTCTAAAGAGAATCATGACAGCAGCTTGGTGGTGCTATTTGCACAGCCAACAAACCAGTGCAAGAATTCTTATCAAAGCATGTCGAGTACTTTTCATAGATAAGAGACCAAAAAGCAGTTTCTCATATTTTTATTTACAGGATTCCATGCAAATTAATTAAACCCTATGTTATAATGCAACTCTTTTGTTTATAAACCTGAAATTATCAGAATGGAGAAGTTTTCATCTATTGCTTTCATGAAAACCTTTTATGGAAAATTCAAAATTCATACAAAAGTATGAGTGCTGTGATATTGCAGTGTTCCAGCGTGAACACCCTTCAGCTGGTGGTCTGTCTTGTTTCACGTAGTATCCCCCTTTCCTAACTACACCCAACCCCCTAGACACCTGCTTTCCAGTCTAGACCCATTGAATTTTATTCAGTCTAATTGCTTCAAACACTTCAACTGATCCTAATGATCAGTCAGGACTAAGAATTCCTTCTTTAAAGAAACTTGTCTTCTCTTGATACTTATTTTTAGTTTTTTCCCCCCAGTTATTTTGTTGTAAACCACACTATTGTTCTCCATATTATTTAATTTCTTCTTTTGAATACCAAATCTGATCAACCTTTTTTTTATTGTTTGAAGTATTACAAATAGTAGTACATATGTCTCCTTTTTCCCCCCCACTGTCCTCCCCCCGGCCTCCCCTACCCCCCAGTACATGCCCTCACCTGCCCTCCCTCCCCAGTGTCTTGTATCAATTGATTATGCTTATATGCATGCGTACAAGTGCTTTGGTTGATCTCTTACAGCGCCCCCCCCCCCCCACAACCTCCCCTGCCTTCCCGCTGTAGTTTGACAGTCTGTTCAATGCTTCTTTGCCTCTGTATCTATTTTTTCCCCATTTCTTTCCTTTAAAAAATCTTGCCTCTGCAGACTAGAAATAAACATATGATAACAAAAAAATGTTTGAGTCTCAATTTCAATGTCCAACAGTTCTGAGTCCCCATTTCAATGTCAAACAGATCCTTGTGTATATATGTCAGCAATGATATCTGGATGGTGGGCACATGATGGCAATGCAGATCCGATCCTCTCTGGTTTGGTCCTAGGCAACCTGCAGCAACACACAGCTGCTGACTGCTAGTGTGGCAAGGTGTTGTCAGCGTCTTTCATCTCTGGACTGTTTCTCCTCTTGTCTTTGTGGTTGGAGCAGACCTGTCAATTCCTCTCTGTTGCAGGAATCCACATGGTCTTGGAGTTGTTTTCTGAAAATATACAAACTTTTAATTCTGTATGACTTTAGAAAAGTCTCATTCTGTGAACCTGGATCGAGTTCCTCATCTTAGGATCTCTGATGATGAAATTATGCAACAGGTTCTAATATATAATTGCCTCTTGGTAAATATTTTATCCTTTTTTCCTCTCAACCTCTGCTCCTGCACCACCTCCAACATATTAGTGCAATCTTGTTTATAGTCAGTGGGCAGAGAGATGACTGAGTTTGTGACCCATCCCAAATTTGCTCTAAAAGGGGTGAGGTTTCACTCCTTGCAGGAGAAGTAAGGGACAAATGTACACTTTAAACACAGGATGTTTACTGTTTAATGTGGAACAGAGAAATTGGCAAAACTTCTGAAAGTGTCAGCATACCTTTCATCATTTTCCTGTGAATCACAGTCTTGTTTTTGACTGTCAAATACTACATAATGGATTAGAGATCTAGAAACTGATCTCCATTATTTTCCTCCGAGGGTAACTTCAACTTGGCAAATATTGTATTCTAATTGTTAAGGGCCTTTATTTCTATCCATTTGTCAACTGAATGCCATAATATTACTACTGATGATAATGAGTCATACTCAGTGCAGTCCATGTATCCTGACAACTCTGAGAGGCATTATTAACACCTGCAATTTATAGATAATAAAACCAAGACAAAGGGCAGCTAAGACATTTGTCCAAGAGCATCTGAGTGATAAGCCAGGTGCCCCAGGCGCTCTGTCCAGGGAGCTGGAGGAAAGGACACCACCCTGGCTCTGCAGCCAACACAGTAGAGCTCAGCCTTTGGAGCCAGGCAACCTGGGGTCAAATCCTGATGTTGCCAGTTCCTATCTGTGATTTTGAGTCTCTAGGCATCTCTAAGATACTGTTATAATACATCTGTAAAATGAGAGTAGCATTCATAAAAATTTATTATGGTGGCATATTAAAGTGCTTTGTACAATATAACTGAGGAATAAAAGTTAGCTGTTTCTGTTCATTGTCCTTTCTCCTCTGCTAAGCCCTCTCTAAAGCATTCATGGATTTTGGGGGAAGGTGAGTCGTTTTCCTTCCTGTGATGCTCGGAAGCAGTTACCACTAACCCAAGGAGCCTGCAACCCAAACAACCATCATTCCTCAGAAAACCCCTCCTCCTCATTCACAATGTTTCTGTAACAGTGTGCACAGCATAATGCAATTACAATGTACTGGAGTGAATGCAGATACTTAGCAGGGCCTATCGGTTTTTGTTAATGATAATATTCTCTTTATGGAGAGCATTATCTCACAGCTCAGGCTTTTATGGAGAATTGTTATTCACATTTAAACCCTCTTAATGCTACACTAGGAGCAAAATTTTTTACTCTTAAGGCCCTCCCTTGCTGATACTATACACGCCTCCTTGAAACAGTTTAAGTAAAATTTACATTTGAAAGAATGGCAAGCTGACGCCTTGATACCTCTAGCAGAAGCTGATAAGCACATCTTCCAAACAGATTACATATGCCAAAGATCTATAGATCTAGAAAGTCTGAAGAATAACTGGCCAACTGCGAATTTAGCAAACGTGTCTGGCTATATGAACCTGGGCAAGTCTGTAGGATATGCACCTTCTTAATAATGAGGTGTGGAGAAGAGATCTCTCCTAGTCTTGCTAAAGATAAACTTGGGTCCTCACAGCTTTTCTCCAGGTGTGCAAGCAAAATTGCTGATGTAAGGTTATCTTCCTCTATCTGGCCCACAACCCAAAAGCCATTTGAGTTAATGACATGCAGTCTTTATATGTAAATACCAAAAAAGAATAGAGCACAGGTATATGCAATTCCCAGGCCTACCTCTTATAAATAGTTTAAAACTGACTTTAGGTGCCAATACTTTGCTCATGATTTAGAAATAGAAGCTCAAAGGGATGGAATGAGAACATCTTCTTTCTGGATAATTCCACAAACTACTAGTATTTAGGATGTAGAGTAAAACTTAATAGTGCTCAGCAGGGATAGTGATTGTTTTCTTAACAGGAAAAAGGAGAACATCTCGCCTTCATCATGATTCATAATGGACATTTGAGTAAATTCTCTTGATGGAGGTTAGGAGTAGAGTAAACCTGGTTTTCTAGAAGAACCTTAAAAAAGGGTTTTGTTTTTTTCAAGTTTGATTGTTCTTTTTTGTTTGTTTGATTTCCTAAGTCTTTTCAAACTGTGCATAACAAGCTAAGATTATATTAACATTTCTTTGGGGGAAAAAAAGTTTTATTTCCATTGCTTGTAACTAACTGTTTTCAAAAGTAAAACATTTTAAGAATATATTGAACAATAAAGGGTTAGTGTTTGTAGCATAAAGATGAGAATTACAGGCATTGTGTTTAAACCAGTAAATGTAATATGTATTCCAAGGTCTGCTTTAACTAAACTGTATTTCATTTGAAACGTGAGCACATAAACAATTTGTTTTTTCTCCCCCTTATACTTGGTGATTAAAGTAAATGTATGGTAATAAAAAAGTACAGTGCTGCCCCAGACAGTGTGGTTCAATGGTTGAGTGTCGACCTAGGAACCAGAAGTCATGGTTGGATTCCTGGTCAGGGCACATGGCTGGGTTGGGGGCTTGATCCCCAGTGTGGGGCATGCAGGAGGCAGCCAATCAATGGTTCTCTCTCATCATTGATGTTTCTATCCCTCCCTCACTGATCACCAGGGGACAGCTCCTGCACTGTCTGCCCCCTGGTGGTCATTCTGTGTCATACTGACCAGTCATTCAGTTCGTTCTGGTCATTCCATCTTAAAGGTTGCTTAGGCTTTTATATATATAGATAATTGAATATTTTCCTTTTCTGGAAGCATTTGTTAGTCAAGTTGAACAAATTAACTGCCTACTTTGCATCCATTCACTTTTTAGTCATCACACACAATACCTCATTGAATGAGATAATAGTATAAGAATTTAAACTTGAATGGCTCAGAATTATACAACTAATTACTTTCATCTTCAATTACAGTGACTAATTGACACAGCTCTGTTAGCATGACCCATGGTGCCAGCAGGAGCAGCAGGCATGCCCACAAGCTCTGAGGAGCTAGCTAATTAGGGAAAGTGTTTTGATTAAAATTATTGGACAGGTTGTATTTGGAATGAGGTGAGCCATATTCAGGCCAGGTCCTCTTGCTGGACACTTGAGAGAAACTGAAAGATTTAGACTTGTGGTTATTAAACATCTTTTTTCTAGCTCCATATCATATACATGTGAAAAGAATAACATATACATTTATTATATGGAGAAGACTGGCATTTGAGGGTTTATTACTTTCATTTCTCAGTGCCAAGTACCAGATATTTGTTCCATTCACTGTAGGCAAGCAGGTACAATGCTATATAATAAAACCCTAATATGCAAACTGACCAAATGGCAGAATGACCAGCAGAATGACTGGTCGCTATGATGCGCACTGACCACCAGGGGGCAGACGCTCAATGCAGGAGTTACCCCATGGTGGTCAGTATGCTCCCACAGGGAGAGCGCTGCTCAGCCAGAAGCCAGACTCACCCGCCTCTGTGGCAGCGCTAAGGAGCAGTGAGCAGGCAGGCAGGTGGTAAAGATAGAGGGGTCCCAGACTGCAAGAGGGATGTTGCAGGTGGACATCCCCCAAGGGGTCCCGGACTGTGACAGGGCACAGGCCGGGCTGAGGGACACCCGCCCCCCCCCCCCCCCGTGCATGAATTTCATGCACTGGGCCTCTAGTGTTACTATAAGCCTATGAGTCAAGAGGCAGAAATATTCAATAAAGAGCATAATTGCCTTGTAGGTTTACAATAATATGTCTAGAACAGTGGTCAGCAAACTCATTTTGCCTTGTAGGTTTACAATAATATGTCTAGAACAGTGGTCAGCAAACTCATTTTGCCTTGTAGGTTTACAATAATATGTCTAGAACAGTGGTCAGCAAACTCATTTTGCCTTGTAGGTTTACAATAATATGTCTAGAACAGTGGTCAGCAAACTCATTAGACAACAGAGCGGCAAACTGCGGATCGCGAGCCACATGTGGCTCGCGAGACGTAGTTTGCCAACCACTGGTCTAGAAGATCTAAACAGTATACAAAGGGAAGAGGTTCTACAATTACCTGTAAAATATGTATATATATATATATATATATATATATATAAGTTTAAAAGGAGTGGACAAAATTATGGTAACAATTTTAGTATATATGTGTGTGTATGTGTGTGTATATATATATATATATATATATATATATATATAATTTTAGTATATATAATTTTAGTATATATGTGTGTGTATATATATATTTTTTGTTTAATATCATTGTATAGTGTTAGATTATCGTAATATCCATTACCCCAACCCAGAGGTCCTGTTAATTTATAAAATATATCATTTCCATATAGAAATAACATAAGAATTATGGGTAAATGTATTTCGGAAATTAGTTTCAAGCAAGTAAGCTTGAAATGTTCATTTTAGTGTATGATCCCTGTGTTTCTTCATGAAACTAAATGTAAATTATAGTTGAAAGTGTGAATAAAATATTTATTCAAATTAGCAAAACACTTCATATAAATTGTTCTTCCCTGAGTTCTTCCACTGTGATTGTTTTCATCTCAAAACATAAATTGATCCAAGTTCACATCGGGGCTTCTGATGAGCCTTTTAAACTGCAAAGCTTTTTGATTTTTGCACTTCACTTGGAATATTTTTCACAAATTCTGCATACTTATGTAAAGAACCTGACATCTCTTCACATTTCTATACCTCCCCAACTAAATTATGAAAATAAAGCAAATTGGCAACACTTTTCCTTAATATGCAAAATTATTGGACACTTTTCCTCAAGGGAGCAGAGTATTGTTTATCATCAGATACATAAGCCAATCACCAAAGAGGAGAGGCTAAAAGTGCATGACTTCTAACTTATCTCTAAATTTTACTCTTATTGGCCTTTACCTATTACATTTTTTCACATTTTCTTTAGTCCGTCATTTTTTCAATAAACATTCAACAGGACTTAATCTTTCCAGGCATGATGTTAGGCACTAGAAATAGAGTGGGATGAGGGCAGACGGAGGAGAAGAGTGGCAGGAATAAAGGAGGCATGTCCCTTCTTGGAATATCCTGTTCTAATGAGGGAAGATAATCATATATATTTTTTAAAGTAAAATACAGTGAGAGTAGCATTGCTAGAGAATGACAGTGCAGTTTATAAGTACATTAAATGAAACAACTGTGTTTTGAGGGCTATAACCTCATCTTCATAACTGCACTTTAGGGATATAACCTCATCTTCATAAAGAAAGCAACTTTGAATAGGCTCTTCAATGATGAGGACAACTATAACTCATTTTAGGATAATTGCTAAACATCTTGGCACTTCTCATGCTCTAAGCTTTTTTTTTTTTGCTTCCCCCCCCCCTTTTTTTTGGCCTTTTTTTCTCCATCTGCCCCCTTTCTTGATAAGGTCAAGAAGAAAAATAATTGTATTTTACAAGCAGGCTCTTCCTCTAGAAAGGAAATTCATAGATGCCGTCTGGATTAATAAAGTCCCCTAATGGTCTTCTTCCTCTCATGCTCCCTTGCTTCGTTCTCTGTAGAGGTATATTCCCTCTCAGGGATGACCAATTTAATAAAACAACCCTGACAAGTATGTTATTCAAATCTCTTTATGCACAAAGAACTTGTTTATTTGGTGTCACAAATGTTATGGGAAGAAAAGATCTCTTGAACAATGAAATATTTACTACAGTGTTAACTTAAAGATCTTTAGAACCAAAAATCAGAATGAAAATCTAACTTGGCCTCTTACTATCTACCTGCCATAGTATTTTTAATTTTATTGTCATCTCTAGAGCACAGATTAAATGTAACTGGCAAACAATTTGTACACTTAAATTGTATTCTAAGGTACCTTGTTGAAAGTTAATGAGGTATTCCTATAACTCAGAACTATTCACCATACTGAATAAGCCTCTTCTACAAGGAGAGATACATGATAAAGAGAAGGATCAACTTCTCAGCTATCTAAGTCATTTTTTTAAATAAAAAAGATACTTATTTTGTGTTATTTTGGGGCACCTGAGCTAAAAATCTCACTTCGTTTTTCAGAAGCAAATAAAATTCTATGCATGACTTCCAAAATCAGCATTTCAGTACTACATGTAATCATTATTCATTCTGTCATTTGCATTCTAACAGTGACAGACTTGGCCCATAGTCATGGTTCTGCTCCACAGAACATTTGCCTTCAATTAAAACTCATTAAGTTGCAGTGGAACTCCTATGAGTGTTCACTTCTTATCTTATTGTGAAGACCTCTCTATGTTCTAGGCATGAGTTGAGGAAAGCAGGGCGTTGGTGGCTTTAGAGTTAGACGTTTACTGCTGCATTAGTGGGTTGATGTTTTTGTGAGAACCTTCCCAGCCTTCCCACTGGTCAGACTACACGCCAGGAAGCCAGTTCCATGCAGGAGTTTTGGGGCTTCCGGTTGCAGTGAGATAGGGAAAAGTGTGTTTTCTTTTTACAGTAAGGGAGTGGCTCATGAAGGTCCAGGCAAAAGATCACAGCACACTTATGGGGACTAAAAAGCTGCCTTGGAACCCAGAATTCTTGCTGTAAGTTTATTTTTGTAGATAGTTGGAAGAATGATTTCAAAAACCAAACTGACGCAGTTTAACTGATAATATTCCACATGCCACTTAATAATCTAGGTGTTTTCAGTCATACACCTTGCTTTGTACTTATCAAGTTTAAGTACCATAAATTCTCATCCATTCATTAACTAAGTATGCATGGAACACGCACTTTCTAGGTATTTTGCCAAGTGCTAAAAATTATCCAAGCTGAGTAAGTACTTGTGTTTAAATTGCCCACAGTCTACTGAGGCAGCTGAATGCAGAGTCAAATTCTTAGAAATAGGGTACATGCTGGTGATTGTGTTTGCATAGCAAATTTTGTAAGTTTTTCCCTAGAAGCAGTATTCAGCTATGAAAGAGGAACAAAATGGGAACGTAAGGATCCAAAAGGCTTCTCAAGTTTTAATATGTAGTAGTTCTATTATCACTCAATCCATATTACTTGTAATTTAAAATAAAATTTCTTTATTTTTACAAATGAGTGGGTTTTTTTCTTGTTTGGTTTCTTTTTTTTTTTTTTTTTTTTAGTTTCCACATGGATAGGTTGTTATTTCTGTGTGTTCATCATTTTGTGACTGATTTTGAACTTATCCATGTAGTGAGAGAACCTGGTCTGTAGGATTTCAGTCACTCAAAATTTATGAAGACTTCTTTTTTGACACAAATCTGGTCAACTTTAATAAACTTGCGTATGAAAATTTTATGGACATGTTCTCCAATGTCTGCCCTCCAAATGTGTCTTGATTCTTCTATTCTGGCATCCTCCTCCAAACTTCATTAAAACACATCTTGTCACCCACCATCCCTATATTGCACGTGCAATGCACAATTTTGTCTCCATCTGATATGACTTACCAGGGACAGTTCAACATCGTCCCCTCTTTGAACCACTGTTTTCGTTCGGTTTCTTGAACCCCACTCTAACTTCATGGCCCACTAGCAGCTCCTTTCATTCTCTGCTCACTTCTTTCCATCCCCCAATGTCTAATAGTTAGAAATGTCCGAGGCCTCAGTCCTTGGACTTCTTATATTTTCTAACTACACTCACTCCTTTGTCATCTGATCTTGGGGCTTTTTAGTACCACCTATGTTCTAATAACCTGTTTGCAAATCCTGTATCTTCTACCTTCAAATATGTCCATATTCTCACCATATTTTTGCCACCTCCATGGCTTCTACTCTAGTTCAATGCATAGTCAACTGTTTTTTAGGTTGTTGCAATAGCCTTTCTAGTTGTTTCCCCTGCTTCTGACTTGAATCCCCTCAATCCCTTTTCAACATTTAGCTAGGGTGGTCCTGTCAGTTTTCTATTCAGTAATTCTATATTCGCTTTCCATCTCATTTGGAGTCAAAGCCGTGTGTCCAACTCATAGAATAACACTCTTCTTTTCACGACTCTCTGACTTCCTTTCCTAATGCACTTTCATTCAGTCCACCTCCCTGTCCCCTACACTAAAAAAAAACAAACAAACAAAACCACAAAAAACTGGACCTCTTGCTGTTTTATAAATAATCTTGTCTCCTCAGTAGGTTTGCCATTCAGGTCCCCTGTACCTGGCATGCTTTCCCCCAGTGATCCATGAAACTTTACTCCAACATTTCCTTCAGCTATCTCCTCAAATGTTCCTTTAATTAGATGTGCCTCATGCCCATATCCTAATGTGCAACTCCTCCCAGACATTTCTTACACTCCTTTGCTGATCTGTGTTATTTTTAAGCTTAGCCCTTACTGTTTTTCTATATAAAATGCATTTTGTTAATATAATTTTTAACTTTTGTCTCCACCATAATATAATCTCCATATCAACAGGAAAATTTTGTGGGCTTTTTAGTTTTGTTTTCTAAGCACCAAACTAGTGCTAGCATGTAGTAGGCACTCACTAAATATTTCTGAAAATAATGAATGAAGTAATGCTCTAGCTAGTTGCTGGATGCCTTGGATAACTTGCTGCCCCTCAAGCAGAATGAGACAGATCAGCATGCGGGGGGAGTGGAGGAGCTCTAGGCAGTGTTGTGGGGGTCAACCTCTGTAGAAGAGGAGGGGAGAAAGCAGGAATGGGCAAATCGAAGATGGGTTGCAATTGCCATTTCCACGAAGATCCCAGTCAACGCACGGTAAACCGTTTTGCAGGGTGGCTAGGAGACCCTACCTTCATACTCTACACCCACCAGTCACTGGGAGCAGGCTGCCCTTGAGTGTGAGACCTTGGTGAGGCAGCATGACCAGCTTAGGGCAACTTCAAAGTGGGATGAGAACTGGGCCTGGCAGTTGCTAACACTCCCAGCGGCTGGGTGAAAAGCTTTTTTAATCCCGAAAGGGTAGCTTTCAGGTGTCCACTGCACTTGCCAAGTATGCTGTGGCCACTTCCTAGCAGGCTCTTCCTCCTTAAACCACAGTCCTGGTAGCTTCTTCAAATCCTTACTCATTTGCCAGCTTCTCAAAGAGGCCTGCCCTTTTATCTATTTTAAATTTTAAATAACGCCCCCCCCACACACACACATTTACTCACAGACCCATATAATATACCATTTGTTTAATTATTCATTTACCATTTATTGTCTGTCTCCTCCAACTAGTAGATATACTCCAGGAGGAAGACATTTTTGTCTCTTTTAAAAAGTATATATTTTATTGATTTTTTACAGAGAGGAAGGGAGAGGAATAGAAAGTTAGAAACATCGATGAGAGAGAAACATCAATCAGCTGCCTCCTGCACACCCCTACTGGGGATGTGCCTGCAACCAAGGTACATGCCCTTGACCGGAATCAAACCTGGGACCCTTCAGTCTGCAGGCCGAAGCTCTATCCATTGAGCGAAACTGGTTAGGGAAATTTTTGTCTTTTTTGTTCACTGAAAAATTCATGAGCACCTGGAACACTGCGCATAGTTTCCAAATACTTGTGGAATGAATGGATGAAAGAAAAATGAATTTCAGGCTTCTGACTGAGCTGACTTTGTGATACTCACTGCTAAGATTTCTACTAAGGTTATCTGGTGATAACCTTTTTGATTTCACTGATGTACAGGGAAGGGTGAAGCAGAGCCTGACTATCAGAAACAAGCCTGCATTGCAGCCCACTGATAAGATACTCTAAAGCCGTGGTCGGCAAACTGCGGCTCACGAGCCACATGCCGCTCTTTGGCCCCTTGAGTGTGGCTCTTCCACAAAATACCATGGCCTGGGCAAGTCTATTTTGAAGAAGTGACGTTAGAAGAAGTTTAAGTTTAAAAAATTTGGCTCTCAAAAGAAATTTCAATCGTTGTACTGTTGATATTTGGCTCTGTTGACTAATGAGTTTGCCGACCACTGCTCTAAAGCCATCTTTTACAGCAACTAGGAAACAAAAACCTGGAAAAGCAATGCATCCATTAGAATACCCACCAATTTACAGGAATAAACCTAGTTGCTTGAGAGCTGAAGTAGCTCTAATGTCTTTGTTTTCAGGGTGGGTGTAGCTCCATAATTTTCTGAGGGGTAAGGAAACGTAGGGTATGTTTGGAGGCTAAGGAAGCCTGGCATACCAAGCTGTATCTACCTATAGTTTTGCCCCAAGAGTTAATGCAGGGAAGATGCGATGGAGCAGACAGCCACCAGAGGGCACTGTGATACCTCTTTGTGATTAGCTTTCCAATGTAAGCTTGAAAGAGGCTTGGGGACAACAGCTTTAAAAAACCTATAAACATAGAGGAATAGTTTGCTGATGTTAATAATTTTACTTTACTTTGAAAATACATAGGATAAGAAAGAATGTGTTGTATTTGGAATAAAAACATCAATCCCTTTTGATATCAATTGAAAATGATATAAATAAAACATCAATATAAATAAAAACATCAATCCCAAATGATATCAATTGAAATTTCACAGGTAAAAGATAGACAACATCCCTTAAATGCCATGAAAATATACTAACCCTACCTCATACTTTTGAAACTGCTCATAAAAATGACTCCGAGATACAATTTTTCACCTATCGTGTTTTTAAGAATCTAAAATTCTGCCTATCCAAGCAGTCTTACAGATTGTTGGAAGGAGCATTAATTTGGTTTGATTCTCAAGGAGGGAAATTTGGTAATATATTTGAAAGTTGTAAGTTCATTTACCTTCGACCTCTCTCATAGTCAAAAGAATGCATCTTACCAATGTACCGCTTAGATACTAGGTTACATAAGCAAGGTGTTGTTATTGTTGTTTTGTTTCTGTTTTTCATTAAAGCATCTTAATAATAGCTAAAGTTTGAAAATATAAATGTTGGGGAAGTCTGGTTAAATAACTTATGGTATATCAGAACAATAGAAAAATAAGAAGTAGAATATAAACAAGATGCTGTTTATTTACTAATATAAAAAGTCCTTTAAATTAGTTTAGGTGAATAAAAGCAAGGCCCATAATAATGGATAAAGCATACCATCTCTCTCTCTTTTTACTTATGTTTTAGGAGTAAAGGATAATAATATACACGTATATATTTGTCTTTGCAGAAATTTTACCAGGACACACAGATGCCAGTAAATATGGTCTTGTTGAGGGTGACAAATGGAGAGAGTAAGACTTTGTCCTGTATGCCAGATGAAATGCAAGTTCATTTCCTATTCACAAAACTAGATAGATAAATAGATAGATAGATAGATAGATAGATAGATAGATAGATAGATAGATACACAGGTAGATAGATATATTCCATGGGGAAAACTTTTGGTTAGTCCTTGAGAAAATATTGGCAAATCATCTGGTATATCATTCAAATGCATCAGATATAGAAAGGGGTTTGTAGTCATAGTTACCAGGTTAGTTTGTAAGTTCCCAATTGCTTAAAATCAATTAAGAGGAGTCCTGGCAGCCTTAAAATGAATCAGGCGAATTTTCCAGCCAGGTTGTCCCAGGGAAAAGTTGCAAAGGTGCCTAGATTTTCCTTTGGGACCTCTTTTTCTTCTTCAGCATCTTGACTTTCCATGATAGTCTTATTCCCCACCTCATACTATTTGTCACAGATTGATCTGCCCTTTGGGTGTAGAAGAAATAAGTTACTGAGCCTTTTCCTTACTTGGTAATGGAGGTATACTAGTAATACATACATATTCATTTCTTCCCATTATGGTTATTGAGTATCGACTATGAATCTGGAACTGAACCACCTTCTGAGGATACAAATCTCTCAGACATAACCTTTTCCTCCTTCAAAGAGCTCGCAGTCCAGTAGGAAGATGGCAGAGTGCAATTGCTTTGAAGAGTGATGTGTGCCTTGGAAAACCAAACAGGGGATTCTCTCCTTTTCCTGAGAGAGGGTGAAGATGGAATTATTTCATAGATTTTAAAATATGAGTAGGAATTCTCTAAGCAAACAGAGGTTGGAATGGGGGAGGGGGTGATTATTCTTAAGCAGAGGGGAAAAACACTTATGGAAGTCAGATTTGGAAAAAAAAAAACATGGTCTATTAGAAAAAGTGCTGGAGAGTTTAGTGTGACTAGTGTATGTTTGTTGACTTATTTTTGCATTTTGAGAGGAATTACTGCCATTATTGCTACTATTATTAAGTACTTCTTAGTAGTATGTGTTCTAGTACATTATGCTATTTAATCATAACAATAAAATGGAAGTACTTATTGTTATCTCCATGGTGGAGATAATGATACTGAGGAATAGAAAAGTTAAGTGATTTGTCTAGAGTTACACATATAGGTAGAGCTAGGACTCAGATTAACATCTGATTTCCAACCCTGTGCTCCAAAGTGTGAATGAGAGTGTTTGCTACATCTCTGAAAGGAGCACAGATTCATATTTTACCTTTCTCCATCCTAATCTCTAACACTGGACATGAGCCTGATGTAGCTCATCAACAGTCTTCCCTGCACTTGGGATCCCAGTGTGGTTTGTCCCAGAGGGAGTGTAGGCAGAAAACCAGAGGGAAAGGAGGAAATTCGAGTATTAGGTCCTGGGCTCCCTTCCATCCTGTCATCTAGTACTGCCTGGGACTCCCAAGTGTGGGCCACTGCTAACCTCTAGGAAGCCCTCTCAACCTGTCTAAGTGCCGAAGGCAGCCTCTGCTTCCTGTCCTTGTCTTACAGGCATAAGGGTGATAATGTCTCTACTAGACCTTCCCTTGTGATTTCCCTACATACATCCCACCGTTTTGTAAATAGGTTCTTTATTAAACTCTTTTCAATTTATCTTTATTTGAAAACACCATCTGACTTGAGTTGGCACCAGATCAGCATTTAAGAAATCATTATTGTTATTATCTAAGTGAGAGTTGATGAAAGTTGAGTGTGGCACAGAAATGAAGGGTATAAATTGGATCCCAAAATGATATGAGAGAAAACCGAATTATAGAAGAGAGCTACAAGGAAAGAACAATGTTCTTTAGTATTCTTTTTTATTTTAATTCCTCACCCAAGGATTTATTTTATTGTTGTTTTTTTTTGTTTTTTTGTTTTGAAAGAGAGAGAGAGAGAGAGAGAGAGAAACATTGATGTGAGAGAGGAACATCATTTGGTTGCCTCCTGCATGTGCCATGACCAGGAACTAAACCTGAAACCTTTTGGTGTATTGGAGGACACTCCAACAAACTAAGCCACCAACCAGGGCAAGAAAAATATTCTTAAGGTTTGAGTTCTGTAAAGGAGTTCAAGTGAACCTATATTACGCCTTTCACATTATAATGCACAGAGGAAAACAGACTAAGTTATTTACATTATTGCGATGGTTCCTAACTGACATTAAAACACAGGTAAGGTCTACATGTGTTGATGTACATGGAGCACATTACTCATTCATGGAGGTGGGGAGGGGCATTGGTGCCAAGTATCTGATGGTGATTCATCAACAAGTGATGAATATCAAGTAGGTATGACAAGAAGTAAGAACATACCCTGGCAGGTGGCTCATGCAGTAAGGTGTATCAGCCTGCCCCATCTTAGTTCTGAGGATTCAGAGAGGCAGTTAGCCTCAGGGGGTTCAGGGAGATCGCATCAGGGGGGCTCAGGGAGACAGCCTCAGGGGGGCTCAGGGAGACAGCCTCAAGGGGGCTCAGAGAGACAGCCTCAGGGGGTTCAGGGAGGCAGTCAGCCTCAGGGGCTTCAGGGAAGCAGTTAGCCTCAGGGGGTTCAGGGAGATAGTCAGCCTCAGGGGGTTCAGGGAGATAGCCTCAGGGGGTTCAGGGAGGCAGTCAGCCTCAGGGGGTTCAGGGAGGCAGTCAGCCTCAGGGGGTTCAGGGAGGCAGTCAGCCTCAGGGGGTTCAGGGAGGCAGTCAGCCTCAGGGGGTTCAGAGAGGCAGTCAGCCTCAGGGGGTTCAGGGAGGCAGTCAGCCTCAGGGGGTTCAGGGAGGCAGTCAGCCTCAGGGGGTTCAGGGAGATAGTCAGCCTCAGGGAGTTCAGGGAGGCAGTCAGCCTCAGGGGCCTCAGGGAGGCAGACAGCTTTAGGGGGTTCAGGGAGGTAGTCAGCCTCAGGGAAGTTCATGGAGGCAGTCAGCCTCAGTGGGGCTCAGAAAGACAGCCTCAGGGGGCTCAGGGAGGCACAGCCTCAGGAAGAATGTCAGCCACTGGCAGGATCCCTGCTATGAATTTCAGTTCAGAGTCCAACTCCAGATCCTGGAAAAGGACAGAGGCAAAGGGAAAAGAGGTACTGGCGGGCCAAAGGGCAAGGCTGGCGTATTGCTGCATCCCTTGAATGTTTGCTTAAACCACCCCATTGTGCAGCAGACTGGAGCAAGGCTGAGAGCACTGAAGGTCAAGTGGTTCTAACTGTGGGGAGTGAGAGTCCCTAACACAACCCGTTCACACAGGCAGCCAGCTGTGAGTTTCTGCCACGCCTACGCTTTCATCACGTGGTCAACATGTCTATTTCTCCTTCTGTTCCGAAGCAGCAACATTCTGGTGCATTTGAGGAAACTCTGCTATCTTCATGTGTGTCTCTCGAGTTGTGGGACATAAAACAGGGTAGACATAAAACCAGTGGCATTGCATTATTAAATTCTGTTTCCTATGAGATTCCTTTTCATGGTAAAAAAAAAAAAAAAAAATAGGTGGTGGGAGTTCAGAAAATGAAATATTTTCAACATTAGCTTCTTTCTGGGGTTTAAAAATATATTTAGACTTACAGTCTCTAGGATCCATACATAGAAAGTGACTTCTTAAATTAACACATCAATTACTTACACCAAATGGATAAGAATGATTGCACTGAAATAATAAATAACCTTTTATAAGGAACACTTTATAGGAGATAAAATATAGATGGTCTCTGAGTTATACAGGTGCTATATTAATCATTGAGGTGTAAATTATAGAGGTGAAGAGTTTACGCTTCTCTCCTTTGTGTTGAGCATTCTGATAAGTGAGTGTCTGATGTGACAGGAAAAGATAACATAATGAATATCTTATTGTGCTTGAAGGAACATGAAAAAAAACACCAAAAACTGACACTGTATTCTGTTCCAGGGAGAATAAAAAGCCAGAAGTTCCTGGCCTGCCATCCTCCAGTTGAGGGTGTCTGACTGACAGCATGTTGGCACCAGCATTGAGGGAAGTGATGGGCTTCAGCTCCAGGTGAGTTCAGTTTTCCCAGACACAACAGGTGCTGAGAGAACCCCTACCCACAGAGTTCATGAAGTATCTCCATCAAGCCTTGCACCCTTTCAAAATATCGGGCTTCTGTATTTTTTAAAAGATTGTAGGTTTCTTTCAATTCTATGGTGCTTTAAAGTCAATGCATAGTCTCTTCTTTCCGCTTTTGACTTGAAGTGAGAACAGGTAACTATGACGGGGTCTCCTCTGCCTGAACTACAAGTAGAGTGAAAGATGAAACAGCACACAGTTATCTGGGGGTAAGGAGGGAAGGCTATTGATAGAAGGGACCAAAGTGGGAACCCAGCATCATTAGCATTTGGAAATTATAGATTGTTTCATAGCCTTTTAAATATCTTTTTAAAAAATAGGTTTTTATTGATTTGAGAGAGAAAGAGGAAGGGAGGGGGATAGAGAGATAGAAAAATCGATGAAAGAGAAACATTGATTAGCTGCTTCCCGCATGCTACACACTGGGGATTGAACCCCAAACCTGAGCACATGCCCTGACCGGGAATTGAACCAGTGACCTCTTGGTTCCTGGGTTGGCACTCAACCACTGAGCCACACAGGCCGGGCTCATAGTCTTTTTAACAGCAGGCACTGAGGGTTGTTACTCTTAAGGACCTAAAACTTCATCACTGAGTTACACAATTAGAACAGACAGATAATTTCATAACTCAAAAGACGCTTTGATTTATGATTTTGAAATTATAAGAATCAGAATGGCCAAATATATCCTTTGCTGACAGATTCTAATTATGATCCTTCTTGAGTTTGTACCTTCAGGAATCTGTTGTCAGAATGTATGTATCACTAAGGACATTAATATGAAACTTCTTGGGCTGAAGAGAGTAATGGGCTATAGGTTTAGGAAATGAAAGATATGTTATACAACTTTTTAAAAATCATTTTTTTTATACTTTGCAAGACTTACATAGGTCTACATGCATGTCATTGTAATACACATAGTTTCAAAGATTAATGAAAAAGGTAAGCTAATCAAGAAAAATAGGGCAAGTGCTATAAAAAGATACAAGGAACATGCAATGAGTTTTAGTCTATTTATCAAATACTAGAGGCCTGATGCATGAAATCTGTGCAAGGGTAGGCCTTCCTTCCCCCAGCTGCCAGCTTCACAGCCCTGGCCCCCGCTCGCACCCGCCTTGGCCTGGCACTGCCCATGTCCGCTGCTACACACACCTGGTTCCCTGGTTCCGCAGAGCCCCCGATTGATCACCCTGGAGAGGGTGGCCTGGGCCTCCCTCTGCGGAGCCATTGTGGGGCAATGGCAGGGCCCCCTGACTAATCGCATCGCACCGGCCTTGGCTGGCTTGGAGCCAGTGCATGTCATAGTGTGGTCATCCAGACAATCGTTCTTCTGTTCAGCCGTTCAGTCGATTTTCATATTACACTTTTATTATATAGATGTTAATCCCTCCTTTTGACACAGCAATTCTATATCTAGTGATTTAATGTAAGACAATAATTAGGATGTCTAAACATATTTAAACAAAAGATGTTTCTCATAGCCTGTATTAATAGCAGTGAAAATGATACTCAGCCCAAGTATTTAATTGTGTAGAATATATATATATATATTTTTTAAGTAGTAAATTTCTATAGAACTATCAAAACAGATGCTTTAGAATAATATTTATGACATGGAAAAAGGAGCAGGCATATTTTAAAAAAATATATTTTTATTGATTTCAGAAAGGGAGGGGGAAAGAGAGAGAGGCAGGGGAGGAACATCAATGATGAGAGAATCATTGATCAACTGCCTCCTGCAAGCCCCCCACTGGGGATAGAGCTGGCAATGCAGGCACTTGCTCTGAACTGGAATTGAACAGTGACCTCCTGCTTCATAGATTGACGCTCAACCACTGAGCCACACTGGCTGGGCCACATTTCTTAATTTAAAATAGCAGGATGAAAAGTATCTTTATAGGACAACATTGATGTGTTTATAGGGAAATTAGAAGGAAAGAGATGTATATGATGGTTTTTACCATTTTTACTTTTAACTTACTGTATTTTCCAATAAATATTTTTACTCTAATTAGAATAAAATAAAGCTTAACTGTGAACATTAAATCATTAATATTTATAAGATAAAAAGATAGACAAATCTATAATAATAAAAGCATAATATGCTAATTATACCTGACAACCTTCCTGATGAAGCCGGGGCTGCGAGGGAAGTCCAGTCCTGGGTGCCTGCCAGCAGACGGAGGGAAGCCCGGGTCCCAGTGCCAGAGGGAAGCCAGTGCCGGTAGCTGGGGGAAGGAAGGCCTACTCTTGCACGAATTTCATGCATCAGGCCTCTAGTAAGGTTATAAAATAGAATTGGAGTAACACCCTGTATGTGTGTAAAAGTAAAAGCATATTTATGTAGTTTTTATTTATAAGAAAAAATATAAAATTTTTGTTTAAGTAAATGAGAGTTTGGGAGAGTGGAGAACATTTCTGTTTAGTAAATGTATAAAGGCCCCAAAGAAAGAATGACATTTGAGTAAGGTCTTGAAGACTAAATATACAGAAATGGGCTTTTATTTTTATGGATCATAACCAATGTTGATCTGTTGAAATGGATAAATATACATATTATGCTCACTTACGTTGTTCCACTTTTCATCTTGTAGACAGTCATAGCATAAGTGCTACACATTGCAGAAACTTGAATATTATTATACTTATTTAAAGCTTAAGCTAAATCAATTTGATATACTAAGTGCTATCTTTTATTATACACTTACTCTTTGTAAATATTGAAGGCAATAAGAAAATATTCATCAAGTCTTTGAAATGACTTATTCTTCATTTCCATATTCTACTGCAATTCTAAATTTTTCTGACTTTAGTGATACATGAATATGTTGTACATTTACTTATCTAAAAGTCATAGAAGAAATGACTCTTTAATTTCTCTGTATCTATCTTCCCTGTCAACTGTGGGCTTCTAAGTCCATCTTTTGCCCTTTTTAGCCTTACTATATATTCTTCATAATTCTCCTCCTTGCGCTCTCCATCCCAGTATGTACATTATAACTGTGTGAGCTAACATGAAGTGGAAACTAGAAGCATGACAGAAAAAATGTGTACAATGGTAGTTTAGAGGTGTCAGCGTACCAACATGGGTGCGGGTGGACAGAGTTGGGCTCAAATATTTATCCTGCCATGAATGCATTAAGAAGCCCAGAGCATACTATTATTTTCAAGCCTCAGGCTTAATTACAAGTTATCCCCATTCTATAAGTCAACTAATACAGATGTTTGTGGAATCCTTTTGGAAACTTTTAAGCACTTTGCAGGTGTGAGTATTAACTGGTGTGACTGACCATAAATAATAGATACAACTTACCAAAACACACATGTGTGCATATATGTGTGTGTAAGCATCTAGAGAGAGACTATTTCTACTAAAAGTGGAAGTAGTTGTTCCTGTAATGAAGTCACTTTTGCTTTTTAGTAAGTATGCTCAAGTACTTGCAGAGAAAGCTGCCTCCTTTCACTTTAATGCGTGGGAATTGCCCATCAAATCGGCATGGGTCAATAGTCCTCGAGGTGTTCTCTCTGCCCTTTGATCACAAAGGGAATTCAACTCTGGACAAAATCCCAAGACAATGATCTTGGCCATACAGAACAGCTTCCTTTTATGAAGTCCACTCACAAACTAAATGTGTAATGAAAATTAAGATAGAATATTAAGATAGCCTTGATTCATTGATCTGGAAATTATTTCTAACCATATAATATTAATAACATTCGTGACCTGAAATTTAAGCTGCAGCTATACCACACAACAAAAATAATTTTAGGATTTCCAACAACTCTAGTAATAATTGAATTTAACAATTGAATTTACATTTACTTGAATTACTATAATGAGGATATATTGCAAAGTATAATAAAATACTGGAAATTATCAAAGATGAGAATTTGTTCCTACAAATCTGTATTCAGTAGTCACTTGAAAAAGTATGCCTAGAATAAATAAAAATATATTTCATGCTGGTCGCACTGAGTTCCAAATAATATGTAGTAAAATCTGGCAGAATTAGACCATCACCAATCCAAATTCTCAGCTGTTTTGTGTGTGTGTGTGTGTGTGTGTGTGTGTGTGTGTTTTGCTGTTCTTGATTTACATTTCATTCAAGTGACATGAAGAGACCAGAGCTAAAATAAATAAGTAAATAAATAAATAAAATGAGACTGACTTTCAAAATGATGGTATTCAATAAATAAAAGATGCAATCATTCAAAACATTTTAAGCATTTTCTACAAACCTGTAGAAATATCCCTGAACCTGTAGGAATATAGATATTAATAAAATATTTCTACCTTCAAGTAATTATTATCTACAAGAGGAATTATGCTGTATAGAGAGATGGTGTATTAAATAGTACTGTTAAGTAGTACTGACATAGTATTTTATGCATATACTAGAGGCTCAGTGCATGAAATTTGTGCACTTGGGGGGCGTCCCTCAGCCTGGCCTGCGCCCTCTTGCAGTCTGGGAGCCCTCAGGGGATGTCCGACTGCTGACGGACATCCCTCTCACTGTCCAGGACCCCTCGCTCTTTACAGCCTGCCTGGTCACTGCTCTTTAGCACAGCCACAGAGGCAAGAAGGCTCCTGCCACTACCGCTATGCTCACCAGCTATGAGACCAGCGCTCCCTCTGTGGGATTGCACTGACCAACATGGGCAGCTTCTGCATGAGTGTCTGTCCCCTGGTGGTCAGTGTGTGTCATAGCAACTGGTCGTTCCACCATTTGGTCAATTTGCATATTAGCCTTTTATGATATAGGATGTACATCTCGTGTGTGTGTGTGTGTGTGTGTGTGTGTGTGTGTGTGTGTGTTCAGATAACTACTTGTTTGTGTTGGATGCCAGAAGATAAGGGGAGATCAAGAGCCAATTGTTTTCCAGAAGACAGACAACTTTTCATTTGTGTTAAAAATAATGGAAAATGCCTCTTAAAGGAAGTGGAATTTAATGTCAATTAAACAGAAATGATGTGCAGGTTGGGGGTGGCATTGTGGATGGAGGAAACAAAATGTATAGAAAAATGACTTCAAATGTGAGGAGACATGGGAAAGGACAGCTAGGGATTCTGTTTTAGGAAAGGGCAGTAGTAATGAAAAGGGTGGAGATTGATTTTGGTGATGTTGCGTATTAGCCCAAGGAGTTTGCTCTTTATTTCATGATCCCCCTCCACTGATCTGTACACTTCACATTGTGTTGGACCCCAAGAACGTCCCAAGTACAACACTTGTAAATATTTTTTTCTAGAGTCAGAGGTATTACTACTCAATATTGGCATAGGGAGGATACTTTCCCAGGGGAGAGTGGGGTGGTCAGAATGTTTTTGCACTAGCTGCCTCTCGTGCAATTTTAATTCAAAATAATCAGTATGCCAAAGTGACATATTTGGTGGCTGGGTATATTCTCTCTTCACTTTATCTAATATGTTCTATTGGGTTTTAAATTTTGTTTATCCTACTTTTAATTTCCAGTACCATTTTTGTTGATTATTACAGCACGCTGTTTTTGTCCTATAATCATAGCACATATCCCAATGTTTTTGTTGTCGCTGTTCTTTAACTTTATGTATTTTATCTTAGGTTGCTATTGTAGGTCTTAGCTACAGGTCTCAGTCATGTTGCAGTTTTGATCAAATGACTGATCTTTTGTTCCCCAATTGTCTGTTACAGTGGGGTAGAGTAGGAGCCGGGGTAATGTAATTGCCTGCTGGTGTTCTGGAAACCAAGCTGGGGGAGGGAGCTACATGTTCCTTGATGAAGTATGTCAACTTAATGTAATAGCTCTGTCCAGAGTCTAAAGTGTACCAGGTTTACTTTGTCCAGAGGGAAAAAGACGTAAAATACAGCGTTTGGGGTGGGGAGGTGATGGGAAATGGAAAGGTAATTGCTAGCTGTGGGGGCCGAGGGAGCAGCCACTTCAGAATTTGATGAACCTTTCCCGTTTCAGGACTGTCCCTCCCCCCTGTCTTCTGAAGCTTTTAGTTCTTCCAAGTACTGGGCTGCTAGGACTCTCCTGTGGTGACTACCTGACTTCTAGTGTGTACTTCACCCTGTGGGCACGCGGGCAGTCCCTTCTCAGCTCTGCTGCATCACGCATCATTTCTCTCTCTTACTCTCCACAGTTCATGGGATGTAGCACCCCGATTGGGAGGATGGCTCTGAAACCAGACTGCCTGGGCTCTGAGCATAGCTTTGCCGCTTACTGGATATGGGATGACTTGCAAGTTGCCTAATGGTTGTGTGCCTCCATTTCCCCGTCTGTAAAATGGAGATAACGACAGGGATGTTACAAACACTAGATGAGTTAGAACAGTGCCTGGCGTATCGTTGGCTGCTGGTCACCTTTGCTGTTGTGGTCATCTCTCTTCCCCTCGCATCTCCACTTTTAATTCTAAGCCTCTGTAAGTTGACTTTTTAGAACTTATTTTGCTGTCATTTGCCTGGGATGTTGGGAAAGGGAAGAGATTAATACCAGTGGCCAAATCATCAGTGTTTTTTGTGTGTTTTTTTTAATCAAAATTATTGAGGCTTTTAATTTTATTCTTCTCATTCCCCTGCCAATTTCCTTTACTGGACAGTGACATTTTTTGTGTAATTAATACATTCTCTTTTGGCATACTCTTTAATTGCATCTTCAGAACAAACAATAATACTTTTTAAAACACCCAGGTTCATTTCAGGGTTTTTTTTATCTACATGAAAAAATACTCATCTGTTTTCTAAGATACTTTGTTTAGAAGTGTATGTGTGAAGTCTCATAACCTCTGCTTATGTCATTGACTATTATTTTGAGACATTGCCATTGGTGTGAGAATGTATGTACAGGATGATTTAAGGACACATCCAATTAATATTGTAATAAAAACTTTACCAAAAAAATAAGGGGATCTTAGTTTGTTGTGTGTAACCTATTAAACAGGCAATAGAATCCCTATCTCCTGTGTGCAGATATTTGTTATAGAAATTCAGTTATTTAAATATTCATAAAAATGAGAGTTGAGAGCAGCACTTTTGAAAAGCAGTTAATAATGAACAGACATCAGGGAGCTGTCATTATTACAGCAAATGCTTTTCAACTCCAGTGACTTCAGTGGTGCAGGAGCAGGCCATCACATTTAATTAAAAGCAGTCAAAAAAATAAACGGAGAAATTGAACTGGAGAAAGCTGTCCTTTGCCAGGAGCTAAAGGCAAAAGGAAAGCAAGGGAGGGAGAGCCTTGAAAGTAATAATGAATTGCGAAGCCCTACTGCCTGCAACTTGTAATGCGCTCTGTCAGATTTTAGTATCAGTTAAACTAGATTAATAGAGCAATTGCCGATTCTCTATCTTAAATCCTTCTCCCTCCTTCCCCTATTATAGGCTCCCATGATAGATGGAAGCCTGAGTGGGTCAAAATTTCAATTCATTTCTCTGCTCAGTCACTTTTTAAATAATCCTGGCATCTAAATTTGCTGGACACCAGCATTCTCTGTGATATTTTAAAAGCAGAAATAAATTTAGTTATTGACAGGCTTGCAGCCCTTATTTCCAGAGAGGCTTATTTCCTTCTTATTCAACAGACTGGGGGGCGGGGGGCGGGTAAAAATCCCCTGGAAGACAAGCGATTGACATCTCCTTCTACCACTAGGGGTTACCAGAGTGAAGTAAATGACAAAGAGAAGATCACAAATTTGTGGTAGCTTTAAAGACCCAGATTTATGTGAATCTGCAGAAACGGTACCACAAGGACAAAAACAATTTGCCCTCGATCATTTTATTCTTATAACAATGTTCTTTAATGAAGCTAAAGCTTCCCCGCTGTGACCTTATTATGTTTTTCAGCATCAGTGAGAAATAGATTCCTTCGGAATTGTAAGAGAGCTCATGAAACAGCAGGGATATTGAAATAGAGGATCAATTACTTTTTTTGCAGTAATTTTGAACTCGAAATGGCTCTAGCACAGCCGATGTAAGACAAGAAGACAAACCGGCTTATTGAAACGCTGTGTACAAATTACACAAATCACAAAAAGCTGAGGTTAACAAACTGTTTTTGTTTCCTAATATCTTTCAATACGATTCCACAGCATCCCTTTATGGGTTCTGTTCCAGAAGAAGCGAACAGAAACTGTCAATAGAATTTACTTGTCATCGATTTAAATGTAAAATGTTAAAACATATTTAAGAATCTTTCTGAAAGCCGCCACATCCCTGCTTATGGGTTAAATCCTACTCATTTTCATCTGAAGAAAGGATCTTGGAGCTAACAGTTATGATGGAAACCTAGAGGTCCAGATGAGGATGGAGACAGAAGAGAGGGTAGGGGTTATAAATGTAGTAGATTATTGTTGTATTTATGAAATACTCTAATTTGTGAAGTGCTTGCATGTCCATTATGTCCTTCAGTTCAGGCAACAGTCCTAGTAAGGCATGAACTCAAACAGGCATTGATGTCTTACAAATGCTGCAGCTAAGGGAGACTGAGACTCGGGCAGGTTCAATGATTGGCACCAGGGCTTATAACTATCTTACTTGCATCTGGTACCTGCATCTAAGTAATAGCCAGCACTCTTTCTTTCCCTTTAGTTTTCTTTTTAATCTGTTAATTGATTTTTTTTTTAGAGAGAGAAGAAGGGGGAGGGATAGAGAGATAGAAACAGCAATGAGAGAGAAACATCCATCAGCTGTCTCCTGCACACCCCCTACTGGGGAATGAGCCCACAACCAGGGCATATGCCCTGACCAGGAATCAAACTGGTGACCTCCTGGTTCATGGCTCAATGCTTAATCACTGAGCCACACCAGCCAGACTCTTTCTCTTTAGCTTTGGTAAGAACTCCCATCCATTAATATGCAAATCATTTAGCTGTAATAAAGTCAGTGTTACCAGAGTATATGATTTCCATGTCCATCTGCTGCATTCTGTCAGGACCGCGTTATCTGTGCTGACATGGGAGGCACATGGGTCAGTGGGCCTTTAGAGAATGGAAACTCATAAGTGTACTTCATTCAATGACCTTCACCACACGTGGGACTCCACAGCCGTCCAAGGGATGGGAAACTGAGATAGCTGGCTAAGAGCTGTCTGAGACACTTCTTCACAAAGGGGAACATGATTTGAAAGCCACATTCTTCCCTGGACGTAGACTTTTCTGCCTGAAGGGAGGTTGAGGTGGGGGCTTGTGTAAGAATGTCAATAACCCTAGCCAGTGAGATTGACTTAGAGAAATTGCCGAGGGTCCAGGCGATAGTCTTCTCCTTAAAAGGAAGAGAAATGAACTTCCACAATTCAGATCACAAGAGAATGACTAAATGGAATTAAAGAGAGTGGAGGAGTAAGAAAAAGATGCTGAGATCTCAGGGTGTGGAGAACGAACTGAGAAATTAGGAACAAAAGATAGCTAAATTTCAAATACACTTGTTCATATTTATATAAATCAAATGTCATTGATTTGGATATATTAACTTAAAAAAAGCTATTTTCTAATGTTTGATGTGAGTTTATTAAAAGGCTGGTAGCTAACATTCTATTTCTCATCGTAAGATTGTTATCAATATTTATAGTTATAATAAAATACAAGGATGGTATCCATTGGGTTGTGACTATGTGCCAGATACTTTCTAAGAACTCCAAATATATTAAATATCATATACAATATACATATATTAAATACCAAGATGAGAGTATATAGCAGGTTTAAGTAGCTTGCCCCGGAAAAAAACACAAGGCTACTAAGTGGTAAAGTCAGAGTATTTAACCCTACAGCCTTCACCCTACCATATTTCAGGTCTTTTCCTAAAAATAATAGTGAATCTGTTTTCTCATTAGGACAGTTTTGTTTTTTATTTGCATTAGACAAACCTGAGACTTTATGTGAATTTCACACTAGAATAATATTGCTTGAATATTCTCAGAATATTTTGCGTTGGGACAAAGCCCATTATGCTTTCTTTTAAAAAAAAGCATTTCTTTAGTTTTCAATTTCAGTTGACATACATTATTATGTGAGTTTCAACTGTACACCCCAGTGACCAGACATTCCATAACTTACTAAGTGGCCATCCTGATAAATCTCTTTACCCATCTGACACCATATGTAGTTATTAGAATACTAGAGGCCTGGTGCATAAAATTGGTGCATGGGGGGTTGTGTCCCTCAGCCCAGCCTGCACCCTCTCCAATCTGGGACCCCATTGGAGGATCGGGCAAAACGGGCAGTTGGGCATCCCTCTCACAATCCAGGACTGCTGGCTTCCAACTGCTCGACTGCCTGCCTTCCTGATTGCCCCTAACCTCTTCTGCCTGCCAGCCTGATCACCCCCTAACAACTCCCCTGCCAGCCTGATTGATACCTAACTGCTCCCCTGCCAGCCTGATTGCCCCTAACTGCCATCCCCTGCTGGCCTGGTCACCCCCAACTGCCCTCCACTGCAGGCCTGTCTTCCCCCAACTGCTCTCCCTTGCAGGCCTGGTCCCTCCCAACTGCCCTCCCCTGCTTGCCATCTTGTGGCAGCCATCTTGTGTCCACATTGGGGCAGCCATCTTTGACCACATGGGAACAGCCATCTTGTGTGTTGGAGTGACGGTCAATTTGCATATTACTCTTTTATTAGATAGGATAGAGGCCTGGTGCATGGGTGGGGGCCAGCTGGTTTGCCCTGAAGTGTGTCCTGAATCAGGGTGGGGGTTCCCTTGGGGACATGGGGCAGCCTGGACGAGGGACCTATGGTGGTTTTCAGGCCGGCCATGCCCCCCGGCGACCCAATCATAAGCCAGGGCCAGCTGGAAGTAGATATGTGGGATTTATCTTCTATAATTGAAACTTTGTAGCCTTGAGCACAGGCCAAGGCTGGCCAGGAAGCTTAGCTTCCTCCATCGCTGGGGCAACCCAAGCCTCCTGCTTTCTCCAGTTCCATGGCGGCCACCATCTTTGTTGGGATTTATTTATCTTTTATAAGTGAAACTTTGTATCCTTGAGTGGAGGCCAGGGCTGGCCAGAGTGAGCAGGAAGCTTGACTTCCTCCATCGCCAGGGGCAACCCAAGCCTCCTGCTCGCTCCAGCTCTGTGGCAGCCACTATCTTAGTTGGGCTAATTTGCATACTTGCTCTGATTTGCTGGTGGGCATAGTGGAGTGATGGTCAATTTGCATGTTTCTCTTTTATTAGTGTAGTTGACTATATTCCCTGTGCTGTACTAGTACTTTATATCCCCCTAACTATACTGTAACAACCAATTTGAACATCTTAATCTCTTCACCCTTTTCACCCATTGCCACAACCCACCTCTCATCTGGCAACCATTAAAATATTCTCTATATTTATGAATCTGTTTCTTTTCTGCTAGTTCATTTATTTTATTTTTATAGATTTAATTTTTGATAAATATATGTCTATTTTAATTTTATTCATATATTTTATCTTTCTCTTCTTAAAGATGGCACTTTAACATTTCATATACTACTGGCGTGGTGGTGAAGAACTCCTTTATATGTTTTTGTTTGTGTGTGTGTGTGTGTGTGTGTGTGTGTGTGTGTGTGTGTGTGTGTGTTTGTTTGTTTGTTTGTTTTGTCTGGGAAGCTCTTTATCTGTTCTTCCATTCTAAATGTTAGCTTTGCTAGATAATCTTGATTGTTGGTCTTCACTTTTCATCACTTTGACTATTTCTTACCACTCCCTTCTGTCCTGCAAAGTTTCTGTTGAGAAATCAGCTGACAGTCATATGGAGGCTCCTTTATAGGTAATTAACTGCTTTTCTCTTGCTGCTTTTAAGATCCTCTCTTTGTCTTTAATCTTTGGCATTTTAATTATGATGTGTCTTGATGTGGGCCTCTTTGGGTTCCTCTTATTTGGGATTCTCTGTGCTCCTGAAATTGTATGTCTATATTCTTCATTGAGTTAGCGAATTTTTCTGTCATTATTTTTTTCAAACAGGCTTTCAATTTTTTGTTCTCTTTCTTCTCCTTCTAGCACCCCCATGAAGCAAATGTCTGTGTACTTAAACTTGTCCAGGAAGCTCCTTAACACTATTCTCATTTATTTTATTTTATTTTCTTTATGCTGTTCTGATTAGGTGTTTTTCACTTTCTTATATTCCAAAGTGCTGATTTGATTATTGGCTTCATCTACTCTAGTGTTGATTCTCTGTAAATTATTCTTCACTTCAGTTAGTGTATCCTTCATTTCTGACTGGTTCTTTTTTATGCTGTTGAAGTTCTAAATTCATTGAGCATCCTTATAACCAGTGTTTTAAACTCTGCATTTAGTAGTTTGCTTGGCTGCATTTTGTTGACTTCTTTTTTTCTGAATTTTTATTCTTTTATTTAGGACATGTTTCTTTGTCTTCTCATTTTGGAATCCTCCCTGTGTTTGTTCCTATGTATTAGGTAGAGCTCTGTAGGGTGGCCTAATGTAGTAGTTGTTCCATAGGGTCCAGTGGTGCAGCCTCCTCAATCACCCAAGCTGGGCACTCGACATGTGTCCCATGTGTGGGCTGTGTACATCTTCCTCTTGTAGTTGAGCCTTGGTTGCTGTTGCCATGTCAATAGAAGGTATTTACCCCTGAGGCTGATCAGCTGCAAGGATTGGCTTGGACCCCTGACCACTGACCTCCAACCACTGTGGAGAATAAGCTCTGTGGGACTTATTTCAGTTGGGCTATGGTGCCTACTAAGTCTTCCCCTTGAGTGTGACACTTGTGGGTAGTGCTTCTATGTGGTCTGAAGCTGCCCACCAGGTGTGCTGGCTCTGGGACCTCCCAGGAGGTGCAGGCCAAGGTCAGCCACCACCTGCTTTCTGCCACCCAGCTGGAGCTACAAATTAGTCTGCTGATAGCTGCAACTTGTATTGGGCTTTGAGATGCCCAGGAGAGACCAAGGTGTGAACCACAGCTGGCTGCTGCTAGTGCCAGGCCTGGGGCCACTTAGCCAGAGGTACAGGGTACACTGAGGTCAGCTGCAGCTTGTTTGAGAGGTTTTAGGAAATTCTGAAGCATGATCCAAGACAGGTCATTTGTATGGAAAAAACGCTAGAAACAGTATAGGTGGGCCTGAAAGTTGGGTGAGGTAGGGCCTCATGGAATCACCAGGGGTTGGGCAAATAGGTTGATGGAGTCTCAGATATGGTACCCCCTGCCAGCTCTATGGGGGGAGGACTCATTAAATGGGCAATGTCCTCTGCCAGCCCTTTTGTCTGCCTCCCCCTTCAACCCTCACCCTGTTGTTGGACAGTTCCTTTTCTTCCTGTATTTCTCTAGTACTTTTCAAACTACTGCCCCAGAACTGGAGCTGAGAGGGTGTGAGTTGAATAAGTTTGTGTGCAGGCCCTTTAAGAGGAATTGCCTGGGACTCCAGCAGCCCTTTGTCTCACTCAGCCACAAAGCCCACTGGTTTTTACAGCCCAGAAGTTATGGGGAATTCTTTTCCTGGCACTGGAACCCTGGGCTTGGAACTGGTGTGAGGTTTGGACCCTTTGCTCCTCAGGGGGTATTCTGCAGCCAAGATATTCCTCTCAATTTTTATTCACCACACGTAGTTATGGGATCAGCCCATTCTGTGTCTCCACCCCTCCTACTAGTCTTAATGTGGCTTCTTTAAGTCTTTAGTTTTAGAACTTCCATTCAGCCAGATTCCAGGAAGTTCTGAAGAATAGTTTTTCTTTAGTTTAGCTGTAATTTTGATGTGGTTTTGGGAGGAGGTGAGTACCTTGTTTACCTGTGGCCATCTTGACCAGAAGTATGGCCATTTTTCTTTTGAATATAATAGAAAGGAAAGAGCATTAGCATTTTTTATAGTGTGATTATTTTTATTATTTTATGAAATAAAAAATTTAATAGCACTCTGTGATCTTACGTAAGAAAAATGATTGCCATGATGATTACAATATAATAAAACCTAATGTTAGACTGCATCTTTCAACATGGATTTGAGTTACAACCATATGCAAGAACATGTTTTTTAGCACAATAGAATCTGTTATAAACTATCCTGTTACTGAAAAATGTTTATAGATAAAATGCAGGCACACACACACAGTTGATATTCATTTAATATTTGTAAATTTGCTACTTCCTAAAATTTATTAGTAACCCCAAAATTGATGTTTATGAAACTTTCATGGTATTTTACAGACATATACCAAGCAGTTAACATTTGAATTGCCACACACACACTTTCCCAGCAGGGGAAGCTCTGCCTCTTTGTTTAAGCTTCATATTTATAAACAAGTATCCTTTTCACAGTCTACTTAGTGCTACCTGGTTTTGTATTTTTGTGGGGTGGTATTTTTTTTCTTCCATTTTCATTGTTTAAAATAGCCCCCAAATGTAATTTGAAATGCTGTCTGTTTTCCTACGTGCAAGATAGCAGAGATTTGCTTTGTGGAGGACATATATGTATTGGATAAGCTTCATTCAGGAATGAATTACAGCTGTTGGCTATACTAATATATCCAATGTTAGTGAATTAACAATATATATTAAATAAGGTATTTTTTTTAATTTGAGAGAGAGGTAAAGAGGGGGAGAGAGAGAGAAATATCAAAGATAAGAGAGAATCATTGATTGTCTGCCTCCTACATGCCCCACACTGGGGATGGAGCCTGCAACCCTGGCACGTGCCCTGACTGGGAATTGAACTATGACCTCCTGATTCATAGGTCAGTACTCAACGACTGGGCCATGCTGGCCAGGCTAAATAAGGTGTCTTTAAATAGAAACACACTAAAAGTAAAGTTATGTATTAGTTGGTTAATGAAAATGCTGTGACTGAAGCTGGCAGAACCTAACCCTGTATTTCCTCTAGAAGCAGTCCTTCAGTGGTAAACAGGTTAGTATTTCTGGTAACTTTACAGAGCCTATCTACTGTAGAAAAATGTTTGTTTATCTTTTTAAATTATTTATTTATTTATTTATTTGTTTATTTATTTTTTATTTATTTTATTGATTTCAGAGAGGAAGGGAGAGGGAGAGAGAGATAGAAACATCAATGATGAAAAATCACTGATTGGCTGCCTCCTGCATGCCCCACACTGGAGATGAGCCCACAACCTGAGTATGTGCCCTGACCGGGAAGCAAACCGTGACCTCCTGGTTCATAGGCGGATGCTCAACCACTGAGCCATGCCAGCCAGGCAATGTTTGTTTATTTTATTCAAAGCAGAACACCTCATTCCAATTCATTTCAACCCATACCTTTCTTCTTATAAATCACCTCTATGATCAAGTCAGAGACCGACTACCTTTATTCACTGCAATATCTTATAAATTTATTTTCTGAAACAAATTGTATGTTCTATCACCTAAAATGATGGTGTTGTCTTCAAAATAGTTCCACTTTAATTAGATAATAATTCCTATATCTGTGCAACAAGAATTGTGGATATATGCCAAATGAGAGGGTCATGTGTCAACAAAATTAACTTTCTCATGTATTACCGACATTTTCAAGTTAAAGGAGGAAGAGAAAGGGGAGAAAGTAATTGTTACATAAGGACCTAGAAGAAATGATAGTGAATTAAATTCAAGGTGTATGTAGAGAAGTTAATACCAGAAAGGATCAAGAAGACTTTTTTTTTTATGAGAAAGAAGAAACAGAAATGGGGAGAGAGATATGAAAATGAAGGAAGGGATAAGAAACTATACAAAAAAAAACCCACAAAAAACAACAACAACAGCAACCACACACACACACACACAAAAACAAAAAAACAAAACACCACACAAATCCTTGAGAGTAGGACACTTACGTTAGGTTAGATTTAATAATTACAGTTTTCAAATTAAAAAGTACTAGTAGGCAAAGTCATTTGCAGATGCAGTATTTACTGAACATCTTATTAGGTACAGTCTTGCTTAGATTTGGAAATACAATTAATATGACCTAACACAATTGCAAACCCTCATGAGATTACAATCTCATGCAAGATAAAAGGAATTATACAAACCATTGTACTGCATTACACATTATAGACTATATGCCAATAGCAAGTATAAGTCAAAAGCTACAAGGGCTTTTTATTTTTTTTGATATATGTTTTATTGATTTTTACAGCGAGGAAGGGAGAGGGATAGAGAGTTAGTAACATCGATGAGAGAGAAACATCGATCAGCTGCCTCCTGCACACCTCCTACTGGGGATGGAGCCTGCAACCAAGGTACATGCCCATGACCAGAATTGAATCCGGGAAGTCTGTGGGCTGATGCTCTATCCACTGAACCAATCTGGTTAGGGATATAAGGGCTTTTTAAAAATAAAAGGAAACATTGCCTTTTCATTATTATAGCTGAGAAGCTCATAAGTGAAAACAGTTCTTTACAAATTATGAAAATGAAAATGTACGTTCAGAAAGCTAATTCCTCTAAGATGGCTTATTATATATGATAGCTTAAAACTCAAGAGTAGGGAAAGGCTTTTGCATCTTTTGTATCATTTTTAATTATATCTGTAATTCTAAAAAGCTGATGAGCTTCAAGGATTGTAATGAAATGGGGGGAAAAAGGAGATCTGAGCTTTATGACAAACCTCAGGGAAGCGTGCAAGCTGCAAAGATGGTTTCCTCTCTTGTAGGTCTGTTCTTTACAAGTCACCATACTGTCTTTTAATTTAAAATACTTTCTTACAAATCAAATTTACTGGAATTATTTAAAACACATTTCAGAGGGATGCATGTTTTATTACCTACTTTTATTAACTCCCTTTAAACATATATGTATATAATTTCAGAAAACATAGAAAAGAGAAGTAAATAATACACATACAAATGCTTTTAATATCAGTATTTTGGTATCTGTGTATAATATCGATAATTTACATCTGGATGTTTTCTATATACGTGTCAATATGTATCACTCTGGCTCCCCTTAGATATATGTGCTTACTTTAAAATGTTTAGCTATAATTGAGGTCTGATATAAGAAATAGAATTATATGTTAGCCATCTGCCATGTATTACAAAATATAACTTCCATTATGATAGTTATCAGAATAATAAGCTATGCTATTGAAATCCTTACCACATCCTATATAAAAAAGCCTAATATGCAAATCGACCGAATGGCAGAACAACTGGTGGAACAACTGGTCGCTATGACGAACACTGACCACCAAGGGACAGACGCTCAACGCAGGAGCTGCCCCCAGCCCGCAGGTCCCAGGCCAGCCAAGGCAGGTGCCAGTGGGCCCCCCTGATCGCCCCATCGGTTGCCCTGCAGAGGGAGGCGACTGGCGGCAGCGGTGGCAAGGGGTGAGGCTGGTGAGCAGGTGGCACCAGGCCAGCCAAAGCGGGTGCCAGTGGGGACCCCCAAACGCCCTGCCGGTCACCCCACAGATCGACCCTGATCGCCGGCCAGGCCTAGGGACCCTTCCAGTGCACAAATTTTGTGCACGGGGCCTCTAGTATTATTATAAAAATGAACTTGAGTATTTCCCTCATAACCCAAGGTATACTTTTTGTGAAGACCAAAGGGATTAATCACACTGGCCGAGGGCAGTGTGTTCTCTGTGAGAAACATGGTTTTATGTTATGGATACCATATGTCACATCACCGATGTTCCTCTTTTTGAGTAGGCTATCAGGATGCCCCAAACCGAATTTAACAATGGTTTGGAAAAGCATCCAAGACCTTATGCTATGAGTGGAAGGTATGAACCTCAAATGGTATCTTTTCTACTCTTTTTGTACAATGCTTTGCATATTTTCCTCCTTCACTCACGTTTCTTTGTAGGCAGCCTCAAGTCCCATTGCAAATTAGTGGGATATGAGTAGCTTTACACATAAAATAATTGTCTTAGTATTTGAATGTTGACCATATGAAGTTAACATTTCCATAATGTTAAGTGGTTTTCTATCTAGGAGAAAGGAGAGGGAAGATGAGGATATCCGTTTAAACAATAACTCAAAACCAGTAACCATGTGAATAGCAGATGACATGGAAATTAAAAACAACAGCAATTGTAAAAAGCTAATTTGCAGTTTGAGGCATATATGTGGTCCCAGAAAGGGCGATGGGAGGTGTGGTGGAAGGAGAAGGAAAAAATGGTTGTAATTTAAAAGCAGGAAGGAAGAATCATGCTTACAATGAAAAAAACAGGGGCTTCCCGGGCCCAAACTCTGAGAAGACCCTGTCAGGGTAGAAGGTCAGATGCTATTCCCTGAAGCAGTGCTCTCGATCGCCTATCTTTACCTAAACCTCCAGGTGTTATAGTTCTGGTTGGACCTGCAGGGATGGCAACTGGGACAAGTGATGCACAAAGCAAGGTGGACAACAGAATGCAAGTCATTAGTGCGCTGGTAATAAGTTATATTAGACACTTAACATGTTTGCTCTGGAACAGACTGGACAGGGTGTTGGAGAGAAAAGTGTTTGTACTAACCCCTCCTGGTGGTCAGTATGACTCTCTCTCCTTGCTCCTCCTGGAGCTCCCCTTCCCCCATCATGCAAAGGGGGCCTCAGCAAAGGCAAGAGGGGTGCAGACACCCATCTCCATCCCGGTTACAGGATGCAGAACAGCAACCAGCCGAGTGCCTCCTCAGCTGCTGAAACGGGAAGATAGAGTGAGAGACGGAACGGGGGAATTACCCAAGACTGTCATCTATGCTTGGCAGCAAAAGCAGTGTGGTCTAGTGAAAAAAAAAAAAAAAACATTAGTCTTATAAGAGGTTTTAGGGTAATTCTGTCATTCTGTGTTGAATGTCCTTAATCACTTAACCTCTGCTGACCTCACACTCGTCATCTGCAGAGAGGGAGAAATGAAACATGAGGAAAGCTTCAAGCACAATGCCCAGCAGAGAATATGACCATTAAAAATGTCCCTTCATGCCTTCTAAGTCCAGTCCATGACTTGTTAGATCACCAATTTCCTAATTGGCTTGCATTTATGAAAGCACTGCATTTAGAGTGATAATTCTACAGTACCATAATTGTAGCCCCTAAGTGGAGTTATAGGGTTAGTATATTTACTTAGAAAATTTGGGGAATATGGTCATATTTTTTTAGTTCAGATTCCCAAAACTACACAGATAAGTAGAGTACTTCATATAGTTAACAAGCTTTCTGGGTAGTGACTGAGGAGGCAATTGGAACCACTGATTCCTTGAAACACAGTGTAGGAGTAAAGAGAGCTAACAGTTCCACAGTATAACTCCCCCCAACCCCCTCCCCTCTCTCTCTCTCTCTCTCTCTCTCTCTCTCATCCTCATCTAACCTTCAAAAGCTGAAAACGGGCTGAGCCCTGCTTTCGTAACTGATTTTACTTATTCCTTTTAATGTCTTATTCTTTGTCTTACTGACTCAACCTCCTCTCCACATTTCTGTTCTGTCCTCTCTCCAGCAGTTTCATCCACCTTCCCCTTTTCAACTCATTATAGATCCATATCTTCTGTTCTGTCTTTTCTCTTAAAATCCAGTCCTCACTCTGAATTCCAATTTCACAACATTTCCTTCATGTCCTGCCATCTTTTCAGACTTAAGAGTGAAACATTGAACTCTCAGGTTCTGGTCACCTCAAGGAGCTCCTCACTGTATAGGCAAGGGCCTGGCACTGTTGACAGACAGGACTTGAAGCAACCCATAGGAAAAGGCAGTCGCCAAGAGTTGTTAACACAAATCCAGACCAGCGGGACATGGTTGCTGAGCCCTAAAGCTGAGCACATTGCAAGGGAAGAATGTGCTTAGCTCTATAAATTGATGATAAATTTGCAAGGGCATCTTTAAGAAAAAGTAATTATATAGTTTAAGATATATAAACTGTAATGTCCTATTTATTTTGTTTTCTTTTAAAAATACTTAAAGTTAATCCAGTATATAGTTTGAAAAAAAAAATCCCAAGATTAAATAAGGGACTAGAAGAAAAAATAAGTTTTCCTCCTACATTGTACTATAGTTTCCCTTTTTTAATGTTTTGTTTTATGAGCCCAAGTTTATTTTGGAAAACTTGTCCTGTATTATTTTTGTCTCTCTACTCGTGTTTTCCCGGAACACTGGCATTTTTGTGTGTGTAATTCTGTTTCTGTGTTACAATGAGAATGCTCAGAGATGGGTGCTGCATTTTCTTCCATGTGAATGTACCTCCCGGAACCCGGGTGGAAGAGAGTTTCTGGGGATGGTGAGCTGCCCTGAAAGTGTAGCCTCTTTTTTTTTTTTCCCCCTCAGTCTTGATATTATAAGTGAAATAGTCTGAAACAGCCGGAATCCAAGACAGTAACAGGAGAGAGAACACATTCTCACTTACCAAAGAGGGTGGATATGGAGTGGAAAGATATAAAAAGGACTGGAGGGGTAATTAGGAGTCCAGAGGAAGCTAATTAACTTGTCCTTAATGGTGAATGGCTTTTGCAGAGTGGGCAGCCATAGAGTGATGGGAGGGCAGTAGCAAGCTCCTGGGTTTTAAAAGCAGAGGATCAATTCAGGGAAGAAAAGAATGCAGCAGAACACAGAAAACTTAGGTTAGCTAGTGATTATAAATTGTCAAAGTAGGGGAAATCGAGTATTCAGCTTTATAGTTTCTCTCTCTCAAAATTTTTTATCTCATATCTTGGAAGTAGGAATTAGAAAAAATAAAAATCAATGTATGTTGTGTTAACATGACTTTTTTTTTTTTTAATAAGTTTATCTGCCTTCTCCAGAGCCACAACTGAGGAATGCTAACCTTTTGACCTAAGTAGCCAATCCCTTGGCGCCACCTGGTGGTATCTATTGTAATACCAGGCATGGAGCCTCCAAAAATACTCTTTCTGTAAGATGTGATTTTCAAACCAAACCTAGGAAGTGATGGAAAATGGCAGAGAAAATGGAATAGCTTGCGCAGTGGAAGGGGATATCAGCAATGACAGAGCTTCCCAACATTCTAGGTCTGACGGATGATCACCTTCACCTGTACGAATTCTAACTTGAGAGAAATAAGTTGTTCTGGAAAGTTTTCTTAAAATGGAAACTATTCTCATAAGCACAAAGAATATAAGGCAAAAGATTTAACAAAGCCCACTTATGCATTAAATTCCCAGTGCTTTGGATCATACATAATAATATCTTTAATTTCTAATTTCCAAATTATGGGAAGTATGTGGCACACATCTGAGAGTGACATGAAATTAATGGAAATATCTAGGAACTTAGCCATTGCATAGTTATATCTAGAGCCTTCTCAGTACCTAATAAACAGGAGAGCTGGCCAAACGTCCCAAGGCAAGACAGGCAGAAAAAGAAAGGAGCGAAGGGAAGCCACACCAGAAAAGGCATCACTGATGGGATCGGGCGCAGCGTTCAGACTGGGCTGAGAAACAAGTGGAACCAGAATGGGTTGAACATGGACAGACTGGCCTGACATTGAATACGAGAATTCAAAGGCATGAGAAAGGCAGCAGGGTAGTCAAATCTTTTCAAAGGAGGGTTTGAGAGAATTAAGATCTTAGCAATGAGGGCCAAGTCATGGCCACATTTTGAGAAGTTTATGAGAGACCAAAAACCTCTCAAAAACCAACAATGCCCTGGAGGAGTTGCTCAGGTTCAAGCTTTGGCCTGCACACCAAAGGGTTGAGGGTTCGATTCCTGGTAAAGGGCATGTACCTGGGTTGCAGGTTTGACCCCAGCCCCTACAACCACATTGTGCCGCTTTCACATTGATGCCTCTCTTTTCTCTCTCTCCCTCTCTTCCATTCTCTAAAAAAAAAAAACAAAAAACACACACACAATGGAAAAATATTCTTGGGCAAGGATTAACAACAATCTTATTTAATCACAAGCAGTATTCTAGACACTTTCACATATCTCTTAATCTTTACAGAAATCCTCTGGGATATGTAGTGAACTCCCTGTTTTATAGGTGATATTTCCACCAAAGTCCATAGTGAAACTAGAGTTTAGGAAGGTTCTCAGGATGGATGCTATGTAAATGTTCAAGTATACCTAGTGACGCTAGTACATCTAAGGTGCTCAAATGATGTAAATAAAGGAATGTGAAGGCAGGCAAATATATCTGCTCTTAAAGGGAGGTTGACATTAGAAATTAGAGGCTATGCAGTAAACAAGGTAAGCAAAATATAAAAATTTCAGGAGCAAAGATGTTGTTTTTCCTATTTAACTTGTCCTTCAATACATGGGAGTCTATGATAAAATAAGATAAATGAGATATTCTGGTAATGAATTTTAAACCTCAAAATTTGGAAATAACTTTATGAAAGGAAAAAAATGGAGAGCTGTTTCTCAAAATCTGTGTCACAGAACACAAGCTCTGGGAAATGTTAATAAGCGTTCTCTGGTAAAGTATCTGGTAAAGTAGCATGATTTGGGGAGTTTTCTGGGTACCTTCTACTGCTTTTAGAGATTTACAGTGGACAGTAGGTTGGTAAAGGCTCTGAGAGGTCTCATGGTAACAAATCTGTGGGAATTGTTTAACCTATTATTGTCCAATCATCTTGTTAACCTTATGGTAATTTTTTCCCCTTTACAACATATGTAACATTTATTTATCAGTATTCTTTTACTTTGGGAAATAAAATGCTGAGTAAGATCCATTAACACTAAAATACTGTTTTTGGAAGGTTCTTTAATTTGAGAAAACTCATATTCCGTTTTCCTCTAAGCTAACCATATTAACAGTCAAATACTACACATATCAAACATTTTTTTTGGTGAAATTTGAGTTTGTCTAGCAATCAGAACTCAATTTATCACTGATTTTCATTGTCATATACTATTCATTCTTGTGTTGATGGTCCAGGAAATTTGTAATTCATTGCATATATTTGTGTCATCTTAAAAGATGAGGCAGTTGGCAAGCACTTATAATTTTATATCTTTAATAATTTTCACAGCAAACCTAAATATTACCCAATGCGTTTATCTTGATTTACATTTACAAAAGAAGGAATGAAAGGAGGAAGACCAAAAGAAAGTGTCAGTATTTAAGGAATTATAAAATATATTGGTTGCACCCAATTTTTATATTCTCTGCTACGAGGAAGTTTGATATTAGCAAGATTTAAAAGTCCTGGCATATTTTCAGTGTTGTTGAATCACATTAGTTTACAAAAGGGAAATAAAATCATTTTACTTTTAAAGGACAACCTTCCTGAAAGTAAAGGTGCCTGTTTCTAGACACTGATAAGACAAGGCATGCTGCTGTTGAGGAGTGTTGTTGTGATCTCAAGCTTAAGTTCATATGACAAGAAGAGCATTGTTTTATGCAACAAAGCACTGAAATCCATGATAACCCCAGTGAAACTGTAGAACTTACAGCATAATCAAACCTGACGTTTGACAAGGGAGACCTTTTCCTCATAAGAAATGAGTTGACTCTCAATTTCAGACAAATGTCTTACTTGAGCTCTAGATTGCATATTTTAATTTAGCAAACAATCACAGTAGTTTATTTTTCTCAATTTCTTTTTCTACAAAAATCTGTATTTTTTATTGATAGTATTACAGATGTCTCCCTTCTCCCCTCCCCACTCCCCTCCTTCCAGCCCCTACCCACCCCACCCCCAGGTTTTCACCCCACTATTGCCTGCGTCCATGGGCTGTGCGTATAAATTCTTTGGTTTATCTCTTCTCATCCCCCCAATCTGCACAACGAGGAATGTCAGTCTGTTCCATGCCTCCATGATTCCGGTCTTATTTTGTTGGTCAGTTCATTTTGTTCATTAGATTCCAAAAACAAGTGAGATTTATGTGGTATTTATCTTTCCCAGATTGGATTATTTCACTTAGCCTAATAGTCTCCTATTCCATTCATATTGTCCCAAAGAGTGAATGTATAAAAGACTTAAATATAAAACATAATCCATAAAAATATCATAATAGAAAACATAGCAGTAAAATCTCAGACATCTCACATAGCAGAATTTTTGCTGATACATCTCCTAGGGCAAGAGAAACAAAGGAAAAAATAAACAAATGGGATTACATCAAAATGAAAAGCTTTTGCACAGCAAAAGAAACCTCCATTAAAATGAAAAGGGAGCCCAGTGTATGGGAGAAAATATTTGCCAATGATACATCTGATAAGGGGTTAATTTCCAAAATATATAAAGTACTCATATAACTTAACAAAAGGAAGACATTAAAAAATGGGCAGAGGACCTGAGTAGGCATTTCTACAAAGAGGACATACAAATGGCCAAGAGACACATGAAAAAATGCTTAGTCACTAATCATCAGAGAAATGCAAATGAAAACCACAATGAGATATCACCTCACATCTGTCAGAATGGCTATCATCAAAAATAACAAGTGCTGGCAAGGGTGTGGAGAAAAGGGGACCCTAGGATACTGTTGGTGGAATGCAGATTGGTACAGCCACTATGGAAAGCAGTTTGGAGTTTCCTCAAAAAATTAAAAATGGATCTTCCATTTGACCCGGCAATTCCACTTCTGGGAATATAGCCTAAACACCCCAAAACACCAATCAGAAAGAACATTTGCACCCCTATGTTCATAGCGTTATTTACAATAGCTAAGATTTGAAAACAGCCCAAGTGCCCATCAGTAGGTCAATGGATAAAAAAGCTGTAAACTTGTATGTATATATGCATAACCCATGGACACAGACAGTGGGGTGGGAGAGGTTAATGGGGAAAAAGGAAGACCTACATAATACATTCTACAATAAAGATTAAAAGTAAAAAAAAAACTGTGGGGCATTTATACAATGGAATACTATGCAGCTGTTTATCTCAATTTGAATGGCAGGTTTTCCAGAGGTGCTAACCTGCTCAAGTTTAAATTGACTTCAGAGAGAGGATGGGAAAAGGGGAGAGAGGTAGAAACATCAATGAAATTTACTGAATTTGAGGGTGGTAATTTTTTTAAGTGTTTTCTCCCAACCTATAAAATATATTACAGACATATCAGCAAGGCTGTAGATTATTGGCATCATTTTTTATTCCTCTTGCATAACCTTAAATTCTTAAAAGAACATTGAGGCCTTTCATTCTTATTTTTTTAAAGTATTTTTATTTACCTCAGAGAGGAACCAGGAGGGAGAGATAGAAACATCAATGACGAGAGAGAATCATTGATCTGCTGCCTCTTGTACACCCCCAATGTGGATCCAGCCTGCAACCCGGGTATGGGCCCTGACCTGGAATCAAACCTTGAATTCCCGATTCATAGGTTGATACTTAACCACTGATGCATGCCAGCTGGGCAAGAGCTTTTATTTTTAAGTCTAATATGTTACAGCAGTATATGCTGTTTTCATAAAATTGACAAGTAGAAGCAGATGATCTTTTGTGTGTTAGGTAAAATGATTTAGTCATTTTTGAAGATTGAATGTTCTAAAAGTGCTTGCATTGAACAGTGATGCCATAGGCCCTGGATGAGTAGCTCAGGTGGTCAGAGCATTGTCCTAATACGCCTAGATTGCAGGCTTGATTCGCATTCAGGGCACATGCAAGACTCCACCAATAAGTGCCCGAGATTCTCTCTCTCTCTTCCTCTCTCATCCTGTCTCTAAAAATCATTATTTTATATAAAATAATGTGCAAATCAGTAAGAAAAAGACAAGATAGACAAAAGACAAAATTAAATATATACAACAATGCCTAATTGTTCAGGTAATTAAAGAAATGTAAAAGCTGAATCAATGCATTTTAAATTCATTAGAATAGAAAGAGAAGAGAGTTAAATGACAGTATTTTGTGTGGGTAAAAGTGAAGGAAAAGGGTCCTTCCCTGTACTGTTGAGAGGAAGACATATGTTTCAAAACATTTTTTTTTTTTCAAAACCACATATCTTTCAACTTAGTATATTTACTTCTAGGAATTTACTCTAAAAAATGTTTGAACAGGTGTGTAAACATACATGTATAAGATGTTCATTGCAAATCACTGCAGATTTTTTTAAAGATTGCACATATATAAATATACATCTGTATGTTGAAAAAGAGGAGGGATTAAAAAATGCCAGCACATTACATTATAAGTGAAAAAAAGTTCAAATGCACTGCCAATTTTAGTAAAAATTTGTGAGTTCACAGAAAACTTTAAAATAATAAGTTCATCAGCATTATGCTTATTCTGTACAAGGAGCTCTTCCAAGTGCTTTGTACCGCATCACTCATTTCATCATCACTGTGCCGGAAAGATACTGTTGTTATCTGCATTTAAAGATTTGGAAGCTGAGGTGAAAACACAGTAAGTCACATGCCAAGATGTTCAGATAGGAGTGAGCTGCAGAGTCAGGATTTGAACCCAGACATTAGGACTCTGGGAGCCATAATCTTCACCTTGAAATAGAGATGCTAAGGTCTTGGAACTTTTCTTTGGTTAATAGGATGATTTTTGTCATTTTTATACTGCGGGGGCTAAGAAAATGTTAATACTTTACCTCCCACCTTCTAAGTTCTTCAGGCTGGGCTAACTAGCAAATTGACAGAGACAGATGAACAGGAGAAAATGAAAGTTTAATACATGTGCACGGAGAATTCACATAGGCGTGATAACTCCATGAAAATTCCAGTGAGGCAACGCTGGGTATAAAAGACATTTTGGGACAAAGGAGAAGAGGAGGCAACAAGGTCTTACATTTCAGACGTGAGAATGGGCAATATATAGGTGATAGAGGAAGAACAGGCAGGCCAGTTCTCGGTAGGCAACTCAGAAACAAGGGGACACAGATGGTATCTCGCTGTTGGGCTGCCTGAAGCCCCTTTGTTTACCATCCTTAGGAAGGGACATCCTGAGCTCTCCTTCCTGAAGCAGGTTTCTCTGCCTGAATCTCTTGGGCAGGAAGAGGTGGGATGTTGGGGGCAAACTAAGTTTGTTTCTGAGCCATCTGTGTGTTGTTTTTTTAATAAAGAGCTTAAAATCAATATTCCCCGACACAGCTTCAGGTTGGCAGAATTATGGCCCCTTTAGTACATATCTTCTATGTTCTCAAAAGGTATTATACATGTGCATTGCTTTTCTATTAAGAAAAACATTATGGAGCTAATTACGTGTTGGAGGGAAAAAATAATTGCACTTATAGGGAAAAACAGATGTTGAGTCAGGTCTAGTGAATAGTGAGTGCCCTGACAAGCAATGTAGAACCGGCAAATAATAATGTCCCAAGGAGGCTTACATTTCTGTGTGTTCAAGTCAATTTAGTCAATTTCTTAATTAGTTCATTAAAGTGTAAATGGACTATAAAGACAAGGAAGGCTGACAATATCAAATTGAGAAATTATAAAAGTAATTTTACATTTGGACATGTTTATGCCAATTAAACTGCTTTGCATTTTATACAACATTTTACAATGGTGTCTAAGGTAGTGCCTAATGTTCAATCCATATGTTTAATACATTGAACAGTAATGCCTTTGGAGTGGAGAGGTAATGGCCTGTATTTAACAAAATACTGCGCTGGGTTTTTCCCCGTTGTCATTTTAAATAAGTAAACCAGCTTTTATACAGATATGCAAGCATTTTAAAAAGCCTTCCGATCCTATTTTGCAGCTCTCAGCAATTTTGGTAGTTAGTGAGAAAAGCATTAAAAATCCTTCAAATTAAAACGCAACCTAAAATACCATTCATCAGCATGTTATTCATCCATAGCGGCATTACATGAGATGAGAAAAATACACACGAAGCACACAATTGACAAGTACCATTTCACGTAGAAATGTGCTGCTTCATTTTTTTTTTTTTGATGAACAAAATATATGTATCAGAATTCAGTCAATTAATATACCCACCCCTCCTCCAGAATAAAAAGGGAAATTTGAACTCTATAGTTTGGATTTGCTTTTTAATCCTAAGAAATGTGTGAAAAAATCCTTCGTTTACCTTAATGATATTGGTAGAATATAATGTTAAGATATGGTCATGTCAATGTTAAAAACAACTTGTTATACAACAGTTTGACTTAAATTGAGGAACACATCTTGTATCTTTTCTCTATATGGTAAGATTTTGCTTAACTGACTATAAAACTGCAAAGGCGTATTTTTTGACCTTGATACCAGTGATTATCACATCCAGACAGCTTTGCTCTCTTAGGTTTAGCATTTCTATCAGTGAGTGTTTACATACATTTCCCAAAGACAAGTCTCATAGATTAATGTGAGTTGGCACGTCTCCTTTGCCCATCTCCCCTAAATAAACCTGATGTGTCAGTTAAGACGTCAACTCAGAGAAATACAAGCAGTGCCCTAAAACACATATTAAATAGCAAATGGATGCGAAGTATACAGTTTTAGAATCTGCCCGGGCAACTAAACCTTTAAAACCCATTTCCCTTGCCCACAACTTTGCCACTTCCTTTCCTCTTTGGGCTGCCATCTGAGAGATAATATAAACCAACACCACAGAGGATGGCACAGACTCTCAGGCTCACAGTGGAAACCTAGTCAACAAGGCTCACTGCTTTCCCAGGACTAGTCCTCACACAGGCCCAGAGAGCCTCCTCTCCTCCATTTCCTTCGCTCTTCATGTCAGCTATTGGTGTTTGGTCTTCACTGTAGAATTCTCAGGTAATATGGTGAGCACTGCTAGGCTGGCTTGCTTTGGAGCTGTAGCACACACATCACGGTGTCACTGGATGTGGTTCTTGGCCTTGCACAGGAAAGAATTCAAGAAGGAGTTTGAGTGAAAGCAAAAGCAAGTTTGATTTAGGTCAGAGAAAGAGCCTGGTACATGGGTTCCTGGAGGCAGGATGAGTGTGTAGGCCCAGAAGGAGCTGCTGCCGCCCACTGCTCCCCTGGTTGCAAGTGTGAACCAGTGCTGCTGTGAAAAAGGCAAAAGTGCATGTCCCACTGGTGTAGGCAAACTCGTGAATGAGTTGCATTCTGTGGACAGTCTGTTCTTGGAATTTTATGTGTTTCCAAAGGTCGCTTGTTCTTGAAATTAGTGGCACCATATTCTGTTTCCACCTTCTGGTTGGAAGGGCGTCTTGTTTCTCATCTGGTCTGTTCCAGAAAAGTCATGGCGTTTGTCCCTCTGGGTCCCCCTTCTACTTGTGGTGTCAGTTTTCATTATAATTATTGTATAATGGACTTTGGGGTCATTTTCCAGTCAATTATTTCTCCATCTTGGATTGATCTTGTTTTAGCCATTTCTTGTTGTTGACTTGTACAACCACCACAAGAATTTTGTGCCATAAACTGTCCCCCTTTGATCATTCATGGAGGTGGGGGCTCTGGTGAGAGCACCGAGTGGCTATCGGTCTGTGATGTCCAGTCCTCCTCCTTCATTCCACTTGTTGGGAGTTTTCCATAACTTCTTTCTATCTTGGCCTCAGCAGGAATGCTCCATGTGCTAAATGCCAGAAAGGTGTTGAACTTAATTTCTTCCCCTGGAATTGACCATGTTGTTTCTCTCACCCTTCATTGACTTTTCCTTTGCCCAGCTGGACACTGCTGACTTGTCATTTTCTTTTTTATTTTAATTTCTATGAAGTCTGTTCTCTGAGGTCTCCCTCACCGTGTTCCTTTTACCCTAACCTCTATGTGTATATTCTGGCATTATAATCTTATTACATACCATATGGTCCTCAAAAGAGTATAAGATGTAATAGGTTAGATATGAGATACGTTAATCAATCAAACTCTAATAATTACAATTGGAAAAGTTGCAGGGATCATTATAACTATTGTCAATTAAGCTTTATAGTAATTTATAATTCCATGAAACATGTTATATGTTACTGGTCTGAGTGAAGAAAATGAGTGCTAACTATAGATTGAGTGATTCTTGGTTTTAATTACAAAATCAGAAATGGTTACAGAAAGTACTTAAAATTAACAGGATTTCATGGTTATTGTAGAAGTATGAGTTGTATCAGCATAGATGACAATATTTTCTGAAACAGGTAAATGATCATAGTTGTGGACAGAATGTGTCCCCCTAAAATTTATATGTTAAAGTCCTAATACCCAATGTGGTTACATTTGGAAATGAGGCTGTTAATGAGATAATTAATGTTAGATGAGGTTATTAAGGTGGGGTTCCAATATGACTGATATTCTTATTAGAATATGAAGAGACACCAGCATCCAGAGCTGTGAGAAAATTTCAGTTGCTTAAGCTGCCTAATCTGTGGTATTTTGTTATGGCAGCCCTAGAAGACTAATATAATCATTATAGGCTATTTCTGGAATAATGATTGTATGAGAACTCATAAAGAGATACCAGACTCTAAAACCTCCTGGTAATCATCACCTATGAAATGATTGCACATGACTTAATTAGACTGCATTTGCCACTACAAAAAAAAAAAAAACCCCAAAGCTTGAGGGCAGGGGGGCGGATAGTCAAGATAGAACTCTTGTCTGGCAAGTGCTTGCTGAACTCTTCCCTTTATTCCTTCACTAGAGGCCCAGTGCATGAAATTTGTGCATGGGGGGCTGTGTGTCTCTCAGCCCAGCCTGCACCCTCTCCTATCTGGGACCCCTCGAGGGATGTCTGACTGCCCCTTTAGGCCCGATCCCAGTAGACCCAACTGCCCTTCCCTGCAGGCCCGGTTGCCCCCAACTTCCCTCCTCTGCCAGCCTGGTCACCCCTAACTTCCCTCCCCTACAGGCTTGATCACCCCCAACTGCCCTCCCTTGCAGGCCTGGTCCTTCCCAACTGCCCTCTCCTGCTGGCCTGATCACTCACAATTGCCCTCCCTTGCAGGCCTGGTCCCTCCCAACTGCCCTCCCCTGCTGGCCATCTTGTGGTGGCCATCTTGTGTCCACCTGGGGGTAGCCATCTTTGATCACATGTGGGAAGCCATCTTGTGTGTTGGAGTAATGGTCAATTTGCATATTATTATTTTATTAGATAGGGTAGAGGCCTGGTGCACGGGTGGGGGCCAGCTGGTTTGCCCTGAAGGGTGTCCCAGATCAGGGTGGGGGTTCCCTTGGGACATGAGGCGGCCTGGGCGAGGGGCCTGTGGTGGTTTGCAGGCCAGCCATGCCCCCTGGCGCCCCAAGCAGAGGCCCTGAGATGTGGGATTTATTTATCTTCTATAATTGAAACTTTGTAGCCTTGAGCAGAGGCCAGGGCCAGCCAGGAAACTTGGCTTCCTCCATCACCAGGGGCAACCCAAGCCTCCTGCTTGCTTCAGTTCCATGGCCGCTGCCATTTTTGTTGGGATTTATTTATCTTCTATAATGGAAACTTTGTATCCTTGAGCAGAGGCCAGGGCCGACCAGGAAGCTTGGCTTCCTCCATCGCCAGGGAAACCCAAGCCTCCTGCTCGCTCCGTAGCCGCAGCCATCTTGGTTGGGTTAATTTGCATACTCGCTCCTGATTGGCTTGTGGGCGTGGCTTGTGGGCGTAGTGGAGGTATGGTCGATTTGCATGTTTCTCTTTTATTAGTGAAGATTCTGAACTGACCACATAAGGACATGTGTGTGTGTGAATGTGTGTGTGTGTGTGTGTGTGTGTGTGTGTATGATGTAGAGCAGTGGTTCTCAACCTTTCTAATGCCGCAACCCTTTAATACAGTTCCTCATGTTGTGGTGACCCCCAACCATAAAATTATTTTCGTTGCTACTTCATAACTGTAATTTTGCTACTGTTAATGAATCATAATGTAAATATTTGGACAATTTGCACATTAGGCTCTATAGCAGCGGTTCTCAACCTGTGGGTCGTGACCCACAGGTTGAGAACCGCTAGCAGGGTCGCCTAAGACCATCGGAAAACACAGATATTTACATTACGATTCATAACAGTAGCAAAATTACAGTTATGAAGTAGCAACGAAAATAAAGGGTCGCGGCATTAGAAAGGTTGAGAACCACTGATGTAGAAGGAGGGGCAGGAAGAGGGAATGGGTGGGGGATTTAAAAAGATGATAATGCAAATTGTTGTGTGAACATTCATCATACTGAATTTAAATTTAACTAATTTTTCCCAACTGTCTTACTCTTGGTATTGGTGCTTTTTCACTTGAGTCAGAATGGCTGAAATCTAGGAGGGCCATAGATGCAGGGAGCTCAGAATATAGACTGAGTGGCCAGATTATTATGATCTTTGAACGCATAATAATCTGGCCACTCAGTGTGTGTGTGTGTGTGTGTGTGTGTGTGTGTGTGTGTGTGTGTGTGTGTGTATTAGAGGCCTGGTGCATGAATTCATGCATGGGTGGTGTCCGGCCAGCCTGGCCAGGGGGAGGGGACATGGGTAGTTGTCCATTCTGCCTGCTGGTTGAACTCCTGGTTGAGGGGACAGTTTTCATATTAGCCTTTTATTATATAGGATATACACTGAGTGGCCAGACTATTATGCATTCAGAGATCATAATAATCTGGCCACTCAGTGTATATTCCATGAAGCAAATTTTTGAACCAGAAAGAACTCCTCATATAAAATATGATATTTCCATCTAGATACTTCAAAGAAAATAAATTTGATGAATCTCATTTTCAACTGAAATCTGGTAATGTTATGTAACGAAGAAAATGTATCCACATACTCTTTTGAAAAATGGATTCTGGCTTAATTAAAAGTACTGTTTTTTCCCCCCTGTCTATGAATTGTCTAGATGGATATACCCTTGGCCTTGAGAAGTGCTGACTACATGATGTGTGAGTTGAAACATCATAAAGGAATTCTCTGTGGAAGTATTTTAATGTAAGATTTGGCCCAGATGTGTCACAGAAATGTCTGTGACTTACTTCCTTTATGAAGCTTTTCTTTAACATGAACAATGTAACCACCATTACTATATAACAGAACATAAGAGAAATGAAAAAACCGTAACCATTAACATGCTGATGACCAATTCAGGTTAATCTGTAAAGAAAAAAATAGAAGTAATGATTATTTGTGTAGTATAATCTATATAAATAGTGAAAATGACAAATGAGTGTAGAGTGAAGTTAGAATTTTTGGAAGAATCTAGAGCTGTTTTTCAAAGGCACATGAAAACAACCTTCTCAGCCTGTGCAAGGCAAAAAAACTTGAATGCATCCTTTTTTGTTCTCTTGCCCTTATATCTGTCAAGTAATTGGTTGTACTTCAAAAAGACTCATATTTATGTTTTCTTTTCCTTTCTACTTGAGCTTCACACTCGCCTCCTCCTCATGCCTGCATTACTTGAATAATTTCTTTGTCTCCACTAAACTAGGAGTGTGCCTCACACCCATCCTTCATTTTTCTAGTGTGGATCCTCCTAAAGCTTTCCGTCAGGTTGCTCACCTGTACTTAAAGTTAGGAGGGCCTCTACTTCCTATGGCATTTGGTTTAACATGCCCCCTCTGATGATCAAACCTAGCCTAATCTGGTTTTACTTTATCTTTATGGTCCTTTAATTACCAACTCACTTTCATCTCAGGAGTTTGCACTCCTAGACCCAGGTGCCCTACTTCTCACTTTCATCCTTTCTATATCCTTTTCCTAGACTGTAATAACATCCATGCTCCTGTTTGCTTCTCAATCCATTCTTCTAGTTTTTGTTCACTTCTAACCCTCAGCATCTTGAATTCTTCTAGTCTATATTGGTCGGTAGTCTATTTTAGTAAGGATTATGGAGTTGAAATTTTAATTTTTTTTCTCTATGTTTTGTTTATGGTATCCTGTATAATAAAAGCCTAATATGCTGAGTGTTCAGTTGCCCAGTCGTCCATTCAACTAATCAAAGTGTAATATGCTAATGATATGCTAAGGCCACTCAACTGCTCGCTATGATGTGCACTGACCACCAGGGGGCAGATGCTCTGATAGGTAGGGTAGCTTGCAGTTGGGGTCCAGCCGATTAGGACAGAGCGAGATGGGCCAGACACACCCTGGAGCCCTTCCGCGGTCCCTCCCCAGCTGGCTAACCTCCTGTGTCCCACTCTGGCCCCAGTGGTACACTGGTGGGGTCCCTTGGCCTGGCCTGTGCCCTCTTGCAATCTGGGACCCCTCGAGGGATATCGAAAAGCCGTTTTTGGCCTGATCCCACAGGCCAGGCCGAGGGACCCCACTGGTGCTCGAATTTTTGCACTGGACCTCTCGTGTAATTTATAAAATCTCTGAGAAGGACTATCTATATACATATTTAAAGAAAAAATATACATACTAGTATATATATATATTTATTCATATATAGTTAGGTTATCTTTTGTCTTATTATTATTTTTTTAATCCTCACCTGAGGATATTTTTTCCATTGATTTTTAGAGAGTGAAAAGGAGAGTGGGAGGGTGGGGAGAGAGAGAGACATCAATTGGTTGCCTCCTATAAGCACTCTGACTGGAGGCCGGGATTGAGCCTGCAACTGAGGCATGTGCCTTTGACCAAGAATCAAACCCGAGACCCTTCAGTCTGTAGGCCAACACTCTAAGCACTGAGAAAAACTGGCCAGGACTATCTTTTGTCTTATTTAACAAATATTTACTTCTATAAATATCTGACTGATTTGGCTATAACTAGCATATAAACACATGGTGCCAAATTTTTACGTGTAACTCTACACTTTGTATATAATGACATATATGAGAATATAATTATTTGAAGACTTAGATTTACAATATATTCTTGATAATGCAGTGTTTATATGCTAGCAATTAATAACTGAGCTGTTATTTGAAATATAATTTACTTGAAATATAATTCTAGTTAAAAATAAACCAATAGCCATGGCTTTCAATAATCAAATAAACCGTATTTAGGGTGTCTACATGTTTACAAAGTAGATGAAGAAGTTCTTAAGATATACAACTATAAATACACACACACACACGCACACAATAGTTTAGCAAGAGCTTTCAAAAAATATTCAAGTATGGACTAAATTTGCCGAGTTCAAGCACATGAAGGTGAGTTATTCAGATGATAGGCTTTCATTAGAAAGGAAAACCACTGAGTAGATCACAATGAATATTAAAGACCGCATTGATAATGTATGCCTCACTGATTTGAATCTTTAGGAAGGTGATTTAAACACACTGAAAATCCATGTTTATGCATGTTGTCCTTTAATGAACTCAATAAAAATATGTGACAGCTTAAAGGCACTTTCAGCATGAGAATTTAAAGTCCCACTTTGCTATTTTACCAACGTATATCATTTCCCACCTATGATTCCCCTGATTTTGATCTTGGGTGAACAAAACTTAGTAAACCCCTTTCTATCTACTTTTTTTCAAATAAATCTAGATATGTCATTAAATCTTCTCAATTAAAAAACGTTGGTCTTTATTCTCTTTATCTTTTTATACCTGTATCATATCTTATGCTTATCTAATGGTTTGCCTTTTTTCAGAGCATTTTTATATGCATTAGTGCAATTAATATTTTTGAAATAATTAAGGAAAGATATATTCATATTATAGATGTAGAAGCTGAGGCTCAGAAAAGTGAAGTACTTATGACCATATACAATGGTGCAGATGAGAGCACAACCCTTAGATTGTGATTTCTGCCTTTGAGTTCTTACAATCTGATTGAGGATTTAGAATAATAAATTTTAAAAAAGTAAATTACCTTTAATTTATTAAGATAATAGTACACATATTTCAGTTCCAAAACAAGTGTAGAAGAGGGTTTTTTTTTTGTTTTTGCTCAAGTCTTCCAATTTGAAGTGTGTGTGTGTTTTTCCCCCTTCTCAAAATAATCACTCGTATTTAAGCAGCCAGTGAATGATGACCTTAGAGAAGTGACCAGTCTCATCTTAAGGAGCATCTGGCTTCCAAGAGGTAATCTCATCAAAGGCTGAGGCCTAAAACATAGACAAGAATTAGAAAAGAAACAGATATCAAAGTATGACCCAGACACCCTGTCTCACCCATCTTCGTCTGACACAGAGCAGTTTTTAGTAATCAGAGAGAGAAGCCAGTGGGATGATGAACAGAATGTATTTCCGGAATCTGCCTCACTGTAATCAGTGTACCTGGAGGCCTGAACTTTGCCAGGAATGAGCCTACAGTTTGCTGATGATCCCAGAATTCAAAGCAGGGGCTCTGACTGGAGACAAAGGCTACCATTTCCTCTATGGCCACATAAATCTTATAGTTGAAGGACATTTTGCCTGAGTGAAGAGTGCATAAATTTTCAGAAAAATCGAGGGTTTTGCATATGTACATATGTATTTGAGTTAATGATGTATATACTTATTTAACCTTTTTTATATAAAATAAGACATCAAATGAGGAAGAAGCAACTAATTTGTTGAATCCAGTCATTTTCTTCCAGTGATTAAATGTCTTACACAACACACAGATTGCATACATATGAATGAATGCATATGATTCACTCCATGCTCCCTTGCAATTTGAATCTGTATACTTTTCTAATAGTTTTTTCTTTTTAAAGTATTTATTTTCTGATATTTTATGTAACGATAAACTTGACTTATTTTTTTAAGTTCTTACAAAAGATTCCATGGAAAGATGTTACTACACCCACAAAAATTGCTGTTATATTTGTTTAGTGGATGCTGTAGGTGTTACATTTATGAGCTCTAAATTGTCTCAACTTGCTTAAAGCAGGCTGTATTAAATAATGTTTGAAAATAGTGAAAATATTATCGTTATCAAAACCAATTAATATGCTTTCATATTAAGTTATTGTTAGACTTCATTTTCTTTAAAAAAGTTCTCATGTCCTATTTTCAGTTCAGCCATCTTCAGTTGGTTAATGATTATGTGTAGAAAAATATTCTAGTCTCAATGGATGTAAATCTTAAGATAGTTGCTGGCCCTGGATTACTTACAGTATTCCACATGTAAATACTTTATGACCTCACCACTAGAGTTTCTGAGGGGAAAAATGTCAGATTCCTGTTCTCTTATTTAGAACTAGAAGCCCAATGCACAGAGATTCATGCTAGAATGGGCTCTCCTTTCCCTGGCTGCCGGCACTGCCTTTCCACTCCAGCCCAGCCCCTTTCTGCTCCGGCCCCAGAGCTGCCTCTTTCTGCTCCGGCCCCACCTTCCCATGCTGCCTAGAGGCCCTGAGAGACCAGGGGTGGGGCAGAAAACCTGCGTCATTGCCATGGCGATGACACAAGCATCTCGCCCCCGTCATTCGGCGCCTGTGTACGCAAATTAACCACCATCTTTGTTGGGTTAATTTGCATATTACTCCTGATTGGCTGGTGGTGTAGCAGAGGTACGGTCAATTTACATGTTTGTCTATTATTAGGTAATAGTCATTTGAGTAGTGTGATGCATTTAACCTGTGCTTATCAATACCCAAAAACCATGACAGTTGTTTGTTAAACATGTAGTATATTTCATTTATCATAAATCATTATTTTACTTAATGTAGCATCATCTTTTTACAAAATAAAACTATAATGGGAGTCTCATTTTGCAATACATTTCTTAAGATTTGACCTCATCCAAAACTATGATAATCCGTTCTGTGAATTAGCCTCTAGGCTTTAAGTACTATTCCTGGATGTTTGTATATTGAAAATCCAATAGCTTTACAGAAAACATTGAAGGACTCTGAAAATCATAAATAAATATATCTGTTATATAATACATAATATATATGTATGTAATTATACATCCATCTATATATATAAAAGCCTAAGCGACTGGCCGATAGGTAGCTATGACGCACACTGACCACCAGGGAGCAGATGCTCAACTCAGGAGCTGCTGAGCTGTGGTGACTTGGCAGCTGCTGTTCTCAGGTGACGCACCTGGAACCACAGAAGAGGGAGCCCAATTCTGGGGTTTGTCACCTGAGAACTGCTCTCACAATCCAGGACCCCTCACTGGGATATCAGAGAGCCGATTTTAGCCTAATCCCTGCAGACTAGGCAGAGGGACTCCACCAGTGCACAAATCCATGCACTGGGCCTCTAGTAATAATATAAACTCACTATCACCATCTACACAGATTTTAATCCAGTGGGCTTAAGCTGGAGACTGATATGTGTCTTTAAAAAGCCTACTAAGTGATTCTGCCCTGTCTGGGTGTCTCAGTTAGTTGGATCGTTGTCCCATACACCAAAAGGTTGTGGGTTTCATTCCTGGTCAGGGCACATAGCAAAAAAAAAACTCTTAAAAAAAGCTTAAGTGATTCTAATAAAGATCTCAGGACCATACTTGGAGAAAACAGGTCTAGTGAAATACATTGCAATATATGGTTTCTTAACCTAGGTCTAAGAATTTAGGTTAAAGTATATCAATGCCAGATATTTGATTCCATTCCTGTAGTTCATATAGAGAGTATATGACACTGCAGAACCACCCAAACTTTAGTGTCATAACCACACGCAAGAGCCTTTATGTGGTTTCCATTCTCTAAGATCTAGGAATTCCTAGAATTTCTCAAATTGAAATGGAATTCAAACCTAGACAATCATTTAGATTCATATAAAGTAGTCCTTAGTGTGGTGTCTTTTCCTATAAAGTTAAAAACTATAGTACCTTCAAGGGTCTGAAAAATATCTTTGTGAGACTGGGGCGGTGTGAGTCCAGCTTTTATTAGTATTTCAATAATATTATATTATTATTATATATCTAAGTATTTTATTAAAACACCCTCTTATTCATAAAATATGCTATAATACCATCAAATAAAGAATTCACTACTTTCATCCCCTCAAATGAAACAATTTTTTTTAATTTTTTGATTTTTAAATGTCATACATACACCTCTGTATTTCTATGGCATTTTCTATTATTAATATGACAGGTTATTTATTTGTAAGATACTTAAAGACTATAGAAGTTTTACACATTTTCATGAAAAAAATGTGGAGCAATAGAAAAGACACATCTTCACATAGCTTATCTACGTTACTGACAACAATCTTGTTACTTCATTATTTATATCAGAGTTTGGCAAAGTATGCCTGTGCAGCAAAACTGCCTGTTGTAAATAAAGTTTTATTGAAAAGCAGCCATGCTCACTTGTTGATCTGTTTTCTGTGGCTGCTCTTACAAGACAACCATGGCAGACTGCATGACCTGCAAAGCCAAGAATGTACTTATAGGTTCTTTAGAGAAAAGTTTGCTGATGTTTAATTTAGATAGTGAAGAGAACATTAGTTAAGTATCTATTGTCTACATTACTCAGCACCAGATTTAAAATAAAGTATTAAGTATTTAATTGTTTTAATATGCCAACTTATAACAGAATATATATTGAATATAATACTGTAATAATCTGTTTTTCAGGCTAAAAGAATCTTGATAAGTAGATAAATCAACACCTGTAATTTTAATGGTGCTTATTTCTGTTGTTAGAAATACTGATCAGAAAATATCACTTTTATATTTTAATAGGTATAGATATACTCCCATTGAAGAAAAACATACAAATATAAAATAATTACTACATTGCCAATAGATATTTTTGGCTTTCTTAAGGAGTCACTGTAGAGTTCAACTTTCCCCTAAATATATCATTTGTTGCTTTTAAAATATACTAAAAAGTATTGTTGGAAGCACAGAATTTCATAATACTCAGTCTTTAATATATATATTCTCTTTGGTATAAAGTTGATGTAGCAAGTCAGTAAATAGTCATTTGGAGACAACTGTGAACTGTTTACTTGGAAACTCATTTCTCTATCTGTAGACTTTAGCAACAGTTCTGAAAGAAGTGGTCATAGCTATCACTGACCTCCAGGGATATTGTGTGTGTGTGTGTGTGTGTGTGTGTGTGTGTAAGAGATATTTTTATTTTTGCTGTTTTATTTACTGGGAAGAGTTGAAGGCCTAGGAAGGATGAATGTCAAAAATCTTACAAAGCATAGCATGTCCCAAAGAGAGAAGAATTGTTCTTGCCAAAATACCATTAATGCCCCATTGAGAAACACTGTAAAATCCAGAGATTATTTATGAGAAATCACAGAAAGCCTTGAGATTACAAATATAAATCTGCTCACGTTCACACATCAATTTTTATTATTGTCACTTAGTAAATGGGCCTTCATTTAATGATTTTTTTAATGTGTTATTAAAAGTGTTTCCCATTATAACCCAAATAAATGGCAACTGATGTCAGATCTGCATTATATTTATATTTGGAAATGTACTTAATTATGATAATTGCTGATATTTCAATTGATGCCCAAAGCAACTACATTTTCTGATGTGTCATTAAAAATATTATTTTGTAATCCGTAAGTCAGTTAGCTCCTTAGGCTGATCCTCTTCCAAAATGAATCCCTTAAATCTAATTATTTAGTGGGGGGTCTTTTATAAAGGAAATATAAACGTTCTGATGAGTTTTATGTTCTGTTGCCAATCATTTTGTATATTCCCTTTTTAATAAGTGTTTAGCAAGCCAAATACACTAGACTATTTCCCCAAGGCAGTGCTAATGCAATCGAAAGCACCATGTAATAGAAAACAAGAAGGCCTGTTCCAGTTTCAGCTGCTTAAAAAAATTGCACCGGTGAACAATTCCTCACCTGAAATTGCACCGGTGAACAATTCCTCACCTGAAATTATCTTCTGCCTGGGAAAAAAAAATCCCAAAAGGTATAACATTCTCTCTGAATCTTAATCTTTTTCCATATGTCTTTTCTTTTCTTGCTTTGAAAGCTTCCCAAAGTCTCCCTTTTTCTTCCATGAAATATTTGAGCCAAGAGATCAAAAACATTTCCACAGACTCCATGTGTGTTAGTGACTTTCACATTCTCTCTGTGTGTATATGTTTGTGTGTGTGTACGGATTTGTCTGTTTTAGAGAAGATCTCAGTCCCCTTTATTGTAAAGTAAGGTTCCAAAGAGAACATCAAAAGTGGAAAAATTAATCTGTCTCTTTAAATAAATGGATGGGCCCTAAGCATTGTAGCCATCTCGTTTGCAGCAGGCGAACTATGACAAACGGACCTTTGAGCTACCCATCATTCATGTTATAAGTAAGTTTCGGCTTCTACCTATGTGCCATATAACCTCAAGAAAGACAAGCTTTCCATTATAAATGAAAAATGACTTTATTCATCACCTCTGTGATAGACTCAATTTTAAAGTTATTTATCATAACCATAACAAAAAGATAGCAAGTGTATAAATCCATGAGATTTTAAGGAACTGCATGTCATGAGTCCTAAATTGAAATTTAGCTGCTACAGGTCCTTTACAATATGCAAAAATAAAACATATTCATTCAACTGAAATATTAGAATATATAGAAAGTCCTGGGCTTAGGTATGTTTGCTTTGCCTTCCTCTCATCCCTCCCATTTTGAATTCATTCCCCTTTTCACTGGCTGCTACTTAAGATTGTTTTAATATTTTTCCTTCTTCATCTTTCTAGTAATATCCAGAAACCCAAGTATTTTCTGGTATCTATTCCTTGAGTTTTGGGCCAAATGCATTTTTTGGGGAACAGAAAGATGTAGTCATGAGACAAGAGGAAATTTTCCATTCTTGTCACAGGGTCGCCTAAGACCATTGGAAAACACAAATATTTACATTACAATTCAATAACAGTAGCAAAATTACAGTTATGAGTAGCAACGAAAATAATTTTATGGTTGGGGGTCACCACAACATGAGGAACTGTATTAAAGGGTCGTGGCATTAGAAAGGTTGAGAACCACTGCTCTAGAGAATACACACACACACACACACACACACACACACACACACACACACATATATATATATATATATATATATATATAATCTTGATAAAATAGCCTTTTCTTAATTCTCTTGTTGAATTGGGAGGAATTGTTTTCTTCCTGCCTACTGTGTCTTATTTTCCCCATCTAAGAAATGTCTGGAGATACGTGGTCCTGAGCTGATATGGCAGCTCCACAAGGCCAATTGGGCCCCTGGTGAAGTGACTGTGCCCTCCTTAGTCTGGGTTCTTGTCATCATGCTCCTTGCCTCATGGTTGCAAAATGGCAACTGTTCCTCTAACTTGCATTCCACGAAGGAAGGAGGGAATGAACAAAAAGTAAAATGTACACAGGCATGCGTTAGCGGTGTTTTCTACCTTTAATAAGCCATAGAGGAATCCCTACTCAGCAATTTCCGTTTTGATCTCATTGTCTGATACTGTGTCAATGGCTGCATCTGCTGCAAAACATTGTGGGAATCATGTTGAGGTAGGTGCACTGATAGCCTTAACAAAATTCGGGATTTATAAGGATATTAGACAGACAACTCTAAATGAAAATTGTGTTTCATATTGTGTTATTTCACCGGAGTATTTTCTAAATCAATAGTATTTAGGACACTGTTTTTGTTACATAAATAAGCAATTTCTGATTGTATGTGTCCATGACAAAATTCCTATTACCATAATAATTTAAAATACAGAAAATTAGAACTTAGATTATGATACTTATAAAGACAAAACACTTATTTTAAATTTTCTTTAATTGTGACTTACAAGCCTTAATTATTTTTATAACTTGCTCTTCTATTGAGCTTTCCTTGACACCTGATAACTTTGGCTAAGAGTACAAAACAATGACAAGACATAATATCAACATGCACTAATCTATTCCAGTTTGGAGTAATTTACAATGATATATAATATTTTTTTCTTTACTTCATTTAAATACAGGAGAATAAAATGATTAGATGTAAGCTTTTTAGTCAAATTTATATTTTAAATCACATTTATAATATGAAAGTCATTAACGATCAATATTTTCATTCCATTAAAATTAAATTTCTAAAAGCTTCTGATCAATTTTTTGTATGACTTACTACTACCAAGATATTTTTGTTACATGTACCAGGAAATACCGGTCTTAAAAGCTAATCTATAATAATAAAAGCATAATATGCTAATTAGACCGGACAGCTGCACGACCTTCCAGATGATTCTGGGGCTGCGAGGGCCCAGCCCCTTGCACGAATGTTGTGCATCGGGCCTCTAGTAGACTATAGTAGTCATAAAATTTCACAACAGCAGTTGATTTTATAAGTGAATTTATTAAAAGAGCACACATTTACATTTATATTTATATATACAGCAGGCACATGTAATACATGAATAGAAACAAACCTCTCAGTTACCACCAATCCTTAATAGTATGCATAATCTCTAGAAAAGAAGTGATAGTGTGCAATGCAATAAGTTTGGGTCTGTTTTAAAATGTTATTCACTACAATAAATTTCCAAAAGTGCTGCCTATGTATTCAGATCTATATCTAGATTACTGATAGCTTCCCCTGGGGAAGCAGTAGGTAATTATTTTAAATTATCTCTAGGCAAGGCTTGTAAGGATTAGAGAAAAGCAGAGAGATGGGATGCTAACATTTCTTAAAATTGGAGGAGGCAGGGCAATCAGAAATTCTGGTTGATTTTTATACCTAAAGAACAAAAAGCCAGGAAGGAGAGGCCATTCAATTCAGAGCAAGGACTGCAGTGTGCCTACACTGCACGGAAGAATAGATTTTAATTTCAGGTATACCTTTGATTGACTGCTGCACCTTCCATCTACTAGTTGCATGACTGTGGAAACTTATTTAGTCTTTCTCAACCTCGGTATTATTGCAAAATTGGTGTAAGAATTGAAGTGGAGGGCCTTAACAGTGACTGACACATAGTAGGCGTTATCAGCACTATCTACAGTGATTCATGCAGTCTCATAGCTCTAAATGTAATCTGGATGCTACTTCCCAAATGTGTATCTGTAAACTGAGGCTCTGTCCTGAACTTCACACTCTTACCTCCAGCTCCCTAATCCATGTGCCTACTTGGATGTCTGATGAGCACTTCAAATTTGTCGTGTCCAAAACCAAATTTCTGATCTCATTCCATGATCCAGTTTTCCCCAACATAAACGATGGCAGATCTACCCTATTTACTCTGATTAAACAATCAGTGAGCCCTACCTAACCGGTTTGGGGAGGTGGATAGAGTGTTGGCCTGTGACTGAAAGGTCCCAGGTTCGATTCTGGTCAAGGACATGTACCTTGGTTGTGGGCACATCCCCAGTAGGGGGTGTGCAGGAGGCAGCTGATCGATGTTTCTCTCTCGTCGATGTTTCTAACACTCTATCCCTCTTCCCTCCTCTCTGTAAAAAATCAATAAAAAATTAAAAACAAACAATCAGTGAGTTCTGCTGGACTTTTTCTCTTTTCCTATCCCCAAACTAATATCTCACTAAATCTTATTAACATTACCTGCTAATTATACCCAGTATTGTACTACTTCTTAATGTCTCTCTTGCTGTGTTCATGTACAGGTCACTATTATCTTTATAACTGGTAATGATAACAGGCTCCTGACTAATTTCTCTCCGGCTCTTCTCCATCCCCATCCCCCACCAGAATAGATGCTACCCTTACATCCCTCAGAAGAAACACCCTTCAGGACATCTTGATTTCAGGCTTCTAGCTTCCAGAACAGTGAGACAATAAGTTTTGTTTCATCTTCACAGTTTGTTTTACTTTGTTGTATCAGCCCTAGCAAAACAATATGTTAGCATGCTTTAGGTGACAAGTGTCACAGTGTGGCTTACACAATTAGTGTTTGTTTTTCTCACACAGTAGAAGTACAGAAGTACTGCTTCTGGCTCAATGAATTCAAAGTCTTGGGGCGGTTTCTCTGCAGTATCCATTGCCTTCCCTTCACATCACAAGATGACGGCAGTAGTTCTGCCAATCTTGTCCTCATGGGGCAATGTTCCACGCAGGAAATGAAGAAAGGACCGACCTCATGACAATCTCTTCAACAGAGAGGAGAATCTTTCTTAGAAACATTAGTGTTCTCCCTCTTCTGCCCCAACATATTTCTCCGTATAGTGTCGCCATATTGTGTTTCATACTCTCTACCCCTTGCTATGTGGAGACATGGGCTCCACCATTAGGACTGAGGGGCTGGGAGTGGCCTTCTCTAGCCATCCTAACCAATGCACCAATTCCCTCCAGCCACTGTCTCTCTTTTTTCCCAGCTATCACTTTCTTTTCAATTCTTACCTTTTCTGAATTTATGCTATTTTGTTAGTTGCTGGTGAGTTTATTTTCTCCCCTTGTTAGGATGAAACTTTCATGAACACTGGGACATGCCTGTTTTATTTGCCCCTATACCCTTATTTTCTGAGAAAATAGAGCAGGTGTTCCATAAAATATTATTGAGTAAATGATTTTACTTAGGGACATTTCAAACGTATTATCCCCTCTATATCTCGCAACAAATAAAATGTGTTCTTCCTGCAAAGAGCATTTACCCTTCTCTAAAGTTTCCGTTTCCCAAGAAATATTTTAAGGAGCTGGAAGCTCAGTCTCTCTTAGGAAACTAGTTCAGTCCTACCCCAGATACCGCCCTCTGGATCTCTAGGTTTGGCTGTGTATCCGGCAATCAGTGATGTTCTTACTCCAGGGTCTTAAGTTGGTCCCACAAGAAGCTGAATATTTGTTCTGCCTCTTGACCTAGGGGTTTACCATAAGATCAGTGTCTTGCTCCTTCCACAAGTGTGGGCATACACAAGTATTATACAGCATACTTTCTTTCTCAGATGTATTTCACCTCTCCTCCATTCTGTGGCTCAAAGGACTACAGTAAAGGTCCAGCACCATTAGACAAGCAAGTCCCTCTTCTTGCACTGTAAGTGTACAGATCCCTTAAAGGGGGGACAAAAGGCCTTCTCCCTTGCCCCTTTCCACAATAAAAGTGATTTTTCAAGTAACTTTATTCATATACATAACAGCCTACGGTCATTACCAATTATGTGCATCCTTTGTGGCTTTTCATTTCAAGAAACACACTGGAATGACTCCGGCCTTTTCCCTTGAGGATTTCATGTATTAGTGGGGAAAACTGAGAGATATGTAGATAATAAATATCCAGTATAGTAAGCACAGTCTTAAGGAAATTTTCACAGCTTGGTGGGGGTAGATAACGTGAAGCAAAGCTCCAGTCTGCTGTGATACTCAGGAAGACTTCCTACTGCAGGTAAAAGTATGAGAAGTAATTCACCACCCATGTGTAAGTAACTGAAACTAGGGTTTGATTGTTTTGAGGACATAGGGCAAGGCACTAGTTTGGCTATAATATTGCATTATATATTTTCCCCTATTTTATTGGATTAAAAAACAACTTTTGTATATCTCATGACCTTTGTGGGTCAAGAGTTTGGGATGTGTTTGGGGACTGTGACGGGGAAGCAGATCCGAGTGGCTGGAGCTGGAGCAGGGTGCTGGCCAGGCCTCTCTGTTCACGTAGGCTATGGGCTTCCCCAGGTGATCATCACATAGGCTACTTCGGGCTTCCTCAGAGCCTGGCAGCTTCAGGGCTGCTGGGCAGCTTCCATGGTGACGTGGGCTCCAGGAAACAAGATGGAGGCTGCATCATCTCTTCTAACCTAATCACAGGAGTTATGGTGGTGTCACTTCCTCATTCGATTGCAGCAGGAGCGTTACGAGCATGCCTCAGTTCAAAGGGCAGGGAACACAGACCCCTCCTTTCAATGGGAGAATTGTCAAGGGTCACATTGCAGGTTTGCTTTTGTGATAGGAGACATTGTTGCAGCCATTTTGGAAAATACACTATGCACAGTTGGCCCTCTCATCAAAATTTATATTCCTCCCACAGGCAAAATGCACACACTCCCTTCTTTAGGACACCTTCTTCCACTCCATTTTTATTGCAAGAGTCTCAGGCTTGAGGTCTAATATATTTGATTCACTTTCCAAAAACTTTAATTTAAATCTTCCTGTCACCATTTATCCCCTCCATGCCATCTTCTACTTCTATCCATCCCCCAAATCATCACATTGTTGTCCATGACCATGAGTTCGTTCTCTCTCTCTCTCTCTCCCCCTCTCCCTCCCTTCCTCCCTCTCTCCGTCTCTCTCCCTCTTTTCTCAATATCTTTGATTTAAAGTGTGTATATGTGTGAATAAACTTATTTGCATGTAGTTCCTATGATAAAGCCTCTTGAGGATCATTTTTGCTCATCGGACCTGTGAATTGCGGATTCATAAGGTAACCACTGTAGAGAATAGATTCAGACAGAGAAAGCTGGAGACCCACAGCAATCGCATGTCTATAGCATTGCTGACACCCAGCGGGGCATATGTTGCCAGTTTCTTGATTAGGCCTCATTCCTGCTCTCTCCAGTTGTCCTCTGGCATCCAGTGGCAACATCCCTTGGGCATCACTCATGCCATAAGGAATGGCTGGGGTGTGTGACGCAGGATCTTTCTCAGCCTGTTTCCTGACCACGGAATTCAAAAGTCCAAAGGCCTCTTTTCATCTTGCACTGTATCCTTTTAATTTCAACTTGAAAAATCATGCTTTTTAAAATGTGGTTTTGTGTAATGTATCAATTATAATCCACTCCATCAGACAAAACTTACATCGGCAAATCTCCTTGAGGTATAAGCCCTTCTCTATCTTGGGCTGTGCCGTGGTTTCCTTTTGCAGCTAAAACCAAATAGCCACAATTGTAGGAGCTTAAAACAACACAAAGTTGTTATCTTACAGCTTTGGAGGTCAGAAGTTTAAAATGGGCTGTGCTCCTTGTGGAGGCTCCCTGGGTAGTTAATTCCCTTGCCTTTTCTAAAGGTTGCCCCGGTTTCTTCGTTGGTGGCTCCAGATCAATGCAACCTCTGCTTCCATTGCCCTAGCTTTCTAATTCTGATTCTCTTCCTTCTCTTCTCCTTGTAAGGACTCCCCTGCTTTCATTGGCTTCTCCCAGACAATGCAGGATTCTCTCCTCATCTCAAAACCCTTGCCCAAATCTACAGAGTCCCTTTGTCATGTACGTGACATATCCACAAGCCTCCTGTGAGGCTGCTGCAGGAAAACTCCCCTTGGAGCCCAAATGTAACTGAGGGGAATCCGTGACACGTGCCCTGAAAATGCCCAGGGATAGTGGGTGGTAATGAAGTGTCAACATAGGTTCATCAATTGTAAGAAATATACCACTCTCGCCCTAACCGGTTTGGCTCAGTGGATAGAGCTTCGGCCTGCAGACTCAAGGGTCCAGGTTTGATTCCGGTCAAGGGCATGTACCTTGGTTGCGGGCACATCTCCAGTAGGGGGTGTGCAGGAGGCAGCTGATTGATGTTTCTCTCTCATCAATGTTTCTAACTCTCTCTCCCTCTCCTTTCCTCTCTGTAAAAAAAATCAATAAAATATATGGGGAAAAAAAGGAATATACCACTCTGGTGGAGGTGGTTCATAAAATGGGAAGGTATGCATGTGGGGATATATGAAAAATCTCTGTATTAGTAGTACCTTCCTCTCCAATTTTCTGTGAACCTGAAATAGCTCTGAAAATATGAAGTCTTAAAAAAAAAAAAAACAATACACAGTAACATAGCAACTTTATATAATCATAACAAATTTTGGGGAGTTAGTCTTTAGTTTTATTGTCTATGGGAAAATGCCTATAAGATATAAGATCTTTGATAGGTGTTTGAGCCCAAAAGAAAAAGAATGAGAGAACTCATGGACATGAACAACAGTGTGGTGATTGCGGGGGTGGAGAGGGATGGGTAGAGGTGGAAGAGGGCATAGAGGGGATAAATGGTGATGGGAAAATTAAAATTAACTTAAATTTAATAAAAAGGAGAAAGATATGTATAATCTCACCTTGCCTCGTTCTTACTTAGAGAACACTTTTCTGGCTGAAAAGATTGGTCTGGCTCCTTGCTGTTCGATTCAGTAATTTCTAATTTCCATTCAGTAAATGAATACTTAGTTCGGTAGCTGATCTATTTCCTTTCTTATTTTATCATAGGCAGCTAGAAGCCAGAAAGCACCATAACCTCTCTCCCTGGAAAGTTACTTAGCACTACATTTTTAGCAACATTTTGCTATTTTTCATGTTACTGCGGACAACAGCTTTGGTAAACGTTCTGGCACTACTTGGTACGGGTCCCCTTTACTCTAGGTGCCAACAGCATTTTCTCCCCTGGAGGCCTACTGGACTTCCATAGCTCCTCAAGGACCCTTAGCTTCCAGTGCCTTCTAGTTCCAGAGCTTAGGCCTTATGCTTCAGGAGACAAGAAAATGTTGCATGGTTTGGTGGTAGCAAGTGTTTGTAAGCAAGAGAAGTAAATGGTGAGCTCTCCTCCGACATTCAGGGAAGGCTTCCTTACAGACGCAAAGAAGCAACTTCTCAAATTTGAAAAGAAGCAGCTTCTTACACACTGAAGTTAAAAGAATTGATACTGTTTTTCTTGTTTTGACCAGTGAGAGGAACATTATAATTAAAAAGCCAGCCTGGCCAGTATGTCTCAGTTGGTTGAGTGTCGTCCTATGCACCAGGAGGTCACCAGTTCAATTCCAAGTCAGGACATGTGCCTGGGTTGCGGGCTTGATCCTCAGTAGGGGTTGTGCTGGAGACAGCTGATCAGTGTTTCTATCTCTTTCTTCCTCTCTCTGAAATCAATAAAAACATATTTAAAAAATAAAAGTAGTGCTACTGTTTGTAATTCTTTAAACAATAAAATAAAATTAAACATAAATAAAATAATAATAAAACCTCCAGAATTCTGGAAGAACATACAAGTTTAAAGGTAGACTCTGCCTCATCCCTCATCCCATTTTCTAATGTGAGATGCGGTTTCCTCAGCAGAGACCATAGTCAGTGTTTGCTGGGTGGTGGGAAGCCTTGAAGGTCCCAGGTGAGCCTCACCTATTGCATAGATTGGCAGAGGGTCAGCAATACTCTCAGCTCTGAGTATTGAATATTCTTCAGCTTACTGCGTCTATTTGGAAATTATTCTGGATAATATATATTTTCCAAATAAATATGCACTGAGGTATAAACAAATAATGAAGCTTCCAGGACTGGAAAAAAAATGAATAAACGTCAAATACTTACTGAGAGCGTGGACTATTCAGCTTGGCTTCCCAGGCGCTACTAACAGAATAATTCCATTGAACATTATTTCTGCCGCATCATATTGGAAATGCACTGTGGTACAGTTGTACTTCAATTGCTTGCTCTCGGGCATTGAAAAGTTTGCCCTGGAAAATGAGAAACCAAGTGATGGGAAGATTTCACAGCATATGGCTGAATGATAAATATATTTTAACGCTGAAAATAAAGGCTGGTGGGAAAGTCAGAGTCCACGTGAAACAGTGTTTGTATGTCACCAAAATATATTTAGAATTGTTGGTGATTGCCTCATTTATAACAAAGTGGATGCATGATTCTCTGATTTTGTAGAAGCTGATCTCTTGAAATTCATAAATAATGAAGAACTGGGTAAGGTGGTGAGTGAAAAACAGTGAAAAACAGGAAATACCTACATTTAGTACCTATGATCCTCAGATATCATCTACATTTTCCTGTTCTGGTTAATCTCCTCTTCAGACCTTGTCTCTCTTTGTTGTCAATTTGCACAGATTTTTTATTCTCTAAAGCCTATTCTGCTAATTAAATAAACACCTCTAACTTTTCTCTAGGAATAAAGAAATGTTTGTGTCCATCAGAGAATATGAAATAATTGAATTTGTGTGTCTATTTTTTGCAGCAATAAGGGAAGCTTGAAAAATAAACATATCATTGGTCTGTCTTCCCTGTGTATTATCTGTTAAAGCGTAAGCACCTCAAAGGACAGGACTTGGACTTGCTTGGTGGTGTGTGTGCCTATGTACGCACATGTGTGCAAGGCCTCCAGCTTACAGCAGGAGCATAAAGGCATTTAATGCACAATCTAAACAGTTGGCATACACTACAATGAGCTCAAAGGTGATGCACAGAAATGGAAATGCCACCAACCAAAACCTAATTCTCGTCTTCATAGAGTTACGTAGTTTAGGTCAGATACCAATTCTACATCCAGAACTTCTGAATTAAAGCCCTTTGTGGAAGGGAAAATATGTTGGAATCTTCCTCCTTCTACCCTAAAAAGGTGGGATTATTCATTTCTCAACAGAAAAAAACTAACTTTACCCTTTGGGTACCTCTTAAGCAATTAGTTCAAGGTCAGCTCAGTCATTGCTTACCAAGCTGCTGAAAAATGTCCCAATTTAGGCCCTTTCACTGACCATTAAATTTAGAGAAATGAGAGATTGAATCAAAATGGAAAGAGAGGTGGGGAGAAAGAGAGGTAGTAGCAAGACAGATCGGAGGAGTGAGATCTATGTAAGTGTTCAAAATATCTGTCATACAATAAATATTCTATCCTATATAATAAAAGCCTAATATGCTAAGTGTCTGGTCATCCATTCAACCAATCCTATATAATAAAAGGCTAATATGCAAATCAACTGAACCGTGGAAGGACCAGTCACTATGATGTACACTGACCACTTGGGGGCAGACGCTCTATGCAGGAGCTGCCCCCTGGTGGTCAGTGTGCTCCCACAGTGGGAGCGCTGCTCAGCCAGAAACCAGGCTCAAGACTGGCGAGCACAGTGACAGTGGCAGGAGCCTCTCTCGCCTCCGTTACAGGCTGGCGATAAGGAGCGAGTGGTCCCAGACTGCGAGAGGGATGTCTGCTGGCAGGCGGACATCCCTCAAGGGGTCCCAGACTGCGAGAGGGCACAGGCCAGGCTGGGGGACCCCCACTCAGTGCACGAATGTCGTGCACTGGGCCTCTAGTCAAAGCATAATATGCTAATGATATGCTAAGGCTGCTCAACCGCTCACTGTGATGTGCACTGACCACCGGCGGGCAGACAGTAGAGTGATTGACCAGTCGCTATGATGTGCACTGACCACCAGGAGGCAGTCGAGCAGTAGACCAGTTGCTGTGATGTGCAATGACCACCAGGGGGCAGACAGTTGAGCGGTCAGCCAGTCGCTATGATGTGCACTGACCACAGTGGGTAGATGCTTTGACTGGTAGATTAGCTTGCTGCTGGGGGTTCGGCCAATCAGGACTGAATGAGATGGGCCGGACGTGCCCTGGAGCCCTTCCTAGGGTCCCTCCCCGGCTGGCCAAACTCCCATGTCCCTACCTGGCCCTGATTGTGCACCCGTGGGGTCCCTTGGGCTGGCCTGTGCCCTCTCACAATCCATGACCCCTCAGGGGATGTCAGAGAGCTGATTTCTGCCTGATCCCACAGGCCAGGCTGAAGGACCCTACTGGTATATGAATTTGTGCACCAGGCATCTAATATGTACATAATATTAAATATAGACCTATCAGGCATTATTTACCTTATACAACTTTGTAGTCTTCTCTCAACACCAGGCATGTTAAAGGGCATGAAAAGCTCCTTTGTTAAAGGACAATGGGGAGTCCATGGTGGAGTTGGTGGTAGAGCGATGGTTATTGGAGGGGCTCAAAAGGCCAAGAGGTTTCCTGGGTGACTTGACTCCACCTCAGTGATTTTTCATTTTTCCGGCGGGCAAGCTAGTCCACACATGTTCCTATGGTGAATGCAGATGAGTAAGAGTGTGCACACCCAATCTTTCAGGCACAGTTTAAGTTTTTATTTTCTTCTTTTTGTTAACATCCCATTGGTTAAAGGAAGTTACGTGGCCCCTCTGAGATTCCAGTTGCAGGGCTCTGTATTATCTCAGTCTGAGATGCAGGGAAGGAGAGAGAAAGAGAGTCATTGGTACAATCCACCTACTACACACAGTTGTTTAAATCCCTGCAGCCATTTTCTATGGCCCAAAGCTTACTCATGGTTCCAAAAGATCCAGGTGTTATCAGTGATCCTTTACATAACCATCTCATTTTATTCTCACAGCCTTTTGGTTAGATCTGTTGACAAAATATGAAGATGGCAAGGCAGAGATATATAGCTGGCCTCAATGAGCTTGGACATAAACCCAAGTCAAACAAAGCTCTTAATTTTATTAAAGAGCAAAGAACTGGGAAAGTGGGACTTACTCCTAGTTGGAGACAGGCACAATAGTGATTATAAAAATATCAATAGTTAGGGAAACATGTTGATAGTAGAGATTCTGATGTTAAAATTGCTGACTGTCAAGTCCTGGTTGTATTGGTGAATCTAAAAAAGGATTGCGTGTCCCAAAGTTGCTGCTTTTGTTTGATTTTTCTGTTTCAATTTTGCAATATTAGCCCATTTAAAAATAACTCGTTCTTAATTTTCCTAATGTAGAATGTATGGAGAAAAAAGCTTTATTGAATGCTTTTTGTATTGTTGACCTCACTGCTCAAGGATTTCCAGGCACCCTTCAGAATGGGATAATGAGAATTTTGCTGCGCATGCTCATACTTGAACAAGAAATATATTTTAGTGCAGGGTCCTTAAATGTAAACGTAGAAAAAATCGTTTTAGACTGCACAAAAGTACCAGTGGAAAGGAAGGATTGTTATTCACTGAAGCTATTTAGATCATTTAGAAATCTCTGATTACTTTATTCAAAAACTATCAGAAAATATATTTTGGGCAAAAAAATAAATAAAAATCAGCAGCAGAGATCAAAGCTGTATCAATCTACGAAACTCTGGAGAGTTACTTGATCAACAGAAATACATGTTGATTGACTCTAATAGTCACAGCACTAAATAGCATCAGCTTAAGAAGATCCACCATATTTACCAGAAAATAATAATCACTGCATCACTATAAAAACACTGCTTAGTACACACAAGCACATATGTGAATACACACACAACAGAATACTGAAGAGTCTAAATTCTTCTCAAGGGCATTGAAACCAATGTAAAGTAGACTTGGGACTGAAACCTGATAGAGGAAACAGGTAAATATCAGAGAGATCACATATATGCTAATTTCAAGTTGAATATACATTCTAGTTCTGTTTAGAATTATAATCAGTGGAAATGGTGAAATAAATCTCATTTTTGAAATTCTGAAATGTAAACCAATTAACATTTGAGAAGCACGTAACTTTCGCTTGAATGATAGCAATTAGCCCTTTATAGTCAACCTTTAGGCCCCCTAGGAAAGAAATTCAAGTATTTTCTTCCTTCAAGCATAAAATGTATGGACTGCTTCAAGCTCCCAATAAAATGTGCTTGTCAATGTCGACCCACTGTCAGTGATTATTCTTGATCTCCAGGCTGTCTGAAGTAAGCTAAACTAAAAACTGAAGCTGTTCTTCAGTATTAACCTGATCATAGCAAACCAAAAGGCAGGGTTCTTCAAAATTCTTATCTCCTGAGATCATCTTATTTCAGATACATTTCATCTCCTGATCTTGAGAGTACCGTGCCCTAACTCAGAAAACTTAACACGTTCACCTAGGTGACACAGCCAATTTGTTCCTGGTTTGACAGATGAGAGTAGAGAACCGGCTGCATTGGCAAAATGGTGTTATTGTTTCATCCTTAAATATCTTCTTTTTTCTTTTTAAATATATTTTTTATTGATAGTATTACATACAGCCTTAAATATCTTAACCTTATTTTTTCTTCAGTTTTCAGAATTTATTATTCTTCATTAATTAAAAAATAATTGACAGCTTCCTCTATGATAAAAGTTATTTTGAATTGAATGGTGTTAATAGTATAGGTTTGTTTCTCAATGGGCAAACTAGGTTGCCCCCTATGGCATACAGGGCTATATCTGGAAATGTTTTTTCCTAACCACAGTTAGGATTGTGGTAATTAAGACACGTAGTGGATAGAGGTCAGAGATGCTGCTAAACAAACTATAATGCATAGAATAAGCCCTAATAACACAGAATTATCTGTTCCAATTGTTAATAGTGCTCATGTGGAGAAACTCCAGTGTAAACAAAAGAAGAAAAGGCAAATACTGCTGACCTCAATTTCTTCAATCTGCATCCTTTGTCCCTAGGGAGAATGGAGCTTAAGGCTAAATCATACATGTACATTTAGTGAAAAACATGTAATAGTCACTGAGGGACTACAAAAGACAATAGAAAATACTGAATTAAAAGGTTTGATGAGTAAAATAATCTATTTTGAGTGAAGATAGAATAACAAATCGATTATATATGTCAGGAACATAGAATAGGGTCCAGAGTGAAGGAGGTAGGGTACAGTTGACACAATAGTGAATGAGCCATAATACTTGCCATTGGTTGATTGTGAAGGGGAAGATAAAGAGAAAAGAAAAAAAAAATGCTTTCTCTTCTCTTTGTTTTTCTGGTTGTGGAAATGCTAATAAGTGTGATAAAAGCCATGAGTACAGAGGAATGCATATTTTGAAAAAAGTAAAGGCAGAAAGCACCTAATAATTATGCAAAATCTACAGTGCTGTATTTGGTAGATTATATAAAATGTCATTTTGCTCTCCTAACAATACTATTTGAAAATGAGGAAATAAGCCAGGCGAAGCTCTATAATTCATCCAGAGATGTAGCCAGGATTTAGGATGGCAGAGCTTGGTCTCAAAAGTCTACACTTTTCTTACAATCTCCAACATACAAGCCTGTCTTATATATCAGGTTATTTGTCTACAATTACAATTTCTACCACATCACCCCCTTTAATTGGATAATGCCTGCTCATTCTTTAGGTCTTCGTTTCCATGACTCTTTCCTATAAGCTTTCTCTGCCAGTCTGACTAAAGCGCTCCTACCTAGTACTCCCTGTACTTCTACAACCACGGCTCGCATCTCTGTGTTGCAATGGACTGTGTCCACCCACTCTGCTGGAATAAAACTCTTTCACGCTCTTGTTCACCTGAACTCTCAGTAATTATCATAGTACATCGTGACGCCCCGAATTGCAAGCTGGAACTCTTCGGGTTCTTGTCTCACAGAGTTTGAAGAATAAATTTTGCAGACAAAGGATTTTAAGCAAAAAGAAATTTGTTGTAAGCGAATACAAACTCCTGTGTAGGGAAGGGTTCCCAAATAGGTAACCCCCCTGGGGAAGGGTCCCCAAATGGGAAAAACCTGCCCTCTCTTTAAAATGGGGAAAAAATCAGTCCAGTTCATCTTTTTGTCTACAGCAGCGGTTCTCAACCTGTGGGTCATAACCCACAGGTTGAGAACCGCTAGCAGGGTCGCCTAAGACCATGGGAAAACACAGATATTTACATTACGATTCATAACAGTAGCAAAATTACAGTTATGAAGTCACAATGAAAATAATTTTATGGTTGGGGGTCACCACAACATGAGGAACTGTATTAAAGGGTCACGGCATTAAAAAGGTTGAGAACCACTGGTCTACGGATTTATACTAGTAAATGCTGGCAGCTTCTTTGTTCATCCCCCTTTCTAATTGGACCCCTTCTTGTTTTATGTCCCCCATGTTTTTCCTAATTGGCCCACTCTCCCCCTTTTCTCTGCATGGTATCAGTTTCAAAGCTCACCCGGTTCCCCCCTCTTCTTTTTCCCCTAATCTTGTGTCATTTTTGTAAACAATCTGGCAGCTTGGAGATGTCTCTGCCCATCACGTTTGCATTCCTCTCCATGGACCCCCTTTTTCCTGTCTCTAAAATCCTTCCAATAGCATGTAATATATGCTCCTATATGATTAAATAAATTACTTTGTTCATGTGATCTTCCAAGGTATTTTAATCCTACCTAATAAAAGAGTAATATGCAAATTGACCATACCTCTGCTACGCCCACCAGCCACACCCACCAGCCAATCAGAGCGAGTATGCAAATAAACCCAACCAAGATGGTTATGGCCACAGAGAGCAGGAGAGAGGCTTGGGTTTCCCAGGCAACAGAGGAAGCCAAGCTTTCTGCCTGCCCTGGCCAGCCTAAGCCTCCACTCAAGGCTACAAAGTTTCAATTATAGAAGGTAAACAAATCCAAACAGAAATGGCGGCAGCCACAGAGCTGGAAAGAGCAGGAGGCTAGGGTTGCCCCCGGCAATGGAAGAAGCAAAGCTTTCCACACACCCTGGCTGGCCCAGGCCTCCGCTTAAGGCTACAAAGTTTCAATTATAGAAGATACATAAACCCCAACAGAAATGGCTGCTGGCCACGGAGCGAGCAGGAGGCTTGGCTCTGCTCCAGGCTACAAAGTTTCAATTGTAGAAGGAAAATAAATTCCAGATACCAGGGCCTCCACTTGGGTCGCCAGGGGGCGTGGCTGGCCTACAAACCACCACAGGCCCCTTGCTCAGGCCGCCCCACGCCCCACGGGAACCCCTACCCTGATCCGGGACACCCTTCAGGGCAAACCAGCTGGCCCCCACCCATGCACCAGGCCTCTATCCTATCTAATAAAAGAGTAATATGCAGATTGACCATCACTGCAACACACAATATGGCTGCCCCCATGTGGTCAAAGATCCTGCCCCCATGTGGACACAAGATGGCCACCACAAGATGGTCAGCAGGGGAGGGCAGTTGGGAGGCACCAGGCTTGCAAGGGAGGGCAGTTGAGAGGGACCAGGCCTACAAGGGAGGGCAGTTGGGGGCGATCAAGCCTGCAGGGGAGGGCAGTTAGGGGTGACCAGGCCAGCAGAGGAGGGAAGTTGGGGGCAAACAGGCTGGCAGGGGAGCAGTTAGGCATCAATCAGGCTGGCATGGGAGTGGTTAGGGGGTGATCAGGCTGGCAGGCAGAAGCAGTTTGGGGAAATCAGGAAGGCAGGCAGGCAGGCGAGCAGTTGGGAGCCAGCAGTCCTGGATTGTGAGAGGGATGTTCGGACCAGTGGGATCGGGCCTAAATGGGCAGTCGTACATCCCTCAAGGGGTCCCAGATTGGAGAGGGTGCAGGCTGGGCTGAGGGACACCCCCCCTCCATGCACAAATTTTGTGCACTGGGCCTCTAGTAGTATATAAACATATTTCAGAAAAGTATACATTTTGAAAAAATAATCCTGCTCATAAAGGCACTGTGTTTTCTTAGCCAGGTGCCCTAAGAAGTGATCAGGATCTCCCAGCAATACCATAATTTATGGGTCACTATATCTAACCACCAGTAAGGTTATGCTTGAATTTTGGAGAGTATCAGATGGGAAAGGCAACCATCCTTCCCTTCTAAAGCTCCTGCTTTTAATATAGATCTGATTTCCTATCTTGGTGATCTAGAGTGTGCCCAATAGAACCTTCAGTAAGTCTTGACCTTCTACATTGGAGCCCAGAGCAGAAAATAGTCTTCTTCCTCCTTTTCCCTTAGGCTTTACTAGCATATTGACCATGTGAGTAAGTCATGGAGAGGAAAAGAATCTCCACCCCAGTACAGTGGTTTCAACATATTTTCTAATGGCCCTTGATTTCATCATTAGTCTATATCTCAAATCAAAATTTCTCCTCCAGACTCCAGTAGGGAAAAAGGGGCTTGAACACTTTGCCTTAAAACTCCCTCCCTCATCCTCACCATGATATTAAACTGTGGAAGAGCAGGGTATTTATAAAGCTAATATATATTATTTTCCAAAGAGGGTTGCCCTTGGATCATTGTTGGTTTTGCAAGAGAAATGTAAAAGTACCTGAATCCCCTGTCACTTGGAAGTTGCATATGTTGCTAGTTAACCAAGTGTACTACTATATCCAAAGAATTACCGTGACAAATGTCAAATAATATGATGACTCTCTGTACTGTAATTCTGTTTTTGGTGCCTAGTACTTTGCTTTTATTCTACACAATTGTCTATAAGTAGAGTAGAATACAGCTTAAACAAATCGCTTGAGGAATGTAACTTTAGACCTAAACTTCTCCCAAGGGAGTTAATCCCAAGGGATAACTAATTTAACTTATTCATACATGCAACCTATTTTTTTTTGTATCTTAAAATTGAAAATTGGCATGTTTAAAGGATGTCTTTGATATGATACAAATGAGCTAAAAAACCTACAATTTGTTTTTTTAGATTGACAATTTGACACAAAAACATGACTTAAAGCCATCCTTAATGGATGGCTTGTCATTTATTTTGAATTTCTTGACTTGAATAGATTTGCGCCACCACTAAACATTACAAAGCTTTATGTTATAATATCTCATAATTCTAGTGTACAATTTGTCTAAAGCAAATTTGAAAAAGAGTCCCCCCAAATGGCAAATATCCTATATAATAAAACCCTAATATGCAAATCGACCAAATGTCAGAATGACCAGTGGAATGACAGGTCACTATGACACACACTGACCACCAGGGGGCAGATGCTTAATGCAGGAGCTGCCCCTAGCCCACAGGCCCTGACCGGCAGTGGCAGCAGGTGGCATGGCTGGCGAGCTGATGGCACCAGGCCGCCAGCCAAAGTGGGTGCAGGTGGGCACCCTGATTGCCCCTCTAGTCACCCCAGAGATCAGCCCTGATCACCAGCCAGGCCTAGGGACCTAACCCATGTATGAACTTCGTGCACTGGGCCTCTAGTCTATATGTATAATAGCCTAAGCGACTGTTTGACTGTTCGACTGGTAGCTATGATGCACACTGACCACCAGGGGGATGACGCTCAATGCACAGGCATGGGAACATGCAACAGACTGATGACTCTCAGAGGACAGAGGGGAGGGGGAGGGTGGGAGATATTAACCAAAGATCTTATTGCATACTAGAGGCCCGGTGCACGAGTTCATGCACCAGTGGGGTCCCTTGGCTTGGCCTACAGGAATTGGGCCGAAACTGGCCCAGTGCATGGCTTCATGTACCAGTGGGTCCCTCGGCCTCGCCTGTGGGGATTAGGCTGAATCCGTGCTCCGGGCCTCCAATATCCCCCAAGGGGGTCCTGGATTGCAAGAGGGCACAGGCCAGGCTGAGGGACCCCACCAGTACACGATTCCCTGCACCTGGCCTCTAGCATATAATAAGATAATATCAAGGGCACATGCTTTGGGAAAATACTGTCGCTGCACTAATTCCCATATAATGAGCCTTAAGAAATGCAATGATCTCATATTTGTCTTTTTGTTAAAACTGCGGAGGAGGTGGTTTAACAAGTGTTTTCACATCATGTGTGCTCTGTTAGATGCTAAAACAATTTTATAAGAGGCATATTTAAAATAGAATGGTAGGTGCCCTGGGGAAACATTCACAGCTCTGTTTAAATATAAGTGAAATTTCACAGATGCTAGCCAAAATTTCTAAGTGTATGCTGTATGCTTGCTTCTGAAGACCTACTTGAAGAAAGATTTTCCAAGTATTTTTTCAAGACATTTTCAGTGATTGTTTTATGCAATAGGTTTCTTCATTAGGAAAAAAATCATTCATTTTAATAAAGCAAACAATCAGATTCCTAGTGAATTCTAAAACTACCTCCACCCACCTTTGGACCTCAGTTGCCCAGAATTGAACTAATCATATATTTGGTTCTAAACACCATTATCATTGGTCCATGCATGACCAATCTCCTTCCCTTCCTCACTTTCTTCCACCTTTCTTCCTCCTCTCCCCCACTTCTTTCCCTAATGGTAATAAAATGAACCCCTGCAAACCCACGGTGTTAAAACAAAACCAGGATCTCCAGATTATCCTACATTTAATTGTCAGTCCCTTTTATCCCTTTCTCCCTGCCTCCATCTACTAGAGAAAACCATTATCTTGGATTCTGTATTAATCATTCAGTGTATTTATTTTTTATACTGTTTTATTGATTTTTAATTTTTATCAATTAATATTTATCACATTTGACTAAAAACTTTAGGATTAGCTGATAGTGTGTACTGTTAGCATTGTGTCTTAAACCTAGGATTTTTCACTTTATAAAAAACTGATATTCCAAAATATTTCAAAATTCTGCCTCTAAGTTAGTTGTCTAGAGAACATATCCATATAACCCATGTTATTAGCGATCACTAGATTTCAAGCTGTGTTCTCAATCTCAAAAAAGACATTGTTAATCTTTACTAATCTTAATGACAGTTATCTAATTCTAGAGTTCTGGTTGTAGAGTATGTGCAAAGTACAATCAGAAGGTAATAAAGATTAATCTTATATTTGAATCCTACTTAGGTTATTAACAAGTACTCAACCTTGGTGAAATAATCCAACCTTTTAAAATACTTATTTGTTTTCACAGCAATTTAAAATATCAATACTTAACTCTACCTTATTAATGACTCTTGATTTCTCATGGGATCTTAAAAGCTATAGAATTTTAAGAGGTTATTTAGAGCCCCATGTTAATAGATTTCTAGGCAGAAGTTTAGAGAATATGGGAAAACATGGGCCAGAGGATCAAGGATTTAAATAAGAATAGAAATAGGTAAAGATTGTTATAGTAAAAAACCTTATTGGTGTATAGGTTGATAATTTACCAGTTTTGTTCACTTGGATTACATAATGATTCTCAGGGCCCTTTGTAGCAGAAAGCAAGTCACAGTGCTCTTTATTCAAATGATTTCATAAAAACTCAAAGTTTAAGGTAATCTATGTACGATAAATCTTGGAATCATAAAATTTTATACCTGAAATAGTTTATCTTTCTGGGCTGTGAAGTGCACTACCATGTGATTTTTCACTAATCACAAATTCCCTGAACACAAAGTATTAGGTTTCAGATTTATCTTGTATACCTTCCAAAATTCACAAGAATTTCACAAGTAAATGTGAATTAACTAACAATTCTATGGCTTAGGGAAACTATTTTGCTCTGAGTAATTAAAAACAATCATTTAATGTTTGTCTGGAGTACTGTGGACATAGTGATTTTTTTCTATTGACAAAACTGTAAGAGTTTAAGTGTACATCATGGAGATTTGATATATATAGTGAAATATTTCCCCCATCTAGTTAATTAATACATCAACACCTCACATATACATTTTGTCCTTTTAATTTGTGCTTTATTTTTGTGAGAACTCTTGAGTTATATTCTCAAAAAACTTCAAGTATACAACACAGTGTTATCAACCATAGTCACCATGTTTTACATTATATCTTCAGATAATATTTGCCCTTTAGCAGAAAGTTTGTGCTCTTTGACCAACCTCTCCCTATTCCCTCGACCCCCAGCTCTTGGCAACCACTTTTGTACTATTTTTCTATGAATTTGACTTTGTAAAAAAATTCCATTTGTAAGTGATACCATGCATCTTGCTTATTTCACTTAGCTTAATGAAGGTCCATCTGTCTTGTCACAAATATTAGGATTTCCTTTTTTCTCATGGCTGAGTAACATTCTGTGTGTGCATACAACACATTTTCTTTATTCATTCATTGACAGACACTAAGGTTAGTTCCATGTCTTGGCTATTGTGAATAATGCTGCAATAAACATGGGAGCACAATTATTTCTTCAATATTCTGTTTGCATTTCTTTTCAATATATACCCAGAAGTGGGATTACTGGATAATTTGGCAGTTTTATTTTTTTGGAACTTTCCTACTCTTTTCTTGTAATGGCTGCACCAGTTTACATCCTCACCAGCAGAACATAAAGGTTCCCTTCTCCCCACATCCTGCACCACATGTGTTATCTCTTAACTTTTGGTATAGCCATTCTACCAGGTGTGACTTGATATCTCATTGTATTTCTTATTTGCATTTCTCTAAAGATTAATGATGGTGAGAACCTTTTCATATACCAGTAGTCCATTTGTATGTCTTCTTTGGAAAAATGCCTATGCAGTTTCTCTGCCCATTTTTTATTTTAAAAAATATGTTTTTATTGATTTTTTTTTGTGAGAGGGAAAGGGATAGAAAGATAGAAACATTGATGAGTGAGTAACATTAATCAGGGGCCTCATGCACACCCCCCCTACTGTGGATCAAGCCCGCAACCCAGGCATGTGCCCTGACTGGGAATCAAACTGGCAACCTCTTGGTTTATAGGTCAGTGATCAACCATTGAGCCACACCAGCCAGTCTCTGCCAATTTTTTAATATATTTTTTGTTTGTTATTGAGTTGTATGAGCTCTTTATATATTTTGGTTATTAACCCCTGATCAGACATATGATTGGCAAGTATTTTATCTTATTTTATTTTGTTAATGGTTGCTTTTGCTGTGCAGAAGCATTTTTTTTTTTCAGAGATAGTAGAAAGGAGCAGGAGAGACAGAGAGAGAAAAACATTGATTGGTTGTCTCTCAGGTCCAGGGATATAGCCTGCAACCAAGTTACATACCCATCAGCCTGCAGACTGATGTTCTATCCACTGAGCCAAACCAGCTAGGGCTAGCTGTGCAGAAGCATTTTAGATTGACATAGTCCCACTTGTATATTTTGCTTCTGTTGTTTTTTTGTATTTTTTTGAGTGTCAAATTTTAAAAGACATCTCCAAGACCATTGTCAAGAATAATTTCCCTTGTGTGTTCTTCTAGGAGTTTTGTGGTTCCAGATCTTATGTTCAAAACTTTGATCCATTTTGAGTTGATTTTTGTGTGTGGTATGAGATGCTTTTAAATACTACCTGTCAGGAAGCAACACATATTTGTAAGCTTATATTTTAAACTACAGGGAAAGGAGAATTTGAGGAAATGGGATGGTGTCAATTAGGCTCTTCCTTGGTCCTTGAGAATTGGGATAAATTCAACCTAAATCCAACATTCCTTTCAATATCTCTGAGGATTTGGTAAAGGAGAGGATCACATTTCACTCCTATTAGTAATTCCTGTTTCTAAGGACTTTGCATTTCATCTGTTGCCATTATTTATTTTTATCCGATCCAAATTAATTCTATATTTATATTTCATAAAAAACCATTCCCATAAGGTGTGTAGTTGTTTTTAGGAGAATTTTAGTAATAATTTGGAAGCTATGGCTAGGGATTAGAAAATAAAAGAGTAAATACTTTAAAAATGAATAATGAACAACTTTCCAAAGAGAGTTTCAACAGCCTCCCTTCAGGATAAAATGCTCAACTCATCCTCAATTCTATATTGTCTACTGTCCCCTCCCTTATCTTAAGCTTCTTTTCTCATTCACACAGCCTACTGGCAGTTCCATTTGGTAGATTCCTGTTTGTTTATTATGCACACTAATTTATCCCTCTTTTTGTATTAGGCTTGTGTATCCAGACACTTCCTGAATGTTCCTTAAGGGCAAAGCACTTTAAGAGTTTTTTTTCTATTGAAAAAGGTCATATTCCCTAAAAAGTCTATATCTTACTTATGAATTCCCCCATCCTATCTAATAAAAGAGTAATATGCAAATTGACCATCACTCCAACACACAAGATGGCTGCCCCTATGTGGACACAAGATTGCCACCACAAGATGGCCAGCAGGGGAGGGCAGTTGGGAGGAACCAGGCCTGCAAGGGAGGGCAGCTGGGGGCGATCAAGCCTGCAGGGGAGGGCAGTTAGGGGTGACCAGGCCGGCAGAAGAGGGAAGTTGGGGGCAAACAGGCTGGCAGGGGAGCAGTTAGACATCAATCAGGCTGGCATGGGAGTGGTTAGGGGGTGATCAGGCTGGCAGGTAGAAGCGGTTAGGGGCAATCAGGAAGGCAGGCAGGCAGGCAGGGGAGCAGTTGGGAGCCAGCAGTCCTGGATTGTGAGAGGGATGTCCAACTGTTGGACATCCCTCAAGGGGTCCCAGATTGGAGAGGGTGCAGGCTGGGCTGAGGGACACCGACCCCCATTCACGAATTTTGTGCACTGGGCCTCTAGTTTACATATAATAACAATGCCATTACTTATTTATTACATGCTAGCTATTGTTTTATTTTAGTGAATGTTAAAACTATTAATTTACTATTTTCCAACTTGGTTTGGTTTCCATAACACTATTTCCCCATAGTCTCATAAGTTCTTCTTCTGCAAATTTTTTTACCATGGGGATACTCAGAAATATGAGCCTCAGGTTGGAGAGATAATACTATAGTTAAAAAGAACTGAGAATGACTGTTTATGCACCCACTTTTCAGTATGTACATCATCTGTTCTTAAAACAGCAAAACTATATTTTAATTTGCTTCTCTATTTTTAGATTCTTAGATAACCTTAGGCATGGCATTAATAGAGATGTAGGATGCAGAAGGGAGACCGTATTTCAATTAACTTAAATTAGGTGCCCTCCTCTTTAGAATCTATAGTAAATTACCCTGAGAGTTCTTGTTACTTCACTTCTTATTAACTTAATTTAAAAAAAGAAGCATGATCCAGGTTTTAGATAGAGTTTATGACTTTCTGGATAATTACTTTTTTTGTAAGTGTATGGGAAATATATTGACCATGCTTTGTGCTTTAAGGATTATTTTATTCCTTAATTATCTTTTTTATAAAATAGGAAGGAGAGGTACCAATAAGCCACTCACATCTAATGTTTCTGCCATGGAAGGCAGAAAGCGCAGAAGAAAATGGGCTTTTTTTTTTTCACTTGACAGGTTAGAACAGTTTATCTTTCCATGTTAAATAGACAATGGTGAATGCTCCCAACACATCCATAACCAACCTTTCTTTAGTAATATTTTTTTGTTCTGATCTTCCTATGATAGGACATTTGGTGAGGTACACTCATTTCATGGAAGGATCTTGTTTGTTTGTTTTTTTCTTTTTAATTTGTGAATTCAAGATTAAGCACACAATGTTTGATATTTTACTGCTATTTTAAAATGAGTAAAATAATACTGATTTTGTAAATCTTGAAAAAAAATTCAAGATGTTCTAAATTAAAATCACAGGAGGCAGACAGAGAGAGAGAGAGAGAGAGAGAGAGAGAGAGAGAGAGAGAGAGAGAAAGAGAGAGAGAGCGAGCTAGCCTGTTAATAGTTGTGGATCAACTCAAGCAAAAGACTGCTCACATTCTTGTAAATCTGTTGGAATTTAGGATTAATTTCTAGGTGACTATTTCCATGAATAAAGCCACAGTACACTAGGAGCCTCTGCTATTTATTTACACACAAACTTTCCAGTCTGCTGCCCACAGCTAACCCTCAGGAGCAGACACTTGTTCCTTGGGTCTGCTGTGGGGCCTGTCCCAGAACCAGCACTACTTCACTTCCCATCCCATCCCCTTTGTCACTAGCTAATGTAAACCCTCTTGGAACAGCTCATCTTTCTCCCCCTTACTTGATATATAGAAACACTTGCCAGGCTCTGGGATGATGGACACGTTGTCTTTCCATGCTGCTGGTGTTTAGATGCCTTGCCCCAAGACTGGTCTTTTTTTTATTTTATTTTATTTTGTGAGCAATGCCCTGATTAACCCTTTCTTTTAGAAAGACATTTATTTAGCCTGGAAGTTAAAATTTTTTAATTAACTATCTCTATTGTAAGGCACTTAGATGTTAATTGTTAAATTCAGTTACTTGACAAATGTTTATTAAGCTTATACTTAATATTAAGCAGGTACTTTGCTTGGAGACATAATTGAATTTAGCCCGTCTTCTAAATAATTGATATATATTGCTACTTTTAGTACCTCTGTGTCTCCTGTTTTTTCTGGAAGTTTTTTATTTTGGAGCATGCTCAGGATTTTTTCAAATCCATATGACGCTGCTGCAGTAAGGATTTCCCACCCTCCCTACCCTTTGCAATAATGCTATGGAGCTTTCACTGGATACTTGTTATGTACTGGGCACTGTTTTATGTTCTTTAAATGTGCCTGTTTCAAGTAATCCTGCCAACTTGTGAAGCAATACTATCTGCATCTTATTATTGAGGGAAATGAAGAGCAATGAAGGGAAATCAGTTGACCAAAGTCACACAGCTAGTAAGCATTGTGATAGGAATTTACTTTGCAGGTTGGCTGAACTCAGAGCCTACACACTTAATCATTATGCTAAGGGAGACATTTCATTTATTGGACCATGCTCAGAGCAAGATGAAAATGATGAGTAATGATACTGTGCATAATAATGAAGAGGAGCAATCTTGACTCCAGCACTTAGCAGCCCACAGGGCCACTATTGGTCCAGCCAGAACTTAAAAGGTGGGAGGAAAATTACATTTATTAGCTCCTACCCACTTCTAAAAATGTTAAAATAGTAATATAATTACACATTTATAAATTTCATCCAGATTCAATAATTGTTAGCATATTTCAAAATTTGAGTTCTTTCTTACTTCTCTCTCTTCCTTCATGTGTTTGTGTATATGGAATGTTTTGGCAGAATTAATTTGAAATTAAATTGCAGAGATGAGTACCCATCATCACCAAATCTTACAGCAGGAATCCCTTAAAAGCAAAGACTTTCTTGTACTTAGCCATAATTGTATCATCATCTCCATGACTTAATATCAGGAAAACAGAAATAATGTTATCAGATATACTGTCCCTATTCAAGTTTCTGTAATTATCACTATAGTAAGCTGTCTTTAATTTTTAGTTTGAGTGCAGTATATTATGATCAAAGAATGTTGCTGTAAATCTCAACTTTTTGAAAATGTTAAAATGTACTGTATATGAAACTTCCTAATGTATGGTAAACTTTCTCTGGATATATTAAAATAACCTATATTCAAGTAACAATATTTTCTATGCATACAGTATATGTAGATTATAAATTGCCTTAGTTGTTTTCACCATGCTCTTCCTCCTTCTTTGTCTACCAGATCTATCCAGATTTTAAAGAAGGATGACATTAGAGTTATTTTCATATAAAGGTTTTTTAAATTTTTCAAAAAAATTTGGGGAGATTTTCAAACATACTTTAAATTAAAGAACATCGTATAATAAATCTCCATGCACCCCTTTACCTATCTTTAATGACAATGAACATTTTATCAGTCTTGCACATCTTTTTTCAGTTTATTTTTTATGAGTAGCATTTTAAAACCAATTTCATCATTTTACCTGTAGCTACTTTAATATAAGTGTCTAATGGTTAGGACATATGTGTGTATTCATACATACGCATACACATATACATTTACACATAGTAAATGCTATTAAACTAACAGTGGTTGTTTAATATCATTTAATATCTAGAAGACTCTAATCATCTTCCTGATTGTCTAGTGAATGCATTTATCTTGTCATTTTTTCAAATTATGACCCAAACATTGTCTAAACATTGCATAAATCTCTTCATTTAGATTTTTTTATGCCATTTACTTGTTGTACATCATTTTTTGTCATTTATTTGTGGAGTGTCCCACCTTCTATATTTGCCCGCAGACTTTCTCTTGATGATGCTTAAGCCATTCCTCATTCACCTCACATTTCTTTTTACTGATAACTACATCTAGAGGTTTGGTTATATTTAGGCTTCGCCTTGTTTTTCCAAGAATACTTCATTGGTGGGCCATGCCTTGCTATTGTGTCACACCGGGAGGCATACCATATCTGGTGATTCTGCTTTCAGAGAAGCTGTGATGGATCAGTGTGTTCTAGTTGTGTCAGTCTAACCATTCTTAATCAAGTTTCCCGTCAACTTTCCACCTAATTGTTTTTTGTGGGTTTTTTTTTAACAGTTTGATGAGTTTTTATTTATTTATTAAGGTATTACATATGTGTCCTTACCCCCCTATTGCCCCCCATCGGCCCCACTCATGCCCTCATCCCCCTGTTGTCTGTGTCCATTGGTTAGGCCTATATGCATACATACAAGTCCTTTGGTTCATCTCTCCCCCTTACCCTCACACTCCCCTACCTTCCCTCAGGTTTGATGGTCTGATTGATTCTTCTCTGTCTCTGGATCCATTTTTGTTCATTACTTTATGTTGTTCATTATATTCCATAAGTGATTGAGACCATGTGATATTTATCTTCCTCTGACTGGCTTATTTCGCTTAGCATAATGCTCTCCAGTTCCATCCATGCTGTTGCAAATGGTAATAATTTCTTCTTTTTTACCACATCGTCATTGTTTTAAAATACATTAATGACCATTGCCTAGCTCCATTATTTCATTAAGGGTTGCAAAATGATGGTTTTCTAGCAAAAAGACAACTGAGATTCCTTTTACTGTTGAAGAAAATGCAGTAAATATTTAAAAAATAATTGTCTGAGTATAAAATTAAGAATTTTCAACTATGGTGTCCATTTTGTCATTATTATTTATTAATAATCCAGTATATAAATTTAGGTTTTTATCCCCAGCACTGCATTTTTCTTGAAGAAAAAAAATGCCAATTTTCAGATCCATACCACAAGTATAGCAAGAAAACGAACAACTTTAGTCTCTGCTATGGTGATAAATGCATAAAGAAAGCTTTGACCAAGGACCATTGTGGTATGGATAACAATTAATACCATTTCTAGTAGTACTCGGCAAGCTTCACAAACCTATTTCCAAAATGAGATAGTCAATGTGACATTGATATATTCTGCCTCACATTTTAATATATGCTTTTGCATGCTTTCCTTCAGGGTGTGAAACAGGAGTGTATTTTTCATACTCTTAAACTCCTATTCTTGTAAACTAGGCATAAGGAAGGCAATAGAAAGTAGGGTGCTGAGGGGATATAGCAACTACTAGAAAGACCAGTAAAATCTTAATATCTTGATATTCTTATAAAAATTTATGGCCCAGCTGGTGTGGTTCAATGGTTGAGCTTGGACCTATGAACCAGGAAGTTGCAGTTTGATTCCTGGTCGAGGCATATGCCCAGGGTGTAGGCTCAGTCCCGGGGGACGGTGCAGGTGGCGGGGGGGGGGTATGCAGGAGGCAGCTGATCAATAAGTCTCTCTCATCATTGATGTTTCAGTCGCTTTCTCCCTCTCCCTTCCTCTCTGGAGTAAATAAAAATATATTTTAAAAATTATGAACAATAAATAAACCATAAAAACCTATACTGTGTCTGATTTTAACCTAAATAAGGCACATACACCCACTTATTTACAATTAAAGACTTTATTCAGGAAAGAAATGCAACTCCTTGAAACTCAATGCTAGCTGTTTTTTAGTTGAGGTTTCAAAAATAAGTTGTTAACAATGATGTCTTTCCTAGCTGACTGTGTAATCCTTTCCTGCATCTGTTTTGCCTTTAGTGACTCCACTGTGGAATAGTAATGACACTCTTCAAAAGCAGATCTTGTGAAATGCCATATGCTATCTGATTCTTAGAATGAGAAATAGTTTTACATTGCCAATTATTTGGCTTTCTTTCTGGTGGATGTCAGTCACAGACATGTGTATATTACTTTATGCAGTCCATCTCTGCTACTGAGGAGTTATTTTTAAACAATTGGCAAAATCAAATCTTATTTTAAATGTGCCAGGGGAGTTGGTTATTATTAGGGACCTTGTGATAAACACTTCTTTAAAGTGAAATATTCTAACTTATTTTCCAAGTTGTGGTTTTCTATACCGTTATCTAAAATTGGGTGCATATATACCGGATGGAACTGTGAAGACGACGTTGTGTAGGACACGAAGAAGCAGAGGCTTGTTTAAAGAAGAAAACCAGCTGGCTTTCCCTCCAATGGCCTCGCATTACCTTGGTGATGGCACCATATTCCAGAGCTTGACCTTGAAACTTGCAGGCTCAGAAATTTGAATCTGTCAGCACTATAAGACTGGATGTCAGGAGCATTAACTATGTTCACAGAACTGTTGTAGTAAATCAGAATACCAACTTAATTATAGCTAGGGAGCAATACTGCTTTCATAGGAAGTAGAATATTTATGCAAACATGAGAAAAGCATTTTCTCTTTCAGAGTGAAGGGCATTATTTGGGAATCTGATCGTTATCCTGACGTTATTTTGGTGTGATTGGGCTCAGAATATGGCATGTTTTGTCTGCCCTTCCCTCCCCTCAAACCTGAGAGACATTGCTAATTGATCAACTGACCCATTCGACTCAAATTCAGTTTTAGAACCCTTTGCAACCCAGTAGTCTAGGAAGCCACCTCATTTTATTGAGGTTGGCACAGGATTTGGCAGCTGTTCTTAGACAAAATCTTTCCGCTCTCTGCCTCAATTTCCGTCTCTATAGAACTAATGAGTTGGACTGTTTCTTTCTCCTTGTAGGTCCTTTTCTGCTCTATAAGTAACTGCTGGTTTGAGCAAATCACTTCACTTTTGGCCTTAACTCTGGCATCTTTAAAATGAGATTACACTGACTATTAAAAATACTTTCAGTTATATAATTCTTCGTTTTATCTGAAACCATGTAATCCAAGGCTTTTGCCCACCCATGCTAATGATTAAGAAACTGAGACACAGGTAATTGCTAGTCACTGCCTTGTGTGTTCTCAAATATTGGTTGGCAGAGGAGTGCCGTAATGAAGAGTGATGTCTGTTCGGGGGGCAGAATGTGGGAGTCGTGGCCATTCTTAATCTATAGATTGATTACTATCCCAAGTATTTGTTTTCCTAGAAAAGTCATTATTTGTCAAGTCCAAGAGCAGAGAAAACTGAAGCAAATTTGAAGTCACATGTACTATTTTCTGTAAAAGTGTTTGTGAAATTAGGCATATTTCCATTATGTTGGCTAAATACAGACAGAGCATAACTGCTCTGTGTTATCATATTTATTGTCCATATGTGTCTACTAGTGGCAAATGTCTGTTAGCTATAGAGGCTCTAGGGCATTGTGAAATAACCACACTTCAGTGATGAAAAAGATCTCTCATAAGTGAAATGTGTTCTTTTTATAATTCAGGGCCTGTGCTTCTTTATTCACTAAAACAATTGCACGGACTATAGATCACAGTCCCCGGAGTGTCTGGTTAAGGGGAAAAATACAGAATTCTGATTGGTGTTCAGGAGCAAGTCTTTTGACATAGATAATGGTTCAGGGTAGAGTGGTGATGCATTCTTCACATCTTGGCTTTCTTTTTGTCACTTAGTTCTTTCATTTCTTTTTCTTTTTTCCCCATTTGCTTTAAGGGGAGTGTATTCATCAGCCATGTTCATTTCAAAGACATTAATCTTTTCTTTCTTCACCTCAACTTTCACTCTTGCTCAAGACAGATACCATATGTGATGAGAATGAACACTGCCATGTTTACTTATTAATAAATGTCTGCATGGCCCAGGAAGGATGCTTGCCCTGAAAAAGAACTTTCAGACTTCTCCGCTCAAAATGCAGCCAACCTCTGTCTGCTGCCTGACTGAGCTATGATTTTCATTTTGTATAATATGGGCAGAAAGCAATTTTAATTTCATATATAAATGTAAAACTTCAGCTTCCACTTGCTGTAATATGGACTCCATGATTTTATTTATTTATTATTTTTTATCAGCAAAGCTTGCATCCTGTGAGCTTCTGTGATGAAAATCCACTCTCTGAGGGGAGTGACTCTATTAGGCATTGGGAAAGGATGAAAATGGTTTGAGATAAATAAAAAAGCAATTACCTAAGCCTGGGAAAGAGATACTACACATTTATTCAGGAGGCATTTAACTTACTCGGGGCTCCATTCTAATGAACTGCCATTCCCTTTTCTATCTCCCTAATACATGCTGAGTCAAATGGGAAAGAACAGAATGATGTTTCCCACCCTGGTAATAGGAGTCAGAAGTCTGAGGACTGGAGAAAGCTGCCATTAGGGCAAAGACAAAATCACGACGTCCCTCATTCTGCTCTTAGTATTGGACAAAGCGTTTGAAATTGCGACATAACCAGTTGCAGTGGCCACTAGGCAGATGGGCGGGAGCGAAGTACAGTGTCCAAAAAGCTGCTGATTAACATGCTTATGGTTTAGAGGCTGGAACCAAAGTTCCTACTTCCAAGGCTTCTAACCAATATTCAGGGATTTAAAAAAAAAAAAAAAAAGAAGAAGGAATCTGTGGATTCTTAAACAATTACCACTGCTTCCATTTCTCATTCTTCCATGACCCACTTCACGTTTTATTCTAGCTTGTTTCCCTGAATGGCTCTTTTCTTATATGTTTTGGCCCTGGGTCACACCTTTCTTTTCCATAGTTCACTGATTAATAGAACTTTTTCAGTCCTATTGAACCATTTCTATTGGGGTGTCCATTTGTAAAGGAACAGGGAATATGGAGCAAATTGAGTGGGGAAAAAAGAGTGAAGCTTTGCTGAAAAAGGTATTCCTACAGCAATAGGGTCTATCAGAATTTTGGGCCAAAACCGGTTTGGCTCAGTGGATAGAGCATCGGCCTGCGGACTCAAGGGTCCCAGGTTCGATTCCACTCACGGGCATGTACCTTGGTTGCGGGCACATCCCCAGTAGGGGGGTGTGCAAGAGGCAGCTGATCGATGTTTCTCTCTCATCGATGTTTCTAACTCTCTATCCCTCTCTCTTCCTCTTTTTAAAAAAATCAATAAAATATACTTTAAAAGTAAGTAAGTAAGTAAGTAAGTAAGTAAATAAATAAATAAATAAATAGAATTTTGGACAGCCTAACAGATTCTATAATCATTTTTCAACCAAGTCTTTTGAATTTAAGCTTCTCTTTTTCTCTAAATTCTCTTCTTCTCTACATTCTCCTCTTCTTACAATTAATTCCCTCTGTGATTGCTGGGTATTGTCATTAATTCCTCTTTATCCCATGAGAGTCCTCTCTCTCTCTGTGCCATATTTCTCTTGCCATCCATCATACTAATCTTGGTGAATGAAGATTCCATTCCTTTGCCTTATATATGCTGGATGAATTTCTAGTTGTTACTGTACTTAAGTAGGTTTTGTGTCCTCAGACTTCAAGTACTATTTTCTGTGTGTACTTTTAATTTCTCCCTTTTGTTTCTCATGGTCAGTCATGACGTGGCAAATTACAGAGAAGCTTGCTATTTTACAATGATCCTTTGCCCTTTCTTTTTCTGGGCATTGCAGTGGGTATCAACTGAAAAGTATTTGATAATTTTTTGACACTACAAAGCTTTGTAGAAAAAAAAGTCACATTTCCCTGACTTTCTATGTTTGTTTGTTTTGTTATGTCTTAAGAGCTTTTTAAAAGAAATCTGTTATAGTTGCTCTATTGTTCATAATTGCATAGTCTCTGCTTCTGTAAAAGAAATAAGGGCTGCCTTGACTTACCTCAGAGCTATCATTACAAAAGTGATGTCAGTACTATGATCAGGGCCACTCAAATCTTAAATCAGTTCAATGACTATAAAGGGATCATTAGCAATGGGGAAATCTAGAAAATACTGTGTTATTATTAAATTTATGTCTTTTTGCTTGGTGTGTGACCATTTGACCAGCAAAAAGAAGAAATATAGCATGTTCCTTCTATTAATTCTAAAGGTTAGTGCAAAAGTACCCCATGAACCTCTATTTAATATCATGATTGTTAAAAAGAAAGTTAATGCCTGGCCAATGTGGTTCAATGGTTGAGTGTTGACCCAGGAACCAAGAAGTCACCGATTTGATTCCTGTTCAGGGCTCATGCCCAGGTTGCAGGCTGGATCCCCAGTAGGAAGTGTGCAGGGGGCAGCTGATCAAGGATTCTCTCATCATTGATGTTTCTATCTCTCTCCCTCTCCCTCTCACTTCCTCTCTCTCTAAAATCAATAAAATACAATGTAAAAAAATTAATAGTATGGTAGCTTCTGGGACTTTTGTATATCATGCCTAAATATGCCAAAAGGTGCAGTTACATGCAAGAACACTTGCTGTTTGGCTTCATTGTTCCAAATGGGCAGCAGGTCAGATATGCTGTTTTCATTTTTATTTCTTCTCTGAAGTCTTGACTTTGAAGAAACCATGAAGTTAAGTGGGATTTTTGAAACTGGATTATATTTTACATAACCTATTTTTTAATTTAGAATAGTGACCAAAATAAAAGAAATATTTTTAAAAAGAAATAAAAGTTAGGAAAAATATAAAAAATACACAAAATCATTTATGATAGCTAAATGTATAATTAACAGTAAACTATTTCTGAGAAAAGATTACATATTTTACATTTTATTTCTTAGAAATCTTGGAATATACCTTCTTGATAATCTTTTGAAGATTTGCTAGAATAAAAATTTCTAAACTCTCATTCTGTCAAGTGTACAAACAGTTTTCAAGACCTTTCTCCTTGATCCCAGAACTATGATTACGTTATAATCTGAAAAAGGCTGTGTAGTTTCAATGATGAGACAAGTTTACAACTTGTTCCTTCTGATATGACCAGGGATTACTGTGTATTAGACACTGTGCAGCAGAGGGTCCACAGAGTATAGCCTTTGTGCCAAATTGGGCCTACCATCTGATTTTGTATGGTCCCAGTGCTTAGAATGACTTTGTAATTTTTTAATGGTGGAAAAGAAATATTTAGAATATTTCATGACATGTTAATTTGATTTGAAATTCAAATTTTAATGTCCAGAAGCAAAATTTTATTGGAATGAGCCATCTCATTCATTTCTGTGTTGTCTGTGGCTCCTTTTGTGCATTAACAAGAGTCGAGTAGTTGTATTAGAGCCTGTATGGTTCCTAAAGTCTAAGGTATTTACAACCTGGCACTTCTCAGAAAAAGAGAAAATGCCAATCTTTGCTGTAGACACTAGAAGTCTTCTACATAAAAGGCTACATCAAAATTATGAATGACTTGAGTCATAATGTGGTATACCCATACATCACATATACTTAGGCCATGTAAAGTAGCATGCTTTATGCTATAAGGGTGATACCTAGCTAGTGTATTCACTTTTGGGAAGTAAAACCTTGTCTGTAGGAATCCATTAGTCACCTAATCTACTTTGGTAGGATTCATGCATATGTAATTGAGAAAATCATTGAACTTCAAATATTTAGTCACATCATCTGAAGAATAGGGAAATAAAAGTATTTACATCATAACATTTAATTAAGAACAAATGAAATCTTACCTCTGTTTTGTACCATGTCTTGTAAATAGTAAATGCTCAAAACTTAATAATTACTCTGTTTTAAATTTTAGATAATTATAAGCACCTCAAAAAGACTTTTAACAGAAATTTATGAAGACAGCAAAAGGATTACATGGAAATTATCAAATCCATATGAAGGAATGATTATTAAGTCTAGTTTTATGTAATTATCTTAATTGTATTTGTATATGACTGTATATTATAGCAGCTTTCTGATTTTAACTTTTAATGTATTTTCATGTAGGGTTTGTTACAAAAGGAAAAGAATACTTCATTTGGTCTCAATTTTTCTCTTCTTTCAGTATTTAATAAATCTTTGCCTGCTACTGTCATTTATTCTAGTTCCTCATTAATGATAATAATAGCTACCAAAAATTCCCTTTCAGTGCCTTGGCCACCAGTAATTCAACATTTTAATTTTAGGTATAGGGACTAATACTGCAATCTTTCCTATATGCTAAATTCTGTAATCTAATTACACAATTTTATCCTAAAATAAGCTCATAAAGTAGGTATTGTGGTCATCAATTTACAGGCGAAGTTCCTGAATTTAGATGGTTAACTAATTTTGTCTAAAATCAAGTGACTAGTGGGTGGCATCTAAGATCTATTTTATTCCAAAGACTTATCTTTTAAACATTGTGCCGTTTTATATGTAAACCTCCAAAGGATTTTTTCTTAAATTGTCTCTTCCCCCACCCATTTTGTTATTTGAGTTATGAGTTTTCTGAAATTCATTATATGACTAAAAAATTGCTAAGCCCTTGTATGTTTCATGTTTTTCATCTACTCTATTAGTGAGTTGAGTGGCAAACCAGGATAATAGCAATATCAATAATAATATTAGCAATTACAATAAATACAACAACAATTTACACTTGCACATTAACTCCCCTACTTTACACGCTATGAGCCAGTATTCTTTCCTGCCTTCAGCATGGTCCCTGATCTTCCAAATCCCAGGACATATTGCGTATGATTCCTGCAAAGAATCACTGGAAAGATCAAAGGTTGGTTTTCTATAAAGAGAGGTTACAAACAAGCTTTTTATGTTCTTGAAGAATTAAATATATTGCAACAGTGACTTTATGTTCCAGACTTAAATCCAAGTTGTTTGGGGCATGGAGCTTGGGTGTGAAAGGGTGATGTTTGTGGTTTTGGATTACGTGGGTAGTTTATCTCTTAACAAGAGTTGACCTGCATGGCACACTCTGGTGCTGGGGTTGTTGATTGATGCCACCTGTCTGTGCAATTATTTTCACCTTATATTGATGGCTGCTCTTGATTGATTAGGAGCTGAGTTAGGTGCTGGACAGATTTCACTCCATTATGGACTATGCTCTTCTCCGACTTTCCTATATTGAGCTTTACAAGGTAACTTACTACCCATAGTTTCAGTGTGTTGGTGTGTGCAGAGAAAGCATTTGAAGATTTTGATCTGGCTGTTACAGGCTTGATGATTTTAAGTGGGGTATTAACTATATGGAAGGGTTGGCTCTTGAATTAGCTAGTATTTCTTTCACTGGGATATTGACATCTGAATATCATGAACTAAAATACTATAATGCCGGTCAAGAGCTCAGCAGTCAGACCTGAGACAAATGTGCTTCGCCTTAAAATCTAGAATGATTCACTATGTTAAGCCTCAAGGTTCTTTTCCCTTCCTGTTTATCATTCTTTATATATACATAAAAAAACCCATGGTAGTTATTTAGCATTATAGCCAGACTTCCATATATACATTTAAGAAAGAGGAATATATATTTTTATATTTTTTATTATTTTAAGAGAGAAAAGGAGAGGGAAAAAGAGAGAGAAGCATCAATGATGAGAGGAAATCGTTGATCGGTTGCCTCTTACACACCCCCTGCTGGGGATTGAGCCCGAAACCCAGGCGTGTACCCTGACCAGGAATAGAACCATGACCTCTTGGTTCATAGGTTGACACTCAACCATTGAGCCACATCAGCTGGGCAATTTGGGTAACTTTTTGTCTTATTTTAGGAAAACCAGTCCATGTAGAGTCAATCAGTTGGTTTTGTGTCAAAATTTTGAAAGGGAACATTGCTTTTCATAATCCTCACAATTTTTTTTATTTGGTACTTGGTTTTATTGTTTCACATTGTTTTTCCACTACCTGTTTGTTTGTTTAATTCTCACCTGGGGATATGTTTTTATTGATTTTAGAGAGAGCGGAAGCGGGGAGAGGAGGGAGAGAAAGAAACACTAATTGGTCGCCTCCCATACACACCCTGACCTGGGATCAAATCTGCAACCCAGTTATGTGCCCTGACCCTGACTGGGGATCGAACCTGCAACCTTTTGGTGTCTGGTTCCAACCTACAGAGCCATGCAGCAGGGCCTCCTGTCTGTGTTCTTTTCCTGAATCTCTCCTGATGAAAAAAACTGGTGTAGATGGAACCTGTGCAAGTTAATCCTTTAGGATCAGATGGAAGTCACTGTGAGTTGTCCAGAGGGCCAAGTCCTTCAATGAAAACAGCTGTTTCTCCATTGCTAATTTTCCCAAAAAGTTCATCAATAACTCCCTTTTTTAAAAAAAAATATATTTTATTGAGTTTTACAGAGAGGAAGGGAGAGAGATAGAGAGTCAGAAACATCGATGAGAGAGAAACATTGATCAGCTGCCTCCTGCACGCCTCCCACTGGGGATGTGTCCGCAACCAAGGTACGTGCCCTTGACCAGAATCGAACCCGGGACCCTTCGGTCCGAAGACTGACGCTCTATCCACTGAGCCAAACCGGTTTCGGCAATAACTCCCTTTTTAAGTGACAACTCTCCAAATACACAAACACATCCTGTATTTGGACAAGCTCAGACAGTTTATTTATTTTTTAAATATCAACTTAGAAAATCCCTTGGATTCTCTAACAAGTAGGATATTAATTAAAAATCACTAAAGTGCATTTTTCATTAATTGACCTTCAAAGACATATATTCAGTAGCTTAACCACTGTAAATTACTTATATTTTGTACTTGGAAACGTTTAAGATCAAAGAGCGATAATATTGTTTTATTTTTAGGAAAGAGAAATAAGACCACCTGGTGCACTTAGTGTTTAGAGCGTTGGTCTATGAACTGAAGGGTCCCTGGTTTGATTTCCAGTCAAGGGCAGGTACCTGGGTTGTAGGTATACTCCCTGACTCTGGTCCGGGGTGCATGCAGGAGGCAATTAATCTATGTCTCTCTCTTATATCAGTCTCTCTCTCTCTCTCACCCTCCCTCCCTTCCACTGTCTCACAATGGAAAAAATATCCTCGGGTGAGGATTAACAACAAAACAACAACAAAAAAAGAAAGGGAAATGAGGGCGTGCATGTATCAGTTCTGTCAGTATGAGCACCATTTTGAAAAACATTGTTCTATTGAAATAAATGAAGATATATTAGATATGCTTATTTGATGTTATCTGTTTTGTGTGATATATATTCTTCTCAGTATATTTAAATCATATATTACTGAATACACAGAAACATTGGTTGAAGCCATAACTGTTAAAGTCAGATTGCCAAGCTTTGAGGCCAAGACATTTACTTGTCTAAGCCTCTGTCTTCTCATCACTTGCCTCTTGAGTAGTTATGATAAGTAAACAAGATAAACTATATAGATGCTTATTAATGTTTTATTCTATATACAGATAAGCATTTGCCATCACATGTAATATAATTTGGATTCTACTTTTGAAATGCATGTCTGGCCCTCTGGGAGTATATGGTCTAGTGGTCCTATGTCTCTATATTTATTTACAATTCAAGCCATGTATGGAGTTGATTGGCTATGGATGCTAAATGCGATGGTATAAGTGAACACAAGAGAAAAGGCATTGAAGAATCTTTGTTCTCTGCAGCTATTGCTTCTGAAAACCATAATGTAAAACCCATGGGTTAACTTGCCAGGTTAGCCTAGATCAGTCTGAAAATAGAGGGAAGACTCGGAATCAGGATGTAGCTTTGCTGGGGCCCTTTTAAAGTTTTCTCCCCCTTCCACTGCTCTCAATTTGGCTTCCCAGTGCCTCTGACTTGTTCACAAGTTCTTCCTTATGAGAGAAGTCCTCAGTGCTGATTGTGAATCACGTGGGCTGTTGCTACCCTTGTGAGGTTTTTGTTTTCTGGCACTTCTTGTTGGGGGCCGCTCCAGCGGATGCAGCTTCCTCACGTGGAGCTGCCTCTTTTAAGAAGTGTGATGTGCATCACCTACAGACAGGTGTCTCAGCTGGTTCGGTGAAAAGGCAAAGCGGTTTCATTCCTCAGCCTGAGGCCTCAGCTCTACAGCCAGCCCTACAAGCTCTCCCTTTAATGCTCTGAGATAACTTCCCAAGCACCAGATGGTTCTGGTAAGTCCGAGATGATGAGGAGGGTTCCCTGTTCACGGCAGCAGCCCTGCAAGAAGCTCTGGCCTTGCTGGTGGGCTCTATCCACAACAGGAAGGAGGGGAGAGTGGTGGTCACAGAGGACCTAGCAGCTGTGTGAGAAAAGCCTGATGTGTGTCTGCTTTTTCCGGTAAAGGAGAAGTAGCCAAATATTTCTGGGTGAAGGTCTTATTTCGTTACATAAATAACCTGTGGGTTTGGTTTTGTTTTACTATAAAGTGGCAGGGATTTGGGGCAAGGGATACAGAGGGGCTCTGGTGAAGAGGGAGGTTGCCTGCCCATATTGGGGGTCAGAGAATGGGGAATCTTATTTTCAAGAGTTAATGTCAGAAAAACTGGGCAAAGAAAAAAATTTCATAATCAGTCATTTGGAGCATTCTTTGAAAACGAGAACATCAATTACATAAAATCTCCTGAAGCATCAAAATATTTTACATGCTTGAAGTCCTGCAGATGGTACTTAGAAGTAAAAATACATTGTATTTATTTGCAAAATATCAGAGAGCACATTAGTAATTTGTTGGGGATGGCATATGTGTCCCACGGCCTTGAAAATGACAAAGTAATGACTTCTTGGGTAGAGAGTCAAATGCAGTGTGGTCACTTCATTTACTTCTTTTTAATCATGCATGGGGACAGAGAGAAATAGGGCTTGAGTTTAACTACTCGGAAAGGACATTTAGGATTGCATTTCGATTTTGGTCTTTCTGTTTAGGAGCCAAGTTAAAGGTAACTTGGGGGAGAAATTTAGTATTTTAAAACTAAAACTCTTTAGAAGAAGAATCTAACTACTCGACTATCTGAATGTTGTTTTTTCTGGCATACTTGGGGGATTTTATACTTTATGGCATGATAACCTCTCTGCTAGTTTCACACACCACAGCACTGTGGCGCCATCATTTTGCCCCAGATAAAAGCTTCATCATAATCTCCCACTCCCTTTAATTCTCCTGTGGGTACAAAACACGGTTTCCTTCAAGATGGTTTTGGCAGTTTTCAGTCAATCTAAAGGAAACTGTCCTTCCTCCGATCCTCCATATTCCATTTCTACTGCCCAAACAGTGTCAGCCCTTTCAATTTCATGTTTCCTTTACTTTGGTTTACTTGGGGTTTGGCAGAGTAATGAGGTAGGTGGCTTGTTTAAAAATAAGTTTCCAAGTTTTATCCCTAAACTACAAAATCAGAACCCCTTGACATGGGATCCAGAAATCTATAAGCTCCCCTGGTAACTCTTCTGCACAACATGTTTTAAGACCTCTATGTGCTATATGTCCAAATAATTTTGCTAAAACAAACAAAAAAACTTCATTGACCTGTTAGCAAAAAGAAAAAAAAAGTGTAGTTTTAAGGGCTTAATTTCTGTAAAGATGAAGTTTCAGGAGAAAACAGTCGTGTATTTTCTGTAACATCCTCCTACTTACCTGGCATCTGATTTCTTACCTTAAACTTTGGATCAACTTGGTACAAGCTGGGAGCATTGTGGAAGATACTGGGCATTCTGGTTGTAAAAGCTGTTGGACACCCTCTCAGCAGTGGTTCATGCACAGGTGTAACGGTCATCAATCTGGGGATGATTTGGGTGAGAACAAAGTGTTTTTAAATTGAGAAACTAAATATCTTGTCCGGGGGGTTATATCATCATCTCTTTAACACTAAGTTAATTTCCAAGTAGCAAATATTAAAAATAGAAAGTTATCTTTTTTGCCTCGCTATGTAATTTTGGTAACACCAGGAATTAGTCTTCCTCAAGACACAAGTGGATTAGTTTCCTGTGAGCCTTTGTCCTGCCGTGTCGCCGGTACTGAAAAGCATCAGACTGTGGCTTCTGCCTCTCCCTCCCTTGCCCTAAAAATATGAGACGTTCTACCCCCTGCAGATATGGAACTGAAAGTAGTTCTACAGTTGGCACCCTAGTTACTTATTTAATTTCAGCCTTCTGCTAGCCATTGCCAGCTCTGCATAACCAGCCAGTCCATAATATTGGTTTTATGACATCCCTTGTCTTTGCATAGGACTCTAGCTTTTCTTTGATCTAATTGACTTCATGTTCTCTGGCTGAGGACTTCCTGTAAAGCATTCATAGATTCTGTCTTTCTACCTCAAGTTCATTACTCAAGCGTGGCTCAGTCAAACATGTTATAGAAAACAGGACAGCATTTTGCCTAGCACCACTGTTAGACCCTCCTATTTGGATCCTTCAGCCATATTAGAAGTCTTTGGGTGTGGAACCACTCAAATTTAATTTAAATCTAACTCTCACCTCACACACGTTATGAGATTCTGTAATGTGCCATGAGGGGCACCCTCAGTAAATCAGAAAGTCTACCTCTTTCCCCACTGGTCCTTGTCTCCACATCTGACATGGGTACACCATTGAGTTTTCTTGTGGACAAGAGTTTTTTACTTTGCTTTTTCTCTTTGAAAATACTGAACTGTGGTAAAGAGGATCACCATTTATAGTTATAATGGGAAGATACAATATTTTAATGGTTTATTAAAAACTATACTTAAATTTAATAACATGTAGCTATATTAAGATGTATTATTCCAGCTATAATTTAATACCTGCATTATAGATTTTCTATGATAATAAGTTGGGTTCCATTTATTTTATATATTTTTTAAAAATTATAAATTTAAATCTCACAAATTATTAAACATTTTCTTCTTTTTAATCTGGAACATTGCAGGCACTTACCTCAAGAACAGGTCTTGAGTGTTCTAAAAATTCTGTATTTTTCCACCAGCAACTTGTATTATGAATAAATTCTAGTTACTGAGATTTATTTGTTTTGTATATAACATTTAAACTTCAAATATAAATTTTAGATTAAAATATTTAAAGTTTTAAAATATTTATATAAAAATGTAATAGAATATAACTATCAATTTTAGTAACTTGTAGTAGTTATAAGGGATTTATTTTGTTCATTCTCAGCTATTCTTTCAATTACCATATAGTAATATCAATTTATCTTATTTTTTATTTATCGTGTAAATACTTGTTAATAACTAGTATTTTCTAGGCACTTGGCTAGTTATTAGGACTATAAAGATAGATGTCCATGGTCCTCCCACTAAGAACATTGATTTTGATGGACAAAATTCTAAATCTTTAAAGGATCAAAGGAACATGGTTAAACTGAAGCATACAGCACTAGAACACTGATATTCGAAGACATCTAAATAGTTTTATGTTTTTAATTAAATCATCAAGTTCAGTAAAGCTCTTTCCTACTGGGTTCTTAAACCCACACATTGAGCCTCGTTGTCACAGTCTAACAATGAGATCAGTGGCCAAAATCCTGACTAAATTTCATCCATTGATTAACACTTGTCAAACATCAGCCACAATCTACCCATTCCTTTATTTATATTTCTACTCTCATTTTAATGTTACTTTATTTTTTGTTGCTCCTTTAGATATATAATCTGTAAAACAAACATACTTACTAGTAAATGTATATACATACATATGTACATATTCAAAGATCAATAAATGCTTGTGTATTGCTGTTACTTTATAGAGTCAACCCTGTATGACATAAATTCTGTCAAAATATGCAGGAAAAGAAGCAATTACCAGTTACTGAGTGCTCACTTGACAAATTTGGAACAAATACAGGCAAAGCACTTACAGAATCATGTAAGGTATCATGGTCCTTATTTTAATGTGTGTTGTGTTTTTTTTTAATGTAAGTAAACCAAAGCTTAGAGAGTGTAAAGACCTTTGCCAAGGTCAGTCACTTTCCTTAGCAATGGAGAAAAGGCCTAATTTGAGGAAACAGGTATAAAGTGTACTTAGCATTTATGTGGTTTTTTTTTTGTTTTTTTTTTAAAAAGTGATACACTGGCACCCTTTGCTGTTAGCTGATAAAATTCCAGCGTGTAACCACTCTTAATAAATTCTGGAACCATGTCCCCAGAGATGTTAAGATTCTCTCTTTGTCAACAAACAACGTTGACAGGAATTGTTATCTTTTTTTTTCCCTCAGAAGAATGGTAAATGTTTTCTGTAAATGGCCAGAGGGGAAAAATAATTAGGCTTTGCAAGCCGTAAGGTTTCTGTAGCAACAACTTCCCTCTCCCATCCTAGTGCAAGGCCATTCACAGGCAATATGCAGGCAGGGCTGTGTTCCAGTAAAGGTTTACCAAAAACAACAACAGCAACAGGTGTTAGGCAACATTTGGCTCACTGGCCAAAGTTGGCTGTCCTCCTACAGGACAGTGTAGGGATCTCTGAATAACTTTGATCACATGCGCTATCTTTTTAAACAGTTTCATGTACATTACCCACATCAATTACTTTATTTATAGGGTTTCATAAGTACTACTGTTCTAATAGAATTTGTTCAGTATGAAACATGCTCAAAAATATAGAATAAGGATCCAATAAAATATGTAAATGGAAGGTCGATTTTATTTTTTATTTTCAGACAAGAGTTTATGGACCAAGTTACCTACATGTGACACTAGAATTTACATGACCCTTTACACTTCGTATCGTTGTTGTTGTTTTGGACAGTAACATACCACAGGCTTTCTCTACCACCTTGAAGAACATTGCTCTAGATATGGCAATGATGGGAAAACATTTTTTTTTTAATAGTTTGTGAGCTTTTAGTTGATATGTTACATGAAAACATGGTTTCCTTCATAATGGAAGTACATATTGTAACAACCAAACTCCTTTTAGAATTAATATTTATGCCTAGTCTCTCTTTTTTGTTTCTAAATCTCCTTCTCTTCCCTTCCTGTCCCATTCCCTTCCCACTTGAGTTATCCGCTTTGGTTAATAGCTGTCAATCTTAACACGGATTCAGTTCCTTTTTGTCACCTCAGCAGGATGAAATGAAGTGAAATGGGGTGTGGGCCAGCTGGTTTGCTCTGAAGGGCATCCCGAATCAGGTGGAGGTTCCCTTGGGGTGTGGGGCGGCCTGAGTGAGGGGCCTGTGGTGGTTTGCAGGCCGGCCACGCCCCCTGGCAACCCAAGCGGAGGCCCTGGTATCTGGAATTTATTTTCCTTCTACAATTGAAACTTTGTAGCCTGGAGCGGAGCCAAGCCTGGGGCTCCCTCAGCCGGCAGCCATTTCTGTTGGGGTTATAATTGAAACTTTGTTGCCTTAAGCGGGTGGGCCCGGCCAGGGTGTGCGGAAAGCTTTGCTTCCCCTGTTGCCGGCGGCAACCCTGGCCTGCTCTCTCAAGCTCCATTCTGCCGCCATTTGTTTGAATTTGTTTACCTTCTATAATTGAAACTTTGTAGCTTGAGTGGAGGCTTAGGCCTGGCCAGGGCAGGCGAAAGCTTGGCTTCCTCTGTTACCAAGGAAACCTTACTCTCTGTGGCTATAGCCATCTTGGTTTGGGTTAATTTGCATACTTGCTCTGATTGGATGGTGAGCGTGACTTGTGGGCATGGCCTGTGGGTGTGTCGGAGGTATGGTCAATTTGCATATTTGTCTATTATTAGATAGGATTAGTAGATAACAATGAAATGCTCTATATCTATCTGTGCTTGGTTGAAACACAGAGTTTTACTTGGTTTTCTAATGGTGGACTACTAATATACATTTGGAACGTTTCCTGGGATGAGGATTAAAGTGGCACCCCTATGATTGGGGAAGAAGGAAATCTATTGTGTGCCAGCCACTACACTACACACTTACATATATGTTATCTCATTAGGCTGAGCTAGTTTAAGTTGCCAAATCCAAGTCCATCCAATTGACTTTTCTTATATTTGGGAGGGGAAGACAATTCGTATTCAGAACCCTCTGTGAATCCAGTATCCAAAATGATTCTACTGTATCATAGTGAATTTTAAAAATCATTTTTAATGTTGGAGATATATGTGTATAAATTCCCATAACTCTGCTTCTCCATCTCTTATTGTTGCTATATTTTAAAAATATTTTTTAAAAATTTCAAGTATAGTTGACATTGTATCAGTTTCAGGTGTACAACATAGTGATTAGACATTTATATACCTTACGAAGTTATCAGGCTGATAAGCCTAGTACCCATCTGACACCGTACATAGTTTTTACAATATTATTGACTGTGTCCCCTATGCTAGCAATTTTTGTCTCATGGTACACATAAACTAATTACTAAAATTTTGTGCCGAACTAACAAAAAAAAATAGGTGTAATTTTTATTTATTCATACCAAAGAGCTATTGTTGTGTTGGCTGTTGCCATTTTTTAAATATGAGGTCAGAATAAAATAGGTCAGGTAACCTAGTTCAGTAAGTTTATAGGGCCACTTGCTGTCTTAGGTTAGGTAGTCAGACTTCTTCAGATTCTAGGGCCGCTTGTTGTCTTATGGTTAGATAGACTTTATCCAATTCTCTTGTAGGTTAAAAGCTGTTTGTCAACGATGGGTTACTTGCTGAAGAAGGCATGGATTTTTCTAAACTCCGTTGGTCTTCACTGCGATTCTCATTTGGGGGATTGCTCATTCTACATACTGAATATCTTAATGTGCCAAAGATACCGTGTACACCATTATATCTGCTCAGCAGCAGAGATTCTTGCGCTGCCACTGGCACAAATCAGCAAGCCTTCTTTTGTCCTGAGTCTTATCAAAAGCAGCACCCTTTCAGGCAACTGATTAGTGGGCCAGAGGAGTATAACTAAATATGATATTTATTGCATCAAATAATAAAAAAAATGTGTTGTGCCTCTTAGCTTAATGGAAGGGGGCACAAGTGTTCTTCACTTCGAAATGTACTACCTTGCCAGGGCTAAGATCACTGGATCCCCAGAAAACACTAAAATTGCAACTACTGGCATTTTGTACTAACATATGAGTATCATACTGAAACATCCGAATACCTTCTCCTGGCAACCGTGGTCCTGAGAATATGATGTCATCAAGTAATAGAACAGTTTATGTCCTCTGGACTGAATATATAACTAAGGATCTCAGCCAATATTTTGTGATATAGCATTGACAGGCAAGTATAACCATCAAGGAAGGTGGTAAAACTGCACTTTTACTCCAGAAAAAAACATATCCTGGTGTTTTCTAGGTTTGAGAAATACAAAGTATTCATTAGATTAATACCTATATACAGTGTACTATGATCAGAGGCTATAGTTTTGGCTCAAGGAAGGAAACGGCATCTGGAACTCTAAGTGTAATTTGCATTGTTAATCAATTAAACATATGCTAACCCATTATCCTTCTTCAAGATCTCTCCATTTCTGCACTGACTGAACTAGAAATTTAAATGAAAATGGAATAGAAATCTCCATTCTATGTTTTTAAAATCGTGGATGGCTACACCAATCATTGGCTTTCCCGGAGAAATAATACTGAATTTTATTAATTTTTTTGATAGAAAAGGCCCCGTGGCTTTTAATTGGTTCCTTTTTTTTTTTTTTTTTTTTTTTTTGCCAAAATAGCACTTACTTTTAAAACCAGTCAGCTAGTGAAATATTTTTGCTGGTTCCTCAGTTATCTTTTCCAAATGCATACTTGTGAACTGATAGAATCAACATAGGATGGTTTAGGAATTTCACTGGGCTGGTAATGAGACAAACTAGGGGCAAAATTCCACTTATTACCTGAGTCCTACAAGCCTTCACTCTGACTGGTGAAGTCCTGGTGGTCTGTGTCAACAGTTAATATGGCAGGTCTGGGTTTCTCCTTTCCCCACAGCACAGATGCTATGACACTAAATCCCTGCTGGTCTTCTGGGGAAGCCGAAAGAACGATGTGCTTTCTATCTCTGTTTTTCTCTTGCATGGCCTCACCTTCTCTTCATTGGAAAGGTTCTGTTTGTCAAGGGATTGTGTGAAGATTCATGAATCTCTATCATTTTAGCTGTAGGAAAGCATGCCCCTGTAACGCAGTACTACAGAACAGTATCAGTTAACACTGTTCCAAACAATACTTTCTTTTTTTCCCCTTTCTCTCCTATAAGAAGGAATGAAGAGATATAGTCCCTATCAGTAGTAATGAGCCTTGTTTTTAAAACTTGGCTTATTTTTATTTTTTCACTGTGAATTTAAACAAGCCACAGAAATATTACCAAAGCTTTTCAACGAAGAGGTGAAATGAAAGTGTAAAAATGAATTTTATTTTTACATTATAATGCCAGGAGTTATAAATTGAAGTTTAAGAAAACATCTTGGAGGTTCCTAATTGATGCCATTGGGACTATTAATCAAGTGCCGTATTTTAATAACTATGCAAAACGAACAGAGTTTATTACAGGCACTCAGTAAATATTTGCTGAATGAATATGAGTTCTATTAATTATTACTTTTCTCTTAGATACTCATAATTTTCATAAAAGTAATGGAAATAGTAACAAACACCTGATAATAGAATAGCTCTCAAAACAATGGCTATCTTCAAAATGATAATGATAATACTAATAATTACAATAAGGTAATGTACATTTCTAGAGTTGAAATTTAATTTCTGTGTCTGTGGTATGCCAGGAAAAAGAATGAAGGGAAAGGGGAAAAAAAGGAAAGAAAATTATGATTGTAGCATGTAACTGAAATATAAAGTTGTTAACTCAGTATCTCATATAATATTGCATATATTAAAATCATATCAGATAAATTTGGTGGTTAATTTATTGTAAAAAAATAGCTAACACACCAACCACTACATTGCCCTCTATATATTAAAACTCATGTATTTCTGACACACAGTTTACAAATCATATTTTAGAAATTTTCTCTGTGATCATTACTTGGTCACATTAAACCAGAAGAAATTTGATTTTTTCTTTTTTAGCAGAGCAAGCCAATTTCACAGCACTTGTAGTTTTGTATATTTATTACACACTTTATTGTAAATGTATAATATCCACTGGATAAATGTGGACTTGTTTTCTTTCTTTTAGTTAGCATCGGTCAACTATTCATAGATTGGTAGACATAAAAAAAAATTGTTTTTTTTAGATTAGCTATAAGAATTATGAAAATGAATAGCACTATGTTCTTATGTAAATAAATGCTACCAGTTTATAGACATATGTGGTATAGAAAATGTTAACTCCAATTCGATCTTCTCTAATTTTTATTACAATATGCTACATAATATTTTTTGTGTGCCTGTAAACATAATGAGCGATGCCATAGATTAACGCAAAACGTTTTAAAATTTTCTTTCCCACTACTGCTCATCCCTTTAAACATAACAATGCATTAGCAATAAAATATGTCAATACTACTTATTGACTTGTCTCAGATATATTAAAAATAGTAATCCTAATAAATATGCAAATTATATTTTAAATAAATTTATATTTATGTAAACATTATATTATAAAAAACTATCAATTATAACATCCTATTGCATCTGAAAATAGAACTAATATGTATATAAAAGTGAGCATCATCAAATACATTTTGAGGTTATCTCCCTTTAAAAGGCTAACCACTTAAATCATCAATAATTAGATAATGGTATAAACACTAAATTACATAGTTTACTGATTCCTGAGAAGTTGAGTTACTATCAGAAAGGTATTTTTTTTTAAATTCTTGACTAATTTCTTTTTTTTAAATTTATCTTTATTGTTGAAAGTACTACAGATGTCCCCCTTTCTCCCCATTGACCCCACCTATTCCACACCTACCCTCCCCTCCCCCCCGCCAGGTCTTCACAACACCTGTGTTCATGGGTTATGCATATGTGCATATAAGTTCTTTGGTTAATCTTTCCCCACCCACTGCACCCACCCCTGCCATCCTTCTGAGATTCTTCAGTCTGTTCCATGCTTCTATGTCTCTAGATCTATTTTGTTCATCAGTTTATTTTGTTCATTAGATTCCACTATGAGTGAGATCATGTGATACTTGTCTTTCTCTGATTGGCTTATTTCACTTAGTGTAATACTCTCCAGGTCCCTCCGTGCTATCTCAAAGGGTGAGAGATCCTTCTTTTTTTACAGCTGCATAGTATTCCATGGTGTAAATGTACCACATCTTTTTTTTATCCACTCATCTACTGATGGGCACTTGGGTTGTTTCCAAATGTTAGCTATTATAAATAGCACTGCTGTGAACATAGGGGTGCATATATTCTTTCTGATTGTGTTTTGGTATTCTTAGGATATATTCCTTCTCAATGCACATGGGGCATTCTCAAAGAGAGATAACATGTTAGGACACAAAATCAGTCTCTAAACGTTCAAGAAGATTGAAATCATATTAAGCATCTTCTCAGACTACAGTGACATGAAATTAGAAATCAACTACAGTAAAAACACTCAGAAACATTCAAACACATAGAAGCTAAATAGCATGTTATTAAACAATGAATGGGTTACCAATGAGATCAAGGAAGACATTAAAAAATTCCTGGAAACAAATTAAAATGAACACACAACAACCCCAAATCTATGGGACACAGGGAAAGAAGTCCTGAGAGGGAAGTTCATAGCACTATAGGCCTACTTCAAAAAACAAGAATAAAAATTTAATAAACTATCTAAACCTACAACATAATGAATTAGAAAGAGAACAAGAAAAGCCCAGAGTAAGTAGAAAGAAGGGAATAATAAAGATCAAAGTGGAAATAAATGACATAGAGACTAAAAAAACAATACAAAAGATTAGTGAAACCAAGAGCTGGTTCTTGGATGAACCATTAGCCAGACTCATCAAGAAACAAAGAGAGAAGACCGAAATAAATAGCATCAGAAACAAGAGGTAAATTAACAACTGACACCATAGAAATAAAAACGATTGTAAGAAAACACTATGAATGACTATATGCCAACAAGCTGGACAACATGGATGAAATGGACAAATTCCTAGAAAAATACAATCTTCCAATACTGAACAGGAAGAATTAGAAAAACTGAATAGGCTGATAACAACTGATGAAACTGAAGCAGTAATAAAAAAAACTCCCAGCAAATAAAAGCCTTGGTCTGGACAGCTGGTTCAGATAGACAATGAATGGCTAAGGGGAAATACACACGTGTGAAGACACCCCTCTTCACCCACCCCATCTACACTCATGAACACTACTCACACAATGAAGTTAAATTACACTTGTGAGTTAATTAAATTAGGTTTTAAAAACTATAAACAGAGAAAAAAGCACAACATCCATAACAGCAATCTATACATGTAGCAGAAGTCGGTGATCATTAGGACTAAATCGTTAAGCTAAGGAAGGGGTAGAATCATATAGAATCTGAAAAATGCAATTCTTGCTGAACCTTAGTCTAACATTCACTTGGGGCTTCATCTCTCTTCTGGAGGACTTGACACTATGAGAAATAGCTATAGAGATCTCATTTCTCCTGATTCTCCAGCCAGAGTCAGCAGCAGTGAAGTTACTTGTCACATTGGGGAAAAACACAAGGAGCAGGGAGAGGCAGAGTCAGTATCCAGGTGGCCCCTACCAGCAGCCCTTCCAGCCTCCCAAAGCCCAGAAAGCTCACCTAATCTCTGTGTGGAACTGCATTGTTCAACTGTGTGTTACCCATTCAAGAATGTCTGACACTATCTTAGGACTGCGATGAGAAAATTAGGTAAGTGATGGTGAAGCACTTCGCAGTTTAATGAGCATACTGTACTGTAATATATCTTTGTCAATTATTACAAGCAAATAACCAAAAGACACACCTACCAGCTATTTGTGTTTTCATTTCTGGAATAATAATGTGTGTAGTTATTGCTTTAAAGGCAATCACAATTACAATGTTGTCTTCCAAAATATGGTCTTTTTCGCTCTCTCCCTCCCTCTCTCCCTCCCTGTCTACAGGTCTACATCGTGTGTGTGTGTGTGTGTATGTGTGTGTGTATGTGTGTGTGTGTGTGTGTCAGAGAGAGAGAGAGAGAGAGAGAGAGAGAGAGAGAGAGAGATTGACAACATCAATATTACTTATATGAGTAAATAATGTTCCTAGAGCTACTGTATTTAAGAGGGAACATAAAGCATCTAGGATTTTCTGACTTGCCTTACTTAGCAGCTTGGAAAATGAGGCAGGTGAAAGTCATGACTTAAATGTGAACCTGATAAGAGGGCTGAGCTCTTTGGCCAAGGTTTAGTCTGGGCTGATTGTACATGTTCACAGCTATGCCATGTGTCCTGGGGGATTTAGAACAGTGTACACTATCTACCATGATACTGGACATCCCACCATTTAAAGATTCATGTTTTTAGGTCTAAATGACACTTTGTCAATATAAGTCTCCATTAAAAACATATATTCTTTAAAAAAATCTTTGTCATTCACTACTTCTTGAGATTTTGGGGGTAGCTAGATGAGATTCACAGCTAAGGGGGAGGTTAGTCAAGCAGAGTCCCAGGACAAGCTAATAGGACATTGTGAGATAAACAGTTAAATGTAACATATTAACTCTTTTCCTCAAGGTGTGCCTTTGTAATTAGATGAAAGAAAGTCCTTTCGGAGGTCAAAATTTTAACTCCATACCCAAGACACCCGTAAGATACAGAAGATGATAGGTTATCCTTCACTTATATCTTATTAACTAGCTCCACAATGATAGACACAGCTTTACTGATTTTTATGAGACACCAATGGCTAACTTTAGTTTTTTTTTCTTTTTTAAGTTTTAATTTTTCCCCAGTTTTATAATATTGTGTATATTTAAAGTGTACAAAGTAATGATTTGATACCATATACAAAATGGTTATCACAATAGGGTTATTTAACACCCCTGTCATCACACATAATCATCTTTTTAGTCTTGGAAACAATTAAGAGATACTCTTCCTTAAAGTCATCATGCTGTACTTTAGACCCCTAGAACTTATTCGTCTTATAACTGAGTTTGTACCCTTTGGCCAAAATCTTCCCGTTTCTCCCACCCGACCCAGCAACCTACTCTGTTTCTGAAATCGTGTGTGTGTGTGTGTGTGTGTGTGTGTGTGTGTGTGTGTGTGTGTGTGTGTTTCTTTTCAGATCTTTTCTTTTCACATATAAGTGAGATAATACAGAATTTGTCTTTTTCTGCCTCCAATGGCTAACTTTAAATTAGTTTCACCTTCAGGTAGAACCCTGGACATTTTGACATTGATACAGCAACTTGTATGCTTTTAAGACACCTTTATATATGGACACTTTTCCCCCCATAATCTTCACAGAAGGTCCCCTTACTCCTCAATCTATTAATTTAACTTACTGTGCATAATGAGTGGACTAAAATACTGTAATGTGATTAAGTAAAAACAAAATTAACTGTCTTCAACAATTTACTTTCAATTTTGTTAGGGACACATCTGAGTAAACAGTGGGCAAATAAACTTGACAGGAAGAGAAAATATATATACCTTGTAGGTTTGGCCTCTCAAATTAATTAATTTTTTTGAGTAGTTAGCCAACCTAGCATTAAACAGTTGACTTCCAGTTAATTGAAAACATATAAATCACAGGTTGCTTTTATCAACCACTGTTCATGTTGAAAGTCACTTTTTAACCTGACCTATGGGATTGCCATGTGTAATACCTGATTTGATATTATCTATTCATATTTATGTTAATTTAAAAGGCAAGAAATTAGAGTTCATTAAGGAATACTTGATCTGGCCTACAGTCGTCAGCCATCATTGCAATTGCTTTGTTGTGAAATTTAGAAATGAGTGCTAATGTTTATTTTTAAAGTTTGTCTACACAGAGAGAATTAATTTAAAATATTTTTTATTTCTATGAATTGTCTCCCTCATGATTCATTTTTGAGCTGGCCTTCAGGCAAAAGCAATGTGAGCTTCCCTGGGGAAGCTCATTCCATTTGATAGTGTTAATTTTTTTGACAGCTGGTAATTTGCTTATTTACAGCTTCCTGATTAAGTCTTCTAAAACAGCAGTTATTCATATAAACTAATGGTCTGCAGTTAAATAATCTTATTTCCCATTAATTGTCGCACTAAGAGAAAACAAAGTTTAACTTTTATTACCATTGCTATCTTATGACTTTTCTCATCTGAATAGTGATTATTATTTCCTGCATAGGACAATAGAGCTTCTCCTCTTATTGTTGCAGGTTTCTTTTCCAGTTCACCTGGAAGGAAATAGGTGTGCACCTTACAAGCTGTATCAATAATGATAGTGGTTTAGCCACCTGTGATATCTTGGGATGAAACATTCTAGAAAAGTGAAACAATGTATTTAGCTGCTTCTGAATATTCAAAAGGCCTTTTCTTTCCTTTTTAGTTAGGAAGACACTTTTGGGAAAAATATTCCTTTAAATATGTTCAGAGGAATATATTATGTTGTTTAAGTAGTGAGATTTATATAAATGTACCAAAGCACTTTAGCAATCATGATGCATTAGGCAGCACATTTGCAGTAAATCATAAGGCTATTTATTAAATCTGGAAAGTGGTTGATTCAGATGAAAATGTTTCCAATAAAAGATGAATTTTGTTCCTTGTAATGTGGCAATATCCATGAACAAGTCCTTATGAAAGTCCATTTCTTAAATTTAAAATGTATTGTTTTAGATTTTTTAACAATTTTTTAAATCATAAAACCTGAAATTTATCAAGTTCTTTCAGACTGGCCAAGGAAACAAACATTTTAATTATTTTTATAAGATGTAATGATGCTTTTACAAAGACCATCCTTTGAAATGAATTCTATATTAGAAGTGCTATCTCAAGAGGCAACATAAGGATATTTAAGTTAAGCATCAGCTTCTACTTATCCCTTTTGACCATAGTTTACCTACCATTTATTGTGTACCAAGGGTAACCACGCCACACACACACACACACACTATATATATATATATATATATGTATGTATGTGTATATATATATATATATATATATGTATGTATGTGTGTATATATATATATATATGTATATACACATATATATAGTTTTTAAGACATAATTCAGGAGAATACAGGAGGGATCTAGTATCATCTCTTATTTTTATTTCATTCTTAAAAATTCAATAAAATTAATGATCTTATTTTGATTTACAGTGCTATACCTTTTAACACATGTATAGACTCATGTAATCACCACCACAGTCAGGATACAAACAGTTCTATCATCCTATAAAACCTCCCTTCTTTTATCCCTTTAAAGTTACCTCCTCTCCCTTCCCCACCCCGCAATGGAGAATTCTTATTTTTGTTTAATTCCTTCTGCAAGCTATGATTCCAATGTCAGTTTGTGTTTTTTTTTTTTTTAATTTTGCAGCATTAACTGGGTCTTTCTTATGTATTCACCAACCTTAGGTCAGTTGGGTCCTCTTGAAGGAAGGACCATTTAGTTCAGTTCTCAGTTTTCGTTATGCTAATTAGGATCAGTTTAACTCGTGTAGAGGTCAAAGGTAAATCCAAGAGTCATAAACAGCCTTACAGAACTTCTTTCCTGAGCTCACTTTTGGGTTAACTTTTCAGCGTGGCCTGGGTCTCCCAGGTGAACTGAATCCCCATTGATTTTCACCACCAGATGCTATGCAGGCTCCTCTTCCCATCTTTGTTGCTTTGGGTTGGAGATCCCTGAGTAGGGTGAGACCTCATGCTCCTTGGGCAGGGGACAGGGGGAGGGAGGGAGGTGAGTTTTGCAGCCAGGATAGCCTTCCAGCTGGCTTCTTAGCCTCTGTAGCTGAGTTCAGGGCTATCCCTTTCTGTGCCTCCATCCTTCTTCCCAGTCGCTTTGAGGCTTCTTCTGTAAATCTTTGATTATTATACTTCAGGTCAGCAAGCCTGCAGTTGGTTATTCAGGTTGATTGCTATATAATTTAGCTGTAAATCTGGTTTGGGGTCCAAACAGGTGGGTATAGCTTCCACCTACTCTGTAGTCATCTTAGAATCCTAGTATCATCTCTATTTTAATAGAACAGTAAGAGGGGGTTAAAATACTTACACAGCTTACCTAAAGCCAAAATCTAGTAAGTAGAATATCCAAGATTATAAAGTGATTTATTTTGCTTCAAAACATCGTCTGTCTGCACAGTCCCATGCTCCTCCATCTCAGGGTTGTAAACTATCCCAGCCCAATCTGGACAGACAAGTTGAAGAGGTGGCATGGTAGTCTCTACAAAGTTACAAAACCGCTCATTTTATTTAGGAGTACAGTGGTGAACAAGGCTAGCTGTTTCACTAGGAAACTCATATATCCATTGGAAAGACAAATAGCCTTATACTAATCCCATATAATAAAAGGCTAATATGCAAATCGACTGAACAGCAGAATGACCAGTCGCTATGACGCGCACTGACCACCAGGGAGCAGACGCTCAATGCAGGATCTGCCCCATGGTGGTCAGTGCACTCCCACAGGGGGAGCGCCACTCAGCCAGAAGCCAGGCTCAAGGCTGGCGAGCAGAGCGGCAGTGGCAGGAGCCTCTCCTGCCTCCGCAGCAGTGCTAAGGATGTCTGACTGCTGGCTTAGGGGAGTGGGCATAAGCTGTCAATCGGACATCCTCTGAGGGCTCCCGGACTGTGAGAGGATGCAGACCAGGCTGAGGACCCCTTCTCCCCTGAAGTGCACAAATCTCGGGCATCGGGCCTCTAGTGTATTATAAATATAGTATAATCATGTAATACAAAGGGATCAATTTAAGAGTAAGATTTCTAAAGTAATAGCTGAAAAGCAATTGGGACCATTAGTAGCTGAGGTTGTAGTTAGAAGTGAAAGTAAACAAGAAATAGAGGATGTTCTAGATTTAAGGGAGAACATGACTTTTCTAGCTAGTGTCTTAGGTCTTTGGGAATTCTTTTGTCAGCAATCCTTAGCACCACTATTTGTTCCCATTGGTTTCTTAAAGACTGAGTGAATGGTGTATCTGTTGACAAATGATTCCTGATATTTTGATCTCAACAAATATAACTACACTTGCTAATTTAGCAGCCATTTCCATTGTCAAATCTATTTTTTAGCTCTTTAGCTGAAAATGTATCCTTCCAATGGTGAACATTACCAAGGCCCTTGACCTTCTTTTGCCTCTCCATTCTGTTTACTTTCACAGTTTTATATTTCAAACATGTTGATTCTACATAAATACCTCCATTGTTTATCTGAATCTTGATATGTATTTTATAATTTCCAACTGTCTGAATACTACATTACAGCCTCAAATGTATATGCAACATCAGAGTCACCATGATCCCTTCTGATTTCCTATTTCTGATATTAGAATGGCAGTCTTCTTGGTCAGACAATTAGGAATATGACAGTTTCATATCTTCAATCAATCTTTAATCTCTATTACCTTTCATTTGTAACAGTTATGAAGTATGAGATAGTTGTGAACAATTACAATCATAAGATTAGAATCTGATTAAGAGTGGCTAAACAGGAGTTGATATATTCTCATGAAAAATAAAGTTAAATGGTTGCCAGTACTGGTTCCCCTAGCAGGAAGTCAGCGCAGAGAATCTATCTACTCACACTATTTTTTCCTTTTCTCTGAGATATTTACACAAGCTTCCCAGCATACCTCTCATAATTTTTTTACTAACTAAATCTGAGTATTCTGGTCACTTGTTCTTTAAAATCAGGATTTTCAGACCTTATCTGAATAAAAGTAGGCATGTGTTAGCAAGAAGAAGTCAGGGAATGGGGCATGTATGTGTACAGTATGTCTGCTATAACACCACCAGCTTGCTTCAAACTTTAGTAACTTTTCAAATACATCCTGTCATCCTTTGGCTCTATAAATGTATCCCCATCTCATTTTAATCTGTTCCACTGTGATCTTTTTACACCTAATGACCATTGTTGTATTGTGAACCTCTCTTAGGTTAAGGCTCACAGTTCCCTGTAATAGTTACTTCTGTGCAAGTTACTCCACTATTTATTGAGTGAATATATTAATTAGGTTCACTTTAAGGTGTGTTATTTTTGTGTGTGCATTTTTTCTACTTTGTCCTTCTTTATATTTTTCCTTACAGATGTCCATTGATGATGGTGCTCTAGTTTCCATTCAATAAGAGAGCACCCCTTTTTTTTTTAGTTCAAGAGAAGCATTGATGTTCATAAGCAAGAGGCTGATAAATACACACTGGAAAGGTCATTCTTCCTTTTTGAAAAGTGTAATTAGGAACCATTTTAACAAAATTGCTTTTTAAGCTGAAAAAGTTAGTATCTTGTTTTCACTGATGAATAGCTTTTGTAGCACAAATAATGAATGCATAAGACTGTACTTTAAGAAATCTCAACCTTTATGATCCCTGAGTTATAATAGATGAAACTGGTTTTAAATATTCAAATTATACCTTTTTATTTTGTGAAAACTAATCTGAAAGTGTTTCTTCAAATAGCAAATTTCTACACTTAACTTGATTTCCACTTAAATGAGCTGGTAGAGAACAAAATCTGTCAAGTCAGACTCTTGAGTTTAAATTCTGTTCACAATCTGTACTAACTCTGCTGTCCCTGTTTTGTCACTGTTGTTTCCTACTAAGTCATTTAATGTTCCAACCCTTTATTTATTTTTTAAATATATTTTTATTGATTGCCGAGAGAAAGGGAGAGGAAGAGAGGGAGAGAGAGAAACATCAATGATGATAGAGAATCACTGATCGGCTGCCTTCTGCATGCCCCCCATTAAGGATCGAGCCCGCAACCCAAGCATGTGCCCTGACTGGGAATTGAACCTTGACCTCCTGGTTCACATATTGACATTCAACCACTGAGCCATGCCAGCCATTCCCAACCCTTTATTAACAATGGATTGTACTAATGAGCTGTTATTGTACAATTTTTGAGGGAAGAACACTGGGCTAAACACTTTATGCATGATCTCTTCCAGTCCTAAATGAGCATTGTAAGGTTGTTTATATCATTCACCTGGGGTTTAGAGATGTTGAGACTTTTGCTCAAGGTTATAGAGTAAACAGCAGAATTAGGTAAGCTTGGCCCTAGAGCCTATGCTCCAAACTACTATGGTATTTATTCTTCATTAAAGTGGGGATACTGGAGAAACCAAGATGGTGGCATAGGTAAATACCTAAACTGCTGCCTCGCACAACAATTTCAAAACTACAACTAAAAGACAAAATGTCTATCACCCAGAACCATGGGAAAACTGGCTGAGTGGAAGTCCTACAACTAGAAGGAAAGAGAAAAGAGCATTGAGACATGCACAAGCACTGAAAAGCTGAGGTACGGAGGCGCACGAACTGGGGTGACGGCGGACGTTGCTTTTTTCAACCCGAAGGGAGACAAGCTCCCGATTACTCTGAAATCCAGTTTCTGGGGAGACACTGGAGACCCAAACTTCTACGGGGAGAAGCTGGACTGTCTGCCATCAGGTCGGAAAATGAGGGTGGCTTGCTTGTAGAGCTGCACGCAGGAAACATTGTTTACTGCACTGGGGCACGAGACGCAGGGCCATGGAAACTCAGAGATGCAGAGTCGGCTGACTGGCAGCCATTGCTGTTTGCCACGCCCTAGACTAGTGACTCCCTGAGACCCCGCCCCGCACAATCTACAAACCCACCCAAGTTCTGTGCAGCGGCTTTTGCATATGAATGGCCTTCCCTATCGCAGCTTAACCTAACAAACTGCAGCTCTGGTCAAACAGCTCCAAAACCTCCAAACCCCAAGCAAAGAGGAGAAAACTGTAGTTCTCACTGTAGCACCTGCTGGGTGGCCTCAGACAGTAGCTGACCTGCACCCCATTGGAGATCCAGAAGTCAGTGTAATTAGTGGTCAGTGTGAGATGACACCAGATTTCAACTCCTCACATCCATAAGTGACATATTCAAGAGGCAGACTCAGCACCAAAGCCCCACTGAAGCAAGTCCTGCTCCATAAACATGTCTCCAGTGCAGCAGTTCTTCCATTATAGACACAGCGGGTCCTCACAGCCAATTGGCCTGGAGGTCAATTCCTTCCAGTGTACTAACAGCAATCAAGGCTTAACTATACCAAGACTTTGCACTCATCCCACAAAGTGGTACACCAAGAGCGTCCACCTCAGGTGATTGAGGAAGCTGAGTTACTGGCCCCTATAGGTCACCTTAAACACAAAGCCACTCCATCAACACAGGGAAGCAGCCAAAATGCGGAGACAAAGAAACATGTCACGAATGAAAGAAATGGAGGGAAGCAAACTACTGGGTGACATAGAGTTCAAAACCACATTTATAAGGTTACTCAAGAATCTTCTAAAAACCACCAAGAAACTTGATTAGACCTAGGAGGAGCTTAGTGAGACCTTCAAGGACCTTAATGAGAATGCCAAAAAAATGGAAAAGGACCAGTCAGAAATTAAGCATACACTGTCTGAAATAAAGAATATACAGAAATTCAACTCTAGATCAAAAGACCCCAAGAATCAAACCAAAGATCTGAAATATGAGGAAACAAAAAACACCCAAACAGAAAAACATAAAGAAAAAAGAATCCAAAAATATGAAGATAGTGTAAGGAGCCTCTGGGACAACTTCAAGCATACCAACATCTGAATTATTGGGGTGCCAGAAGAAGAGAGAGAGCAAAATATTGAAAACCTATTAGAAGAAATAATGACAGAAAACTTTCCCTACCTGGTGAAAGAAATAGACTTACAAGTCCAGGAAGCACACAGAACCACAAACAAGAGGAATCCAAAGAGGTCCACACCAAGACACATCATAATTAAAATGCCAAGGGCAAAAGACAAAGAGAATCTTGAAAGCAGCAAGAGAAAAACAGTTAGTTACCTACAAGGGCGTACCCATACGACTGTCAGCTGATTTCTCAACAGAAACTATGCAGGCCAGAAGGGAGTGGCAAGAAATATTCAAAGTGAGGAACAGCATGAACCTACAACCAAGATTACTCTACCCAGCAAAGCTATCATTCAGAATTGAAGGTCAGATAAAGAGCTTCACAGACAAGAAAAAGCTAAAGGAGTTCATCACCACCAAACCAGAAGTATATGAAATGCTGAAGGGTATCCTTTAAGAAGAGGAAGAAGAAGAAAAAGGTAGAGATAAAAATTATGAACAACAAAATGACAACAAATAGATACCTACCAACAAGTGAATCTAAAAATCAAGTGAATAAAAAATCTGATGAACAGAATGGACTGATGAATATAATAGAATCAGGGACATAGGAAGAGAGTGGACTGACAATTCTCAGGGGGAAGGGAGTGTGAGGGGTGTGGTAAGAGACTGGACAAAAATCTTACACCTATGGATGAAGACAGTGGTGGGGGGTAAGGACATAGGGTGGGGTAGGGAATCAGGTGGAGGGGAGATATGGGGGGGAAAAAAGGAACACCTGTAATAATCTGAACAATAAAGATTTATTTAAAAAAAATAAAAAATAAAGTGGGGATAATCTATCCTTAACAGCAAAGTCTTTGTCAATTTAAATATTACATAATGGCACTATATAAACTATACAATATGTTATAAATATAGATATTAGCATTACAATTTTCAAAACACAATTTGTGCATATGTATCATTTAACCTTTAGGACAGCAATATAAATTATAATAATTACCAGTTTATTTTATGTGGTAAATATTTCAAATGCATATGTAAAATGTGGATAAAATGAAAGATGATTAAAATTCTATTTTGAGTCACCAAATAATTAAAGAGTTTATGTAAAAAACACACCCTACATGACTGGAGTGGCTCAGTGTGTTGAGTGTCATTCTGTACATAGAAAGGATGCTGCTAGTTTAATTCCCTGTTAGGGTACATACCTGGGTTGTAAGAATGGAAGGCAATCTCTCTCTCTCTCACACACACACTCTCTCTCTCTCTCTCCCCCCGCTCCCTCTCTCCCCAATACACAAAAAACATACAAATAAATATAAGTGATCTCTAAGTCATAGAAAAGAGGTATAATTAAGCATAGATGGTCCAAATAATAGAATAAGAAGCTTTTCTCTGCTGAAGTCCAGACACTAAGTTTGGGTTACATGGCTGAAAGCAAATTAATACCTTATATGATGTAGTGAGTTGACTTCACATTCTAAAGAGTAAACAGATTGGGTTTTTTTGTTTGTTTGTTTTATTAAGGCATTACATATGTGTCCTTATCCCCTCATTGCCCCCCACTCATGCCTTCACCCCCCTAGTGTCTGTGTCCATTGGTTATGCTTATATGCATGCATACAAGTCCATTGGTTGATCTCTCCCTTCCTCCCACCCTCCCTTCCTTCCCTCTGAGGTTTGACAGTCTGATCCGATGCTTCTGTCTCTGGATCTGTTTTTGTTCATCAGTTTATGTTGTTTATTATATTCCACAGACTGTTTTTTTCTACCTCAATATCCACCAATTTATTGTTCTGTGTTTCTATATTTTAAAAATTACCCAGATTGACTCTATTCTCATTTAAACTAAACCATAAACTGTAGTTCTTATCATTATGCTCTTTTAATTGAGAGTACTAAATGCTTGAGCTTTGTACAAAAATGTATTCTGATGGAAATGCCTATATTAAGTCATGCAATGGTCCAGCCAATGTCTTGAGAGTCAGTTAATTTATCTCTGTTTGGTGAGTTTAACTTTTAATAATTAGTAAGTTGAAATGTTTCCTCTGAAAAGTGGAATTGTTAAAATTGTAAACTTAAAATGACTTTTGATTCAACAGTCAATAAAATGGAACTGGATCCTCAGAATTCCAAATGAAAGCACTTTCTAAAATTCAACATAAGTTTTGTTGACTTGCTCTCCAAAAACCACATGGATGCCTTTTTATTTACTTTGAGAAATTTGACTTTCTACAGGTTATTTTAAATTAACAGCCAAATGGATATACAAGAGCCAGAGTCAGATTAACATGATTTTAAAATCAGAATAGATTATATTATGGAAGCCTTTGACAAAAGGAAAATTCCTTTGAAGTTCAGATACCATCTATTTTCATTTCTTTGGTATTTTGAAGAGACTTTTTTCATCTTCAGCTTGCTTAGACTTGCTGCAGCATAGAGAAAAGAGGGCTAGCTTAAAGTAGGTAGCTTCATCAGAGGGGACTTAGTGTATAAAAGCCTTTCCTTTCTATGAATGTATTCAGGGAATTTACCGTTTAAAAAAAAATCCCTACTTCTATTTGTTACTAAAAAGACCTCTAAAATTCAGAGTTGCTAGATAATGGAAGTGGTTAATATTTATTCTTGATAGAAGATGACTTTTAAGTGTCTGATTCTTTATTCTTTCTCAAATGAAAAAAAAAAAGAGTCAAGTGGCTCTTCCATTTATAAGTCTTTCTTATTTAAATGCATTCTAAACTCTTAGTATAGGACCCAGAGATTATGCTTGAGCAGTTGTCAAAAAGGGCTCCTAATTATTTATCTCCTTACACTAGCGACATAAATTGCACATCTCTTAAGAAATGCTCATTAAATTTTTGAGTTACTGTTGTTTGCAAGCTTAAACTGATTGCTACATGTATCGTGTGGATGAAAACTTAAATAGTGAGCATGGTCTTTAAAATATATCCATGGCACTTTCAACATTTCGTAAACTAGGCAAACTATAATTAAATACCTAATATCAATGAAGTACCATTCTGTCAGTCAAAAATACATGTACTGAGTATTTACTAGTACTATATACTAGCCTGAGCTACAAAGATCAAACAAGTGGTATCTGCATTTTAGGAACTCGTGTTCTATATATAGGGGGTGGTGGTGGTTCTTCCTTTATCCATCTGGTTTCAGATCATGCATTCTTACTTTACAGGTTTATATTTTATAGTTATAAATCTACCAAGGTGTTTTGAAAATAATTTGACCAAGTGATGCCTTGCTGGTAGCATTTTCTCTCAAAGAATATGCAATTCAAAGTCACTCTACTTTTATCCCAAATGGCTTCAAGTTAGTATATGTTTGGGAAATGTAAAATAAAACAAGATTAAGTGATTTCTTTTTTTTCCCCTAAACTGGGGGATATATAAGACATTTTATAGCACAAATGGGCATTAAGATAATCCAAAGGGGTGCATTATGCAGGACTTTCCAAATGTATTTTACTTTTAAAATTTTATTCTGCTTATTTTCACAGAAAACTTTTCTGTAATTAAATTATATGTATAGTAGAGGCCTGATGCACGAAATTCGTGCAAGAGTAGGCCTTCACAGCTGCAGTGCTACCTGGATCCTTCCCTTGCAGCCATAGCAGCTGCCTCAATCCGGCGGCTGCAGCCCTGGCTTCATCCTGGAAGGATGTCCGGAAGGTCATCCAGTCTAATTAGCATATTACGCTTTTATTATTATAGATGTATATATGGTGTAATTTAGGAAATTTAGAAATTTCTAGTGGCTGGTCTCTTTAGGGACTGTTGAGAAAAAATATTTGCAGACTACATGAGGTTTATCTTTCTACTTTAAAGCAGGTTTAATCCATGCCCTTCTTCTGTTTGTTTATTTTTCTGAATCTTTTTTTCTTTTTGTTGTTGTGAATATCAATGTTCAAAGTGAAAGCCCTCCATCTACTAGTAAACTATCTCTTTCATAGGTACAACTCAATTTAGATTAGTTCTTTGCTTCATCCTTTGGTTACAGCTCTAAATTTTTTTTTGTATTTTTATCTCTTGATGCTTTTTAGAATGTTATTCTCTCCCTAATTACTTTATACATATACTAAAACACTTTATTTTATCTAAGCATTGACTTCCTCTAATGCCCTTCCTCCTTTTATTTTCTTTTCTTTTTTTCTTTTCTTTTTTTTTTTCTTTTCTTTTTTTTTTTTTTTTCTTTTCTTTTCTTTTCCTTTCTTTTTCCTTTCCTTCCCTCCCCCTTCCCCCTCCCCCTTCCTCCCTCCCTCCCTCCCTCCCTCCCTCCCTCCCTCCCTCCCTCCCTCCCTCCCTTCCTTCCTTCCTTCCTTCCTTCCTTCCTTCCTTCCTTCCTTCCTTCCTTCCTTCCTTCCTTCCTTCTAAAACTGCTTATTTTCCTAAGAATTTGACCTCAGTAACAGTTGACTTTTTCTTGGTTCTCATGTGTGTGTATGGAATATTGAACTGACAACACTTATGTGACTCTTCCTCATTTGCAGTACAGTCTACAGAATCCCGTGTATCATTCTTTGAAGTTGTGTACTCACTAATTTAAAGGTGCTTCTCTTTATTCTTGGAGGCCTTTGGTCCTGGCTTTTCAGTGTTCCTTTCTACCTTTAGGCCTTTAGAGAATTGTGAGCAAAGTCAGTATCCTCAGTATCCTTAAGACTTTCCAATTCTAATGATCTCCATTTGCACTCTATTAAATAAATCATTTGATTATTCTATAATGGCTTTCTATATAAAATCCTAATTTCAATTTACCATACAAAACTTATTCCTCTACTTAATCCATAAGCATTTAGCAGACTCTTTGAGCATCTATTTTTTTAAATGTGTTTGTTTTTATTTTGAAAATAACATATGTTGGAAGGACATTTGTCGTCATTAACTTTGAAAAATTGTGAGAGAAATAAGTTTCAATTTTGTAGTAATTCCTATAGTTTTTATTATGTTCCCATTCTATACAAATTTCTATTTTGTGAATTTAATATGTAAAAATTTCCAACTTAATTTGATTACAAAGTATCTTTCCTTTATTATCTCTTTAACTAAATCTTTATTGTTGAAAGGATTACATACTAGAGGCACAGTGCATGAAATTCATGCATTTGGGGGGGTGTCCCTCAGCCTGGCCTGTGCCCTCTCGCAATCCAGGAAACCTTGGGGGATGTCCAACTGATGGCTTAGGCCCACTCCTTGAGCTATTTCCAAGAACTCTTCCCACTTGAGTAGCAGGCCTAAGCCATCAGTCAGACATCCTTAGCGCTGCCATGGAGACAGGAGAGGCTCCTGCCACCACCGCTGTGCTCACCAGTGGTGAGCCCGGCTTCTGGCTGAGCGGCACTCCCTCTGTGGGAGTGCACTGGCCACCGGGGGCAGATCTGCCCCTGGTGGTCAGTGCACATCATAGTGACCGGTTGTTCTGCCATTGGGTTGAAACTGGCTCTTCAATGTTCCCTGAGGGGTTCTGGATTGTGAGAGGGTGCAAGTCAGGCTGAGGGACCCCACTGGTGCACCATTGGGGCCAGGGAGGGATGCGGGAGGTTAGCCAGCTGGGGAGAGACCATGGGAAGGCTCCAGGGTGTGTCTGGCTTATCTTGCTCATTCCTGATTGGCTGGACCCCAGCAGCAAGCTAACCTACCGGTTGGAGCGTCTGTCCCTTAGTGGTCAGTGCATGTCATAGCAAATGTTCGACCAGTTGATTGTATGCCCCCTGGTGATCAGTGCATGTCATAGCAAGTGGTTGAGCTATCTTAGCATATTATTAGCAATTGCGCTTTGATTGGTTGAAGGGATGACCAGACACTTAGCATATTAGGCTTTTATTATGTAAGACTAGAGGCCTGGTGCACGAAATTCATGCACGGGCTGGGAAGCGGTGTCCCTCCGCCCAGCCTGCACCCTCTCCAATCTGGGACCCCTTGAGGGATGTCCCACTCACAATCCAGGACTGCTGGCTCCCAACTGCTCGCCTGCCTGCCTTCCTGATTGCCCCTAACTGCTTCTTCCTGCCAGCCTGATCACCCCCTAACGACTCCCATGCCAGCCTGATTGATGTCTAACTGCTCCCCTGCCAGCCTGTTTGCCCCCAATTTCCCTCCTCTGCTGGCCTGGTCATCCCTAACTGCCCTCCCCTGCAGGGTTGATCGCCCCCAACTGCCCTCCCTTGCAGGCCTGGTGCCTCCCAACTGCCCTCCCCTGCTTGCCTGATTGCCCACAACTGCCCTCCCTTGCAGGCCTGTTCCCTCCCAACTGCCTTCTCCTGCTGGGCATCTTGTGGTGGCCATCTTGTGTCCACATGGGGGCAGCCATCTTTGACCACATGGGGACAGCCATCTTGTGTGTTGGAGTGATGGTCAATCTGCATATTACTCTTTTATTAGATAGGATAGTGGCCTGGTGCATGGGTGGGGGCCAGCTGATTTGCCCTGAAGGGTGTCCCGGATAAGGGTGGGGGTTCCCCTGGGGTGTGGAGCAGCCCGTGGTGGTTTGCAGGCCAGACACACCCCCCTGCAACCCAAGCGGAGGCCCTGGTATCTGGGATTAATTTATCTTCTATAATTGAAACTTTGTAGCCTGGAGTGGACCCAAGCCTCCTGCTCGCTCTGTGGCAGCAGCCATTTCTGTTGGAATTTATGTATCTTCTATAATTGAAACTTTGTAGCCTGGAGTGGAGGCCTAGGCTGACCAGGGCTGCAGAAGCTTGGCTTCCTCCATCGCCCAGGGCAACCCTAGCCTTCTGCTCTTCCAGCTCCAAGGCTGCCACCATTTCTGTTGGAATTTATTTACCTTCTGTAATTCAAATTTTGTACCCTTGAGTGGAGGCCTGGGCCCACCAGGGTGTGTGGAAAGCTTGGCTTCCTCCATTGCCAGGGAAACCCAAGCCTCCCTCTTGCTCTCTGTGGCCCCAGCCATCTTGTTTGGGGTTACTTTGCATACTCTCTCTGATTGGCTGGTGAGTGTGGCTGGTGGGCGTGGCTTGTGGGTATAGCAGAGTGATGGTTAATTTGCATATTACTCTTTTATTAGATAGGATGTCCCTTCCGCCCTCCCCCATTGACCCCTTCTATTAGTTTGTAACCCATCATACTTTAACGCTTTGCACTCGCTTTTTTCTCGATTCCTGCTACCGATGCTAACCGTGTCAAATCACACTCGACATCCGAGTGCAAAAGGTTAATTATATATTGCTCTAATCTCTAGATATCTCTTCATTTCCAAGAACTCTTCCTACTTTCTCATCTTTGCTGTGCCTGACTCACAAATCATTCATGTAGCCTGCCCCAAGAATTACATTGCTCACTTCTTGTTAACTCTTTTCCATGCATGGCTTATTTCAAACATCCATATTTTTTTTTCTTCATTTATGCTTATAGGTTGCCACATGCCAGGGAGACAGTAGCATAACAACATTAATATGTTCCATTGGAATTTATGATTTTCAGACTCATTTTGGGCCCTCAGTAATACTTGATAAATTGTTCCTTCATTGTATCTCCCTCTCTTGCCCATTCTCTATAAGGGATAGCTGTTCTGTGAGGCTCCAGTGATCTTTTGACCTCAAACTTTGCTGGCACCTGAAACAGCCATATTGACAAGCTCACTATCCTTATGATCTGCCTACCAAATGCCTCAAATTTAAAGACCCCAAACCTTTAACTGTGCTACTGTTGTTTCTTCAGATACCCACTCCTTCATTCGTCCATAAGCTAAGCATCCTTTAAGGCCATGACAGGCCATATTTCTTGGTCATCACAGGTATAATGAATGAGTCATCACAAGTGTAAATAATAGGCCCCTAATTTGTACTTTTATTCAAAATACTACATTCATACAGTTACCACATCGTTTAATAATTAGATGTCTCCCTGTCCAACTCCCTTGGTAACTCTGAATACCTTGAAAGCAGGAAGTGTGCCATGTCCAGTTATATTTTAATTTAGCATAGTGTCGGGTGTAGAACAGGAGATCAATACATGTTGGTGGAATTAGATTCCATCTCAGCACTTCTTGCCCCTTTTGATTGTTCTCTAGCTCTCTTGATTACTCTTCTGTCTTAGGTAGTGGTAGGTTGCATTTCATAAAATATTTTCAGTGTCATACAATTAAAAGTCAGTTTTATCTGCATAAAGTTTGCAGTGATGAAAGTTTTTGTCTTAACATTATTGTTTATTTAACCCTTTACATTAATTTTTGTAAAGTTACTAAAAATTGGAATTTAATCTGCTGAAAATTCAGTAAGGACTACTAACAAGAAGAAAGAATAAATGTGACATATTTACTATAACATAATTTTGTTCTCAGTTGAATTTGAAATCTTTTAAACATTGAATAAAATTGTTAGTTTTTTTCCTTCTCTGAATTTAGGTTTAGGACATGTTATCAAAGGAGTGAATTTTGAGTATAATAATTTCTTTTGATATTTCCTGATAGCAATAAGTATAACAGCATAGAAAAGTTTTTAGTAAAGGCATATTGACAATCACACCTATCTAATACTGTTTATAATGTATACATATACATTATAAATGTATACGTATGTGTGGGCATTTTAACACATTTAGTTCAGCTAGTTTGCTGCTAATAAATACAAAGTGATGGGTTTGACCCGGGTGAAAGTGTTTTTGTTTGTGGGTATTAAAAAGACTCTCTTTTCACTATTGGAACAAAACAGCAGCCCTCAAATGGACCCAACAGCACATTTTATAAATAGAGATACTTGCTTTATTCAGAGTAAAGCTATGGAATAATAGACTCTTTGTTCAATTGATATGTATCTACCACTGTATGATAACAGCAATTTTTGTGAATATAGGGGACTAGAAAATAATTTTGTCATGGCAAAGTAATGACAAGAAGCTCAGGTTCTTACAGTTTAGCAAACAGACTGGTTATCACCCATGGTATAGTACAATTCACTTAAATGCACACTGTATCCAGCACTTCAAGGTCATCTCTATGGCCTCAACACATGGGCCAGATTTGCCATTTAAACTTGGCATATGCTCTTAGAGGTGCTGATTGTTAAAAATACCTGTTTGCCCAAGTCTAGTAAGCTTAAAAATTACATTTTAATGGCCCCTTCTCTGTAAACCCTCTTTAATATGGCAGACGCTTGAGAGCTACTTAGAAACATCATTAAATCTCATCACTAATTACTAATAACAGGACTGAAATTAGCACCTGTCTGAGCTGCTTTAAATTTTGGATTGCACTTAATAAACAGTTGAGAAAATCCGCTGTTGCTCAACATTTACTGGGGCCATTTGCATTCTGATTTTCGATGAGCTACCATGATTTATGCTCCCCTGTAATCATCTGAAAAAGCGCAGGACATGAAGACATTATTCCTTATCTGAATTTGAAGTAATGTATGTAACATCTTACATTTTAAAAATCAGTTTTCAGTATAAGACATCAATTTGTCCTGTGTATAAATGATTCTATCTTTGTCTCAAAAACTACGAGGATGAGAATGCTAGAGGAGTGAATAGGGAATTTTGAAGAAAAAAAAGGTTAAAATTATCACATGAACCCAATATAAAAAAAAGGAAGGCTCTGTAGGTTTTAATGATTCCTTAAAGTGCAAAAGCTTTTAAAGACATGAAACACTGGCTTCTCTAGCCTGCCCTTTGTGGGCCTTTGGCCTGTGCTGTTGATGTAGATGATGGCAGTTGTTTTCTTTTTAAATATGTTTTTATTGATTTTTAGAGAGAGAGGAAGGAAGGGGGAGAAGGGAGAAAGAGATAGACATAGCAATGGAGAGAAACATTGATCAGCTGCCTCCTGCATGCCCCCTTCTAGAGATCAAGCCTGCAACCGGGCATGTGCCCTGACCAGGAATCAAACCAGTACCCTCTTGGTGCATGGATTGAGTCTCAACCATTGAGCCACACTGGCCTAGAAGATGTAGTTTTAAAGTGAAAACTGGGCAATTAAATTGGCAAAATGGTTCAGTGCTAAGTGCAACACCATTAAATTACATCACTAGCTAATAATAATAGGGATGGTGGATTAGAAAAAGTTTCTTAGCATTCTTCTTGCTGCCACATTGAAAAGATGTGAGAATAATTATTTTAAAATAATGTAATAGAAAAATGACATGGAGGCTTCTCATTAGCATCAATGGTAAATAATAACAGGATAAAACATTTTGTCTTTGGTTACCATTCATTTTTTTTATACTTAAATCCGTAAGACATTATCATTCTCTTTAAGATTTCAAGCCATTGAATGGGAGGCTCTAATCATTCAAATTGTTGTCATTGATTTAATACAGATTTATTTTTCTAATATTTCAAAGTATATCAAGAAACATTTGAAAATCATTTATAAGCTTAAATTTTTTTACAAGACTACCAGAAGATGGCAGCATGGAACTATTTAGAAATTTGATAGCTTGTAACATATTAAAGGAAAAAGTTTCTAGATTTTTGTAAATAGTAATCTGATTTTTAATCATAAAATTTTCTCAATATAAGAAACATAATTAAAAGATTGTTACTAAGATCTACGTAATGGCTTGACCAAACCAGAATTACAAAGGAACAAAAATAGGATCTTCTTTACTGCAAATAATGTAGAAGAAAGATGAAAGAGATGGTAGAGGGAGAATGTCAAGGCTCTTAAAAATGAGCTTTCAGAACATTTTAAATAAGCTTGATAGATCCCATTATAGGAAAGAGAGACTCTTAAAATTCCAAATAAGATGAGCCCTGATATTGCAATCACCAATTAATTCCATCTAGGCCATTAGGAAAGAATTAAAGGTCATTATTATAATTACACAGGTTCAAAACAAAGTCCTCAAAGTTATCATCTTTAAAGTCCATTTCAGCTCTTAAAAACAGATACCTAGAATTCTATGATCTTATGCATCTTTTACAGACCAAATATGTGCACAGTGTACAAAGAACTCCAGTACACCCTTTTTATTACTAAAGGTGAAATCCCATTATAACACAATTAACTAAAGGCTTTTGTATAACAGAAAATAATATTTTAAATTGCAGCAGAGAATCCACATATTTATAGTAATATGGTACATAATAAAAGGACAGTTCAAGAAAACATTTCCTGTATTCCCTGAAAAAATGTATAGCAAGATTTTACTGCAGTAGAAATGTTGAGGAAAGGTCCCAGTACATTGTACTCTACTATCGAAAATAAAACTCAGAATATACACCCAGGATATTTCTTACTAATTTTATAAATTTATGATATGTATTAAATCGTTATTCTTTTTCCCAAATACACCAGGACCTGTTCAAACCGAACTAGTTACATGCTTGTCATGAGAGCAGTGTGGGTTTTTACAGGTATTAGTGTTGTAGTGTAAATCTGTTTATTCATTCAAAATGTGTTTATTGCCTCTCATAATACCTGGTGCCATTCCAGGCAATGACAAGTACATTACAAGTTTTGCATAGATCCATTAAACAATCATAGCAGGAAAATAGAAAATGTAATAACTAAATACATTTTGTTTGAATGTTCATATAGTCATCATAATCAAAAACAAAAATAATTGTCCCTATGCATCATGTAAGTCCCTGTCACTTTTCTTAGTTTGGTATACTGAGTATAGTAGTTGAACTTATCATTATACATATTGAACTAGTAATGAATTCACAGGGTGAAAATATCTATAAACAAGGTTCTTCAAGTAGTAAATCGCAGAATAACCATCGAAACATTAGAGGTGAAGCCACTGAAGAATCCACAAGAGAGACGATTTCTCCTCATTTCCTCCTGCAGTGGGCAGCAAAGCCTTAGTTAGGTTTTAAGATTTCTGAGAGCAAAGGAAATAATGAACAATGGAGCAAAACAAATGCTGAAACAGCCAACAGGTGTTCTCTGGGCTCATGGGGAACAAATGTTTGGGGGCAGGAAAACAAATTTGATGACAGTGATGATTAAGATAAATATTTTATAAAATGCTTTACCTTTTCTTTCTCATTTTAAAAAAAGTGGTCAATACAATAAGCCATAAAAATAATCAGTTTTAGCAACTTGAGACTCAGTTAAGTGAAACCTAAGGACAGAATGCTAATGAACAGTAGGGTCAGGATTCTGAACAGATATCCTACCTCTGTGTTGGAGATATAGAGGAAAATTGGGAGCAGATCAGAGAGAGATCCAGGCCTAAGCATACTTTGATCCCTGGGAGTTGGGAAATTATTGGAATCTTTTAGATATTCCATAAAAATAAATATCTATTCAGGTGCTTAAACTCTGTGTTTGAAGGCAAGGGTAGAATTGAAGGTCATCCAGGGACTTTATACTGTAAGAGAGATTCCAGTAGTCCAGATGGTTTATTCACCTTAAATTTGATTCCCACTTGTCTTGATAAATTCTGATTTGAATGAAAAGATTATAATCCCATAGGTAAGATGTTGATTCCCCCACCACCACCCAATAGAGCATCTTGGACTTGGGAACTGAGAAAACAATACAGGATGAAATATTTTGAAGCAAACCATTTATAATTTGGGTCTCTTCCCATTCTATGAACTTCACCTTGTATGACATCCAGTGCACTGAAAATATAATTGGGTGGCTATAAAAAATGGAAACTTATCTATAGACTTAATCACTCTACCTTGAGTCTTAACTTGGTTTTGTGTCAGAGCTTTCTTCACCAGGGATAGGGGCTGGTTCCTGATATGTTCTAATACATAATTTCTTTTTAGAAAGAATATAGAAAGCCATAAAAACATAAATACTAGTAACAATACAAAGTGGCCTATATTAAACGCTAAATGCATGCCAAGGCAAGGACTGTTATAGCAGCTAGCTAGCCAGCAAGAACATATTAAGTACCTATTATGTGATAGATACTCTCCTAGGTAATGGAATATAGTAATAAACTCAGCGAAAGAATTTGAATACATTTCTGAGAGCATTAGAGAGACATTGAAGCCTTTCCAGCTAAGCCATGACTACAACAGAGAGTTCCTGTGACTGTTCCCACTTACATGTAATTTTTTTTCAGTTCAGATGAAGAATATGAAAGAGTTAAGTTGTTGTTTAATCACCTTACTCTTTATTGTACATCGACCTCAGGTGGACAAAATGATACTTCTTTAAAATGAGACTAAGTGTGGCCACATTTTAAAATGATATAAATGTTTAAAAATATTATAAACTATATCGAGCCCATCTGGTCCATCTGGTGGTGGTTTAGTCTTTTTATTATAATGATTTCTCCCACTTAATGTTTTTTTTGTCTGTTTTATAAGATTCATATTATATTTTGTATCTATGGATTTAAAAGAAAATGTTAGTGCCCCTTAATAAAAAAACTATTTTTGATACCTTATTCTTTTTATGGCATGACTTTTCAAAATGGAAAGTCTTGCCAGGTACTGTTCTCCTGTATGTTGAGTGGAAGAATAGAAGAAGAAAAAACATGCTTAAGAAGAATTATAACTTCATTTGTACTTTGTGTTATGAATTTCTGCTAATTATGAGAGAAAGTGACCTACGTTGTTCAGATTTAAGTTTTTCTACCTTTTTGCCTATCCTTTGAAGCTTTGACCTTTCCCAGGTCTTTGCGTTGACCTTTTGTGATACAGTTATTTCATCATTTTTCTCTTATATACCTTATTAAGTATCCCATATCCCTTGCACCTGATATTTTTTTCAGTCTCCTTCCCCTAATCTTTTTATTTGTTAATCTGAATCTTAACCCTCTCATTTCCTTACATAATTTATATATTTAGGAGAGAGAAGTTAGATAAACTGTGACAAAATAAAATTGACAGAGAAAACTCTGATACTTAAATTTTGTACAATAAAGAACACTCCTTTTTGCTTAGTTGAAATAATTTCTAAATCCTTATATTTATTTGTAAATGCTTGTGCCATCATCTTTAGGCATTTACTAAAAATATAGGAAAGTCACACCATGCCTGGTTCCACTAGACGGCAGCCTAGACTGTTAGTCATTATATATCAAAGGCCCAACTCCAAATCCATAAGCAAATCTGGGCTTTTAACTGGCAGCTAAGAAATGGACATTTTAAGCTTGATGATGTGAGATTTCCTACCACCCAGTCATTTACTACACAGCAATGTTTGTGCTTTGTTTGAAATAAAATACTTAAATAATTTGTTTTGTGGAATACAGAAAATAAATTTGTGATTAAAAGCACAAAGTTAATAAAATCAATATTAAAATACTAGTGTAGTACTGCTGCTCAAATGTATTTAAACATTTAAAAATATATATTCCTATTGTTAATCCCAGCAAGGAATTATTCACTGTGTTTCTGTATCTCAGACATTCTATTGTACTTCTCACATTCTCTTTCAGATATTTAAAGTTCATGTTACAAAATTTTAGTTACATGGTAATTTATTTAATTCCTTCTGTTTATATCACCTCATATCATTATTTACAAATCTAATGATGGCAAAAATTTTCAGGTTCTTGATATATTCTTAGTGATGCTCTTTCTTTAAGAATATAACCATCAAGTCCTTGCTGTGTAGCTCAGTTGCTTACAGCGTCTCCTGATTAGCCAGGGTTGCTGGTTTCACCCCTGGTCAGCACATATAAGAAGCAACCAATGAATGCATGAATAAGTGGAACAACAAATCAGTGTTCTCCCCCTCTCTCAATAAATCTCTATAAATCTAAAAAAAGTAGCCATCAAATGCATACAGTTGTATCAATCACCTTCAAAATAATTTTTACTGATATGATAATGGCTTAGAGTAGGTATGTAAGATTTAATTACATAAACTGTTTTTCTAGATCTTGATAACATATGCAGGTAGGTACATTGTAATCATCGCATATCTTTTTCAGTACATGGTGTGTTGTGGCATTCAGTAAATACTTGTTTTGAATGTGATGAAGTAATAAAATAGACAAGATAAAGTTTTGGGATAGGGACATGGAATAATAATAGAAACACAGGCTTAAACAATTAGATTGGTTCATATTATTGATTATGAACTCTGAGGGGATAACATATTCTCATCAATTTGGAGGAAAAAACTTGGACAGTGAGTAATTATAAAATTCAGCAAAATGGTAGTATTGGAATAATTTGTTAGCTGCAAAGGAAGTTTTGACATCATTACCTATCTAAAGCTCCTTCATACTGGTTTTAAAAGTTTTTGAAACATTTTTAGATCTACAGATATGTTGCAAAAGTGGTACAAAGAGTTTACATATACCCATCATCCAACATCCCTTGTTGACACATGACATGTTTATAATAAAATTTCTATGTACAATTAGCCCAGCCTGCATGGCTCTGTGGTTGAGCATCAACAGCCTGTGAACCAGGAGGCCATGGTTTGATTCCCAGTCAGTGCACAAGCCTTGGTTTCTGGCTCAATCCCCAGTGTGGGGCTTGCAAGAGGCAGCTGATCAATATTCTCTCTCATCATTGATGTTTCTATTTCTCTCTCCCTCTCCCTTCCTCTCTGAAATCAATAAAAATATTTTTTTTTTAATTTATTTGCACAATATACAATTAGCATCGGTACAATAATATTAAGCAATCCACGGTTCTTATTGAAATGTTACCAGATTTTTCACAAATATATTTTTTCTGTTCTAGAATCCCAACTAGGATCCCAGGTTGCATTTATGCTATTAATGTATGTGGGCAATACATAATGACATTGACATTTTCTTCAGCTTTTAAGCGAACACGGCTCCATTAAAGAACCAATCTTTGTAACTGCTTTGAATGCGTCAGTATGGCTTCTATGTCATTGATCTGCTAATTAACAACTCAAAATAAGATGTGTCATGATGATAAAGTGTCTAACTTGAGAGGTCTCTTATTTAAGTTTACCATAGTTTTGGAAGGAAATTTGTAAAACAGGAAAAAATCAAATAGCACAGTGACTTGTATTTCTAGAATATGAGATCATATATATATATATATACTAGAGGCCTGGTGCACGAAATTCGTGCACTGGGGGAGGCGATTGCCCCTTAGCCCGGCCTGCACCCTCTTGCAGTCTGGGAGCCTTTGGGGGATGTGGGATGGGCCTAACTGGCAGTCAGACATCCTTAGGGCTGCCACGGAGGTGGGAGAGGTTCCTGCCACTGCCACTGCGCTTGCCAGCTGTGAGCCTGGCTTCTGAGAGAGTGCACTGACTACCAGGGGGCAGCTCCTGCATTGAGCGTCTGCCCCCTGATGGTCAGTGTGAATCATAGTGACTGGTCATTCCTCCTTTTGGTCTATTTGCATATTAGCCTTTTATTATATAGGATAGTTAATATCATAGAGGAAGGGAGAGGGAGAGAAAGAAACATCAATAATGAGGAAGAATCATTGATGGCTGCTTCCTGCACATCCCCTACTGGGGATTGAGCCAGCAATCCAGGCATGTACCCTGAGCTGGAATCTAACCATGACCTGCTGGTTCATAGGTTCACGCTCACCCACTAAGCCAAGCCATCTAGGAGAGATTAACATTTTAAAATGGACCTTTCCTTAAATATAAATTGTAGATTCTATGGTGGAAAGTTAACTAGTTCACAAAAATCTTGCAAGCTTAAATGAAAATGATGCCACTAAACTTTCCCCCAATATACACTTTAAAATTTTCCACAGTATATTCTGTAAATCCCAAATATTTCTCTGACATATGAGTGTTTTAGAGTTGGCAAGAATATTTTCTAGATATGCTAACTTCCTGCTTTGTACAGCTCTACCTAGAATATGATCCTTAAAACTAAATGATTATGTGTCGAAGAATAAGAAATATTACTTTTTAACATATGAACAGCAAATATGACTTAGCCCACTTTTAAGCTCTCTGTGAATTTGTCTGATGACGTATTAATGCAAATTACATGTCTTATTTTGTGACTTCTGCAGTTCTTCAGAATTATCACAGACTCACCAAGAATGTTTTCCCCCATTATTTAAAATTGCTAATGGATTTGCAGCTAACCTCTGGCTTCAGCCTTGCTCAGTTGCCTTCAGTAACACTTGTGTATGCATTAAGCTGATAAGTACTGTGGTTCATTTTACCCTTGAGCAAACCAAGTTTAAGAAAAAAAAACACACAAAACAAACAGACAAATAATTACCTTAACTTGAGATGAAGGTGGTGAAAAATCACTTGATTGCTTCCTAATTCTTGGCAAGATATAGTAAAACAAGGCCTGGGAGAGTGGAGGGTGGAGGGTGAGGGGCAGAAGGTAGGGGAAACAACAAAGGGGATGAGATAGCTTTCTTGTGCTCTGTATTATGGTTCTCTTAGATTCCTCAAACTGCATTATCAGTTGATAAGATTATAATTAAAATGTACATTTTGGCTTAATTATGGATTTCTTCCCACATAAGTGGCTATTCCTTTATATTCCCAGTGTCATTGTTTCACATTACATTTTAATTTGTTAGTTCATCAGGCAGCACAGTATACCCTAGCATAGAAAGGATTACTCGTCATGACTCAGTAGGCTAACAAAGCCCCTGTTGAAAAGCGAAGTCTAATGAAAAGAGAGATTCTACTCCTTCTAGGTCAAATTATTAGCTCAGGTATTTCATGCAAGAGAGAAATTGAAAATGTATTTTCTCATTGCACTGTATAATATGCTTACTTAAAAAAACACCTTAAACTGATATATTACATGCATGTCTTCTAAAATGCACAAGTAAATATTGAGAAAGGTAAACACACAATGTAATATAGAGATGACATATTATAGAATTGCACTCTTGAAACCTATATAATTAATATTATTAGCCAATGTCACCCTGATAAATTTAACATAAAAAGAATATAATATATATACGAAATCTAGAACAACTGCACTTTTAGAAATAACCATTAAGAGTTATCATTGCATGAAAGCTTTTCATGCAATGATGTTAATCATTCCTGATAAACTGGAAAAAATTTAAATAAAAAGGTTAAATATAAATATAAAGGTGTAATAAGTTTCATAACAATTTGATTATTTACCTTCTTGTACTTAAATTTTATGGCTATATTTTGGGCTTTTCTACTAAGATATTTCAGACCAAATACAACACAAAATATTTATAATTTGCTTACTAGAAGAATAGCATTAAACAAGAAAAGTTCCAAAGAAGCAGATATACCAACCACAAAATAAAATTTCTTTCATTTTAAGGATTTGCTGAGTATTCAACATATTTAGTATTCAATTTCACAATTCAAATTGAGAGTTACTTGTTAAACAGTAGAGTTTTTACTCACTCTGCAAACATGATAGAATAGTACAATTTAGGAGGTAAAACTCCTGAGTCAACCATTTTGTCCTTATTTTTATCTTCCCCATGAATAACTCAGAGGTGTGTATGCTCATTACAGAGTTCTTCCCCAAACACAGCATGTACTGAATGGGGAGTTCAGCACTTAGGGGGCCAGTTTTTATTCTGCCACTTCATCTGTGTAAGCCTGAGCAAGTTCCTTAACTTCTCTCAACCTAGATCATGCCATGTGTTAAAGGAGAGTTGCATAAAAGATGTTTTTTACCCACTTCTCTCAATTAATAAATGTGTAACATGTCATTTTTGAAAGGTCTACTATGTTTTTCAATAATCTTTTCAAGATGCAAATGCATTTCTTCTGTCATTGGGCCCATAGGGCTTAGACATTTTTTGAAATCTGAAGCTCATCTGCTTTTTAAATTGTAGCATAATAATGGCATATATATAACAGTACATCTTATATTATCCAGTGTTTTTACTGAGAAACATCCATGTTCATTCGCATGTGAACACACACACACACACACACATTATTTCTGAAGAAATATATCTAAGTTGAGATCTGGCAAAGATCAGAAGTTAGTCAATAGACCACAGAAGGAAGTAGTACCTTAGGAAAAGGGAGTGTGCAAAAATGTATTGGACAGAGGAATAGTCCTTTTGAGAAACGCTAAACGTTCATTAAGAGAAACTTCAAAAGTTTTAACTTAGTTCTATCATCTGTTTAGCACATTCTCAGTTTTGTAGCAAGTGGTTGGTACTTTAGGCATGTTATGTTAACTGATATGTTACATTCCCATATAGCTACACTCCATAGGACCTTACATAATGCTTCAATTAGGCAACTGATATTGGTCAATTTGACCTAATTAATCTATTTTTCTTCCTCCAACCTCACCATTGCCCTTTACTGAAGAATCACAGCTAGCCCTTATTCCTGCTCTTGGAATATCCTTTTTGTTTGGATTTTTCTAACATTTCCCTTCTAATATTCAGTGGTATTTTAGACAGTAGCTCATCCACAAAATCTATTTATCTAATTGTGTTGAAAATGTGCTCATTCTCCCCGCCCCCCGCCAATGGTACTCTAATTCTCTTTTTTAGACAATTAAATGTATACATTTTACTTATAACAGTACATTTTATAAGGAACAGTAATATCATTCTTTAAAATTAACATAAAATATTGACCTTTCTAAAATTATATACTTATATTTAGGATATATAATTATTCTTTGAAAACTATAACTTTAGCTGTGTGTGTGCACACACACATATGTATGTGCAGATTTGTATATGTGTTGAGGATATATTAGAAGAAATTGGTACCAGACACTTGTGGGATTTTTCTTCTCCTCCCAAATAAGAATTCTAAACCTAAATTTAAAAAAAATCTATTTTGGTCCCTTTTAATAGAAGAAGATCTGAAACCTGAAGATAGGAGTGCATCTAGTTTTCCCACTTTCTGTTCCAGTCCTCATATTATAATACAGGTTAACCAGGATAGCGTCTCTATTTCAAACGTGAACTTGTATATGGCAAAGTATGTATTTACACAACTACTCTTCAGTGGTGCCCAGACTATCATCACAGGGATGCTCAATTTAAAATGTATTTTTAGAGGATGGATAGAAACTTGATTCCCTGAATTTATGCCTTTCAACCCAGAGGATAGGAAAAGGTAGGTACTGACTATTTGGAAAATGTGTGAATAAAATTAGCTGGCTATTATCTAGTTAACAAATAAGCCCGCTGTCTGGTGTGCTATGAAGTGGAAGTGAGCAGTGGTTGGGAAGAGGACATAAATAGTGCTTTGCAAGGCTATATTGATCTTTCCTTTTGTTTTCAGCTTAAGATTTTGAAAATAGTAATTTTAAAGATAAGGAAAAGTGTAGTGAAAGTCACCATCTCTATTCTAACATGTTATGGCTGATTGGGCTATTAAGCTAGCATGTTCAGTTTTCTGTTGTAAGGTAAAAAGGGAGGAGATTATGTTTTGGATATATCTTATTGCACCTGCAAAAATAGCAACTAGTAATGAGTTATTCTATGAAAGATACGCATATTTTTTCACCTATTCAACAAATGTCTGAGTGCCTGTTATGTACCAGGCACTGTGCTAGACGTTAGATAAGAAACAACAAGAATCAAAGTCCCTTCTGTTTAAGAACAAGTGTCTGGGAAGAGATACACCTTAAAAGCAACAACTGAAGTGCAGGGTTATGATACGGGAATGTAAGACATAATAAGAGATACACATACTAGGGGCATATAACTAAGCCCAGGAAGAAGCTGAAAGGGGGAATTATAGGAGTTGAGTTCTAAGGGACTTTGCCTGAGTAGGAACTTAGCCAGGAGGAGAAACAGGAAAAGAGAATTGAAGAAACAAGGAACCAAATGTGAAAAATATGAGGAACATGAAATAGAATATGAAAAACACAGAAATAAAAGAGAACACAGCATATTCAGGGAACAGCTAGTCATTTGTTCTGGAGCAGATGGGTGATATGGGTCAATGGTGTGAGATGAGACTGCTAAGCAAGGCAGGAACTACCTGTTTTATAAATGCCAAAGCAAGTTTACATATTTTCCAAGGTGATGAGAAACTCTTTTAGGATGTAAGGGAATTGTATAAACAGAATCCACTGTTTGGATAATCTCATTATAGTGGAATGTAAGATTGATTAGATGGGGATAGGATTGAAGACAGGGAGATCAATTAGAAAATTCTAACGTCTTGATGCTGTATGAACTTCCCATCTACCAATCTTCTCAAAGGAATGTTTAGGTATACAATAGATATTATAGATGAGTGAATCCTTAATTGCAATACTAATTATTTCATTCTACAATAAAAAAAATAAGGTCAAAACAGGTTAAATGACTTGTTCAATGCCAGAGAATTTCCTACACAACTGGAATTTAGGACTCTGATCTTCTTTCTCAAAAAAAAAAAAAAATTGGATTAAAATTTACAAGGAACCAGCCCTTTAGCTTCAGAGAAATATTTTAACTAAAGTATTAATGATGATGTGTCTGCGTTAGCAGTACCATTAAACAAGTGACCTTCATGGACAAAACTCTCTGTGGTTAAAATTAAAAAGACAAAGGAAAATAAGATCTGATCATTACTGTAATTAGCTGATGATCCAGTAGGATGACAGATCCATATATGCCAGTTATTGACTGATGATAATGGAGCATTCAAATCGCCAAACTGGTGCTCAAGTCCAGCTCTCAGGGATAATGAGGGGCCGGCTTCCTCCATCCTGCCTCCTTGCAAAGTGCTAATGGTACGTTCCGAATGATGACGTGCAGACCCAGTGCAATGGCAGCACTCCTCATTAATTCCACTATTATTTTGTTTGCTGTTGCTCTAGGTTCCAAATTTTTGAAGGTCAGACACTTATGAAGTGCTTTCATAAATATGACAGCGAAGGAGGATTAAAATTAACCCTTGAGATTTGCTAGATTCACAATATATTCACAAAACTTGAAAAAAATGTTAAGAGTATGACACACTATAGTGCTCAGTGTTTACATAGATGTTTTTAATAAACTCCTCGAGGGTCCTATTAGGACCCTTAAATCACATTTACAAGTATAATCTGGGCCCTGGCCGGGTGGCTTTGTCAGTTGGAATGTAGTCCTATATACCAGAAGGTTGTGGGTTTGATCCCCAGTCAGGACCAGGATGTCTACAGAAGGCAACCAATCAATGTTCCTCTCTCACATTGATGTTTCTCTCTCTCTCTCTCCCTCCCTTTCCCTCTCTCTCTCCCTCTCCCTCTTCCTTCCCCTTTCTCTAAAATCAATAAATACATATACTTGGGTGAGAATTAAAAAAAAGTATAATTTTGCACCTATTTTGCACCTAGGGTTGATATTAGCTCCTTCAAACCAATGGTCAATGCCTGATAAATCAGCCATATAGAGAGAGACCACTTTACAGATACCTTTGAACTGAGTAATATTCACAATGAGATTATTCAGGTAATCATCATCTCCAGTGAAGCTAAGTGATTTTTCCAAGAACACAGGTTAATAAATGGGAGAACTAGTGCCTGAATCCTATTACCTGACCCCACATCATCATTGTATTCACTGTGCCATAAGGAATTTGAGCCTTCAATACATTATTGTTTGAGTAGTGAAATGATAATTAAAAGGGTGCCAGTTTCCTAAAATGCATATATGTATTGATATTCTCCCTGCCCCAATGACTAAATTTAGAAAAATTGAATTTGGATAAACCTCTGAGGAGGTGAATGGAAATCCATCTTCAAGTGTTTCAGTGATCATGGAGAACCAGGTAGCACATGGTGAGTCACATTTGCTAGCTGGGGGGTGCACTGTAGCCTGCAGCTCCTGACTCCTGATGTCCATAGTGCTCCCAACACAAGTAATTCAGAGCAGTGTGGCTCAGAAAGAGGCCTCAATGCATATGCAGACTAGTTGTGCACTATCTTAGTGGCTCCAACCCATTTCTTATGTTTGCAGAATAGGTGGAAGAGAAGGTTAACACATTGCTTCTCTGAAATAAAACATTGCTCTTGCCTGTAAAGGAAATACATGGTCATGGAAGAAAATAATTAGAAAATATAGAGAAGAAAATCAGTACTCAGAGATAACCACCAAGATCATTTTCATATGTTTTCTTTCCTTATTCTCTCTGTATTTACTATACACCAAAAGGGGTTTACACATGTCTGTTCAGAGTTTATAGAAAGAATTGGGCAGTAAAATGTTCCAAGTATCCTGGTGAGAATTGTGCATCAGCAGGAGGAATTGACATCCATGACCATGTGCCATTTACAGTGCTTTCTTCATTTCTGAAAGTAAGAATTTGCTAAACTTCCATTTGGTAATCATAGTACAACAAGGTTTTAGACTGTTCCATTACAATAAAACAATATATATATACTTTATAACAAGGGATAGAGTAAAATATGAAATAGTCTTTACGTCCTATGTCGTAAGATATTTTGTGATACCTCTCTTAGGAAATGAAGACTACCCATTGATCCTCCAAAGGAGAAAGGAAAGTTGTAATTGGATATCAGCACTGTCAATTATTTGTAATGTAAAAGAATGAAGCAATTACCAGGTTGTATTCACAGATTGTAAATGTGGAAATTTTCTTTCTCCCTGCTTCTTCAAGATGGTGAAGGACTATGCCAAAAACACTTTATGACGCATGCCTGTTTCTTAGAATTTTGAGTGTTTTACTGAGTTACAAAAAGAGATTATTTATTTTAGGGAGACAGGGAAAGGAGCTTGGGAAAGTAAATGGAATTCCTGATTATGGGGGTTGAATTTTATACAGTTGAATCCTATTATATCCTTATCTTTTCACCTAAAATTTTGAAATTCTCTTAATAGTCCCATGCAATTAAATTGTGTTTGAAAACATGGTTACAAATAAAAGCACAATATTTCCTTACCTGTGGGAGAAACCTAGTTTCTCTCATCTATTATTAAGATACTAGAGGCCCGCCCTGACCGGTTTGGCTCAGTGGATAGAGTGTCGGCCTGCAGATTGAAGGATCCCTGGTTCGATTCCAGTCAGGGGCATGTACCTTGGTTGCGGACACTTCCCCAGTAGGGTGTGCAGGAGGCAGCTGATTGATGTTTCTCTCTCATCAATGTTTCTAGCTCTCTATCACTCTCCCTTCCTCTGTAAAAAATCAATAATAATAATAAAAAAAGATACTAGAGGCCCAATGCACGAATTCGTGCATGGGTGGGGTCCGTAGGCCTGGCCAGTGATCAGGGTTGATTGGGGCAGTGGGAGGTTGGCTGGCTGGGGTGCGGGGGAGGGGGACAGGAGGTTGGCTGGCAGGGCCCATCAGGGCCATCAGGGCCAGCCGGCTTGGGGGAGGGGCCATGGGAGGTTGGCTGTGGGAACACACTGACCACCAAGGGTAGCTCCTGCATTGAGCATCTGCCCCCTGGTGGTCAGTGCACATCATAGTGACCAGTCAACCAATAGTTCGGTCATTAGGTCATTTAGGCTTTTATATATATAGAGATTTAGCCTGTTTCCTTTTGTGGGGGCGAGAGGCTAGTACAAATAGTAGTGAAATACATTATCAGAGTACATAAATGTTTAACAGCATCTGTTGATATATCCCTTCAAGAGATTCCCAGAAGTGCAATAACTGGGTGAAAGGGAGCAAATATTTTTAAGAGTTTGATACATGGTGACAAGTTGTTTCCCACTTTATACTACCACCAATAATGAGTGCAGATAGCAATTTCATCACACCTGCTCATGACTGTCAACACAAAACATAGTAACACAAGGCTTGCTTTATTTAAAAAAGCTATGATTTTCTTTCTGACAAACACCCTCAGATACAGATATAGGCCAGCTGTTCTCAGGAATGAAAGTCTTTGTGATAGTCTGTGTCTTCAGGTCAGGACAGGATTTCTTTGAGTGTAAATCTGTAGAAACAGGAAAAGGAACTATGTCTACTGATGGACAACCCTTCAAAACCTGGGAACATCAAGAGCATTAGGTATGCGGGAAGCCCATGAAAGAGACAGATTAGTATTAAATGAAACATAGGAGAACACTGAAGATAAAATTTATCTCTTAACATGGTTGCATAGAGCTCTACTCGAACTTTGGAAATTACCGATTATATTAGTGTTTTTATATGGCATAACAGAGTACCACAGACTGGAGGCTTAAACAACGGGAAATTTTTTTTTTTCCTCCCGATTCTGACCAAGATGAAGGTGTTTGCAGGGTTAGTTTCTTCTGGGGGCCTCTCTCCATGGCTTGTAGATGGCCTTCTTCTCTATGAGTCCTCCATTCACAATGAATTAGGATCCACCCTAATGATCTAATTTTAGCCTAATTACCTTTTATATTTTTTAGCAGCAGGAATATTTAATTTTTTCTCTGTTTTACATCTTGAAAAATCAGTAGACTTACACTGTTTCTGGTCATTTAAACCAACTCAAATGTAATTTTCTTTATAAATTAGAATTCAGTTGGCAAAGTTAAGAAGGCTCTTGTTTAAAGTTTAGTGAACTTATGAATTAGAAGACTCTCTCCAAATATAGTAACATTGTGAGGTACCTATGGGCTAGAATTTCAACATATGAATTTTGAAGATGACAGAATTCATCCCATAACACCGATCTATTAAAATTTCTGGTTTCTCCTTAAAATATTATGTGCAGTACACTATTCATGATGCCTCTCTATTTATTCAGTAATTATTATGGCATAATCACTATTTTTAATGAGAGAAAATATATTACATACCTTGATTATTCTGAATTTGTTTTGATTCTTTATGTTCACAAGCACATCTGGTTATTTAATAGGCAGACACAAAAATTAAATTTAGTAATAACTGTATTTACTCTCTTAAGTTCAGTTTGCATACTATAAATAACATCCTTCATTCAAATACAGTATATCTATTGAAGTAGCTCCTTAAATTAGGTCAGACATCAGTAAGGAAATGAAAATGGAGTGTCAATTTTCTCCAAGATAGGTTGAAAAGTAAGTTGCTTTAGGACTTAACATTTCAATAAGGTTATATGGAGTCACTCTGCCACTATCCTTGTGATCTCCTGACAGATTTGACAGGGAAAAATGATGTACCCTGGAGAACGGCTTCCATGGTGAACTCTATGGCTTATGCTTACAAATGTGACATATGTGATACGGTTAGTTGCATTCCAGTCAGGAAGTGGATATATCCAGTTTTGGCCATTAGAGACATAAAGCTATTATATGCTTCACAACATGAATAAGATATAGATAATAAAATTTTAATGCAGCTTCTAAATACATGCACTTACTATGCATAAATTAGCAACTTTTACTTAGCATCTTTAAAGAAATAGAGATAAGGCATAATATAAAATTATTGACTTTGATATTTCTCAAGATTGTACAGATATACTGTATAGTTTCTTCATGGTGACTAATAGTTATTAAGGTGGGAGAAAAAAAAAACAAAATCTTGACCAACTCTAAAGCATTCATACTGGGCATAGTTGCATATGTCATTGTGATATACTTTTAATTTATTTTAAATAGAATAGTGATTATATCAGGCGTCCTCAAACTACGGCCCGCGGGCCACATGCGGGTGTTTTTGCCATTTTGTTTTTTTACTTCAAAATAAGATATGTGCAGTGTGCATAGGAATTTGTTCATGGTTTTTTTTAAACTATAGTCCGGCCCTCCAACGGTCTGAAGGACAGTGAACTGGCCCCCTGTTTAAAAAGTTTGAGGACCCCTGGATTAGATGAATGAAATGATTGTTGACTTTGTTCTAGTTCTGTAATAACATCTCTTGTTGTGCTCAAAACACAGGAGGGATATGTAGGTCCTGCAGCATTGCATTGCTATTTGACCATTTCCAAGTGTACTCTAAAATGAACCACAGCAATCTATACTAATAAAAGGGTATTATGCTAACTAGATTTGGTTGACCGGACATCTTCCGGTCATCCTTCCTTCCTTCTGGACAAAGCCACAGTGGCGGGGGCCAAGGCAGAGGTGGTTAGGGGTGATCAGGCCAGCAGGGAGGGCAATTAGGGGTGATCAGGCAGGCAGGCAGAGGTGTTAGGGGCAATCAGGCAGGCAGGCAGGTGAGTGGTTAGGAGCCAGCGGTCCCATGTTGTGAGAGGGATCGGGCCTAAACTGGCAGTCGAACCTCCCCCGAGGGGTCTCAGATTGGAGAGGGTGCAGGCCGGGCTGAGGGACCCCCCCCAGTACACGAATTTCATGCACCAGAACTCTAGTAATAACATAAACAACACACTGCGATTCTTTCCCTCCTCCTGTTGCCAATATGTTGATTTAGCTGTAGAAATCCAACTGTAATGAATGAATGGTTTTAAGTAATCAATTTTACCCTCCCCCAGATTTCTGGCATTTCTAGAAAAGGTTCTTGAGGACAATCAACAAATTGAAGCATGGCATGGTTTTTAGGTTGAAAATACCACTTGATCAATATCAAGGAAACATTCATATTTTACAGACTAAATATTCTGAGCAACATGATCGTAATGAAATATTCTCAAAGGAGAAAAATGAAAATAATGCAGTTATGCTTTATGTTAAACAGTAACATTTCATTTATTTTTTTAAAATTGTAATTGAATTTGTATATAGACCTGGAGAGTATTATGCTAAATGAACTAAGCCAGTCAGAGAAAGATAAATTGCATATGATTTACTTATATATGAAATTTTATGAACAAAATAAACAAACAAAATAGAAACAAACTCATCGATACAGAGAACAGACTGACATCTGTCAGAGGGGAAACTGTAGGGTGTCTGGTTGAAAAAAAGGTAAGTATTAAGAAGAAAAAAATAAAACACTTCATAGACAACAGTATGGTGATTACCAGTGGGAAAGGGAGATGGGGAGGTAGAAGAGGTTAAAGGGGGGGTAAGTGGTGGTAGTGATGGAAGGAGACTTGACCTGGGGTAGAGTCTATTTCCAAGGATTAATTTTAGTTCAAATCACTGCACTATTATACTTTTATGTATTTAATAGAAATGTATGTTAGTTTTGCTTAAAGTAATTCAGTTGTTACTTTGGTGTAAATTAAAAATATCAAATTTTTATAATGATAAGGCAAATAATCTGTCACTTAATATAACTACTTCAAACAGGATAATATCTGGCTTTGAAGTTATTGCTGTTTACAAGAGTAAAACTAACAAAAAGATAATTTACTAAAATACTTTCTGACAATAGGAAAACATTTAAGAAAAGGAGTAGAACCCGGCTGGTGTGCTCAGTGGTTGAGCATCAGTTCATGAACCAAGAGGTGACTGGTTTGATTCCTGGTCAGAGCACATGCCAGGGTTGTGGGCCCAAACCCCAGTAGAGAGAGTGTAGGAGGTAGCCAGTTGATGATATTTCTCTCTCATCAATGTTTTTATCTCTCTATCCCTCTCTCTTACTATCTCTCTCTCTGAAATCAATAAAAAAAATTTTAAAAAAAAGAAGTGGAATTACAATTACCTATAGGGTTTAGATTGTGTAGTATAAAAAGCTTGGTAACTAGTATCTGGTCAACCTGGGTTTAATACATAGACACATTAAATATTAGATGAACAAGGTCTAAGTAGGTTACTAGCAACTGAAATATTATCTGTCATGACCCTTGACCAAGGTTAGTTCTCTTTTTCCTGGAAGATTCCTTCTATGTAAAGTAAATGATGTGATTTCATAATTTGGGAGGGTTTGTGAAGAGCTAAGGTAGGAGGATCCCACCCCCTGTGCTAAATCAGACAGGGTTTCTCAACCTTGAATATCACAATTGATACTGATATTTTGGGCTGGATAATTCTTTCTTATGGGGGCGTGGGGCTGCTGTCATGTGAACTGTAGCATGTTTAGCAGCATCCTTGGCCTCTGTCTCCTAGGTGCCAGTTGCAACTCACTCCATTTCTATCAACCAAATATGTCTACAGAAATTGCTAAGTATCCCAATCATTGTGTGGGGTGATGCAGGGACTCTTAAGGGGGTAGGGGTAATTACTGCTGGCAGAAGATCCTTGAGTTAAAAATATGAAACAATGTGGACAGATCACCACCATAATCCTCTGTACTATAACCCCAAGATCTATAAAATAGCTTCTGACCAGAAAAAAATTTACCAAGAATATTGCCCACTTTTCAGATTGAAATTTAGAACTTTCCTTATTGAGGCTATAGGTTTCATCGTGTCCTTTCTTTCTTTTCCTTTGTTATGAGTTGTTGTTTATTATTTTTATAATAATAATAATAATAATAATAATAATAATACTCATTTTCTCACGTCATTTTTCTCCTAATTCTAACCTATGCTTAGTTCAATTAAACCAATCTTTAAAAGTAAGTATATCTCCTCCTCCCTTTATTTCTACAACTTTTCTCATTATAAGGGTGTATGGTCCTAAGAGAAAAAATCAGAGCAAGCAAACTTAATTCTCTGTTTGAAGCCCTGACTATTCGTAATGGCTAATGCAATGGAGATTTTGAAGCTGGAGATTGATTTCTCTTTTAAGTCCAACTCAGATGTGGTTGATACCAAGTCTTTCAGTGATAAATTATAGCCTGGCAGTAGAACAGTCTATCTAGATCTTTGTATTTTCTCTTCATCCCGTGCTTTACTCCCATGGGTATTAGACAACTGGATTCCTGCTCAGCCTGTGGAAAACTTTTGGTGCCTGCCTTCATTAAATGAGATTGTTGTTGCTCTAGTCTTGCCAGATCACAAGTAGAACATAGAACATAGAATTATAACTAGTAAATAACATTGAAAATGCCTCATTCTAACTAAATATGAAACTCCTGTCCCTTTTATATTAATTTTTCTGATGACTCTTTTATGAATAAAGTTTGACACCCATACATGTGTTTCTCAATTACTTTGCACATAATTGTAATTGTGTGAATATAAAAAGAAATATAAACTAATGTTTTCACACTGGGAAATGAATAATGGAGTAGAAATACCAATTAATATATTTGTTTAAATACCCAAATCACTGAATATTATTTTTGAAGAACTATTTTTAATTTTCAAATATAGTTTTTAGTAGCTTACATTTATTGGCTGTTTACTATGTTTCAGAAAGGGTTCTAATTAATTTATTTATATTAAAGCATTTAATCTTTACAGTAATTTCATTATAAGCAAAAAACTGAGATTCAGAGAGTTTTTTTAATTTAAATTCTTTATTGTTTAAAGTATTACATAAGTCTCCTTTTTCCCCCATTGACCTCTCCCCAGCCACTCCCATCCCTCAGCACATGCCCTTACTCCCCTACTGTCTGTGTCCATTGGTTATGCTCATATGCAGGCATACAAGTCCTTTGGTGGATCTCTTACCCCCCCCACCCCCTTTCTGGCTAGTAATCCAGGGCTAACATTTAAACCCAGGAAGTATGAAATTTTTAGTTTGGGCCATAACATAAATAATTTGGCTTCCATTTATAAATGTGTGTAGTGTAGTATAGACTTCTTAAGTCAGTGCATGAGCTTCCACACCTGTGTCTGCTCTGCTTTAACCAGTCCTCCGGTTACGTGGGATGGGACGTACGTCCTTTCGTGGTCACGTGGTCATGTCTCATTTATTTATGAAAAAAAACACAAACGTTCCGTCATTTCCACGTTGGTACGTTATGTGCTTTATGTGTTTTATTATTTATTTATCACAAGAAAAGGTCAGGAATTGTTATCTTTCTTTTAAATCTTTTTACTGTGTCACTTCATTACTGCTGTGTCTGTGCTCATGTGAGTGACGTAGGTGCTTATGGAGGTGGGTTCCGACTTACGGCAAAAATCGCGTTACTTCGCGCCGTAGTAACGGATCTCTGACTTAACCCGAGGACCTACTGTAATGGCTGAGGGGAATTTTGGGCCACTCAGTGGCTGGTTTCCCCCCTTGCCTAGAAATTCTCAAGGTGTGTCGGCGCAACAATGAGAATCCCCGAACTCATAGTTTGAGTCCAGTTTATTTGATTATCCACTCAGGTGATGTCTACAGCTCAAGTTCTTTGAGCTTGCGAGCCTTAAATATGGAAGAAACATTAATTTTTATTTGTACTTTGTGGGTACTCTTTATCATTCATGGTAAAACGTCTATTCCAAACTATGGGTAGAGATCAGAAAAGAAGTTTATTTCTTCTGATTTTTCCTGACATCTGGAAATTTCAGTCAGAGAGGATGCCAAAAAAATAAGAACAAAGTGAGTGGTTCTTTCATTCTACATTATTGAAGTTTTTATAATTTGTGTTATCAAATTCGTACTGAGAGTTCTTAGATTTAGAGCTGAGCTTTTGTGTAGGTGAACATATTTGGAAATGTGGCACTGCATCTGATAGAATGCTAAACCAGAAAGAAATGGCAGAAATACTGGGATTTAGTGATTCTTTATAATTTCATTGATTTTCAAGGTACTGAAGTTCATTTGAACATGCTTAAACCTATTATCTGCACATACATTCTAGTTTCACTGCCTGAAAATTTGAAATACTATTACTGTGTTAACTTTAATTTGTACTCCACTGCCATGTTTTTGATGAATAAATATCATAAGGTCTTTTATTACCATAAAATCTATTTAACCCGCTTCTTCATCTTCCTGTTTTGAATCCTAATAATTCATGTAGCATTTTTGAAAAGTGATTTCTGAGTTTTTGACTAAAATTGACCTTTGTGTATCAGGAACTGAATATGTTTCTAAATTTCTTTCTGGGGAAACAAAGTTTATTTCAGGACATAAAGGAATAGAGCTCATTTGGAGATTCAGGTTGAGAAGTATATCATAATGTTTTCTCCTGTCCTCTATTCCATTTAAAAAAATGATTTCTACAGAGGGAGGGAGGCAGAGGGATAGAGAAATAGAAATATTGATGAGAGAGAAACATCATCGATTGGCTATTTCCTGTATGCCCCCTTCTGGGGATGGAGCCCACAACCTGGGCATGTGCTCTGACCAGGAATCGAACTGCCATCTCTTGGTTCTTGGGTTGACACTCAATCATTGAGCCACACTAAGTAGGACTGTCCTTTTTTTCTTAATGAACTTTAGCCAATAAGATAAAAGATAGAACATCTGTTTTAAGTTTCTGGGCAGATACACATGAGCAGTGGTTGAACTTTAAACTATATTTTAGTTTTAGTTTTATGTATTGGTATTTCTCAATCTATTTACCAGACTCAGTATATTAATAAGAATGTATATTTATTTCTTACATTAGGTTCCTGTCCTGAGACCACAGCAGGATGTGCCTTGGACAAAGGTATGCACATTTTAAATATATTTGAAAGTTTCTCCATGAGGAAAGTTTAAAAAAATGTATGATAATAATTACATTACTGTCACATATGGTGTTATAGTACATATTCATATAAATTATATACAGGCTTACATCTGGAAAACATGATACTAGTGAGAAAACATCGAATCAAAAATCTGATTATCAAACGCATATCCTTGCTTGGGCACAGAAAGCCTTAATTCATACAAACTATTTTGATACAACCTATTCTCAAATGGTTGATGCATTTGAAATAGGATATATGTGGATTAAATTGTCTGTCAAGAACTACTTAGGAGTGTCTAGGGTTTGGGTGCCCAAACAGTGAGCTTACTTTAAAGTTCTAAATCAATTTGAAAAAAGGAAACAAACAGAAAATAAGCAAACACAGCTGAGTAAGAAGTATATAAATTCACCACATGAAAGATAAGTGGGTGGCACAAGGCCAATAAAGAGAGCCCTATGATTTCAAAATGGAATTCTATTGTAAAAAAAAAAAGAAGTGTGAACATAGATCATTATAAAGATCATGACTTATAGTGACCTTGATTCCTAATAGGGAGCTGAAAGAAAATATATATGATGTCCTTACTGTGGTAACCAAACAGTGAAATTACTTTAAAATTATTTAAAATAACAACTGAGTAAAGACCATAGGAACTAATATCTTAGGGACTGTAGTGGAGAAAAATAAAGACTGATGGAATGAATTTTCCATATAGAAACTATCAAAATCAGTCTTCTTCTATGGATGATGTAGCAAGAGAAATAAATGCTTAGCTAACACATAAGGGATTTAAGTGAGCTCTAGGATAAGGTTTGATGTCATTTCTCTGGAGGTATTTAAGTATCAAATAGTTTCATAGATGTCTGTATAGTTTCTCTAAAGCTGCTCTAGATCATTTATCCTATTCAGGGTCCTGGTGAGGCAGTATTCTTATTTTTCTGTGTGACACGGTAACTACATATTGAAAGGAAAATTGGGAGTTGGTTTGTGGTTATAAGAAAAATGTGGCCATATATGCTATCATTAGTAATAATTCATGCCTATTCTATTTTATGCAAACATACTATTTAGGGAAATATGCTTCCATACACATAATTATAATTGAAATTTGGCTCAAAACATACTGTGTATGTTGCCATGTTACTCTTATGTGAAAAAAATGAAGTATTTTATAAGCATATCTTTATGCATGCATGGATCATTTTTTGAGATGTTAAAATTGAAACACACTCCCAGATTTTTTCTTGATCTTATTTTTTAATTTCCCTTTTAGTCATTTTCAGTCCCTATTTTGAAACTGGTGTGACTTTAGTGTATCCAAAGAAAATATGCCAGCTGATGTACACTGGCAGACAGGGAATGGATGGCTCCAGGCACAAATCTCTGTTGTGTCAAGGCTTTAGCATGACATTTGGTAGGAAACTAAATCAAACATAGCACAAGGCAAATAATCCTAGTTTTCCATAGATGTGTAGCTGCAACCTCGAGCCTGCTGTTCTCCCTGATACTTTGAGAAAACAATATTTCTGGCAATGAGCTGAAAACAAGGTGTTCTCATAGTGTGAAGAAGTAAGAGCATCATGGCTTTCAAATTGGACCTTCCTGGGGCTGAAGGGCCACTCTGTCATTAAGTAGCTTACCTCAAATACAAAGTGAATTTTCTAATAATTATCACAGGGTTTGTGTGGGTCTTAAAATTATGTACTTATCATAACTTCTATCTGTTATGTACTAAACACAGAAACAATATTATTTTATTTATTTCCATTTCTGTAATGAGTTGGATATTGTACTAACCTCAGTAATCCTATTGATAGTTATTTGAATAGAAGAGAATGACTCTAATATACATGTGTAACTTTTGGATTATGTAAGCATATACAATAACATTTGTGTTTATTTTTGGAGGAATAGGAGTTGTTGCAAACTTCTTAAGTATTTTTATATTTAATTATTTCTTAAGAGTTGCATGTGATACAAAGGATCTTCATGTTGTATGAGAGTGTTTGCATGTCTTTCATTTAATTTTAGGTTTTGTTAGTGTGCTCAAAGATAGAAAACTGCATTGTAAAATGTAGATGGCTTAGAAAAATCACATCTCCATAGTATACCCTAAATATCTTAATTTAGTTCAGTCGTTTGATTCAGTTTCCTTATTGAGAAATTATGATGTGTCATATACCGTATTAAGTGCTAAGGGTACAAAGAAGAAAGATATGTTCTCTGCTGCCAAGGGAATTCTAATCTTAAAATAGAGGAGACGTTTGGCAGAGAACTAAATGCCTAAACTCATAATTTTAACACAATGTGGTAACATACTTCAGTGGAGAGGTGCCAATGAAGGAGTCATGTAGAAAAGTCATTTTAATCAATCTGGCTTCCTGGAGTGGTTGACATTTCAGCCTTCCTAAAAGATGATGATGAACTGGGCAGATATTAGTAAAATATAGAGGATAAGGGTGGGAAGAGCTTAAGAATAAATGTAGAGAAATCAGTTAGGAACCTATGGTTTGAACTAAAACAGAGATGGTAGTAATAAAGGCATAGTTTTGAAATTGGGAAGTGAAGTCCTCCCACATTGTTTTTGAAGGTATAGATTTTAAGGTGCATTTAGGTTATTTTTAGAGGATTAATAGTGATTGGTTTGTAATGGTGTTTAACATAGTGTTATCTATAACATGATAATGAAAAACAAATTAACATAAACTATTAAGTAAGGTTTAAATATATAAGATTTTAATTATAAAAAATAAGTATTTGGGAGAATATTTAAAGAGATTATGTATATAAAAAAACAGGTCAAGCTGTGAAATAATATTATAGTACTATTCCTCTTTTATACATATGCTTTTAAACACATATTTATATAAAACACAGAAACACACAGATATTCATATGTGCTTTTGTTAGAAATTAGGGTTCAAAGATAACACATAGGAAAAGAGTGGAGAAAAAACACATCCAGGATAATTAAAGGTGATTATCTCTATGTAGTAGGTATATATGTGGTTTTTATTCTTTCTTGAAACTTTGATATGTGTTTTACATTATATATGATGAACATGATGAACACATTCTAATATGGCCCCCATGAATTCTGACTCCTGATTTTCATACCTCTGTGAGATCCACTCCCTTTGAGTATGGACAGGACCTCTAACTTGCTTCTAACTAGTAGAATATGGAGAAGGTAACAGGGTATAACTCCTGTGATTATGTTATGTTACATGAAATTATAATGGCTAACATAGAAAAAAGGAATAGGAGGATTGGGTTAAAAGCTGGTTTTGATTTAAAAGGAAATAAATATTTTTATAATAAATAATTCCTATGAATTTCCAATTGCTTTAGTTTTCACTGAAATTGTTTGCATTTCCTACTAAGAAAAACAACTAAACAAAAAAGCACACCAACACCAAAATTTATATAAAATATCTATTTTTTTCAAGTCCAGAAACTTAGTGTTTCTGGGTACTTAAGAAAGACTTTCTTTTTATTTATTTACTAGAGGCCCAGTGCACAAATTTGTGCATGGGTGGGGTCCCTCGCCTGGCTGGCAATCAGGGCCTATCGGGGCCAGCCGGCCAGGGGAAGGGACCACGGGAGGTTAGCCTGCTATGGAAGGTTGGCTATGGGAACACACTGACCACCAGGGGGCAGCTCCTGTGTTGAGCATCTACCCTCTGGTGGTCAGTGTGCATCATAGTGACCAGTCTACTGGTCGTTCAGTCGACTGGTTGTAATGGTCACTTAGGCTTTTATAAATATAGATTTAAATTCTTTATTCTTGGCACTATTTGCAGATGTCCCCCACTTTCCCTTCACCCAATTCCTGCCCCTTATTCCTTGACTCTCACCATACTATTGTCTTTGTCCATGGGCTATGCATATATGTTCTTTAGCTTATTTCTTCACTTTTCTTTATCCAGTTCCCCACCTCTCTTCCCTCTGACATTTGTCAGTCTGTTCCATGTATCCATGCCTCAGACTCTATTTTGTTCATCAGTTGACTTTGTTTATTAGATTCCACATATTAGTGAGATCATAGGTTTTTATATTTCTCTGATTGGCTTATTATGCTTAGTATGATAATCTCCAGGTCCATCCATATTGTGCAAAGGGTAAGAGTTCCTCCATTTTTATAGCTGCATAGTATTCCATTGTGTAAATGTACCACAGCTTTTTCATCCATTCACCTACTAATGGGCACTTGGGGCTGTTTCCAGATTTTGGCTATTGTAAATAATGCTGTTATGAACATAGGAGTGCATATGTTCTTTCTGATTGGTGTTTCAAGTTTCTTAGAATATATTCCCAGAAGTGGGATCACAGGTTTTTTGAGGAAACTCCATACTGTTTTCCATAGTGGCTGCACCAGTCTGCATTCCCACCAACAATGCACTTGGATTCCCTTTCCTCCACATCCTCACCAGCACTTGTTTGTTGATTTATTGATAATAGCCATTTTGATGGGTATGAGATAACACCTCATTGTAGTTTTAATTTGCAGCTCTCTGATATTTAGTGATGTTGAACACTTTTTCATCTGTCTCTTGGCCATTTGTATGTCCTCTTTGGAGAAATGCCTATTTAGGGCCTTTACCCATTTTTGAATTGGATTGTTTGTCTTCCTGGTGTTGAGTTGTATAAGTTCTAACAAAGACTTCCTTAAGCCCAAAAGCTGCTGTGATAAAAATTGCAGGGTGCTTAATCTGCACACTCCTACATATTTTGTTTTATAATTAAATTTAAACAGTCTTATGCACATATAGATGAGCCACTGTTTGAATATAACTTAACTAAAAAGTAAATATTAAATATTTTCAAATAGAGTATAGAAGATGTAATTGGGTAGTTTCCTTTGCATATTTTTCTATTATGAACAATTGCTAAAGAAATGATCCTAAAGGGAGTTCCAGTAAACTGCCCTGTCTTTGTTATATTGCCTGAGTTCCTGTGAAGGTTTGCTGATGTACTAAATAGACCATCCATGTGAAAATAATTCTGTAATAATCATTCTTTTTAGAGCTTTGAAGAAAATAGTGATTCTATAAAGATGTTTTATGAAACCCATTCTTATAGAAATGCTCAAGGTAACATGGGTTCCATGGAAGAAGTAATTTGAAAAATGCTGCATCCCATACCCTTATATACCACATTATCCTAAGGGATATTTAGCATGTTTATCAGCATGATTGAGACATTGAAAATTTCTACAGTAGAAAGTTATTAATTTTGTTTGATCAATAAGACATTTGGAGACAATCTGGCCACATGGGAGCCAATATTTTGTAACAGTTAAGTGTGTAGTGTCAGGAGTCAGTCTGGCTTTGAGTCCATGTTCCACTTTTCTTTTAATTAAGGTAAAAATCACATAATATAAAATTAACCATTTAAAGTGAACATTTCAGCCATGCCCAGTGTGCTCAATGGTTAAAGTATCAGCCTGTGCACTGAAGGGTCTCAGGTTAGATTCCTGGTCAAGGGCACATACCTGGGTTGCAGTTTCGATCTATGGCCTTGTTGTGCCATGTGTGAGAGGCAACCAGTGATGTGTCTCTCTCACATCAATGATGCTCTCTCTCTCTCTCTCTCTCTCTCTCTTTCTCTCTCTCTCCCTCTCTTTCCCTTCCACTCTCTCTCTAAAAAAAAAAAAAAATAGAAAAAGTATCCTCAGGTAAGGATTAACAGAAATAAATAAAGTGAGCATTTCAGTAGAATTTAGTACCTTAGAGGTATTCACAACCTCTATCAAGTTCCAAAACATTTTATCATCCCAAAAAGAAATCACTGTATTCATTAGATAGCTGCACCCCATTCCTCCATCCCCCACCTGTTCCACTATGATAAATTGTATGGAAATTCTACTTGCTCTTCTTGAAACTCAGTCTCCTCAGTATTACTATAAAAACAGGATTAGCTTTTACCTTAGATGGTGGTTGTAACATTTCAGTAAAATAACCTATGAAGTGCACTTAGAACATTTTAAGTATTACAATAAATGTTCAGTAAAATCTTAAGCCTATTTGGTTGTCTTTTGCATCCAAGGGAAAACTTGGTCAAGAAAGCACTCTCTGAGAAATGCTGGTAGAAGTCAACAGAACAGAAAGAGACGGAGAGGAGCCATAGATGTTGGATTAGTTAGATGTCAATGCATCTCATAATGCTGTTGCTCCATGAGACCCGTAAGGAGCAACCAGGTTTAGCCCTGCCTTTCCATGTAAGGTTTGTAAGTGAAGTGGTTTCCAGGTAGAAGTTAGGGCAGAAAGAAGGAAGGAAGTTTCTAGGAATCCCTTATCTATGTATATAAAGAGGTAATATGCAAATTAGCTGGGATGCTGAAACAGTCACGACCATTCAGGAGGAGGCTGCATGCACAGGTGGGCGGGAGGGGACTGTAGTGCTGTGAGGCAAGCCACAGATGGTGCAGGCCTGCAGAGAGCAGGGTGGAGCAGGGCCCACAGAGAGCAGGGTGGAGCAGGGCCCACAGAGAGCAGGGTGGAGCAGGCCTGCAGAGAGCAGGGAGCAGGGCCTGCCCACAGAGAGTAGAGCCTGCCTGCCAGCCACTGCGGAGGTGAGCAGGTCTGTAGAGAACAGGGCTTACCAGCTGGTGCATGCTGGCAGTCCCACCTCTGTGTGTGAGCTGCAGAGGAAACACCTTTTCTGACCGCTCATTGGCTCAGCTTCTGGTACGCCACTCACAGTGTTCTTGGTAACTTGCTTACGTAATAAGAATCCAAGAAGGTGATCTAGGGTTTTCCACCTCACTCCTGGAGGAAAAAACGAAGGTCTGCTGCTAGAGGAGCTAAGAAATGTCATATCCTGCCCTAGCTGGTTTGGCTCAGTGGATAGAGCCTTGGCCTGCAGACTGCAGGGTCTGGGTTTTATTCTGGTCAAGGGCATGTACCTAGGTGGCAGGCTCCTCCCTGGCTGGGGCCCAGGTAAGGCTCATGCAGGAGGCAACCAATCAAATGTCCCTCTCACATTGATGTTTCTCTCTGTCTTTCCCTCTCTCTTCCACCTCCCTAAAAATCAATGGAAAAATATCCTCAGGTGAGGATAAAAAGAAAGAAAGAAAGAAATGTCATATCCTATGAAAGACACATCTTGAAAATGTCTAAAGAAAGCTGTCATTTTTTCGTGGTGAAGAGACTGGAGTCTATGTTGATCAAAACACCTTGGTGGCTGCGGCAGCGAGCAGTGGCAGCAGCAGTGGGGTGATGGGGGCGGCACCTTCACCTGATCAGTCCGGTTGTCTCCTGCAGAGGGAGGCCAGACTGCAGGGAGCGGGCCTAAGCCATTAATAGGACATCCCAGGAGGGCTCCCGGATTGGAGAGAGTGCAGGTCAGGCTGAGGGATGCCCCCCGCCCCATGCACAAATTTCGTGCACTGGGCCTCTAGTCTGAAAATGAGAGGAATATAGTGCTTTCATGAGGGGCGACGCTTTTCTTCAAGACAATCAAAGAAGGCAAAATAGATGACAGGAGTGTTGATTTAGATCTAATTATTTTCCAGTTGATCCCATAGCTATTCATGATTATGAGATTATTTTAAAAGTATCATTGACATTGCGAAGCAAATCACACATTTAAAAATATAAAATTATGAATAAGTACATATTTATATTTGTCTATGTAAACATATGTACATTTAAGTATAGGTATAATTTGTATAAACGGAACCCTATTCCACAGTGATCGGATCGCTCTAGAAGAAGGTTCACCAGAATGAGAGAAGTAATTGCCAGGCTGTGTCAGAACTTCAGGTGTTTTTCATTTGCTTCTGTGTTCTTTTCTATGATTTGTTGAAATTTCCATATGACTATGTGCTGTCTGACTAGCAGAAACAAAGCACAAAGGCATTATCTATTTAGCAGTGGAGATACATCGCAACCATACCCTGGTAGATATTTTTGCCCAGTTTTTCTTGATAATTGCTAAAAGGACAAACACTTAAAAACATATCAAAGTGATTGTGAACCTGATGTAGGGTAGCTTGCCTCCAGGAGCCCACAGAACAACAACAACAAAAAAGCAGTTTGTGGAGCCCTTCTTTTCTCTGTAAATACAAATTATTCTTGAGCCAGGGTAACATACAGCAAACTGGAGTTATCGACTCCTTCTCTCTTTTTAGTTCAATCTACCCAAATTTTCCCAAAATCTCTTTTTCCTCTAAACAAGATTATTCTATTAATTTCTAATTCCTTTTCAAATTTTACAAATATAACATACTCTGTGAATTTTAAGGGAAAGGAGAGTTTATCATCCCTTACTACACAGAGAAGTTCAATTCTCTGCTCCTGATTTTCTGTAATCTGTACTTTTTTTTTTTTTTTTTAATTTGTCTCCTGAACCAAAGGATGTGAACTCTTGTAGTGGTTCTCAGTCCTGGGTGTCTTGGTAGGAATCATCTGGAAACTTTGTTTAACACACAGACATTGGAATCTACCCCAGAATTTCTTATTGTTTATGTCTAGATTGAAACCTGGCAATCTGCAGATTCCACTGTTGCATTTGATTCATAGATTCCACCTTGAGAAACGCTGGAAACTCTATAGCCCTTGATGTTTAACCTGTTTGCAAACCCATGTTTAAAAAAACATATAATTTCTTCCAATCATTTTCTTCTAAAGGCATCTGTGATTCTTTTTAGCTCCACTCCTTGAAAATGTGTTTTTTGCTTTAGGTAGAAAATGACAGCTTATCCATCCTAATCATCACATGGACCATACTCAAATGCAGAAATGATGGAACAATCTACTTCTCATTCCATTTCTATATAAAATGGATATACTCCAACTGCTCATGACAAGTAGAAGAATCAAATATTCCAGTTATATTTTAATTGGGATAATGTGATTTCACCATTGCTTATGGTGAATTTAGTACATAGTATGCAAAAGCAGTAGGACGATATTACATTTGTATAATATATTTAGTTTAGGTTTTTTCTTTAAACTATCTCTGATGTGCTAACATATTTTCCTACAAACAGCCCTGAGAAGCAGACAAGAACTGCTATTATTTATCTTCATTTGCAGAGAGATTGAATCACTGAGCTACGTATTAAGTAACTTGAAGAGGGTCGCAGAGTCAATGGCTAAGTCAGAACAAACACTTCATCTTCTAGCTCTTGGTTCAGTAATTTTCTCAACAAATGCTGTTGCATATATCACTTCCTCTAAGAGTTTACAAGTCATTCAATTTTCTGGGAGATTATTCATTATAAGGCATATGAGAATTTATGCCCTCTGGAAAGTTGAAAATTGGAAGTAGGAAATCATATTAAAGATAGTCCTTTTCAAAATTACTTTTTCATCCCTTGAATGCTCTTGTCACTATTCCTACCATTATCCATTCATTCAACCGATATTTACTGAGTTTTTAATATGTCCAGGACTCTGCTAATAAACTGGACATAATCTTTGTCCTCGTTTGTGCAGTCTGATAAACAGATACACTGAAAACAGGTATCATATAATCATATAATAATGGCTATATTGCAGATAGGTGGTAGGTGCAAAATGATTCAGGGGGAAAAATCTCTGAGTATTTTTGAGGAAGTCTGGGGAGTCTCCTCAGAAATTAGGAACATGATGTTAGGTTTGGTAGGAAGGGCAAGATTTTGCAAGGATTCATGGTAAGGAAAGGGAAGAACAAACCAGGGAAAACCCTAAACATGTAGTCCTATCCCGTCCAAGGTATAAATGGAGATCTGTAGATTTAATATTTAGGGACCTAATAAATACTTTTTATTTTGGAGGACATTTGTGCCACATGGGAATCCTCATTTTTATGAGCTTTGGCATCCTCCATGGAGAACAATATGGATCAGACCCAGATATGAGACCTTTAGCACCAGGAGTTACCACATTAGAACCATCATTATTCTGCCAGCCATGTTCATTGAAAAAAAAGGCCTCTATTCCTTATAAAATGTATACACGCTCTCCCAAATGGTAAGATTCGATTATGTTTTAGAGGCAAGTAGTATTCCATTGAATACTTTTTATCCACTAGTCTATTGATGGGCACTTGGGTTGCTTTCATATCTTGGCTATTTTAAATAATGCTATAATGAACATAGGGGTGCATAGATTCTTTTGAATTAGTATATTGGATTTCTTTGGATATATACCCAGAAATTGAATCACTGGGTCATAAGGCAGTTCTATTTTTTATTTTTTGAGAACCCTCCATACTGTTTTCCATAGTGGCTTCACCAATTGCATTCCCACAAACAGTGCATGATGGTATTTGGACCTTGAGGGTATTATGCTAAATAAAATAAGTCAGATAGAGAAAGGCAAATGCCATATGATTTCACCTATATGTGAAATCTTAAAATCAAAATAAACAAAAAAAGTTGAAATAGAGTAATAGATATAAAAAACAGACTGTTTGACAGAAGGGAGGGGTGTTGGGGGACTGGGTGTAAAAGGTGACAGGATTAAGAAGTACAAAGTGGCAGTTACTAAGAAGTCATGGGGATGTAAATTACAGCATAAGGACTATAGTCAATAATATTGTAATAACTGTGTATGGTGCCAGGTGTATACTAGAAATATCAGGGGGAACACTGTGTAAAGTATATGGTTGTCTAACCACAATGTACACCTGAAACTAATCCTACCTAATAATAGACAAATATGCAAATTGACCATACCTCCGACACACCCACAAGCCATGCCCACGAGCCACACCCACCATCCAATCAGAGCGAGCATGCAAATTAACCCAAACAAAGATGGCTACAGCCACAGAGAGCAAGGTTTCCTAGGTAACAGAGGAAGCCAAGCTTTCTGCCTGCCCTTGCCAGGCCTAAGCCTCCACTCAAGCTACAAAGTTTCAATTATAGAAGGTAAATGAATTCAAACAAATGGCGGCAGAATGGAGCTTGAGAGAGCAAGCCAGGGTTGCCGGCGGCAACAGGGGAAGCAAAGCTTTTCGCACACCCTGGCCAGGCCCACCCACTTAAGGCAACAAAGTTTCAATTATAACCCCAACAGAAATGGCTGCCGGCCTCGGAGGGAGCCCCAGGCTTGGCTCCGCTCCAGGCTACAAAGTTTCAATTGTAGAAGGAAAATAAATTCCAGATACCAGGGCCTCCGCTTGGGTTGCCAGGGGGCGTGGCCGGCCTGCAAACCACCACAGGCCCCTTGCTCAGGCCACCCCACACCCCAAGGGAACCCCCACCTGATCAGGCTGCCCCACGCCCCAAGGGAACCCCCATCTGATCTGGGACACCCTTCAGGGCAAACCAGCTGGCCCCCACCCATGCACCAGGCCTCTATCCTATCTAATAAAAGAGTAATATGCAGATTGCTCATCACTGCAACACACAATATAGCTGCCCCCATGTGGTCAAAGATCCTGCCCCCATGTGGACACAGGATGTCCACCATAAGATGGCCAGCAGGAGAGGGAAGTTGGGAGGCACCTGGCCTGCAAGGGAGGGCAGTTGAGAAGGACCAGGCCTACAAGGGAGGGCAGTTGGAGGTGATCAACTCGGCAAGAGAGGGCAGTTAGGGGTGACCAGGCCGGCAGAGGAGGGAAGTTGGGGGCAAACAGGCTGGCAGCAGAGTGGTTAAGGTTAAGGGGTGATCAGGCCGAAACCGGTTTGGCTCAGTGGATAGAGCGTCGGCCTTCGGACTGAAAGGTCCCAGGTTCGATTCCGGTCAAGGGCATGTACCTTGGTTGCGGGCACTTCCTCAGTAGGGGGTGTGCAGGAGGCAGCTGATCGATGTTTCTCTCTCATCGATGTTTCTAACTCTCTATCCCTTTCCCTTCTTCTCTGTAAAAAGTCAATAAAAATATATCTTTAAAAAAAAAGGGGTGATCAGGCTGGCAGGCAGAAGCGGTTAGGGGCAATCAGGAAGGCAGGCACGCAAGCAGTTGGGAGCCAGCAGTCCTGGATTGTGAGAGGGATGTCCGACTGCCCGTTTAGGCCCGATCCGGGATCAGGCCTAAACGGGCAGTCAGACATCCCTTGAAGGGTCCCGTATTGGAGAGGGTACAGGCTGGACTGAGGGACACCCCCCCTCCGTGCATGAATTTTGTGCACTGGGCCTCTAGTACAAAATATTATTGAATGTCAACTGTAATTAAAAATTAAATTTTTAAAATGCGTACAAGCAAACACAAAACGGAGCTATTCTTTTTAAATAGAAAAACTAAACAAAGGGAGCCCTCACTTCCTCGGCTGGCCTTGTATGCTTCAGCCTGAAGGGCATTTTTGCAACCAAGTTAGAAGCCTTCAAACTATAATGGAAACACTGACAGACACTTAACTATATGAGCTCTGGTGAGTACGGCCATAATTCACTTCATAATACAAATTGATATGTTGTCCAGAGGGATCCCTGCATTGAGATTATTGAGTGTCTTTTGAAAAGTTCTGGTTCTGGGCTATGAAACTACAATATGAAACTGAATGGTTCTTTTTGGATTCTGAACTGGGCCCCTCAATTACAGTCCTGATACCCTCAGGGCAGACAACATGGAGATGTCCTACAAAGACTGGAAATAGTAAATAATAAACCAAAGTGAAAAAAAGCAAACAGTGAAGCAAAGTTTGTTGGATGAAAAGTCCAATATTTCTTCCCACAAGGTCTCCTAAAAAGCTGAGGACAGCAGAGGTGAAAGAGGACACCCGGCTTTAACTTAAGTGGGGTTAGCTGTTAAGCAGATTATAAGTACACTTTGCTTTTGCAAAGTCATGTGACAGGCCAGAGTTCAGCCATCCCAGTGATCCTGACGGTCAGAGTGTCCTGTGTATTTTATAATAAAATGCAAATGACTTCAATCTGAGGTAGCCGCATTTCCAAATACCATTCAGGGCTGTAATGACTTGTCCCAGAAAGGTCCTGCCAGGCCGCGGTTAATGGATCTTCTGAGCGATGTAAAAGATGTCTCTAGATGTGTTATAGAGCTTATCATTTCAGTGCAAAAATAATTGCCCTCTTCCCCACTACTGCTCTCTTCCCCAGCTTCTTTACTGAAAAGTTACAAAGTTACTTTCTTCTCTCTGTGTCTGAATTCCCACAACCCTGGTTTTAAGATGCCATGCTCAGTGTTTGGGTTCTGACATTTACAAAAGGGCTGAAGAGTTCTGAAAAATGACACTCACCAAATCTTAAAAGGTACACTCGATTTTCAGCAGGACGTTAGGACAGAAGGGTCCAAATGTCAACTTTCCCAATGTAAACTATAGAACCTTGAGTTCCTGATAAACTCAGTGGGCCTCAATTTGCTCATCTCTGAAATGAAGGTCACAGATTCCCTCTTCTGTCCTTTCCCATTGGTCCATGGCACCATTTAAGCCTGCTAATGAATTACTTAAATATCTAAGTCCACATTAAGCCTCATGGAAAAGCATAACTGGCAAGATTTTCCTCTCAATTACTTGTGCTAATAGGGGCCAAAGTGGCATGGACACTTTAAATTCACAGATAATCCCCAAACTTCAATTTAGCTAAGTGTTCTAACCTCCTTTCCTGCCAAACCATTTATAGGGGATTCAAACAATTTGCAAACACTGGCATGAGATTTATCTCCTTTGTAATTTCATCTCTACTGCCATACTACCAGGATATTTGGATTTCTAAATTTCCAAAAATAGAAATGAAGAGCTAATCAAGTATAGTAATTACATATATAATCTACTGATGGGTTTCAAAATATCTCAATATTGTTATGATGATTAATAATCATTTATTATGGGCTTATCTTACATCAGAGGTTTTACAGATCATTTTACTTAAATCTCATAATCACCTTGTTGGGCCATATATTGGTTTCTTAGGGCTGCCATAACCAAGTACCACAAACTGAGGGGCTTAAACCACAGAAATGTATTGTCTCTCAGTTCTGGAGCCTAGAAGTCTGAAGTTTAGGTGTGAGCAGTCCTTGTTCTCTCTGGGGGCAGTGACCCAGAATCACTTCCATGTCTCATTCCTGGTTCCTACTGTTTTAAGGGCAATCTTGGCACACCTTACTTGTAGCTGCTTCACTCTCATCTCTCCTTCATCTTCATGTGATGTTCCCTGTCTTTTTAAAAATATATACTGAGTGGCCAGATTATTATGACCACCCTATCAGTACTTCGTTGGGCCACCTTTTGCCTTCAATACTGCAGCGTTTCTTCTTGACATTGACTCCACGAGATGTTGAAAGGTGATGAGAGGAATCTGACCCCATGCCTGATGAATAGCACTGTCCATTTCTGTGAGATTTGATGGTTGTGGAACCAGCTGCCTGATGGCTCTTTTAACTTCGTCCCACAAATTCTCAATTGGATTGAGATCTGGTGATTGTGGGGGCCACCTAAGCAAGGTAAAGTCTCCCTCATGTTCTTGAAACCACTCCTGCACAATACGAGCACCATGGCATGGCACATTGTCTTGTTGGAAGAAGCCATCTCCATTGGGATACACCATCAACATGATAGGATGAACTTGATCAGCAACGATACTTAGGTATATTGTGCTATTCAGACATTGTTCCACACGAATTAAAGGGCCCAAATCATACCAGGAAAACATGCCCCAAACCATAACACTGCCCCCACCAGCTTGAAGGGTTATACTCATGCATGTGGGGTGCATGCTTTCATGCTGTTTCCTTGAAATCCTCACTCTGCTATCTGCATGATGCAACTGGAAACATGATTCATCAGACCACGTGACTTTTTTCCAATGCTCGACTGTCCAATCCTTGTGTTCCTGTGCGAATTGGAGACATTTTATCTTGGTAACTGCAGACAGCAAAGGTGTTCGAACAGGCCTTTGGCTTCCATATCCCATAAGATGCAGTGTACGGCTAATTTGCCTGCAAACGTCAGGTGGTCATAATAATCTGGCCACTCAGTGTATATATTTTTATTGATTCCAGTGAGGAACGGAGAGGGAGAGAGAGAGAGAAACATCAGTGATGAAAGATAATCATTGATTGGCTGCCTCCTGCACACCACCTACTGGGGATCAGTGCCCACAACTCAGGCATGTGGTTTTTCCTGAGCAGGATGAAAAGGTGCTTTCTTTTCTGGGTTCTTGTCCAGATGGGTTTGAAGAATGAAGCCATGGACAAAAGGTGGTAGATGAAAAGGTGAAAATTTATTGGAAGCAAGTACAGACTCCCATGTAGAGAGGGAGTCCGAAGGGGTTGACCCACTAAGCTCATTTTTGCTAAGGTTTATAAAGGCTGCCATTCTTTGTTTCTTCATACTGCCTTCCAATTGTTAGAATATTAGCTTCAAAGCTCAAAACCCATGTGGTGCCCCTTCTTTTTCTCCCCCTTCAGTGGGAGAATTCTCTGTGAACATCTGTTTTCCTCTTTTTCCCATTTGCAGTGTTTCTCTATCTGTGAAAGTTTGTTTCCTCTTTCTCTCCATATCCTGTGGCTTTTCCCCTATCTTGTATGAATGGATGTCTTCCTCTCCCCTTAGCCTATGGCACCTCTTTTTTTTTCTTTTCTGTGAATATATGCCTTTTGGCAGCTCCAAGCCCTTATCTAGGCAGTCCTTTCCCCATGGACCCCCTAATTCCTAAAACTCCCTAAATCTGCCTATTTTACCCCTAAAATTCCTTTCAACTGGATTCAAACTGTGACCTCCTGGTTCATAGGTCGAGCTCAACTACTGAGCCACACTGGCCAGGCTAACATGGTGTTCTCTCCAAAAGGAACTAGTCATACCAGATTAGGGACCCATTCTACTTCAGTAAGACCTCATTTTCACTTGATGACCTCTGTTTAATACTCTATTTTCAAATAAGACCACACTAGGACTTTGTACTTCAAATATATCCACATTTGGTGAGACACAATTCAATCCATAACAGATAAGTATTCTTACTTGATAATGGGTTTACTAAGGTTACATGTCAAATATCTCTTCCTAAGGCCACAAAACCAGTCATTGGTGGAGCTGGAGTTCACATCCACATTTGATGACTTCATTGTTTAGAAAATAATCTTGGTACTCATTCCTCTGGGACTTTGAAAATAGTCCTTTTTGGTTACTTCAGTGGTGTATAGAGAATTAAGCAGCACTAATCAGCACCCAAGTTTTATTGATGGCACCAGAACTACTGGTAAAGCTGCACTAGTCAGAACCAATTCTTTAAGACAGTTCTCCAGGCCTGGGCAGGGATTAAAAGAAAAACACAAAACAAAAAGACTGAACCCCAGGTGATCTTGGGGGCTCTCTATATTCATAATAACCCTGAGTGTCCTTGTAAAAAAGTTTTTAATATTAACTACTGACTTAATGGGGAATGGGTAAACAGCAACTAGTAGCATTTTTCTTTTTGATTTTTGTGTGTGTGTGTGTGTGTGTGTGTGTGTGTGTGTGTGTGTGTGTGTGTGTGTGTGTTTATATTGCATGAGGCACGGATGGGACAATGAACATTCCACAGATATTTTAGCAGTTGCATTGGGAGATCAAAATTAACTGACATAGTATTTCTATTTCCCCCCAATTACACTTTAATGTCCTTAAACAATTGGTGTTTGTGAAACTGACTGGCTGCCCATTAATGTGGATCTGCCCGAGCACCTTGGGTTAATATCCTATACTAAAATGGATAAGTCAGAAAGTTAGGCCTTTGAAGCAAGCAGATGGATTTCAAGAACTGGGGGAGAAAATACCTGAATTTAGAGATCAGGGTAAATAGGAAAGTTTCCATTAGCCCCTTGAGGCCCCAGAGTCATAAGATTCCTGCTACAAATACTCCCTAGTATTCCAAAAGTTTATCAAAATGATACTTCACCTCAAAATACCTTGGCAGTGGTTGGACATGTTTCGCTTTTTTAAGATTCCTGATATTTGTCTAAATAGAAGCTTTCATTGTTAATAAACATATTTTAAAAAATGCAAACCTCGCTCTAGCTGGTTTGGCTCAGTGGATAGAACATTGGCCTATGGACCGAAGGGTCCCAGGTTTGATTCCAGTCAAGGACATGTACCTTGGTTACAGGCTCCTCCCCAGCCTAGACCCAGGTTGGGGCTCATGCAGGAGGCAGCCAATCGATGTATTTCTCTCACATCAATGTTTCTCTCTCTTCCACTCTCTCTAAAATCAATGGAAAAAATATCCTGGAATGAGGATTTAAACAAATAAATAAATATTTAAAAAATAATAAAATGCAAACCTCTATGGGAAGCTAAGGGGTATTAGCTATTCACATATTTAATGTGAATCAGTTATGTTCACCCCTTGCTTTAAAGAACACTGAGATCATTGACAGTAAAATAGGTGGACGTATTGATGCAGGATGGGTAAAAGGAAGGGATAAGTACTTTAGGAATGTGTTTTCCCAGCAAAAAACTAATGTATGGTACAGGCACCTTGGGTTAATATCCTATACTGAAATGGATAAGTCAGAAAGTTGGGCCTTTGAAGCAATCAGATAGATTTGCGTGTGTGTGAGCCAGAGAGGCCCCTTTCCTTTGTGTTGGTGCTATAGAGTAGAAGTTTACTCTGTTTATTTCCAGTCATGTTTTTGTTTTGCTTTTCAACTGAAGAAAAGCAAACAATGTGTGTGTTTTTCTAAGCACCATTAACATTATTTCATTTATGAACATTTCAGTAATAGATATGTGGAATATATAATTGTTAGACTAAATTTAAACATCTAAAATTGTCACCACTGATTGCACTTAGGATGTGTGTTGGGGAATTGAATAAAAGAATTGACATAATAACAAACACTTTGCAATTTGTGTTAGTAATAGTTGGTAAAACCGGGGTAATGGTTAAGTAAAACAGATTTACATTAATCATACAGAAGTTGATTTTTCATCATTGTTACCAGTTAAAATACTCATTTCCAAAATTCCATGGCTATTTCTTGTAAAGCACTTTGCAAATCGTTTTAGACACATTCATCAACATCTGAGCAATCCTTATCATTCTTATGTAGGTAGTAAGAAAAGATTGCTTGTATTTGAAGTGACTTGAGGTGAATCCAACTTTAACTGAATCCTGCTTCTCTCTCTCTCTTTTTTTTAATGGGTGAAGAGGAATAGAGACAGGAGGGGTTAGTAAACAGAGCTGTTCTAATAACTATACTCCTAACTTTTGCCTTATGAGGTTTCCAAATGAGCTATCAGACTTAATATAAATCCCTTCCTGAGGCCTTCCTTCCTCAAAAAAATAATTTAGAACCTTCAAAAATGATTTATTATTAAAAAGGTATACCTCCTTCACTGACCCTGGGGTGCGTACATTCTGGATTGTATATAGACTGTCGTCTTGTTATAGAGTCTTGAAAGGAATTGAGACTGTTAAACAATGATCGATCTGATAAAGCCAGCCCATGATTTATTATATTTACTGCTGTTAGGGTTTAGGGGATCAATAAATAATGCCCTGTTCTTCCCCTCCTGAGCTTGGAATCAATTCAGAATTAAGACCCCAAGAGAGAGACAAATGCAGGACCAATAGCTAGTTTTATTCTGAAGATTGGAAAATGTGGTTTTCAATGTTTCGGCAAACAGGATTAACACCCAATTACTGAGTTAAGCAGACTTTCCAACTTAGTCATTGGCACATCTGGACAACCAGAGGGCTCCCCAAAAGGACCGTTTTGACCCCTCTAAGGTTATCACACGGCAGCAGTGAACGTGGCTGAGATATAAGACCAACAGAAAAGAGCCCAAAGCAGGCGGAGCTAGACGTGCTCAGTGTCGGAGGAGGGGCAGAAGGCCAGGTGGTTGCTCTAGTGGACAGTCATGAAAAGAAGAGGCACCAGGAAGAAAGAAGATTCCACCCAACATCCTGCATCTAATGGTTCCCTTTACCCAGGCTTTCCCACACAAGCTGAATTCTCCCATCTCAAGTTATTACCAGGTTTGTTGTCAGTTACAGATTAAAATCTAAGTATACAGACAATGTAGTGCCTTTGATATAAAAAACCTGAAATATGTACAGTATAGTTATTTCATTGTCAAATTCCCAGAGATTGACCCAAATCCCTAATTAAATCACCTTTCTCTGTGAAACTCCTAACAAATCAAAACCCCAAATTCTGAAATTACATTCCAAAATCACAGGTTTCACTCAGCCATTCCGCCTGCCAGTGGTAACTCCTCTGATTCCTGAGTAGTGCAGGTGACATCAGCTCCTGTCACTCACTAAACCTGGTTTTAGTTCCTTCAGCTTTTCAGAAGTCCTCTCCCCACTAAGGTAAGTACCATTCTGATTTTCGGTGTAGTTTTTAATTACTTATGGATGTATCCCTTACAGTATATTACTCAGTTTTGCCTGTTTTTGAACTTGAAATAAATTGTCATGGTAGACCTAATCCTCTGTCTTCTTTCTTTTGCTGGTTCTGGATTATCTATGTTAGTATATGCGACTGTAGTTCATGATAGCATATGCTACAATTTATTGATCACTTCTATGGATTATTGCTTATTTTTAATCTTGTTATCAATAACAACTTCTCTTCATTGACATTTTTCTTAATACTCATGCAAATATTTAACAGTGCACACTGGATAGTATTCATGCAAATATTGACTTATTCCCTTTTAGTAGGGTGTCTTGCTTTTTAAAAAGCACAGTGAGCTAAGAGAACACAATATTATTATAATAGTAGCTTTATACGCAATAAGTTTAGAAAACACAGCAACCCCATATGTTATGGCCAGGAACCAGAAATTCAGTGGTAACTGGTGGAAGAATGGCATCCCAGGAAAATCTTGCTTGGATTAGGATTGCTAAAATGCCATTCAGTCCATGTGGATCACCTGAATTTCAACACCTGTGAACTCCTGCAAGATCTCCTCTATTGTAAGCTTAAGCATGGGACAGCATTGACTATGTCTTTGAGGAAATCTGCCTGAATATAAAATTCTCAGAGTATTATTTGAAACTTTCTGGTCATCTTGCTAAATTTAGAAACTTGTGAAGATGGCAGACTCAGTCACCAGTTGTAAACTGTGGTACCTTTTTCTCCAAATAGTATATTCAGAACATTGTAATGTTCATTTCTCACTTGAGCCCTGGGTCCTTAGAGTCCCAATGCTATAATGGATGTTGATTCTGTCTGTGACATGTCTCCCACACTCTCTTGTCAGCAGGCATATCAAGTTCTGTGATGCCCCAACTGCTACCACTAACTCTAGATATCAGATATTTAAATTTGATGAAATGTGCTTTTTCGGGGGAAGGGTTCATCCTTCAATCTTACATGTGTTTCATCTGAAAAATCTATTTGATCTGAAACTGTTGATAGTCCTGAAGCATGTGACCCCAGTGGTCTGATGAAGCCCAATACCGCTGCCAGGAGCTACTCTCTAGAGCGTCTCTTCTTCTTTTCTAGGCCTTGAAAAATGTCTACTCCTTTAGAGACATCAGAAACTATGTTATGAATCTAATATCTTTCTCTGTAGCAACGCAGGTGCCATGACTGTTCACTTTCCTTGTTGTTCTATTACAGGTTCCTGGGGCGGGGCGGGCGGCGGTCAGCTCAGTTTTTAACTGTTCAACCTGTCCACTTTTTCTAACTCTTAGAGGGCTTGTACTGTTTGCAGGTTCAGAACATTCTGTTTCTTTTTTCTTCTACTTTCCTTTGTGGTCCAGGCATTTGTTTTGGGAGTATACTTCTTGGGTTTTGCCTTTGGGCATTTAAAAAATAAATGAGAACTGCATGTTTCAAAAGGAAGTACTTGCAAACATACCTTGTTTAACTTCACCTTCTGAAGTTGAATAATCCTGTCCAAGAGATACATCCTACAGAGCACATGACTCAGACCTGGACTCGAGATATTACTGCCTGCTGGGTTCTTGTTTACTATGTTACGTCTTTTCTGTGTCTTCTCTTATCCCACCTTTCATCCAACTTCTTACGCAGAATCCCCAATGGCTAAGCAACACTTGTATCTCAGTCTATTATAAATTTATGCCAATTTAGTGAACCCCAATTCATGAAACTTTCATGGTATAAAATTATAAATATTCTACACTGATCTTGCTGGTGTTTTCTTCTCAATTCTGTCCAGGTTCTCAAATGTGATGTGGTCTAATGATCTATGTCTTGAAAAGGTAGTTCCCCAACAGTGCTAATTATTGCTTCTACCTGAAAATCTACTCTCAATAGATCTCCAAAAAAAGATTAATCTCTTTCTGCAACCACACCTCCCTTCTTTTGTTAGATTTCTTTGGGTATAAGTAAACTTCTGATCTAATAACAATTAAAACCTTATTTTCCTCCCATAAAACCCTTTCAAAGACATATTTGATTTGGGCATGTCTTCTCTTTAATTTCAGATACTTTAGCTTACCTTTCAAGACCTCAACCTATCTCTTAAGAATAATCTCTGTCTTCATCTAGGTCAGGCTATCTTCCCTTTTTTTTTTTTTTTTTTTTCTTTTATAGTCCCATTCTGATGATCAGACTGAAGCACATTTTTAAAAGCATTGTGGAGTTTTTCATGGGTTTCCTAAGCAAACTTAGTATCTTAAAACAGAGTATTAATACAAACTTTTTGTTTTAATTTTCAGTTTTCTTTCTATCTCAACCAAAGATGATGGCATATTTTCTTTATAATAAACTGTCTCCATTTCTTTTTCATTTGTTTACTTAAGCCCACTATATTGTGATTGAAATTTTTTCTGCCTTTGGTTAGCAAATTTAAAGTTATTTTATACCTAAGACTAAGTGGCAAGGAATGATTTGAGCTTACATATAATCCATATGAATAAATAAGTTTTCTGGACTATAGTTTCTTTCCCTGAATGCAGTTCAGAGGAACAAAACCTGGAGAACTGTTCTAGCATTTAGCTACGGCACCACACCCATGCAAGGGACAAGAACAGAGTGAATATTAGGAATTGAAAAAGTCCAATATGGCTAGAGTACAAAGGTGAAGAAGAAACTGAGCCCAGAAAAAATAGGCAAAGGGCCAAAGCGCACAAAGATATGTAGATGGCTAGCATTATGAACAATATCAGACAACCTGCTCTTGAGTTTAGAATCTTTAGAAAGTTTGTGCAGGAGGGTGAAACAGCTACAATCTTCTGAGAGAATTTGTGATATGTAAACAAAATTTATGGCAAGGAATCACTAATTTTTCCTGGCCTTATGGGGCAATAGGAGGAATATACTCTAGCTGAAGGGATACCCTTTTTCACTGGGCTGTGTTACTTCATCTTGCCATCTGTGAGTATTCTCCAGGACTGTATATAGGTTTTATCCAGATTGTCAGGGGAGCTAGATCCATCCAACGTAATTTGAGTGATAATGGTGATCAAATATAGAAAAATTGAATAGAGTGATGTTTTACAAATTTTGATTTCATTAGGTGAGTAATTTTAGTGGAAGAAAGAGAAAGAAAAAATTTTTTTTTCTGCTCTACTTATCACTTTAGGTGGTTCTAAAGTCTTCATTTTAGTTCTAGGAAGCAGCTTATAAAAAAAAGTAATCAGAATTACTGAGTTCATCATGAAAAATAAGTTTATAATTAGCAGAGCACATGACAAAAAGCTGTTTTATTTTTACAATGCATCCCAAGTTAAAATAATTGCTCAAGAAAAGTACACACGTGATAAATTTTGGTTCCTATGAAATGTCTAAAATTTAGTTTGAGACTATCTTGGTTAATTCTATGGTATAATTTTAAAGAATTATTTTCCTTGTTAAATGCACTTTACAAATTCACTTTCATTGGACATTAAAGATGTTTTAATCAAAACTATTTTACATGACTTTTGGATAGCTTATTATTTTGGAAATCAGCTCTAAAAAATGCTTTGGTTGATTTCTGATCCTATATAATAAAGAGGTAATATGCAAATTGACCATCGCTCTAACACACAAGATGGCCACCCCCATGTGGACACAAGATGGCTGCCACAAGATGGCCGGCAGGGGAGGGCAGTTGTGGGCGATCAGGCTAGCAGGGGAGGGCAGTTGGGGGCGATCAGGCCAGCAGGGGAGGGCAGTTGGAGGTGATCGGGCCAGCAGGGGAGGGCAGTTGGGGGTGACTAGGCCTGCAGGGGAGGACAGTTAGGGGTGACCAGGCTGACAGGGGAGGGTAGTTAGGGGTGACCAGGCCAGCAGGGGAAGGCAGTTGGGGGCAAACAGGCCTGCAGGGGAGGACAGTTAGGGGCAACCAGGCTGGCAGGGGAGGACAGTTAGGGGCAATCAGGCCATCAAGGGAGCAGTTAGGCATCGATCAGGCTGTCAAGGGAGTGATTAGGGGGTGATCAGGCTGGTAGGCAGAAGTGGTTAGGGGCAATCAGACAGACAGGCAGGTAGGTGAGTAGTTGGGCGCCAGCAGTCCTGGTTTGTGAAAGGGATGTCGGACATCTCTCAAGGGGTCCCAGATTGGAGAGGGTGCAGGCTGGGCTGAGAGACACCCCCCCATGAACAAATTTTGTGTATTGTGCCTCTAGTATTTAAATAGTGTTCCAGGCCTGCATTAGAATTGCATACAAATGATATATATACTGGGGATCCCTGGCATGTACCCTGACCAGAAATTGAACCATGACCTCCTGGTTCATAGTTCTATGCTCAACCACTTTATCAAAGAATCAGTTCTTGGTTTCATTGAATTTTTGTAAATTTTTAAAAATTCTATTTTATTTATTTCTGTTCTGATCTTTATTTCCTTCCTTCTACTCATATTGGGCTTTGTTTGTTGTTCTTTTCCTAGTTCCTTTATATGTAAAGTTGGATTGTTTATTTGAAATTTTTCTTGGTTCTTGAGGTAGGCCTGTATTGCTATGAATTTCCTGCTTAAGACTGCTTTTCTCTGAGTCCCACAGATTTTGTGTTGTTTTCTTTTCACTTTCATTTATCTCAAGGTATCTTTTGATTTCTTCCTTGATCTCATTGTTAACTCATTTATAGTTTAGTCACATATTATTTTGCCTCCATATGTTTGTGTGCTCTCTAGTTGTTTCTTGTTTCTGATTTCTAGTTTCATATTGCTGTGGTCAAAGAAGATACTTGACAGGATTTCCATCTTAAAATTATTGAGACTTGTTTTGTGTCCTAACATGTGGTCTAGCCTAGAAATTGTTCCATGTGCAATGGAAAGAATGTATATAGCTGCTTTGGGTGAAATACTCTGAAAATATTAATTTAATCTATCTGGTCTATTGTGTCCTACAGAAACCTTAGGCCTTTATCTGTCGGCATGTGGGGACCCCTGCACCCTGTGTGCACCTGTGGGACTTTGGCAGGTCCTGCACATTGTTTTCTCAGAGGAGGGGCCTTTCCCGTTCCTCCCCAGAGGATCTGCTGGGGCGCCTGCTGCCTCACTTTGTCCCCAGGGCTGGTCCCCACCAGACCAGAAACCTGCCAGTCTGAAGGTGACAGTGCTCTCCCCCCAGTGTTGACAGTGAGTGTGTCCCCATCGGGGAGGGGGGCATCTCTGACATGTAGAGGACTCTACACTGCCTCTCATGTTGGAAGTGCATGTGTTTTCCCTTTGTTCCTGTAGACAACAGCAGCTTTGGAGAATTTTCTGCACACAGGGATGTTACACTTTTCTCTGACCTTGGGTTGTGAGGAATGTTTTGTAGCTTGTGATTTGTCTTTCCAGATTTCTGTAATTTTCTCCTTTTTGTTTTGGGCTCGGGAAGAGCCAGCTGTTGCCTGACTAGCTTCTTAGCACAGAGGTCTCTACCCTGAGATGATGCACACACTTACTAACAGGGCTTCTTTTCTTATATCTCATCTCTAATCCACCTGGGATTTCCCTTTTAAATAACAAAATGCTGTCAGATAAAAACAAAGAAAAGTACATGAGCAGACACAAAAAGACAACTATTATAAGATTTCATTTATAGGGAATGTCATAAATAGATAAAGGAGTAGAGAGAGAAAGCAGATTAGGAGTTGCCAGAGGCAGGAGTGGAGAGTGAGTACTTTTGATGCAGGATTCATTTTGGAGTGATTGGACATTCTGCAACTAGACAGTGGTGATGTTAGCACAGCATCATGATTACTTCATGCTCAGGAATGGCATCCTTGAAAACACAAACGATAACTTCTATTGATTACTTAAATGTAATCCTACATAATAAAGGGTAATATGCAAATTGACCGAATGGCGAATGACCGGATGCTCTGACGTGCACTGATCACCCGGGGGCAGACACTCAGTGCAGGAGCTGCCCCGTGGTAGTCAATGTGCTCCCATAGGTGGAGTGCCACTCAGCCACAAGCCGGGCTTAAGGCTGGCGAGCACAGCAGCGGTGGTGGGAGCCTTAGCGCAGATGTCCAACTGCGGCTTAGGCCTGCTCCCCTGGTTCTTCATCCAGTGGTGGTGGGGCCTCAATTTTGTCTGGGGCTGGCCTTGGCTCCACAGCTGCACCTGGAGAGGCTCCTGGATGTGGCACAAGATCTGGAGGAGGACATGCCTCCAGCTCTGCATCCTGCTCCTCAGGATGGACTTCAGGTGTTACAGTAGGAGCTGCCTCTGCCTCCTGGGCTGGTGCTGGAGTTGGGAGAGGAGAAAAGATCACCCAGGTGCCTGCATTTCCACCTGCCCTCCAAAGACAGAACATGGCCACAGCCCAGGACCCTCTACAGGATGCCTGCTCAGGCAGACAGTCCAGCACATGGGTGGTCTGAGGTTGGTATTTGCTCCTGGCCAGCATCTGGGGGTGCTCCCTGTGTGTTTGGCAGCAATCTCTCCGCATAAACTCACATGCACCTTGCCCACCCATTCCACCCCCACTTCCTCCACATTTTTAACCCTTGGGCTCTTCATCCTTGGGCTCCAGGTCATCAGGCCCAGTACGTGTAATATAAGCACCATGCTGAAGGATGCAGTTGGAAATTTTGAGCTGCCTATCTAATCTGGCCTGCTTTGGGGTTAGAGGCCTTCTTGTTTCACCCACTGGCCCTGGTTCCCCAGACCCCTAGTTGGCCACACTCACTTCAGGCCTGCTCTGACCCTTGGTGATGTGGCTCACCAGCCCCTCACTGCTGCAAATGGGGTGGAGTCTTCCTCCACCAGCTGCTTCTCCTCCTTGACCTGGGTTGAGCTCTGCAATGACAGTGACCAGCAGCTGGTCAGGAGGTCTAAACTCTGGCCCTAGTCACTGCTGCTTATGCCTACTGGACCTTCTGCTCCCAGATAAGGCCCAGTCCTGTTTCTGCACAGACCTCCACCCAGGGGAAATGAGTCTCCTCCAGGGCTCAGGATAGACCTTGGCAGAGGGCGCCACCCACCCTTGACCTGGGGTGCGAACATGACAGGCCCACCTGGTTTTTGACCACTCCTCAACCTATTCCTGCTCCAGGCCCACCCCATGTGCACCCCTTTACACACACACAGAGACAAACAGACACACACACACACATGCGCGCGCGCACACACATACACCCCCACCCCCCACCCCCATCCCCCACTCAGGTGGGATCAGAGCTGTGGCCTGGCCTGAGCAAAATCTCCCTGGGCCTCCCTATTTAATTTCTTGGCCAACTTTCCCTCTTAACATTTTTGAGACATATTCTAGAAATGGTGATGTTCCCCTAAGTATGCATTATTGGTCATTACTTTGGTGTCTTTTTCTTCCATGCTTCAACATTCACTAAAACACTGACTGATACATCTCAAATCTGTATCCACAGTTTAAAATGTTCTCCTGAATTTTAGGTGGAGAACTACCCAACTAGAAAACATTCAGGATTCTATAACACAATTCATTTAAAATTTTACTTCTCATATTTGTCTATCACCTCCTTAGATTTTTGCATTTTAATTAAGGGCATCGTCACTATACTCCATAATAACATCTGCTTTGTCTTCATGTAGCTAACAAATTACCAAAGTTTTGCCATTATCAAGACTTTCAAAACTGTTCTAAAATTGTCTTCAAATACTGGTCATATCTTTCTACCACAGACTCCAAACCCTGGCTACACAGAATGTATTGCTATCCATGTTGTTGCATATGGCATTTTTCTTGTTTGGAATATGTATTCACCCAAGTTAAAGTCTTCTTTGTCTTCCCCTAGAACAGTGGTCGGCAAACTCATTAGTCAACAGAGCCAAATATCAACACAACGATTGAAATTTCTTTTGAGAGCCAAATTTTTTAAACTTGAACTTTTTCTAACACCACTTCTTCAAAATAGAATCGCCCAGGCCGTGGTATTTTGTGGAAGAGCCACACTCAAGGGGCCAAAGAGCCGCATGTGGCTCGCGAGCCGCAGTTTGCCGACCACGGCCCTAGAAGAGTTGGCTACTTCCATAGTGAGATGACTAGCCAGTATATATACTTAAACATGCATTCCTATCACTAATGTTATTTGCTCTTGTATTGAGGAAAGCCAATGTAAATGCTGGTACATTTCTATTAATTTCAAATACAATCAAGTTATAAACAAAAGTAGTGTTAGATATAAAATGTAACTACTTCTTAAGATAACAGTTTCTATTGAATGGAAAGATGTAAAAATCTACATTTGTATGTATTTGTAAATGTAGCCCAATATGTACAAATGAAATGATGGAGCTAAAAGAGAAAAACAAAACACACAACAAACTCAAAATCATAGTGGAAGATTATAACACATATATTCCAATATCTGGAAAAAACAACGACATGATTGACACATCCAGTATAATTTATTTGTATAAAGCAATGAACACAATTGCAGAATATAGGTATATTTTCAAGTTCCATAGAACATTTAGAAAAATTGACCAGATATTGAGTCATAAAACAAGTTTCAATATATTGTAGAGTGATGAGTACTTTATGCAAAAATTAATTTGGACTAGAAAATGTACAGCTATTAGGAAAATTAAAATTGACATTTTTGGAATACTTCTTGAGTTAAAATATATTTAAAAGTGAATAAAAGCTAAAATACTTTGTAACAAAACTAAAGCCAATGTTAGAGTGAAGTATATTGTAAATATACATATAGGAAAAGAATGAGGCAGAAATTCAGTTATTAGCATCCATCTCAAGAACTTGGTATAAACAACACATTTAATTCAAATACAGAAAAAGAAAAAATGCCCTAGCTGGTTTGGCTCAGTGGATAGAGTGTCGGCCTGCAGACTGAAGGGTCCTGGCTTCGATTCCAGTCAAGGGCACATGCCTAGGTTGTGGGTTCAATCCCCAGTAGGGGGAGTGCAAGAGGCAGCCAATCATGATTCTCTGTCATTATTGATATTTCTCTCTCTCTCTCTCTCTCTCTCTCTCTCTCTCTCTCTCTCTCTCTCTCTCCCTCCCCCTCTGCCTCTCCCTGCCTTCCTCTCTGAAATCAATAAAAATATATTTTAAAAAAAAAAGAACAAATAAAAATCAGGAGTAATACAAAGAAAAATATTATATTGTATATTATACCAAGCATACAATAAAGAGAATCAAGAAAGCCAAAATTAGTTCCTTGGAGCAACTAATCAAATAGGAAGATATTGATGTGCCTGACCAAGTAAAACAAAGAGAGATGGCAATAATAATACCAGAAATAAAAAGTTAAATCTATAAAAATCCAGAAAATAGTAAAAGAATATCAAGAGGATGTTGAAAATTACTTTTTAAAAAATAAAATTTTGAACAAAATAAATTTCTACTAAAATATAACTTTAAACTGATGAGAAAGAATAAGATAATCTAAATAATCATATACCTATTTAAGTAATTAACAATAAAAATGTGTAAGTTAAACTCTTTGTAAATAGAAATAGAATGAATATTTCTCATTATAATAAATGACATTGAACAAACACCTACATCAAATATTGGACTTAATAGTGAAGTTTCCCTTTTAGATCAATTGAAGGATGCCCAGTGTCACCATATCTATTCACTCTTGCGAATATATGTACTAGTATATATCATATACTAATATATATTATCAAGTTTGCTCAATATGAAACCAATAGAAAATATCTTATATTTCTTTGTATAAATGATAAATAGAAAATAGAAAGTCTGTTTAATGTCATAAAAATATAAAATAGAACTGAATCTATTGAAAGATGTAAAACCTCTACATAGAGAATTTTACTACATTATTGAAATAAGTAAATAAAACAATAGAATAAAAAGACAGCACATGAAATGGGAGAAAATGTTTGAAAATAATATATCTTATATGGAATTAATATCCAGATTAAGTAGCAAGAACTCAACAATAGAAAAGACAACCCAAAGAAAAAGTGGATGAAGGACTCGAATAGACATTTCTCCAGATAAGATATACTAATTGACAATAATCACACAAAAAATTCTTCAACATCGTTGGTCATTAGTAAATGCAAACCAAAACCACAATGAGAAACAAACTCATAGATATAGAGAACAAATTTATTTTCACCAGGTGGAAGGGGAGTTGCAGGGAATGATTGGAAAAGGCAAAGGGATTAAGCAGTACAAATTGACAGTTATAAAAATAGTCAAGAGAATATAAAGTACAACACAGGGATTATAGTCAATAATCCTGTATAATAAAAGATAATATGCAAATTGACCCTCATGCCCTTGTGTCACAAGATGGCCGCCCCCATGTTGTCACAAGATGGCTGCCACAAGATGACCACCACCATGTCATCACAAGATGGCAGCCCCCACATCATCACAAGATGGCTGCCCCCACGTTGTCACAAGATGGCTGCCCCCACGTTGTCACAAATTGGCCAGCAAGGAAGGGCAGTTGGGGGTGACCAGGCCTGCAGGGGAGGGCAGTTGGGGGTGATTGGGCTGGCAGGGCAGCAGTTAGGTATCAATCAGGCCAGCAGGGGAGCAGTTAGGTGGCTATCAGGCTGGCAGGCAGAAGCAGTTAGGGGCAATCAGGCAGGCAGGCGAGTTGTTAGGAGCCAGCAGTCCCAGATTATGAGAGGGATGTCCAACTAAACTGGCAGTTGGGGGGGGTCCAAGATTGGAGAGGGTGCAGGCTGGACTGAGGGATACCGCCCCCCGCACCAGTGCACGAATTTCGTGCACCGGGCCTCTAGTATTGCAGTAACTATGTATGGTGTCAGATGGGTCCTTGTCTTTCCTGGGTGGTCACTTCATAAGTTATATAAATGTCTATCACTGTGTTGTATACCTGCAACTAATATAACATTTTCTGTAGACTGTAATTTTTTTAAATTTAAAAATGAAATTACACTCACTGACTGTAATAATCATAGCTTTTTTAAAAAAATGGCAAATAAGTGCTGGTGAGGATGTGAAGAAATTATAACCCTCATGCATTGCTGGTAGGAATGTAAAACGGTGTACTCACTAAGGGAAATAGTTTGGTGTTTATTCAGACAATTAAATATAGAATTATCATATTACCTAGAAATTCTACTCTTAAATATACACCCCAAAGGACTGAAAACATATTTTCCCACAAAAAAATTATATGAATTTTCAGCAGCATTATTTATAATAGTTAAAAATTTAAAACAATAAAAAGCCCTATGATAATAATAATTAGATCAATAAAATATGCTTTATTCAGCTATAAAAAGGGAAATACTGTTGCATTCTACAACATAGATTAACCTTCAAACATGCTAAGTTAAACAAGCTAGATACAAACTCCACAAATTGTGTGATTTTATTTTAATGAAATGTCCCAAGTGGGCATATCCATAACCAGGGGAAGAGTTGATCAAGGAGAATAGGATGGATTGCTAACAATAACCTGTGATATTAGTAATGTTGCTAGAATTAGTGGTAATATTTATACAAAATTGTGAACATATTATAAAGCACTAAATTTTATAATTTAAAACAGTGATCTTTATGTTATGTGAAAATATATTTTTTAAAAAAGGTCAAACTCTTTATGAAGGAAAAGGTAAGGTAGAAGGGCCTGCTCTATCAGGTACCAAGGTAATTTATGAAGTTACTTAATGTAAGATAGTGTGATATAGACAGAGAGTTAAATAAAATACATTGACATCTAGAAACAGAGCCAAGCATCCCTGGGTACTTATTTTATGACAATTCTATCATTGTATAGCAGTGAGCAAAGTTGAGAATTTTCAATAAATTTTGTTGAGTCAATTTGGATAATAATGAAATTATAACCCAACTCACACTGAGCAAAACATAAATTTCAAGTAGTTTGATTAGATGTGAGAGGCAAACACATCATAACAAAGTTTTTAGAAGAAAATAGAGAAGAATATATATGATCATTTGTATAGCAAAAAGGACACAGAATTAAAGAGGTGGTTAAATTTGACTATAGTGAAATTAACAATAAATTTGCAGCAAAAGGCACAGTAAGCAAGTACAAGTTTTAGCTGTGGAGTGGGAAGTATATTTTCATCACATATTAACAACAAAGAGCCCTTATCTAGAATACACAAAGCATTTCTACAAATCAATGAGGAGAAGACAAACCTTAGAACATGGACAACAAAATTGAAAAGTATGTTAACATATATATAAATTAACATATATATAAATGACTAATGTATGAAATGTAATAAAACTCAATAAGGAAATATAAATAAAAAGTATAATTATATTTCACTGCACAGTAAACTGATGACTATAATTAAGCAGGGTAAAAATATTTTCTGGTGAATTTGTGCAACAATGACAATTCTCATACCACATTAACAGTATCTGCTAAAATAGAACTTAGGCACATTATTTGACCTAGCAATTTTCTCCCAGAAAGTATCCAACCAAAGTTGGATAAAAGGATGCTCATAGTAGAATTATTTATAATAGCAAAAAAGTAGAAATAATTCATATATCTGTCAATAGAGGATTGAATGTATAAATTGCATAATATTCATTCAGTGGATTAATACAGAGTAGTGAAAATTAATTTTACTTATAAGTCACAAGACAGATGAATCTTACAAATATAATATTAAGAGAAAGAAACTAGATGCAGAAAAAAATGCAAAAAGTGTATGATTCCAATTATGTAAGTTCAAAGTTAAGGCAAAATAAGGATGACCAAAAAAAAGTATTTCATGAAAGCATAGACAAATATATTTAACTGGAGGCTTGGTGCACGAATTCATGCACCAGTGGGGTTCCTCAGCCTAGCCTGTGAGATTGGACTGAAACCAGCTCTCCGACATACCCCAGGGGTCCAAGATTGTGAGAGGGCACAGGCCAGGCTGAGTGACCCAACTGGTACATGATCAGGGTCCAGGAGGGACATGGGAGGTCAACCAGTCAGGGTGGGGCCAAGTGAGGTCTCCAGGGTATGTCCTGCCCATCTCGCTCAGTCCTGATCACCTGGACCCCAGCAGCAAACTAACCTACCAGTTGGAGCGTCTGCCCCATGGGAGTCAGTGCACATCATAGCAACTGGTTGACTGGTCGAATGTCTGCCCCCAGGTGGTCAGTGCATGTCATAGCAAGTGGTTGAGCAGCCTTAGCATATCAATAGCATATTACTCTTTGGTTGGTTGAACGGATGACCGGACAACCGGACACTTACCATATTAGGCTTTTATTATATAAGATGGCATTATTTGATATGTTCAGAGTTGTCATTCTCTGGTGATACATAGTCAGTACACCACACTAAAGTATGAGGAATGTGTGGTATTAATGCCGCATTTACACAGATCCCTGAATATGCGCCTGTGTTGCTTCAGATGGTTTGTATTTTTATTTGAACTTGTACTTTAGCATAACACACAAGGAGTAATCAAGTGGATTCAAACTTTGCATGTATGTATATGTTTATTTCTATGCTGTGTGTCTATACGGTGTGTATATCTGTGTGTATATATATATGTATGTATATATATACATATATGTGCTTGTATGTGCTCTGTATATGTGTGAACAAGCTGTGGACTTCCATGTGTGAGTCATGTTTTTCTAGTTTTTTATGTAAGTGTTGATTACATATATACATTCACTTTTAGACAATTTATTAAGCTATATACATTTGTACTTTTGCAAGTTTTTTGTGTGGTTTATAACTCATAACAGAAAAAGTAACACAAATTATGAAAAGAAAATATATCAGACTTTCTCTATGGCTCTGTTGAGCAGTACTAAGATCCACGGACAGAGGCTTCTAGGAGGTAAAACATCCACTTACAACGTTGGACACAGGCTAGGGAATTCAAAGAGCTCTATCTTACTTAATACAACAAATTCATTATTTGCTCTTCTCAACTGAATTGCTTGTCTTCTGAAATAATTCAAGGCCCTAGAGAAATAACTTTAAGATTCATTCTGGGAAATTATTTACCACTAGAGGCATAGTGCATGAAATTTGTGTATTCAAGGGAGTCCCTTAGCCCAGCCTGTGCCCTCTTGCAGGCTGGGAGCCCTCAGGGGATGTCCAACTACCATGGAGGCGGGAGAGGCTCCCGCCACCGCTGCTGCGCTCACAGCCATGAGCCTGTCTTCTGGCTGAGTGGCACGCCGCCTGTGGGAGCGCACTGACTACCAGGGGACAGTTCCTGCATTGAGCATCTGCCCCCTGGTGGTCAGTGCGCATCATAGCGACTGGTCGTTCCGCCGTTCAGTCGATTTGCATATTATATAGGATTAGTGGTCTAGCATAAGGTAAATAATTTTGGTTAGAAACCTAATTTAAATGTTCAGAGAATAAGGGGCAGACACATTTATATGCACAGACAAGCACACACACAGGGTTGACTCCTTTTCACATTTATTGTATTATCCATTCACTTTCAAGGAATGCAAGGTATTTTAATATCCAAACAATATGTAGTTTGAAACTTGATTCCCAAGGAAAAAAGAAAAGGCGATCAGCATAAGTTTAAAAAAAGTCTTTTATTTTATAATAACAAATGCTAGAAGGTCAATATTTCTGCTCAAACACAGAGGCAGGAAGGCATATTTACAAAAGGCCTCACAGTGTTTGCCATTGCCTTTACACAAGACAACATTGATAAAACCTTTGTAGTCCATAGCAGGTGCTGGATTTTCTCTTGGGGACATGTGCAGTTCAGATATTGCCTTTTATCTGAACTTTAAATACCTTTTAAAAATAGAGTCTGCATTTTAATATAATTTGTAAATTAAAACTCTTTTATTTTTGGCATTATAATGTTTTCCATGAATTTACTTTTAAAAAATGAATCAGAGCAAAATCTAATTATTGTCTAAAAGCCAGCAAAGGCAGAAAAATGCAAAAAAGGTTTTTAAAATGAAGCTTTGGTTTGCCTTGACCGTAAGAGAATTAAACATATGTAATAAATATTTGAGGATTTTAAGCACATCTATACTAATTAAAGGGTAATATGCTAATTAGACCAGACATCCTCTGGACGACCTTCCGGATGTTCTTCCGGACAAAGCCATAGTGGCAGGGCTGAGACAGAGGCAGTTAGGGGTGACCAGTCCAGCAGGGAATAGCAGTTAGGGGGGTAAGGCCAGCATAGGAGTGGAGTTAGGGGGATCAGGTCGGCAGGGGAGAGCAGTTAGGAGGATCAGGCTGGCAGGGGAGAGTGGTTAGGGGGATCAGGCTGGCAGGGAAGAGCAGTTAGGGGGGTCAGGCTGGCAGGGGAGAGCGGTTAGGGGGATCAGGCTGGCAGGGGAGAGCAGTTAGGGTGATCAGGCTGGCAGGGGAGAGCAGTTAGGGGGATCAGGCCAGCAGGGGAGAGCAGTTAGGGGGATCATGCCAGCATGCAGAGGCAATTAGGGGAAATAAGGCAGGAAGGCAGAGGCAATTAGGGGTGATCAGGTAGGCAGAAGAGTAGTTAGGGGCATCAGGCAGGCAGGCAGAGTGATTAGGGGTGATCAGGCAGACAGGCAGGTGAGCAGTTAGGAGCCAACGGTCCTGGGTTGTGAGAGGAATATCCGACTGCCGATTTAGGCCTGATTTCTGTGGGATCAGGCCTAAACCGGCAGTCAGACATCCCTGGAGGAGTTCCAGATTGGAGAGGTTGCAGGCCAGGGTGAGGGAAAAACATCCCCCCTTCCGTGCACGAATTTTGTGCACCGGGCCTCTAGTTTAATAATAATAGTCTCCATTCTTTCAGGTATTTAAATATTTAAAATGTTCCCAGCCTGTGTGACTCAGTTCTTTGGGCATCATCCTGTGCACCAGGACATCCCAGTTCAATTCCTGGTCAGGGCACAAACTCTGGTTGCCTGTTTCGGCTCCAGGAGGGGGTATGCAGAGGGCAGCAAATAGATGATGTTTCTCTCTCATCTATGTTTCTATCTCCCTCTCCCTCTCCCTTTCTCTCTTTCTCAAAATCAATAAAAACACATTTAAAAGATATTTAAAATGAATAATTTTATGGTCATCTGAATAATTAGAAACTTATTTTCAGGAGCTAGGCTATATGTATGTTTTAATGACACAATAAGAGACTAAATAAACACTTCAATTTAAATTTTAAAAAATTACCTAAAAATGATATTGTAAAGCATTTTCATCAGTGTGCAGTACTTGTAAATGTAATAATATTATATAATTTAAAATTTTTATTGTATATATTTTTTATAAAGGAAACTAAAACAACTTGTTTTCTCTGCCTTCCTTATTTTTTTTAGGCTTGGACTCCTGGATCATCTGGTGACTTCAAAAATCTGGTAAGAAACATTTTTCTGTAGTATTGCAAATATTTTTGTTTCTTTTGCCATGAATCTCAGGAGGATGGCTTCTTATCTCAGGCTTAATCCTTTTTTCTTAACTTTTCCCTCATTTCCATCATTTTAGGTTGAATCTCATTAGACCAATTGAAGGGGGTCAATTTCATCTTAACCCATGTGGGGGTAATCTGATAAATCCAGATGCTAGAAGATTTAACTGCATAGGTCAGAAGAATATCCCACTGAGGGGTAGCACTTACTTCTTCAGGAGAAAAAAAGAAGTACTGAAAGTGTGAGATAAGAAAGAGGATTATTCAGGTAACATGCAGAAAGTATTTGAGAAATTTTCTTTTAAGACTTACCAAATTCAATAGCAAGATAAAAACCACAGAAGAGCTGAGTATGATAACTGGATTTTTAAAAAAGATTTTTATTCCTGCATTGTTGGTATTATAATGTACCTTTTATAGAATTAGAAACACACTGAAGGCACTGCTCTTTGCCACATGAAAACTTAAAATTCTGAGTATTCGCCTGGTACACATTTTATGGGCATAAGAAAAATATAGTGTTTAATTTTTTAAAAGGCTGGTTGAGGTATAAATCTTTCTATTTAGTTGTATTTTTCCAAACAACAGCATTTGTATTCATTGGAGATGCCATCCAGACCCCCCAACCCTTTTTTTTCTCCTACATATTCTTTTTTTTTTTTTTCAGGAGAAACAATTGCTTTTTATTTTTATTATTTTAATATACATTTTTTATTGTTGGTAGTATTATAGATGTAATATTGCCCACATTCAAATTGTTATATTGGAATCCTACTATTTTCTGAACCTATGTAAGATTATAAAACATATTTTATCTTATTTAATTTTCTAAAGAATACTCTAGCTTGGATTCTTAGTGTTGTGTAATCTGGGAGTCCCCAACCTTCTTGATTTCTAGGTCACCCTTCCTAGACTACCCAGCCAAGAGTAATATGAAATTTCAACTTGATAGATTGCAGGAATATGCTCTTAAACACCATTCTTTACTAATAACTGGTAATGGCTGTGTTAGAACGGGAGGCTTGTGAGAGTTCTGCATGGACATTGCCTCTCACTCCCAAATGCTTCTCAGGTTTTTTCAACTAATACCTTCTGGTTATTTTATTATAACTGTCCTGTGCTACTTCAGTCCATTCCATGAGTACAAACCAAGAAAACTCAAAGCTGATCAGGTTGTTCAATTCTTTCCTTTCACAGCTCCCACTGTCACTGTTCTGCTTTTGTGACTAGTCATTTTCTCTATCGGCCCATATACCCACCCCTTTTCTGTTCACTCCTCAAGGCCAAGTCCAACTCCCATTTTCTCCTGGAAGTCTTCATTGGTTTAAATATTGTACAGCAATATTTATTTTCTCTTAATTCTTTATTTTCAGCATCATGAAGCACTTTGCCTTATAGTCACTATTCCATGTTCCAATGCTCTTGTGTTGTGTGCATTTTTTCTACTCAGCAATTTTTCAAGCCTGTTAAATGAGATAATGATGTCATCGTGTGCTGATTTTAGCAACATATCTAATATATTGTTCTGTATTTAGTAGTTTCCCTAGAAATGTTTTGTTTTGTTTTTCGATTTTTTTCCCCATTTTTTTCTTTATTGATTAAGGTATTACAAATGTGTCCTTATCCTCCCATTGTCCCCCCACCCTCCCACTCATGCCCTCACCCCCCTGGTGTCTATGTCCATTGGTTAGGCTTATATGCATGCATACAAGTCCTTTGGTTGATCTCTCCCCCTTACCTCCACCTTCCCCTGCCTTCCCTCTGAGGTTTAAGCATCTGATTGATGCTTCTCTGTCTCTAGATCTGTTTTTCTTCATCATTTTATGTTGAACATATTTTTAATTGAGTAACTTATTTAGGATCTCAACTACACTTCTAAAGACCAAACCTAAAATTTTATTTCTATTATTGTGTGCTTCTGTATACGTATATCTAGAATTGTGTGTACAATTATTTTTAAAGGAAACGATGACATGAACATGGTAGATGATTAATAGTACTTTCTGAGACAAATTCTGAGTTACATGACACACTATAAAATTGTCTTTTTAGAGTTTAATATAGAGAAAATAAAATAAATATAAAATTCAAACCATAACAGTATTGAAGCACAAATGATAATCTTCAAACTATCCTATATAATAAAGAGCTAATATGTTAATTAGACCGGACAGCAGAATGACCTTCTGGAACAACCAGTGGGTGGGGCCGCGGGGCCACAAGGCAGCCAGGCTGCGAGGGCCAAGCCTCTTGCATGAATTTCGTGCATTGGGCCTCTAGTCCTATATAATAAAACCCTAATATGCAAATCGAACAAACTGAGGAATGACTGGTTGCTATGATGCACTCTGACCACCAGGGTGCAGACGATCAATGCAGGAACTACCCCCTGGTGGTCAGTGCACTCCCACAGGAGAATGCTGCTCAGCCACAAGCTGGGGTCAGGGCTCGTGAGCACAGCGGCCTGCCTCTGCAGCGGGGCTAAAGATGTCCAACTGCAGTTGAACATCTCCCAAGGTCTCCTAGACTGTGAAAGGGTGTAAGCTGAACTAAGGGGCCCCCCTCCCTCGAGTGCATGAATGTCATGCTCTGGGCCTCTAGTTAATAATACATAAATTAAAATTTGCTCTACTTTATTATCATATAACTCTCAGGCTAAAATATATTTACTCTAGAACTAAATTCTAGCAATAAAAATTTACTTCAATATGAAGTTAAGATTTCCCACGTTGAAGTTAAAAATATTTACAAAAAACCTTATTGCAGCACTTTAACTTATATAAGATAATGTGTTTAATACTTATGATTCACTGAATTTTATATCTATGTGTTCAATTTCAACGACCTGTTCTAATTCATAAAGTTCATTTTCTGCACCTGGAGTTGGGCCTTTTAAGAGGTCAAAATAATAACATATGTACAGTTACATACAGTTGAAGGGAGTGTGTATTTTTAAACATTCACTAGGTGCTATGCTCGGGGATTTTTCTGTGTAGTCTCATTTTAACCTTCTAATCATACTTTGAGGTGCGCATTTTGGTTATCTCTTTAAGCGGAGCTGACTAAGGGTCTGAGAAGTTAATTAGTTCATCTACATCCACTTAGATAATCATGATGCTGAGATTTCAGTCTTATTCCTAGGACTCCGAAGACTCCATTGAGATGTCTTCCTAAAGAAAACTTACTTACCTCAGTGAGCTTATAATAAAAGCCAGTTCTGCATGTATTGGAGTACTAACCCTAATCTCCAGTCCTTAAGAAAATTGATACATGAGTGATTAAAATGATATTTAATCTTTGTACCTACAGTTATTTTAGAAGATGAAAAGCCTGCCATCATCACTGTTGGTATGCTACCATGATATACATTGTCATTATGTGAACAAGAATCATATATTCAGAGACCAAAGAAAGTAATCATACTCTCATCAATTCATTTATTCATACAGTTTCTTAAAATTTATTAAGTAACTTTTTTGTGTGTAAGCACTCTGACACAGGTTGGGTAATAAAAATGACATTCAAGGACTGTCATTTTATGTGTTCTACATAATTATGATGTTTTATTTTTTATTTTTTCGAAAGTTGCTGTTGATTAAAATCCTGAGCTTTTATTGTTTCCCTTTCCCTTGGTGGGATAGCAGTTTACTGGAAATCATAAGAATAATGTGAGAAACATTGTTAGTGCACATTAATATCTGGGTTTCCTTTCACATTTGACCATAAGGGAGGTTATGTTTTCCCTCCACCTTACAGTTGATGGGGTCATGGGATTACTTCTGGCCAAGGAAAAATGGAAGTGAAGCATATCACTTCTGGGCTGAGAAGGTGAAAATCTTCCATGTGCTTTTCTAGACTCTGACTCTGCAGACGAGGCATCAGTTGGAGATAATATTTCCTATGATGCCATGGTCTGTGTTTAGCAATACTAACTGGTGCCAGGCAGGTGACAGTATACCTTGCTGACAACAGCTCCCATTGCACAATTTCAAGAGCACTGACTGACATTTTTAGAGGACGTTTTCGATTATTGCCCAAAATGTGAGCATTGATGCTGGGTTCATTATACTCTAATCATCCCATGGAAGAGATGGTGAAGAAAAAACAAACATAATTGCTACTGACTCTTACTTTACTCCTCTAACTTAGAGCATATGAATTAGGAAAGTGGGATGGACCAACCATGTATTGGAAATTGTAAGGTCTCTCAGATGTCATTTAAGTAATTAGCTGTGCTATCACAAGAGGAAATCATCCTGGATCCCTGAGTCACCTGATGGAAGAGAGATGCTGTGGCAATTCTCCCCTTCCACATACAACTTATAAGAACAAGAAGTACATTCTTTTGTCTAAAGATACTGAGTTGACTTTTTTGGGGGTGGGTGAGTGTCTTGTTACTGCAGCATAACACCTTGCCCAAACTAATCAAATGGTTCTTGGGAAAATGGGCATTGTCGTGTTTGAGTCATTCTGAAATCTGAAGTCATGTTTCCAAACATATATGTTGGCAACAATCCTATCTAATAAAAGAGTAATATGCAAATTGACCATCACACCAAGACACAAGATGACTGCCCCCATGTGGACACAAGATGGCCACCACAAGATGGCCTTCATGGGAGGGCAGTTGTGGGAAGTTAGGGGTGACCAGGCCAGCAGAGGAGGGTAGTTGAGGGTGACCAGGATAGCAGAGGAGGGCAGTTGGGGGGGACCAGGCCTGCAGGGGAGGGCAGTTGGGAGCCAGCAGTCCTGGATCGTGAGAGGGGTGTCCAACCGCCCGTTTAGGCCCAATGGGATCGGGCCTAAATGGATGGACAACCCTCAAGGGGTCCCAGATTAGAGAGGGTGCAGGCTGGGCTGAGGGACACCCTCACCCCCCCATGCACGAATTTTATTCACCACGCCTCTAGTATATTTTATATTTATGTATTTACTAGAGGCACGGTGCACAAAATTCGTGCATGGGGTATGTGTGTCCCTCAGCCCAGCATGCACCCTCTCCAATCTGGGACCCCTCGAGGGATCGGGCCTAAACGGGCAGTCAGACATCCCTCTCACAATCCAGGACTGCTGGCTCCCAACTGCTCGCCTGCCTGCCTTCCTGATTGCCCCTAACTGCTTATGCCTGCCAGCCTGATCACCTCCTAACCACTCCCCTGACAGCCTGATTGATGCCTAACTGCTCCCCTGCCAGCCTGTTTGCCCCTAACTGCCTTCCCCTGCAGGCCTGGTCACCCCTAACTGCCCTCCCCTGCAGGCCTGGTCACCCCCAACTGCCCTCCCCTGCAGGCCTGGTCACCCCTAACTTCCCTCCCCTACAGGTCTGATCCCCCTCCCAACTGCTGTCCCCTGCAGGACTGGGTCCCCCCCAACTGCCCTTCCCTGCAGTCCCTGTCGCCCCCAACTTCCCTCCTCTGTTGGCCTGGTCACCCCTAACTGCCCTCCCCTGCAGGCCTGATCGGCCACAACTGCCCTCCCTTGCAGGCCTGGGCCCTCCCAACTACCCTTCCCAGCTGGCCATCTTGTGGTGGCCATCTTGTGTCCACATGGGGGCAGCCATCTTCTGTATTGGAGTGATGGTCAATTTGCATATTAATCTTTTATTAAATAGAATAGAGGCCTGGTGCACAGGTGGGTGCCAGCTGATTTGCCCTGAAGGGTGTCCCGGATGAGGGTGGGGGTTCCCTTCGGGCGTGGGGCAGCCTGAGCGAGTGGCCTGTGGTGGTTTGCAAGCCGGCCATACCCCCTGGCAACCCAAGTGGAGGCCCTGGTATCTAGGATTTATTTATCTTCTATAATTAAAACTTTATAGCCTTGAGCAGAGCCAAGCCTCCTGCTTGCTCCATGGCCGCAGACATTTTTGTTGGTATTTATTTATCTTCTATAATTGAAACTTTTTACCCTTGAGTGGAGGCTTGGGCCTGCCAGGGTGTGCGGAAAGCTTGGCTTCCTCCATTGCCGGAGAAACCCAAGTCTCCTGCTCACTCTGTAGCCACAGCCATCTTGGTTGGGTTAATTTGCATACTTGCTCCTATTTGGCTGGTGGGCGTGGCTTGTGGTTATAGCAGAGTGATGGTTAATTTGAATATTACTCTTTTATTAGATAGGATTACTGAAAAATAGTTTTCTCTTGACTGTCACCTAATAATCTGAGGTACTTGGCATAGCAGGCTACATAGGGCTCCCTAACTAAAAGCTTTGGGAAAACCTATACTAAAATTTTAATAAAAATCAGCTATTACTCACTTACCAAATACCTTTAGATGAAGCAAAGGACCTGAAGTAGGGAAAATACAAGGCATGTATTTAAATATAAAATGGCATACTTTCCAGTTGAGAAATGAACAGAATTCCTGAAATAGTACTTTTGCTCCTTTAATCTGAACTAGCATCAGGTAACAGTATATATTAAAGATCATAAAACAATCATTTTTTTCCTAACTTAAAATGAGCCCCCATGTCTTAGTTTATTTTATTTTGGTGGGTTGCTCAGAATAATCTATATTTAACTCTTTAGTTTTTGGAATGACCTGAAACAATATCCCCTCCTATGTCTGATTCTTTTTTTGCCTTTCACAGTGGAAGTCTTTGCATGCTGTCTCATGCTCCCTTTATTTTTTAAGATATGTACTAAATTAAGTCCCACCAACATGCCATATAACATCATTTCTAAAACAGCTAAGTAACCTTTTGCACGTGGATGTTGAGTGTGACTCGACACTGTTAGCATTAAAATAAAGGAATCGAGAAAAAAACAAGCGAGTGCAAAGGGTTAAACATATCCCCTTTTCTTCACACATAGGACTACAGATCAAAACCAATTATATACAATTACTTGGAACTGCAAAGATTTAAATATGCTACTACAGAAGAGGGCACAACAAATTATGCCTCATGAAGTATTTCATGTCAATCATTAATAGTCTCTAAAATAGTTGTGGTACGTTTAAATCTACCTCTAATATTCAACTTTTGGGAGTCAGTCATTATGTCAGGAATTTAACTTGAGTGCTACATCCCTTCAACAATTTCCATTAACCTTGTATCTGCTGTTCTTCTCACCTAATTTCACCTACAGGGTAGAGTTCAGAGAACCTTCTTAAGGCAGCACATTCCATTTTGGGAGACTACTAGTTTTTAAACATATTCCTTTGGCGTTGAGCAAAAGTATTTTTTATTAGTAGCTTGCTCCTCAGGCTTACTGGCATGGGATTTGCATATTTGCTAATAACGATCCTTAGACTCTAATAGCATCAATATTTGGACTACATGGAAAAGTGTCCTTTAAAGTGAAAAGTTAAATTACGTTTTTATTTAAGCTGCTCTCATCTTATATAGAATAATAATAAATGATTTTATGAAAATAATTTAAATAGGGATTCTACTAAATCTTCTGACATTATCTATCTTGGCAACCATATATTGAAAGAACATTTTGTGGTTAATTAAGCACAGCATTTCCTGCTTGATTTCTTGCTGCTGTCCTAAGTCAAGCAGTACTTTTCCAGGTGTTCATCAAAAAAGTAATACTACCCTAAGAGTTTTTTGTTTTTTTAATAATTTTAAAACTCCCTATTTATTACTCGTTGTGCATTATCCTACATTGCTTCCTCTATTTAGGTACATGGATGTCTAAACTTATTCTTCAACAATGTCACATGATACCAGGGAAAATGACTTGCAGCTGATGCCCTGTCATCTTCTCTTCCCTTTGTTTTTGAGAAAGATCATTCCCACCTTTGGGAGTGCTTCCCCAGTCTAAAAGCACTCCTGCAATACAAACTCGAGAATAAAAAAGGATATATATTTTGAAAAGTTTCCCATAAACATATTAAGACATAGGAAAGTGTCTCCATGTATCATTTCTATTTCCTAGTGGGCGCTATACCGGTTTCCTTTTTTATGTTAATGGTAGATATGTAGTGGGAAATGTCTTTCACAGTTCCGAAATTAAAGGAGGAACAGGGAACCATGAAAAGGCAATGAAATGACTGAGGTTGAAGAAAGGCAATTACACAATATATTTAGCTTTTCAGAAAAAAATATTAGATATAAATTTTGTCAGTGACCTTATATGCTTTTGTGGATCATACAGAAATAATTGATTCACTGTCAAATACATTTTGCCTATTTTACTTTTTTATTGACACAGACTATTTTGCTTTGTCCACATCTGGCCATTTCTAATTAGACAAATTGGTCCTAGAATATTTATATTTTATTTATTTATTTAAATCTTTCTATCCCTAAAATCACCACTAATTTTCAGGCATGCATGATATCATACATGCGTATGTATATTTTTGACATGTATATAGGTAGATTTTTGCCACAACCACCAAGATTGCTTTAAATTTTTACATGATTTTATATATGATTCCTTAAGTAAAATATTTAAATAGGCCATCTAGACACTTAAAACGATTTTCTAAAAATCATGCCTAAGAAAATCATAGCATCTTACTGAAGGTATTGAGCAATGGTAAGTGACAAGGGGGGTGGGCTTTATGGGAATTGGGTCCAAGCTAGTAGAAGTAAGCATGGAGGATTTTACAAGATCTTGCCAATGAGAATCCCACTTGAGCCTCTCTCCTTGATTCTTAGATACCCTTCATAACTTGGAAATGTGTACTGCTTCCTAGATATAGGAGACAATTACAGTGTGACTATATGGATCTGTGAGAGTGAGAGCTTTTTTTTAATTAAAGAATGGAATGAAAAGATAACCAAGGAGGTTTCTGAGAAAGATCACAATAGAAAATTAATTCTGGGATAACATTTTGTTGTTGTTGTTATTCTATGACATGTCAATGCTCTGTTAAATAGATGTGTGAGCACTCCATAAACCATATTGTAGGATTTCATTTTCTTACTTAAAGTTCAAACAAGTCAGAAATAAATCATGTTTCATAGTTAGGTAACTGTGTAGTTGCTATATAACTCATGCTTCCCTGAACTGGGCTCTGGGAAGTGTTGCTTGGTGATTAGAACATCAGCCTGTGTACAGAAAGGTCATAGGTTTGATTCCTAGTCAAGAACATGTACCTGGGTTGCAAGTTCAATCCCTTGCCCTAGTTGGGACATGTGTGGGAGGCAACCAATTGATGTGTCTCTCTCAGATTGATGTTCCTCTCCATTCCTCCCTCCCTTCTATTCTCTCTAAAAACTCAATGGAAAACATATCCTTAGGTGAGGATTAACAAAAACAAAACAGCAACAAAAATACAGCACTGTACTGGTAGAAAAATAGTGAGAAAAATGTTCTCATTTCATATATAGTCCTTTTTTTCCAGTGCTGTGTTTTGTTTTGTTTTTTAAAATAATTCTCTTATTAAAAAACTCACTGCAATTTCTTGAAATTCTATAATTAGTCATTAAATTTCACAAGAGGATTTGGCACAGAAACCTTCTCAAATGTATCTTCTTGAAAAAGAAAACATGGCCATTTTGTTCTATCAACATGTATGTGAGTAGTAATAAATACTTTCTCCCCTGAAATGGAAATCAAGAAGCCTGGGTAAAGGGACTACATTAAAACCTTGTGAGACAGCTATACTGACAAGCCTCCCTCACTAATATGCATGCATAGAACTAAGCAAAACCATGTTGTTGTTTTTTTTTATTATTTTTTAAAAAATATATTTTATTGATTTTTTACAGAGAGGAAGAGAGAGGGGTAGAGAGTTAGAAACATCGATGAGAGAGAAACATCTATCAGCTGCCTCTTGCATATCCCCTACTGGGGATGTGCCAGCAACCAAGGTACATGCCCTTGACCGGAATCGAACCTGGGACCCTTGAGTCCGCAGGCCGACACTCTATCCACTGAGCCAAACCAGTTTCGGCCAAAACCATGTTTTAAATTATATGTACAAAAGCCTTGCTTGGCATTCACAGATCAAAGTTTATATAAGAGATCAGATTGTATTGTTTTCTGTGTTTCTGTTGGTGACTTTTCATTCCACCTCCCAGTGCATTAAAATGATTTAGTACCATAATTCCTAATACTAATTTGATTAATGTGCACTTCCAATAAACACAGAAATCACCTGAGAAGCTAACAACTGAGATTTGGGCAGAAACTCATGCCACCTCGGTACCCATCTCTTTAAAATCTCTGTGGGGAGAAGTGATCATTCCAGAATCTTAAAGTCAGACTTACAAAAATATTAGTGAAGTTGTACATTTACTTTTCACAGTAGTATCACTGCTGTTTTTTAGCAAAACAAAGGCTTTTCCTATTCCCTTGCCACGTGTAGAATATGGAGATAAAAAATTGTGCTCTGATAGTGGAAGATCAATCATGTTGTAGTGGTTGAACATGTGCTCCCTTTAGAATAAAGATGCATAATTCAAGTTGTGTTGTGGCATGATTTAGTTCTGATTGATGCCTATTAACAAGACTTTTTTTCTCATTAAAAATAGTACAGTCATATTTTCTCCATTTGATACATTTAGAAGCATCATTTTAAGAGACTTATTTTATGGTATTATTATTTTATAGTATTTATTTTGGCTATGTAGCAGAACTTTAGCATAGACTTGACAAATTTAATACGTAAAATCTTAGACATCATCATTGAGTACATTTCATAATCCTCTGTGGCAACATCCTATGTTAGTCTTAATTTACGGTATTTACCTTTACATCCTTAGATAAATAAGAACTTAAAACAGCATGGCTTATTCTTGGTTTGAAAAAATATGATATGAAATTATATTGTGCTCTTGGAGCATCTTCATGCTCATTGTGTTCGTGGTGTAACACAATTGCTACTGACTTCATATGTGACTTGACAACGTAAAGTCTAAGTCTCAGTTTTCTCACCTGTGAAATGAATCTATGTGCAAATTATTTCCAACTCTGAACAATCTATTTTGGATAAAAAGGCTCAACCCTATCCCACATTTATATCTGGCTAAATAGATACAGATGTCTTCTTAAATTCTCACCAAATTAATGTGGAGTTGAGCATGAAAATCCTGACAGGGTGATGGCATTTTGTCTTCAATGTTGATCTCGTTTCATACTCATGTTTGCAATGTCATTTTCTCTCATAAAAGAAAATATGAGGTGTACTTTCTTTAAGAATGCCAGTGGATAACTCAAATATTTATTTCTTGATATACTACGGAAGCATTTTATGTTTCTAAAACATATACTTCTATCTTCCATTCTTCCATAATAGAAAAGGGCAGAATTCCTCAAAGTGAGAATGATTTCACACCAAAACTCAATTCACCACAGTTAGGTAAGGCGATTTTACAGAGTATATTTTCTGGGATGTTAGGGATAATTACAATGTGTACTCAAGATTTTCTTGGGGTGGAAAAAATGGAGCTTTTGTTCCAAGTATTCCCATTACTAGTTTTTCTTGGGGGGTCGGGTGGGGGTTATCCTACAATATATGCTTTTACCATGAGAGTATTACTACAGTATTAGCAAATAGTTCATATGTTCTCATATTCTGTTTATAAAGGGAGTGTCTAATAATATAAAAGGAAGTGCTTACGAAACCAAGATTAATTGCTTCTGTCCACAGAATACTGGCTGCTTGTTTTCATTATCCCCTAAATTGTCAAAGAATTAATGGCTAGAGTTATGGAATAAGTACAGCTGCTCCTTATCCATGGTAAAACTTCCCTCTGGGATCACAGAGCACCTTTGTTTTAAATGTTCCCTTCCATTTATTTTATTTTCAAAATGAACTTGTAAGATCCTTATTGAAATGGCCACGAAGGTAACAAAATGAGTGAGCTTTCTATATCCTTATGGTGAACGATAAACTCATTTAAAAGTTTTTTGCACCTGTGTGATTATTGAAGTATTTTTATATAGAATAACAGAATCTATTAAATTTGATATTTACAACAGTCTTCTACCTTTCAGTTCTCTGTTTAACATCTGTTTGAAATAAAATTTTATAAATATGTTCCTTTTTATACTGAGGTGAAAGAGCTCATTGTTATAAATGAATATATTCTCTTAATACTGTGATGTATTTTTCTCTCCATCTATATATGAAGTTTCTATATCAAAATTATTTTTGGGGTTGCAGATTTTCATGTGTTTAATTGTTGCATATTCTATCTTTTCAGTTATACATAAAACAGGTATGTGTCGTTTGATTCTAGAAATGAACCAAAACGGTTCATCTCCTATTTCACTTAGCATAATGTCCTTAAAGAATGTCCTAAAGTCCATTCAAATGTCACAAATAGCAGGATTTCCTGTGGGGTTTTTTATGGCTGAATAATATCCCATTGTGTGTGTGTGTGTGTGTGTGTGTATGTATGATGTCACATTTTCTTTATTCATCTGTCCATTGATGAATACTTAGGTTGTTGTCATGTGTTGGCTATCTCTATATATAAAAGGTTAAGTGACAGGCCGGACTGTACATATTATGTGCACTGACCACCAGGGGGCAGACGCTCAATGCAGGAGCTGCAGGTGAAGCACCCCAGAACCAAAGAGGAGGGAACCTGATTCTTTTCAATGTGCATAAATCTGTGCACTGGGCCACTAGTTGTAAATAATGCTGCAGTAAGCATAGGGGTACAGATGTCTTTTCAAGTTAATATTTCATTTTCTTCTGGTAATTACCTAGAAGTGGAATTGCTGGATCATATGGAAGTTCTATTTTTAATTTTTTGAGGAAACTGTATTGTGGTGTTTTTTATAGTGGCATACCAATTTACATTCCCACCAACAGTGCACATGGATTCCCACTTCTCCACACTTGTTATTTCCTATATTTTTTTTATCATAGCCATTCTAACAGGTGTGAGGTGACATCATGTGGTTTTGATTTGCATTTCTCTGATCATTAGTGATGTTGAGCACCTGTTGGCCAGCTATATATCTTCAATGGAAAAAATGGACAGATCCACTACCCATTTTTTAATCAGATTGTTGTTATTGTTGTGGGTTGTTGGTTTTATTTTTGTTTTTTCCTGTTGAGTAGTATGAGTTTTTTATATATTTTGGATATGAACTCATCAGCTAAATGGTTTGCAAATATGTTCTCCCATTTAGTAGATTGCCTTTTCATTTTTGTTGATGGTATGTGCCCTGACTGGGAATCAAACCCATCATCTTAGGGTGTATGGGATGAAGCTCCAAACAATGAGTCACACCAGCCAGGGCAAGACTAGTGACATTCATGATGCATCTTATCTCAACATTCCTCACTGATCAGAACCATGATCTCCTTTCCTCACACTAAATTTCCTTTTTTTTTTTTTAATTCTGTCTGTTTTAAGAACATACAAGAAACAGTTGTCTTTAAAACTTTGTTCTTAAAGAATATTAATGTATACATTGTGTCTGAGCCTATCTGGCAGAAATTGGGTGCATGGCTATGAGAATTTTATTTCTAAAGAAGCAAATATAAACATTACTACAATGGGTCACTTACCGAGCAGAATAATATTTTCCATTTACAACTATTTTATTTAAAAGTTTGTACTTAATGAGTTGAATATTAGGATTGTTTTTCAGGGATTCAAACAAGTTAAGGTGAACAAGAAGATAGTGGCTAATTTCATAAATGAGTGTTTTTATTAATGTGTATTGTATATTCATTATGGGTCATAGGCTTCCTCTTTTCAGTTTTTTCGGTCACTCTACCAATCATGTAACCTTCTACTGAAAACAATAAACACCATAAGAGAATGTTTTATGGAAGTTTTTAAAAATACTAGATCAGGCAATAGGCTACTTTCAATGCATTTTTTAGGTCTTCATGGACTTTTATTGGCTTTTAAGTTCTCAGGTGGAGCAAAGAAATTTGCATTTGGCGTCCAACTGGACCAAAAAAAAAAAAAAAAAAAAAAGCTTTTGTCAGCCTTATTGGTATCCATTGCAGTGTTTGAAGAGTGTATATATGTTCAAAAATGGCATTGCATTATAGAATAGAAATGCTATCTAGCAGAGATGTGCTGTCAATCATTTCAATAGTTTGGAAAGCCTTTCTTGAAAAGCTGAGGAGGAACCTTTCTCGTGGGGTAGTATTTTTCCTTCGCTGCAGGTTTAATTTGTTTTTGACTGAAAGAGAGCAAATAATAGCAAATAATGATGCTATTGTTTTCTTTTATAGTCCAGATGGCTACTCTTTTCATGTTAAATCAGAATCAGAGAAAATATTCAAGGGGTATTATTTTCTTTTACTATATTATTTTGTATTTGGTTTCAAATACCATAGAAACTCAAAATTAAGTTCTGCAGGTTAAAAGTCAATGAAAAGCTTGTTTGAATTTGAGTTTTGCTAAATTGGTATAAAAATCTCAAAACACTAATGCTTGATTGAATCCGAAAGGAAAAATCATGTACATTCATGTATCAAAATGGACAGTATTTGTACCAAGGGAACTGTTACTCATTTGTTTTCCCAGGGAACAACTCTTTATTAGTTGGATATAGCTGTTTAGTTTGGAAATATTGCCATTACTCTGAAGCAGACCTAGTTATTTATGAAGCAAGAATATACCTCACTTGTAACACTAAGAGAACTGTTTGAGTAGACCAGGGTTTCTCAACCTCCAAACCTTGACATTTAAAATTGTTCTGTGTATTATAGGATGTTTAGTACCATCCCTGGCTTCTATCTACTACACGTAATAACAACCCACCAGTTCCATATACTGAGAATAAAGGATTTCTACTAGAGTTGTATCCACTCTACTCCAGTGATTCTAAACAAATGGAAATTTTAGCATCCATGTACAAATGGCAATGCCTACAGAAAAATAAGACAATGAGTAGTCTAAATTATTATATGTATTTTTAATCTTTATTGGTGAGAGTATTACAGATGTCCCTCCTCCTTTTTCCCCCCATTGTCCCCTCCATCCAGTTCTTGCCCAGCCCCGGGCCTTTACCACCCTATTGTCTGTGTCCATGGCTTATACATATATGCATATATGTTCTTTGGTTAAACCCTTCCTGCCCCTCTCCCTTCCCTCTGAGATTCATCAGTCTGTTCCATATGTTTATATGCCTCTGGTTCTAGTTTTTTTAAATCTATTTTATTGATTTTTTACATAGAGGAAAGGAGAGGGATAGAGAGTTAGAAACATCGATGAGAGAGAAACATCAATCAGCTGCCTCCTGCATAACCCCTACTGGGGATGGGCCCGCAACCAAGGTACATGTCCTTGAGTGGAATCGAACCTGGGACCCTTCAGTCCGCAGGATGACACTCTATCCATTGAGCCAAACGAGTTAGGGCCTCTGGTTCTATTTTATTCATCAGTTTATTTTTATCTTTTGTTTTTGTTATTGCTAGATTTTTATATTTATCCACTGAAAGCTATAAAGTAGACAGAAACAAAATGCTTGCATTATATCAATATGCATGTATAATATACACATATATTAATTATATATAGCTACATATTTAACATATGTATATACATATATTAACTACTATAGCTTTCTATATATCAACTGATAAATTTATATCATATATATATGTGTGTGCATATATATATATATATATATATATATATATATATATATATATATATACACACACACTAACATATATCTCCTGGTAGGTATCAATTCTTGATAATAATTTAAGCAACTTTCTTGATATTCTCAGATTAAAATGGTATTGTTTTGTTTAACCAAAAGAAAGGATTGCAAAATAAAATAGGATCCAGTTATAGCTTCCATTTGTAAATAAAATTTTCAAGTTTTCTTGTGAGACCTTTAACAATAATAATAATAATAATAAAAAAAACAATGCAAACCCATGGACACAGACAATAGGGTGGTGAAGGTCTGGGGTGGGGGGGCTGGGAGGGGCTGGGAGAGGTCAATGGGGGAGAAGGGGGACAAATGTAATAGTTTCAACAATAAAGATTTAAAACAAAACAGAATAAAACAATGCAAAAGCCTCATTAAAACTGACAATGCAAAATCTTTGAATGTAGTCAGAATGATCTGAAATAAAGAGGCAATGCTTTAAATTCACTCTGAGTTGCTTCTCAATTCACAGTGAGGAGTCAAGTACTTGAATCAAGTAATTCACTTTACTAAGAATTGAATTATGTTATTGTAGGCCTAAGTCTTCCGTATGTTTTTTAATCACTCTTCCAATTATAATCAGCTCTTGGTATATGGAATGAACTGAAGAGTTAATTTTGGAGTTCTGGGTGTTTTGCTCTTCTGCTACTGATTATTTAAATAAACTAAGTTACTTAACCTCAGTTAAGATGAATTTCCAAAAGGAAAATATGAAGTAACATGCCTTCCTATTGATTTTATACCTTTGAAACAAAGACATTTAACTATAAGCACTAAAGTGTATTTGCTCTACAGATAAATTCAGCTCATTCTGACATTTCCTACTTACTAAAATGGCATTCATAGTGGTGATACTAGGAACCTATTCTACACTTTTTTTTTTTTTTTTTACACAAAAGGTAACAAAATCTACCTAGTACCTTATACTTGCTGGATGACATCAAAACAGTTGCTCTCTCCTGAATTACAGTGTCTCCACTTTAAAAGATAGTTATATAAAAATTATACAAATCCATATAAAATGCAGAAAAACAACAATCTATTACTTGAATTCAATAACTAGGTTTCTGGAGCAAGAACATCCACACATATATTAAACATGGGGAAATCAACCTATGTAGACAAAATATCTATAAATCTCCAAAGTATGATTAAATGACTATAACTATATAAATGGTAATTACTGTACTGAGGGTAGTAACACAGAACAAACAGTACTTTTATCTCTGGCCCATAAAAAACTGTTTAAATTTTTCCTTCTACTAGACAGAAATGATTGCTACATTACCCAAATACTGTCTTTCCCTTTTAGAACAACCAAATGTGAAATGTAGTACTTAATATAGCAGATGTAAGGTTTTGTAGTATATATTAAGATAGATTGCTTATGTAAAATGGAAATGAATACCATAAATCAAAATAGCTCATTATATGTTTCCAGGTTTATAGTAATTTATCAGTTTTATGTTTACTTTTTATTGTTTAGGTCTGTAGTTTACTACCTGAGTATAGGCCTCCTTGCAAAATTTGGTTATGTGTAATCCTTTACCACAGTGAAAAGGTGCACACACAATTTTGTCATTGCAAATGTGAGAGATAATTGAGAAAGTTCGTTATACTAGTTTATGACCTCTTAGCAATGCCATCTAGTAAAATAAATTTTAATATTTTATAAATTTTGAGGAAAATGCTTCAAAATAGATAATTCAACCTACAAAATAAATTAAAGTGCAACAAGAATCAAGAAAGTTATGAGACCACAAAGCTTTCACAACTCAAAATTTCTTCTCCACATTATTCTGTTTGTTTGGATAGTTGAATTTCTTCAGAACCATGCATTCTTAATTTAAAACTTATATGCCAATATATTTAGAGTAAGAAAATGTTTTAGAAGATCTTAAACTCTTCACATTCATTCACTCTTTAAATTAAGGCTACAGACATGAAAAGATAGAATTACTGTTCTCAAGAAGCTCATGGTAAAATTGATGCTATATAATGCAATCTGGAGAATCCCCCACAAGGTCATCTGCGATTGGCAAAATGAAGGAAAAAAGTGAATTTATTAAAATAATAATTTAAAAAACTTATACTTTTTATTAATTTACAATGAAATTTCAACTAAATGGGAATGCAAATGGGAAAGTATGCCTTGTATTTTTTTAAAAAATATATATTTTTATTGATTTTAGAGAGGAAGTGAGAGGGAGAGAGAAAGAGAAGAAACATCAATGATAAGAGAGTTATTGATCGGCTGCCTCCTGCACACCCCCTAATAGGGATCAAGCCTGCAACCTGGGCATGTGCCCTGACTGGGAATCGAACCCATGACCTCTTGAGCCATGACGATTGAGCCATGCTATGTGGACATGCCTTTTCTTTTTAGAAGCATCTCTATTAGACTTTTGGAAAGTCAGGCATTATGCAAGTTTCTACCAAATTTTTAAGTGAATTTTCATCAGTAAAAGGTTATTCTACAAGTGACAGCTTCTTTCTTCCCTTCCCTTTCACCCTGGATGATCTTTGCCAGCAAAAGTAGGAGAGAAGAGAATAGTAACTTGGAGGAGATCCTCCAGGTAGGCAAAAAAGTAAACACATATGTGAGTGTATTAGTGACTGGTTTCTTAAAATTAATAAAATTGGCCCTGGCCAGATGGTTCATTTGGTTGGAGCATCATCCTGTACATCAAAAGGTTGTGGGTTCAATTCCCAGTCAGGGTACATATTTGGGTTGCAGGTTCGATCCCTGATCAAGGTGCTTACAGAAGGCTACTGATGGTTGTTTCTGCTTCACATCAATGTTTCTCTCTCTCCCTGTCCCTTCCCCTCTCCTTCTCCCTCTCCCTCCTTCTCCCTAACAAATTCAATAAACATATCCTCAAGTGAGGATTTAAAAAATTACTAAAATTTGGCTCAATAATTACAAACCTTTCTATATACATATTTTTTCAAGAAATCTATTAAACCACTTTTACTATCACAAACCCAATCAATAACCCCAGAGTAGGCAGAAATCTATACCTGAAACTAATATTATAGTCCCTTCCATTGATGGTACCAGTTCTATGGAGAAAGCTCTCTGACTATCATTCAGAGTCTGTTCTTCCTTTTGAGCAAATCCTAATGAGCCTAGTTATATAGTTTTCTCCCATATAACTAATTTAAAAGGGGCACATCAGAGGGTGAGCAGGAGAAATCTTACAGATAGGTATTTGTCCCTGAGAAGTAAAAACTGGCAATTAGAGAAAACTCCTCCAATATGAAAAAGAATTTCCAAGTATAGCAATGTGGAGGCCTTAATTATATGGACAAATAACTTTTAATTTTAATAGTTCCTTATTTAACAGAAGGCAATCCAGTGGAATAGTAGTACTGGTAACATCATTAAAAAATAAGTAAACTTGCACAAACTACCTATAAAAAAGAGAAATTAAGCATTTAACATAATTTAGAAAATAATTATATTTTTAGGAAAAAGATTAGGTATTTTTTTGATAATTCACATGTAAAACTTTTTCCCTGAATGATTTCAGAAAAAAAATGTAGGTGTTGAATTATTTTAGAAATAGCAAACTAGATAATGTAAGCAGTAATCATATGGGCATGATTCCAGTGGGTATGGCAGCATTATTTATAAATGACTTATTGTTTCAATTTTATTGCACTTCAATGCTATTTTCCATCAAAACAAGAACCCTCAACTATTTTGCTATATTAGTTTCTATAAAAAATTAATTACAGCCCTAACCGGTTTGGCTCAGTGGATAGAGTGTCGGCCTGAGGACTGAAGGGTCCTAGGTTCAATTCCGGTCAAGGGCATGTACCTTGGTTGCGGGCACATCCCCAGTAGGGAGTGTGCAGGAGGCAGCTGATTGATGTTTCTAACTCTCTATCTCTCTCCCTTCCTCTCTGTAAAAAATCAATAGAATATATTTTAAAAAATTAATTGCAAATAAAATAGGTTATGTCCTATCTATGACATACTGATCTGTATCTTGTATAGGTTGAATAGTGAGTAAATAATATTTTTCATGAATGTGTGATTACTAAAGACTCTAGTATGGATGGTTTGCTGATAGAATATTTATTTAATTTTGATTTAACAACACAATGATTTAAATTAACAATGATCATCATAATTTTCAGAATATGTTTACATGTACATAAATGCCATTTGATATTTTCTTCAATATTCTGTATAGTATATTTTAATTCAAAAAATAATACCAATTTACACAAGAATTTCTTTATGATTCTTCAAAAATATTATTCAGATGTACATATGCCATTGCTGCTTTGGCAGCTTATAGTTTTAACTAAAAAAAAAAAAAGATGTAGCCCTGGCCAATTTCACTAAGCGGCTGGAACATCAGCCCACGGACCAAGGGTCCCCATGGGTTCAATTCCCAGTCAAGAGTATGAAACTCAGTTGCAGGTTCAGTCCCCAGGCCCCAGGTGGGCGGGCATGAGCAGAGACAAACAATCTCTCTCTCTCTCCCTCTCTCTCTCTCTCTCCCCCCTCTCTCCCTCTCTCCCTCTCCCTCTCCTCTCCCTCTCTCTCCCTCCCCCCTCCCCGTTCCCTTTCAATCTTTCTAAAAATCAGTGGAAAAAAGTATCCTCAGGTGAGGATTAAAAAAATTAGATCTTAATTTATCTGTAATTGTAGATAATCAATGTTGAGTATTTCTCACTGTCAGTTTATTTAACTAATTCTAACATTTTATCGTTCTTTACTAGTCTCTAATTATTACAGTGGGTATGGCCAAATGTCTTTGGATGATGGATGTGGGTATGCCCAAGTGGTCTTTGATAACGAATGCAAAAATTTAAAAATGTGTCTGCCTTTTTTTGTTTGTTTCTTTTAGTCTATGGAGCATACCTACCTCCCCTTCCTCCCAGCTAAAGATAGGCTTTTGCTCCTCTGCATCTTATGTTTAGATTTTTCTCTAACCAAATATTTGGATACGCAATTGAGTTTTAACAACTAACCATGTGTGGGGATGTGTAATAATGTAACTTTTTTAATATAACTTTTACCTACTATGGTGTCTGATAATGCGTTTGAAGGAAAACTTCACAAGCCAGTGTATGCAAGAGGCTTGGTCATTTCAGCTTTATATTTTTAGAAGGTCAAATTATTTAGGAGAGATATTTTATCCAAAACATAACACATGAATATAAATAAATAAGAGATCTCAAACAACAATTTGTAGTTTTCTCATGCTGTGACTGTATATTTTCCCAGATTAGTAATTCAAAATGAATTGTGTGGTATTTAGAGTAGTTGTATGAGTAGTCGTAGCATTCATAATAAAAAATAGCTGATATTTATTCAAAACTCATGTGCCACTAAATTTGCTGTGTTTCACTTAGATTGTTTAACTCAATCCTCACATGGAACTTGTAAGGAGATATGCTCATTTTACAGATGAGGAAACTGTTGTTCAATGAGTTTAAGTAATTGGCTCAAGATCTGAGTAAACTATGGTCTACTGCACTTAGAACTTGCTCTCTTTCCACCAAGCCTGGCTGCCTCCCTCTTTGTCTTGTCTGGTATTGCTGGCAGAAAACACTATAGGTTTTAAAGTGATTTAAATTTAGCACAATATCTTACCATCAAACTTTCTCAGGAATGGCACAAGTTGATAAAAATATCAAATTGAAAAAACATTCTACACATAAAAAAGAAAAGAACTTTTTTGATATTTTTATACATTAACTGTGTATTATAAAACTATTCAAATTGGTTGAATTACATTTTAATGTTATAAGTAGTTATAATGTCTAAAATATATTTTAATATAAAATATTTTATTAAGAAATATTTAGAAAAATTATAGTTTAATTATCCTACACTATTAATATTTTATTATGTGCTTCTAAAGACCATGGAGAGCAAAGACCTTAAGTACTTGAGAAAACAGTTGCTATTTTAGGTAGAAGGAGTTATCTCATTCTTGGCAAATGTAAAATAAAATAGAAAAACACTGTGCTATATTAATGCCATTTGTGAGTGTTTTAATAATAAAATAAAATTGATTTTTTCAATATAATTATGTTAAAACCACCAACATTGAGAATGAAGGAACCCTTATGAAATATTACCTGTCATATGGAATTCTGTGAATGTTTACTGAATAATATTTGACCTAAGATTCAGCCAAGTATGTAAGATGAATTTCTAGATGCCTATGAAGTGCTTTTTGTAGTATTAAAAATTGCTTACATTTATTCCATTAAAGGAGAGTGAGAGATGCATATATAAAACATGTACCTACAATTCATTTATCTATTGCTATTTAACAAACTACCCAAAACTTGGTGACCTAACTCAACACCCATTTTACGTTATCTCGTAAATGTTGAGGTCAAGAATTTGGACAAGGCCCGGTTGGCAGATTCTTCTGTTCCCTGTGGTATCAACATATGTCACTCAGTGGTATTCCCCTGAGAGATGACCGGTCTGGAGTGTACAAGATGGTTTAATTTATGTCTTGTGCTTTGGTGCAGGTGTGGCTATTAGACTGGAATTAATAGGGGCTGTTAACAAAAGCAGCTTTATGTGGACTTTCTATCCTATGGTGACCTCAGATAGTCAGACTTCATGCATGGTGGATCAAGGCTCCCAAAGAAAGAGATCCAGCATAGTCGGTTTGCTCAGTGGTTGAGCGATGACCCAGGAACCAAGAGGTATTGGTTTGATTCCAAGCTTGGGCATATGCTCAGGTTGCAGGCTCCATCCCCAGTAGAGGCCATGCAGGAGTCAGGTGGTCGATGACGTTCCTCTCTCGTCATTGTTTCTATTTCTCTATCCCTCTCCCTTCCTCTCTCTCTCTCTCTAAAAATCAATAAAAACACTATTTTTTTTCCAAAAAAGAAAGAAAGTGATCCAAGAGACCCTGGCAGAAGCTGCAAGAGTTCTTGCAAGTCTCAGAATATCACTTTGACTTCATTGTCTTATTCAAATAAATCACTAATTTCTAGTCCAAACTTAAGGGAGAGGAATTATAGTCAAACTTTTAAATGTAGAATTATAAAAGAATTTGCATTCATCTTTCTTCCACCTCTGTAGGCATCACAAACCAGATTCTCTCCCAATGTTCTTTTTTTTTACTCTTTAGAGTTGTCTTAGCTATAGATTCAGGACACTCAGAATAATGACGTAAATATCAAGTGGATTTAATTTTTTATCTGATTATGAATAAACAAAGGTAAAGAGGCAAGAATAATTTTTAGTTAGCTGCAGTAAACCAGAAAGCTACTTGATCACCTGAATCATAGCTACTAATCTGTTAAAATGTGTGAAGATGTGTCATACTCGGGCTCAAAGGGGACCCAGTGAAAGCAGTGTTAACGTCTAGGTCATTCATGCCTACATCTTAAAAGGCTGTCTGATTTCAGTCATCTTGCAGAACTGTTCAATAAAAACTAAAATTAATCAAGTAATTTGTCAACCAGAGAAAAGCCCTGAATTTTATATATTTGAAATATTGCTTTAAATATGATATATATTTTTGTTCACTGCGGAGTCATCTCACAAGGAGGGGAAAAACATTGCAACCTCAGATTAAATGAGCAGCTGGTATAACAACTCTGATTTGATCATGTTGCTTTTCTAGACAGACTAATGGTTTCGATTTATGGTTATCACACCATGTACTTCATGGTGTGGTGCTTCTAGTGCTAATTAATGGATCATTCTGAACTGCTGGAACTTTAATTGCCGCTCTGATTTCAATGAATGCAAGACACAGGACTGTTGGCAGATAGAATCCCCAGTGTTGTGACCTTTCCATGGCACTTAGCTGAGCAAAAGAAAACTCAGATTTTTCCAAGCGAGCATTTCCCAACATGGGATGTTTTAAGTTGCTGATTTTGCGGGGGGGGGGGGGGGGGGGGGGGGGGGGGGGGGGGGGGGGGGGGGGGCGGGAAGCACTCTAACAGAGATTATTCCCTTTAGAGTTCTAACTTAACGCTTAGTTAAGCGACCATGGACACGTAGATCCCTGTGTCGTGAGGCTGTGACAGCGGAGAGTCCAATTTTGTAGTCCGGTCATTGCATCCCTATGAAGGAACAGGAACCAGAAGCAACTGCAGATTAAGCATGAATCAAGTTCTTATTGAAAGCCAAGTAAATGGTGACTCATATTCCAGGAACAAAATAAAAACAGAGGCATTTAGATCTTGATTATTAGCAAATCCTCAGTAGGAGCCCTTTACGTAGAACAAAAATGTCACGCTTGGTTGTGTTCCAGGTTGACAAAAATGCTGAAACCAGAACAAAACTCTACTGCTAGTATGATAACCACACTCAAAATAGGTAATTATGGGGCTCTTTTTCAAAGTATAAATTGATTTTTTTCAACTGAAGGAAATACCTTATAGCCCTTTTCACAGGTAATAAACACAGATAGGAGTAGGAGATACTAGAAAATTTTATGGTAGTCAAGAGAAAGTCTTGCTAAAACTAGGTTGTTTTTTTTTTTTGGGGGGGGAAGGACACATAAACAGTGAGGTATCAAATTTTTATCATTTGTCTCATTTGTACTTTTTTACAGGTCTGTAGCAGAAGAGTTACCAAATGAACTAAGTTAGGTTGTAAATAATCATTCATGTTGTGCAGCTTACCTGCAGTGGCATTTTCCTTTCTTTTGGCCTCATGGTTTGTCAAATTTCTCCTTTCAATCCCTTACTCTTTAGTCTTCTTAAGAGCACAGATATATTTAGTTGACCTTAATTTTATATACTACTTCAGACATGTGTCATCAAAAGGATTAATATAACTCAGGATTAAGAAAATAATATATTTCACTTAAGTTGTATGACTTTATAGTGCAGGCGTCCTCAAACTACGGCCCATGGGCCACATGCGGGGGTTTTGGCCATTTTGTTTTTTTACTTCAAAATAAGATATGTGCAGTGTGCGTAGGAATTTGTTCGTAGTTTTTTTTAAACTATAGTCCAGCCCTCCAACGGTCTGAGGGACAGTGAACTGTCCCCCTGTTTAAAAAGTTTGAGGACCCCTGTTATAGTGTATTATTTTGCTCATTTTGCAGATGAGGGGAAAAAGGCAGAGGAAAAGATTAAACCAGTTGTGAATGGTAATGAAACTAACATACACAACCATTAATACTATCTGTCAGTGCACAATTAATACTCAAGAGACTCAAACAAATGGATAGAAACACATAGACTTTAACATAATATGTGCGTTACCACATAAGAATTGAGTTGAGTTGTGCTTGACCAGTTTATATGATTATACACTTTAACATTTATTACTTTCAACTTCGCAGTTTTAGCTTTGTATGTTAGAGTATCTGTCTATCATCTATCTATCTATCTATCTATCTATCTGCTATTTATCTAGCTTACTATCCACCATCTATCTACCAATATTCAGGATATAGCATCAGACACTTAAAACAGAAAACCACATAGAACGCCTTATCACAGTTTTAAATTACCTATTGGATGAAATGTCTCTGGACCTAGGAACATTTGAAATGTGTACAGTGCCTGTAGAAGTAGGTTTCTTTTTATTTTAATATCACCTTATAGGCTGCATAATTATTTTTTAAAATCCTTCAGCTAAGTACATTTAACGTTATGAAATTTTCCTACATTGCACAATGTTTTTCAGTTCACTGAGAAGCTGAGAACACATAGCTATCATGTGGCATTTGTGAACCACCATTTCCTATGGTCTAAGGCTGTTTACCCTCAGGAAGCCCTGTGAAGCAGCTCAAGAGGGTACAGCCTTCCTTATGCAAGCTTCCACAAAGGGGTTCCACTTATGCTGTCATCTAAGCAAGCTGTTTCTCCCACCTGTGCAAATTATTTTAGTAGACCACGTTTCCTCATTTTAGCAAGGTTTATGTTTTTGTGATGTGTTTGTAAACTAGTGTCTCAAGTGTCCTATTTCCTGAGAACAGGTAGGTCTGACGGTGTTAAAGATGTGGTGTGGAGATCTGTGTGTTTGTTTACATATGTGGCCCACTCTCTCTCTTCACTGGGTTCATTTATTATATACTTAATCACTGTTTTGAACACTGCTGTACCAGGTGTAAGGATACAGAGATCAATAACATAGCCTGAACTCAATGAATTCAGGACCTAAAATGAAGTAGGAGATTTTGGAAGGCAGGTGTTTTGTCTTATTCATATATATATATATATATATATATATATATATATATATATATATACACATATATACATACATACATATATACACACACACACACACACACACACACATACATATATATATATTTTTTTTTTCTGGTAGCACAAAACAAAAGGATAGGCTTATTTGAAGAAGTTAGCATATACCTGTTGATTAAGAAATGTTCCTTTCAAAGATTCATTTGTGTTGTCATTTGGGTTGATGACCTGCTCCAAGAGAGTAGTGTTCTTAGTTTGGTATAGGCGCATATGTATGCCTAGCCACATTAAGCCATATAAATATATGTATATTATACACTCTTTATGTATAACATACATATACTAAAGTACTTAAATCTCAAGTGTATAGTTCAATAAATCTTTACAAAGTAAACATCTGATAAACTTGACCAGTACTTCAGAAGCCTCTCTCTTGCTGCCTTCCATTTGTTGCCCTATTACAAAAGTAACCCCTGCTTAGACTTTTATCTAAGTAGGCAATAAACTATAGATTATCTAATAAATTTATATAGATTGTCTATTCTATCACCTTAGATCTGACTATAGAGTCAGAGAGACCCTTGAAAAAACATAAATCAGTTCAGTAAATATTTGTTGAATTGAACTACCGAAATGCTAAGCAGAATGTAAACAGACAAGTTCAAATGTAGAGCTTTAAAAATAATTCATATACACATACCTCAAAAGATGAAATGATAGAGGATTAAATTTGAGGTCACAGTAAAATTGGTAGTATACTGTATTACATCATCCGGGAGAAAAAAATTTGAGAAGAACAAAATAGTAAAATATAACATTTAATTTTTTTTAAATGGTCATTTCAATAATTAAAACAAAATCAAAACTGACAACATAAATAAAGTATCTAGTTCCCCAAATGTAAAACATTGGAGATTTATTTGCCTGCAAGTTTATTAAACATTGCATGAAATTTAATACTTTTATATACTAGTATATATTTCGGCCTTAAGTTCCTTTATGTTCTCCTAAAACACTGGAATATCCTCAAAAAATTCTAAATGTTCATATATATATATATATATATATATATATATATATTTGTTTTCAGTGCTTCCAAAAAGAGTTGGCTTTTGACTTACCATCAAGGCATGAAGTTTTTTGATCAGTCAGATGAAAGTAAACCTTTACTATTCCTTTAAAGAAAGAGAAAAGAGTCAGTTACTGACAAATGGTGATGAAGAGCTAAAGAGCTGTAACTACTAAAATTTAAAAACTGTGTCCTTAAGAAATAGCACTAATCAAGCTCCTGAAACTACCCATCAAATTTTGCTGCTAACCTGTTCTGATCTACTTTACTACATTTTTTCCAAAAGTGACAGATTTAAAAGTCAACACTTCTGATATAAAGCTAAGCTATCAGTAGACATGCAACGTATTTTTCCTTAGTCCTTTAATTCAATGAAGGTGTCTGCATATCTTGATTTGGATATTATTAAGATTCATTTTTTAAAATGTCTTGAAATATTACCAGACCTAAACCAAGTTCAAAATGTATACTTAAGTCCTGGCCTGTGTGGCTCAGTTGGTTGGAGCATTGTCATTGTCCGGTACACCGAAAGGTCGCATATTCGATTCCTGGTAAGGGCACATACCCACATTGCAGATTCCATCCCTGGTTCGGGTGTATATGGGAGGTAACTGATCAGTGTTTCTCTCTCACATTGATATCTCTCTCTCCTCCCTTTCTCATTCTCTAAAATCAATAAAACACATCTTTGGGTGAAGGATTAAAAAATATATACACACTTAAATATAGTATATATTTAAGTAGCAGAGGAGTTACACACTTAAAATCATATAAATAATGGAATGTGAAAAAAAATAGTTTTCTCTAAAGTTTAATATCTTTATTTTCAATTTTAAATCCACTAAACTTTTATTGAACTTGCATTTGGGAGCCTCTTCTTGTTTTAAATAGGCGTTTATATGTATGTGTGCATATGCAAGGATTATATTTGCTTTATTCCAAAGAAGTGAGAAATACCTAGTATAAACATAACATAAAAATAACCACACATTTAAGGATTTTGTGTACTTATGAGCTAGAAACTAGTTTCATTTTTACATTTTCTCTTAAGTTGGTAGGGACTATAATCAACATGATTTAATATCAAAATACAGATGCGATTATATACCTAAATTTATGTTTTTATGTACTTTTGAAAAAAAAAACCCTTTCTAAAAAGTAAAAGTAAAAGGGTTTTGCTGAAAAATAATAAATGGCTATCCTTAAATTTTCACTGTGGTTCAAGGACACAGACTGCAAGTTATCAAATTAAATACAGTGCTTAACAACACCATGAGTTATAGTCATTTATTTTAGAGAAGAAACTGATACACAGAGTTTAAATAACATGCCCAGGATTAACAGCTATTAAATGACAAAGAAAAGATTAGAATCTCAGTAGTGTGACTTTAAGTACCTGATTATAACCACCCACTTAGGACTGCTCTAAAAATGACAGCACTTCTGAAATTTCTGAACTAAAACAAGTAACCCAACCCAGAGAAACATAAGAAATTCACAAATATTGGTCTAAAAACACATAAAATATTTATAGGAGATGTATCTATTGTTAAAGTAAACGTATTAATATGCATTTACTGAATAAAGAGTAAATTTCTGCCCACCTATTCTGCCTCATTGCAAACACTTTTACTCAATAGCCAGCTTAAAAAAAGCAACTATGCCAACTAAAAGGAGAATCTCTTTGAGTTGAATTGAATGGCAAAGATAAATCTAAGCTGAAGCGATGGGGAATAATTCATCTGATATTATTATGAGTGAACTAATCTGGCAATTTAACATCGGATCTTCAAAAAGCCTTTAGTCAAATGTTTCAGGAATGAATATCTGCCCAACAATGATAGGATCCAGGTGACAGAAAGTGGTAACATGTCAATAGTATAGTGTCCTGGTGATTAGTATAGCAAAATGTATTGAATCATGTTAGATTACTTAGAGACTTAGTAGATAATTATTCTTGCTATTTGAGAGAATACTTGATTCTTGAGTAATAGAAAACACTGTGGCCTTTAATGGTTAATTCTGCAGGTCCAACATGATCTGTTCAGGTTGTTGTCTTGTTGAACTAGGAGTAAGTAGTCTCTTGAATAATGATTGTGGAATCTGACCTTTATTGCTGGTGGGATTGTGAAAACAGTTTTCTGGAGGTCTGTACTAGTAAAATCTCCTTTATGCTACAAGGAAGAAGCTCTCATTGTCATTTTCAGAGCATGTTTTCTCTGTCCAAGAACATTAATGTTGATCATTCTTGCTTCTGCCAGCATAGTTGGCTGCCATCATATAATTACTATTAAAATTGGAATAGTCTGTATCTTAAAACCCAAAGATGCTCTTATGATTATAAATATTAATGTGTTAAAATAAGTAATTACCTTTGAATTTTCAATCATCTCTTTTTTATGATTTTATGCAGATAATATGATATATTACATAATTATATCTCATACTATGATCTTCAAAAAACGCTAGGTGCATGCTTAGCCTGTGCTTTATGTGCTTTTTTATTGTTCATTATAGATTTCTCCTCTCATGTGATTATTAAAATCCAATGCTGAAATACAGCAGGCAAATAAATCTTGTTTCCTTGGAGTTTATACGCTGTTTTTTCCCCCGAAGTGTTTGCTCTTAATCTTAGGTAGAAAAACATAGAAGAACAATATATCAGTTTTTATCTATATATCATTGTAAAGATTTCCTGATCAGAGAAAATGTTTATTACTGAAACTTATTAGCTCTTTTTATTTTTTCAAAGCTAAACCAAGGCTGTTGCTTTTTATGTGCATTGTTGCTCTTGAGTTGCTCTGATAAGTAGGAGAACAGCATATATTTTGTTTCTTTGTTTTTGGTTATTTTTCTTTGACTGTTGTCTGTCCTCACTAGTCTGTTTCAGCAGGGGCTGGTGTTATTCCTAAATGTCACCCTTATGCCAGAATACATTCCACTTACTTGATAGAGTTCTGTGTTACCAATAGCCTGCTCATCTAGGCTTCCAAAGGAAACCAATCTAGTCTTGACTTTTTCTTGTTCCCCTTCAACTGGGAGGCATTAATACTTCATGTTCAAGTGCTTAATTAGCAACATCTCATTTAACTTGTTGAATATAACTTGTATAATTTCAGTGACTACCCATCTTTCCACCAATGGCGGAGGTAACTGTTTTCAAAAGGAATCCAGGATCTTAGCCTGAAAAATTTGCCATTCAGAGCATTATATTTTTTTCACATCTCCTGTCTTAAAGGAATGTTTGATTTGACCCTCTGTTCCTAATGTGTCTATGTTGATTTTACTGTAAACAGTAATTAGGCTGTTACTGATGTCAGTCTATATCTTGCTCATCAGTTAAGGTTTGCTTTTTGTTTTTCCCGGTGGCCTTCTCCACCACCATCCACTATAGTTCCAGACCAATCTCTCCCCAGAGTTAGAAGGTCCAGGGCCTTTCCTAGACTAAGCAAATGGAAACTGATAGGCAGTATTCATGCAAAACATCCCTAGGTTATGTGCTTGGAGCAAGACTTCTGAAGACATTTTGAGAGCTGGAGAGGAAAGTTCATGCTGGATGAAAGCATAGATATGCAGCTTCTAGACTGTGTTTTTGCTCCTGAGTACATCCTGGGATCCTCCACCAACGCCTGGCAGTGCACTTCTCTCTCCCCAAACACTTCCAAGTATCACCTCCCAATCCAGTTACTTCCTTCCCTGCTTTCTTCTCTTGCCCTGGTTCTCTGTTAGGTTCACATTTACCCCTACCACACACACACTCTTACCAGTATATTGATCTATCTCATGAGAAATGGAACAATAGCAACGATCAAACCAAAGGATAAAAACACACAATCTATTCCTTGAAAACCTCTTTAATACAGATCCTGACAGCAGTTGATAAAAAAAAAATGTAAGCACTCTCAATATGATGTAAAGGAGATCACAAGGGAAGTCATTAGAAAAAAGAAAGTGTATCATTAGGAGTATGGAGAAGAGGATCATGCAACTATAGGACCAGAGAATTCAGGGAACAGAAGCCTTAAAACATCACCTAATCCTAACCCTTGTCATCCTCTAAGTTTACAGTTTTGCCTCAATCCAGTGCAGACTTCAGGGAGGGTGGCATGCTAGCAACCTCACTTGCAAAGCACATTTTTTATTAAGATCATTGCCAGGTTTGTGTTAAGCCATCACTTTGCTGTTATCCAGGGGCTGGCGCATTAGAGCCTCTGCAAATTATGTATTTGGTAGTTTAACAAGGTTGTCATGCCCATCAATTGTCAGAGACAGAGAATGGGTAATGACAAGGAAGAAAGTTCAAGGTAGTGTCTTTGCTGAGCTCTGGAGTGCTAATAACTGGAAGCAGACATAAATACAGCATCCCCTATATAAACATGAATGCTATCACTGCATTATTACTTTCTTACTGTCAACAGCATCTGTGTCCTGAGCAGTGTCCCTCTTGCTGGTTTTGATATGCCAATTATTTTCTGTTTGTAAGTCAACAACCAACTAGGAAATCAACCCTCTGGTGATCCCCTTTTAATTAAAGCAACTGCTAAACTCAACATTCCCTTTTCTGTTATTTAAATTGCTTGCTGTATAGGGATAACATGGAACAGATTAATTTTCCTCAAGGAGATAAAAGATGCAAAGGGAGGGTAAGTAACTCCTCCCAACCTCATATGGTGTTTGCTTCTTTTCAGATGGTCTGATTAAAAGAAATATCAAAGTGGAAAAAAAAAAAAAGAAGGTCACACAGGAGGCAGTCAGGGCCAACATATGGTGGCATGCTGGGTGTAGACAATATTGCTTTCAGTGGGGTTATGTGTCAACATCATAACTTTGTACACCATTTATTTTACTACTCAAATATTACATGGGGGCAATGTTTACCCAGGATGTTAAGAGACTGGAACAATAGATAATAAAAGGAAAAGAAAATAAAGAGAACCATATTCAGTCAAATAGTTAATGTCTTAAACTTTGAGATAATGGTTCAGTCCAACATGAGAACATAGAGGAGGTGAAAAAAACAATCTGTTAACCAAGGAAACAGGACTTCACACCCAAGAATAACACTATAGAAAGAATAATATATTTTGGTTTAATAATCTTTGAAAATATAAATGTCTCCATTATGTTGAGATTCAAGGAAAAACTAGTAGATTGGTATTTCTGTTTTTAGAATATATATTTGGCTCTCTAAAATGTATTTATTTTGAAACATCTATTATGCATTTGGAAAGAATGATAAAGTAGTGGTACAATGCTGCTCTGTGGCATTTTACCAGGTCACAATAAAAGAGCTCAATGAGATCAGCATATGAGGCATTCAGAAAGATTTATGTGGTCAATTTTAAGAGATGATCCTTTATTGTTTGATAGTATCTCCTATTAAAATTTTTGGTAGCAAAGTCTCCATTATACAAACAGTATATTTTATATTTTTAAAATACAAAATATGCTATGTCTATTTTTAAAATTCTCTTTCATATTTTTGATAATTGTGATGGACTTAGGACATGAATTATATTCTCATTTTTTTAACTTTGTGATGTAAAAAAACTGGGGTCCACTTCTGTAAAGCCAGCACAAATCCACCTCTGTGTTGTGACTCTCATTTTGTTGAAATGATGAAGACAGAGAGAGATCAAAGGGGAAGGGACATACAGAGATTGCTGTACCACTCTGTGATTGACATACTCATCTCAATAATCTCAGGCTTTGCAATGCATCATGGAGAAGATGAACATCCGGTCACATGCAAACACCAGGCTAAATAATTTTGGATAACTTTGTCACTTTTACTATAATGAGGTTTTGAAAAAATAGTATCTTAGAGTTATCTCAATAGAAACACCAAATCAGTAGGTATAATTTTATTAGAATACAATAATATATACTAGTGAATTACTATACTGCACAAGAACATAGTGATACCCCAAATATACACACATATATACATAGCTGTATAGCTGTTACATGCTAGACTGTGCTAATCATAATTTATTTTCCACACAAAAACTTATGAAAGACACATCATTAAAGACATATTCATGTTTTTTAGATGACAATACTGAGGTTCAAAGTAAGTAATTTTCCAAAAGTAATACCTTTTATTGTGTGGAGGAGCCCAGACTCAGATAAAGGGTTTTCAGGCTACTTTCCTGATTCACTTTCTATTGTGGCATGCTATAGGTCATGGTGTCCTGGTTTATTTATTACCTGTTAAACTTTGGTTTGTTGGTTATGTAGATATTATTCTTAAAGTATTTGAAAATTTTAACTCTTACATAACATTACCAGGCATTCAATAAAGACAATTACATTTTAGGTCTGCGAAACAGCTTAAGGATTAGTTACTGTTAGTTTCACTCTTACCATCACAGTAATAATTTTCCACCTCTTCCTACCCTACCAATATAGCTGCCAGAGCTTAAGCTTGAAGGACTGAAGGACTCCAAAGTCCAAACAAGTGAAAAGCAAGTTATCTATTCATGTGAACTCCTATATTGTCCTCCCACATTCAGTGGGCCATTATGCCAGCAAGAAGCAAGACAGTGTACCATGATATTAATGTTCACAAAAGAGGAAAAAAGATCCATACTCCTGCAAGTCACCACGTGAGGAGTATAGATGGTCTATGTAGTCTACCAGGGAGTCAGTCAGCTCAAGCAGCAAAATGCTTTCTTTAAATTACACTTTATTTTTTCCTCTTCTTGTACCAGTTACTCCCAAATAGTTAAGGATTTGCATCCCTCCCTCTTCTTGATCCCAGGAAGAGATGGTGGATGTAACTCAATATACCTGGGCATCCAGGCCTTCAAATAATATTTTATTAGTAACTAGAGGTCCAGTGCAGGAAATTAGTGCCCTCAGGGGAGGGGGGTCCATCAGCCTGGCCCTTGCTCTCTCGCAGTCCAGGAGCCTTTGGGGGATGCCCTATTGATGGCTTAGTCTCGCTCCCTGTGAGCCTGGCTTCTGGGTGAGCAGTGCTCCCCCTGTGGGAGTGCACAGTCATTCCGCCGTTTGGACAATTTGCATATTAGCCTTTTATTATATAGGATAACCAGTCAGCTCTTCAGAATAATTCTTTCTAACACTTTACATACCTTTGCCTTTACTTGTTTAAATTTAGTTTATTTAAGAGCGTAATTTGTACAGATGTATGTTAATTGCCCTTGATCTATTTGCTTTGGTAGACTTCAAATGATAGTTAGGTTTATAAATAACCAAAAAAAAAAATGCAAATTTTATTTTAGCCAGTTATTTTCACTTTGAATGGTGTTTACTGGTTATTGTAACAGAAAATTTTAAAAATGAATAATAATTGGCCACATTATTGTGGGTGAAGTTTTAATAGATTATAAGCCACTTTTATAATAATAAGTCCTACAGTTAATGATAGCTTTCAACCAGACTATCAACTCAGATTAAAAATATTTAGCTAATATCAAGAAAATAAATGTGCATTTATCACAAATATTATGAAGAAAATGTGAAATAAAAATATGTAAATAAATATAGAAACTAAAGCCTTATAACAAAAGAACTAGTTTACCTCTTTATATCATTTATACAAATATGTGGTAAAATAGCTTTCTAATTATTAGTGAATGATTACTTTTGGGATTAATTATAAAATTATCTTTTAATAAAAGCTCACCAAATGATTCTAATCAGACAATTTGTGTTATAAATGTTTTAATCTATACTAGCAATTTGTAAAAATAAATTGGTATTCTATAATTTCTTGTCTTGATGTACAAATGATGCCAAAAAGAGCCTCTCTATTTATTTTCAAACTTCCACAGCAATATATTTAAATGTGAATTAGATACTTTGGAGTGTCAGCTTTGAAACATTCCAAGCCTGCAAATATGATAAAGTTATTTATTTTTTTGTAGATTGCAGAAGATAACAGCTTTCTATCATTTTAAGTGAAAAAATAGTTGTGACGAAAAATTACCTTGATAGGATTGCTTGAAATAAAATATCTTTGTAAGATTGAGAAGCTATGAGAAGGCATATAACTATCAAATGTAAGTGAATCTTAGCAATATTCATCATTTCCCTGATAACATATTAATCTTAGAAAAATTTGAAAGGAAATATTATTTCAAAAATATTGTTTTTAACAGAAATAAAAGATTATTTTATATCCCAAAGCAAGAGATGTATTCAGACATTCTTGTGACAGTTTTTCATATCTTATATCAATTTTATTTTTTGAGTAAACACACTATTTTACTCCTGTGTGCTATTGTTTATTCTCAAAGTTATTGAGAAGATTCTTAATTTCTAGAATAATTAGCAAAAATAAAGGTGTTTTTACACGTTAATTTTGTTTTTAATCAAAACATCTTTATGTCACTGAAGTACAATGGAATTGGCAGATCAGGCCCTCCCAATTTTAGTTCTTTTTCATTCCTTTTTTTTTTCTTTTCTAGGAATGGTACTCTGTTAATGGTACAAGGTTGGAGAATCTATGGCTTATGTTTGTTGAGAGCCTATTTTGTAAAAGTTCCTTCCCAAAGTTGAAATTTGCGGATGCCATCCTGTGATGTTTAAAACATTCCTGTGTAAATTGTTACTTAATCATAGAAGAATGATCCATTTGATTATAATTTTCAGGCAGTTTGATTTGTAGATGGAGTATATTTCTATCATGTGGAACTTGGTCTCTATTTTGCTTTTTTGACTGTTCAATAGATAGTTTTTATTTATTGATTATGTATTCATCATCTTTGCTTAGCTTTTATCTTATAGGTGTGAATTTATCTGTATGTTGCAGGATTCCTAGATCCATGGTGTCCTTTTATGTATAGCAAAGTGTTAGTGTGTGGGGCAGAGAAGAGAGGAGTAAAGTGAGAAAGGGAGAGAATGAGGCATGTTTGTGTTTTCTTTTGATTTTTTTAAAATCAGACAATTTTCTCCTTTGGCTTCTTTCCTTCTTTAACATTTACTGGCCAAAAAACATCTCTCCCTTCTGCAACTTTGACTCTCCAATAAACTTTAAAGCCTACCTCTTTAAATTGTGCATGTATGTGTGTGTATATATATATATATGTATATATATATACACACACACACACACACACACACACACACACACACGCACACACACACACACACAAGAGGCCCTGTGCACAAAATAATACCCTCAGCCCAGCCTGTGCCCTCTTGCAGTCCATGAGCCCTCAGTGGATGTCCGACTGACGGATTAGGCCTGCTCCCCACGGAGCAGGCCTAAGCCGTCAGTCGGACATCCTTAGCGCTTCTGCGGAGGCGGGAGAAGCTCCCGCCACCAGCGCTGCATTCCCCAGCAGTGAGCCTGGCTCAGGGCTTCTGGCTGAGCGGACTCCCCCTGTGGGAGTGCACTGACCACCAGGGGACAGCTCCTGCATTGAGTGTCTGCCCCCTGGTGGTCAGTGCGTGTCATAGCAACCAGTCGTTCCACCATTTGGTCGATTTGCATATTAGGGTTTTATTATATACTAGTGGCCCAGTGCACAAAATTCATGCATGGTGGAGGTGGTGTCCCTCAGCCTGGCCTGCACCCTCTCCAATCTGGGACCCCTTGGGGGATGTCCGACTGCCAGTTTAGGCCCAATCCCTGAGAGATCATGCCTAAACCGGCAGTCAGACATCCCTCTCACAATCCAGGACTGCTGGCTCCTAACCGCTCACCTGCCTGCCTGCCTACCTGATCGCCCCTAACCACTCTGCCTGTCAGCCTGCTCACCCCCAACTGCCCCGCCCCCCCGCTGGCCTGATCACCCCCAACTGCTTCCCCCCCGCCAGACTGCCTGCCCCCAATGGCCCCCCCTGCTGGCCTGATCACCCCCAACTGACTCCCCACCAGCCTGATCACCCCCAACTGCCCTTCCCTCCTGGCCTGATCACCCCTAACTGCCTCTGCCTCGGCCCCGCCACCATGGCTTTGTCTGGAAGGACATCCAGAAGGTCTCCTGAAAGGTCTCCTGGTCTAATTACCATATTACCCTTTTATTAGTATAGATATTCATGTGTATGTATGTATATGTATATATATGTGTGAAATATATATATATTTCAGAGAGAGGAGGAGAGGGAGAGAAACATCAATGATGAAAGAGACTCATCCATTGGCAGCCTCCTGCAAGCCCTACACTAGGGATCAAGCCCACAACCTGGGTATATGCTCTGAATGGGAAACAAACCATGACCTCCTGTTTACAGGTAGACACTCAACCACTGAGCCATGCCAGCCGGGCAGTTGTGCATGTTTTAATTCTCTCTTTCTTTACATCAGAATTCTCATCTAGCAGGAACCTGTGTTTTTTTTTTGGGTGGGAGAGATGTAGTGTGGGGGTGGTATTTTTTCACAGGGTGACTTTCTCTTTCTGGCATTGGTTTTAGAGCAATTTTAGCTCTCCTTAGACCACCTCTTCTCTCTTTGCCCACAGTTTTCTCACTGCACTTGATCATCACAGAATCTTCTGGCAGAAGTGTGAAAGGTCATTTACTATAATTTACTGCAGGCGTCCTCAAACTGCAGCCCGCAGGCCACATGCGGGTGTTTTTGCCATTTTGTTTTTTTACTTCAAAATAAGATATGTGCAGTGTGCATAGGAATTTGTTCATAGTTTTTTTTAAACTGTAGTCCGGCCCTCCAACGGTCTGAGGGACAGTGAACTGGCCCCCTGTTTAAAAAGTTTGAGGACCCCTGATTTAGTGTTTTATTGTTTATATATGCAGTTGTTTTAAAGTTGGGGACTTGTCTAGTTATGATAAGAGCATTTTTATTTTTGGAGTTTTTTTTCCCCCCTATTGTTCTCTACTATTATTTTGGAGGATATATAAGAGGATGTGAACCTGAATAGCGATCATGGTTGCCAAAAAATACCTTTAACATTTCCTCATTAACCATGGTATTTACTATGCTTTTTAGATGATATCATTGAGGTATCTAATTAAAAACATAAAAGATTGTTCTTTATATTCTAACCTTGCTAGGGAATTTTAAGGATGGAATATTGGACTACAAGTGAAATGCTTTTTATGGCACATTGTGAAATAATAGCCTGCTTTTTATTATTTAACCTGTTCATGTGGTAAATGATATTTGTAGTTCTTTAATGTAGAAGAACCCTTGCAATAAGGTGATAAATTAAACTTGGCCATGATGTCTTATCACTTTTATTTATGGTAGGATTTGATTGAGTAAAATTTTGTTTGGAGTGCTTGCATCAATGATCATAAATAAAATTGGATATAATTCTCTCCTCTCATACTGTTCTTTTTTATATATTAAGGTTATATTACTTTATCAGAATGAGTTGTGAAGTTATCTCTCTGTTTTCAATATCTGGAAGAATCTGTTTATGTTGATAGAACTCACTAGTTCAATTTTTTGCCTACCTTGTTTTATTTATAGTAAAATACAAAACTTTTTCCATTTATTCTTAGGCAAATTTTATGTTATATCACTTTAAATCTTTTTCTACTCAATCTACATTTTCAAATTACTAGAATAAATTTTGTAGCTTTATTTTTTAAATTTTCATTTTAATCTATGTTGGATCTCTATGTGTGGCCGCCAAAAAGTCACTATTATTGGGTATTTGTTCATTCTCTTTTTAATACTAATAACCCATTTTTGTAATTTTCTATTTTTATTATATCTGTGAAGAACTAACTTTTATTTTCTTTGTATTATCATTATTTTCTACTGGATTGTGTTTTGAGGGGCTATCCTAATGCTCTTTCTCCTCTCTGAATTGAGCATTAAATAATTATTTTCCAATATTTTTCCCCCATTATAAGCATTTAAGGCTATACTTTACTATGAGAGTTCTTTAACTGCATTCTATAGACTTTGATACCAAGATATTTCTTATTCAATTCAAAATATCTTTAAATGGGTTCTTAAGAACTCCTGAAATATCTTGAAGTAATTATTTTCAAAATATACAGAGATTTTCTATTTGTTTATCTTCCAAAATTGACTTTAAGTGTGGCACAGTGTGGTTGTCAAAATTCTCAAATTTTATACTTGTTTTATGGAGTAGAGTATGGTCAATTTTTATAAATGCTGAATATGATTTTGACATGAGAAGTTTTTTTTGTTTTTTGTTTTTCTAGTTTTGTATACAGGATTCTATATAGTCCATATGTCCCAAAATGAAGTTTGTTATTGTATTTTTCAAACCTCCTATAGCTTACTTATTTAAAAATATATATTTTACTGAGTTTTTTAGAGAGAGTGAATGAGAGAGAGAGAGGGAAATTGAGAGAGAGAGAGAGAGAGAGCAAGAGAGAGAGAGAGAGAGAGAGAGAGAGAGAGAGAGAGAGAGAGAGAGAGAGAGAAAGACATCAGTGTGAGAGTGCAACATCGATCAGCTGCCTCCTGCATGCCAACCTTTTGGTGCACAGGATGACACCCAACCAACTGAGCAACACTAGCCAGGGCTATAGCTTAAGTCTTTTTATTGTCTTTTGAACAACTAATAGTTGAAAGAAGTGAGTTCATATTCCTCACTATTATGGTAAATTTGTCAGCCCTCATACTAGCCATCAGTGACATAAAGCATATTGTTTCATTATATAGGTATCAAAGCCTTTTCATTTTATGCATACATATTTAGAATTGCTATACCCTCTTAGTAAGTTGAATCTCTTATTATAATGATACTTTCTGTATTGAAAAGTCACTTAATCTTTAAGTTTATTCTGTCTAATATTAATGTAGCACTTTGAGGTCTGTATGTGCCTGGCTTATGTGTGGATATCCATTAGTATCAATCTTTCTCTGTGTTTATAATGTATGTATGTCTTTCAAATAGCATGTCTATTTTATCTAGTGGTTCATATGTTTTAATCTTTCCCCGTGGACTACTGGTAGAAATCTTTTCTCCAGAAATGATTTGTTTGTTTCTTCCAGGATCCAGAGGACACTATAGACACAGATCCCTTTAGTCTGTTGAAGTCTTGAGCTTACCTGCAAGTCTTAGATTTCCCTTCACATACAAACTTAATTTTACTTCCATATACTCCCTAGTAACACTGGTACCAAAATTTATCCTCAAAATAACCCTCTTTTTTTGTTTGTGTGCTATCACAGTTGCAGCTCTGCTTTCTCATCATGAATATAGAGGTTTGTTTTTATAACATTGGCAATGTGGTAACATTATGTAAACCCAGCAATGCAACAAGTACAGGTTATATGCAGTTTTTAATTGTTCCCAGTGGAAGAAACCCTCAGAGATTCCAGTATGCCATTCTCCTCAAAGCAGAATTTCTATCTGATAATAAGTTTAATTATGCCAACATTCATTAACTATTCTTAAATATAAAAGCCTAAGCGACCGGCTGACTGGCTGACTGGCTGCTATGACATACACTGACCACAAGGGGATAAATGCTCAATGCAGGAGCTTCCGAGCTGCGGTGACTTGGCAGCTGCGGTTCTTGAGTGATGCACACAGAAGCAGAGAGTAGAGTGCCTGGTTCTGTGGTGAATCACCCAGGAACTGCCCTCTTGCAATCCAGGACCCCTCAGGGGATGTTGGAGAGCCGGTTTCGGACCAATCCCTGCAGGTGAGGCTGCAGGAACCCACTGGTGCACGAATCCATGTACTGGGCCTCTAGCCCTTTGGCTTCCCACTTCAGGTCTGGCTCCCCACCGGGCCTCTAGCCCATTGCAGAATTCATGGGTCTGGTCCTTACAGAAACTTTTCGACTCCATTAGCTAAATGATGAGATGTGCAGGACCTACTGGCTGTGGGGCCCATCCACTTAATATCAATTTCCAGTGGAGACAGTGAATTTTCCTGCTACCACTCTTGGCTAGGAAACCGGCCTCAGCTACCCTCCTTCTGGGCAGACAGTAGTGCCAGCAGGCAACCTCCGGGAAGGGAAGGAGGCGAAGGAGCAGCTCAGGTGGGAAGAAGGAGGTTCCCACTGCCACAGGACTCCACCTGGGCGGAAGGGTCTGGGCGGGAGCCTGGCATTGAGCAGGGTCCTGCTCTAGGCCGACTAGATTCCAGGCTAAGTAAATCTTGTTTGCTAAATAATTGCATTTTGCAGCTAAATGCCCACAAGTTGTCAATTATCACCAAACTTAGGGTAAAGTGAGATGAAAGAACTGAGACAGACACAGAGAGAAAGTGACATATTTACTTATTTTAAATATATATTTTTATTGATTTCAGAGGGGAAAGGAGAGGGAGAGAGAGATAGAAACATCAGTGATGAGAGAATCATCGACCGGCTGCCTCCTGCATGCCCCCACCCAGGATCGAGCCTGCAACCCAGGCATGTGCCCTAGATCAGAATCTAACCTGGGACCCTTCAGTCTGCAGGCCAGCACTCTATCCACTGAGCCAAACCAGCTAGGGCAAGAAAGTATTTAAATAGCAGCAGGCATTACAAAAAGCAATATCTAAATAATATAGAGAATATCATTATAAGAATCCACCTATACTAGTATAATTAATTTCAAATTTAAAAAATATTTTCCTCTTTGTAAATTATTTATCAATATTTCCCAACTTATGAGGATAAAGTATTTAATCTAGAATTTACTAATAACTATGCTCATTTGGATTTATTATAACTAGTCTCAGAAAATTACATCATGTATAATATGGAATCCTGTAGAATATATCTGTTTTCTATTATGTATTAAAATAAATAATATTCTTCTTGCTTTATCTTATAACCCCATTAATAACAGCATCTCCTTCCCAATAGTGATCAGTTCATGTGATTCATTCTTCACAGCAGTTACACAGGCTGTAAAGGTTGTCTCACCCTCTCAAATGTATCCCTGACAAGTCCTGATGGTTTAATGTACTGTGACAATTTTTATTCTTCCCATCAAATCTCATAAAAACTCCCTAATCATAGTCTCCTTTGGTTTGGATGGTTCATGCAGGCATATTTGTAGCAACTGTGAGTCTCTTCTCAGCCACTCTGGTCTTGTTGCTTTTAGTTCTTCTACATTAAACACACCTTTTATGATGCCTTATATTCTTTTTAGTTCAACACAAATTGTTCCCAATTCTCGCAAATATTACTCTAATTTACTGCCAGATGATTATAGCTGTTAGTTCTCTCTAACTAATGAAAGTTGAAAATAATTTAAAACAAATGAAAGGACCAATAGAATATAAAGGTCAGTGATGAATGGATTAAAAATACTGCAGTTGATAATGTCATTGGATAATAAGTTTATCTTAATGGACACGTGACCAAAATAATATGTATATTCAATATTTGATTGTTGATGATAACTTTAATATTAATATACATGATCTTCAAAATTCTTACGAATATTTGCTTCACTATTTTAGATGGACAATTTTGCGTTATAAAAATGACATGAAAGAATACTGATGTTAATTTAAATTAGCCAAGTTTCTATGAAAATTTAGATTTTAATTCTTACAAACATACAATTAAAAATTTTAGATCCAGAGAAATTGAAGCATGGGACAGACGAATCTCAGAAGGAAGAGGAGTGCTTGGGAAAGGATTAACCAAAGAATTTACATGCATGCATACATAACCGTGGACAGAGACAATAGTGCAGTAGGAACAAGGTGGGGGGCATGGAGTGAAGGAGGTCAAAGGGGGGAAAAAGAGGGACATCTGTAATACTTGCAACAATAAAGATAAATAAAAAGCCCTAGCTGGTTTGGCTCAGTGGATAGAGTGTCAGCCTGCGGACTGAAGGGTCCCAGGTTAGATTCTGGGTAAGGGAACACGCCCGGGTTGCGGGCTCCAATCCCAGTAGGATTGTGCAGGAGGCAGTGAATCAGTAATTCTCTCTCATCATTGATGTTTCTATCTCTCTCTCCCTCTACCTTCCTCCATGAAATCAATAAAAATATATTTTAAAAAAGATAAATAAAAAAACTTTATAGATTTTTAAATGATCAGCTAAGGCACAGCTAATTTTCAGATGGTTCAATAAATTTGATATTTGACAAATTTAAAAACTCTCAGTTTTCAGTACTTCAAACACACATTAGAATTACCTCTATTTGGAAAATTAGTTTAAAATGACACCTTAAAAATAGTGTTCATTCCTTCTAAAGCATTCACATATGGTTTTAAGAACTCAGATGCACCACTTTGATCTTTTGGCTCTCCCTTTTATACTGTCAGTTGCTTACTTAATGTTAGAAAGGAGGTTTGGTCCAGAACTAGTTTGGTCCAGAACTAGTTCCATACCAATCAGGTACACTGGCTACTATCAACTGTACTAAAAGGATCCCTATTTATTGTGTTCCTTGTTCATCTCAGAAGCTGTGGAAGTTAAAATGACCACTTATTGCCATTATTGAAATCAGGAAAAAAGAATAAATCTGATACAAACTTATCACTTCACTATTATTTTTGTGTTACAGTAGCTAATTAGGACTTAATTTTAAAGAAATATGTGGGTCAAGATCTCATTCAAACTTACTTTTTTAAATAAAGTTTATCCACCCATCTACTGATGGGCACTTTCCAAATCTTAGCTATTATAAATAGCACTGCTAGCAAATTTGCTAACTTACTTTTAGGATTTGTCTCCAAAAAGGAATTGCCCCACCCCCACACCCCCCGAACAGATTCATATAAGGTGGGAGATGCAGAAGGAAGTGAAGGCAGTTGATAGAAACCATTATTGACTTGGAGTCTGGATTTATAAAATCCTATATATCTAAGAGGAAAATAAAATCAGTTAGCTCAACTAATTTCAGAGCTTAAAAATAACAGGTAAATAGGTACAAATACCTTCAGAGTATTATTAACAAATGGCAGAGGCAAGTTTATGGTTTAAATGATTAGTACAACTGAATTCCTCTTTATGCTGAATGAACAAATCTATTAAGAGCAAAGAAGATAAGAGTTAGTTTATAATTTCAGAGGGGAAAAAGAAGCCAATCAAAACTTAATTGGATCCATTTGGAAGAAAAAGATAAACAATGTACTAAAAAGGCAATAGTAATTAAGAAGGCATTTAAGGATCAATACAATAAACTGTAATATTGTATGTCTCAGGGTAACCAAATCAGACCTAATTTAGACTTTGAATATCGTAATTAGCAAAAATTTTCACAAATAAGCAAAATCCTTTGGAACATTTTTTTTTCTTTTCAATTTCTGGATAGGAAATGTGAAGTCTTGCTGAAGACCATTCAGGAAATAAACTGTCTGGTCCAGATGGTTATTGAATATATGCCTCATAAGGAAAAAAGAAAGAATGGAATTAATTTTCTTTTATCAGTCTTCTTCTAATCACTTCTTGTTTTAAGAGCTTCTTCTGCTTGCCATGAGTGAGACCTGAGGTCTTATTATTCAGATGCTATATGGGAATCATTTTGTTTTAGCTTTTACAGAGCAAGCTATTATTTGAGTTTGATGATTTATGATTCTCGCTCTGATTTTGAACTGGAATATGACCAATAGTCTGACCTTTTCACAAGAATTTTGTTTCACTGCAGATTGTTCTAATAATCAATAGACCATAAATCCTTATATAGAAACTAGAGGCCTGGTGCATGAAATTCGTGTACTCAGGGGAGAGCCCTCAGCCCAGCCTGTGCCATCTTGCAGTCCAGGAGCCCTCAAAGGATGTCCGACTGATGGCTTAGGCCTGCTCCCTGCAGGCCTAAGCCATCATTCGGGCATCCTTAGCACTGTCTCAGAGGCAGGAGAGGCTCCCAACACTGCAGCTGTGCTCGCCAGCCATGAGCCCGGCTCAGGGCTTCTGGCTGAGCGGCGCTCCCTCTGTGGGAGCACACTGACCACCAGGGGGGCAGCTCCTGCATTGAGCGTCTGTCCCCTGGTGATCAGTGTGCGTCATAGCGGTGGGGCATTCTGCCGTTCGGTTGATTTGCATATTAGCCTTTTATTACATAGGATAATTGCAAGTGTTTTATTTCTAAGGGAATGTTTTACAAAGCAGGTCCCCCAAACTTCTTGCAGCAAAGTTACATGGGACATGGGATGCTTGACCAATGCAGATTACTACTTCCCTTCCAATGCCATGGACCTCTGAATAACTATTTCTGGCTGACATACTGGAAATCTACATTTTGATGTTGAATTTACTGCGTTTACATTAGTTAATAAAATTATATAGGTTTAAGGTGTACAATTCTCTAATACATTTTCTGTATGTTGTATTGTGTGTTCACAACCCTATACATGTCTCTTTCTGGAAATCTACATTTTGATAAGCAGCACAAATGATTTAGAAACATACTAAGATTTTACAGCCAGCTCTCTAGTCACTTGCCAGGATTTTTCAGCTATTACAATTGGCTGATTTTTTACTTATTGCTTCTAGGTGATTGGCCTTCACTCTCAGCACTTGTATCATAATGAAAATTTATGTATATTTTGATATTAAGTAAAAATAGTATATTTTGTCTGTTCATTAAAAATGGTCCACACTGATGTGATCTTGTTTAGTAACTATTTTGAAAGTGTATATAGCTCAAACAACAGATTGAAGAGAAATATTAATGAACTAGAGGCCCGGTGCACAAAATTCGTGCACAGGGGCGGGATGTCCCTCAGCCCAGCCTGCACCCTCTCCAATCTGGGACCCATCGAGGGATGTCGGGCCTAAATGGGCAGTCAGACATCCCTCTCATGATCCAGGACTATTGGCTCCAAACTGCTCGCCTGCCTGCCTTCCTGATTGCCCCTAACTGTTCTGCCTGCCAGCCGGATCACCCCCTAACCACTCCCCTGCCAGGCTGATTGATGCCTAACTGCTCCCTTGCCAGCCTGATTGCCCCTAACTGCCCTCCCCTGCAGGCCTGGTCACCCCTAACTGCCCTCCCCTGCTGGCCTGGTCGCCCCCAACTGCCCTCCCATGCAGGCCTGGTCCCCCCAACTGCCCTCCCCTGCCAGCCCAGTCACCCCTAACTTCCCTCCCCTGCCAGCCTCATGGCCCCTAACTGCTCTCCCCTGCTGGTCTGGTCCCCTCCTTCAACTGTCCTCCCCTGCAGGCCTGGGTCCTCCCAAACTGCCCTCCCCTGCAGGGCCGGTCACCCCCAACTTCCCTCCTCTGCGAGCCTGGTCACCCCTAACTATCCTCCCCTGCAGGCTTGATTTCCCCCAACTGCCCTCCCTTGCAGGCCTGCCCCCCCCCAATTGCTCTCACCTGCAGGCCTGGGTCCCCCCCAACTGCCCTTCCCTGCAGACCCAGTCGCCCACAACTTCCCTCCTCTGCCAGCCTGGTCACCCCTAATTGCCCTCCCCTGCAGGCTTGATTGCCCCCAACTGCCCTCCCTTGCAGGCCTGGTCCCCCGCAACTGCTCTCCCCTGCAGGCCTGGTCACCCCCAACTGCCCTCCCTTGCAGGCTTGATTGCCCCCAACTGCCCTCCCTTGCAGGTCTGGTCCCTCCCAATTGCCCTCCCCTGCTGGTCATCTTGTGGCGGCCATCTTGTGTTTACATGGGGGCAGCCATCTTGTGTGTTGCAGTGACAGTCAATTTGCATATTACTCTTTTATTAGATAGGATACTCTATATTTATGTCTCATCAGTAAGTCCATTAACCATTTATGGTTAAATAACCCATTTTAAGGCTCTTATCCACTACTGGAAAGTTGGCTATTCCTCTTTTTTGAGTCAGAATACCATTTTCTAGAGTTAACTTTCTGAATAATTCTTTCTCCGTTCTGCCTTCCATCCCGCTCATCCACTTTATCTCTCTCCCCCTCTTCCCTGACAATGCCCTTTTCTTTCTCTCTGCTGAATATAAACAAATATGCACACGTGAAGAGAACAACACTGTTTCATTATTTGCACATTTATAAGAATTTGAGTATGAAAGCTGATAATGAAATACAAAATGTTTTAATGAATTGAAATAAATTCAATTTTAAAATATAATTTTCTGTACAAAGACTGATGGGAAAACGTTTTTGTGCTTACACAGCTCTTGTAATTCTCCAGTTTTGGGAAACTAAAGGTTACTAGTTCAGAAAAACTTTCTGGGATAGATGGTTTCTCATTAATATACAGCAAAGGTAGAAAGTACTTGTTCACTGGTTTTTAATCAGTTTATGACATGGACTGCAAGGCTCCTTCAAAAGGAGATTCTGCTTGACTAATAATACATTAGCAGTAATCCAGTGATCTGTCCATGCATTAAGGATACAATTTACTTTTCTACTGATCAGTTCTTTGCCTAGTAAAACGAATTGTCTAGCTTTTGATGGAACTGTCTAACAAAAGAGCTTTGTGGATAAAGTTGGCAGACCTTATAGGGTTCTATTTAGTTTGAATGCTTAAATTAGAAACCCTTGTATTCAGACTAAAATGGGAAAAGAGCTGATCTAATTGCATGTCCAAGCATATATGTCAAGTCTGGTTTCTCATGAGCATTGAATTCAAACGTGGTTCATAAATGTAGTTAATATATGAGAAGACAAGCAATTCTTCAAGGCTAAAGATATATAAAAAGGTAGGTTCTTCTTACTCTGTCCTTTAGAAAAAAATTCTTATTATTTGTGTATCAATAATTATGCTTCAATAGCAATTATCAAGCTTATAGATGATTATCACTGACAATAATTTTTGAATATATTAACATTTGGGACACATCTTTTAATTTTTTTAAATTTTAAACACAGGCTGTATAGGGGACTCTTTACAAATAATTCACTGCTTTTTTTCCCCTTAGATTCACAGCTTGCCTTTTCTTACTTGTGTGTGTATAAATGTTTATACACACACACACACACACACACACACACACACACACAGACATGGTTTATTTAAAATAAATTATTAGTTCACACTCTAAAGTGAAGCAATTAAAAGTTCTCTTTGGCTTTAGCCAGGTGGCTCAGTTGGTAGGAGTGTCACCCCATACACCAAAAGGTTGTGGGTTTGATTCTCATCAGAGCACATACCTAGGTTGCTGGTTCAGTCCCCTGGTTGGGGGTGCGTAAGGGAGGAAACCTATCAATATTTCTCTCTTACATCAATCTTTCTCTCTCTGTCTCTCCCTTCCCTTCTTCTCTCTCTAAAATTAATAAACATATCCTTGGGATATGTGAGGATTTTTTTTAAAGTGGTCTTTCACAGATATGCATAATATAATATCTGTATATGATGAATTTCTGTGAGAATATTTCTAAAACTTTATATTTAAAATTACCCAACCCCAGCTATCACACTAGTAACAAAATTGATTATATTTGCACTTTAAACTTTGCTTTTGACTTCTAAAGTATGAATTCAATCCACTGTTACAACTGTTAATCAAAACCATTAGAAGAGAATGCTAAGTATCTATCTGTCTGTCTATCTATCTCTCTCTCTATCTATCTATCATCTATCTATCTACAGTTCTGTGAAACATTTATTATGTCACTTTAACCAATGAAAAAAGATAAAATTCAGTCTTAGTGATCATTGGACATGAAAGAGGAAAAAGAAATTCAAATGTATAATGTCCAGGTTTTTTACTTAAGCAAATAGGATGGATGTGACATTTTTAATATACTAGGCAAGAATAAAGTAGGAGTTGTTAGGGTTGGGGGTGTTATTCTATTTGGCTTTTGTTTGAGCTGCCTATGAGAAGACAGATAAATAACTTAATGCATACTTGTTTCTACCAATTTGGGCTAAATTTCTATTTAAAATTATCTTATTGAGATGATGTTACTTTTCCTCTTACATCAAATTATAAATGTTTTTACTAAATAGTTACTACAAAATCAAGTTTGTTAATACATCTAATAATTTCATGTGTAGTTATTTGTAATGATTGTGGTTTATTTCTATTTATTATTCAGCATAATTATCTTATCCTATTTAAAAATAAGTATTTCCTTTTCATGGCATTGCCGAGTTTTGCACAGAGATGGAGAGAAGTGGACTAGTGATATCAACCCACTCCAACGTTTAATTTTAATTCTGAGCTTTTAATAATCATAAAATTGTTATAATATCTACATGCATATAAAACCCATGAGTTAGCTTCCATTTTTAATATCAAATTTTACTATTTACATATCTCCAAAAGACATAAGTATTGCAGTATGTGAGTTCAGATACAAAATAATGTTTCAATAAGCTCATAAATAAAGGGAAAAAAGTAAATTCAGTTATTGCCTTGGTCAAACCAGATGAGACTTATTGATCATTATGGTAATGGAAATAAACATAACTAAAACTCTTTGCTCTGGAGCACTCTACAGATTAGCTAGGAATAAGACGTGTGCAACAAGCTATGAAACAAGGTAGATTAACATAAGCATCATGCAAAAGGCTCTAAATTCAAGTGGTTTTAAATGTCTTGGCACAATCCTCATCCCTGGTTTAATTTATATATTCTAAAAAAGGATAAATCTTCAGTAGCTATGTGTGGTCTAGACATTTTGGGGCATTTTTGTCTTTTAGAAATCTTTGTATGGTGCACATTTTCTTTACATAAAGGATCTATTGATGTGGTGATTGAAAATGTGTTTGTTTTTTTTTAGCTTTTTCATGCTGATACTATTCAGATATTTTTAACAGAGGAAGAAAACACTATTGCTCTAAGTGGAATGCAATAGTAATGTATGCCATAGCAAAACTCGGCTCTCATATTCTTGTTTATTGTTTTTGCCATACGTTATTGCTTATTTATAGTGCAGAATGTTTTTAAGGAGAAACCTATCGCTGTTGTAGCAGTAATGTGTTGCAAATAAAATGGTCATGATTACACTTCTTGGGGGAAATGCAATCGCAGCTTTCTAATTTAACTACCTAAGGTATATATTTGAATGGTTTTCTTTTTCTACTACATATAAAGTTGAATGTCACTCTCATAATAATTAGATGAAAGATTTGTTATGCTTCTCTATGTAGAAGGTTCAGTAATAATATATTTAAGTACTAGAACTGAGACATTGCTTTCCCAGGCTTCTTTATAACTATATGAAGAGTACTACACTATAGTTCTTTACTCCCAAATGAAGAATGCCACCCTGTAATTTTTTTTTTATGTAGAATGGTAATATTTGACTACTTTTGTAAAATTTGGCATTGATATACTTTAAATTGGATCAATAATTATAGCTGTATATATCGTGTATATGATGTGTGTATGTGTGTTCATGTGTGTATATATTGCTAACTAGCATTATATATAATATTTTTGATATTTATATTTATAGAATATTATGAATATTTGATATTTATGTATGAACAATATGGGTAATTATACATATATTTATTTATTTTTACTGAGCTGAAACAAACACTCAAATCTCCTCATTCTCACAGGTCATCTTCTTTTGCACTTCTCCCCTTTGCTCCCTTCCTTTTCTTCCCTTCCTCTTGCTCTCTTTTACTACCTGCTCTCCTCTTTTTCCCTTAGGTGACTAAATTGGAAATCCTATCATATCACTAGTCTTCTCCAAACCCTATGGTATGCCTAATATTATGTGGAAGAGCCTAGATTAATAGTGACAAACAAGTTAGATATGGTTTCTTTGATTTTTGAAGTGTGCAGTGCTGGAAAGGTAAGTGTAAATGAATAAGGCCACATGCATGTATTCTATGTAGGTAGAATATGTCATAAATATTACACATTGTCTAATGACAACATAGCTTAGTAGAATTATTAAATGGTAGCCATTATTTGTCCATAGAAAATAAAATTGTTTAAAGATTAAAGCATTAAAAAGATACAATTTGGCCTGGCCAGCATGGTTAATGGTTTGAGCATAGACCTATGAACCAAGAGGTCACAGTTCAATTCCCAGTCAGGGCATATGCCTGGGTTATGGGCTTGAGGCAGCCGATCAATGATTCTCTCTCATCATTGATGTTTCTATCTCTTTCTTCCTCTCCCTTTTTCTCTGAAATCAATACACATACACACACACACACACACACACACACACACACACGTGCACATGAAATTCGTGCACGGGGGGGGGGGGGGGGGGGGGAGTGTTCCCTCAGCTCTGCCTGCACCCTCTGCAATTCGGGACCCCTACACCTTTTTCTTATCTAGCTAACCTCTTCACATTTAAAAAAAAAATTAACTGAAATATCACCTACTCTAGGAAATCCTCTTTGAACAAATGTTTTTACAATCTGTATTAAGTATTTTCATAGTATACCATTCTTTTTCTTTAACAACTACTTAGAGTGGATGCAATGTGGTTTTCATTCTTGCATCTGAATTTTTTCTTCTTGCTCTTGTAATAGCAAAGCTTATCCAATTTACATTTGCCCTTCAAGGGCTTATATTTGGTTCAGTTCCTAGTTGGCTCCCTGCTTTTTTGTAAGCAATAAATTTGGGTTGTGATAGTAAGCCTCACTTGTAATCAAGCCTGTAGGTCTCTCTATCTAAATATTTCTATAATACCTATCACTTTAGCATACCAGAGATTGTGTTCATTTATAGAAAATAATAATCAATGTCACCTGATCATTTGATCTTCTAGTAATATTTTATAGCAAGATGTATTATTCTAGTAATTTAACTATTACAAAATTAAGATGTACAGAAATAAATCATATTGAACAATAAAGAATGACTCAAATATCAAAGCATAGTACACTTAGGGCCTCCCTTGTCCTGTACCTCAGATATCATAGCATAGTACACAGTTCACATGGAACTCAGCTTCCTTTAAAATAGGAAGGGATGCCATACTCACAAAGCAGCTACTTCCACACATATTTTTTTTTAATTTAATTCATAGCACATACTCTTTGTACTAATTATTGGAAAATCATCGTAGCAATTGCCTCTGTTCCTCTCTGTATCGTTGCCTTACATTCTGATGTTATTACTGCGCTTTTATCATCCACTTGCTCTAATAAGATTGTGAATTTTTTAAGGGCGGAGATCATGACTTGAACTTGTGTTTCTCTGTCATGGTGTCTAGATAAATACTCAAATGCCATCCAGTCCAAATGACGGTGATGAGAGAGGCCCACCGTTGCTGGAGACCTCTGATTTTTATTTAAGGGCCTCACTTGTTCTGTGCCTTTACAGAGGGGTGAGTAGGGGCTGAGGGAATTTGTGGAAACCCAGACAGAATTCTCCTCCTAAAAGATTTTGCTAAGCTGGCAACCAGGACCGCCGGGCATTTGTCCAATTAAAACCCAGACACACAGCAATAACAAAGGCACTGGTCTCCTACTGCTAATGCGTGGGAATCAAACCCCAACCTGCAGGAACTCATCCCCACAGTCAGGACCAGACCGCTGGGTAGACCTGGGCAGGTGCTCCTAACTCTGGGGAGAGGGAGACTTCCTATGGCTGCAGGCTAGAGGCCCTGGACTCCACACCATGCACCCAAACAGGTCCCTAGCGCAGGTTGGTCAGCGGAGCGGCTTCTTCGCCTGGGATTGCAGGGTGACTTGGCCCGGCTCTGCCTGGCCTGTTCTCCCAGTGATTGCAGGGGGGTCGGCCTGGCCTCTTCACGCGTGATCGCAGGGTGGCTCGGCCTGGCCTGTTCGCCCCGTGATTGTAGAGCGGCTTGGACATGGGCTCTTCGCCCACGATCGCTGGGCAGCTTGGACCCGGGCAGGCGGCGGGGCAGCTTGGACCCGGGCAGGCGGCATCAGGCGCCACCTGCCCGGGTCCAACCCGCCTGATGCTGTCTGCTCGAGTCCCCATCTCAGCTTGGATCTGCCTGCCCAGGTCCCTGACTGCAGCTTGGATCCCATCGGCTGCATAGGGCCTCTGCCTGCACGCCTACGTATGCAAATTTACCCACCATCTTTGCTGGGTTAATTTACATATCACTCCTGATTGGCTGTGGACATAGCGAAGGTACGGTCAATTAGCATTTTTCCTCTTTTGTTAGTGTAGATATATATATGTGTGTATGTATATATATTAAAAGATACAATTGAAAAAAAATCTTAATGATGTTTTTGTTGAGAGTCACAGAAATAGAAAAGATGAGCCAGCTTGAATGTGTGGCCTCAGAAAATAAGTTATAGAGGCAAAAGAAGGGCCCTTGGAGCTTAGGAGAGAGAAAAGCAAAGGCAACATGCCTGGGGGAGCCAAGCAGGAAGGGAAGGCAAGGGGCTTGCTCCAGAGAGAGTGCCCCAGAAATAGAAGAGGGGAGGGTGCTGTGGGAACACACTGAAAAACATACTTTTAATTTTTTTTTTTTAATTTTTCAATTACAGTTGACATACAATATCATATTACTTTCAGGTGTACAACATAGTTATTAGACATTTATATAACTTATGTAATGATCACCCCAGTAAATCTAGTGCCCATCTGACACCACACATAGTTATTAGAACATTGACTATATATTCTGTATGCTGTATTTTACATCTCCGTGACTATTTTGTAACTACTAATTTGTACTTCTGTTTCACCCATTCCCCCAAACCTCTCTCATCTGTTAACCATCAAAATGTTATTTGTATCTATGAGTTTATTTTTATTTTATTTGTTTATTTTGTTCTTTAGATTTCACATGTAAGTGAAATCATGTTTCACTTAATCATAATGCCCTCTAGGTCCATCCATGTTGTTGCAAATGGTAAGATTTTATTTTTTATGGCAGAGTACTATTTATATATATGTACTATTTCTTCATCCAACTATCTGCTGATAGGTACCTAGGTTGCTTCCATAATAATGCTGTAATGAACATAGGGTTATGTATACCTTTTCAAATTAGTGTTTTGAGTTTGAAAAGAGTGAGATAAGATGATATAAATGGAATATAACCTTTCAAAATATACAGATGATATAATTCATTAGAAAGGCTGGATTTTAAAACACGACTTTTTTGGTAACTGAACAATATTTTATAGAATTAGTTTTAATTATTATTTATGTAAAATTAGCTCTTAATTAAAAAATGGTGTGTGTAGAAGTGAAAAAGGGACAAGTACCTCTTGATTCTTTATAAAGCATCTGAGTAGCCTCCTATGGAAAATATATAGCACTAGTGGCCCTAAAAACAGCGGGGTACTCCCTGGCTAGACAGCTCTGCTCTGCTCCTGGAAGGTCCTCTCTGCTACTCCCTGCCCTGTGCCAGTCGGCTTTGTGCTGTGCTGGTCTGCTCTGCCCCATTCTGCCAGTATGCTCTGGTCTGCACTGATCTCCTCTGCTCTTCTCCAGGGAGACATCTTTGTCATTTCAGCTCAGCCAGGAAGTCAGTCTTCAGTCTTCGGTGGAAAGGGAAAATGTGTTCTCAGAGTCAGAGGAGAGTTGCTTATATGGACACAAATCCCTGCCCCTGATCCCTGATTAGTGTCTTCATGCAAATGAGGACTCCAAATTCTTGCAGCCTGATTGGTCCAAAAGGCACTGTCCTGATTGGTCAAAATAGACACTGTGGTTGGTTGGAGCTCTGCAACTCTGATTAGCTGAGGAATGCCTAATCCTGTTGGTTGAAATAGGATTCAAGGAACTCCTTTATAAGTGATGACTCAGATGGTAGAAATACAATGTGGGCAAGCAGTTCAGTGTAGAGGCAGATGGGTTAGTACAGGCTTTTCTCTGAACTGTAGTTTGTGTGGGAGGTCTCTTTGGAGAAATGGCTGCTAGGCTCTGTTGTTTATTTTAAAATTTGATCCCAGTTAGCCACCAGGAGCCTTTCTTAGTAGTTGTCTTCTTTCTCTCGTTCATACATACAGGGAAATTATTTAATATATTAGTTTTTGTCTTTTTCTTTTTAAAGTAGGCAGCTATATTTCTTTTGGGAAAGTCACTTGGTGATTATTTAGTACCAAAATTGAACACTGGATAATTACCTGAATAAAATGTCATTTCCCTATGAAGTTACACAAATATTTTTTAAAATTCTTGCTTACTGAAAGGCACTATTTAATCATGACACATGATAGCAAGGTAATGAGTCCCAGCATTAGTGAAACAGAACTTTCCAAATCAGGCTGAGTTTATTATAACAGAAAGGAGGGAAAACCTATGAGACAATTGAACTGTTCTAAGTTTGTTCATTTTCTACATATGATGTAAGTATATGTGGGACTATGACAAAGCACTGGAAACCACTTTATTAGATGCTTGAATATCTGAAGTCCTAGAACTTGTGGATTTTTTAAAGGTCAGATAAAGTGTTAATTTTTTGGAATGCATATATAAATGGTTGTATTAGTGCTACTACGAGTTTCTGAAAGCATAGTATATATTAGAGTTACCCGTTCACCTTGCCTCTCTTTTTCCTACATCCCACATCCCAATCACAACCCACATCTGGTGTTTGTAGAATACTGTAAATTAAACTATATTCACTATAGATCTTAAACTAAGATCTCACTATTCACACTATTTCTATTACTGATCCAACCAGGCCACCATCATCTCATGCTTGGATACTGAAACAACCTTTTAACCTGTGTCATTGCTGAACCTTCACTTGTATTATTCTTGTCTTTCTTTAGTCTGTTCCCCATGGAGACAACATGATCCTTTTAACATATAAATGAAATCATGCCACTCCTCCATTCTATACCCTCCAATGGCTTCCAATCTGTTTTAAAATAAATTCCAAAACCATATGATCTTATGCCAAGTACTTCTATAAGCTCTCTGCTATCATTCTCTCTTTGACCAGTTATGAAAGTTTTTGAAGGTCAAAAATGTTGTTAGCATATAATAATTGGGTCAAAGAAATGAAAGGTGAATACTCATCAATTAATTTAAGAGGAAATATATATATTTTTAATAAACATTGGGGCCAGATTCTTTCATTGCCTTGCCATGGATATTCTAATTTGATTGGATAGGTTGTTTCCTTTAAATAATGCTGAAGTTACCATCCTATATAATAAAAGGCTAATATGTAAATTGACCAAACGATGGAACGATCGGTCACTATGACAGGCACTGACCACCAGGGGGCATATGCTCAACACAGGAGGTACCCCCTGGGGGCCAGTGCACTCCCACAGGGAGAGTGCCACTCAGCCAGAAGCCAGGCTCACCGCTGGTGAGCACAGCAGTGGTGGTGGGAGCCTCTCCCACCTCGGTGGCAGCACTTAAGGACCCCTTGGGGGGATATCTGCCAAGGGGTCCCAGACTGTGAGAGGACGCAGGCCAGGCTGAGGGATTCCTCCCCCCCTCAGTGCACAAATGTCATGCACCAGGCCTCTAGTCATTAAATGAAAAGATGGCTATATCTATAACATTTAGGAGAATTTTGATCTTGTGAAAAGTATTGCTGGAATGCTTCTGGAAGGAAATAGTTTGGCAAGGTTCAAAAGGAAATTAAGCATGAAAGTCAGTGGTTCCACTTGCCTGGATTCAATATGTAAGGGCAATCAGGTTCCATCCTCTCTTTAGGTTGGGGACAAATGTCCCACTATATTATGTTGCCTTGCCCAATTTAGCACTTTATGGAGGGTTTGTGGATTTGCCTTCCTCTGAAGCATACTGTGTCAACCACTATTGAAGGGAAGATGACAGCCCATTGGTTTGTTGCAGTGTGGAAACCTATGGTCCTAGGTCAGTGTTTGCTCTATATGTCTTTCATGGGGTATTATTAGAATAAAAAATTCTGCCAATAATAAGACAAGGATAAAATTACAAGCAACACACAAACGTATTTATCTTATAGAGAGCAAAATTTATAATCATAGATATTGTATCTCATTTTTAATTATACTGTTAAGTATTTTTATTTTACTTTTTGACATACTATAGCCAGAAGATTGGATATTTTGTTCACTTACTTAGTTACTGGGTCTGGTGATAATAATATGTTTAGTTTTGTAAGAAACTGCCAAAGTGTCTTCCAAAGTGGCTGTAACATTTTCACTCCCACCAACAATGAATGAGAATTGCTGTATATCTTCTTTGGTTGAGGTGTCTGTTCATGAGTTTGCCTATTTTTTAATCAGGTTGCTCGTTTTCTTATTGTTGAGTTATAGCAGTTTTTTGTATATTTTGGATAATAGTCCATTATCAGGTGTGTCTTTTGAAAGTATTTTTCTCCCTGTCTATGGCTTGTCTTCTTCTCTCAATCATATCGTTTTTATAACAAACAGTGTTCTGAGTGGGTGCTATGATTTCCATTTAAAGACAAGGAAAATTACTTAGAGAGGTTTGGAATAACTGTAATCCCTACTTCAGAGGGCTCTAAGCAAACATTTTAGATAACTAGAATATACATGTAGGCTTCATTTTAAAAAACTAGTTAGCTATTTGTGACAAAGGTCATTCTTAAATACATCATGCATATATCCTCTGTATGTAAAGTAAGTTGTATGAAATCATTTAAAGATTTTTTAAAGTCATTGCTATGACCAATTTTTTACCTTAAATTTTATTATAGGGATGTCTTTAAATGTTTGTTGAAGAGAATAAGTCATTTATTATATAATTAGCAAACAAGCCTGGTGTGTATATGTGCATACCACATAGTTGTGTATGTGTAGATCGCTGTTGACATTGTGCCTGGTTTTAGCCAGCCTCATAATCAGATTATTTTAACCTGCTGAGGATGAAGAAAAGTTAGACAACCAAACCTGGGATGGAAAACTTTGGTATGAATAATATTTGTTATCTTTAATGAATAAACTTCACAATTTATTGTGAATGCTCATGATTTTTTGGTTAATTCTGTGTTTTTAATAGTATTTATAATAGCCTAGAGGCCCGGTGCACGAATTTATGCATGGGTGGGGTCCCTAGGCCTGGCCCACCACAATCAGAGCCATTGATGCAGGGCTGATTGGGGCCTTCTGGCTGCGGGGAGGGGCCACGGGAGGTTGACCGGCCTGGGGGAAGGGCCATGGGAGGTTGACCACTGGCCCCCCTAGGAAAGGGGCCATGTCTGTCGACACCCACCCTCGGTTCCCTGTCCCAGCCCAGGGCCTGAAGGTCCCAGCCCAGGGCCTGAAGGCCCCAGCAGGGTCGGGAGAGCAGGCAACGGTCACCGGGCCAGACGCAGAAGAAAGGGATGCCAACACTGAACCACCATGCAGTTCCCCGCCTAACCCTCCTCCTCCCCTCACTGCCACACCACCGAGCATCTTCCCCCTCGTGGTCAGTGCGTGTCATAGCTACTGGTCTACCGGTCGTTCCGGTTGTTCAGTTATAACGGTCGCTTAGGCTTTTAGATAGATAGATAGATAGATAGATAGATAGATAAGTAATTACCAATTAAATATGGTGTTATTATAAATTAATAGTGCTTAATATATCTATGTGTATATACATATATATATTATTTGCATAAATATACTTAACCACATCGGAATAGATATAATTTATATATTCTCATATTAAAATCATTATTTAATTCAAGGATTAAAATTTTTGAAGAGTATTAAACATGTCACTACTTACAAAATTATACATGCCACATATTAGTATTCTTACTCTTACTGAAGATACTAATGTGAAGGGACAATAGGGTTATTAAGAATCTTTCAGTGCTATTACCTACCTAGTTACATGATATCACTAAGAAGCATTATAATGAAGTCTGGAGTTGGATAAAAAGTGCATTCTTTTGTAAGAGTGAATTATCAGGACCTAGTCCATTATTTTCAGCTGAAGTCTTTGATCTAAGACAGTGGCCTTATAAGATTTCAACTTTGTAATCCTAAAATCCCTTTCATCATGTTCTAAGTGAGGTCTGTAATATCTTAGCTACATTAAAGCAAAAATAAAAAGTTGATATACTGTATAATAAAAATTACCAGAAACATCATTTAAATAAGTCTCCTATTGAAAACAATAATATATTTCAAGAGTTTTGTAAAGGAGTTAGAAGGGAAGTCTAACTTGCCTTTATCACTTCAGGTACCATGTGTCCTTAGTTAATAGTCTATTAACTGTGCTATCAACTTTGGAAAAACTGCCCCAGTTTTACCGTGTGGGGTTGGCATTGTACAGAAATTAACAGCCATATTGGTCTAGAAATGTTCAACATAGGTTTTTCCATTTGTACAAGGGTAACACACTGTATTAGACATGTAAGTCCTTAATCTACATGGGTTTGGTTGCAGAAACTAATAAAGTGTTCTCTAAATAATGAAAAAAATAATAAAATCAAAGATACATAGTTATAGAATAAAATGCAAACTATTACATTTTTAAGATAAAGCCTTCATCTTAAATCTGGAATGTTATACTTTGACAGTAGTGCTTAGGTTATAGGATAATCAAGTAAATACTTTTGTAATTATGTGTTAACATGTGAATGTAATACATTACCCTCACACTTCAAGGTGGCATCCCCTCAATGAGTACAAAATGAATGACTCTAATTATGATAATTTCAGATATGATGATAGATAAAATGTGAGAAACATTTTGTTCTCTAAGGCTGTGATATGATTTAGTCTCACTAAAAGTAGGGTGGATATATATTTTATTTTCCTTTTTTTTTAAAATATAGACTATCAATCCTTTCTCTTTATGGTTTCTGCTTAAAACTCTTTTCCACTTCAGTATTATATAATTAACTAGAGGCCCAGTGCACAAAATTCGTGCACAGGGGTGTGTGTCCCTCAGCCCAGCCTGCACCCTCTCTAATCTAGGAACCCTCAAGGGATGTCTGACTGCCCGTTTAGGCCCACCAGGATTGGACCTAAACGGGCAGTTAGACATCCCTCTCACAATCCAGGACTGCTGGCTCCCAACCGCTTGCCGACCTGCCTGCCTGATTGCCCCTAACCATTCCCCTGCCAGCCTGATTGACACCTAACTGCTCCCCTGCCGGCCTGATTGCCCCTAACTGCCCTCCCCTGCTGGCCTGGTCACCCCCAACTGCCCTCCCCTGCAGGTCTGGTCCCCCCCCACCTGTTCTCCCCTGCAGGCCTGGTCACCCCCAACTGCCCTCCCTTGCAGGCCTGGTCCCTCCTAACTGCCCTCTCCTGCTGGCCTGATCGCCCACAACTGCCATCCCCTGCTGGCCATCTTGTGTCCACATGGGGGTGGCCATCTTTGACCACATGGGGGTGGCCATCTTGTGTGTTGGAGTGATGGTCAATTGGCATAGTACTTCTTTATTATATAGGATTATCTAACTTTCCTTTACATACATTTGTAGGTAAATGAGTGCCATTGAACTTCAACAGTTTATAATCACTGCTACCATTATGATTTTTCTCTAATATTATCTGTTTTACAGATATAGTGCATTATGTTTAGCTCAAAGTGAAATACGTAGTATGAGAAGGAATTTCTCTGTTCTAGAAGTACTTTGGGTGATATAGTAGAAATACACAATATTGGAATTTCTGAAATATTCTACTAATAAATAAAATCAATCAGATCATAAATAGAGAGTCTTCTAGAAAGTTATTGATATATGGCTATCTGGTGTATAGCTACAGTTTCATTATATACAAGTCCTGACTACCACTTCAGCCATGGCTGGTTTACTTCCTCACAAACTGTTGCCCAATTCCCCTGGCCCATGCTTGGGACTTGGGCCATTCAGACCTAATCAGCTAGGCCCCTCTGCTTGGTAGGTCTCCCTGTGATATTTTCTTCCTTGTGAACCCGTTCTTTTGCTTTTAGTTTTCACTGTTATTACCTTAGCTTTGCTTACTTAGTAGCTATCTTGAACCATATCTCCCTGAGGGATTTCACATTTCTGTTTCCCACTTACAGATTATTTGAGAGTTTGGGCTCTTTGTTTAGTTAGTTTGAATTTATGTAAAAACGTTTAGAAATAGAGAAAAGTTAAACAATTATGGTATAGCAAATATAGCTTTATGTTTTGAGTTTGGTTTATACATAAAGAAACATAAAATAGGCCTCACTAATCAATTCAGGCAATATTGGATTCAAGTCCTGACTGGTACTATTAGAAAAGTCTCTGCACTGCCCACAGGTGGTTAGGTCTAAGTGCTTTCTAAAGTTTTGTTCTTCCTCTAAGTATCTACACTTCAGTGTTTCACCCAATAATTGCCCTCTGTAAGAGATTTGTACATAGACTCAAATACATCTAAAGGAAGTTATTTTTATAATAAATATATATGCTAAATATATATCTTAATATATATTAAAAATAAATATATAACTCAAAATTCTTTCAGATTCAACATATTGACAATTAGGATAAAAAGCATACAATTTTCATAACTAGAAGGACAAAGGAGGCAGGAAAAAAATACTTAAAGAGGTTAACAGACCACCATATTTTAAAAATATTTGTAAAAACTTATTATAAAATAGATTTTGTGCTGAAACAAAGGAAGAGCTGTGCAGAGGACATAGAATGAATCTAGGAGCCCTGAGAACTGAGGTATGTGTCAGAGAAACCTTTCAACTTAGGGTTTTAGGAGCCTTTCATTTGAGCTTCCTGTTTAAATTTCCCTAGGGAAGTGGGAGACAGGATTTAAAATATAGCATTTGCCCAAGTAGTGGAGACTAATAGGAAATGTTCCATATAAAGCAAACCCTAAAGGGCTACTCTCACAATGAGGGTAAACAAGAAATGAGCCCTTTGCTCAAAGAGTTCCTGCAAGGAAATATGCATGTATTGACCTTGGCATTGGGTGAAGGGGAAGACACGTCTCCAACTGAGAATTCATAACCACAAGCCAAATTTCATTCACATTATACCTATATGGAAAAATAATTTAAAGTGGCCTCCTATTGGTGGTATGCATATAAAACTGGCAAAAGTAAGCTTAAATATTATTATGTGCATTGCATATTTAACCTAAGCTTCAGAATAAGTACCGTAAGCAGAATCAAACAGTGTGGATCTCAATAAACAGAAAAATAACACCCACATCCAGACACATAAGTAAATCAGAAGAAAAATAAAAAGAGAAGATATAAGTATCAGCCAGAAGAAACAAGCAACATTCATTCAAATGACTGATATTCTATTAAATGATCTTTAAACACTTTTTTACCATAGAAATTAGAAGACAGTGGAAGGGTATCTTATTGTGCTGAGCAAAACACACACACACACACACACACACACACACACACACACACACACACACACAAAAAAAAAAAAAAAATTTGTCAACTTAGAAAACTGTCCTAATAGTATCCAGTAAACATTTCATTCAGGAACAGAGGCAAAATAAACATAAACAAAAATTAAGCTTACCACCAACAGAACCTCTGTAAATGAAATTCTAAATGTGTAACTTAGGTAGAATAAATATGATCCCAGATGGAAGACCTAACATGAAAAACATCTTGGTAAGTAAAGATATTTGTAAATATTGTGTCTAAATGTAAATAAACGTGCACTATATTCTAAGCTGACACAAAACAACAAGGGCAGCAGCAATAACAATGCCTCACTTATGGGGAAGGAAGCACTGTAGATAAAAATTCTGTACAAAATGTAAATGTAATTTTGATGGAAAGTAGTTGGCATTAAAATTCTCTGTTTTCTTTATATTGTTCACAAAAATTGTTTAAAAAGAGTATTAAATTAGCAAAGATTAACATTAAGAGATTAGACATAGAGAATATAGTTTTTAAATATACAGAGGGGAAAATGAAAAAATAAAAAAAGAAAGAAAATATCAATCAAAAGAAGGCAAGAAAGGGGGGGAATCCATATGGGTCTAGTTTTAAAGTTTATACTCTTTATAGCACCGCTTGAAGATACCCAAAATCCTAGAATATATTATGCCTAACATTCTTAAGCTAAAATACTGAAAAAACTAGTAAGGAATGTTTTGATTATTTGATATTTCATTCAAGCAAATAAGAGCATATAGGAAACCTGATAGTTTTTACAATCCTATATAATAAAGAGGTGATATGCAAATTGACCCTCACACCCTCACAAGATGGCTGTCTACGACCAGTCTGGCAGGTGGGTTAGTGAGGGATGACCAAATGACTAAACAGAAGGCTGCATGGGGCAACCAGGCTGGCGGGGGGTCAGTTGGGGGTGACCAGGCCAGCAGAGGGGGGCAGTTAGGGGCGATCAGGCCAGCAGGCAGGTGAGCGATTAGGATCCAGCAGTCCAGGATTGTGAGAAGGATGTCCGACTGCTGGTTTAGGCCTGATGATCGGGCCTAACCCGGCAGTCGGACATCCCCCAAGGGGTCCCAGATTGGAAAGGATGCAGGCTGGGCTGAGGGGACCACCCCCCCAGGCATGAATTTCATTCACCAGGCCTCTAGTGTAAAAAATAGTATCAATGCCTAATTAACCTTCCCAATTTTTTTCCCAATAAGAGTTTAATATGAATTAGGTGTTATCAAATTTTATATTGTTTCAGATCTAGAGCACCTCTTAGAAATAAGTATTATCTCATTTTACAGAGGAGTAAATTGAAGTTCAATGAAGTAACTGGTCCAAGGTCCGATGGTAGAAAAGTCAAGAATTAAACCCTTCAGAGCAAGCTGTATTCATTACTTTCATTACTTCGCCACTGTAATACAAGAGAGAGGAGGTTGTTTTAACTGGCTTGCAAATCTTTATTCAGACAAAGTAATTTGAAAATGGTAGTTCTGAGAGGAGAAACACCTAAGCATAGAGGCAGAGATTGTGCTGGCATCATGATGAGCATACTGGATATTTCATGTCTGCTGTATTAAGTCAGCTAGTACAGCAGCCCCTGACAAACCAAAGCTTTGTTGTTCCCAGATTGTTACTCTTTCCCTCCCAGCTCCAGCCATTTCTCACCATGTGAATCCTTCCACTTTCTACATAAGGTAAACCCAAATTCAAGAAGGTTGAAAAGAGCTCCAGCTATACACACTTTCTCTATACCAAGGAGATCTATATAATCATTTTATGAATAAAAGTAGTTGTTAATATCAAGTAATTATATATCTTGAGTAAAGTGAAATATTTATATTTATATAGAAAAAAATCTTTGAGGGACCAATATTTTGAAAAACCATACCTTTGCAATGCATAAACTTCTTGTTAAAATGAATGATTTTGGCAGAATTGCTAAATAGTAGAATTTATACAATGATAATAGTTGTAGAGTATTGAAATGTGTATGCACTTCACTGATATAATTTTTTTCAGCAGACAATGGTTAAAATTAAGGCAACATTGGTTCCACAATAAAACATCCATTTTAGAAAACTAGCACTTAATGTGTTTGGAAACTCATGATATGGGTTTGGGGAAAAGCAACTTTATATTTTACTAAAAGGGACTATTATCTAAGAACAATCATTTAAAGCATCTGATTTGGCAGTGATCCAATGGTATGACAGACAAAGGAAGTCGGGCTTTTCAAGCTTTTTAATTTAGAAAAATAGATTTTGTTCATTTTCTTCTCCTTTCAATTTTCTATAATATGTTTAAAAGAGAGGATAGGATTAATGTTGTAAGGCGAGAACACAAAGATCAGCTATCACATCCATCAACCATAGTTGCCTAGAGCACCTTCTGCTTCCTTTATGAAGAAAAATATTTTCTTGCATTCAACCTGCTCATTCTAGAGTCATCTCCACTGTAACAGGTACAGATGAAAAGCTGCTTTCCTAACAGTCCTGGAGTTACAAATCCAATTTGACTTTAGTGATTGTTGTTGTTTTTTAATGTAAGTCAACAAAGCCCAGAGCTGTGACTGGTTCTGATTAAGTATAAGCCCATGATTTTACATGTTGTACTTTGTCGTCAAGGTGCCATTAGAATCCTCATGGTATGATTTTCCTGTATAAAAATCCCCAGAATTCTGTCACATAGGGGCCTGCAAAAGGCATCCTAGACTACATGGTCTGAGAAATGCCTGCCTCAGGATTCCCTGAGGAATTAGTTTAAAACTGCAAATTTCTTAGCTTCCTCCAAAACCTACCAACTCAAATCTCTCTTGTGTGGGAACCCATGTTTTAACAAGCTTCTCTATAATTCTTATTGATACAGAAATTTGAGAACCCGCATTCTAAAGGTTTGAAAAGAATTGAAGGCAGCTTATTCTATGCACAAGATAATGAACTCTGAAGTCTCCAAGGCTCAGATTTTATCCTAGAGCAGAGATTTTCAACCCTTTTCATCTCATGGCACACCTAAACTAATGACTAAAATTCTGCAGCACCAAAACATGTATTACATTTTTTGCCAATCTGATAAAAAAGTAGGTATAATTTTGATTTCATTCTCACCGGACGGCTACTGTTGTGTAGGCTGTTGTCATTTTTTAATCTGACAATCTAAGGGAAAAGAGGTCAGTGTCCATGATTACATAGTCAGGTATTTCATGTTTTAAAAAACCTTGCAGCACCCCAGTTGAAAATCACTGTCCTAGAGCAAATTACAGTTTGCTCCGACAGCCTACTAGCAATGCAACCCTTGGTGCAATGCTTGAGCTCTCTGAGCCCCAGTTATCTTATGTGTAAAATGGGGATAATAATACATGTCTTGCAAGATTGTATCTAGGATTCAGGAAGCAAATCCTATATATAGATGTATAGGTAGTGCCTTGAGTTGTTTATGAGTTAAATGTGGTGCTTATTATTTACTTCTGTATGTGGTTTCTTTAGAACCTATGCTTATCATAGTAGTAATATAAACTATTCTCTCTATTGTTATACAGCTTCTTATCATTTCTAGTTATAAAGATGCTCAGTTCGTGGGGTTAAAAAATGAATCTCTTTCCCACGTTTGCCTGCTCATAGTCTCATTTGAAGGATATATGTAAACGTAATGGTTTTTTTTTTTTTTTTTTTCAAACGCTAGGAAGGATTTGAGCCTATCCTGTCACTAAGACAACTAATTACACGATTACATGCTGCAATTACAATTAAAGATTTTCAGCTGATAAAAGGCATGTTCACTGCATTCTCATTACCTGGTATTTCCTTGCCAACACTCAGGAGTATCATGATTTTGATGAAACAAAAACAACTCAAGGAGCTATATTTGCTCAGCATCAACAGAATCGTTCAGGGAGCCCATTGCAATTCCCTTCTGCCCCACTGCATTTTTCCACCAAGCTATTTAAAGCTACGGTGCTCGTTATTACCTCAAAGAACATGTTGGCTGCCAAAACCATTAGTAAATTCTGCTGATCTAGCATTGTCTGTGTGAAGCCTCACATCCTGTTAGGCACATAGAGCTTTTTTTTTTTCCTTTTTTTTTTTTTTCTTTTTTTGGCAGTAAGCCAGTTGGATTTGGTCTTAAGTTGACTCAGACCAGATCAGTCAATTCAAATCACTTCGCGCCACCGGTGCCTGACATATAATGTGCTTGCCCTAAGTATCCATTATTTACAGCAGCCTCTTAGCAATAGTAGAATCAGACAGATGGCCCAGGGCCAAAGGACATCCCCTTAAGATTTGCTCGTTTTTGACTTATTGATGCCTCAGATCACCCCTCAGTTTCCCAGTGCCATAAATGTCATCAAGACCAATCACCATTTTGAGGCTTGGTCCATTTTAAACCATCCCTTTCACGTAACTGCCTAATGCTGGAATGAGAACTTTTCAATGGCTAGGAGCTTGATACCTCCTGAGCACTCACCTTCTGTGTGAATATGTTTGATGATTTTAAAAGTCCTTCTTCATTGTATCAATTATGACAAGTTCTGATTCTGCTTCAAGTAAGAGAAAACCTGATCTAAACTGTCTCCAGCGAAACAGTGATTTATTGCTTCAACTAAATGAAAAGTGCAAAGGCTGCAGGCATGGCAGAATATAGAGATTAAAAACAATGTCATTGGACTTTTATTCCTCTCTCCTGGTCTCAGTTCTGCCTCATTGCTTACAGATAGGCTTTCTACCCTAAATTCATAAAGTAGCTGCACATGCCCTAGAAGCTCACATTAGCTCAGCTTCAAAAACTGTAGGAAACAGTGCCAGCCACTGTTTTGAGCATTGCTAGCAAAGTTCATATTAAACTTCATGGGTTATATTTAGGTTGCATGCACCTCACTAAACCCATCATTCTGGAGAAATAGCATGCTGTGATTTATTTTGACAAACACCACACAACTGCCTTTGGACCAGCTTTTGGTTATCCTTATTTACACCATGAGGACTGAGAGTGTTGGGACAGGTCTGTAAGAAGAAATCAAGGTTCGGTTACCAAGAAAAGAGCAAACAAATAACAGAAATAAATGTTTTTGTCCTTATAGTCAAAGAAATTACCTACTTAAAGGTTCCTATCATTAAGCCATAATTGATTCCTCACATTCTTCAGAACAAAACCATTTCTCTTTTCTGTGCAACCTGTCGGTTCTTTGTTTAAAAAACATATTTTTATTGATTTCCGAGAGAAAGGGTGTGGGATAGAGGGATAGAAACATCAGTGATGAGAGGATCGGCTGCCTTCTCCAGGCCTCCTACTGGGGATCGAGCCCACAACCAGGCATGTGACCTTGACCGGAATCGAACCCGGGACTCTTTATTCTGTAGGCCGATGCTCTATCCACTGAGCCAAACCAGCTAGGGCAGCAACCTGTTGATTCTTGAATAAACAATGATGTGCTTTTTCCAAGCTGTAATAAATTTAGGATGAGTATTAATGCAGCAATGGGATCCCTTAAGTTTGAATGCAAATTTAAATCGAATAAACAAAAGTTTGGTATATAGAACAATGGATCTAATGTTTGGAAACATACGGAATTAGATGATAGAGCATTGAAAAAGTAAAATGCCCATGTGTAAACCACACCTGATCTATCACCCCAAGATTTGGAAGGATTCTTTACAATATTTCTCCTGCATAATTTTAATTTATGAAACACTGATTTCTATAGAATGAGAGAAATTATATATGTGTTATTCTCTATCTGGCCAGAGACTAGCAAAGCAATTTTGCCTAGTGTACTAAATGTCATATTTCTGAGTGACAAGATAAATACAGCTTATTCATAGGGAAATGAACATGATGAAACTATGCCTTTTGAGAAATGGAAGTAACTGACCACATGGATAAGAATAGACTGAAGCTAGCCAGGCTGGTGTGGTTCAGTGGTTAAGCATCACCCTACAAACCAGGAGGTCCCAGTTCATTCCAGGGCACATGCTCAGGATGCGGTCTTGATCCCCACTAGGGGGTGTGCAGGACTAAGCCAATCAATGATTCTCTCTCATCATTGATGTTTCTATCTCTCCCTCTCCCCTCCTCTCTGAAATCAATAAAAATATATTTTAAAAAAGAATATGAGGGCATGTGACAGGGGGTAGGGGAGGCTGGGGTAAGGTCAATGGGGAAAAAAAAGGAGATATATGTACTACTACATGTAATACTTTAAACAATAAAAAAAAAAAGAATAGACAGAAGCTAGAAGGGGAAAAAGTATCCTATGAGTTGTTTCAGAAAACTTTTGGTATCTATCCATTCTTTCAAAAAAATATTTAATGAATAAAAATAATATACTAGGCTCTGAGCTGGGTGCTGGGATTGAAATGATGAGTAAAAACAGTCATGGAGTCTGCTCTCATGGTACTTATAGAACCCAAAGTGGTTTAATAATTAGGAAATTATTAACTCCTAAAACTTGTAGTATACATGTAAGAAAGGATTTGAGTTTAAATAATTAAATGACTCAGTGACATCACTAAGTAGCCAGAATCTTTCTGTCTCTCTATTCAGCCACATTTGGTGTTGGCTTCCTCCTCAAGCAGTTTATAATTTGTCTACTGTACTTTCAGAGACTATATCCAAAAAATTTTGAGACTATTTCCTCAAAATCTCCAGAGGGAAAAAAAAAAAAAAAGGAAACCTTCTCTACTTTTGTCTCCATCACAGTAGTGAAGACAAATTTCCCAGAAGGCATATAGATATTCTTGCATCCATCATTGAGAAACAGAGAAGGAATTTTTATAATTGCCCTAGACTATTTTTAGATTATATGGATGTTGAGAATCAACCAAAATGTCTGCTACAGACATTAATCAATAAATTGTTGAGACAAATAAAAAAATTACAAATGTGAAGGTGTCCTATACTATCTTAGAAAGCCTTTACAAGGAAAATGTGATGTCTAGAAAGATTGTCCTGAGAAAGCTTAAACTGAGACCAAGAAAGAGAGTAATGTTTCAGTGAGTAAGGAGCAGATAGAAAAGTGTTTCGTGCAGAGAGAACATGTGAAACACGTACTGTGGCTGGACAATGAAGAGTCATAGACCACTGGCGAGTCACAGAAATATCACTCCTTCCAGAAATGGGACATGAAAATGAATAAGGGAAGAAAAATGAATTTTTTTTCCAGGTGAAAGATGATAATACTTTGACTTGGGTTTTGGTGATGAAAATGTAGAGAAATGGACTGATGTGTCTTTAGAAGTCAAACCTGACTTGAGATGTATTGGATCTGGTTTGGGGAGTTTTCAGAGGGCAAGGAAATAGATGCTGTGACAATGACTTCTGAGTTTGGGATTTGCTGAAGTAACTTGTAGTCAAGGGAAGTGGACCACGTTGATTGACTGTAGAGTAAGAAGTGATAAAGTATAAGAAAAGAAGTAGCACCAAGGCTGACAGGATACAGAAGTACTTAGTCAATGCTTCTTAAATCTGCCAGTGATTCCAAAGCCTGGAGAATGTCTTCTCTGAAAACATAGCCAAGCAGCTCATCACTGTCCCCAGAATACAATGAATTTGGGTAAATAATCTCTCTTGGCCCAAATAAAATATTAAGTGTCTACACAGGAGCTGTTTCCATGCAAAGCACAGGGCCTTATAATTAAGTGTGGGAACACTCAGTAGAAGAAACATGAGCTACCCTGAGGCACTCAGCCTAAAAAAAAAAAAAAGCTGCTTTTAAAAAATTTTTTGTTAATCCTCACGTGAGGATATTTTTACATTGATTTTTAGAGAGAATGGAAAGGAGGGGGAAAGACACAGAGAGAGAAACATGGATTTGGATTTGAGAGAGACACATCGATTGGTTGCCTCCCACATGTGCCTGACAAGGGCGGGGGATCAAGTAGGTATGTGCACTTGACCGGAATCGAACCAGTGATCCTTTAGTCCATGGGCTGACACTCCATCCATGGATAGAACTAAGGGGGAAAATCTTTTTAGTAGGCTACATGCTATTTCATCATTGGTAAGAATCTTCCATTAGCAAATTACTAGGAGGCATATTGTAACACAGAGTAGTTCCTCAATATAGTTTGAAAGCATAAATCCTTCAAATACATCATAAAGATTTTTCACCCTCATTTTCTGTTGATTATCTACTATCTTGAAAAAAGAAAACACTGTATTCCAATTTCCATGGCTACAGATGCCATACATAGCTAAAGGTAGATAAGCACTGTTTAGTTGGTCTAATCCATTCTTTAAAAAAAAAAAAACAACCAGTAGTAAGAATGTGTTCTCTTGTTCAGACACTAAATACCATTCACTCAATATATTGTTAAACGTCAAATGCTATGTAATCCATCTATTCATCTGTTTCGAATTTCCTCACGTCATTTTAAATCTTCTCTTTTTATCCTACAGAGTTACACAATCTTGCCTCTTAACTGGTTATCTCACAATGTAGCTAACATTCAAAATAGCACAAGTACTCAACATAAAAGTAACTTGTAATCCACCCTGTGGGAACTGGTACTTAGAGTTCTCATTAACACAGTGGGAAGATATTCACTGCACTTTACACCTATTCAAATAAGGGTATATATGCAGTATGTGTAGAAATCTACTCTAAAATAAAATACGATTTTTGAGGTTTTAAAATTGACTCCTTTTTAGATTATATCTTTTGACTAGATAAGAACTATTGCTGTGAAAGATATTTTATTATGTTTTTTATATTTTGGTGGTTGTATTATGAAATATGAATTTTATCTGGGAAAGATGATTAAGAATTTATTTCCTTCCTCTTATGGGAAAGCAATTGTATGAATTTAAATAATTAGCAAATTGATTATTCAAACAGTCATAGCGTGCACACACACACACACACACACACAAACTTATTTGATGTCATAAATGATCACAATTAATATTTTCATTACCATTGTTTTCATCCTTTGCTTAAGCTCCCTAGTGGCTCAGATATTTCTAGCATTGAAATTATTACCAATCACACCCTTGTCATTTCATTTTTTACAAGAAGATAAAGGTATGTTAAGGCATCAAAACAAGGTTAACCAATGAGCTTTAGAATTTTTCAAAATAAAAGTAGAGTATCTTCTCTCTATGCTGGAGCCACATTGAATTTTAGACATTTTTCCCTCTCTTTCTTTTCATTTTATCTTGTCAAACCCTAACATTCAGTGTTCTAACAGAAACCATTTGTGAGCAGTTTGGGACTTCCAAAGTAGCAAGCAATTTTTGTACCTGGGACTATTGTTACATTTGCTCAACAAGTATTTATTGAGCAACTATACACCAATCATTATTCTTATCACCATAGACTGGGAATGAACCTCTACAAAAATATCTACTAAAATAACCCTTATTTTCCATTAGTTTCCCTCATATTCTTTCTAGTCACCATCTCTCCAAATTCACTGTCCCTACCCAAGCTCTTTTGTCTTATCACATCCCCATAATTTATTGTTCCTTGTTAAAATACGTATATACTTTTTTGGGCCCCACAGCTTCTTTGGGTCTCCATTTCCCTTGTAGACTCCCAAATAGAAGTGTTAAATAAAATGTGTACAGTTTTTCTCCTGTCAATATGTTTTATTTTTTTATTTTATTTTATTTTTTATATATTTTATTGATTTTTTACAGAGAGGAAGGGAGAGAGATAGAGAGTTAGAAACATCGATGAGAGAGAAACATCGATCAGCTGGCTCCTGCACACCCCCTACTGGGGATGTGCCCGCAACCAAGGTACATGCCCTTGACCGGAATCGAACCTGGGACCTTTCAGTCCGCAGGCTGACGCTCTATCCACTGAGCCAAACCGGTTTTGGCAATATGTTTTATATCAGCTTAATTTTTCGGCCCAGCCACAGAGCCAAGGAAGATAAAAGGAATATTTTTTCTTCCATCCAAATATATTTTGATGAGATCTATGGATATAACTCAAACTTTCCAGTGAAATCTGACATTGCATTGCCTTGCTCATTGACCATAACCTTTCTTCCTATTTTTATCTTTTCTCCTATACCTTTCGAGCTGGTTTATGTTTCCCAAGGACTCCCTCTGTTCTTTGGCTCTTCTTCCCTCTCTAAGAAATGTTTTCCTTCCTTTAAACCTAACAATTTCTTCTCACTCATCAACACCTTGCTCAAAATCACATCTTCTGGGAAGTCTTCCACCACCTTTTTATCTCCCATAGTGACACATGTACATCTTCATCTGTTTCTGTGCCTATACATCTGCCCCCATTATAATTTAGTAGACATTCCTATGAGCCTCCTGGTGGACTCCTTGAGGTCAGGGCTTACCTCCTGCACAGTGGTTGGAGAGCTCCAGTCATAACAAGATGCATGTCCAAGCCAAAAATGAGGCAAGCCAGCATTTTTTGTCAGAATGTTAATTTGTTCCTAGTATCTTTTGGGGAGGAATGATTGACTTGCCATGTTTTGAGAAATTCACTTTACTGTTATAACAAACTCTATTTCTATTATAAACTTCAGTTTTTATATCATTTTGATGAGCTGCTTGCAGAGTAGCTCCACTGACAGCATTGGACAGTTATTGTGGTGTCATAATTTATTCTTTCCAGTTGCTTATAGTTTCCAATAATTAAAAATTTGGTTTAACTGCCCAGCAATTGGCTGGATCTGGCTGTTTGTTTTTGTGGTGTAACTGAGGCTCTTTTTTTTTTTTTTCTTATTGTAGAATGATGTTCCCTGCTAATTTTAGATTATAGTGTTTATGCTTCGCTGTGTCTAGCATCGTCAACACAGTCAGAAGAAGATGCACTTAGAATACAAAGATGAATACTTGCTCCTTTGGCTCTGTTACCTGGCACTGCTTGTGTCTGCATTGGGTTAGGGATGAGGCTGAACCTACATGGCTTGCACTTAATTTCATAATATGAGTCTAAACCTGCTGAATGTTACAGACTATTTTAAAAAATAAGGAAAATAACTATAATTGAAATAAAGAATGCTGCATAGAGAACTCAGCCAAGGGAAACTGTTGGATTCTGCCTTGAAACCAAATGAATCATACTTAACATTGGAAAGAATAACTTGTGCAACTTCTCTACATGCAATAGAGACATGCCTAGTAGAACCATTGATTAAGATTATTCTATGATGAGGTCATTCCTTCAGCTATGTCTTGCTGCATATTAATTTTCATGGATTTGCAGAATTTTATACCTGGGAGAAAAATTAGGAATATTAGTCTATATAAACTTTACTCTTTTTTAATGAATGAGGTGACTTGTCTAAAACCACATAGCTAAGGAGAGTGGAACTGGGAATTAAATCCTTGCCCAGGTGATCACAAATGATCCATTCTTCATCTTTTGCAGCATGTTTTTATTGCTTTGAAATGATGGCAAAGTCATATCTGCTTCTTTATAGTCTGCTGCCCCTTTCACTAAAAATATCCTATCTGATAATAGAGTAATATGCAAATTAGGCGTCACTCCACGACAAAAATGGTGGCCCCCATACCCACAAGATGGCGGCGCCCAGTCCCCTTAGCCCCGCTGCTGGAGTGTCTGGCCTGTCCCACCAGCCAACAGAGCACTGAGAGCAGGGCATGGTGGCTTCCTTAGTGCTGTGGCAGCAGGAAGCCGCCAGGCCCTGCACACAAGGAGCCAGCGGAGGAGCAGGGCATGGCATCTTCCCATTGGTCGCCACGGCGATCGGGAAGCTGCCAGGCCCTGCACACACGGAGCCGGTGGAGGAGCAGGGCCTGGAGTCTTCCCGTTGGTCGCCGCGGCGATCGGGAAGCTGCCAGGCCCTGCGCACACAGAGCCGGTGGGCGATTGGGAAGACTCCAGTGCCAGCAGAGCAGGGCATGGCGGCTTCCTGATCTCTGCAGCCGGCAAGCCGCCAGGTCCTGCATGCCGGGCATGGCGGTTTCCTTAGTGGGGCAGTGTCAGGGAAGTCCCCAGATATGGCAGACAGAGCCCAGACAGCAGGGCTTGGGGGCTTCCTTAGTGGGCAGTGGCGGTGGGAACACGCCCAGGCCCCACAGACAGAGCCTGGACAACAGGGCATGAGGGCTTCCTTAGTGTGTCCGTGTCTGGGAAGCTCTCAGGCCCGGCAGACAGAGCACACTGCAGGGCATTGGGGCTTCCTTCACATGGCACATGGTGGCAGCAGGCAGAGAGCGACAGCAGGGCATGGGGGCTTCATCTCCATGGCTGCAGGGAAACTTCCAGGCCCCGCAGAGAGCAGAGAACCATGGGGAGTGGGCCTAAGCCATCAGTAGGATATCCTCTGAGAGCTCCTGGATTGTAGAGGGTGCAGGTTGGGCTGAGGGACCCCCGTGCATGAATTTCGTGCACCGGGCCTCTAGTCCTACATAATAAAAGCCTAATATGCTAAGTGTCTGGTCATCCATTCAACCAATCAAAGCATAATATGCAAATTATACGCTAAGTCCACTCAACAGCTCGCTATGACATGCACTGACCACCAGGGGGCAGATGCTCCAACTGGTAGATTAGCTTGCTACTGGGGTCCGGTGGGGTCCAGCAATGATCAGGACTGAGCGAGATGGACCAGACATGCCCTGGAGCCCTCCCACAGTCATTCCCCGGCTGGCCTACCTCCCGCATCTCTCCCCGTCCCCTATTATGCACTGGTGGGGTCCCTCGGCCCTCTTGCAATCCGAAACCCCTCAGGGGATATCAGAGAGCGGGTTTTGGCGTGATCCCTCAGGCCAGGCTGAGGAACCCCACTGGTGCACGGATTTGTGCACAGGTCCTCTAGTAGAAAATAATAATGACTAAATACTGTATATCTATGTCTACTCCTGTATTTTACTCTCTTTAATAATTTATTTTTAAATTTTTCTGTTTTAAGTCCTTATTTTTAACCCACAAATATTTATTGAATACTTTTTATATATAAGTATACATATTTTAGACTCTCTGAAGATAAAATTATACAAAGTCTCATTCCTGACCTTAAAAAGTATTCAGTATTATTGAAGACACTAGACATATATGAAAATAAGCATAATAAAATGCAACTTGTGAATATTATAAAATAGGTTTACTGAAAAGTCTCTGCTGTCTGGAGTATGACAGTGAAGTATCTTTATTTTCCAGTCACTGTCTTCCTCCCAGGTTTTATATACTGACTCCCTCTTTTTCAACAGTTTTTTTTTTTAATGGCATTTTTCTCAGATTTCATAAATTGTTAGCCACTTTGGGTGAATAAAAGTGTTTATTTTAGTGTTTGAGCCTAATCCCGGTGCATTTAAAAATTTCACGGTCCATTCACGTCTTCTCTCCTCCCCTTTCTCATGGCAGACCAGTGTTCAAGCTTCTGTGACTTAAAGCAGAAGGTCTGGAGAAAGTGGGTATGGGCTGCATCTTAGATACCTTTGTCTCTTGCCTTCTCTTTTCTGTTAAATGAGTGGTGGGGGTTGGGAGGAGGGAGATACAGGAAAAGAACAAGCACCTTAGGAAATGGTTAAGGATAAATCCTTCTCCTTCACTATCCTAAACGAATGCAACAGCAAGTTGCTATGACCCGAATGAAAATGGACACTTCCAACCTGTTCCCCTGAAAGGAGCCCACCTCCACTCAATTCCCTTCAGAATTAGTGAGTCCTGTAAGAAACCAGCCATGGCTTCTGTGTCTGGCTGACTTGCTGGTGGCACCTCCCCAGATGCTTGGTTTCTTCTGGAAAGATGGGCGCCCCTGATTCCAGCCTCCTCCTAGAATAACTCACAGATTCAGGGACACACAGGAGCAGTCTTCCTCGCTTTCCCAGAACTAGAAACTAAAGTCAGGCAGCAGCCTTGCTCACCCTCTTCCTGCAAGCCCCTCACTCTGTCAGTCCCAGGCATTTTCATTTTCCTTGTGCTCGTGCTGCATGAGGACACAAGACCACTGCCCAATTAGGCATCTACTGAGAAGCAGAAGGCTATCTTCATGTAATTTTGGAAATTGTGTTGAATGATTGTCTCAAAGTACTCTCCTTCCAATACTATGAATTTGGGAAGCAGCTCACTTTTTCCCCTCAAAAGGCATTTTCCTCTTTCCTTTACCCTCTGGGTCAGCTGGCATATGGAGGGGAATAGGGATAGGGCATGTGCTAGAGCCAGTTCCCTGATCTGTCACCTCATGGTAAGCCTTTTGGCTGTCCCAGAATCAGGGACTCTTGGAACATAAAATATAAATTATTCTGGCATTTTAATTTCTCATCTACAGATCTTCACGGAAAGTATAAAAGTCTCCGAAAATTCCAATCAACAACATCCTAGTACTAGTGCAATAATAAAGACGCAAAGGAAGTTCTTTCAAAAAAAATTTTAAGAGGATGCTTCCTATTAAAGGAATTAAAGAAACCACTCTGAATTAAAGGAAGTGACATTTAAGGCAGTTCACCTCATGCATATATAGTTTTTAAAGTTTAAATAAGTAAATTTAGTTAAATATACATAGGTATACATACAGATATATAAAAGTAAATAAAATTATATCTACTTTTATCTATAAAAATTTACCTATACATATCTGATCTATCTCTACATATCTACATACATACATACATACAATTATTTTTAAATGTATGTAAATTTTATAAAGCAACTATATAATCCTGGAAAAAATCTGGAAAGATAGTTACTAAATTGTTATTAGCATTTACCTCTTTAGTGGAGATTGCTAATAAGGCTGTAGGAACTGGGAACTTTTGTTTCAGTATTTTTAAGAAAGACAGAAATGTTTATTTCCTATCCTTAAAAATTGTTCAGAATAAAATATCTTTGGAATAACAGCATTTTTGTTCCTATTTTATTATGTCTTAGTAAGTTTATTTTCTATTTTTAAATTAATTAATGTGTTACCTTTGTCGCATATTTTTAAATGTAATTAGTGGTTGTTTCCCTATCTCCAACATATCTTTTCCCTCTAATGTCTCTTGGAAACTTCCCCCTCTCACAGGGTCTCTTACAACATCTATTTAAAGAAATAGGTGGTCTTTTATTTTTTAACAACTATACATAAAAATTTAAGTGTTACTTATTAAAATCGATTTTGTCTTTCACTTCACTAACAGTTATCCACCCTCCAATCCCATCTTACTGAGAAGAGTTGAATAAACTGTGAATTTCTGCTGTTGCAAAACGGTGCTTACTTTTTAGAGAAAAACTCTATCAACCTGATTTAAATTGATTTCATTTATCTCTAGCTCTTTCATCACAGCAACAAATAATACATTATTAACATAAATAAGTTGAATACAAATAAATCAAGCAGAGGAATGGATTAAAAGTCTACAAAAATCCTTGGTATTTCTTCTGTAAAGGGGAATTTAATTTTTCCTGAATTGTGGAAAGCTCTTGAGTCTTATACTATTCCCCAGTTATCCTGAAATTAATAAAATTAATATTAAATTAATACTTATTGTTGACAACTTTATGTCATTCAACTTCTTTCTCCCATTGATTTCTCTATTCCCTCCCACCAACTTCAATATAGTTATGATTTTATAGAGAAATTCATGGATTTGTAGTAAGAATGTCAGAACTTATGTCACCATGGGCACTTACAGGATAATTAGTTTCAGACAAGTCATTTCATTTTACTTCTCAAAATCTATTCTCATCTTGTTAACAGTGAAACAGCACTAGAATGTTACCGGTGATTGGACCTTGGTTCAACACCCTAGGTACTTGAGTCCTGGCTAAGAAAGAATTCAGAGGCAAGACTCAAATACAAGCCAAAGTTTATTTAGAAAGTCACAAAGGTAGAAATAAGTGAGCCAACTGGGCTGGTGGGCTCAGGAAACAAGTTACAGAGGCAAAAGAAGGGCCTTTGAAACTTAGGAGAAATAAAACAAGTATCTATGCACCTGGAAGGAAGGAGAAGAGAAAAGGTTTGGGTGTGATACAGAGCATGCACTTGGGAAAAAAAGGTGTGTAGTAAGGTGATGGTGTGCGAGAGAGAGAGAGACAGAGACAGAGAGAGAGAGAGAGAGAGAGAGAGAGAGAGAGAGAGAGAGAGAGAAACAAGCTCTGGGTCCTAGTCCTAAAAGCTTTTAAGGGTGAGGATGTTAGGGGAGGTCCCAGGAGAGAATCTCAATAAAATATTCATCAGCTTTCCAAGTGTGCCCTTTCAGGTTCATGGTCTACACTGGTCGATCTGTGCTAGGGTAGGACATCATTAGTCATCGCAGTTGGTCCTGATATCAGGCATGGTGTCACCACACCTGGCCTTGCTGCTTTCCGGGCCTGGAGCTGAAACACAACTGAGGTGTAGATGTTATCTCTCATTTGACCAGAGGCTTTGTTTCTAAGATTATCTGAAGTGGGTCAGAACCTCATTGTCCTAAGGGCTTAATGCTTCAGGGAGTGACCATGCAAGGTCTAGTATGGGAGTTTTATGAGCACCTACCCATACTGAACCCCTACACTGACACATGCAGGTATTTTCTGAGTTACATGGAAGGGGTGTTGCTTCATGAAAAATGGAGGTATCCTCATTGGCTGGGGGAGTGAGGTGAGGGGCACTAGAAACATAATAAGTGTTTCCTCATTTTGCACTTTTTGTTTTGTTGTTAGAGTATGGGTGGGTAAACTATAGCTCGTAGGCCTAACCTATCTGTTTGGGGCATAAAGTCATAGTGGTATACAGCCATACTCATTCATTTACCTGTGGGTACTATTGTGCTACAAAGGCAGAACTGAGTACCGGAGACAAAAAATTATATAGTCCACAAACCTGAGCATTTTACTGTCAATCCCTTCACAGAAAAAAGTCTGTTGACCCCTGCTCTAGAGAAAAATCTCTCCACCAATGTTCATTGGAGTGCTGGCTCTCTAAGCAAGCCAGCAACGTATTAGAATTGGCTCTGCTCTCTCTATAATTGACTGTCCTTTGCGTTTTTTCAAATAGAACCTACCCTCCCTTTTGTGTGTGAAGAAACTTTCCAAGTGGCCTTGAAGTTCTGTCTCTCTTAGTTACTATGGCCCACACCATTTGTGCAAAACTAAGGGATTGCCTGTAGTCACTAAATGGTGACAACGCTCTGACTCTGAACCTTTATATTTTTAGATTTCTCTTGTTTTCCTTCCTGTTGGTTCCTTCCCCAATAGTTATTTATCTATCTAATTACTAACTTATTAGCATTAAGGGCCTTACTAATTTAGAGAATGCAGTGTGGCAGTGGAGGCTAAGTAAGAAGCCAGAACTGCCCGAAGTTAGAAGCTCTCTGATGGCCTCTGGTGCTGCAGTGCCATGGCCTCCGGCTGGCCACTCTGCCAATCTGCTGTGGCTACAGACAGCTCTGGGTATGCACATTTCAGCAGAGCCTTGAACACGGGCCAGCAGGCTCTTCTTGATCTACCTGAGCGGTATGTGATGCTGCTTCCCTGTCCACTTGCACATTCTCCATAGCATTGTGCGTCCCATCTCTAGCCCCACTGTGACCCAGCTTGGCACTTAGAAGGAGATGTTATAGAAGGGAAGAATTCAGGGGAAGGATTGGGTAAAGGCAACTCCAAGACTACTGAATCCTTCCCCTGAATTCTTCCCTTCTATAACATCTTTTTCCAGCTGGGTGGCTTAAAATAATTTGATTTACTTTTCTAAGCCTACACATCAGAACTCTGGATTTAAGAGTCATTTAACAACAGTGTGTGTGTTTTTTAAAATCTGTTTGTTTGTTTTATTTTTGCCCTATTAAAAAGTAGGCAATAGGCAAGCATTTGCCTTTTTTCCTTGCAACAATTATGTAATATTGTGTTGACCAAATTTTAGAGAAAAGGAAACTTAGTAAGTCACCCAAGGCTGGTTACTAACAGAGCTCAAATAAATCCCAGCTCTTCCTGACTCTAAAATTCCTACTTTTTCCTCACTAATTCATCTAGTTTATCTGCAACAACTGTCCCAAATGCAGCATGATCAGAGTCCTGAGGACCGAGACTGCTGATTCTGTTTATTAGCACTGATTCATTCCCATGGAAACAGAGAGTTGGTAAACTGGGTTCTGTAACTCTGGATTAGAGCTGAGTAAACCAACTTTGACAGTTACAAAACAGTTACAGTAGCTAAAAATACCAGTTAATAGCAGAGGAACAGAGAGTAGTAGAGTGAGTAGTATACACACACACTGAGTGGCCAGATTATTATGCATTCAGAGATCATAATAATCTGGCCACTCAGTAAATATAGATACATACTATATATACACACACACATACTAGTGTTGTCCCGGTGCATGAATTCGTGAACATGTATTTTTTAACATTGTTTTTACAATAAAATTGTCAACTTACTATGCAGTGCTTTTCAGACTTCTGTATGCATAAGATTCTAGTTCAGAAAATCTTGGATGCAGCCCATGAATTTAAGTTTTTAATAGCTTATAGATGGCAGCAGATGGGTCATTGGACCACACTGGAGTAACCTTTAATTGATTGCTTTATCATGTATATCCTAGAGTATGTCACAGTGCTGGTATTTCTTAAGCAATTAATTGAATGGATAATCAAAAGGGAAATGTGAGGTATTCATTCACTTACCCATTGATTCTTTGTTTCATCAGGCAATGAGTAGCTGTCATGTACTGGACATTATCTATCTATCATCTATCTATCATCTATCTACCTATCTTGATAAGGTAGATATGTACAGTTCACTCTTGAACAACCTGGAGGTTAGAGGCACCAAACCCCTCACAGTCAAAAACCCACATTTAACTTTTGACTTCCAACAAACTTTATTAATAGCCTAATTTTGATTGTAAGCCTTACCAATAACATAAACAGTAAATTAACACATATTTTGTATGTTATATATATTATACTATATTCTTACAATAAAGTAAGCTAGAAAAATATTAAGAAAATCATAAGAGAAAATATATTTATAGTACTGTACTGTATTTATACCATAAATTTATCATGTTTACAAGAGTGAAAAAATCCACATATAAGTGAACCCATACATTTCAAACACCTATTGTTATATCTATCTATATCTATATCTATATCTATATCTATATCTATATCTATATCTATATCTATATCTATATCTATATATCTATATCTATATCTCTATATCTATATACAATCTATTGAGGGGGGAGGGAAAGAGGAACAAAGCGGAAGGGAGAGAGGAATGGACAGACAGACAGACATTATAACTGGAAAAAGGCACTTTGTATATACTCCATGCTTCCAAAGAACATGAAGTCTAGCAAGGATGTTGGGAAAGTAAAAACACAATTTCAAGATAATATTTGGGTGTTATTAAAGTGGTAAGTGTACAGAAAAATGACAATTAAAATAGAAAAGTAATGTATTGCCTCTTATAAAATTACTACATAGATGAGTTTGTGAAAATTGGTAAAGTATGAAAGGCAACATTTATGCAAATAATTATAAATTGCTTCCCCCTTTATGGAGATATCTAGGTCTCCCCAGCCCCATTCAGTATGTTAACACACTAGGGTAGCAAATTGGATATCTCTGTCTTATTTTTCATAGAAGGAAACATATGTTGTCTATTTTTGTGGTATGAAATCTATAGGGCCCGGGCTATATGCTTAACATTCTGTCTGGGTTTTAGAATCTTTTTCCTCTAGTTCTAGTAGTTACTGAATAATTGGTGGAGCTGCCAGAAGTAATAAAAACCCCTGTTTTGAGATGCCCTATCAGAGCTGATCTCTTTACCAAGCATGTGCAATACATATTGTGGTAGGTAATCCTTAAGGATTGCCTCACTGTACCCTTGTTATTTTAGCCCTATTAATATATTTTGTCAAAACTCAGGATGGGCAGTATGAACTTTTTTCTGGGATCCCAGCAATCTCCAAACTTGACATGGAATGTGTAGCATATCAGAAATTCAGTGATAAATTACTCAGAGTTTAGTTTGACAAATACTTTAGTAGATTTTTTTTCCCTTTAAGATGTAGTGGTAACTCATTTGTGCAGTATGTACATGATACAAAACAATGAGAGGTAAAAGGAAGAAACTTTAATCTTCTGTATAGTAATCAATGACTCATCTAGACCACACTAATGGAAATATATTCAGTGTGACATTGTCCACACAATGTGTCCAGTTCTAAAATTACTACTTGACTTAATGGTGTCTGTGTCTTTGTGTAAGAAAATATGAAAAGCAATTTGTCTTGCAGTCAGTACCTTGAATTTTGAATTTAATGAGTGCTAAATAGAATCAGAGTTGAATATAGCAGACCTAATGGTCTATTTAAAAACCATCAGCCCTTTTTGTCCTCTGTCTTATAAATAAGTCACATTAAATTATTCTTTGTTCCTGAATAATTTCCATGTAGAGTTTGTATTTTGAGACACTTTTTGGCTGGAAGTTTCTAAAAGCCTTTAATAGGAATCTGTTGTAAAAATAAAACCAACCCAAGTTAAGAAAATGCTGAGGACCTGTTCACAGCACCGTGGGCAGCACAAGCAGTGTTTACATCACTCCATGGCAATCTACACAGAGCTGCCAGCTGAGTCTGCTGCGTGAAAAAGCCACCTGGTCCAGCCATCCTGCACTTCAAACTTTAGCTAAATGTATTAAAAATATATAATGCCTCTAAAAGATGATAGCACCTTACACTCTTCTTTTTCAAGGAGTTAAAGCTGTCTTCAGAAAGGGTGATGCCTGTTTGGGATTTATGATTATTACTCAAGGGCTTTATTGCTCATTCTGCTTTCACACAGAGCATCCGCATCACTTCCACCGGAAAGCGTCCCGAGGCAGGCTCATCGCTTCAAGTTGCTTTGATAATAATTTATCCCAGAATCTGACTCCATTGTTCTGCATGTATTACATAGAACTTCTCTGGATCATCAAATATATTTATTGATAGGAGACAATTGTGTCTTTATGAGTGTTTCCATAATGAAATAGATGAGGGATGTGGAAAGTCACTGGCAGTTTCAGTTCAAGAGGCGCCTTTCAGGATGAGATAAATGGGAATGTTTTTATGAACATGAAATAAAACTCTAAAAATAGATGAGATGTTCTTACTAATATCCACTGTTCGATAATATATAATCACATTGTCCTTTGTGAATGAAGAGGGCACTGCGGATTCTTTCTCGTTGCCAAAAGTGTTCACGGTTGGAAGATAGAGCGTTATACACCTCTTCCTTCATATCATCATAGCCAGGATAGTGACTGTTCTCATAGATATTAAAATGTCTTCTGTGGTTGTTAGTAGGGTACTCATTTCTGATTTGGAGAGAGGTTCTTTATGTTCCTCTGAACCCCAACCCCTGCCCTCCACAGACCCCAACACGAAAGGAACTGGGTCTTAGGTGTAATACGGTTGACAAGATAGCCCTCCATCTCTGGAGCACTGGCTTGCAATAAAGGCTATTAACGTATTGCCAGGTACCATATCATATTGCTGTCTGCTAATGCCTTGCCCCTTTGATCATTTCTCTGTTAATTTGCATTTAGAAGAGCTAGCAACCTCACTTGGCACAGCTAACTGCTGATGTAGCTAATGACAAAGCATCATGTCATCACTTGAGTCTCAAAAATTTGAAGAAAATAAAGATATAACATATATTTTTATCCTAAAGCCAGAACCTATTTTAATTTGCCAAAATTATGAAAAAGAGTTGTCCAAATATGGGCTAGGTCATAGTTTTCAAATATGTTGAAAGACTAAATTTTAAAAACTACAGGGATGGGAAGAAGTTTACCCAATGAGAATAAAGACTGTAAAAAGACAATGAAAAACGCAGACAGTTGGAACACTCTGCAATAAGAGAGAGCATAATATTTTATCTTCCTTAGTTTAAAATTGGAATAAATCAGTTCAGGTAGCTGCAGCTCTTATATAAAGGATGATATGGAAACCAAACCTTCCATTTTGTGAGCTAAGGATGAATATGGTTATCAAACTATCTTAATTAAGCATCTGCCCTGTGTGAAAGAATAGGTTAATTAATAGCTAAAAGAGTGATCTGACACAGTGTTTGCCTTTAATGAGCTTATAGTCTAACTGAATGTAGGTATCCCTGTTCTTTTATGTTCCAAAATATGTGCACCCTTCTTTCTCTACAATTTTGCTGTTGTGGCTATGTTGGTATAAACATGCCTATGTATTCACTAGCTTCTGCTGCTTTGAGAACACAACACTACATAGGAAATCAGAAATTCCAAAATAGGAGTTTATGGCTCCCATAGAATTTTCTCTTAGAGGGACTCTAAAAGAAAGGGAAGCCATACAATATTAATTATATTAATGATACTAACCCTACATTTTGAAAGCAAACTATCCCTTCACCTCTTCACCTGCCTTTCTATATATATATATGATTCAGGTAGGATCAGTGAATGGCAAAGTTGAAACAAAAATCTTCAAGAATTCTTTTAGTTCAACCATCTTCCATTCTGTTTGAAACAACCTCTCTAAGCCTCCTATCTCCTTGAGAATTTTGTTTTATCATTCATGTCCTTTCTCCTGTATCTTAAACATCTACTTCTAAAAATGTCTCAACTTTGACACTTTTAGGTTTCTTTCATCTTGTAGTAAAAAATCCAAAATATGTCTTTGGTCCTGCATATCTTTATAGGGTTATTTTATGTTTCATGGTCAAGTATCTTGAAAGAGTTCTCTTGCTTGAAGTTTTTGTATCTCCTCATTTTTTGCACATTCAACTTATTGTAATCTGAGATTTTCCTCCCCAGTTTGTTCTTCTAACCATTGACCTCTATGTTGCTAAAGACAAAGCACACTAAACTTCTTTTCTTTTGCTGCTTTTAAGATTCTCTCGTCTTTAAACTTTTGCATTTTAATTATGATATGTCTTGGTGTGGACCTATTTGGGTTCTTCTTCTTTGGGATGCTCTGCATTTCCTGGACTTGTATTTATACTTCATTTACCAAGTTAGGAAAGTTTTCTGTCATTGTTTATTCAAATAGGTTTTTAATTTCTTGCTCTCTCTCTTCTCCTTTTGGCACTCCCATGATGAGAATATTGGTATACTTGAAGTTATCCCAGAGTCTTCTTACAATGTCCTCATTCTGGGGGGATTATTGCTTCTTTTTGCTGTTTTAATGGGGCTGTTTTAGCTTCCTTATATTCCAAATCACTTATTTGATTCTCAGCTTCATGTACTTTTCTATTTATTTGCTGTAAATCATTCTTCATTTCAGTTAGTGTATCCTTCAGTTCTGACTGGTTCTTTTTTTATGCTGTTGAGATTCTCACTAAGTTCATTGATATTTAGTAGATTTTTGTTTCCATTTATTTAGGTCTTTTTTCTGGAGTTTTGTTCTGTTCTTTCATTTGGGACATGTTTCTTTGTATCCTCACATTGGCAACCTCCCTGTGTTTGTTTCTATGTATTAGGTAGTGCTACTATGTCTCCCTAGCTTGGTAGAGGGGCTTAGGTAGTAGGTGTCCTGTAGGGTCCAGTGGAACAGCCTTCCCAATCACCCAAGCTGGGCCCTCCAGCTGCATCCCCCATGTGGACTGTATACACCCTTTTCTTATAATTGAAACTTGATTGCTGTTGGCATGTCAATGGGAGGGATTTACCCCCAGGTCAATCAGCTGCAAAGACTGGCTGTAACCACTCACTACTGACCTCTGAATATTGTGGAGGATCAGTTGCTCTGGGGCCCACTCCACAGAAGAGAACTTACTTAAGCAGAGCTCTGGTACCTGCTTATGGAGGTGGTTGGGTGTTGGTGTTTTGAAGTGGTCTGAAACTGTCCACTGGGTGTACTGGCCCTGGGGCCTCCCCAGAGGTGCAGGCCAAGTTCAGCCACAACCTGTGTTCTTCAAGGGGCCACATAGCATTAACTACAAAGTGATCTGCAGATGCCTGCTACTTGCACAGGGCTTGGATTTTCCCAGCAAGGCCAACCTGTGAACAAGGCTGGCTGCTGCTAGTGCCAGGGCTGGAGTAGCTTAGTGAGAGGTACAGGGCTTGCTGAGGCCAGGTGCTGCTTGTTTGAAAGATTTTAGGAAAATCTGAAGCATGAGCCAAGACAGGCCATTCCCATAGAAAAGCCACTGGAAACAGCCTAAGTGGGCCTGAAAGTTGGGTAGGACAGGCCTCAGAAAATCATCAGGGTAGGGCAAAAAATGTGAGCTAGTTTGATGGAGTCTCAGATATGGCACCTGCCTGCTGGCTCTGTGGGGAGAGGGCTCATCAAAGGGACAATGAAATGGCCTCTGCCAGCACTACTGTCTGGGAAAAAGCTGCCCCATCCCCAGTTCTTGCTCTGATGCTTTAAAATTCAGTCCCTCCCCATATGTTCCTGTTGCCTTTCAAGCTGCTGCCCCAGCACTGGAGCTCAAAGTGAGTGAGACTGAGTTAGTCTGTGCACAAACCCTTTAAGAGGAACTTCCTGGGACTCCAGCAGCCCTCCTTCTCACTCAGCCTCAATTTCCACTGGCTTTTTTACCAGAAATTATGGGGACTTCTCTTCCAAGCACTGGAACTCTTAGCTGGGGTCCTGATGTGGGCTAGATCCTTTGCAGCCAAGATATCCCTCCTGATTTTTATCCAACACAAATGGTTGTGGGACCAGCCCATTTTGCATGTCCATCCCTCCTACCAATCTCAATGTGGCTTCTTTTTTTAATTTACTAGTTGTAGGACTTCCATTCAGCTCAGTTTCAGCTGTTTCTGAATGATGATTGTTCTGTAGTTTAGTTGTAATTCTGATGTGGTTGTGGGAAGAGGCAAGTATTGTTTTTACATATGCCATCATCTTGACCAGACGTCCAGTTAAGTGTAAAGTAGACTTTTTAAAAAATATGTTTTTATTGATTTTTAGAAAGAGAGGAAAGAAAAGGGATAGAAAAATAGAAACATTGATGAGAGAGGAACATCATTGATTGCCTCCTGCACGCAACCCAGGCATATGCCCTAACCAGGAATTAAACCTCTTGGTTCCTGAATTGACACTCAACCACTGAGCCACACCAACAGGGCTAAAGTAGACTTCTTAAAGTGAGCAACATTACATGTTTAGAAAGTGGGATACAGTTCTAGATAAACTGTCTCGTTTGTAGCTTATTTTGAACTAGATAGGATCACAGAAATTTCTAAACACAGAAATAGATAAAGAGAGCCTTCTCTACCAGATTTAGCAAATAAAAACACAGGTCATACAGTTAAATTTGAATTTCAGATAATCTTTTTTTTAAGTGTATGTACGTATGCAATTTAGAACATACTTTAAATTAAAAAATAATTATTTTCCTGAAATTAAAATTTAATTGTGAATTCTGCATATTATTTGACAACCCTATTCTGCTCTTTGAGTCCAGCAATATTTCTTATTAAGACATAGGATGTCATCTTATCAATATGGAGGCACCATGAAAGCTCAGAAGGTAACGGTTGCCTTCTGTAAAACTGAAATGTATAATACATTCTAGAAACGTTTTAATTTCTGTTGGGATAATAAACCTATGTAAAATATTAAGTTTATCAGTCATTCAATAATAGTGGAGTAGTCTTAGACATTTAGTTATATTTATGGATGTTTACAGGATAAGACAGTAGTTATAAGAATAACTATACTATTAAGAGAGAACTGGTTTTGAAACTTGAGCCAGTCATTTGACCTCCAATAAACTGATTTAAGTGTAAGCCTTAGTTTCATAATCTGTAAAATGAAGTACCATTTCACTAGACTTTTGTGAGGATTAAATGAGATACTATTTGTGAAGAGCCTGGCACATGGTACACAATAAGCAGTGGCCCTCCTTATAACAAAATGATCTCTAGAAGAGGTTTCACTTCTGATGATAGAAACCCAAGGTAGCAGTCTGGCTCCAATCAAAGGACAAATACCTTACAGTACGTTGAAGAGAGTCAGATTAATACAAAGAATTACTAACTAGATTGAAAGACCACATTCTGGATTGGTGGCTGCTGGGTAGTTCTGACTAGATGTCCCCAGTCCCACACTATTGACTCTCCTGGATTTTGCTGCAAATTGTAGGAAGCCTCTACCTCCTGCAGTATCCCTCCCTGCCTCCCCAGTCTCTGATGAGAAAGCTTAATATCATATTCGCTTTAAAGAAGAAATGCTTAAACAAATTCTGTCCTTTATCACATTGAAGGGTGCATTCAGAGCTGAGTAGCAATAAATTGATAACTGACACAGCAAATATCCTTAACAAATACAGAGATAATCTAGAAATCACAACACTGTAAAAAAATGGGTGCAAATACTGTTCTACAGCTCTTTCAGTTCTATTGTGTGTTTTATTATATAAAAAATTGGCTTGTATAGGTGTAAGGTAACTTTAGTTCACCATTTAAATATGAATATCCATCGGCAGCATCATAGCTACCCACATGCTGGAAAATAATTTAATGAATTACAAAATAGCACATCAAAGAGATGCCATGGTCTATTGCATCAAAAATCCAGTTTCTGAAAACTGCCTAAACATAATTTACCTATGCAATGCCAGTTTAAAATTTGCACAACAGGCCATAATGACTTTTAAAATTTCATATAAATAATGACCCACTTAATATGTTTTGCTAAGAAATATATTTTAAAGAGTCTATTATATTACTCTACTATATTGTAAGAGAGGGCTCATTTTTTCCCCATTACCTAAAAATATTTCTCGGAGAAAATAATAAAAGAAAAATTACTATGCTGAGCATGATGCCAGGGGAAAACTAAGAATCCTTAAAAATATAAAATCGGTTGAACTGCTGAGAATTGCTATATTATGACAAAGCAACATGGTATTAGAGTGACTCACACCGGTCATCAGGTCAGCTTTGATTGATGAAGATATACAACTCACCACTTTGAATCTCAGGCAACTGCAACCCCTCATTTCTCTAATTTAGTCTTCCCTAATAATAATAATTTTTATGAGCAATTGATCTTTTACAACATGCCATACTGTGCTTAGTACTTTATATTTTCATTACTATTTTTATTACAGCAACAAAGTATTATTATCATCATTTTACAGATGAAGAAAGTGAGATTTGTTGAGTTACCTGTTTAAGAGAGTCATCTCAAAAGCAGACGGGCTGCGATTTGAATAATTTTGTCTTTTGCCAGAGCTCTGATTTTAGGCATGTTTCTGACTCTAGGTCCAAAGTAGAAATTATACTTCAGAACCAGAGGTGTTGGAATTGACAGCACTGTTTCTCAAACTTTCACATGAACACATATCGCCTGAGGATACTCGTAAGATGGAGGCCCTCATTTAGTAGGTTTGACTAAGTGAGACCCGATATTCTAACAAGCTCTCATTTGGTGCCCATATTACCAGTCCGTGAAACATGCATAGCATCAAAGAATGTAAGAGAACAGTGTGGTTGGAACAGACCAAAAAATTAGTGAGATCCTAATAACTATGATTTCACCTCTGCAGCTAACTTAATAGAAAAACTAGAGGCTAGTGAAAGGGATGATTTATAGTTTCTGGCATTGAAAAGGAGAATTTTGAAGATCCTGCTGTAAACATTATGAAGTGAACTCACAACAAAGGCAAGGATGAATCAAAAATAGATGCCATTCCTAGTTCATTACATTAGTCCAGCATTACTCTAATGCCAATACCAGACAAAGGAAATACAAGAAAACAAAGCAGCAGACCAGTATTGCTCATGAATATAGGTGCAGTAATCCTCAAGAAAATAATGGCAAATGGAATTATAAAAAGTATTGAAAGAATTATATAAGTATAAGACCACCAAGAGGGATTTATTCCATGTATGCAAGGCTGCTTTAACATTTAAAAACCAATTATTCCATCACATCAACAGAATAAAAAAGAAATCACATGATTATATCATTATATGCCAAAAAAAAAAAAAAAAAAAGCATTGGGCAAAATACAACACCCATTCATGATAAAAACCCTCAGTAAACTAGGAATAAAGATAAGTTTTCTCAAATTGATCAAGGCCATCTACAAAAACCTACTGATAACATACTAAATGGTACGACACTTGAAACTTTCCCACAAATATCAGGTAAAAGCAAGGATGACACCTCTCACCACTGTTTTCAGCATCATAGTGAAAGTCCTTACTAGTGCAGTATGTCAAGAAAAGGCAGTAAAAGGTATAGAGATTGGGAAGTAAGACATAAAAGTGTCTTTGTTCTCAGATGACCTAGTATTCTATGCAGAAAATCAGAAAAAGTTGACCAAAAAAACACACCACCTCCTAGAATGAATTAAGTGATTATAGCAAAGTTGTAGGATGCAAACTCAATCACGTTTCTATATACCAACAATGAACAATTGAAATTTAAATTAAAAGCACAATATCACTTATATTAGCACTACCAAAATACATTTTTAGATATAAATCTCACAAAATATGTACAAGATCTATATGTGGAAAACTACAAAAACACCGATGAATGAAATATAGGCATACCACATTTTATTGTGCTTTGCAGATATTGCGCTTTTTACAAATTGAAGGTCTGTGGCATCCCTACAACAAGCTTTTTCTAAGCTCATTTTTCTCACTTTTTGTCTCTGTGTCACATTTTGGTAATTCTCACAATATTTCAAATTTTTTCATTATTTTTATAGTTGTGATGGCTATCTATGATTGCTGATCTTTGATGTTACTAGGGAAATATCCTCCAACAGAAAAAAAAATTATGACTACTGAAGGCTCAGATAATTGTTAGCATTTTTTAGCAGTAAAGTATTTTTGAATTAAGGTCTATCCATTTTTTTAGACATACTGCGATTGGACACTTAATAGACTACAGGATAGTGTAAACATAATTGTTACATGTACTGAGAAACCAGGAACTTTGTGTGACTCACTTTATCGTGGTGGTCTGGAACCTGAACCTGCAATCTCTCTGAGGTACACCTGTAGTTGGAGAAATATTTCAAGTATGCAAACAGGAAGACTCAATATTGTCAAGATGTCAGTTCTTCCCAACCTGATTTATAGATTCAATGCAATCCCAAACAGAATGCTGCCAATTTATTTTATGGACATGAAAAAAAATGATTCTAAAGTTTCGATGGCGAGACAAAAGAGTCAGAATAGCCAACACATTATTGAAGGTGAAGAAAAAAGTTGGAGGACTGATGCTACTCAACTGCAAGATATAAACTGCAGTAATCAAGACAATGTGGCATTGGTGAAAGAACAGACACATAGAGCCATGTAAATATAGTCAATTGACTTTTGACAAAAGAGTAAAGTCAGTGCAATGGAGCAAAGATAGTCTTTTCAACAACAACAAAAAAATGCTAGAATACCTAGGGTTAGGGTTAGGGAAGGTAATTTGGTGGTTTCTTACACAACTAAGCATACTCTCACCATATAATCCAGCAAGCAGGCACCTTGGTATTTACCCAAAGCAATTAAAGACTTATATCCATGCAAAAACCCAAACACTGATGTTTATAACAACTTTATTTGTAATTGCCAGAACTTGGAAGCAACCAAGGTGTGTTACAGTGGGTGAATGAATAAACTGAAACGTTCAGACAAAATAAGATTTTTAGTGCTAAAAAGAAATGAGCTATCAAGCCATGCAAAAACATGGCAGATAATTAAATACATATTACTAAGTGAAAGGAGCCAATGTGAGAAGCCTGGATAGTGTATGATTCCAACTATATGACATTCTAGAAAAGAAAAAACGACAGAGGCACTGAAAACAGGAGAAATTGCAAGGGCTGTGAGGAGAAGATAAATAGGGAGGGATGCTTTTAGGGCAGTGACAATACTCTGTACGCCATAGATTTGTCCAAACCCACATAATGTAAACACCAAGAGTGAGCCATAATGTATTTTAAGTGATTATAATATGTCGATGTAGATTAATCCTTGGTAAAAAGTGTTACATTCTGGTGAGTGAGGTTGATGATGGGGGAGGAGGCTGTGAATGTGTAGGGCAGGTATTATATGCAAAATCTTTGTACTTTGCTCTCAATTTTGCTCTTAACCTACTGCTCTATAACAATGTAGTCTTTAAAAATGAAATACAAAAATAGGTAACAAAAGAATGGATTCTTATCCATATACCATACCCAGGAATAATGATCATGAAGACAATTATCATTAGAATTCAAGCCAATTTTTTTCTCAAGTTAGAATAATGCTTAAAGTACTAACATGATGATTTAGTATCTAAAAAATAGTTAATGCTAGGTTTTAGTTATCACTAGTATAATTATATATTATGTAATTAAGTTTTACTATAATTAGGTTGTGGTAAATATAATTAGGTTTTAGTTATAACTCACATAATGAGTTATATTTATTACCTATGTAAATCTACTTATACACATGTTAATAAATTATTTACATATGAATGATTTATTTAGTTTTTGAAATTATTTAATGTTATGAAATCAAATACATATCATCTGCCACCTTGCTATTTAAAGTGTAGTGCCTGGACCAGCAGCATGGGCTCCATCTGAGAGCTTGTTAGAAAGGAAAATCTCAGGCCCCAACCCAAACCTACTGAATCAGAATCTGCATTCTAACGGTACGAACACATGGTTTTATATGGACAGCAAAGTCTGAGAATTATTGCTGTGCAGAAGGCCTGATTTTTTAACTATAATTGTTAATTGAAAGACCCAAGAAAAAATACATGTCAGTATTGTTTTTTTTTAAGTATCTTTAAACCAAATGTTTCATGAAAAAGTGAAGTGCTCAATATGTAATCACAGAGTAGCAGTGTTCCTGTGACAGCAATCTTTCTTATATCAACATGAGTCAGTGTAGTACAAGCAGAGGCTGCCCTTGAAGAATAATTTGTCTTTTTTATCCTTTGGCTTTTAAATGTGGTTTTCTCATCTTTTTTTTTTTCTTTTTTAAGACATTCCAGTGAAAAATTGTAATTATTGTCTTAGGATAATTGACTAAAGCAGATCATGGGTTATTCCATCAGCATCTTGACCCTTGAGGTAGAGGGAAAGAAAGAAAACAAAAACAGAAATCATGAGTGAGGAAAAAGGACTTCCTTAATTTTGCTGTTGACTAGGCCTTTGAATTTTCACATTCACACCTCCACTCTGGCCTCGGCAAAACAGCAGGTGCAAACTGCAGATGGAATCCATCGCAGGTGCAGGTCCACACATCTGCCACTGGTTCCATGAGTCTCGATCTGAAAGACGGCCAGCAGCAACCAGGTTTGTGTCCCGGGGTGGCAGGGCAGAGGGCTTCTTCGAACACTGAAGGCTGTGGTATTTCCCTGTGGGCACTCAATCAAGACCACCTTTACAACTTCATTTCAGAAGCCTGAACACTGATCCCCCACCTTACCCTGTGCGGCTAGGTATAATTAAATACCCTTCTCCAAGTGGAGAAAAAAAAAAAAAAAAAAAACGGGGGAGAAGCCTGCTTAAATAAATTATTCAAATATATCACATATTGTTATATGTTTATTTACGTAGGCATCTACATTAATAAAATTTAACAAAATGCATAGTTGAATTATGCCCTCCAAATGGAAAGTTTCTATATAGATTATAATATATATCTTTTTCAGTTTTGATGTTGAAAAATATTTGTTTCAACCTAGCTGGTATGACCCAGTGGATAGAACATTGGCCCTCAGGCTGAAGCCTCCAGGGTTCCATGCCAGTCAAGGGCATGTTTCTCAGTTGTAGGCTTGATCCCTGGCCCTTGTCGGGGCATGTGCGGGAGGCAACCAATCATTGTGTGTCTCTCTCACTTCGATGTTTCTCTCTGTCTCTTACCCTTCCTTCCACTCTGTCTAAAAATCAATGGAAAAATATACTTAGGTGAGGTTTTAAAAACAGAAAGAAAAATATTTAAGTTTTTGTGAATGTATATAGTGTTTGTCAAGTCTTGCATATATGAAATTACTAAGGCAGATATTATTTAGCCAATTCAAAGTGTGTGTGTGTGTGTGTGTGTGTGTGTGTGTGTGTGTGTGTGTGTGTGTGTAGGGAGCAGCTATAGGATTAAGCCTCGGACTGACCTGTGGCAGGGCCACATGCAAGTCCCAGCCTAGAGGGCATAGCTCTCCTATCCTAATTAAGCCTGACCTTGTAGCCCTCCCTAATTCCTTCCGAAGTAGTTAATGGGCTGTGGGAGGTGCGGCAAGTGTTGTCAAAACAAGAACATTTGTATACATGTTAATCTATCCTTGTTTTAATGAGACTATAAAATAAAGCATCGGCTTGCAGGGTGGATCTTTCTGTGTCCTCATCCAGGAGATGAGCTTCAGCTGTATTCTCTTTGTCTGTCTTCTTTCTGTTTTCTTTAATCCTTCACCGCCCCTCCTCAGGTTCACCCTTGGCCGTGCTGGCGCGGCACCTCTGTGTGTGTGTGTGTGTGTGTGTGTGTGTGTGTGTGTGTGTGTGTGTGTGTGTGTGTGTGTGTGTGTAAAAGGGTATAGTTTTAATATTTGAATGAGGCATTAATATATTTTGAAGTGTAAGATAGATCAGGAGATAATATTCTATACTACTTCAAATGACTGTACCAACGTTAATAATTTTATTCTTAATACATTCTACTTTAATCATTTGGATATGTATGTACCAGACATTGAATATAGATATGTGTAAACGAATGTACAATTGATACACACGCAACAGTGTGCATGTGTATGTGCATATTCTGAAACCATGATGACCTAATGTACTCTGAATAATATAATTACATAGCAAAAGACTATGTGTGCCTACGTTTCTATAGATATATGCAAATTGGATTAAGCTAAATACTTTATGAACTGGATATTCTTTTAAATTTTTAGAGCAATATTTCCAATTAAAGATAATGTTATTGGCAAACACAAAATTACTCAGCATTATCAGTAAACAAGTAACTAAATCAAAACAATTAGGTACCATTTTTTTTCCTTTAAAATTTATAAGCATCATAGTGGTCAACATCAATAATTCATTTCTAGTGGAAATATATGTATGGACTATAGAGCAAACACCTTAAATATTTTGTGTTTTGATCTACATTTTTTACCTTTTGACATTTATCTGTCTTAAATAGTCAGATATAACCATCTTTATGTGTAAAGATGTTTACTGAAGCAGTATGATGTTGCTAATTTGGAGACAACCTAGATTTTGAACAGTAGAAATTATGGCACACCAGGTAGCCATTTTAAACGGTGTCTTGCTAGAGCATTTAAAAACAGGAAAATGCTAACAATATGCTGTTAAATGAAAAAATTATACCCACAAAATTTAAAGTATAATAGAATGCCAAATTTGAAATCACATGTTCAGTCAATATCTTTTGAGTGCCTATATTTTTTGTTTGTTTTGGCAAGCACTGTCTAGATATTTTACTCACTATATTAGTGAGTGAAATAGAAGTACCTGGTCCCCACAGAACATGCTTTAGTAGGAACAGGACTATAAACAAAAGGGTGAAAACTTTTCGTAGTAAAATATTGATGATATGGCTAAAAATAATTTGGAATGTCTTATTTGAAAAGTAATTATGCTACTTAAAATGTTGCTTAAGTAGTACTCTACTTATGAATCTTAGAAATAACCATGAGCTTTAATCGTTTTCAAGTACTCAACCAATCCTTCTGGACTTTAAACTTCAGACAATGCATATACAATAATTTTTTACTCCCCCCCCCATTCCAAAGGAGCTTATTGGTAACACTAATTTGTTAAAAACATAAACAAACAAAAAAAGCAGGAGAAATATAATTAATTGCAATTAATATTCAAATATGAATCTTAGGTCTTGGAATTGGCTTCCCTGACCCAATTTAGCACTAAAATTCTAAGTGATTATCCATCCATTGACAATGTTGCCAGTAGAAATAGGGTTCTTCCACAGAGTTACAAGAAAAACATTTTGGGGACCCACACATAGGAGGATGGGAGCAATTGTGGTAAGGTTTACTAGAGCAAAAACAATGGACTGTCCCCAGTGCCTAGTGGTCTCATCTAGGAGCAGGCGGCTCAGCTCCATCCTGCTATGGAAGAAGTCCAGCCTCTGGGGCCATAAGTTCACACTCGTGCCCATCAGACCCCAAACATCCAGGATCCACATTCACCACCAAGGCTGTGCTTGGTGCCCTGGCCATGGCTACTCTTGGGCCCATGCTTGGGCTCACACTTAGGTCCGCACAGCTGCTATGGAGAGGGAACACAAGAACAAACCAGTGAATGAAGGGGCAAATGAATGAACTGATCCTTTGTTAGGCTTTGATTATATTATCTCGGGCTTGGGAATGAGCAGGTATTCATTCAAACTAACCAATTTCTTTCCTGGCTTTTTGAGGGCTTGTGCTGGGCCCTCACCCTCCATAACCGATCCCTTTTCTGGATCTTCCAGGGATTTGTGTCACTTATACAACTTGATCCTTTTCCCAGATTTTTCCAGGCTAGACTCCCCCTCTTTATGTCACCATTTGGCTCCTACTGTTATGAATGGAAGTGGAGTTCTTGGGGTGACACGAGGAAAAGAATTGCCTGAGGCCCCCACAAAAGACAATGGTTTTATGGCAAACTTTATTGATGTTGGAAAATTAAGGGCTTCCCCTCCAAGGTCGCATCTCTGTTCATCTCATCATGGAAGAAGTGCAGTCTTGTCTCCAGAAGGGCCAGAATTAAGGCCACTCCCCAGAATTTCTGTCCTATTTTGAAGTCCAGTCCAGTCTAGCACCTGTGTAGCTTAGCTTTTATTCCCAGCTTTAGTTTATTGTGGGGGGAGTCCACACAACCATGGGTCATGTGGCTACTTAAGGACCCATGACTATGAAGAGAGAACATGAGAGCACACAGGTGAGTGCAGGTCACAGAGCAAGAGAGAACAAGAATGGGCAAGAGCAAATAAGAGAGAAGGAATTCTGTCTGGGGATTTGAACTTTCCAAGATTTTGCGAGCTTCTATGGGGTCACCCCAGACTAGACTGATAGGCAAGCACCTTCCCTGAACCATATACTGCACATGTGCCTATCTCCTCTTCTCCCTGCAACAATCCAGTCCCAGATCGGGGAATGGAGGGGTGTTAATCCCCTTGGAGAAACAATGCCATGTGAAGCTATAGCTTCTTTGTGAAGCTTCCCGGGTGAACATGCTTACAATATCTCGCCTCCTCTTTGGTGTCTTTCTATTATTAATATTAACTAGCTAATTATGAGGATAACACTACTTCACATGCCCCAAAGTTCTGCTTCCTCATCTGGTTTCTACTGGACATGCATTTACATCCCCTGTGCCATCTTGGTTTCTACTGCATATGCACCCAGTAAAGAAATTTTCCCCACTGTTTTATTCCTCACCCCAATAATCCTCCTACCAGGCCTGTTGTCCCCTGAGGGATTGGAAAACCGATTCTTCCTGCCCCCTCTGGGATTGCTCAGGAATAAAGTCCCTTTGGTGGAGGAGGAGACAGTACCTAGGAGCCTGTGGATGCAGAACTTCCTAGTAAGTCAGGCTTAATGTCCAATTCAGCTTCCTAATTTATTAGCCTTAATGTCTGATTCCATTTGCTACCCTCCTTTATTAATAACTAGCTAGCTCCCTACACTAACAAGAGTAGTGCCTTAATAGTACAAATCTAGTTTGAATTTCATCTATAATAATAAAGTGTATTATGCAAATTGACCGAATGGCCAAACAGCAGAATGAAGCCGTGGCTGCGAGAGCTGAGGCAGCCAGGGCTGCGAAGGCCTACTCTTGTACGAATTTCATGCATCAGGCCTCTAGTTTGTAATATAATAACTCATTTACCTGCAGCTGTAGGATCTATCTGTGATTTTTGTCATTTAACCAAATCATTTTTATATGATATATTTTGAAATCTTCATGTTTAATGATTGCATTATATTGTAGTTGTTCCAATGCTAAGTGGGTAAATATTCTCATTGGCATCATGGCTATTATTTTACGGAAATAACCCACACAACAAAACCTCTTGCCGGCTCCTAACCTATCTCAACTGGGTTACACACTGCTGATTGTCAGGTTTGAGCACTTCTCCTGGCATTTCTATGTCAGTGGTCCCAAACACAAATGCATACACAGGTCAGACTACTAACATGAATGAGTGAAGAAGGCTGGGAAGAAAGTGGCCTACAGGCATTTGGAGAATACATGCCATTAGTACAAGGAAGAGCCAATGTTAAGCTCAGCTATTACTTTTGCCCATTTGGAGTAGTAGCCTAATTTTTCTGACTTTTAAATAAATTAGAAATATACATTTTAAACATACAAATTTCCAATTGAAAAAATGCTGAGTTGACCAAACACAACACAACCAGTCATCTGGATTTGGTTTCCCACAGAGTAGTTGAAGCTGATGAAACTTGCACATTGTCACCTGTTATACCCTTATGGACCCAGGCTCTTTTGTTTTTGTTTCCATCATTGTTTTTTAAGGAAGCATAGGAAAAATTTTAAATAAAAATTTACAATTTCTCTGTGTGAGTATAGAAATCCCCTCAGTCTATATTGTTGTCTGGTTTATTTATGTTCAATCAGATGGTTCAATTTTAAGTTTACCATTTTAAATATGTGCTTGCTTTTTAAATTATTGGGCTCTTAAAAACCTTTATTTGGTAATAAATCAATGTAGGTTCATAAATGTCATAAGCTTAGATCTACAGTCTAATTTTTAAAGAAAACGCATTGCATAATAAATCTTGAATTTGGAATGCTAGGTATAATCACAGTGTCCTAGCATCTCAAAAGTAGATAGGGAAAATAAAGAACCAAAAAAAATAGTTTTTTTTTTTTTTCAAAACCAAGAATAAACAAAAAACCAAGACCAAGTGACTATAAACTTGAGGCAACAAGTCATGGAAAAAGCTAATTCTTAGAGAGTAATGTTTAGAATAACCTACGAAGGCATCAAGCAAACTCTATTGCCTCTAATAAATCTAAAACTCTTAATAAAGCTCTGGGCTAGAACCCGTAGAGCCAGTTAATACTGTCAGCCCTTATGCCACAGCTGTCACTAGAGGACAGGGATAAAATTCTGAGTAAGTGCAAAGGCAAAAACACAGAAATGGAAAGAATTTTATGTCATTAACAGTGTGAGGCAGTGTCTGTTCATCTCAATAGACTCAGGATGGCATTTTGTTTTTGCACATGTCTACATTCTATTCATTACCCTGTGGGTTAAAGTGTGTCCATATGAATCTTCTTTGCTGGCAAAGGAGGTAATGAGAGAGTTAACGCTTGATTTGAAGACCCACTCAGCTTTAAGAATCTAAAAGTGTCTCCTACTGAACAGCCTTGATTTATAGATTTATTACGATATTTAGATAAAGGTTTAATGAGAAGTATAACTGAGATTAAATATCATGCCCCAGATGCTTTCAACTTGCATACACTACCTAATTTACCCAAGTTTATATTTAAAATGATTGTTTATTTTAATGTAATAACAAGAAGAAGAATAGTAATTAACTCTTTGTAAGCACCATTCAGGAAACATATTAAATAGCTCACATGAGTTGATTAATCCTTATGTCATTCTATGAGGTAAGCTATGATTATAACATCTATTTTTCAGATATGGAAATACAGATTAAGCTTGGGTTTGAATCTGATCAGTCTTATTCTGAGTCTCATAATGGCTAGATGTTTTGCATGGTAGGCCGGGGAGTTTGATTCAAATACATATTTAATCCAGATTTATTGCTCTTCAAAATACAAATTCTTTCCATTCTGCCAAGCTGCCTTTTATAAAAATGAAGGATCTGCAGGATGCAACTGATGATGAAAAAAAAAAAAAAAGAAAGAAAGAAACAAAAAACACAGAAGACTAGAAGTGTATATTTACAATAGAAGTATAATTTTTCCCTGTTTTAACACAGTCTATGGAGCATACTGCAGGAAATATTCCCATTGCAGTAAAAGGCTCTTGACACTGTCCTTTGATGTTTCTTAGAGCAACATTAACTGGCAAACCTCTCTGATGTTATTTGTTTTCTTGTATTCCCAATGGATACCCAACTGCCACTTTAAGGAGGAAAAATAACATTCCCTCCACTGTTCTAGGTTTTTAGCTGAGATGCATCCCCCTGTAATAAAAGGCAGATTAAGAGGAAAACAAACAGAAGTTTAGTAGTAATCTCCTATATTCATAGGAAACACCCAGGAAGACTGAGTAACTCCTTGTAATGGCCCAAGCCATCACCTTAAATACTATTTCCAGCTAAAGGCAAAAGAAGAGGTTTGGGTGTAAGAAGCTAATTATGGATGGTTCACAGGCAAAACACAGTGTGGGGAGGGGAAAATTCCCCTTTCCCCTCCTTGTTCTTATTCTTGATCAAATAATTAAAATTACATAAGGCAGTTTTGTCAGTGACAGCAAAAACACCATCAGGCGTTGGGCTAGTGGGATCAGAATCCACCTGAGTTCAGCAGCCTTGGTACTTGAGTTCTGGCTAGGAAAGAATTCAGAGTCAAGACTCAATCTATAAGAGAAAGTTTATTTAGAAAGTCACAGAGGTAGAAGTGAGCTGTAGAAGAAACGGGTTCAGAAAACAAATCACAGAGGCAAAAGAAAGGACCTTGTAGCTTAGGAGAGAGGAAAGTAAAGTTAACCAGCATGGGGGAAAGAAGAGGAGGAGGGGAAATGTGTAACACTGTAGGTGCTCCCAGGTGAGAGAGCGTACACAGGGTCCTCAGTCCAAAGGGCTTTTAAGGGTGGGGATTTTAAGGGAGGTCCTAGGGGAGGATCTCAATGGAATTTCATCATCTTTGCAGATGTACCCCTTCAGGATTGTTGTCTCCATTGACTCCTCAGCACCAGGGCAGAGGGTCATTAGTCAATGTAGCTTATCCTGAGATCAGCTGTGCCATTGCTTGTTTGAATTGTCTGCTTTTCTGGTGTTGGAGCGGAAACACAACTGAGACCTAGATGTATTTTATGTGGGTCAGAACCTCACTGTCCTGGGGGCTTAACGCTTGAGAGCGATTCTCCGGCAGCCTTGTTCATTCCTCCTCTAAGGAGGTCTAATCTGCATAACTAGCAACATGCCAGGTAGGATATGAACGACGTGACCAGTGATATGAGAGGTCAGGCGATCTAAACTGCATGACCAGCAAAATGTTAAGGGAGAAAAGGTTACCCTGGGGCAAGGTCCTTGTTTTCCCAGTTTTGCTCATTGTAGGCTCCGATGACCTTCTGTATCTGGCACATCGTCCTTTGTCTGCTCATGTCTGACTAACTGCCTACCATAGTTAAATATGTATCACATTTAATACATACCCATAGGTAATTTATATAAACATGAAGAATCCCAAAGACAGGCAAAATGAGGTGTATATGTCATTTTGAACATAGGAGGAGGTCTGGATCTGGGACTTCAGAGGGAAGTAATGCAGTTCACAAGGAGATGAAGAGTTAATGTTTAACAAACAAATGTTTGGGGGAACATCTAGAGACAATGGAACATAGAGAGGACTTGGATCAAAGGGCCCTTGCTTGCTTTCTTCCTTCCAGACCTCCATTAAACTCTAGTTATCTATGGTAATAGATATGGCTCCTCCCAGAACAGGTCTCCTATATTAAATTGTTTTAAGTAGCTAAAGGGAAAATAAAAGATTATTCTTGGGCCTTCTGGTCCTTAAAATAACCAAATTAAAATAATCAACATTCCAAAGAGGCATATTTTGGGGTAGCATCTCTACTCCCTTTCAACAGTTAATAATGGTAGTTATGCAGTTTAAGTCTTTGCCTCTCCATTGAGGACAGTTTCTAGAGATTTAGAGCCCTCTCCCTCCTCCTGGTACAGAGACAACCTTACAAATGGAGATTTGCATTGTAAATGTAAAAGTCTTTTAATTTTTTTTAAAGGGGTAACTTCTACCTGGTTGATTTTTGGAACTCTACTGTATCTGCTGTTTCTTAAAAATAATCAGCCTCACCCTGGCCAGCACACTCAATGGTTAGAGCAACTGAGGGTAATGGGTTTGATTCCCAGGATGAGTGCAGGAGGCAACCAATGGATGTGTCTCTCTCACATTGATAGTTCTCTCTCTCCCCCCCCTTCTCCCTTCTATCCTCTCTAAAAATCAATGGAAAAAATATCCTATGGTGAGGATTAAACAAACAAAACAAAACAAAACAAACAAAAAATCAGCCTAAAATAATCCTTATGCCAAAAAGGATTATTTTTACTACCTTTTACCTGGTCACCCTTGCAGGTCTTCTGGGGAAAACCTTTGGAATCTATCAGGAAAGATCCCTCAAAACAGTCACCAACGCAATTTCTTTAACTATCAGTCTATTGTACTTATGTAGGTGTAAGAGTTTGAAGGAACATCTGGGGGTTAAGCATTTCAAATTTACATTTTTTTCCAGTCTATTTATATGGACTAGGGCTGGGGGAAAAAAAAAGACATACACGCTTTTGCTTTTTGTTTCTTAGAGGATGATGATTAAATCCCAGCTCACCATAGCTGTGTGACCGTGAGCTAATTTCCTCATTTGTAGAATAGAGTATATTAAAAGCCAAGATTCAACCCAGTAAATTTCAAGAGCCAGTTGGCTTTATTAAGTCATGAATGTGGCAGCATCCCACCCAGCGACTGGAAGGGAGTTGTACAAATGGAGGATTTTTATAGGACAACGGGTGGGGCAAGGGACTATTAACAAAAGAAAAGAAAGGATTATTTAGGGGCTGGGACATCTTTCCCTTAGGGAAGAGAATGGTAAGGGTTTTTATCATCCGGATTGCTTCTTCTTTCTACTGGGAGTATTGAGAGGGTCCGGTTCAGATTATGGTACAGGCCCTTGACCAGAAAATTCCAGACTCCCTGGTTAAGAGTATGCTTCTGGGGGAGGCTGAAACGGCAGTTAGATCAGGTATTAAATCTAGGTTTGGTATTGTGGGCATTTTCAGCCTGGGCTGTTTTCTCTAACCAGTATTAATAATTTATCTTTCTGAAATTTGTTTTCAGAATAAACTTAGCTAAATTCATGTAACATGGCTTCCAGTGAATAGCATGAACTAAAACATTTAAGTATTATTATTTTTCTCTATGTTGACATAAGAAATGTCCAGATCTTTATTTTGTACATTACAGCAGAGGAAGAGACAGTGAGGGGGGTTGTATGAACTCCACTGGTGGTAGATGAGGGAGACTGGAGAAAGCAAAGCAGGGAAACCTCTGCGATTGGACGAAGGGTAAAATGGAGGGACACGTGCTTCTTTTACATTAGTGGGTATAGCATAGTTAGTAATTAACATTTATAGCACATAGAGATGGCATGTGGGCAACATGATAACCATGAGGGGTTCTGTGTTCCCCTGCTGTGGTGGGTGCCCCAAGAGGTCTGGATATGAGGGGATTACTCTGACATTCAAAAGGTATGTTATCGTAGGTGCAAAAAGATATTACACAGACTCATTTAAGGTAAAAAATTAACCTTTGTCAAGGAAGATTCCAGTCTAGAATATGACTAATCACCATGACTTCCTTTTAGTTAGGAAGTTTTAATTGCAGACCACCTTATGTGGTTACTTTAGGTCTCTGAGTTTACAGGGCCTGCCATGTAGGCTGCCCCTGCTCTAGTCAGGTTTAATATGTGGCCTATTTTTCATCCATATCTAGAAAGAGTTTATTATTCATATTTAAGTCTCATGAGTGAAAACAGAAATGCCCAATAATTACCATAGATTCCAGTGTGATTGGATTACTTGTGATTTGTTCAATTTCTGGTCTAAATCACAAAAATGCTACTCTTCTAATCTTCACCTTCACAGAGCATTAATGTGCGTGCATAAATAACCCATTATATTCAGTCTGTATAAAGAGTGTTATCAGTCATGTGCTTTGCATCGGGGAGTTTTCATTTGAGGGTAAGTTCATCTGAATTATGCTGCTGTGTATGGTAGGAACACATCATTTTTATAGCAGTGAAGAGGAATCCAATTTCTCCACCAAAATGCACTTTCCAGAGAGTTTCATCTGCCTTATCTTTCATCTGAAGAATATGTTTCTCGAAAGTATAGTCTGCAGGCCTGCGCTTGGAGAATGCTCAGACATAATCTGTGTGTGCTAGATGATCAATCACTGTCTTTGGCCTTAAGACATTTTTTGTCTGCTTCAATCTATTGTTTTAGTAAGGATATCAGTTGTTTTCCTAATGTCAGACAACCTTTATTTTAGAGGCTTGTGTTACCCCTCCCCCGGAGGTGGTAGGTTTTATAAATATATAACCCTTTCTGCAGGTTAAAATTCAGAAGTATTAGAGCATCCCCCCCCCCCCGCCCGACACACACACCCAAATTTTTATGATGAGAGGCTCTTGTGCTTAACATATAGGTTCATGGCTATTTTTCTAAAATTAACAGACATTATTAGAAGCACAACTTCTCAAATGCTGGGAAATCTCCATACTGACCATGTGATATACTTTAATAATAGAGGATACCAGGATGGACAGGGATAAAGGGAGGAAATACCTGAAAGTTATTTATAGTTTGTTTTTTTTTAAATCCCCAGATTTTATTCTAACATACAATGTTTTAAAGAAATTGCTTTTGCACTGAGAATAAACTAATTATAATGAAACAGAACCAGATAATGATAATGTGCTTTGATTTTAGAATGAAATTCAGGAAATAGCTTTAGGGTCTGTTTGCAATGACATCTCCATTGATAAAGGATGCAAAATTTTCCAAGTCTATTAGCTAGTCATTTGACCAAGTGTAATGACACCTGCGTTTTCTTATTAGAGTGCTTATGGTTATCTACAAAGCAAATGGCAAATTGGAGATTTATATGCCATTTAAATTAGGTGACATGTGGGAACATTTATACCAGTTGACATGGAAAACCCTCTTTTAGAAAAGAGACCCCTTGAGATGATTTCCTCCAGTACCTAGAGGCGTTGATATAATAACAGATCCCTTCTTAGCATAAGAGTTATTAAATAGACAGCTGGGCCATTGTAGTGTGAAACAGGCAGCAGCTTAGTTTTGCACTTTGACCTTCACTTATAACATAAAGGATTCTCATTATGACAAGTCCCGTTATGGTAGGGAATCTTTCTAATGCAGCTCATTCTTGCATCTGATCCAAGGAGGTTTGATTACCAGAAGCATTAATCTCGCTAATAATAATAACTAACATTTGTAAGGACTTTGAAATTTACAAAGGATTTTCACATATAGTTCCTCCCCTTGTATTATTGCTCTAACTTCCTGATTGTTCTTCCTAGCTCCAGTCTCAACTCCTTCCAGTTTATTCTCTATAATGACGGTCAAATACACAAATTTTATCATCTAATATGCATGATTATACACCTGCAGTGGTTCCTTATTACCCATCAGGGGGTGGGGAATCTTTTTTTCTGTCAGGGGCATTTTGATATTTATAACATTATTCACAGGCCAAACAAAATTATCAACTTAAAAATTAGCCTGCTATATTTGGTCAAACCTTAAATTAACTCACCCCTAATGCCTTGGCAGAGCCAAACCAAATCATTTCATGGGCCTCATACTGCCCGCAGGCCCTAAGTTCCTCATCCCTGGCCTACTTAGTAAAGTCTATAAACATTTTTTTAAATAGAGTTCATGGCTTCCAATGACGTAATGAAACCAAAATGTGGGGTGAGTCTGAGTTCATGAAATCAAGCAATGAAGTGGCAGAAAAAAAAACCGTTAACGGAACCAAAGTTTATTGAGAGCATCCATGCGAATTAAAGTCTCCTAGTCCGTGTGTAGAGCCCCACATGGCCCTAAGCCATATGGGCCACAGGGATGTGCTCCCCTGCCACAGGAAAGTCAGAAACCCATTGTATGCTGGGGAGAAGTGGGGAAGGCAAGAGGAAATGTGAGCCTTTTCATTTAAGGGGTGGAGACAGCCTTGCTAGCTTCTAATTGGTCTTTTCAAAGAATTTTGCCTTAATAACATTCCTGGGATTGGTTATATGCCTCGTTGTCTTGTGATTGGTTATCTGCAAGCTGCCTGTCTTAGCAACATTCATACATTTTAAAGTTCATGTCTCTTGCGAGCATGCCCCTCCTTCCACACCCAGTTTGGATGCCTTAGTAACTCCACAGTGGGTTGCCTGGTTTTATTTCCTCCACCCCGCCCCCCTTCACCATGGTCCTGATTCCTGACTACCTAGCTTCCCTCAGTCTCTTCAATAAGGCAATACCGGTTAGAGCCTGGACAGATCTAGAAGAAATCTTTATATTGCCCATACATAGTAAGCATTTCCTTCAATCAGAGCATGCTGGCTTTACACATAATAGGCATTCAACAACCAAATTCTAAATTTTACTTTATTTCAATGAGGAAAATATTGTTATTACTAGTAGCCCGTTTGCACGAAGATTCGTGCAATAGACCTTCATTCACCTGGCTGCCTGCACCAGTTTTCTACTGGCACCGGGGACCCAGGCCTTGGCTGTGGCCACTGCCTTCTGCCTTCTTTCAGGGTCGGGGCTTGGCCCCGGGCGGTGGCCTTGGGCTCGGCCTCACCCAGCGTCCCTGCTAGGGATCGCAGGAGCCAACCCCCAGTGGTTTCCTGCAATCGGTGCAGGCTCCCCGCTGGTGCCCAAGGCCGGGAAAGCCTCGGGCGGCTTTCCCAGCCTTGGGCTCCCCCACACCCCAATGTCCTTGCAACGGTTTCCTGGTGGGCGTGGTTGGTGGGCATGGCTTGGTTGGTGGGCGTGGCTTGGGCATAGCGAAGGTGCGGTCAATTTGCATATTTGTCTATTATAAGGTAAGATATTGTCTAATGCAACATTGCCACAAAGTCTCAGAATAATATTATGGTAAGGCTCCAGTGTATAAATTATGTGACAATACTGGGCAAAAGGGAAGGAAATGTTTTGTTTGATGAAAATAGAATGTTGCACAAGTTCCATTTAAATAGACTTAAAAGAAAAAAACAGCAGTCCGAATTCATGGACGTACATGTTAACAGTTGAAAATAAGCTCTGGCCTGGTAGATTTTGCCTTAATAATATCTGGGAAAAACTCTTGTTGAAATAAGATTGTAAAGTTTCTAAGAAAGTAGTTACAGTCTATCTCTCCTTATCAATTTTTGTTTTTGTTCTTTTAGTTTCTTTTGGAATCTACATTTTCCTGAGAATTATGAGTATTTATTGGTTACCAACTGTTTTCCTCTAGCAATCTTTTGAGGCAGGAGGTTGTGTTCATTTGGTATTACACTGAAGAACTGTAGGACATCCGATTAAAGACAAGAAATATAAATATTTTTTTCATGGAAATGGCTTATTTTTTACCTTGTCAAACATGTGGTCTTGAAAATTTGTCACTCATACATATAGACATGATTTAAATTTCTAAGTATAATAAGCTCTTAAAAGGAGATATGTATTAATAAAATAATAGTAGTAATATGGTTATAGGCAAGACCAGTGCAAAAATTCCAGTTCAAAGAACTCTTTGTAAACATAATGAGTTTTCATAGTTTTATTAAGAGTTAAAATGATTTCTTATACTAGATGCTGGAATATAGTTCTATAACAGAAAATGTTCATTCTAAAACATATAAATGCATTTATTTGTTCTAGTCAGAACTAAAATACTTCTCATCTCTCTTATTCTATACATGAATCATTTAGGTTACAAAAACTAGCTTCCCCTTCACAAAATCCATACATACCCTCACTTAAATTGAATCTTAGCTGACTTTGATAAATGAAATTTGGTTTTCAAGGTTGTTTCTATTATATTTTAATAAATTGAAAGAAATTTAATTAAATTTGGTTAATGGATTAATTGTGTGTTCCTGTGGCATACCACTGAAATGGTATTGAATTCACTAAGGTCTATGGATTGTTTAATCGTGGCCTTATACCCACAGTTGAGGATTTGTCCCTGAAATGGGGGTGCATATTTACATGTATTCATCAAGTAGGATAGTTCTCTCACTTGAGTGCTAATGATCGAAAAAAAAGGACCAACTCTCAAATAACACACTTTTACATTTCCCAATAAAAAAAAATGAAATTTTAGAAATCAAAATTATATAAATCAAACTAATGCTATACATTTTTCAGTTTAAATAGTTAACAGAAAAAAATAAAATTATTTCCTGATCACCCATATATCTTACTTGGTATCAGATGCAATTTATGTTAAAGAAAAGTAGTTAACACATATTTACTCTTCCTAAAATTTCTGAGATCTCTATGCACTTTATAGCTTATATAAACTTTATTTGCTGTTTCTCATAGTTTTGAATTTTGGGACACCAGAGCTGAGTATTAAAGCTGGTACTTACACTTTTTAGAGTTCTTCGATTTGTTTAGAGCCTGTTTATACTTTGTTTTTATTTGCCCAGGCGTCAACGACGCATGTCCATGCAACAGGTGGAAGAACTCATCTCATTGTCCATTCCTGTCTAACCTAGACAGCCAAAGGCATTCTGATCCCAGCCTGCAGCATATGTTCCGTCTTTATGTTTCACCTTTCCAGAAGCACCCATCTGTGCACTCTCGTTTATGCATCGCCTTTTCTCATTTCCCTTTAACCAAATATTTGTGACATTTTAACCTTAATCATTGTGCTCACAGGTTAAGTACAATCATGGAGCAAATCTATTTTGTCCCCTACTCTTATTCTTGTGTATTTTGTAATACAAGCTAATCTTCTAAAACATAGCAGCTAAGTTAAGGACCTTAAGAAAAAATAAATTTCCCCAGGATGAGACAAGTTATCATTCAAATTATTTAGAACTCTATAATAAGAGCTTGCTAAGTCTTTCACATAGAGACAGATTGGGAGAAGAGATAATAAACCAGTAATGGTTGACTGGCATTACTGGTTTTCATTATGTAAAGGGAAGAGAAGAACAGGGGAAAGGCAGTTTTATCTCAATGAAGGAACATTTCAAAGCTTATCTAGAGAACATTAAGATACAGTAACACTGGAGAAACCCACATGTCAAGGAAGACTCCATCATAGCAAAGAATTTACATATATATATATATATATATATATATATATATATATATATATATGTATGTATGTATATATATATATATATATACATATATATATATATATATATATATATATATATATATATCTTTTTTTGTAATCTAATAAAAACCATTGGTACACATTACCTATAACGAAAAAGAAGGAACTGGGTGTAGAATAAGTTTGCGTATATATTACCTCATTTACTTCCTATAATGCTCTTTTGAGGCAGGAATTATAATCCTCATTTTATAATTTATAATTTAGAAGCAATATAATCTTACAAAGGATAAAATTACAGTTGTTTAGAATGTACTGTTGACTATTGTTTCACCATGTACTTAACACTTTCTAGATGTTGTTTTTAATGACCATTGGTTTAAATGTAGAAATTTAATATATCAGTGAGGTCAGTAATTGTGGTCACATTCAATATTTCTAAGTCCATTTTATCTTTATATTAAAAAGGGCTGAAGTTTAAGAAGGAACCAGTGTTATTTGCATCATTAATTTTATTACTTACCTTTTTCAGACTGAACTATTAACACATATTATATAGTATTTTCCAAAAAGTCTAATTACCACAATTCTTGATAATAAAAACAAAGATTATAGGAAAGAAGTGAACAATGTTATCTAGTTATGTGAAAAACAAAATATTGAAAATGTCAGTTTTTTTCTTTACTTTTTTATTTTGGAACATGATTTGTTTAAGGGTCTGCTGAAAGTAATAGATTATCTCCCCAGAAGAAGATTTACATGTGTATACATACTAACCCTCCAATCCTTAATCAATTAAAGCCCCTTTATGTATGTAGTGATATGACATATACAGCATGAAGCAAAAGTAGGTTTAAATTTGTTCATATAGAAAATAATACAATAATTAATAAATGATACACGTACACATGTGTTTCACGTACTCACAACTGCAAGCCTACTTTTGCCCCACTCTGTAGAATCCACAGATTTATAATGACCAGGATCCTATAATTATTTATTTCCTACCATCTTCATACTCACCCCAAGGTCTCCAAATCCCCTTTCACCTCTACTATTTGTTTTTCCTAGCACTTTTTGCCATCCAATATACTACATAATTTACTCATGTGTTGTATTTAGTGTTTATGGTCTGTTCCATCTTCGATAGTACAGCATCACAAGAACTATGATCCTTGTCTGTTCTATTCAACAGTGCATCTAAAACAGTTCCTTGTTATATCCTGAGCCAATAAATAGATTTATGATGACCAGATAATGAACAAAGAGCCTGGCATTGAGTCACTGATCTAAATATACCTAACTTCATCCTGTTAAACATAATAGTTCATGCATAATTAATTTTAGGATGAAATAGTGAACATGTGATCTTACAATAGCCATATGCTATTATTTATAAGACTCCACAAAAAATCCCCAGATTGTAGTTAACTGTAGAGCATAGAGGTTAAGACCACCATTTCCTAGCTATCATTATTAAGTATTAGCTTGGACTAAAAGTTTCTTTAAGGGTAAGTTGACTTTAAAACCTCACAATGAAAACAAAATTTTTATCAGAAGTAATTATAACTCAAATATTATGATAGCAAGTAAATTATTAAATTCTGGATCCTATATACAAATGAAATTTGCATTTTTCCCTCAGTGTGTTTACCCTGGGTGATACTGAGGTTTTGTCTTTCTTTGCTTTGTCGGTAAGTTCTTATTGCTTATTTTATTTTGTTTTCCATTGTGCCCCTTCTTTCATAATTTTGAGCCATTTCTCAATTAAAATATCTAGGTTTAATTACCAATGGTTAGATGGCTTTAGCCACACCATGAACTAGGAAAAAAAAAAAAAAGCCACCCTAAGAACCAAATGTATCACGAAGTGGGAGAAAAACACACACACAAACAAAAACAGTTTGTAGCATCACTAGCAGATATATCTTTATCACAGCTACTATTGGATGACACACTAATAAAATGTAGGAGTATAGTTCAGATTTTGTGAGGAAGGGAAAAATGTTCTTACACTAAGGGACTATTCATTAAACTTTGGTACAAAGAGGATTTTTTTATATAGCTAAGCTATCAGCCAGTGGATAAAAAGAGAAGGATGAACAGTTTTGCCCTAATTGTTATAGAACACTAGTCATGTCTTATGAGATTCAGCCTAAGGATAAGCAGGGAAGAAAGAACAGATAAAGGCAGCTCATCAAGCAGCTGATGTTCTTTGTAGGAGAGGGCCTCTTAGCTGTCGGAAAGGAAGAATCAGGCAGATGTCAAAACTGTGTTCATCACTCCTCCCTCTGCAATGAAACAGATCCCATTATACACTTCTCACACTGAAAACTGTTGACTCTTCACATGCCAGGGTGCCAGACTCGAACATTTATTCCCCGTGATATGCCTAATCTTAAAATAGGGGCTGACTGGCAGACGATGAAAAAAATGAATGAACGAATGGCGATCTATGTATCCTCAGAGGAAGAGAATTTATTATGTTTGTGTCTTTTCAGTGTTCAGAAAAGAAACATACTGGGCAGTAAGTTGCCCACCTAAACTAGTCAGTTGTACTCTCCTGCCATTATTCAGTCTCAACTTAAAAGTTCATTATAATCCTCTCAAATACTTTGTGTTATAAAAGGACTTAGCTAAAAAGTCCCCTTGTTCCTGTGCTTTCTCATACCTCTGTGATATTTTTTCACTGAATTAGTCTGTTCCACACACATATGAACACAGCGTAAAAGCAGCTCTCAATTGACAAACTGAAGTTTCCCAAAAATGTATCTGGTGCTCAGCCGCTTGGATGCATTTTACATGTTATCAAAGAAGCAAGCCCAGAGAGCAAAGGGAATAACTTGGGGGCAATTAACAATTCTAATAATTTTGTTCATTAATAGAATATATATCTCCGTTTCTTCATGTTTTTAATATAATTTGATAGAGTTTTATAATTTTCTTCATAAAGTCTAAGTATTCTGCATTCAATTAAAAGCTAGATCTTTAATAGCAATTTTTCTATTGTGAATGGTAGCACATATTGTACTGTATTTTCAAGCTGGTTATTTCTGGTATAGAGAAAGTTGCTGATATTTGCAAGTTTACTGAAGGCCTAGAAATGCTGGTTATAACAACTGAAATTATAGAAATATGGGTTTAACCATAGAATGTAAAATATGAAGAGAAAAATGGTAACTTAGAAGATAAATTTAAGGAAACAACTCACAATGAAATTCCAGAGAAATCAATATAATATGAGAAGAAAAATTTGAAGTACCTTTATGATAGAATGGGGAGAACCAGTCTATGTTACAAAGTCCCAGAAGGGAAGACTATAGATTTTGGAGGAAGGGCTATATCTAAACTTGGCCCAGGAAAGCCAGGGCTGTGGTGGTGGGCCTCAGAGAAGCCGAAGAGGGCACTGAAATATGGCTGTGGAGCTAAATATTGAGTAAAGAGTCATTTTTGATAAAGAGATATTGGAAGCTCATAAAAATCTTTTGCCAAGATAGCACAGCTGAGTACAGTGAAGCCAAGATTAAAACCCAAGTTCACTTCTGTACAAATTCTTTTTCTATAAGTCACTATGCGAGGGACTGAGTCATTAGAATGTAGAATAAGTGATGGGAAGCATTAAAAAGTGTATTTACCAATAATATTAATATATACGTATATATATTCACATATATATATATATTAAGAAAAAAAATTAAAAGCATATCAATTTATGTAGGTTGTAACAAAAAGTTGTATTTTTTTTTAAATAAAGTTTTAAAAGTTCTGGGAAGCGATTAATAAAAAGGTCTATATTAGTTACCTCTAAAATTTATTCTTTGTAACTTTACATATTTTAAGTCATAAACATTTTATTATTTTTAATAATTTCATTAAAAATGACTTTTAAAACAAAATATAGTACTCGAGATTTAGAAGGGCAAGAAACCACATTTTGAATTGGAATTTTTAAGGGAAGTAATAGTTTCTAACTATAATGAATTAAGGATAGAAAAAATAATGAAAGGATAGGCTCTTCCTTCTCTCCTTGCATATTTGTCTCACCCCATTTTCACTTATTTTTTATCCTACCACACACAGTAGTCCAGGGTGTGTGCTGTACAAGGAATCCTGTCCAAGAGGATGGAGAGATTTCACCCAGCACTAAGGTGGGGCTGTGCCCACCTGGAGGTTCTTGCATGTCTATGCCATGGTAGAACCAGGGGCCTTAGTTGTGAGGCTCTTGGTATTGAGGGAGTGGTAGGGAGAATGAGTCCTAACAACCAAGTGATGCACATGTGGCAGAACTCCATTTAATCTCCCTTCCTCTTCCCTATTGCTTATCATACCATAAAAGACTCAGATACTGAATCAGCAATCAGAAAATGACTGCTTCAAAAGACGTTCTAATCCTTATTAAATCCATGGCCCTGGGTACATTGTTTAACCTCTTCAGTTCTCAGTGGTTTTATTTTTATCTGGGTCAAGGTTAATCTAAAAGATGCCTAGGTTCACTTTAATTTAGTTTTAATTTCATCTCAAGATGCCATAGCTTGACTTTCCTCTTTCGCTTCCAATGCTCCGAATATCAGAAGGGGTTTGAGTTGTGACTGAGTAAGGAGCAGTGCTTGGAAAAGGCCTTAAGCAGAAAGGAGGGTCAAGGATAATTATGGGATAAGATTGATTAAAGGGCCTAGGAATAAAAAGAAAGTAGAGAAATAAAGTAATCGTCATTAAAGTTCTACTTGCGGGTGAAATTTTTGTCATTTATACTAACTTCATAGTAAGTAAGGATATATCCTGGTTCTGAAAAATGCCATTATTTACTATGAAGTTATTTGAATATTTCCCACCAATTATCTCATAGGGTTAATAGTTTGTGAAACACATTTTGTGAAACTGTATAAAAGTGTTATTTGAAGATGCAAAAGTTGAGAGTTCATGGAGAAATTCACCTGTAAAATTGACATACATGATAAGGAGTTCTTTGCTGAAATCAGTGTAATAGAAACAGTAAACTATGATGATAAAGAGCAAATCGTGGAGGCCAAATACCCTGGATGGGAATCTAAGCCCCAACACTCACTCTCTAGGTAATCTTGACAAAATCAGTTTATCTATATATGCCTCAGTTTCCCATTTGTAAAATGAAGATACTAATAGTACTTAGCCTACATGCTTATGTGAATATTGGATGCATTAATATCTTCCGAGTACTTACAAATATGCTAGTCATAGTATGTGCTGTATAATTTTTAGATTAAATAATATATATTCTGAGAATTGTAGGAAATGAGAATTCAAAACTGTGAAAAAGAAATGTAGCTATCCTTGAATGCAAAGGGCTTTTCCATGATGTAATTTTACCATAGAAACCAGAGTCTCTGGAAACGTGTTCTTAGAGACATGCGTGCTGTAGAAAATACACATGGTTAAAAGGAAACATATTTCCTGGAATCAAGTAATCAATTTAATTCTTTTACCTCTTGCGCATGCTCACTCATTTACAGAAATGTGTGACCTGTGTGTCGCCTTTTCAGACTTTTCTGTTGGAGTACACATGCATCTATACACCTCACTTCCTGCCATTTTCTAAACACGCTACTTCAGATTGCCATGCACTTGATTCTTCTGCCTAGAAAGCCACCTCTTTCTGCACCTGGAGTGATTCCTATTTTTCTTCAAATTCTGTCCAATCCAAATGCTATCTCCCTGATTCTTCCTGACAGAGTTGATTTCTGATTTCTCTTTTCCCCTTGCATCATTACAGTACTTTCAACATTGTATTATAATTTTATTTTTGCTTACCTCTTCATCTACCTTATATTACTTCTTTATTTCTGTGCTACAAGTTACCCAAACTTAGTGGCATGAAACCATAAACTTCTATAATTTCACACATTTTCTGATGATCAAAGATTTAGGAGAAGCTTAGCTGGGTGGCTCTGGCTTAGTGTTTCTCATAAAGTTTTACTCAACATGTTGGCCATGCTGCAGTCATCTGAAGGCTTGACCAAGGCTGGAGAATCCACTCCTAAAGTGACTCACTCACAGGCTGGACAGTTTAGTCTTGGCTGTTGGTGAGAGGCTCAGTTCCTTCTCATGCAGACCTGCATAAGTGTCCTCCTGAGGTAGTAGCTAGCTCCCCCTGCCTCCAGAAGAAGGGATCCAAGAAAGAACAAAGTAACTGCACAATGTCATCTGTGACCTAGTTTTGGAAGTGACACACTATCATTATAACTACATTCTGTTGGTGGGAAATGAGTCACTGAGGTCACCCCACACTCAAGGATGGGGATATTAAGCAAGCTCCACCTTTGAAGGGAAGAGTATCAAAGCATCTGTGTACATTATGTTAGAACCACCACTGTCTTTATATTGTTTTGCATATAAATACAGAGAGAAATGAAAGCATTGTATATAAAGAGATAATTTAAAGAATAATCACACCCTTTAGTGTTTGAATGCAGGAGAGCAAGACTATTAATTTGTGTTGGTTAACATAAAGTATACATATGCTAATTTCAAAACAACTCCTCAAACTTAAAATATTTTAACCCAGCTCTTCCAATTTATAATTTGGATTAAATATTGCTATGATACACTGAGTATTTAACTTGTAATGTTTCTATACTAAGAATCCTGCAGAGTACTAGATTGTTATGGACTGTGTTGCTACATATTTACATGAACAAGTACACTTCAGAATGGGTTCAGGTATAATTGCCGATATAGTGAGCCATATTGGATATTTAAATTGTTTCTATTCTGGTAAGCAAACGTAGACTAATTGGGATGCATTTAATTTATAATGACAAAGTGAATTATATCATTGATAAAATAAGCTTTCCTAAAATCTGATTTCTAAGAAAGCCAAATGAAATAGCTTTAGAAATCTCTAAAGCTCTAACTCAAGCTTTTGTTTTTCAGACAAATGGGAATTTCTCACCTATAACTTTTTTGACACGAGTCAATTCATCTCCATTCCTGCTAATTACTTACTTTTTTCCTCAATCCCCAGACATTCTCTTTCTCTGACCCATCCACCAGTTTTCTTTATAACGGAATAGTCTTGCCAAAAAAATAGATCTGAATTTCATTAATGATTAAGTTTGTATACTGACTTGTGTGGCTTGTGAATAACATCATACATTCTAATTTAAAATCCTGAAAGACATTTAAATTGAGGGTGGAATGTGTTTTATATTTTTATACCCAAATATTTAGAACAAATTTAAGATAATAATAGTTCAATTCATATTCTAATTTATGTACATAATTCTATTAGGCAATTTAGATACCAGTTTGAAAAATATGGTTTGGCACACACAATATAGTCTTTAATATTTAATCATACCCTAAATTGCATTATTTCAGCTTTTTAGTTGCCACTGTATCATTTAAAAGAAAACAATCATTTCTCATACATTTTGCTAGTCTTAGAATATTTGAGGCTAACACCACAAATGACATATTAGGTGATGGTGATTATTTAAAAATGTCTATGTATTAATAACAATTGACCTCCCTAAATAAAAAAGATATGGTTTCCTACAAAGTAACCAATGGGAAAAGTATAGTATGGTATTATCCTTCCAAGAACATTAAAGAAATACAAAGGATACTTCTATTTATTGACTCTATGAATATGTTTATATATAATACATTTGTAACATATAGAACACTCAGGTAGTAATTATTCTCCAGGAATTATTATATTGGAATAATGTTTATTTTAGCTGGCCTAATTGCTCCCCTGCTGGCCCGATTGCCTCTAACTTCCCTCCCTTGCCAGGCTGGTCACCCCTAACTGCCCTCGCCTGCAGGCCTGATCACCCCCAATTGCCCTCCCTTGCAGGCCTGGTCCCCCACAACTGCCCTCCCCTGCAGGCCTGGTCACCCCTAACTGCCCTCCCCTGCAGGCCTGATCGCCCACAACTGCCCTCCCCTACTGGCCATCTTGTGTGTTGGAGTGATGGTCAATTTCCATATTACCTCATTATTATATAGGATTATAAGAAAATTAGATGCTTTTGATTGCATTTATACTAGCTTTTTTCAGATTCCCTAATATATGTTTTCTTTTTGAAAGGTTTTTGTTCATTTATATCTAGTGACATGTCTCTTTTTCTATCTCTGTTAAAGATGAGACAAGTACTACTGATTTGTAGCATTAAGACAGGTCATCTAAGTCCTTACTCAGCCCAGGGAAAATAGTATATTTCTTAGGAAGTTAATCAGCGATATATGACAACATTCAGCACATAGTGTTACAGTGATATTTCAAAATGTTTAACAGCATTAGATAGCTTTTGAAATAATCATGACTAGTATTCACAAATATATTACTAGGATTTATGTGTCACTGGATTTTTCTCTTTTGAATCTAAAATGCCACGAATTGTAAGACAAATCATTATTTTGTAGAGCTCTACAAAAGGAAAAGTATAGCTAAATTATTCCTTTGGGTATGCATTGTGATTTTAGATATGTTCAAGTTTGAAAAACAACATATGGTAAACACATGTAGCAGTAATTGTTACTATTGGAAGAATTATGAGGTAGTGTTTACGAGCAAGGGAAATCAGCACAAGCACACAGGGCTGGTGGGAGTGGAATTGGTACATTCTTTCCCAGGTTCTTTCGGTAATACCAAAGTTGTAACATCATTCGGATCTTTTGATTCTGTAGTTCCTCTTAACCAAAAGAAATGGTGACAAACATGCAAACATTTCAGAGCCCCTTCTATGCATTAGGCACTGTTCTAAGTACTTGTTACATATTAACAATTGTGAAGCTCATATACTAACAGAATATAGAAAATAGAAAATGATTGTGATATATTGCACAGAATAGATTGTAGAAGAGTACTGGAAATATGACTCTAATTTGTGAATGTGGTAGAAACATTGTACATACCCCATACTAAGTGATTGACATAATATATTTAAGCCAACTAAGTTTTTATTTCCGCTTGGGTTTGGTTTTATAAATGTAAACCGTGTTTGATTATTAAAAATGTTAATAGCTCACACGGTCATGTTTCTAATTTACTAACTAATCATATGTGTCCTGTTTTTATTGTTTGTGTAAAGCTTTACTTGTTCTTAAAACAGTCTTTACTAGATTCTGAGCTTTGAGAGTCCAGGTCTGGATACCTGTCTTCTGTTGAGTTAGCACCAACTCAGTGGTTCTCAAAGTGGGATGTCCAGCTCAGCTGCGTCAACAGCCTCTGGAACTTAGCAGAAATGCAAATGTGGGGAGTCTACTCTTCTCCTATTTTATCAAAAACACTAGGAGATGAACACAGATATTTGTGCATAACCAAGCCCTCAGCCATTCTCATGTTCTCCGAAGTTTGAGAGGCACTGTGATTACTCATATTCGGTTAGAAGGAAGCAAACTAATGTTTTTTGGGCAGCTACCAGGAATCAGTCACCACAGTGGGCACTTCAACTACATTACTTCATTTAATTTCTAATAGTGTCTAAGACTCTATCATTAGCAAATTCCTCTCCTGACTAGATCTATGCCCTTGGGGAAATTATTTAATTGCTCTGTTTCTCAGTTAATTTATCTACAAAGTAGATATAAGTGCCTACCACTTAAGGTTGTTGGGAGTTATTAATTTAAATTGACTAGTGTTTGAAAAATCCTATAACACATAATTTTTACATGTGTTTGTGATCATTATTATTCTTTTGGTCTATAATCATTATTGAGGTGTCAAAAAAGTTAAATAATTGGCCAGATGTGATACAGCTAAAATTTGATCCTAGGTTTGCTACCGCCTGAATTTGTTCCTGGGTTTGGATGGAGATACATATGCATTTTTTAAATGGAGAATAGAAAATTGAAGTTGTTAACAGGAATAACTTTAACAACTTAAAAATGTGTGGAAAGTTACGTCATAACAGGAGAAAGGGGCAGGTATAGAATGGTGTTGGATTGGGAATATTTCATATTAGTGGCTACTATAACGGGTAGGTAACTGTTAAGAAAGAATAGTAATGATGAAATATGAGCAACATATAGCACTAGTTGTGTGGTAACATAGCAAAGAAAAAAAATGGGAACAAAAATTTCAGTGTATCAGCTTTCTTTTCCAAAGTTAAGAAGTTTGACAGGATTTTATGTAATGTTACCGAGTTGAGGTTTTGGGGGGCAGTTAGACTGGAAGAGAGACTGAGCAGAGACAGAGAAGTCGTGGGGTAGTTCACATACATGATCTATAACTATCTCATCATAGGAGTAATTAAATTGTTTCTTAGCTTTACAAGCCTTGTCAATCTTGCTAAAAATGAAGATTCTGATTCATATTTCTGCATGAGGGGCTGAGATTCTGCATTTCTAACAAGTCCAGAACTATCAGTGAGAATCTACAGCTTAACAAGTACGCCAGGTGATTTGTATGTGCATTTAGTTTGAGAGGTACAGCTGTATATCTTATTTTTGCCTCTGAGATGGTAATTGGCAAGAAAGTGGTAAAAGGAAAAGAATAGGAAAACAGGGTATTTTCCAGGGGCTCATTAAAGTAGCCAACCATGCAGAGTACCTAGGCCCAAATATGCTATATATTTTCAGATGAGGGAGGGATAAGGATCTAACAGTCATGATGGCAGTCACAGAACTGAAGCTCCAAAGCTTATCAGTACGCCTGCAACAGTTGAAGTGACATGAAAATGAATGTTGCTATGGTAACCAATTAATTTACATGAAGGTTAAACCAATCCTGTGAACTTACACATTTTTATAGCCTTTCCAGTATAACTATCTCCAGTAACTAAAGGATCATTATATTATCCTTGAAATTACAATTTACAATTGTAATTTTTTCTCAAATGTAGGTAATTATATAACATGGCACTTTTACCATTAACATTATTATTTTTTTAAGCTTTATTAGTTGAATGTCAATTTAGGAAAATTATGACAATGTCATTTATAAAAAAGAGTTTGGAAGATCTCTGTAATATACCCATTAATAGATGAAGACTTTTATTGCCAAGCATATCAACACAGTAGGAAACATTTTTACAAAATTTCAATGTTTTGAATAACTTGGAGAGGCATTTTTTAGGAGAGTGATGTGTAAGAATAAAAAAAAAAAAAACACACAAAATGATCTATACATTTTCTTTTATTTATTGGTGTATTTTTAATCCTCACCCGAGGACATGCTGAGAGAGAGAGAGAGAGAGAGAGAGAGAGAGAGAGAGGGAGAAAGAGAGAGAGGATTTACCTTCCATATGTGCCCCAACTTGGATCGAACCCGCAACTCATGTATGTGCCCTGACCAAGAATCAAACTTTCAGTGCACAGGACAGCGCTTCACCCACTGAGACATTCTGGCTGGGCAGGATCCATACATTTTATTTTATTTTAAATAAGTTTTTACTGATTTTTAGAGAGAGATGAAGGGAGAGGGATAGAGAGATAGAAACATTGATGATAGAGACACATCAGCAATGGGCTGCCTCCCGCATGACCCCTGCTAGGGATAGAGGCCACAACCCCGGCATGTACCCTAACCAGGAATCTAACCAGTAACCTCTTGTTTCCTGTGTCGATGCTTAAACACTGAGCCACACTGACCAGGTGGATCTATACATTTTAAATTAAGACGAAATTGATTGCTTAATATTGTTTCTATATCTATTGAACACAAGAAATATTTGTAAGAATTATTTTCATTTTATACCTTTTTATTGAGCATAAAACTTTATGTAGGAGCTTAACATTTTAGTGTTTCATAAGCACAATTTCAAAACAGATATTCTGTTACATATTCTGTAGCATATTCTTTGAGTACTCAAATTTGTCTGAAGTTATTAACTTTCTACTATAAAATAACATGTTTTATATATTACTAGTGGCCCGGTGCATGAAATTTGCAAAATCTTATGTATTCTAATATTTATTGGCAGAAAATTCTAGAAATTGGCATGTCTGATAAATAATGCACATTTTCAATTTAGCATTTAATAAACTGGATACTTTGGTGCTGTCACTGTCTAAAATTAATCCTAATATATTAGAATTATAAGACCAGAAGGTTTTTTATTTATTTACTATTCATGTAGATTTATTTAAAAAATTAAGATTGCAGTCAGAAAAATCACCATCTGAAATGTCATTCCAGGAATTCCTCCAATGCCTAGTCACATCCATAAATCCATTCATTAATAGCATTAATCAATCTATAAGAATACTAATTCAAGTACAAGTCTTCAAATAATTTACAGTTCATATAAACATTACTCTGAAACCTTCCTTCTTTGACATGGTAAGTTTAGGATATTAGAATTCCAAATTAACAATCATTCTTCTGAGGTTTGGTTACTTGGCTTAGCATAAGTCCCTTCCAAATAGTTATTTGACCAAAGATAAATTGTACAGATGAGAAAAGTATACACTGAGTGGCCAGATTATTATGATCTCTGAACACATAATAATCTGGCCACTCAGTGTATATCCTATATAATGAAAGGCTAATATGCAAATTGTCACCTCTACCAGGAGTTCGACCAGCAGGCAGGCCGGCCAACCACCCATGTCCCCTCCCCCTGACCAGGCTGGCCAGACCCCACCTATGCACGAATTCATGTACCGGTATACTGAGTGGCCAGATTGTTATGCATTCAGAGATCATAATAATCTGGCCACTCAGGGTATAAATCTGATAAAATTCATTTAGCCAGAATCTTATTGTATGAAATAAAATTTTCTGAAATGCTTCAAGGATAAAACTCTAACCCAGCGACAATGTCAATGACAGTTTAATAACATACCACAGATCTATCCCCTAAAATAGTTATCAATATCATGTTAAAATTAGCTTTTCCTCTTTATTATTTTTTTATTTTTATTTATTTATTTTTTATTTTAGAGAGGAAGGGAGAGGGAGAGAGAGATGGAAACATCAATGATGAAAGAGAATCATGGATCAGCTGCCTCCTGCACGCCCCCCACTGGGGATCGAGCCCGCAACCCAGGCATGTGCCCTTGGCCGGAATCGAACCTGGGACCCTTCAGTCTGCAGGCTGACACTCTATCCACTGAGCCAAACCAGCTAGGGCTTAGCTTTTCCTCTTTAAATATATCCCAATAATCAGTATTCTTACCTGAGTCGAGCTGCATGTTGCTACTAACATTCAACCTTTAAACATTTATCCAAAATTTAACTTCATGTGCCACTTGATAAAACAGGAGAGTAGGGGGGCAGGTCACTATAATTACTTGAGTCTTTGAAGTATTCAGATCACACTAAATTCTTGGTAAATACTTCCTCTTTAATGAATATTAGTAGGAAGTGGATCTTCTGAAGCCATCTTCTTATTCCTTACTCCTGAGGGGAAATGAAGGCAGAAAGCAGTGGAAGAATGGCCGGGCTGGTGTGGCTCAGTTGTTGAGCATCAACCTATGAACCAGAAGGTCATGGTTTTATTCCCAGTCAGGGCAAATGCCAAGGTTGTGGGCTCAATCCCCATCGTGGGGCATGCAGGAGGCAGCCAATCAATGATCCTCTTTCATCATCGATGTTTCTATCTCCCTCTTCCTGCCTCTCTTCCTCTCTGAAATAAATTATATATATGAACTGGGAGGTCCACAAGCTTACTTCATGTGCATTGGAGTTTGTAAAAGGACTGGGCAGTAGAGACCTCTGCTAATGTTACTAAACAACTTCTACTAACTTGAGAACGAAGATGTGGAATAATGGTCAATAACTAAAGTGAAGCACAATGAACTGAGATGTAAAAACTCAGTGGACAGTCAATTTTTTGCTACCAATTAGCTCAGTAACTTTGACCAAGAAAATCAGAGCATTCATTATTAAAGATTTCATTCTACACCTGCACTTCAATTTGCAGAAACACAGTAAATATTGATATGAACATTTAAACCTCAGTAAGAGTGATATTTTGTTTTCCTCTAACATTTCATAAAATTTTTTTATTTCACTCAAGTGGTTCTTTTTAGTTTCAGAATCATTTTCACATATGATAATCACTCTTAAGAGTTAAATATCATCCCTTTGTCAGATAAACTATGTTATATAATAGTTTCTTCATTTATAGTATAAAGCAGTTGAAACAATTTAATACATAGATATCTGAGAAAAACATATACCCCAAACAATATCATTCGTTAAAGCACTGATATAATAAATGTAATCTATTAGTTTCTCTTTTCTATTAACTTATATAGCAATGTATTACACAGTGGAACAATTTCTCCCATACCAGTCATTCATGAGTTTGCTAAAGGGTTCATAAATACTACTGATTTCTTCATTAAGGGTAGAATTTAAATCTTCAGTTTGCTTCTTTTATTTATCTAGAACAGTATCTGCATAGAAACAAGCCAATTTAATGGCTTACCACTGCATCAAAATGATTTTAAAAAATCACATTAGCTGTTAAATATGATCATGTGTGATGATAATCAAATAGCCTGATTTACACACAATTATACTGTATAAACTAATGTGCTGTCATGTTATGGTCAAACTCAATATCTTAAACAATTTAAGATATATACTGAACAATGTGGTACAATGCAGTCTTTAAAATTATGACAGAATATTTATATTCATGGAGAGTTATGTCTTACTCAATGATTAAAACAGATTAGACAAAGATAAAAAAAATAGAATTATCATATGATAACCACATTTGTGTATGTTTCTGTATGTGTTGCATGTGTATATGGGTGTGTGTGTATTTGTCATAATGTAACTTGAGAAGCTTCTCTAAAATAATATATGCAAAATACATTTTGTCATTCATTCACTGTAACCTTGAAGCAAAGGAGACAATAAAAATTATCTGCTTGTTTGTCATTCCTGAATTAAAGATCTCAAGTTAGAGTAACTAATCTTAAGTCACAATAGTTTGATGTGAGTGGAATAATTGTACTGCTATTTTACAAATATTATAGTCAAAATTGTGTGTTAAATTACATGTATACTAATTACTCATGCACTATAATTTTTCATAATATTGAATCACTGTTTAACATTTTGTGGTGTTTGAATTAAAATGCAATACCAGTACTAATAGAGAATGTGTTCGGTTGTATTTTTCTAGGTCTCAGGGTGGTGAATTTTTGTGTGAATTCCTAACCTGTGAGCTTATGGTAAGATGATAATTCATATACTAAATTTTGGAGTTTTTTCCTTTATATGCTTGATAGTGTTCAGTAAAAGTAATAGTAAAGAAAATTTGTATGATCCACCTGATACTTTACTATATATTTTCATAAATATAGAAGACACTATGTGATATTTTCTCTCATAATGTTTATGTTCTTCAGTAGATAATAGTAATATAGTCATTTGTTATAGTCTTTGCTAGGATACCAAGTGAATTTGAAGGCATCATTCAGAAAGGTAAAGATTTATATCACTGGAAAATAGTTCTTTAGACATGAATGACAATTTTATATATTAAAATTTTTATAGTGAGGTCTACTTGATGCCAATGAACAGAGGCAATGAGTTATTGAAAGTAAAACTTACTTTATCATCTGTCAAGATTTATCAAAAATTGCTTGTTCTATGAAAGCTTGATGTTAGAGCTTGAGAGAGTTGAAAGTAAAGTATGTAGCTATGGAAATAGAAGTAATAAGAAATAACTAGTGACTTCTAAAGTGGTATATTGGTCATTATATATTTGTTAATTTCAGTGGTTCATTGTAAAAATGTAAATTTGGGCTGTAAGAACACTTTTTAGAGTTTATCTGTTCCTTAAAATAAACATGGTAAAGATTTAGATTGTAATTGACATATAATACATATAATTTGGGCATTTTTAAAATTCATTTTATATTTTGGGGAAAATTATATCCTTGGAAGCACAAAGACAATTGACTAAAACTCTTGTTGATTTGGTCCTACAGCATTATTGACATGTATCTTGAAGAAGTTGTTTAGGTATCTATAGGCAACTACCACCTCTAGGAACTCTAAAGTGTACTTTGGGGCCACATTTTTTTAGAAATACTCAACAAATGATTATTAAAAACAAGTACCATATAGAAGCAAGGGGGAATTCCTCTGCCCTACCAAGAGGACTTAGCTGATAATGGAAGAAATTTTTATGAAATACACCATCTGGATATGCATAGAACAATAAGTTTATACCCCAGTTTAGCTTATATTTCACAAATATACCTAAGTGAAGTTATTGACAAATTATTTCAATTTGTAAACTGTTACAAAATTTTTAGAAAATTTACTATTATCTTTGATCTTCTTAATTTTCTTATGTAAACATAATATATGTAGAACATATTGCTCATATCTTAAGTGCACAGTCTCAGTGAATTATCACAAAATGAACATACCCACATAACCTGTACTCACATAACTTAAAAAGCAAAATGATAAAACATTAAGGTACCTTGAAGTCCAACTCCCTTGCTTTTCTTTTCTAGTTAATTGTACCCACAGAGTATAAACATGATGCTGACTTGTAGAAGCGGTAGTTTACTTTGCCTCCTTTTTTTACGTCCTATGAATAAAATCATACAGTAGGTACTGCTTTACTTCTTGTGTTCAACATTACATTTGTAATATTATGTGCAGTGGAAAATCACTTATTCTTATTGTTGTGTGGTATTCAGCTGTGTGAATATCCCAAATTATGATCATTTCCCCTATTTATAAACATTTGGGTAGCTTCCAGACTTTAGCTCTTATGAATAGTGGTCATATGGACATCTGGAATATGTCTTTCAGAGATTGCATGTGTGTATTTTTTGGATGTATAGAACATGTTCTGCTTTAATAGATACTGACAGTTTACCAGAGTGGTTATATCAGTTTTTGACAGCTGGATGTGAGAATTAAGTTGCTTCATATACTCACTAACACTTGGAATTTTTCATCATTATATTTTAGCCATTCTGATGTGTGTGTTGGAATATTTTAATTTCAATATCTTGAAGGCTAATGTATTAAACACTGTTTAAGCTTGTCATATTTATGATTATTTATCATGTGGATATTTTTATGTGTATGTCTTTTGGTATGTCTTTTGATTTTTCTACTATATTCTTTTTATTACATTGCCTACCCATGTTTAATATATATTTAAGTGTGTTATATATAGTATCCAATCCTCTTTGAAATGCTCAGCGATGTGTTGGATTTGGCTCAAACTGAGTCACCAGAGCCAACTGTTAAAGCATTAAGAAAGTCAGGAGCTGCTTGGTACTTTGAAAATCTGCCATTGTAGACGTATTTATACTACATACATTGGCAAACACTAAAACCAGGGCTTTACTCTTTCTTCTGGAGAACTAGTTGTCAAACATTTACTGGCACACACCCAGATATTTATTTTGTATAGTTTTAAATCATTCAGTGGATTTCCTCATTACTCTCCTGATGGTGTCTTTTGATGAATAGAAATTCTTAATTTTGAAGCATTCTGTTTTATTAGGTTTGTTACTTGTATGATTCGGGGTTTTGTCTGTCCTTTTAAAGAAATATTTGTTTTTTCCATGGTTGCTAAGATATTTTTCTTATGGCTTCCTTAAAAGCTTTATTGTTTAAATGTCCACATACACTGATTATCAGGTTTCAAAGATATTGTTCTATGTTGTTACCTTGTGCATTAAATATAGTAAACTGTATAGATTTTAATTAGAAGAGTAATTGCTTTGTGTGGATTTCATCATTTTATTGTGAAATTAATATATAAATATGAAGCCACTAATACTTATGTTTATTTAATAATTTAATGTTGCTGTTTATAAACAACTGATAGTATTTTGTGAAGATAATTTATGTATTCATGCATTGTCCACTACCAGTGTCACACACCACAGTCAGTTATGTGGCCAATATTTTGAAAAATGTATTCAGCAGCATAAAAAACTAATATTTGATAGACTGGTGTGGCTCAGTGGTTGAGTGTTGACCCATGCACCAAAAGGTCGTTGGTTCCATTCCAGGTCAGGGCCCATGCCTGGGTTGCAGGCTTGATCCCCATTAGGGGGTATGCAGGAGGCAGCCCATAGATGTTGATATTTCTCTCTCATTGATGTTTCTATCTCTCTCTCCCTCTTCTTTCTTCTCTCTCTAAAACTCAATGAAAATACATTTAGAAAGTTAATATGCAACTTTAATCTTAAATGTGTTAGGATAATTTATTTTCATTATATATTACTAGATGAACCCAAAGTCTTCATACTAAATATTTTATGGAATCATTTAAAAACTCAAAATATTAGGCTAACCTTTAGGCATTCAAATAAAATTATTTATTAATTATTAAAATCTATTTAGTTGCTTTCAAAATATTATATTTAATAGATTACATAAACATAACAATCATGATAAATACAGCCTATAGGAATAATTACATGATATTGTATGCACTTCATTAAGATTTTGACTTTTGCTTTGTGTGTGTGTGTGTGTGTGTGTGTGTGTTTTTAAATTTTTAGTGAAAAACAGCAGCACATCATGTACATGATTTGTGCCTGATAGGGATGATAGTATACAAATCATTATTAGTTCTTCCTTAAAATTCTAATTCAGTTATGGAAATGTAAATATTTTTGGCATGGATTGTGTTGTCTTATTATGTATGCTTTTTGAATTGCATATGGTTTTCCTCTTGAAGTAATTATCTTGATTTAAATATATTCAATTATCTCCATAATGATTGAAATATGTGAAAGATGTAATAAAGAATGATGGGATTAAATAATTATTTTCAAATGGAAAGTTTAATAGTTTCAATATGCACATGTCAAATTTAGACTGTTTTTTACATCTCTGCATACTTAATCCAAGCCATTTCATTGATTTCAGAGTAACTCATAAATTAAACAATGGAAGTACAAACTAATTAATATGTTGTTTTAATAATTAGTTATTTTAAAAAATTTTATAATAAAAATCAGATGGGAAAAATTTGGGGCTTATAAATTAAAATTCTTGAAACTAATGAAGGGTGGTTATTAATTTATTTCCAAGTATTTGGAGAACACGGGATTTATATCAGAGCTGTTTTTTCTGTTAGACTTTGTGTCTGTTTTAGGGAGTCAAAGTGATTACACAATCTGACCTGTATTCTGACACATCTTACAAGAAAATCTGATCTTAGGAATTTTTTGTATTTAATTCAGACCACCTCACTTCTAAGTAAAATATTTCGTGATTGCACAGTAGAAAGATCTGAATATTACCTTTTAAGGGAAGAAGAGGCAATCATGGGACCCTTGCTTCTGTCAGATCTAAATTTAAGTCCAGCATATCCCTAACTATAATCTTGAGATCAGCAGATGGCATTTAGCTATAATTAATAGATACAGGAAAAACTTGGCATTTAATCAGATTTCTTCTCATTCAAAGAGCTCCTCTTTACCCATGATAACCATAATTTATGTCAGCAGCAGAAGAATTATGATATGGGAAAAGCCAGAAAATTAAAACTTAAAATTATCTCAGAATGTTATCTGTCATTTATATATATTGAATTTTCAATCTCATGTAAATAAGTAGGCTAAGTATGTTTATTTAACATCTCTCATTACATATTGTAATGACAAATCTAGTGAGTTTATTTCAATGTCTAATTATTATAAAACAGTAAATATATCCTCTTCAATGCAAAACACTCCAGAATATGCATTCATTTCAACTATTGCATCTTATTCGAATCTGGTGGGAAAGAAGGAGAGATAATGTCATGATGAGCACCTTGTTATCTTGAAATAAATTTGAGTAAAATATGTTTCATTTATTTTTCTGGATTCAAAGAGTTAAATATACTTTTAAGTTAAATGGATACGTTTCTATTATTGGCCTAAAGCAAGGTCATGAGTATTTTAGCCCATAAGTAAATTACCACAAGGGATTATAAAGATATCAATAAAAATTTGACATAGAAATTCTGCTAGTTCCCCAGCACTGTTGCCAGGTGTTCTGTAATGGACAATAATCTGTATCATTGCAAAAGCAAATTGAATGATAGGGAGGGTGGAGAGAGCCTGAGGGAAGTTGAGGAAAATTTATTATTACTCCAAAATATATAGCAACGTTTAACAGATTCAATAATTATCATTCTGTTGATATTTATATTATACTGGTTATTTATATTTATAAGAGGCAATGGAGTATGTGTGTCTGTGACAGAGGTAGAGAGATTACAAATTCTCTAAATATTTTTTGCAGCATAATTGAGATCCACCTTTCCACCACCCTTGACTCCACCTTAAAAATGCTATTTAGCCTGGCTGGAAAGGCTCAGTGGTTGAGCATCAACCTATAAACCAGGATGTCACAGTTCCATCCCCGGTTAGGGCACATGCCTGAGTTGTGGGCTGTGTAGCATCCCCAGTGTGGGATATGTAGCAGGCAGCCGGTCAATGATTCTCTCTCATCGTTGATGTTTCTCTCTCTCCCTCCCCATCCCTCTCTGAAGTCAATAAAAATGTATTAAAAAATACTATTTAATAATATCTGTAAATCAATGGACAGATCATAAACGCTGAATATCTGCAATTTGTAGGCAATCCTAGTTTTCTAAGTATATATTTGTAAAGTGAGTTTTTGTCCCAGCTATAAAATCTGTAAAATTAATTTAGCTAATGTAGACTCTCCCTGGAAGTGTTACTAAGTGGTCTTTTTTTAGTTTAATGAGTCTTTGAAATCAGGCATTAAGATATTAAAATATGCTTCTCTCTTATTATAAGTGATGATGTTTATAATCAACTGATACCTAAACTCAAAAATCTTTTTGAAGTTTATCTCAAACCCCAAGAGGTTCTAACATGTCTCTTCTTAATAAAATTGTTTTTCCATATTCATAGGATGTGTATCTCCATTAGGATATTAATCTATTATAGAGATGGCATTACTGTGTATCAATATTTTAGTGAGTCTGTTTACAATAGCAGAGTAAACAAGTTGATCATTGTGAACATTTTTTTCATTTCATAGATGTAGTTTCAAACTCTGTAATTCATTTTCACACACACATATATTTTTACTATAGTGAAATACACTTTTATCTTTTAACCCAATCATTAAAGTAATATTATTCACTTCAAATTATTCATAAAATTTAATTTTATTCATGAATTTTTATCATTTTTGTAAAAGTATTATTAAGTTTGGAAGTCATTTGTTCTTCTGATGTAGATTTCAAGTGTGCCATGTAAAATCTATATATATAAAAGGCTAATATGCTAAGTGTCTGTCCATCCAGGTAATGACATCACGTAGCAAATACCTGGCTTCCTCTCCCTAGCGACTAGCCTCCTTGCAGTTTCTTCAGCCCAGGAACATGACTTGCTTTATAGCCAGGTGGAAACATTCACACTGTAACCAAATGTCTGTGAAGCATTTTCCCGTGCCTCATCTCATTTGATCCTCACAGAAGTCCTGGAGTAGGTAGATAGGAGATTCAGTGGAATCCTATTTTATTTTCATTAGCTAGAAAACAGAGATTTAGAAAGCTTAGAAACTTGACCCGACTGAAAAGAAGAAATGGTGGACCTTGTAAATGACTTCAGGTTTTCTCACTGCACAGAATATAGTCAAACACTGCTGCAGTTAAATATTTTACCCTTTGTTCTCCCTGCGTGATCTACAACAATAATCTGCTTCATGTTGATATTTATTGCTGTGTTGCTGACAATTACCTGAAAGAGAAGTTAGGGTACTTCACTGGTCTGGAAAAAGTTTAGCTAAATCAGAAAGCAGGTCTAATTAAACAAGTTTATTCTATATCTATAAAAGGCTAAGTTGACTCACGTATGTGTGATACATATAAAGCTCTCTCTGGGGCCCATCGCACGCGCGTGTTTTGATCTGTCATTGTCGATCATGAATTTGGTTGACACTTCTGTTATAGATAAAAGGTGAATAGTGATATCAAAATATTTATTCTAATTAATTTCCTTTCAATGTGCACGAATTTGTGCACTGGGCCTCTAGTGTTTTATAAAAGGCCTACCATGCAAAATTGTTTTGAATACTATAGCTAGAGCATTTGCCCACGCATGAAATAGAGATATATCTACAAAATTTTCAGGCCAAACCACAGCACAAGGAAAAGGTTGAATATAAATTAAGGATGAAATCCAATATATTTGGGAGGGACTTCATTTTCTTCTTGAGAAACCAAAGAAGGACACACTTATTAAACCTGGTATGAAATTTCTCAAGTAAAACAAAACAAAAAAATGGTTTTGCTAAGGATACACATAACAAAATCACTGGCTTGTTCATTGTCTTATTTTAAACTTTTGGAAATAAGTTTAGTTAAGAATACATACACAGACATTGAAAAACATGGTGCCTATTCTGGCACATGGAGAAAGGATTTTATCAGAGACCAAGCATATGAGAATATTCAACAATAACTTATTGAAAGTAAGCTATGTGCACAACACAGTGCCAATCACTGGATTACAGACTGAATAAGAGCTCATTTTTAATCTCCCTGATTAGTGAAAGGGAAGGATATATGGATATGTGAGTCAGCCCCAAAGCAGTAAGTTTTATTGAGCATGCAGAATGTGCCAGGCACTGTGCTAAACACTTTGTGATGATTATCTGATAGCTATCTTTTAATTCCTATGATATCCCTGGGACAGAGGGACTGTTGCTTCTAGCAAAACAGATTAAGCTATGAAACTTGCTCAAGGCTTCACAACAGGGAGGTGTGCAACAAAGATGATAGATCCTATTAGAAGGATATGTGGCAAATGCCACAGGGGAGGCTAAGAGAATAATAAATGCCTACGGGAGTCTGTGAAGTTGTCCTCCTTTGTGGGTGTAAAATTTGAGCTAGGTCTCAGGAAGAATATGAGGTTTGCTTGGTGGTGAAGGCAGATAAGGGGAATGTTTCCATCTAATAAGATTTTCCGGGAGCATAGCCTTCTGGCCTTCATTTCATCATTTGTAATGTGTGATAGTGGACAACATGATTACTAACATATTTTGAGGTCAAAATTTTAAGATGCTAGATCTATTTACTCTACATTTTTAAAAAAAGAAAAAGAAAGAAAACAACTTCTGAGTAAATGTTGATGCATCTGAGACTTTTGTCAAAATGCCAGATTCTCCAGAAAGAAAAAGATTTATTTAACCTGTGCATGGAAAAAAACATCATCAATATACTCCAGAGAGCTGGCTATGAGTTGAATTTCTCCCCTTTCAAGGATAAAGGATAATGGGAGGAAACTCTGATAGTGACATGGGGGGACAACCTAGCTAATCTGTAGTAGTTGCTAGCTCAGGATTTGGAATTCTATAATCCCAGTTACTCTTGGGTAGGGCTCTTTTCTTTTGCTCTTTTCTCTCAATGTATTTTTAAAATTTATTTTTATTGTTGACAGTATTACAGATAACCCACATACCCCCCCCCCTTTGCGCCCCTCCACCTGCCCCTCCTACCCGCCCCAGGCCTTCACTACACTATTGAATTTATATGCATGTATGCATTGCCCAAACCCCCTCCTCTAAATACCCAATACCCCTCCTCTAAATGTTTCTTAGTCACTTAAGGAAGACTTTTTGTTTTAGACAGAAGGATTGCCCACATTCACAAGGGAAAAGCTAAGACATTTATATGTCTAGAGAGGCATTACACACTGCTGGTGGGGATAGCTATTTAGACTCCCAGAGGGGGGGAAAAAAAAAAAGCGTAGTTGGGAAGATAGCAAAGGGAAACAAATAGAAAAATGACTATGATTGCACATTCCCTTTGACTTGGGGTTTTTCTTTATGGAATATGAAATGAACAGAGTTCGGATGCATTTGTTGCAAAGGGTTCCCAAAAGTTTTGCAATATCATCTGTAATTCTAAGACATTAGCATGATTTATTGGCCAAGAAAAAACTTGGAAAACCACTATTCTCATTTTAGGGAGAGTTTTGAAAGAAAAGAATAAACTTGTAAAAGTTAGCTAGATGAATCAGAACTTTCAGACCTCAGTAACTAGAAAGCCTAGTACATACAGGATAATTCTATTTATGTAAATATACACTGAGTGGCCAGATTATTATGACCACCTGATGTTTGTAGGCAAATTAGCCATACACTGCATCATATGGGATATGGAAGCCGAAGGCCTGTTCGAACACCTTTGCTGTCTGCAGTAACCAAGACAAAACGTCTCCAATTTGCACAGGAACACAAGGATTGGACAGTCGAGCATTGGAAAAAAGTCATGTGGTCCAATGAATCACGTTTCCAGTTGCATCATGCAGATGGCAGAGTGAGAATTTCAAGGAAACAGCATGAAAGCTGAAAGCATGCACCCCACAGGCATGAGTACAACCTTTCAAACTGGTGGGGGCAGTGTTATAGTTTGGGGCATGTTTTCCTGGCATGATTTGGGCCCTTTAATTCGTGTGGAACAACATCTGAATAGCACAATATACCTAAGTATCATTGCTGATCAAGTTCATCCTATCATGGTGATGGCGTATCCCAATGGAGATGGCTTCTTCCAACAAGACAATGCGCCAAGCCATGGTGCTCGTATTGTGCAGAAATGGTTTCAAGAACATGAGGGAGACTTTACCTTGTTTAGGCGGCCCCCACAATCACCAGATCTCAATCTGATTGAGCATTTGTGGGATGAAGTTAAAAGAGCCATCAGGCAGCTGGTTCCACAACCATCAAATCTCACAGAACTGGACAGTGCTATTTATCAGGCATGGTGTCAGATTCCCCGCATCAGCTTTCAACATCACATGGAGTCAATGCCAAGAAGAATCACCGCAGTATTGAAGGCAAAAGGTGGCCCAATGAAGTACTGATGGTGTGGTCATAATAATCTGGCCACACGGTGTATATGCCTTTGTATGTCCTTTAAGTTTTTGAAATAGTCATATACATCAAGGCAACCATGTATGTGCCCAGGAGAGGATGAGAATGTTTCTGCACTGATAATTGTTATAAGAGTCAACAGGACACTCTTAGACATGTGAAACTGATGCCTCAGGATAAGATCTGTGGGTGTGCCTTTGGAATTCATGTCAATAGCAACTTTCATAATAGAAAGAAGAAAACCAATAGAACTTAAAAATCAAAGGAGAAACAAGAGGAGCACATAATTAGAGAAGTAAAGGGGAAAGAATAGTTTCTCAAGCCAGGGGGCATGTGTTCAAATTCCAGCTCAGCCATTTACTCCTTGGATAACTGGGGGCAAGGTAATTTTACTCTCCCCCTCATTTCTCAAAGGGAGGGTTATAATAGTTACTAAATGATTTTTTAGTGCATCATACATGATAATGATAATTGTAATAACAACAGCAAGAAAAGACCATTGGATTTGGTGAGGAAATTGTAATTAAAATCTTTGCAATTTACTTACCATGTTGAAATTTTTTTCTTAAATGAGTACTAGTGTTTTTGACAAACCGATATGTTGACTATGTCAGTATATGTGACTATGTGCTTACCTTTGTAATTGGGTAATAAAGGTGGTTTACATGATTATTCTGTCTCTTTGGTAGTAACATATTAATAGTAATAGTAATTATAATACAGATATATATACTCCCTTAATACTATCCATAAAGCCAAAATAATTGTTTAAAAAATGTCATCTATGTATTTTATATCAAGTAGAGGAAGTAATAGAAGCAATGAAAAAACATTCAAATTCATTTTAAGACCTTTGGTATACCTATTTTTATGTTATCTGACAGGCAACATAGTCTTTAAATTTGGTCTTGAAACAGTATAATTATACCAGAAAAGAAACCTGAAAGCACTTTTTAGCTATATATAAAAGATCACTTATATTAAAAGGAAGTAGACATGAAAGAGTCCATTTGGAGAAATTATATATGGAAGAAACTCATCTGAGAAGAAAATAGGAATGTAGTGTAAGGGGAAGGCAATAATTGCCTGTCCAGTTAGAATGACATAGATATAGCTATTTGATGCTGACAGACAACATTCTATCTAATAATAGACAAATATGCAAATTGACCATACCTCTGACACACCCACAAGCTACGCCCACAAGCCACACCCACCATCCAATCAGAGTGAATATGCAAATTAACCCAAACCAAGATGGCTACAGCCACAGAGAGCAAGGTATCCTAGGTAACAGAGGAAGCCAAGCTTTCTGCCTGCCCTTGCCAGGCCTAAGCCTCCACTCAAGCTACAAAGTTTCAATTATAGAAGGTAAACAAATTCAAACAAATGGCGGCAGAATGGAGCTTGAGAGAGCAGGCCAGGGTTGCCGGCGGCAACAGGGGAAGCAAAGCTTTCTGCACACCCTGGCCAGGCCCACCTGCTTAAGGCAACAAAGTTTCAATTATAACCCCAACACAAATGGCTGCCGGCCTCAGAGGGAGCCCCAGGCTTGGCTCCGCTCCAGGCTACAAAGTTTCAATTGTAGAAGGAAAATAAATTCCAGATACCAGGGCCTCTGCTTGGGTTGCCAGGGGGCGTGGCCGGCCTGCAAACCACAACAGGCCCCTCGCTCAGGCCGCCCCACACCCAAGGGAACCCCCACCTGATCCAGGACACCCATCAGGGCAAACCAGCTGGCCCCCACCCGTGCACCAGGCCTCTATCCTATCTAATAAAAGAGTAATGTGTAGATTGATCATCACTGCAACACACAATATAGCTGCCCCCATGTGGTCAAAGATCCTGCCCCATGTGGACACAAGATGGCCACCACAAGATGGCCAGCAGGAGAGGGCAGTTGGGAGGCACCCGGCCTGCAAGGGAGGGCAGTTGAGAAGGACCAGGCCTGCAAGGGAGGGCAGTTGGAGGTGATCAGCCCTGCAGGAGAGGGCAGTTAGGGGTGACCAGGCCAGCAGAGGAGGGAAGTTGGGGGCAAACAGGCTGGCAGCAGAGTAGTTAGGGGTGATCAGGCTGGCAGGCAGAAGCGGTTAGGGGCAATCAGGAAGGCAGGCAGGCAAGCAGTTGGGAGCCAGCAGTCCTGGATTGTGAGAGGGATGTCCGACTGCCCGTTTAGGCCCGATCCCCCAGGATCGGGCCTAAACGGGCAGTCGGACATCTCTTGAGGGGTCCCAGATTGGCGAGGGTACAGGCTGGGCTGAGGGACAACCCCCCTCCGTGCACGAATTTCGTGCACCGGGCCTCTAGTTTCAAATAAAAAAGCATATCTCCAATAACAACTAGTACATTTTGGTAGACACACCACCAGAATATTGAGTGCAGAGTTCTTTTATGGCCTGCATATGACCTTTCTCTTTAATTCAGGAATGGTTTAGTTAATATAATAAATATTATTTGCTAAAACTACATGGTGAAGAAAAAAAAATAATTCAGTTGCTCAGTTCTTAAAGACTGTGTTACTCTCTGCTTATTAAAAAAAAAATCCAAATTAATTTATGTTTTCTGAGAATGGAAAACTAGAAAATTAAAGGTAATATAATTTCTTCCAGCCACCCTCAGTGAATTTATCCAAACAAAAATAAGTTTAAAATACTGCTTAGCAAAGTGTTTTACATTCATTTAATCAAAATTTTGTGTATGCCCTAGCTAGTGTGGCTCAGTTGCTTGCAAGGTCATCCATACACCAAAAGGTACAGGATCAATAGCCAGTCGGGGCACATGCAGGAGGCAACCAATCATTTCTCTCATTGATGATACTCTCTCTCTCTCTCTCTCTCTCTCTCTCTCTCTCTCTCTCTCTCTCTCTCTCTCCCACACACACACACACACTGTCTAGAATCAATTTTAAAAATGTGTATTTCCTACCCCAGTCAGTGTGGCTCAGTGGTTGAGCATCAACCTGTGAACCAGGAGGTCATGGCTCGATTCCCGGTCAGGGCACATACCTGGGTTGCGGGCTCAATCCCCAGTGTGGGGCGTGCAGGAGACAGCCGATCAATGATACTCTCTCATCATTGATTTTTCTGTCTATCTCTCCCTCTCCCTTCATCTCTGAAATCAATAAAAGTATATATTTTTTAAAATGTGTACTTCCTAGAGAAAATAATTACATAACTGGAGACCCAGACAATATTATAATATTGAAAAGTTCCTTTTATGGAACTGGACACATTATCTGTATGTGTTTTAATCTACTTCATTGAAGTTGTGGTTTGAAATGTGTCACTTTTATACAAATGTATGTTATATTAATTCTACTATAGTAAGTAGTTTTATCTTTCATCTATAAAAATATAAATTAAAAATATTAAGGCAGATATTTTACAAATTCACACAAACATAAAAATTTATTTTACTATATTGTTGCTTTATCATTTAAAAATACTCAAGTTTGCAGAGAACAGTGTCAAAATAGACTTAACCATGGATTTCTTTATAATTTTTGTGGCATATTAAGATATTTTTTCTCCTAAAATTAGTATTTAAAAAAATGAAAAAGCAATATCTTTATTAGTACTTAGTGACAAGGAATACAAAAAATTCAGAATGCAGGTCGAAAATCACAAAAGGTAGAGTCAACCATAGGTTTATAGTGAGTATTTTCATCAATAATGTACTGCCACCATCATCTTAGTCCAGGCTGGGTTGTTAAGTGAAATTAATTCCATTTTCCATTTTTAGATTTTCTTCTGTCAAATCTAGGAGGCAGCCTGTCAGCTATCATGATTTTCTTAGCAAAGAAGTGCTAGAACATAAGAATGCAGAATTGTTAAAAACCATTGTATATCGTAATGGTTTAGAGCAATCCTATGCAAATGTATTGTGTTCGACATTTCTCTGAGCAAGTATTGTTAAAGCAGAGATTTTCAAGTACCCTGCCATCCAGGGTTTCTGTTTCAGTACATCTGAAGCAAAACCTGGGAAGTGACATTGTAATAAGCATTCCAAGGTGATTTTGATGCAGGTTGTTTTTAGATCACCTTTTGGGAATCTCTTTTTAGAAGAAGCAAGAAGAGAGTATATTTTTATATGAAAAGCAAAGTTAGGAGAAAATGAGTAATAATAATAAAAAAAAGTGAAGCCCTGGCTAGTATGGCCCAGTTGGTTGGGCATCATCCTGTGTACCAAAAGGTTGCTGGTTTGATTCTTGGTCATGGCATATGGCCCATTTGCAGGCTCTATCTAACCTTGGTGGGAGCATGTGGGAGGCAGTCAATGGATGCTTCACTCTCACATTGATGTTTCTCTCTCTCTAAAAATAAATTTAAAAAATATTTTTAAAAAGTGAAGAAGACACAATATTAAGAGGGGGAAAGGGGAACTCTAATATTAAAGTACTTAGTTAAAACTAATCACTATTTTATTTTATTTCTATGGGATGCATTTTATATTATAGAAATCTGAAACTTAAAGCTATCAATGACTTTCCATATATTGCCAACATGTTAGACCCCAAAGCTTATGCAGTTTCCACCCTACCAAGCAAAATGGAGAGGATATGTGAGACAAGGAAGAAATAAATCATTTAAGCAACATCTCAGGAGAGGCTAACTTTTTGTGTGTCAATTTCTAAAAGCCATGTTCCAGCCTTAGCCAGTTTGGCTCAGTGGAAAGAGTGTCGGCCTGCAGACTGAAGTGTCCGGGGTTTGATTTTGGTCAAGGGCATGTTCCTGGGTTGCAGGTTCGATCCCCTACCCTAGTCAGGGTGTGTGTGAAGGCAACCAATTGATGTGTCTCTCTCACATCGATGTCTCTCTCTCTCTCTAAAAATCAGTGGAAAAATAGTCTCAGGTGAAGATCAACAACAGCAATAAAAAAGATTGAACTCTTCGCCTTGGCTAGTGTGGCTCAGTTGGTTGGGTGTTGTCCTTAAAAAAAAAAAAACAACCAAGTACTACTTATATGTTATGAACTAAGATACAAAAGAAAAGAAAATACAGTCCCAGTTTTCCTAATAATCCAATGTGTGCATGCACACACAAACACAATCACCATGAGTAATGTTCACCCACTGGAAACAAATGGTTACAGATTTGTTTACAATCACTGTGTCATTAATGCTCCCAGGAGGTTTTTCTAAATCCAACACTATGTACCTTCTCTTTAAAACTTTGTGGACACATATTGCCAATAAATACAACTTCTTAGGGTGGACCAACTTCTTGATCTTCAGAACATTTTAGAGAAAATACACTGTTATTTTGGCTAAAATTTCTGTTTACATGCATATGGTGATTAAACTTTAAACACTTAACCAGTTAACATGAGCCAATTTTGGTTTATGAAAGTTAAGTTAAAATAATCTGTCCTTGAAATCAAAACTTTAAAAATTACTATTTTCCATTACATACTTGAATTTAGAAGTGGGGAAACTGAGGCACAAAGTGACTGACACCTATTTTTATTCTTCTTTTGAATTTTGAAAGACATTCTCCTTAGAAATGTATTAAATAGTATTATTATATAATGCTTTCTACAAGGAATAAGAAAAATATACACACAAAATTTCATTTTCTAACTGCCATGCCAAATACTAAATCAAAATCTCTGAACTCTGCTCAGTTCTTTAATTCTATACCCAGCCCCTTAATCTTTCTACCTGCTGCTAGAGTAGTTCACATAGCTGTTAGGCCATCTTCCCCCAAATCCTTAAGGTCAGCAGACTTTTGGAAGCCTGAGGCTAACACCAGTCATGTAAAATATGTTAAGGTGATTATATAATCCTAGCCAACCATGTTGGACAATACATAGTGAAAATGGAGTTCAACTCCTGATGGGCATTTTCAACTAAAATTTGTGAAAAACTGGTTCAGTGAAGTTTACTTATTAAATGCCTCACCTAAGTTTTTTAGTTTGAATAAATATGGACTATCATCTCTTCACACCTTTGAATAGATTGTCACTATCTGGCTAGTTTACACATTATTGTGATTAAATAAATTTTCTATCTGTGAATCCCCCTCGGCTTAACTTTTAATACTTACCCTATATTATTTCTGCTCTGTATCTAGCCTCCTTCTCCCTGCTCCCAACATGTCAGAAACAAGTAATTTAGTGGCTAAGACTTTATTTCTCTAAAGGCAAACTTAACCTCTATAAAACTGTGTATGTTATCTTGCTCCCTGTTTGATATACCACGAATATCTGGGAGAATCAATATTAGACTTTTGTCGATTTGACTTTTTGATAATGAGGTGATAGGAAAAGCAGTAAATGTATTGAAAAAGAGAGCTTTAAAGCATATTTAAGCTTACTAAAGCCTTTCCATAGAACATATTTAATTCTGGTAGTAATAAAATGGATGGGATTTTGTTGTAAAGCTGAGCCAAATTCAGCTTCTACTATGTCAGCTTTACATGACATATTATTAATAAACTGCCACTGTTATCACTTGATACCAATCTCTAGTGACTTTCTATTTCTGAACTTGAAACTTAAATGTGTTCTTTTTTTAAATCTTTGTGAACTAGTTTCTTTTTTCAAATACATCTTTCTCTACTCTGTAGAAACTATTGTCATTTAATTAATGGTTCCAATTTCATTATACTAATGTATTCCAAAAACTAGAGCGTTATGTGACTTCAGATAAATAGATAAGTACATAATAGATACAGGTTGTCTTTTTTTTTTTTTTTTATGAAGATGAAGTTAGGGCAGAATAAAAATTAAGAAACAGGATTTACTTTAAACTTGGTACTTAACAAAATGAGAAAGTTGTTAAAATCCATTCTCTCAACTAACTCTCCCCAGTGTGTTTGCTATTTCTCTTTGTTGTTTACCTAACCCTGTTGTAGATACCCATTTCTTACTGCTCATACCTTTTTTAATTCAAGAAAACACACTGAGCATCTGTATGAAATAGACAGTATGCTAATGTTGGAAAAAGAAAACTTAAAACTAAGTTGACAGAGCCTGCAGGGAATTTATAGTTTAGGAGTGCCTACAGGGTCTAAGGTCATTCTCTAGGCACAAAGGGGTCATCATCTGGGAAGTTCTTTATGCCACTAGTATACATGTCCCTGTGACTCTATCAAAGCTAGCTACCCGGCAGAGGGAAGTTAAGAGCTACTTTGCAATAAGTTGGAATTAGTGGGTTAAGAGACATAGCATCTGATGATGGTGAATAAAGTAGGGATAATGTCATAAAGAAGGCAAAGCAAGCAGAGAAACTTATACATCTATGAAGGGATGCATCACTGAGTTGTATGTGCCCATATTACCCTCATTGTCATGCTCGGATGGTTAATGTAAAACTGTTTACTACTTGGGCAGAGCTGAAAATAAGACTTCTTACTCTTAGTTATTCAATCAGTATTTACCAACACTTACTCATTACACACCACACTGCTGGGTGAGTTTATACAAATGAGAGAGTACTCTTTTTGAAATACAACTGAAATCTGTAAAAGATGAATTAGCAGAATATTTGTGGTAATTAAGAAGCCTGATTTTATTATTATTAGTTCTGTGAACCCCCCAAGTCATTTATTTATTTATTTTAGGTCCTCCTTTTGGTCAAATAGAAAACAAAGAGGATATACCCTGTTGTGAATTTTGAATCCCTTCAGGCTCTAAATTTAATTATCTTATTGTATCAGTTGGGATGATTTTGACCACAAGTAACAGGAAACTAACTTGCTTAAACTCTAAAAGACGTTTATCATCATATAGTACAAGAGGGCCAACAGCTGTAGAGTTCCATCAGTGATTAAATCAGTGATTCATTGATGTCATCAAGGACTTAGATTCTTTCTATCTTTGTACTCTGTTTCCTGTCACAGAGATGTCCTTGGTCAGCTTCCCTCCGTATTGAAAGATATCTGCCATAGCTCCAAGGTCCACATTCAGACACCAGATACCAAGCAGAAGAAAAGGAACTTTACCCTCTTTGTTTGTCGGTTAAGATTAAAGAAGCTATGGCTCAGTGGTTGAACATCAACCTATGAACCAGGAGGTCATGTTTCAATTCCAGGTCAGGGGACATGCCCAGATTGCAGGCTTGATCCCCATTGTGGGGCATGCAGGAGGCAACCGATCAATGATTCCCTCTCATCATTGATGTTCCTATCTCTCTCTCCCTCTCCCTTCCTCTATGAAATCAATAAAAATACATTTTATAAAAAAATTTTAAAAAGATTAAAGAAGCTATTTTGAAAAGTCTCACTTCACTGCCTACTGCCAGCAAATATCTCTTCACATCTCATTGATCAAATGTGTCATATGCCGCCTCCTAAAAGAGCCAGTAACTATTGGCTTAGCCCCTTCATGTTTACCCTCTGTCTCTGAAAATCTGCCCTGCTTCCACAGAAGCTCAAGGCTGCACAGAGAAGGAAAGAACTTAAAAAATTCATGTTTCTTAGGAAGGAGGAATGGTTTTTGGCCAGGCCTCCAGTGGTATCTGTTATACTTATTATGCTTTGTTGGTATACTACATCCTCCTGGATGAATATTTTTATATTCCCTGAATACCACATAGATAAACTGTAGGACCACTTTAGAATAAAAAAGTCTCCAGGGATATGCAAATTCAATTACTAAGTAGGCAATTCTTATTGTTTACATGTTCATCCTTTCCCCCAATTCTCTGTTGTCTACTCATTTTCAGTAAAATAATTTTAAAATATACAGAATTAACTATTTGGTTACTGCCTGAATGGCACAGCTCTGTTCCAACTACAGCCACCTGCATACATATTTCACTTGCTTTCAGGCTGCTGCCTGTGCCCATGCTGTTCTCTCAACACCACACCCCTGTAGCACCTGTCCCCCAATTCTCCTCGTAACTGTCCCTTGCACCTGACTGGCTCATGCTTATTTGACTGGCAGAAAAGGAGCTACTCTTCATTTCTTTAGGTTTCTGTGATATACTTCACTGCTCCTTTGAAGTGTTTAATGAGTCCTCAGGTGACCTATTGCTCTTTCATTTTCCTGTTGAGTTTTGAGCATATGCCTCTTAGATCGATTATGTTACAGTTTTACATTCACTTGATGATCTCTCTCTGCCCTGCACTTGACACTTTTGAGGGTAAAGCTGTTGTCCTTGCTGCGTTTGTATTTGACCCTATAGACACTGGCACAAGGCAAGGTTTATTGTGCATTTGATGAGCGTGCGCTGAGGCAACTGATCGGATTAGAGTCAGTACATAAACCAAGCAAATATTGGATATTTCTTTTCTTTTTCCATAAGAATAACATAAGCCTAGAAATAAGGTAGTCTAGAGAAGTGCTTCTCAGAATTTCCCACAAATATAAAAATATTTTCCTCCCAAAACTTGACCTATAAGGAACAATCTATGGGAAATAATATGTATGGTCTTTAATCTTTTAAAATCATGCTAATTTTATATTTTATAGTGTATTCTTTTAAACCCCTGATACATCCATATTCTATGTCATAAATATATGTTTTGTTTCGCATAAAATAATATTTACATATTATGTAAAACTAATTTCCAGGGAGAATCATCTTGTGTATCTTGGTACTATAAGCAAGCTAATATATAGTTTCTAAGGAGCTGAATTCTCTAATCAAGAAGGGTTGATTTAAGAAAATAGAAAATAATCTATGAAATATAACATTTTGTTCATAGCATCATTGCTAGTTGCTGTGTTCTTGAGTAATTCATTTAACCTCACTGTACATTAAACAAACAAAGAAATAAAATCCTTATGGTTGAGTTGTTATAATTTATCTTCATATGTATTGCTGTTTCTGAAAAGGTTAGCATGTGCAAATTATTTTCATCTCTTTGAATTCAAAGATTCATATAAGTATGTAACAGTCCTTAAAATATAAGAATAGTTTGCTTTGTGTTGTTCATTTATAAATGTAATTATAGTAGAATATGATCGCTTTAGACAATATTGGGAAAGGAAAAAAATATCCCAAGATGAAATCACCAGGGAAGAAAAAATAATCTTCAGAAAAAGAAAAGCAGTTCCTAACAGCATAACATTTGAGTTGTCACAAATGAGAAGGCAGCCAATAAATGATTCATTCTGTCTCTATCATAGCATATTTATAAATCCATCTGACATCTCTGGCCTATTGGAGGGCTGAAAAATGAAATTATAGATTTCCTACTATAGATGACACCATCAACGAAGGGGTTTAGGGAGGGTTATGTGGTCATTTTCATTTATCTCTTTTCTCTCCATTCCATCTTTGACAGCTCTAACCCATAACACATAACCCATAAATCCAGGAAATAGGGCCAAAGTTTAATCTCCTCTTTTGATTTCACCAAGGACATCTGGTTGTTTTCATAATTGCACAAAAAGATGAATAATATGTACAATTCTGGGAATATGTTAAGGTAGAAAAAATATGAAAAATGAATTTAAAAAACAAAGAGACCTATAACTTGTTCTTGACATCTGTGGATATTGAAGCAAGTATTTTCACATCCTTATAAAAATAGTCTGGCAATATTAAGAACAAGTTTAAAAATAAAAAAATAAAAGCAACAACATAAAGAAGCATCCTAATTACATCCATCATCCTAGAGTGCCGATATTGAAGTAATAAGATAAAGAGGAATTTCATGCTTTTTCCTTCCAGAGGTTGTACAGATTCATATGCCAATACCATCATTCAGGACAGGCAGTTCTTCCCAATTTAAATGTAAACTTTCACTCATAAGAAGTATATCTCTTTTTCTACATAGTTTTCAAAATTGTGAATTTAAAAGATGGCATATTATTTCAGTTCAAAAGAGTTCTTAATTAAAACATATCAACTCGGAATTTAGTGGGCCTAAAAGATGTGTTTAGAGTGTGAGAGAGGAAAATTAACAAAATATCTTGTTACTTTACAGTTTCCAACATAGACAATCTTTATAATTTATGAAATCCATTACTAGTGTTACTAAGAACTTTTAATAAATATTTGAGCATTATCTTTATATTTCTTAATTTTTATGAGATTATGTAAGATTGAGATCATTCATAGGAAACATGAGACATAAGATATAGTCAATGTGAAACTGGATGTCAGTTGTTTAAGTTTTTATTAAGCATGTACCTCATATTCTGTTTTAATTGAGATATAATTGACATATTAACCTCAGATGTATAATGTAATAATTTGATATTTGTATATATTGCAAAGTGATTACCACAATAAATGTAGTTAACATTATCACCATACATAGTTGTAAAAAAAAACCTGTGTGTGTATAAGGTGGGGGAGATGAGAATTTAAAGATCTACTCTCTTAGCAATGTTTAAATATGCAGTAAAGTATTATTAACTATAGTAACTATGCTGTACCTTACATTCCCATAACTTATTTATTTTATAACTAGAAGTTTGTACCTTTTGACCATCTTCACCCATTTTGCTCTCATTTAACCCTGTTCTCTGACAACCACTAAACTATTCTTGGTATCTATGAGCTTGGTTTGTTTTTTGTTTGTTATAGATTCCACATATAAGTAAGATCATTATATTTGTTTCTCTTTCTAACTTATTTCACTTAACATAATACCCTCAATTTTAGCTATGTTGTTGCAAAGAGTAGATATCCTCCTTGTTGTAGCTGAATAATATTTCTGTGTGTGTGTATCATATTTTCTTTATCCATTTATTCATTGATAGACACTTAGGTTGTTTCCATGTCTTGGATATTGTAAATAATGCTACAATAAACATGGAAGTGTAGAAGTTTCTTAGAGATGGTGATTTTATTTCCTTTAGATATATTCCAGATGGGGATTTCTGGGTCACGTAGTAGTTTTATTTTTAAATTTTTGAGGAGCCTTCATACTGTTTTCCATATTGGCTGTACCAATTTTCCTTCCTACCAACAGTGCATACAGCTTTCCTTTTCTCCATTTCCTTGTTTTTTTCAAACCTTTGACATTTGGTCTTGCCAATAATTTATTGGATATGGCACCAAAAGCCCAACCAACAAAAGCAAAAATAATCAAGTGGGACTATATTGAATTTAAAAGCTTCTATATAGCAAAGGAAACCATGAACAAAATAAAAAGGCAACATACAGAGTGGGAGACAATATTTGCAAACCATATCTAATGAAGTGTTAATATCTAAAATATAAGAAACATATTAAACTTAATAGCAAAAACATAACCATAATTCAATTTAAAATGGGCAAAGGACCTAAAAGGCAATTTTTCAAAGATGACATACCAATGGCCAACAGGTACATGGAAAGATCCTTAATATTAGAATGGCTATCAGCAAAAATATGGCAACAAGTGTCAAAGAAGATATGAAGAAAGGGGAATCCCTTGTACACTGTTGGTGGGAATATAAATTGGCACAGCTACCATGTAAATCAGTGTGAAGATCCCTCAAAAAATTAAGACCAAAAAATAACCTTATGAACCATCTATTCCACTTCTTGGTATTTACCCAAAGATATGTGTGCCCTTATTTTTATAGAAGCATTATTTACAATAGGAAATTCATGGAAATAATCTAAATATCTATCAATGAATGAATGGATGCAGAATATATCACACACACACACAATGGAATACTAGTCTACTCAGTCATGAAAAAGAATGAAATCTTTCCATTTGTGACAACATGGATGACTTTGAGGGTATTTTGCTAAGTGAAATAAGTCAGAAGGACAACGACAACTACTGTATGATTTCACTCATATGTAATTTAAACACTAAAATGAGAAATTGAATAAACAAACAAATTCATAGAAAACAAAGAACACACTGGTGGTTACTAGACGGGAAGAGGGTTGGGGTCAATTTTATGGAGAAAGATGGTAACTGCACTTGGGGGTGATCACTCTGTAGTGTGCAATACATCTAACAGATGTATAATTGAAATTTTGTGCACCTGATATTTAAATACTAGTGGCCCGGTGCATGAAATTTGTGCATGGGGGCAGGGGTCCCTCCGCCCAGCCTGCACCCTCTCCAATCAAGGACATCCCTCTCGCAATCTGGGACTGCTGGCTCCTAACCGCTCACCTGCCTGCCTGCCTGATCACCCCTAGGTTCCTCTGCCTGCCTGCCTGCCTGATTGCCCCTAACCTCTCTGCTTGCCTGCCTGATCGCCCCTAACTGCCTCTGCCTGCCTGATCACCCCTAACTGCCCTCACTTGCTGGTCTGATCTCACCCCTAACAGCCCTCCCTGGCTAGCCTGATCACCTCTAATGGCCTCTGCCCTGGCCCCCACCACCATGGCTTTGTCCAGAAGGAAGTCGGACATCCAGAAGATGGCCGGTCGACCCAGTCTAATTAGCATTTTACCCTTTTAGTAGTATAGATAGATTATATAGGATAGGATTGCTTAAATGGGGGAGGGGGAAGCCTTTTTCATCAGGAGGAGATGCTCTTGGCAGACAAAAATACATAATCCCTATATCTGGACTGATAGCCAGCTATATGCACTATACTGCCAAACTGGTCATTAAAAAATTGAACCATTTTCTTACGCCTTACACCAAACAGCTATTGCCCTCAAAAGCCCTCCTCAGCCCCCACCTTAGGTTCTGCCTTCACAGTTCACCCAGATTAATTTCTGATTGGTCGGTTTCTATGCCAGTCAGTGTCAAAAGCTTCGCCTCCTAGGCAGCCATTGGCTACTTGCACTTCACCCAGATTAGGTTCTGATTGGTTGGTGTCTATGCCAGTCTGCATCAAAAGCTCCACCTCCTAGGCAGCCATTGGCTCCTCGCACTTCACCCAGATTTGGTTCTGATTGGTCAGTTTCTATGCCAGTCAGCGTCAAAAGCTCTGCTTCCTAGGCAGCCATTGACTCCTCACACTTCACCCAGAGTTGGTTCTGATTGGTCAGTTTCTATTCCAGTCAGCATCTCAGGGCCTATCAACGGACCTGATCATAGAGGTGGGGCTGATCAGCAGCCCCAGCGGTGGCTTGAGAGAGAGAGGCAAGGGCTGATCAACAGCTGACATGGAGGCTATGGATCAGACCCTGCTTCTCTCTCCAGGCCTCTCTTTGGGCTTGATCCACAGCCCCCTCGGCAGTCAGTGCTGGGTTGTAGCACTCACAGCAATGGGAAGTCAGTGCTGGGTCGCCATGGCAACCCAGCACTGACTTCCGGTCAGTCGAGCCTTTGGTCATTTTGGATGTTACAGACCCTGGGTTTTTATATATTAGGATGTTACATATAATTTTACCTCACCTAAAAGATGCTTATTTGCAGTGTTGCAAGGCACTAGGCAAAAAAACTGAGGGCAAATTAGATTAAAAAAATGAAACACAATCTAGCCCTCCAGGAGTTTATAATCTACTTACAAAAGTTATGGATAATAACAAGTATAAGTCTATATAAGGAAATGATTTAGTATTCAAAATTCAAATGTAATAGGAGATAGTTCTATTTATTTTATTACATGTAAACTTTGAGAGGGCAGAAAATACTTTAAACTTTTGCAAACATTTGTTAATTTTTCACATTCACTTTTGATATTACAATTTTTATTAAATAATATTAATGTTATACATGATAGGGCAATTAGATTCACATTTATTCCTTTTTAATATAATGTAATTAAATCTCATTTCATAGCTATTGTTTTCTTTACTTTCACCAGTATAAGTGAGTACACGTGGATTTGGGATACTAGTATATCGGGTAACCAAAAAACTACAAAACATAGTTTGCCATATATGCTAGATCTACAAGATATTGAGTTTAACTTGTTTCTAAAATAGAAAAGAGGGAAGAAATCAGTTGGTAAAAGGTGCTTTTCGTATGTTATATGAAATTTAACAGTAATGCTGAGCTACAGTTACAGATAGTATATGAAATATTGTGTAATCATCTGTGTATGTGTTATGTATATGTCAGCAGAGTTGATGAGACTAGAGTACAATGAACCCCAATTCAGAAATCATGCTTTGGGGCTGTTTGGATTTGTCTAAGTCTATAACCATGAACTTTCTCCCACATCCTAGTGAACTCAATCAATAATGTGTGATGTTGCCTAGAAGGTGAACTGGGTCAATGAGTATGGGGAAAACATAGGTTGACATAGGTAAATTATGCATAGAACATGCCCATATATCGGCTGTAATTAAATATTGTATTATATTAGAAATTGTTCTAGAAAAATAATAAATTAGTAAGGCCATATACTGAATAGTCTACAGAAAATGAACATAATACATATTTGCAGTGTTTTATATACTTTCTAAAAATTCACACTCCAAACTGTGAAATATGTCATATTATCCCACAGTCTTCAAACAAGACCTAATTTACATTTGAATCTAAATTTCCCAAATATATTATTTTCCTCTGTGTAAAAATATTGTGTATAAATTCCAAACCATGCTGGACTAGGTTATAGATAAAAATAAATAAAACTTTAATAGAGAATATGTTGAGCTATGAGCAAGAAAATTCAATTAAAATTATAATTTTCTAATTGACTTTATTTTATTAAATACTTGAATATACTTAGTTTTTCTTGGCTTGGAAGTTATGACCTTGTTGACCTATAACCATCCCTTCACAATCTGTATGTTATGGAGCAAATTCCAATAAATCTGAGTTCTCTGCATAGTTAAGAAGTGTTGTCGTTTCCTCTGAAATTCTTTTTATCTCTATTTCTCAGTATCTGTGTAAAGATTCTTATTCATTTTAGACACTAGAGCTGAATTCTAATGAGCCAAACCCCAAGTGTTCATTTCATGGGTAATTTCTTCAGGTGCCAAACATCGACCAACATGTTCAGGTACTAGAGTGGGTATGAGTGTTCATTTTCTCTTGGGTGGTACCAGGCACATTTATTTCAAGATGTGTAACCCTACACTATTTTTGCTTGACATGCTCCCCTTAAAAATCATGTCAAGATTTTTCTTCTAAATAGTTGCCAGTGTAATCTGACAAAAAGGAAAAAAGAAACACTACCATTTGTCACAGTGTGTACTAGTAAATAAATTCTGTGGTCTTAATAATGTTGAGGCAGGAGAATATATTAGTTCCTACTCATTAGTCACACACTCACCCATGAAATTCTCAAATATCATTTAAATGGACAGTCTTTGGCATGGGGATGAGAAGCCACATCCTTACTGGCACATCGTTGAAGATAAATTACTTGGTAGCGTTTCCCGTATTTCATACACCCACGTGAGCACATTGATGGACTTTGCAATTAATATTTTTGAATTCTTGCCCACTTTCCTTTGAGATGCTATAATATGAAAAAGTGGAAGGTGAAGTTTAAATTCAGCTTTTCTACAGAACGCTCAAAAGTAGCATTAATCCTCAGATAGCACGTTCCCATCGGGGTCTAGTTCACGCCCTTAGAAAGCCACAGAAGCAACAGCAGCCAAAATTTCCTACCTAGACTCTGCTGTCAGAGGTGTGTGTCTGGAAGTTGTCAGTTTCCTGCTTCATTCCCTTAGGACCCAATAATCATCAATTAAGTAATTGATGTTGAGAAGTTATGAGCATTATTTAGTTTCTTGGTCTAGATGGAATTGGGAGATTTTGAAACATATTAAGTTTCTGAAGCCTCACTTTTCTAAAAATCTCCAGGCACTAATGGCTCACAACATGAATATTTTGGTAGGAAGGTCCTCACTTCCCACCATAAGGTCTGGCATATTTGGACCTACTTGATGGTAAAGAAAAATTATAACCTCTCCTTACTAGCCTCATAAATTATGCAAGCTTAGAATATTCCTAATGTAATTTAGAAACACTAAAACACAATGAAGGAGCATGATCTTTGTAATCCCAGCCTGGGGAAGAATCTCTGTTTTTCACTTCTTATTTACGGGGCTTGGGCAATTGTCTTAATTTTGTTTAATCTGAAGTTATGAGCCTCATCTTTTAAATTGAATGATGTCATTTGCTACTACATGACAGGACATTTCTGGAAAACGTTACACTGTTTTATGTAATATTGCAGAATGGTTTTTAGTAAGTGTTATTAGCAATGGATGTTATTCTTATGAAATTAGAAAATAGGAATAAACCTAATTCATTTACTCAGTAAAAATTAAATATTATCTATGTACAAAATAGTATAATAATTTCTCAGAAACAAACTTCTAGGAATTTAATGTTAGATCTTTTTTACCAACCAATTGCTTTCAAATTATCAAAGGAAATCCTAAGAAGATCAGAATTGCAGTAATCTGTTTTCAAAACCATCTTCCCAGACATTTGGAAGTGTTGGTATACTCTGGCCTTTGCATCCATATTTGATAAGAAAGAAATCTGACACATTGTTGTATCCCACAATGCAAATTTGACCCCAGTGTTCAGAACTTCTTTTATTTTCTGAAATGGAAGAAGGCAGACCACCGGAATTGGCTTTTGAAATCGGACCAAGTGCTCCAGATGTTCTAGCGCTGCCAGCAGAGCTTGTCTGTGATCCATGTCAGAACTGCAGCTGTCAACACGAAAGCACACCTGCCGCTGGTTTGCTGTCAGCAAATGGCTTTGCAATTGTATTAGGAAGTGAAGCAAACTGCCGAAGGAAGCACTCGCCTTTGAAAATAATCCATGTCACACAAAATCCCGCTTCATAGAAATGCAGGCATTTCTAGAGCCTTCGCCAGCACTAACCTCTAGCTCAGGGAGCAACACTGAAAATTAGTAGATAAATCTTGGAGTTCTTAGGTCTAGAACCAAGCTTGTGGTAGGATCGCCATAGAGAAGAAAGCATTTGAACATTAATTTAAGGAAGTTCTGCTACAAATTGGCACTTAATGAGCAGAAATAAATGATAAAATAGAATTAAGTAAACTTACTTGATGCTCAGTATTTCTGAGGATTTCATTTAAAAACTATCGTTGTTTGAAGTAATAACATTTCAGAGATTTGGGGGGTTTAGTTAATGTTTTGAGATGTAACTAAGAAAATTAAAAATGATAGTGAAAACTTTCCACAAGTGCAAAAGCAATGACTCTATGACTACAAATTAAAACAGTTTTTCTCGCCCTAACCGGTTTGGCTCATGGATAGAGCGCTGGCCTGCTGACTGAAGGGTCCCGGGTTCAATTATGGTCAAGAGCACATGCCCAGGTTTGCGGGCTCGATCCCCAGTAGGGGGCATGCAGGCGGCAGCCGATCAATGATTCTGTCATCATTGATGTTTCTATATCTCTCTCTCTCTCTCTCTGTCTCCCTTCCTCTCTGAAATCAATAAAAATATTAAACAATAAAAAACAAATAAATAAAACAATTTTTCTCTTTGCCCTGGCTAGTTTGGCTCAGTGGATAGAGCGGCGGCCTGTGGACTGAAGGGTCCCAGGCTCGATTCCAGTCAAGGGCACATGCCCAGGTTGCAGGCTCACAATCCCCAGTGGGGGGTATGCAGGAGGCAGCTGATCATTGATTCTCTCTCATCATTGATGTTTCTATTTCTCTCTCCCTCTCCGTTTCTCTCTGAAATCAATAAAGATATATTAAACAAAAACATTTTTTCTCTTTTTGCTATACGCCCTGCTTCCTGTGTCTCTCCAGCTTTGTCTTAGAAGTTTCATGGGACAGTGGGAGTGGCGTGGGTTTTGGAATCAGACAGTCTGGGCAAATTATTTAATATCTCCAAGCTTTAGTTTATTTGTAAATATGTGATACTCGTCTTATATCAAGAGTAGAGGAGATTCTGAGTATTGATGATTCTAAAACTTAGGGAAGATTCTGAAGGGGGGCATCAGATCCACACCCTGAGCAAGGCTTCCAGGTGATGGTGATGAGCAGTTAGGCTTATGCATCTTCTTTATTTCTGTGTTTGCTGCTTCTTTTTCCTTATGGATTCAGTTTACTTCCTTCTCTCTTGATGATGGATGATAGATAGATGGTGGATGATGGATAGGTAGGTAGGTAGGTAGGTAGGTAGGTAGGTAGATAGATAGATAGATAGATAGATAGATAGATAGATAGTTTTTTTCACTTTCTGTCTCTGCCAACTATGAGTAGCCTTTTCTACATTGCTTAAATTCAAGCTCCCTGATAGATGATCTCATTGTTCCACTTAGTCACTCTTTCCCTTTGGATCATCATTTAGCAATACCCCAGCGTACAGACCACTGGCAGATAAATTGGCTTGGATCATTGTGCCTACCTCTGGTCCAGATAGCTAGGACTCGGTTGGGGGAGTTATGCCATCAGCATTTTATCGCTAGCTTTCTGTAGTAGGAATCATAGGTACTCACCAGTAAAATGGGGATCCAACTGAATTAATGGAAGGAGGGCAGAAGATACAGTAAGAACTGCATAGGACCAAACATGAATGAGTTATCCTCAGCCTCTCTTCTCTAGATTCATATCTAGTTTCATAGAAACCTGCTTCAGAACTCTAGCAGGTAGATGCAGAGTAAATTTGCTGACCTGATAAGTATTGGTAAAATTTTTTAATACATCACCATTCAACCGACATTTTAGATATATTTATTTTAATATTGTATATACAAAATTATATATATTCCAGTACCATTCACTTATGTGTTATCATGTATATAAGAATCACTTGCATTGATGGAAGAGGAAATATAAACAATGTTACCTAATACTACAATTGGAAAATTAGAATGACATTAGTTTTACTGAATAATTATAGACCTTTACTTTAAATATCTATTTCTAAAGGTTATAAGGTTTTGATCTCTCCTTGTGAGCTTTATAAAATTTTGCAGTTAAACATTTAATGCTAATTCCATTGTACTTTTATAAAGCTTTTTATAAAATAAGGTCAGGTTGATTATCATTAGAAATAATCCCTTCTACCTCATCCCAGCTACTTGAAAGAGCATCAGATTAGATACATAATGAATACTAACTTGAATTCTATTCAATGATAGAGAATGTGACTGTAGCCCAAACTGATTCTCTTCTGGAGACATTACCACTTATTTCTGCTACTGTCCATTTCTGCTGTGTCATTCTTCATGTCCTGGGGAAGGAAAATGGGTCTACTGAGTGTGAGTGAGTTAAAAAGGAATTACTCTAAAAAATATCATGAAATCCACTATATTATTTGAAATCCTAAAAAGATTTATTTTTAAGAAAGTCTAGAAATACACTAAGTTTACAATCCTTGACATATTTTAATTGAAAGAAGAGATACTATTCCAAATCATATAATTTTCTTTATAAAACTATAGCACCTTCCTCAGGAGAAAGACCAAGATAGTATAGACACAGACAATAATATGGTGGTTACCAGAGGAAAAGTGGGGTGGGGGAGAGTTAGTAAAGGGGGCCCAATATATGATGATGGCAAGATATTTGATTTTGGATGGTAAACACACAATGCAATATACAGATTATGTATTCTAGAATTGTATACTTGAAACACATATAATTTTATTAACCAGTGTCACCCCAAAGAATTTAATTAAAAAAAACAAATACAGTTACAATTGAAATGAGAACATGAGAGCTACAGATGCAGAGAAAAATCCAAAAGTTAGGGTATTGTCTTGTACATTTTCTTCATATTAATTATATTAGTATTATTTTTCACATGTTTTTAAGTTTAGGAATAATTTACATACAGTGAAATCTTCATATACGAGCTGCACAGTTTGATGAGTTTTGTCAAATGTGCACACCTGTTTCTCCCACATCTCTGTGAAAACATAGACTATTCTCATCAACCCAGAAAAATTCTGTATTTCCCTTCCCAGGCAATCTCTGCTCCATCAAGAAGTAACTACTATTGTGCTTTCTGTCAGCACAGATTAGTTTTGTCTGTGGAAGAACTTTATATACATGAAATCATACAATAGGTGCTCGTTTGTGACTGGCTTTAGTTGCTCAGCATAATGGTGTTTCAATTTAAACATTTTTTGTATTTTATTAATGTATCCCTTTTTATTTCTGAATAATATTTTGTTGTATGAATGTATAACAATTTATACATCAGTTGTTGTTACTAACTTTTTGCCAGTTATGAAGAAATCTTCTGTGGTCATTCTTAAATGTCTTTTAGTTGAAACTTTTGTTGAGATAATTGTGGATTCAACATTTGGACATAAGAAATAATACAGAGAGCCCTTGCACATTTCCCCCATGTAACATATTGCAAAAATATACTATAATATTACAGCCAATATATTAATATTTATACAATATACTTATCACATTCAGATTTTTTCCAGTTTTACTTGTACTCATGTGCATTTGTGTGTATTAAGTTACCGTATTTTCCGGCATATAAGACGACTTTTTAACCCAGGAAAATCTTCTATACACCCAGTCGTCATATACGCCAGAAAATACGGTATATGGAATTTTTTTAATATTTGTGACTCCACCACCACAGTCAAGATACTTAATAGTTCCAATCTCATAAGCATGCCTCATGTTGTTCTTACATAACCACACATATATCCCTCTTCAATTCACCCTCCAAGACTAACTACTGGCAACTACCCATCTCTTCTACATTTCTAAAATTTTGTCACTTCAAAATTATGTTACATAAATGGGATCATATCCTATATAATAAAAGGGTAATATGCAAATTGACCAAACAGCAGAATGACCGGTTGCTATGACGCGCACTGACCACCAGGGGACAGACGCTCAATGCAGGAGCTTCCCCCTGGTGGTCAGTGCGCTTCCACAGGGGGAGCGCCGCTCAGTCACAAGCTGGGCTGATGGCTGGCAAGCACAGCAGCGGTGGCGAGAGCCTCTTCCGCCTCCGTAGCAGCTCTAAGGATGTCCGACTGCAGCTTAAAGCCATCAGTTAGACATCCCCCAAGGGCTCCTGAACTGCTAAAGGGCGCAGGCTGGGCTGAGGGACACCCTCCCCCCGCCGCCCGAGTGCATGAATGTCATGCACCAGGCCTCTAATAGTGTACAACATTTTAGGATTGGCTTTTTTTTTACTTAGTATAATTCTCTGGAGATATATCCAAGTTGTTCATATCAAGGAATTATTGCATTTTATTGCTGAATAATGGTGTAAATGTACCACAATTTATTTAACTATTCACCTGTTGAAGTACATCTGGGTAGATTCTAGTTTGAATGCAAAGAGTGATTCCAGATTACCATGATATTTTTGGTTAACTAAATTATTTTAAAGTTACATTCTTTGTGCTTCAAAATTGATCTGAAGGCATTTTTAAGAGAAGTCATCATAATACATTAGGTATCATGTGTTTAAGTATATAATCTATCAAGATAGAGTATTTGAAAGAAATACTTCTTATTAAGTTATAAATTGGTGTCATATGTAGTTAACAAATGACAATGAGATCTAATTGAAAGTGTTTAAACAGAGTAAACTTTTTGGAAACATTCATTCAATAAAATATATTTTTATGTAAGGGACCTTAAATAAATAAACATTTAATCCAATCAATTAAAATTGCCACACAGATTGATATATCCTTGACTACTGATCTCCCTGTAATGCTCCTCATAGCTCCACATATCACACATCTGAAGCCATAAGCTCATGAGGCAGTAATTATCTCTCTCCACCTCACAATTGTATCCCCAGCACCAGGTACAGTGCCCAACACTCAGTGTTTATGTAATAAAAATATGTTAATATATGGATGTGTGACTAACACATCTCTCATCTTATGTTACACCAGCATGTTGCAAAATATTGATAAAATTAAAAAATATCTATATATATAAAAGGCTAATATGCAAAGTGTCCCCTTGAGAGTTCGACCAGGAGATCAGGAGTTTGATCACTCACTATGACCTGCGCTGACCACCAGGGGGCAATGTGGAATGAAGGAAGGCCCTGGCTGGCAGCTGGAAGGCCCTGATTAGCCCTGGTTGCTGGCCAGGCCTAGGAACCCTACCTGTGCACAAATTTCGTGCACTGGGCCTCTAATATATTGATAAAGTAGCCAAAGTTATAAAAGCAGAGCTATTTGTACCATAGTAGACTATAAGGAATTGTTTTAACTTAGTGACTTTTATTTAGTGTAATTAATAACGTTAGATGATAGATTATTGTGGAAGGAGAATAAACAGGGGACACATTCCCTCAGGATAAATCTCATCCAAAAAAAAAAAAAAAAAAAAAGGGAGAGTGAGTTATGCACATGTCTTTGTGGGGGTACTGCCCATTCTCTCCTGAGGAATATTTCTAAGGAGGATGTGTATGAGAATGGTGTGACATTTGGGAAAAGGCAGGAAACCAGAGATTTTAAAAATAGATTCCTAAATGTGGATTGGTTTCTATGTTCTATATGTGCTTAGAGTTTAGCTAACTGGAAATGCTTTTCATATCCACTGAAGCAAAGCAGCAATTTCCTAAGTAGCATCCTAACATCCTAAAAGAGCTTAATACAGTTTCCAAAAACAGACCACACTCCCAGCTAATGGCAATGGGCACTTTGGGAGAACTGATTTTACAAATACATTTTTATCCAGGGCTTTACAAATTTAGTGCACTATTAACACTTATAGATGCTTTAACCCTTTTAATCCCTGTGTATTTCTAAATGCCAGAATTAGTTAGTATGAATAAATTACCAAAGAATAAGCAGAACTCAAACCCAAAAACAAGTACTTTGAGGCAATTTTAGAACTGGAGGGACTCCAAAGATCAGCTCCTGGCTTATGAGAAGCAGAAGGCCCAGATAAGTTTTGCTTATATGAGAGACAAAAGCAGTTTGCAGCAGAAGTTATCTGTCTTGTCAAGATGTCTTTCCTCCTTTCCTCTAGAACCTCCTCCTTCCCACTCACTGTTCAGGCTTGCCATCTGCATTCAGACCTTCTAAGCTCATTGCCACTGAAGGGCACTTGAACCTGCTGGTGGTTGATTCTGCAGGGGACGTCTGTCCCCATATCTTCTCCTAACTGACTCCTCCCGTTCAGGGTCTCAAAAAATGTGTCACCTTGCCTCAACTGACTCCTTCCCCTCCCTGTCACTACTTTCTTACATCACCCTGTATTGTTTTCTTCCTAGTACTTATCATGTGCATTAATTTATTATGGATTCTGCCTCCCCACTCCTGAACCTGTCACATAACAGTAACATAGCTGACTCACTTGCTGCTCTATCATCAGAACCTAGAACAGTATCTGGCACTGTTCATTCAGCAAGTCTGGTTACTATATTTCAAAGAAAAAGAGCATGCATTTAAATGTATATTTAACTCTAGTTGACTCTCTTCTTTTTTTAGCCAAAGTTTTTTTTGTAGTCTTTCTTTAGAGCATTTGTTTGGATCATGGAGATGGTGCTGTAACTGTTCATTGACATACATATATCAGTATCAATTTAAAAGTGCATCAATATTTTTATTCCTTTCTGCCTGTATGAATTCACACATCACTATGCATTCTGCTTCTTGGCGTCTGTTGATTCCAGATTCTCCAGTTTGCGGCATAGTGTCTTTGAGTTTGGTGCCATATGGCTGCCCATCTTTGGTCCAAGTTTTGATCAATCAAGTGACGGCAGACTGACTCTTGCCATTTTGAAGAGGATAGGAATTTGATGTGGAGCCAATCCACTGGAATATTTTCTTGAAGAAAAACTGGTTTCTGAGCATCAATGAGGGCATTAGTACTTAATGGTTGTCTCAGAGGCAAATCGACAGAAACTTGTTTTATCCCTGAAGGGAAATGCTCCTTCCAAAATTGTAGATGGTGCTGTGCTCGTGTGTTTGACTAAAGTTATTCTATATCAACTATAATGAGGTTTTATCCCTGAAGGAGGGTAGTCTATTCTTTCACTGATAGCATTCTGAAAACCCAATGTTGCAGTTTAGTGACTTGAGACGCCGCCAACAAATATGAGGAAATACTTCAAAAAATGCCCTTATTTTCATCTAATGGTGTAAAAATAAAAATGCATCTAGAAGTCTGGCCCACACCCTTTCAATGGTTCCAGTCCAAATTCTGTTTAGCTTTTTTGTTGTTATTTATTGGTTTATTTTTTGCTTGTTTTTACTGGTAACTCATGTCATTCTCAAAAATCATAGAGACAATTATAAAAATATACAACATATACAAAATAGAATAAATGAGATAAGTGAATGATGCACAGATAGTTTTTTAAATCATTAAAATCAACCCAAAGGTAAAGTTAAGAATGTTAAATGAATTCTGGAAGGTTGTAAAAAATGGTTAATATACTTGGCCTTAAGATTATTAGTGGCTGCATCAGAAATGAGAATTTTTGCAGTATCCATGAGATATATAGTTTTCAAATACCAGCTACTTAAGAAAAGCAAAGGTTGTTTTGTTGTTGGTGGTGGTGGTTTTCAGCCCTGAGCTTTGAGAAAAATATCTGGCATAGGGCTGCATAGAGAGGACATCAGTAATATCTGAACATACCCTAACCACATCTCCACAGTTAATAGTGGGAGTTATGTGGAACTGTGCCTTCAGGGGGAAAAAAAGGCACATGCAGCTTGCAAAAAAGAAAAACACATTCTAAGAGGCGCCATAGATTTTTACTCAAAATTTGTAGTTTGCTAAATTGTTCTGGATTGGTTTAGAGCTCAAAGAAAGAATGTTGGCTAAGTATTTTTTAAGAACTCCATTTAAGGAAAGTGAATGTTGGAAGTGCCATTAAATAAAGAAAGTTTAACTATGTCAATGTGTTAATGTTACCATAATCATCCACTTCCAAATTGTAGCAGTATTTGTAGGTAATACACAAGATTAATGGGACATAATATATACTCAGATTCAATGCTATTACTTACTAGGAATGTGAATATACAGCAGTTACATAATTTCTTTGATTATGAGTTTCATTTTCTGTATAAACAAAAGAACTAGTCATATCTGCATCATATACCTGAGTAGGAATTACATGAAATAGCACAGCTAAGAATATCCTGCCTCCCAGCCCTGCACTGACAGTACCTGGCACATAGCAGGTACTCAGTAATTGATACATTATGTCCCATTTGCTGCCGCATCCACTGTACATTTCAGAAAACCATTCCTTGAAGAACTGTAGAACAGTGGTATTGAGAGAGAATAATATTTTAGCAACATAAGTTGTAGATAAAACTCTCCCTGAAAAACAGGAATTGCAATTAGTAGATGAAAAGGGCGGATATGTACTTAGCTGTTACTGGGCCATCTCTACTCTACTAGTACATGATAATGCTCTTTCTACTTAATTCCATAACTGCCTCAAAAAAAAGGAAAGATGCCAAACTTTTCTCTTGCGACAAGTAAGTTTTAATTGAAAACAAGAGTGCTGGGTTGAATACAGCTTCCGCAGGTTCCCAGCTAAATTAGAAGGGGCTTTTCGTTTAAGTCCTAGTGTTGATATGTCACTGCGCTCTGTCACTTTGAAAAGTGATAGTGCTTTGTTATCAGCACCGCACCCTGGCAGGCTTCTGATGTAGACTTCGACTAAAATAGAATGCCAGGATGATGAGGCGCTCCTTCAAACGTTTGCAGGCTCTGTGTGTAGGCAAAGGTGCTGACATTATGGCTCCGGTCAGTCCAAAGGGTTTGATCATCTTTGATTGATCATTTTCCCATTTCAGGTTGTAATCTGAATTTTTAAAAAGGGTGGATAAGCTTTCAACTAAGCATGAATACTACTGATTCATTAGAGTTATGCCACCTAAAGGCTTTATTTCTTAGGCAATTTATTAAGGATTAATTCTTGCCCTTTAACTAGCAAATTCTATTTAGGAAATCTTCAAAGAAAAAATACTGTGCATAGAAGGCTGACCTGCCAACAAGCAGTCATTTATTGAGTAAACATTGTATGCCAATCTTCCACAAAGCACTAAGATAGGTACAGGGGATAGAAAGACAAAAAAAAAAGACAGAGTCCCTGTCTTCTTCTAGCAGGGAGGCACATAAAGAAATAGGTAGTCGTATCTAATAAAGAGGTAATATGCTAATTGACCATCACACCCTCACAAAGATGGCAGCGCCTATAGCCAATAAAGAGAGAATATGCTAATTAACTGTCACACCCTCAAAGATGGTGTGGCACCCACAGCCACAAGATGGCAGCGCCCAGTCTCCTCAGCCCCACTGGGACGGCAGGCACGTGGCATGGCCAGGCCTGCCCCCAGGTGGGTCCGCCCACTCTGCGCGCCTGCCTCCAGAGTCCCCCAAACCCCTCAGCCCCCCAGCATCCCAGGGCTGGCCCTAGGCACAGGCAAGCCTCGGATGGTGGCTGCCCAGATGCACAGGGCCGCCTGAGGCACAGGTAACCAGGGCTGGCTGAGGCTTGCACTGTTGGCAGTGGCAGCAGCAAAGGTGTGATGGGGCATAGCCTTCCCCAGATGGCCAGGTCGCCTCCAACCCCTGAGGGCTCCTGGACTGTGAGAGGGGGCAGGCCAGGCTGAGGGACCCCCCAATCCAGTGCATGAATTTTCATGCACCAGGCCTCTAGTTATAAAATAACGCACCAAGTGAAATATTACGCATAAAATATTGCTGACGCACAAAAAGCAATTATCTTGATATCTCTCAGGAAGCAAATAACAGAAATAGTGCATGGCTGACCTTGTTCCTAATGATAAGATCAGCAAAATCTCTGTGTGGCTGAGTATTTATATTGATACAGCATTTGCTTCCTGGGCTAGGCATGTGATTTTTATTAGGAACAGTGGGACAGGCATATTCAAAAAGAGAATGTTATAGGAAAAATGGAGAGGTTTTGTGGACTTGGAGGACTTAGAATTGCTATTCTTCCCCAGCTCTATCACACTGTCCCCAAGACACATACAATTTAACTCTCTCTTCACTTAGGAGATCCGTGTCTTGTGGTAGGTGACTGCACAGAAAGGAAACCCCTGTGAAAATAGTATCCTCTACCACATCCAGGCTCTTAAATGTGGGCTCATTTTCATAACTTGGCATGTTTCCCCCAATTAAACTCTGATAGGTGGAATAAACAAATAGCTGGTAGGTGTTTCAAAGAATTTATGTTGTAAATGAAAATATATATTTTATCATGTCGGCTGCATTTTAAAAGATAGCAATTCTATCTTTAAATGTATTTGTATAGTGTCTTATAAGCCTGCCCCTCTGGGGGAAAGTAGGGTTCTAGCATCACAGAAAGGCTCCTCTGAGCTTTATTTACTGGGCACCTATTTTTTCACACTAATTTCAAACCTAAAACTGACATACAAATTAAAGATCAAAATAGGTTTGGAGCCTATCAACTGAATTTCAAATAGTATCTTTTCACAGCATTGGGTAAAGTTTAACACTTTTGGATACTCAAAAACTTGACTTATTCTAATCCACAACATCCAGAATACTTTGACTTGTATCTAAAAGAAGAAGAAAAAAAAATGCCTGGAAATTTCTTACCTCTTCAATAAAAGTTTTCAAAAATGAATCAGCCACATGTTTGAATCCCATTTCTGTGAGCAAACCCCCAGAGTAATTCATTCCTGGCCTGGGCTGAAGTCCACAGAGCAGTGCAGAGGACTGCATATATGCAAACTGGCCATTTGAACTTGACAATACCTATTTTTCTGTATGGATAGGTGCTGCCCCTTGCATTTTACATTTCCTTTGACCATTTCCTTGCTTGTCTTTAGTTAGTGAATGAGGGCTGGAATTTGTTCATTATATCTACAGCAGCATTTCCATGCCTGGACCAACAGGAGGCACCCAGGAAGCACTTGCTGCCATGAATGAAAAGGGGAACCGGAATTGTAGCCAGACTTTAAAGACATCATCATACATACAGGTTCCTAACTCTAAAGGCAGGAATAAAAATGATAAGGAAGGAATAAATAACTAAGTACAGCAGAAAGGTTTCCTGGGAGCTTTACAGATGCTGTCCTCTGCCTATTTTTTAACTGCAGTTTGAGTGGGAATGCATACCTCATTTTTTCCTTTAGGCAGCAAACTCAAAAATACTGCCCCGGGACAAAACTCAGATCGCAAATAAAGTGAAATGTCTTGCAGTGTTATTTAGGACCAACATTTAAAATAGAGCACTTGTTCCTAACTGGTATATATTAGTTAGGATATGTATATGTGTAATGTATGTAATACATATACATGTTTACTATCCTATATAATAAAAGGCCAGCCACCATAAAGATGTAACAACCAGAACTGCTGATCAACCAGTCATTATGAGGTGCGTTGACCACCTCTTGGTCCCTCCCCCTAGCCTGCACACTCCAATCGCTGGATGGAAAATGGGGAACTACAGGGAACCGGGGTGGGTGGCAGTGGGGCGGGACTGGGAGCTGGCAAGTAGGTGGAAGGCAGACCTCTTGGTCCCTCCCCCCGGCCCGCAGGCTCCGATTGCCAGATGGCAAACGGGGAACCAGGGTGGGTGCCAGTGGTGGGCAGAACTGGGGACTGGCGAGCGGGCGGAATATGGCCCTGATCTCAGGCTGGGCCTAGGGACCCTACCCGCACACGATTTCGTTATGCAAATAATAGATATACAATGCAAATTTATTTCTTATGTCAGTCATATCCATCTATTAAACTGTTAATTCCTTTGTCAATGAATATTATTGCTTGATTTCTCTTAACCTCTGTTCCCCAGTTGTGTTTCTAGGCAGCTGATGGTTAGGAAATGAGTGCATTTTACCTCTCTAAACAATGCCAAATGAGAAATCGCTTTGATCTCACTGTAGAGGTAATTGAGGATGCACAATTTTCCTAAATAAAGAACATGTGACTATTTTACTGTGTCCCCATTCTTTCAGTATTATATAAATAATACTGTTAAAATGTCAAACACATCATAAGAATACCTTACAATATTTCTAGTCATTATTTATAGAGGAACATTAACAAGTTGTAGCTGTCAGAATGATCCTCCTCACTAGGCAAAACAACTAACATAGCAACAAGCTGTATGAGATCAGCAATTTATAAAGGAACTGCTTTTGCTTTTAATTTTAAATTCTGTGCTGGCTTAAACTATGATTTTCTGGCTACTTAATATGTTTTTGTGTGAATGTTTCTAGTTACATAGTGAGTTTATTGAGCAATTTTATCACCGTTTTGACAAAAGTTCTGAGTTTGAAACATTTTATGGAAGAATTCTTTATCATGAATCAAGTTGCATCTTAAATAAAAATTTAAAAAAGAGATGAGTCTAGACAAGTGCACTTTAATTTTTGCCAGATACAGTAGGAAACATTATTCTGGGTCAATTTTTATTCTTCTATTCTACTCTTTCCACTCCACTCTACCCCTAAAAAAGCACACATAATATAAGTTACTAAGACAAAATAAATATCACAGTTTGCTCAGAGTTCTGGTATGGTATTCATAAATGTATATGACTAGTGAATGAAAAATAACATCATCATTAATATTAATGTGGATTTATAAAGGCAAAGCAACAAAAAAATTAAATTAGATATGGCAAATTAATTGGATTTAAATGGTTTAAAGCCACCATTTTTTTAGAATCTGAAGATTATCCCATAAGTTATTTATTTTGTTCAAAGGAAAACAAGCAACCCTGAATAATATATTTTTAACATAGGAAACATTAATTAGAAGGAAAAATTTTAAAACAGGCAACAGAACAAAACAAAATAAAATACCCAGAGCATGAAAATCAAAACAAGAAAAACTGTGGCACAATGAGTTAATCAAAGCATTTCTTTGATTATTCTGATAAAATACTAATATTAATGTAATATGAATGAACCCATTACAGACAAAGTGTTATCTAAAAATGGAAAAAGAGATTATATGACCTGAAAGACATCTCTGTGAATCATTAGGAAACTTTGGAATTGTATCTTAATTCACTCCTTCACAATTAGTCATTTCTCTATTGCCAGTAAGATGAACTTCTGTGGAGTGTTAGGGATTTAAAAAAATGAATAAAGCATAGGTGCTTCTTAAGGAAACTTCATTCTATCAAGAAAAAGAAAAATGTAAAGAAGTAGTATCTGCACTATCTGTACATAAACAAAATGCTTATTCACACTACCTATTTATTATATACCCACCTCAGAGTTTGTAGTCATAGAGCAAGCTAGGGATGCTGACCACCTCTTTAAAGTTCTTCGTCGCTATTTTTCACCCAGCTCTTCATTTGATAGTTATTAAACAACTGAAGTGGAAAATGTAGTAAAACCAAAATATGAAAAGAGTCACACAGTGGCCATTTTAATAGAGATTTTGTGAGTTCATAAGCAACTAATCATATTAACGGTCACAAGTTATTTTACCGTTGATTATACAATTCTAAGTATCCATTTTCCATGATTGCTTCAAGAGCTCTGACATGCACTTCTGGGAAAGAAGACTGGGATGTGAGATTGAGATGGAAGGCTTATATGAATTCCATTTGCTATGAGTTTAACTCTACCAGCCTGGAATATGATCTGAACCATATAGCCTACTCTATTATTCTCTCCCGGGTTCATGGAGAATAGCAGCACAGATCCAAAGTTGCAATGGGTTGGAAAACCTTTGCATGGAGCTTTTCTGAATTATCAAGGAAATGTAGCTTGTCAGTCTCAGGA